>JAIFGZ020000583.1:0-1415046 GCA_019925245.2 Oryza australiensis | reverse complement strand
GTCGCCTCCATGAGCATCGACTCCTAAACGGTTGTCTCCAACTCCACCGCCTCGCCCCTCCATCGCCACCACGAGCACCGACTCCTAAACTGGGACAACATCTCGAGCCACACGGTCAAGGTCAACCAAGAAGGGACCAAGAAGCAAGTGAAGGGTTACGCGGAAGCTACGCTAGCCGAAAACAAAAATTTTCTACCGCGCAAACCAGAACACTTGCAAGTAAGGGTCGATAGATCGTTACCGATTGGAGTATGCAATGGAAATAGCCAATCGTGGCTATCCGATCCGGAACCTGTAGCCGATTCCCGCAAGCCGACACCTCCGATTCCTTTCGGAGTCGTCCGGTCACGTTCTTGCGCCTTGCTCCGATGCGCCCGACCGCAGCCGATCCAAAGCCGATCAACAGCCACAAGCAACGTAGCAAAGGCTTTACCGGCATTCACACGTCCGGACAAAATGTCGTACACCCGTGTGCTAGCACGCGATGCAAGGCTAGGGTTTGGCTCGAAAGTGGGAGGGTTTCGGGTGGAGATTGATCTCGGCGACTTTTGTTGCGGATTCGATTCAACGCGATACCAAAACTCTCCACCCTCGCCCCCTTTATATAGAGTTGGCCGACCGGGACTAGTGGCCGATCGTGACTCTATTTTTGAATCGGATCTCATCCATATCTCATAGAGTTGGTCGTCCACACGTCGTAAGTCCATAGGACTCTATCCGATCGGATCCCTATCCGATCGAGCCGTATCCGAGTCCAACTCGAATATCTATTCTATCCCCTTAAGCGTGCGACCCGTAGGTTTAGGTATACTTGGTTTCGGCTATAGTCTAACTTAGCCGATCGTTCTGGCTCGAGTCCAACTCACTCGACCCGTCAATAGCGGCGCCTAGCAAGACATATTGACACCATAGTATACAAGAATAATATCGGCTCGAACATGTAATGTGTACACAAATCCCTTTGCCTCACGATACCGCTTAAGCTATAGGCAAGATGTGTGCCATCCCTTTTAATAGCTTAACCATTCACTCGAACCGTATTGGATTATCTCGTCTCGTTGATTGACTCCTCAATCAAATTAGCATGGCCATACATTTCCATAATCCATTACCTCGAGGGGCCCAGAGATATCTCTCCAAAGGAGGGGCAAATTCTATCTTGATCACTCACATCCCACTCCATGTTTCATAGCAAACCCGAAAACTACCTTTATAACTACCTGCCATTACGGAATAGTGTTTGGTAGTCCCAAAGTAGGCTACTACACATGTTGGAATCCATGGTGATCTCAGTGTCTAAGGACTTTGTACCAACACTACCTGAGACCAACTAATGGCACATTAATTCCTCTAGTGTCTCATGGTGGGTCTATCCAACAATGTGTTCTCCAACACATATGTCCATGTTTATTGATTTGGTATCTCCATACCCATGATCTATGAGACATGATCATCAATCAATAAACATGCCGATCTTAGAATCATATTTGTTCCAACAATATGACATATGATCGTGGATCGTTTAGAAATAGATTCATACATAAAGAGTCTCATAAATAAGTCACGTACTTATTGTTCAATACAAGATGTCTATTTCATGGAACCGAATAACACTTTATTCATTTATACATAAACATTGACGTGATATCCAACATCTCCATGTTACCTCTAGGGCATATCACTAACAATCTTCCACTTGCACTAGAGTCAATCATGTAAGTATCTAATACCCATTGTTCTTGTGTGCGCCTCATGCTTCACCGAGGGAGTGGTTTTGTCAAAGGATCGGCTATGTTGAGATCCGTGTGCACTTTGCATATCTTGACATCACCTCTCGTCCACTATCTCATGGATGAGATGATATCGCCGAAGTATGTGTTTGGACTTCGATGTGACCTCGGCTCCTTGGCTTGCGCAATGGCTCCACTATTGTCACAATAGAGAGACATTGGACCAAATTGCACTAGTCATCACACCAAGCTCGAAACGAATTTCTTGATCCAAACAGCCTCCTTTGCAGCTTTCCAAGCAGCAATGTACTCACTTCACCGTTGTAGAATCAGCAATGCATCCTCGCTTGAACTCTTCCAAATTGACACGCGCTCCGTTCAGTAACACGAACCCGCATTGCGATTTATAATCATCCTTGTCCTGCTTGGAAGCTAGCATCGGTGTAAATTCACTTACAACGAGCTCTTCTTCACCTCCATAGACTGTGAACATATCCTTAGTTCTTCTCAAGTACTTAAGGATATTCTTTACGACACCCAGCTGACCTTCACCTGGATCTCGATCGGTATTTGCTCGCAGCACTTAAAGCGTGATTTGAGACATCCTGGCGTGTACAAAGCATGGCATACATGATGGATCCAATTGCCGAAGCATATGGAACCATACCCATCTTATTTCCGCTCATCATGTGTCCGAGGACACCGATTCTTGCTAAGATTAATGCCATGTGACATGGGCAAGAAACCTTTCTTGGAATCATGCATGTTGAACCTTTTCAACACCTTGTCAATGTATGTACTTTGGCTTAATCCAATTAGCCTCTTGGATCTATCTCTATAGATCCGAATGCCTAATATGTATGTTGCCTCCCCTAAGTCTTTCATGGAAAACTATTTTTCAATGAAGACTTGACGGATTCTAGCATAGGAATATCATTTCCTCTCAACAATATGTCATCCACATATAAGATTAGAAATACAATTGCGCTCCCACTCGACCTTTTGTAAACACAGTCTCTTCTTCATTTTTGATGAAACCAAACCCTTTGATTACTTCATCAAAACGAATATTCCAACTCGAGATGCTTGCTTCAATCCATAAATGGATTTCGTAGCTTGCATATCTTTCAAAGCGATTCGATCGACAAAACCCCGAGGTTGTATCATGTATACATCCTCGCTTAGGTTTCCATTTAGGAAAGCCGTTTTGACATCCATCCGCCATATCTCATAATCGAAATATGCAGCAATCGCTAGGATAATCCGAATAGATTTAAGCATTGCGATTTAACGAGAAGGTTTCACCATAATCAACTCCTTGAATCTGTTTAAAACCTTTGCCACCAATCGCGCCTTATAGATGTGAACATTTCCATCCATATCGGCCTTTTTCTTAAAAACCCATTTACACTCAATGGTTTTGACACCATCAGGTGGATCAACCAAGTTTCAAACTTGATTGTCGTACATGGATTCTATTTCGGATTTCATGGCTCCAAGCCACTTGTTGGAATCGGGTCCCACCATCGCTTCCTCATAGGTCTTAGGTTCATCGTTGTCCAACAACAATATATCACGTTGTTCCGCACTGTACTGTCAGTGAGCACGACGTGATCTTTCGCACCTCGTGGGCCGGGTGTATCTACAACTCGGTGGCGCAACATTTTGCTCCTCCCTGTGATTCCGTGGTCGCCGAAACGTTTCTGGTGTTTCTTGAACTTCTTCAAGATGCACCCTGCTCCCACTAACCCTTCTTGAAAGAAACTCTTTCTCCAAGAAGACACCGTGTCGGGCGACAAACACTTTGCCTTGTTCCCGATTATAAAAGTAATATCCCTTAGTTTCCTTAGGATATCCCACAAAGAAGCACTTGTCAGATTTGGGTGTGAGCTTGTCAGACTGTAAACGTTTTACATAAGCTTCGCATCCCCAAATTTTGAGAAAAGACAAACTAGGGGGTTGCCCTGTCCATATCTCATATGGTGTCTTTTCAACTGACTTAGATGGAACTCTATTTAGTGTGAGCGCAGCTGTTTCAAGAGCATATCCCCAGAAGGATAACGGAAGATCACTTTGGCTCATCATCGACCGCACCATGTCCAACAAGGTGCGATTTCTCCGTTCGGACACCCCATTCCATTGTGGAGTTCCTGGCGGAGTCAACTGTGGAACAATTCCACAATCTTTCAGATGATTACCAAACTCTTGGCTCAAGTATTCTCCTCCACGATCTGATCGTAGAAACTTGATTGTTTTCCCTAAATGATTCTCGTACTTCATTCGGGAATTCTTTGAACTTTTCAAAGGATTCGGACTTATGCCTCATTAAGTAGATATAACCATATCTACTAGAGTCATCGGTAAAGGTAATGAAGTATCGATAACCACCTCTGGCCGTTGAGCTCATTGGTCCACATACATCGCATGTACGAGTGCCAATAAGTCACTTGCTCTCTCACTATGTCCCGTGAAAGGTGCCTTTGTCATCTTACCAAGTAAACAAGACTCACATGTCTCAAATGATTCAAAATCAAAAGAGTGAAGCAGTCCATCCTTATGGAGCTTCTCCATGCGTTTCTTATTTATATGGCCTAAGCGACAATGCCGATAAACATGGGGTTTATATCATTAGAGAGTTGCCTTTCTCGTATTAATGTCATAGATGGGAGATGCTTCAAGATTTAAAACGTATAATCTATTCACCAATGGAGCATGAAAATAGAACATATCTCTCGAGATATATTGAATAATCATTGTTCATTGATCTAAAATCATATCCTTCCGCTTGCAAACATGAAGCGGAAATAACGTTTTGACATAGTGTTGGAACACAATAACAATTATTTAATTCCAAAACTAATCCCGAAGGTAGATGAAGTGGTACTGTGTCGACAAAGAACCGTAGCAACGCTTGCTCCATTGCCGACGCGCAGGTTCACCTCGCCCTTCTCAATCCTCTACTTCTCTCATTCCCGCAACGATTTGCAAATATGAGCTACCGATCCGGCATCAAATACCCAAGAGTCGTGAGGTGAAGTAGCAAGATTAATGTCTATAACATTAATACCTGAAGCGTGTCATACTTGCTTCTTTTGAGATCCTCCATGTACTTTCTTGCAGCCTCCTCTTCCAAGCTGGCCTCGTCTCTCCTTGCAATAGAAGCAAACCAGCATTCGATGCCGCCGACCCTTCTTGCCCTTCTTTGCATTGGAGGCACTCGCGATCTCATCGGGAGTTAACTTCCTCTTGGTGCAAAGTTTTTTGACAGTGGTTTGCGTTTAGCCTTCGCATCATTATCACATGATGACCATTCTTCCGGATACTCTCCTCAACCTGCCTTTAGCATCCCATGCAATTCAGCCAAGGTTCTATCTATATTGTTCATGTGATAATTAAATATGAATGGCTCGAAGCTCTGAGGGAGCGATTGGAGAATCACATCGTAGCCAACTCTTGGCTAAGGGGAAACCTAGTTTTTCAGACTCTCAATGTAGCCAATCATTTTTATCACATGCGGATCGACGGATTCCCTCAACAAGCTCGCACGCAAACAAGGACTTTGAGGTGTTGAACCCCGGCCCGAGTTTAGTTCTCAAACATGCCACGCCAGCCCCGAATAATAGTGTGAGCATCGCCGCTCTCATATTGCTTCAAGCTCGGGGACATTGTAGCAAGCATGAGACAAACTTATATCTAGGGCATCATTAGTGTGCTTCTCATAAGCCCTCCGTGCAGCTTGCAAAGTGGCATTATTTGGCAAATCCCTCGATAGGGTACTTCAAGAATGTACTCCTTACGCTCTTGCTTGAGAACAATTCTCAAGTTGCGATACCAATCCATAAAGTTTGTTCCATTTAATTTTTCCTTTTCGAGAATAGATCGCAAGTTAAAGGTACCGGGTGTAGTATTAGCCGCCATTTATTCTACAACATGAAAAGCAAAGTTTAGCACAATGTTTATGCTATGTCTTTTGTTAAACAATTTAACATAAGACTCCCATTACGTATTTTCCACCTTCCCTCTAGGTTACGTCTTGGGTCAAGATCCAAATGTTAATTAATTTTCTAGTGAGCTTTGGCATCACTCGCTAGAAGATTAATAACATCGGTAAGCAACTCCTTGCTAATCACATCTCTATGTGACTTGTTGTTGGTGTGGCATCTCCATGCCCCGCCTCAACCTATGCCCCAAGGCCCAAAACTGTTTTGATAGCCTTGTTAAGTAAACCAAATGCTCCTCGCTGTATATGTCCGATATATACCCCCTCGTGTTATGATAGAGAATGGCACTCGCTTTGGCAGACCCACCATTGACGAGCATAACGGTGACGGGTGCAACATTTGGAAGGGCATCATTACTACTTAATTTTGCGAGGGATGCTATCCTATCAAACAAACATATCACATATATGAAAGCAGTAGAATAGCATATAATGAAATAGTATGACCCCTTCTTCACATGGTGATCTCCATCTCCATGTCTCGCGCGCGAGGATCTCCATCTTCGGCACCATCTTCCAATGTGCATGATGCTTGATTTCTTCAAACTAAGCTACTACTATAGAAGCTCTAATTAAAGATTACATCGACTCATATGTCGTGAAAGAATATTACAAGCATTGCACGTATGAAAGAATATTACAGGATTGCACATATGAAAAATATTACATGCATCACATGCATCTCATACATACAATAGGGTCATACCATCTCAAAGCATTCTCTCGCAAAACAAGTTAGGCGTAGAAACGCTACCTATCGCAGAGAAACGACATCGACGACCTATAAGGGGGTACGCACACGGCGGTCCCGTAGTTCATAGATCCAATCTATGAAATCGCTTTTAAAACCATGTCGGCATAATCATATTATGTCGTCCCGATACACTATCAAGGGAGATGGTTTGCGTAGGCGCGAGGCAAGCTAACAAGATCGAACTACGAGATAGCTTCGGCATAATCACATTATACCGTTTCGATATACTATCAAGACTATCTCGAAGCCGACTCAAACCGAGTTCTATGGATATTGCTTCGACGTAATCACATTACGCCGTGCCGATACACTATCAAGGAACACAATTACCATGAACTCTACTCAACAAATCCCGTAAAACCGATTGATCTAATCAACCCGTGCGCAAAACTTGTTCCGTATCCAATCTAAAACCCGAACTAAGCAAGATTAGCTCGATACCACCGAAGGGTTACGCGGAAGCTACGCTAGCCGAAAACAAAAATTTTCTACCGCGCAAACCGTGAACACTTGCAAGTAAGGGCCGATAGATCGTTACCGATTGAGTATGCGCTGAAATAGCCAATCGGGTGGCTATCCGATCTGAACTGGTGGTAGCCGATTCGCAAGCCAACACCATTCTGAGTCGTCCGATCACGTTTGCGCCTTGCTCCGATGCGCCGACCGCAGCCGATCACCGCCGCGCAACGTAGCAGCCAGCCTACCGGTATCCACACGTCCGGGGACAAAACGCCGCACACCCGTGTGCTAGCACGCGATGCAAGGCTAGGGTTTGGCTCGAAAGGGGAGGGTTTTTGTGGAGATTGATCTCGGCGACTTTTGTTGCGGATTCGATTCAACGCGATACCAAAACTCTCCACCTCGCCTTTATATAGAGTTGGCCGATCGGGACTAGTGGCCGATCGTGACTCTATTTTTGAATCGGATCTCATCCGTATCTCATAGAGTTGGCCGTCCACACGTCGTAAGTCCATAAGATTTATCCGATCGGATCCCTATCCGATCGAGCCGTATCCGAGTCCAACTCGAATATCTATTCTATCCCCTTAAGCGTGCGACCGTAGGTTCTTCCCAGTATACTTGGTTTCGCTATAGTCTAACTTAGCCGATCGTCTGCTCGAGTCCAACTCACCGACCCAACAATGTAATGCACCTAGCAAAGACATATTGACACCATAGTATACAAGAATAATATTGGCTCGAACCCGTAATGTGTACACAAATCCCTTTGCCTCACGATACCGCTAAGCTATAGGCAAGATGTGTGCCATCCCTTCAATAGCTTAACCATTCACTCGAACCGTATTGATTATCTCGTCTCGTTGATTGACTCCTCAATCAACTTAGCATGGCCATGCATTTCCATAATCCATTACCTCGAGGGCCCAGATATCTCTCCAAAGAAGGGGCAAATTCCATCTTGATCACTCACATCCCACTCCATGTTTCATAGCAAACCCGAAAACTACCTTTATAACTACCCAGCCATTTGAATAGCGTTGGTAGTCCTAAAGTAGGCTACTACACATGTTGGAATCCATGGTGATCTCAGTGTCTAAGGACTTTGTACCAACACTACCTCGAGACCAACTAATGGCACATTAATTCCTATAGTGTCTCATGGTGGGTCTATCCAACAATGTGTTCTCCAACACATGTGTCCATGTTTATTGATTTGGTATCTCCATACCCATGATCTATGAGACATGATCATCAATCAATAAACATGCCGATCTTAGAATCATATTTGTTCCAACAATATGACATATGATCAGTGGATCGTTTAGAAATAGATTCATACATAAAGAGTCTCATAAATAAGTCACGTACTTATTGTTCAATACAAGATGTCTATTTCATGGAACTAATAACACTTTATTCATTTATACATAAACATTGACGTGATATCCAACATCTCCATGTTACCTCTAGGGCATATCACTAACAAGAAGAGGCCTAAACCTGACCTCGCTCCGCCACCCCAAAGAAAATCGGCGTACGACATGACCTGCAGGAGCCGCACGAGGCCGTCCCAAGCCGAAGTCAAGGCCAACTTAAAAGAAGTCTCCCGAGAAGCCTTCAAATCCCCCTCAAGAGACCAAGGACTTCTTCAAGAAGGCGTACCTAACGCCATTGCCTTTCAACCGCAACCCAACCGCAAATCCGACTACGACAGACTATTCGGAAGGCCGCCGGCAAGGCGAAGAGAACGGGCAAAGATGTACCCTGCTCAAAGACAATTCCAAATGTAATATCGACTTAAGACAATTTATGAAATCCGCTGAAATTTCAATGGATCAATTACACGGCCGTGCTCCCAGCGAAGGCTCCGCTAAAATACAAGTTCAAACTTGGAAAGCCTCTGTAAAGCCGGATCAAGTGAAAAAGCTACCAACACGTGATGTACCGCTTCCACAAGTGGTACATGCAAGAATCCAAGAAGGTGAAGAGATGGAAACGGCAAATATTCACAAGTGACTATTTCGCGATGGAGGTGACGACTTCTATATCCGATTCGAAGACATATTCGACTGCACTGCACTCTTGATGCCCTCAACGTCTCACTTATAGCCACGCGGACTCGTAAGCATCGTTCGTTATTTCCTCGTTTCTTACTTTCTTGTATTTAGCCGACTAAAATTCTTTTAACCGTTGTAGAATAGCGATCCAATACCGCAAGAAGCACGACCGTACTCAAACATGGATTCATGGATGTTAGTAATTGACATGGATAACTCATGATCCATGTCTTTGATTCAATGGATAAAACCAGAGTCCACGTACACAAAGATATTTGAACAAGCTAAATAGGTAATTTCATCTTACTTGCTATTGCATATATGCGGTTCTCTGATAATTACTAGCTAACTTCTCAACCGCACGTAGGGCATGGGAACGGCTTCGGGCTAATGTTCGCGGAAATTGGAAAGATAAGCTCTCCGTGAGGATGAACTTTCCAAAGGAGTAACATGCTCCAAAGTTGTTTTGAATTATTACTTTGTTCTAAAATATGAAATGTATATTAAATCTGCCTTCATTTCTCCTTTATCGTGCAAACAACAGATAGACACCAACTTATGATACTACGTCCGCGACTCACATTCACCGCTTTGTGACCGATGTCACAACTATCGATGATATAGATGTATGTATAATGTACCATTCATACATTACATCTCGATTTCTTCTTATTCACTTCATATATTTATTTCTCGTTTGATCGAATTAATGATGTACTTATGCGAGTAAGAGACAACCTCCCCACGAGACTTTCATACAAGCCGCTCAGAAGAATTGATGGGATTTATAAACGAGCAGATCATTGATCCCACGGAGAGTTCTATTTTAGTTCAAGGAGGAGATGAAGAACACTTTTCGATGAGAGCGACCAATCAGCCAAGTATTATCTTGGCCTCTGAGGTGAATCAAACTCGCAGGGATCACGGTATGCCGCAGCGCTTCTGGCTGAAGATACTGAGGTGGTCGGCATGACCAAAGGCAGTAACCCGAGCTTTTACTCCCATGGAGACGCGACTGAAGTTGAGCAAATCAAGTACTGCTCCTTCGGCTGATGCCACGGATTATCGTCGAATCGTGGGATCACACCTGGTGAACTCAAGGCCGGATTTGGCATATGCAAGTGGGCTACGTTAGCGTGATTCATGGAGAAGCCCACCGTCGAACACTTGGCGGCGTGGCGCATGCTACGTTATATCGCCGGCACCATCAACTACGACTGCTGCTACAAGAGGAGAAGAAGCTGCCTGCCTTGTCGCTACAATGCCGACAGCGACTCGCCGGGCGATCTCGACACCCGCAAGAGCACATCCGTGTCTTCTTCTTCCTTGGTGAGAATCTGATCACTTGGCAGTCCTAAAACAGAAGGTGGTGGCGCTATCGTCTTGTGAGGCGGAGCATAGCGGCCACGACGGAGGCTTGCCAAGGTGTGTATCGGCGCCTCCTTGCCGAGCCCGAGGAGAGGAGGCAGACGCCACGCTGAAGATCGACAACCAATCCGCAATTATGCTCGGCAGTAAGAACCCTGTCTTCCACGATCGTAGTAAACATATAGACACCCGATACCATTACATCAGAGAATGCATCGAGAGGGCAGGGTGAAGGTCGAGTTCATCGGCACTGACGGGCAATTGGCGGACATGCTGACGAAGGCTCTCAAGGGCGCGACAGGTTCATTGAGCTGCGTTCTCGAATTGGCCTCGTCGAAGCACAAGCTCCATGCAAGGCTTAGGGAGAGATTTGTTAGATAATAATCCTTGTAATCCTTACATGTTATTTTCTTTCGGTTAGTCTGTTTTAGCTGCATTGCATGCG
This sequence comes from Oryza australiensis, assembly GCA_019925245.2. Classification (NCBI taxonomy): domain Eukaryota; kingdom Viridiplantae; phylum Streptophyta; class Magnoliopsida; order Poales; family Poaceae; genus Oryza; species Oryza australiensis. The sequence goes on along the minus strand of JAIFGZ020000583.1, from coordinate 1,404,230 downwards.
CGTGAGCTCCGGAATGTGGATGCCGCGCGAGTAGCGGTCATGGCGCAAGAATAGCCTGCGCGTGGCCAAAGCAACGGGACGTGCGCGCTACTGCGAATCGTGGGGATGGACACTTGAAATTCGTGGAGTGGTGCGCTTCGTGGGGCGTAGCATACTGCATGTTTGTATGGTTGTTTTGCTACAAATAAGAGAGAGCTGCAAGCAATTTACGCAGCGCCAAACTCTGCTCTCTCTCTCTCTCTCTCTCGTGTTGTCTGATTACAGTGCTCGCGTGTGTTCGTGTGTTCATTCTTCCTCGCCCGCTCGACGATCGCTTGGGAAAATCCTAACAGGGCCGGCGGCCAACCGGTCGTTGCCGGCGTACCAGATGCTGCAAGAGCTGACACCTTTCATCAAGTTCGCGCACTTCACCACCAACCAGGCCATCCTGAAGCCACGGCGGATGACCTCGACGTCCACGTCGTCGACTTCATCGTCGGCGAGGGCGTCCAGTGGTCGTCGCTCATGCGTCAGACCTCACCTCCGCCGGCCGCCACCGCAAGCAAGCCACCATTGTTCCACCTCACGGCCATCACCTCCGGCGCCGGCACGCCCCGCACGGCCGATGCGCGGCGGTGGCTGTCGGAGTTCGCCGAGTCGCTGCACCTCCTGTTCCGCCACAGCTCCTCCACCTCCACGCCGGCGACGAGGGCGACGACGGCCTGCATCATGAGCTCGCCATGATATGCAATGACATGCGACACGGCGAACACGCCCTACTACACGCCATTGCACAGGCTGAAGCTTCTCCTCCTCGGCACAGTCACCATCCTGCATCCGAAGCTGGTGATCCTGATCGAAGACAAGCTCTTCCGAATCAGCAAGAACCCACCACCGTCCCCTGCCGCCACCGCTGCGCCGCCGTTCTAGGAGTTCTTCTCCGACGCGCTGGTCCACTTCACGGCGGTGATGGAGTCCACGGCGAGCTGCTTTGTGAGCCATGAGGCGTGGCTTTAGGGGCTCGTGGAGGAGGAGATGGTGGTGCCAAGGGTAGAGGACGCTGTGCGGCAGTATGGGTCACTGACCGACCGTGTGTGGCCCAGCTGGAAGGGCTTAGGGCTTGTGAGGTGAGCAGCTTCAAGTGTTGCTCAGGGCAAGATGTTGGCTGGGCTTCTTCGGTGGAGGGTTTGGGGTGGTGTGCATAAGGAGAAAGGGAGGCTTGCTCTCAGCTGGAATTCCAGGCCTTTTGATCTCGGTTTTTGTTTGGTGTTTTAAGAGCATCATCAAACGTCTACTTAAATTTTATCTCTTAAATTAGATAGATAGAAGATCATTTATCTAAATAGAACATATATATTTTCTTTTATCTACAAAGAGATCATCCAAATATAAATTTCAAAATTTACGCAGAGCCTTCTCTATTTCAATGATTGAAGAATCCTCTTTGGGTGACAGAAGTCTCATTTGAATAATTATGTATTTTAGATGATGGTTTAGGTGGTTTGTTGGATCATATTTTTTATAAAAACATTCAAATTTAATATAAAACATTTTTTAATAAGCTGTCGATGATGCTATAAGGAGGAACACCGTTGCTTTATTCTTCTCTTTGCTTTTATTTTCATTTTCTGAGATGTTACTGGTGTGGTGTCCATGGGCGAAGCTTTAACGAAATAAAGGAGGATGACATTCACTTACTTTATTCTGCTTTAGATCAAAGTTTCCATTAATACGGGTGTCTTAGTTTAGACCGAGGGGTGCCTGAACCGAGTTCCTAGACGTCCCTGTGTTGCTGTCCTTTAGATGGAGTATTTTGTCCCACCCCAAAAAGATTGCAGTGCAGTTTTTTTTACCTTATTGTAGTTTCATGGATTGATTTGATGTGTCATGCTTGTATTGTATTCTTGTTGAGCGAAATAGTATGCATGAATATATCTACTATATGCTACGTCCTCTTGGTAAATATAGATGATTACTTAATTTTTAATATTTTAAACAAAGTTTAAGCTTTTATAATTTGACTATCAACAACTTTAAAAATATTTTGGTTTCTACTACATCATATATATATATATGTTACAAAATACTATAATAAAAATAAAAATATATTTATTTTTATATATATTATATAAAAATATAGTCAAATATATATTTTAAAAGATCATATCATTATCTAAAATGTTAACCTTTATAAAACATGACGTAGGAAGCAGTACGATCCTCTAATCTGTTAAAAATATAATGGATTTTTCGAGGAGAGCCAAAGACAGTAGTCGAGCATATGCAAACAGCTTGCCTAATACCTCTCTATTTTTAACTAATTTAAATAAAATTTATCTTTTAGTAGATTGCTTATCTCATTTCAAAAAATTTGGTTCTCCTTCCCATCATTTTTGTTCTTCACAAATAGCTAACCGAGTCCGGCGCGCACACGCTTCGCGTCATTGCGCTTCCACGCGCGCGCTTTTGGTGTCGCGCGTCCGGCCTTGCCCGTCCTCCGCCGCCGCATCCTCCCTCGCCTCCTTCACCACCATCGCCCTCCTCGACCCCCTCCTCGTACATGGTGCTTGGTTAGTGTTGATTCGACTTAGTTTGGTTCAATTTCGGTGCTTGGTGAGTGTTGATTCGATTTAGTTTGGTTGGTCAAAACTACGAAAACAAATTTTAAATTTATAAGAAACCGATTTTAAGAATTCCGTTCGACGAGACATGTTGTATTGGGAATTAATTTTTTTAGGAATGACTAAAAACATAATTATTGAGAATTTATTTAACCACTGCGTTGCGTGTATGCTCGCAGAATTACTACTCATGTCAAAGCATGAGCTTTTTCATTTGCCAGCAGCTTTTCATTTATTTACCCCGCTGGTTCTGTAAAAATAGAGAAAAGGTATTACTCTACTCCCACCATTCCTATAGAGAGGAAGTACTAGTAACCAGGTTACCGAAACCGTGAAAACCGCCATATTTTGGTCATATCGTGGGGTAAGGCAAAGCGGTAGCCGCACGGTTTGGTTTGAAAAATTTCGTGCGTATTCAAAAAAATTTAGAAAAGTTCATTTTATCCCAAAATATATTTATTTTTATAAAAATCCTGCCTATTCTGTCGCAAAACCGGGTATTAGGCGTTACTTTCGTGCGGCTTGAGCGAAAACCATGGCACGACACCAATTTGAATTTGTTTCAAATTTAAATTGTGTCACCGTTCATTTGGGCATGGTTTTCGTATGGTTCAAACGAAAATCGTGGCACGTGCAAAACGTTTTGAAATCGGTTCAAATTCAAAACCTGTCTCATCAAGCTCACTTCGTCGCGGCCTTCGCGCGAAATCCGCGCTACCGTGAGGGGACTGCAGCACTTTGTAGGCCCGAAATGGAAAACCCCGCTAGTAACATGCTTGTGCTAATGCTACAAAGTTAATATAATCAATCACTTTTTTTAAATCCAAGCATGCATGCAAGCCGAAAAAAAGCAAATCTCGATAACACCGCAATAAAATCCATGCATGCATACACACAATAAAAATAGGAAATAATATGAAACAAATAAGTGAACTCTCAGTGTTAGTGATATGCCCTAGAGGCAACATGGAGATGTTGGATATCACGTCAATGTTTATGTATAAATGAATAAAGTATTATTCAGTTCCATGAAATAGACATCTTGTATTGATCAATAAGTACGTGACTTATTTATGAGACTCTTTATGTATGAATCTATTTCTAAACGATCCCTGATCATATGTCATATTGTTGGAACAAATATGATTCTAAGATCGGCATGTTTATTAATTAATGATCATGTCTCATAGATCATGGGTATGGAGATACCAAATCAATAAACATGGACACATGTGTTGGAGAACACATTGTTGGATAGACCCACCATGAGACACTACAGGAATTAATGTGCCATTAGTTGGTCTCAGGTAGTGTTGGTACAAAGTATCCGTTGATTATGGAAATGGATTATGGAAATGCATGGTTGCATGCTAAGTTGATTGAGGAGTCAATCAATGTACGATAATCCAATACGGTAAGCCGAGTGAATGGTTAAGCTATTGAAGGGATGGCATACATCTTGCCTATAGCTTAACCGGTATCGTGAGGCAAAGGGATTTGTGTACACATTACATGTGCTCGTGAGCCGATCATTATTCTTGTATACTATGGTGTCAATATGTGCCTGCTAGGCGCCGTTGTTGACGGGCCGCCTGAGTTGGACTCGAGCCGACGATCGGCCAAGCTAGACTATAGCCGAAACCGAGTATACCTGAACCTATAGGGTCGCACGCTAAGGGGATAGAATAGATATTCGAGTTGGACTCGGATACGGCTCGATCGGATAGGGATCCGATCGGATAGAGTCCTATGGCTTACGATGTGGGCGGTCGACTATGAGATTCGGATAGGATCCGATTTGAAATAGAGTCCCCGATCGGCCACCAGTCCCGCCGGCCAACTCTATATAAAGGGGCGAGGGTAGAGAGCCGCGACACACGCTGTATCGCGTTGAACCGAATCCGCAACAAAAGTCACCGTAGATCAATCTCCACGAAACCCTCCCACTTTCGAGCCAAACCCTAGCCTTGCATCGTGTGCTAGCACACGGTGTACGGCGTTTGTTCCCTGACGTGTGGATACTCTGGGAGGCGCCCAACGTTGCGCGCCGTTGATCGGCCGGATCGGGCCGCGGCCGGGCGCATCGTGAGCAAGGCGCAAGAACGTGACCTGGATGACTCCGCGAACCGGCTGATTGGCAAATCGGGCCAATCGGCTTGCGGGAATCGGCTACACGCCTGCATCGGATAGCCCCGATTGGCTATTTTCGCCGTATACTCCAATCGGTAACGATCCATCGGCCCTTACTTGCAAGTGTTCCCTGGTTTGCGGTAGAAAAATTTTTGTTTTCGGCTAGCGTAGCTTCCGCGTAACCCTTCACTCGATTTTCGTCCGTGAGTAAGAGAAAGATGTTAGATTTGAATCGCTAAGGTACATTATAAGTGGTAGAGAGTAGAGATAGAGACTACCCATCATGAGCACCATTGTGTACTTTGTCTTCCTTAATTGGGTATAATCCCTTGTATTGATGGACATGAACTTTTTATAAATATTATTATTTTAATAGAAAATCATAAAAGTAGTGGTCGCCGATTTATTCACAAAATAGGCGACTGTCGAACTACCGTAGTTCGACAAGACCATATCAAACGGCCCACGAACGAGTGGGCAGCCGATCAAATGGCCGATGTTCCACCGGACCATGTTGAATAGTGGCGCTCAATGTGTCGGGCTCTTTGCCGAATGCTCGCTTGTCCGATAGACCCAAAGAACACGTCAAAATAAGTTTATTTTTTTAATATTTGGTTGTCTTGTTAATTTGGTTAGCAAATTTTTAAACTTATTAATTTTTGTTCGATAAAAATACATTGTATTTCCTAAACAATAAATTTATTTATTTACATATTCTTTTATTATTTTCATTGGTTTGTAGGTTTCATATCTTTTCCTTTAAGACAAAGACCGGCTGGTTGACGTTGCTCCTAGGGATGGTGGAGAAAGAATGCAAGGAGGAGGAAGACATTGCAATGGTAGCGTAAACGAACTTTATTGATGGAAAAGGAAATTAACTAGTAGTTTTTTATTCGTGACGCACGTAATAACGAACCCATCAGTGACGCATACAACAACACAAGAGAGTTAAGAAGTTGCACGAATGAGCTGTAAGAAATTGTCGCTCACTTATGAATCAGGTTTGAGCTTGTCTATAGACCCTTCTACGTCATTCAACGATACTACAACTTTGTGCTCCTTCATTCGTATATATTTTGTTTGTTTTTCAACTTCAGCTACTCTTCACCATCACACGTCAAAGTACTCACCATGTCAATCCACAAAGTGAATCCACACATTTTTGGATTGTCTTGAGGAATAAATCTCATTAGTGAATGGGATCAATATATTATGGAATCGCAAGCGAAAACGAAAATAAGTAACTAAGATGTGACATACAACGAAGTCGTTGTCTATGTTGGGACGTACGAAATATCGCTTCCAAATGTCTCTTGTGAAAAGGATGTAGCCACCGGCAGCTGATCTCTACAACCGTATTTTGATGCTCACGCCATTCGTAGACCTAATGGATTGTTTCTCTAGTGTAAGCTAGCAACCGTGCCCGACGCTCGTACTCCATCCATGCTTGAATGAATTGTGTGGTCGTCTCAAATTGTGTTATCCTTGTACCGATGAAAGTTATTCTCATCGTATTGATCCACTTTACAAAGCTACATTTCTACGTCTTCCTCGTTTGCACAAATTTATTATGACCGATGACATGTGTAAGTATATGAAAATAGTGATCGGTGGGACTGGAACTTAACGGTACTTTACGACAAAATTATCATCAACAATGTTAGGACACATGAAGCATCTTTGTCCTATAGTTTCTTGTCTTATGGACCTTATCAGCAACGGTCTTCATAACCACACTCCGGACACTCCCGCCATGTTGGAAGTCCTGTGATTTACTCGCCATTCTAAGGACTCTACAAAGAATCCTTGTTCGTGTTCATCCTTCCTCCTTAGATAGTCCGATATTGTTTCACCTGCGTGGATACGTGTGTATTCTCGTCATGTTGTGGATTCATCGTATCTACCCACTCAACGAAGTCACACAAACTATAATAAGTCTGCGAAAAGATTGTATGATTGTCCACAAACAGTTAGCGATGTATGTACTCGTATAGGTAATTGAAGTAGATACAAATGATTGTTACCTGATAAATGTTTGGGCATTGGAAGAACCTCCTACGACGGATTTCTGAAGTAAGGGATGTCATAAGTATACATCAATTACCGCAAGCGCACAACGGACGGCCGCATCATGGTGGAAATAGACCAAATGAAAGGATCCCTTCGTCACCAAGATGCTTGCAAAATGGAGCTTTCATTCTCTCGAGATCAATGTGAACGTGAAAGGGAAATGTAGGACCGAAAGAACTTGCGAACGTGTTTTGCCAAGGTCCGGCATATATAGTAACGTAGCAATTGGGAGGAACTATAGGTGTCAAAAGTCAAAAGTCGATAGTAATGTGAATAGACATGACGTTGTGCTGAAAAGTGATCGTGACCAGCTAAGCTCGCACAGTGTTCATGTCATAACTCGTTCCACGATAATGGTGATTGTGACAAATAAGCACCGTATTGTCGCTGTGTTAGATGTTAGGACAACAAAATGACATAGACGTTGAAAGTAGATTGTAACCACGTGCCACCACTATTAAGTTGATAGCCACTATTTTCTCTAAATATTTTTAAAAATTATAAATATAAAAACATCATGAAAATGCAGCTGATCGAATAAATGTGCCTCATGACTCAGTTCACTTCATAATATAATGTGATATAACTATTAGGTATAAAACACATAATAGTTCACAAATACAACTCACATAAAAATGTCAAGTACGATTTTCCTCACACACTTGCTTGCCCTCTTTTTCGTTGCCTTATCTCTTTAGTGCGATAAGTCAAATTATCCGGTGGATGCCTATGTCGTGCCGGTTATCGTGAAGTTGAATCCTTTGAATGTACAGACTCCCTCTCTTGTGTTAGCTGTGTGACCAGAGGAGTTGTATGAGGGGTATATTATATAGGTCTTGTATGAGGGAGTTTCTGACTGCTGCGATTTCTTTCAGAATATTAAGGTTTTCAAACAATTCAGATAATGAATTGGAAGCTGGGAGACTCGGGTTTTTTCCATATTCATTAGCTGCTTCTTATAATCTCGAACTTCTCCAAACATGGCAAAAGAAGAGCTGACACCACGTTCACTTTGGTGGTCTAATACAAGAAAAAAGAAATATATGAACAGTAGCAATATAATGATCTAAATTATAATATTATAATGATGTGGATCAACTAATATAATCGAGGAACTAGTAAAAAAGCATCTATGGAAGCCAAAATTTGTATGTCAAATCCAATCCTAATAAAAAATATATACAATATATATGGAAAGTTAATTAATATAGTAATTGCACCCACATTAATAGAAGAAAAAAAGAAAGATATTAACAATTCAATCTAATTCTAATCACAGCGAAGATATATAGCTAATGATGTTAAATTTTCACATCGAATTTCCTTTCGATAATTACTAGGGCATTAATTTGCTCAAGAGCTATCACTGAAGAAGAAAGAAATTTCCATGAACCAAAAGGACATTGTGTTTGTTTTTTCTTCCTATGGCAAGTCATAATTCCTGAGGACTGCTAATTAATACATGATAAATTAATTATCATAAACTTAAAAATGAATTTGCTTGAATTTTTATAAAATTTTCACATAGAAAGGTTTTTCAAAAGCCGCCAGTTAACAGTTTAAAAACATGCCATAATAATCCATAGCCACTGGCTGAAAAAAAAACTAAGCCTTTGAATGAGAGGGTAAGATGAGCTCACGAGCGGCACGCACAAACAAGACGAGACGAGTTATTAACGAGTTATTAAGACATGGTTAATTAAATATTAACTATTACAATTTTTTTTTAATTTTGTATGTAAAATTATTTTGGTATGATGGTAGTAGCGTATTTATATATACAAAAGTTTTTGAAGAAAAGCATGATTTTTGAAGGAAAAAAGAGAGCATGATTTAGGTCAATTGCTTCCAAGAAAGCGTGTTGTACATAAATAAGCTCACCTTGCCGGCAGATTGGATGGTCATGGTTTGAGCAGTCCCAATGCGTGAAATTAAAGGTGGGTCTGGTCTGACCGAACCGACGGTTCGGTTCCTTGGTCTTTTTAAAACTTCGATCTTCAAAAAGTCAAAAAGTCATGATCGAATTCCTCGGTTAGTTCAGTCTGTCTTCGGTCGACCGAAATTTTCAGAACAGATCACATTTTAAAAAAATAGCTAGTTCACTAAACAACATGATGTCATTTTACAAACATACAATTTATAAGTGTCAGCAATTAAAAGTTCCAAATAACAATTGATAAACAATAAATAAGGAAACAACTTTGGTTGTAGGCAGAAAACACTTGAGCAAACATCTGAGCAGTAGGCAGCAATGCAGTAGGTAGCAAACACTTGAGCAAACAGCAATGCAGCAGCCAGCTCCAGCAGGTCAGCAACAATCTGAAAATTGAACTCAGGGCATGAATCAGTTTGGGAGGAAATCAGGTCATAGTCAACTTTTAGGCCGTGTTTACTTGGAGAAGTTAATTAACTTTTCAGTAACAAATGCTTTGCATTCTCCTATTGCTGGTCGGTGGTCGCAGAGCAAACAAACTTAATTTCAGTTCTTCCTAACAGAGATTGGGGTTTTTCGGTCAAGATCACTGTCACTTGTCACTATAGTGGGTTTGCATGGAAGATGCACGATGTCATGATTGTTTAGAACATTCCAATTTGACCAATACTACTGCATTCTTGTCTTGAAAATACATAACCAATACAACCTGAGTTGCATTCTAGTATAATACAATTGAACTCAGGACATTTCAAATCAGCTAACATTCCAAATCTTATTCTTAATCACAATTCTATCACAATTTAGAAATATGATTATAGAAAATAATAAATGAACAACTTACTTAATCAAGCAGGATTGGATGCCTTATTTTTGCTTGTCTTGAATGATTAGCTTGCTTGTGAGTTGGTAGAAGCACCGGTAGTAGTCTTGCTTGTGAGTTGGTAGAAGCACCGGTAGTAGTCTTGCTTCCATGTAACTGTGACTTGGAAGCATTGCCTTCCACAATTGCTTTCTCCCTTAACTTTTTGATTAATTTTGAAATGACAAGTAGATAAAATGGAATTAATTTGTGTAGCCAAATTAAAGAAATAAGTGAAAATTATTAAAACACCTTCTTCTAGCATAGATAACTCTTCAGTATTCTCGGGAATATTGATGGGGGTAGACCTTTTAAGCCAATCTTAAATACATACAAGAGCTTCCACTATAAATGAAGTGTTCCTAGTGCATGTCCTTCAGATGGCAAATTAAACCGTGGGCGAGCAAAAGCCATGAACTTTCTAAATCTAGGTTTTTCACCAAAGGCAAATGGTTGTTTATCTTCTATAACCATTTCGTAGAGAAAGCAGCTCTAAGCAAATCAGGATCAAACTTCCAAGTACCTACGCTATCACCTTCATTTACTTGCAAAACACCTTGCTTTGTATGAGATCTATGAGGATTATGCTTGCAACTATTAAAATGCCTACACATTGCAGACGTACCATTATGGACCGGATGTGCAGCGATGTCATGCTTGCAATAATTGCATTTGCCCTTAACCAACCGACCATTCTCCTCGACTTTGCTGAAATGTTGCCAAATATTGGACCTTGATGTGATCTCCTTTCTCTTGTTACCCTCCCGCTCACGCATTTACATCCTCTCCATCCTCACCTCCGTACAACTCAATCCATGAACTAACTTGTTGCTCGATATCTTCCTCGGATTGAGCCATCTGAAACATAAACAGTGACAGTGACAGCTTAAGGAATCAATTATAAACTACATGATGCACATAACTACACAAGCGACAAACTCCTTACAAAAAATTAAAGGAGTACTTACACCGCAAGAAGCCACGTATGTAGCCGTCGTCTTTCAATCTTTGATCCCGTTTGTTTAGTATTGGATTGACCTATACTCCCAAAAAAGTTCATCATCAAGGTCACATTTAAGAAAGGATGCTGGCTGTGGCTGCTGCCGTGGATGAGGAGAAACAGGTTGCTTACCATGTCCCCTCGATCTAGAAGTGCTCCTGGAGAGGACAACGGCGCAGTGGCTTTCCGCAGCCCTGCCCTCGGCCCTCGGCGGAGAGGACAGCGACGGCGGCGTCCCCGAGGCCGGAGCGACGGGCAGTGGTCCCTAGATGTCGGATGCGGACGCCGGTGACCGGATGTGGCGCCGGCTTCCGACGGGTGCTCGTGGCCGGCCGGTGGGAGCTCGGGCAATGCGTGATGGCACGGAGAGGACAAAGAAATGGCGGCGTCCCCGGAGGCTGCGATCGAGTGTGGCTCCGGATGGTTTCGATGCGACGCCAATGGCTGGATGCGGTGGCCGGTGGGAGCCTAGGCGGTCTGACGCGACGGCGGCTAGGGTTTGCCTAGTCGCCGTCCTCTTCGCTCTCAAAAGCTGCACTATGGCCGCCTCGTTTGTGGTGTTGGCCTCGGTTGTGTGCCTTGTGTGGGTTGTTTGAGACAATTGGGCTTTACTTCGGTTATTCGATTAGTTTAGGTAACTGAGGCCCAAGACCGAAGTTTATTTGGTTATTGCACTTTTGAGACCGAAATTTAATTTGGTCTTTCAGTTTCGTGACTTTTTGGTTTCGGGTCTCGCCCTATTCGATTCGGTTCTCCAATCTCGGTTATTTTTTGCCCACCCTACGTGAAACTAGACATGGTTTCCATACAATCACATTACCACTGATTTTTTCATATTAAATGTCATCTTCCTTTTGGAAGGACCCGTGGTACTCTCCGACTCCCTCTTTCTCTCTCCCAACTCCATGGACGGACGGCAGCGAGCGCGTGGTGGTAAGCGATGAGCGCACGCGGCGTCGGTGGGGCTAGCGCGGTGGCACCGACGAGCCCTATGCGGCAGCCAGCACGCGAGTGCGCGGCTCTAGCAAAGTGCGAGCACGGTGGCGGGACGAGCGCACACGACGCCAGGCAGCGAGTGTGGCGGCACGGCGACCGAGCACGGTGGCTCCGGCGAGCGCACAACGGCTCCAGCGAGCACGGCGACGCCCAACCACGGGCCCCACATGCATAGAAACTACTGTTTTCTCCCAACGTCTAAATCATCGCTTTCCTCATGCCTCGTATGAGAGAAGACTCAAGGTTTCTCCTCGAGAAAAATGTTTCCTATGTTTTTCTTCTCTTTTCTTATTAATTAGATTGCCATCATTTTATCTATGTAGCATCTTATTTAGGCCCCGCTTACTTCCAAATTTTGGGTGTAAACTTTACACCCAAAAGATTTTGGTGTAAAGTTTACACCCAAGAGGTGTTTACTTTCATCTATGTAAAGATTTTGGGATGATATAAAATTACAAATTTACCCTCTCTCTCCTTCCTCGCACACCATGCCTCCCTTCTCCTCCTCTCCATCTCAAATCGCTTCCTTCCCCTTCCTCGCTCGCAGCCTCTCCCCTTCTTCTCGGACGGCGGCGGGTTACGCCGTCAGATTCGGGCGCCCGTATCCGGATGGGGCGGCGCCGAGCCGGGGCGGTGACGGCGGAGGCGGCGGCGGCGCGTGGTGGACGTCCGCGGGGTGACGGATCCGTGTGGCTCGACGGGGCGGGATGGGGATTTAGCCTCGGCCGCGCCAACGGCATGGTCCGATCCATGTGGCTCGGCACGTTCGGGCACGAGTGACGGCGGAGGTGGCGGCGGTGGCGGCGATGACGTCCATGACGGCAGCTGCGACATCCGTGGAGGCCGACGCAGGCGATTTTTGCACGGGACTCGGCGGCGTGGCGCATGTGGCGCGGCCGTGGGAGGCGTCCGCGGGGGAAAGTACTGTTGGCACAGGGGTAGAGGCAGCACTTCTCCCAAGAAAATTTTACACTTTTTGACTCTCAAACCTCCCAAATTCAAAATTTTTACAAGCTAACTTTACATCTACATGTTTATTTCCAAATGCAAAAAGTGACCAAAATCCCAAATTTTACAAAATTTTACAGAAAATAAACAGAGCCTTAATAGAGAAAGAAACCATTTTAAATGTTCCCTTAATCCTGATGAGTTATTTGGGAGGATTTTACTGCTGCAGTCATCGAGATTCATCTTGATGTTTGTTTCGCCTGAACGAGCCAGGTGTCATCAGCTCATTGTTCTTCCAGTGTCAGCAGAGATACGATGGCCGGTCGATGCAGATGCAGCAAAAGTTTGGTGAATCCGTATAATTAAAGAAGTCATTGGTTCCTGCAAAAAAGTCATTGATGAATTTCAAGTGATTCCAATATGATTTTGGCCATTTGGGCTCTTGCATTTGTTCCCTTTGAAGAATTGCGTCGTGTGCTTTTGGGCCCTGCTTAGTTAGTGCACCGAGGCGATTATTTCTATAACAGAATTAGATTAAGGCATATAGCCCTTTTTTATTACGATACATTACACATTTTACCTTGATTTTGATTTTTATTATAACATTTTTAAACTATTTTTTATGAAAATTTTTTATTTAGAAGTTATTTTAAATTATTAAATAAATTATTTTTAAGTATATAATAATTAAACTTAATTAATTATATGGTAATAATTTTTACGTGCCTTTTGAGCACGTTGCATGTACGTAATTCACCAATACTCATAGTACACATATACGATTATACGTGTTCGCGATGCACATGCTTAATTAACGAAAAGAATTTAATAGTCTTATCTTGGTGCACGGAAAATATTATGTGCAATCCCGATCATCTTCCTAATTTACAGATGAATAATGTATTTGGCACAATTTCGTCTTTACTGTCCCTAAAAATGACATTTGAGATACCTGCCAGGCTGCCACATTGACAACCACCTAGGCTCGCTAGCACACGGTACTACATCCATCTAATGAAGAATACAGTCCTAGCTTAAATTTGTCTTAAAAACATTTTCTATCAATCCTCTCTTATTCAAATTTCTCTATATATTACCTCTAATCACACTTCAACTCGTATTTAGGTCATTTTACTTTTACTAATGTGTGTTTTAAATTAAACGGAGGAGGCAAGAGAATAGACACACCGCAACACTAGACTCACTAACCTATCAACTATTTAACTTCCTCTTGTAATAAATATTTGACGAATAAGAAAAATTTGATCAAACTTTTAAAAGTTTCACCATCAATCATGTATTAAGATAAATTTTGTAAAATAGAATATGATAATATGTAAATATATACTTGTACCATTTTTTTTGAAAAAATACTATCTCCATTCCAGAATAATTGCATTTATAAAAAAAGTAAAGATGGATTAGCAACAAACATAATTTACCACAATATCCCTATTTAATGACCATATTACATGCACATATTCCATACATACACTTTTATTGTTTAAAAGGAAGGTTGAGGCAATAAGCTCACTTAATTACTATTCTTAAACTTGATTAAAAGGAAGATTGGGTCCCACCTTAGCAGAAACATATTATTTTATAAAATTTGAATGGTAGAAATGTAGTTAGTTTGGGACAAAAGTAATAAGCTTAAGCGTAAAAGTTTTAAGTTCAACCAAATTTGATAAGGCAAAGCTGCATGCTTGTGATATTTTTTATTTTTTGAACTTTTTAAAGTTTTAAAATAAAACCTTTCAAAACTTATTTCTAAAATCTAAACCTTTAACCACACCAGCTGTACTGACATCACAAAACAACACAACATTGTCACGTCGGTTTGGCGGGTTTGACTGGCGTGGCAACGTTATTTGACCACTTGAGTACAATAAGTCAAAGTTGTCACGCTTGCTCCGTGTAGTGTATCAGTGTTGTTTTATCACGTTAGACAGACTGGTATAGCCAAAAGGTTTAGATTCTGAAAATAAATTTTTGAAGGGTATATTTTTAAAATAAAAAAAGTAAAAAATAAAAATCAACGCTTGTATCCGTTGCTGGACTTGAAACGTCCGCTTCCTCGTGGGCCAAAACGCAAGTAAAACCCACATGCAGTTGAAAGCCCAGTACACGTCGCAACCGACACGCTGCAGGTACACCCATTTATACCCATATTATGTCATACCAAGTTCCAATCCCCTTTTTTTTGAAAAAAAACACTTTGGAACATACCATATAGCCCACCATGTAGAAGTAGTGGAGCCAATTAGGTTTTTCGGTCGGTTGGTTTGCCAATCACTGTCCATCCAATGTGGCATCCTTTCTCCTGGGGAAATTTTGTGCCTAATATTCAAGTTTGACCCTCTTATTAGCCTATTAGGTCACCAAATCATGCATTTCTTTTGTATCCATCAAACGTCACTGGTCGGAGCCATCCAGGGCAAAGCTCGTCTAGCTTGATGAATTAGCAACTCTCAGCAGCGACCATGACTCATGGCAAATAAAATTACAAATTTGTTGTCACTGCACTTGTAACCCATTTTTTTGAACTTTAAACCTATACGAAAGTTTGGAACACAAGAATTTTTAGTTGGCACGTTCTAAGGATCCTAAAACATACATAAAATTTTATACACATACCGTAATGTTCTTTTCATGTACTGCCTACTACTAGGATCTTCACGAGCACATTTCAAACTAACAAATGATAAGTTTGGTTTAAAAATCTACACAAAAGTTTCTATAAAGTTTAAATAAATCAAAATTTTAAATATGTGATAGTTAATCCTTAATTAACCGTTAATTGAGTGCCTTCCCACCGAACGGTTTCTCACACAACCCTCGCAAACAAACGGGCCTTGCCTTATGAATCAAAAACTCAATCCTAATTCACACGTGCAAACTAGCCTGAAACAAGAGCTGAGGGAGAGACAAAGTAGAGTGGCAAAAGTGTACTGTCACAATTAACTTTGCACTAAAAAAATAAAACAATCGATCAATTAATTAATTGGGGCCAAGATAAGACCAGCACGGGGATGGATGATCAAAAGGTTGCCCAAGCATATATGATTGAGCAAGTTGACGAGCCTTACACCTCAACTCTGAAAGCTACTTCCTCAATCCATTGCTGCAATGCAATGCAACCTCCTTTCATCTTCTGAAGAAATGGATAAACTACTGCACATTTCTCTGTTCAATCTGACTTAGGTAGGGCCTGGCCATCCACCACTACAATGTGTGTTGTTTGTTGCTTCTTCCAATAGCCAGGGCCTAACCAATCACATGCATATGCTCCAACCTTTTCTTTCACCTTAGCAACAGAAGGGAAAGATCAGGACACTTTTTAATTTTCTACTAGCATTTTCAGCAAGCAGCTTACATGGCTTCTGGCACTGATCTCAAGTGTGCCTGATACCCACGGCACCATGGCCACTGCCAATGTCTAATGATGTGTTCTTGTAAGTCATCCATCTCTCATCTTTCGTAAAAACTTTCTATATAAAAATTACTTAAAAATTCAATATTTTTTTTATTAATTTTTATATATTAATATTTAATTAATCATATGCTAATTACGTTTTTTTTT
This sequence comes from Oryza australiensis, assembly GCA_019925245.2. NCBI lineage: Eukaryota > Viridiplantae > Streptophyta > Magnoliopsida > Poales > Poaceae > Oryza > Oryza australiensis. The sequence continues at coordinate 1,388,108 of JAIFGZ020000583.1, read as the reverse complement.
TCGTGTGACTAATTAGCTGCTTCTAACCGCTGCTACAAATGCAGCCTAAGCCAGAATTCGAAGTCGGATTTTTGGGGTGTTCTTTGACGATTACTCAAAGACCAAAGTATGCATTGCACGAATCATGTGGATAAGCTTTATATAGCCATATATTGCTTGTCAAGAGTTTTGCCTTATTCAACTCTTCTTCTTCTTTTTTACTCACGACATATAAGTCGATTATAAGTGTATATTATTTTAGAATTTGTTGGTGTATTATATTTCATTTTTTTCTACCATTTTTGTTATATATTGTCAAATAAGTTGAACTCTTCTGAAAAGAAAAAAAGGCTTCTCTCTTCCGACGTCGTATAAATAATGATGGGTAACCTACTCATTTGAGGTATTTTCGTAATTCTTGAGTATAGGCCTAAATGCCTTATACTTGGAACCAACAAAAAAGTATTTAAAAGACCTCGCTAAAAATAGAGGCCAAATATGCACCACCATCTCTCCTTTAATATCTTTTGGTATGCACATGTGTCGTATGATATAGTACCGTTGCAAATAATGAGAAGCATAATATGTACTTCATTCGTTTCATCTGCTTTATATTATAAGTTGTTTTATATTATAAGTTGTGACTTTTTCTTAACAAAATTTTTAGGTTAACTAAATTTGTAGAAAAATATAGAAAGATATAGTGACATTTTTAATACAAAACAATCATATTATTAAAATATATTTAATGCTAAATTTAATAAAATAATTTGGTGTTATAAATGTTGCTATTTTTTATAAATTTAATTAAACCTAAAAAATTGACAAAAAAATCAAATAAATATGATATGAAATGAAAGTAGTACTACCCAATCCTTGAGAAAGAAGTGGATGGATGTAGCTGTGCGACTTTCTTCAGTTCCTCTCTCCAGAAAATCTTTTCCAAGAAAATGACTCATCATGGCCCCCAATGCAAGTGTGACACCAACACAAAGTGGCATCCCTTTGTTGCCAAATGGAGCTTAAGTGTAATGGCCGACACTAGTACTCTTTCAGCTCCAAGCTTACGTTGCCTGCCCATCAGCCATGAGATCAAGCTAGCTATTTGATGTGTAGCCTTACATTCACACGTAACAAACTGGAGTGTATGGTAGGGCTCTAAGATTTGATCTTCTCGACCGATGCTCATGAAGTATGTTTGATCACACGTCAAAAATATACCATCTAAAATTGTCTTCGATTATATTGACTTACTATAATTTTGACATTATTTACGGTCAGTATGCAATTTGTATAGAATTTGGTCTGAATCTTCGCTAAAATATTGCCAAAGATGATGGAGGACTTTTTATTTTAACATCTTATATACAGAGATCCTACTATTAGTAGACCATTATGTGTTTGTGCTTGATGCCTGCCTCCACTAGTATCTTGTGTAACACATGGATACATTTATTTAATTAACACGTCGTTACACGTCGAACACTAAAGTCATTTTCAGTAATGGGCTAAGAATGTTCCAAAATTAAAGTATCCTTGCTTTTATGCGATATGTCAAAAGGAGATCGATCTTGTTGTAGTGCCAATAAGGAGTATATATTCTTTTTCATGATGTCACAAAAACTAATTTCTAAGAATCCTAAATAGGACTTAATTAGGGCCTAGATATTAGATCAAATCAGATGAAACCGCAAGAATAATAAACCTAGCTATAATATATACCCTATAGCTAACTCTACTTAGTGGAATCAAACCATTTTTTTGTTGTAACAATTTCCACTAGCACTTTTATGGATTTTATTACTCTTTTTTGGACAAACATCCACTCAAAACTTTTAAAACTATGAGACATCAATATTTTTTGTCAAAAGTACTTTTATAATAATACAATTTAGCGGACTTTACGAACATTGTTTACAATAGAGATGAGTGGCCAAAACTGTATTTGAGAAACTTCATTGATGTGTCCAAAATACAACATTTTTGTGAGTATAGGGACTACTTTCTTAAAAGATATAACAGTTCAATGGAAATAAATATGCCAAATCCAGTAGTCCTTCTATGGTTAAAAACAAAATGGAGCATTTGCACATATGTAAAGATTTATTCATGCAAGGTTCGGAGATATTTCTGGATATTTATTACTCCCTCCATTTTTCTTCTTTACTTATCGTTTAGCATATCGATATAGCTTCTGATGCACATATTTGATAATTGTTTCTTCTAATAATAAGTTCATAATGTTATCAATACTATAACGACATGAAAGTATTTTATGCCCAATCTATTGATATAATTTTCATATATAAAATCTTAGTACTTTTATATATTAGTGATAAGATTTCTAGGTTTTCCTACGTGGATTTAAAACAAAAAATGCATATTTACTAATAGAGTGAATATGTGCACATATTTGAGATATCAATGCAAGGAATGGAATTAAGATCGATGTGACATGCTTACATGGAGGAATAAACATGCTGACCCATGGGAAGGATTCATCATCTTAGGTTCTCCCTTCCTTCCACTTTAAGCAGATTCCAGCCCGCACTACTATGGCTTGGTTCTAATCCACATTTTGGATAAAAGGCAAGGTTACAGCAGTCCACATCAAGGGCACCTTTGTCATTTCCTTGTTGTGACATACACATAGGCCGCGTTCGTAGCCGCTATTAGAAGCGGCTAATTATTCGTACGTAAAACCAATAAAACCAAGAATTGTGATTAGCATATAATTAATTAAATATTAATATAAAAATGATAAATAAATTTATTAAATTTTTTAAACAACTTTTATATAGAAAATTTTCACAATTTAAAAATATTATTTAAAAGCATATACAAAACATATACAATAGCTACCCAATATTCTCTAAAATCTCTATTTTTAACTAATTTAAACGAAATTTATCTTCGATAGATTGCCTATCCTATTTTGAAAAAAAATGGTTCCTTTCCTATTATTTTCGCTTCTTCACAAATAAATAACCGAGTCTAGTACCCAATATCGGTTTTGCGCCATTGCGCTTCTTTCGCGTATGCGTTTTTGGTGTTACACGCCTTGCCCCGCTCGTCCCCGCCGCCGCATCCTCCCGCCTCCTCTACCACCGCCGCCTCCTCGAACCTCCTCGTACACGGCTACCACATCCTCCATCGCCGCAGCCTCTCTCCCCGTGCCTCGCACTGGCCGCCGCCGTGCTCCTCCCCTCCCTTCCCTTCCCGCCGCCACATCCTCCCTCGCCGTCGTATCCTCCACCGCCGCATCCTACAACGTCGTCGAAATCGTGTACAAAGTAATTTTGAATTTATAGGAAACCGATTTTAAGAATTCGTTGGATAAGAGATGCTATATTGGAAATTAATTTTTTAGGAATGACAAAAACCATAATTATTAGAAATTTATTTAGCCATTCTGTTGCATGTGCTCTAAATGTTTGAAAAGTGTTAACGGAAACGAGGAGTAGATAATCTATAAGAACACACCCATACCAGTTAAGGACTTCATGTTTGTTTAATTGTCTTTGTCTAATAGTGTTATGGAGTGATGGGAGATGAACATGCTAAAAAGAAAGGAATATACTAGGAGGACATAGTATAGATCCAAACTAAACCAGCTGAAGCTAGGAATTGGTTGGTGCTCTCTACGTTGTTGATACTTGTTTTTTTGTACATCCATTATATCATAATATATATGTTGGATCTAGGTGATGCTTAGGATAAACCTTGAATGAGAAACAATCATTTATTATTGCTTTGTTTGATTGCATGTTCGATGAGTTAGACACCCATCCAATAAAATGTTAGAAATACATCAACAGTCAGTACAAGATTGACTGCATGATACTTGTAGAAAAACAAGAATCACTTAATAGGCTAAAGTTTTTGAAATTTTAAAGCACTACGTATCCTATTCTTTTCATGTGTTATTCTAAAACAAGTTGGGCACTCTTGGAGCCTCGCTACTTTCTTTTAAAAGCAAAAATTTGATCAAATTTTTGTAAAACTACATATTTAATAAGGCTAAATATCACAAAACTACATATTTAATAATAAAATTATCATAAAACTATAAATTTTTGGATTTAAATCCTTAGCACTAATGTTATGTTTGAGTAATAATATTCTGGTTTTGTGATTAAATTGATGCTGAATTTGTAGTTTGTGAAAACTTTGTTGTTAAGTCTATAATTTTACGATGCTATACTTTAAATTATGATAAATTTAGTATTAAATCTGTAGTCTTATTATATATCATCTATGTCATCTTAAATATGTAATTTGTAATAGTTGGATCAATATCTTAGTCTTCTTTAACAATAGTTGTGGCACAAGCGTTTACTTCAAACTTCAACCGTTGGTCTAGCGTGTTTATCTATCATGACTTATGAGATATGTTGACTAGTAAATGGGGACACTTTTTTATGGATATCCCTTTGGTCTAGCAGTGGTAGTTCTGATTCATCAAAGTTGTTTGTCACGCTAATTGAAGTGACTGTAATACCCAAATTTTTTTTTGAGAATATACCTTGTTTTTAATAATTTATATTTTATATAGCTGCATAAAAAAGACATAAATATACATGTCCCGCATATCGAATATACAGGAACACTCATAAACCATGTTGCGGCACTGGCAGACCCAGGGCCCGGCCACCCTGGGCCGCTGCCCGGCTCCCCGGCATGCAACCTTTAAGGCCCATTACAAATTTTAGTTGAGCGCTGGGACACGCGGGCTGACGCGATGACGCTGACAAATCGGTTCGGCTTCCTTTCAATCGACGCCCGACGCGGTGACGCGATGCCCGAGTAGATCGTGCCCTTCCTCGCGCGAGTGCGTGACGCTTCAGTTGTCGCCACCGGCTTGCCGCTACTGTGTTGCGGCCTGCAGCAGTCTGCCGGGCAACCAAACCTCCTTCCTCGCATCGAGGCTCGCACAGGAAGAGGAAACACATGGCGCCGCGAGCTGCAACAAACCAACCAAACCTCCTTTCTTCCCTGAGCTGCAGCGATTGGGAAGGAACAGAGAGAGGACCCGGGACTGTTTTAGGTTTTTCAAGTCTTGTTCTATTGTTCTTGTTCCTAAGCAATGGCAAATGCATAAAAGACTTAGCTAATCGGGTAATAATTCTATTTTTATTAGTTTTGTTGTTCACTTAGGGGTAATTAGGTTTTGAATTGCGGTCGTTAATAACTATTGGTCATTTGGCATTATTAACTATTTTCATTTGGTGCATATGTTTTTGAAATATTCAAATTTGATTTAGGAATGAGACGTTTCTTGGTTGATACAAGTAGAGATGATCACGGTGGCAACCATGGAACCCAAGAAAATTTGGAGGAGCCAAATCAAATACTCGTATCATCTGCAGCCTCAACCAATTCGGAAAAATAATGTTGCTTGTGTTTGATCCTAATGAAATCATATGGGATCCAGCTCTACAAAACCAATATATGAGAGTATGCTAACAAATTAAAGACCAAGTTAGAAGAGCATATATTTTGACTCGAAAGATGCAATTACCTCGTCATCGTGATCTTTCATCAAGTATGTCTATTAAACAATGATATTAGTATCAAATATCAACAACTTTGTTTGGTTTAGCAATCAACATATTTGAGACTTTGGATGATTTTTACTGTTAACAGTTATGCTTGCGGTTCGGGTTCGATGATTCGCCCAGGCTCCCATAAAATCCTAGGTTTGCCACTGCGTTGCGGGAATATGAGAGCATTGATCGGGCAGTTCCCACTGAACGGACAAGCGGAACCACCACGGTCGTGTGGGCCGAAAGTACGAAACCGCGACAGTACTATGGCCTGGGAGTGCTATAGTGTGGTGGCTAGCGGGACCATGCGGCACCGAAACGGTCCCGTGGCTCGAAAGTGTGACATCGAGACAATCCCGCGGCTTCGTTGGACGGCATCGGGGAGGTCTCACAGACCCACACTCCCGTAGCGCAGTGAAACAATGAGATTACATCCATGCCGGTACCGCGCAACCAATCCGCGAGACCGCATCCATCCCGCGCGATTGTCCTGCGACATCGCCCCTGTGCCGTGTCACCATGACGACAGGAATCGACGCGATCGCACGCTCGTGCCGTGCGGGACTAATGCGGTCACGCGCTCGTGTCGTGGAACCGACACGGTCGTGCGTGTTGGTTCGCGCCATTGTTCCTCCAATCGGTCCCATGTCTTCGAGTTGTGTCAACGCCGGTGTTGCATTCTCAATCAGAGAAACGTATATTTCCGTAAAATTTTAAAAAACATGTGTGTGTATATATATATATACAAATTCGAGAAAAATAATGTATACTTTAGAATTTAATTCTTGTAATACCACATTTGTTTGATATAGTTAGTTGACGTGAAATATATAAATCATATAAAATGCCATATGTGAACTACGCCCATATGAAATGTGCGTCTTTGATATATCTTGTCAATGCTAATGTCTTTTACGGTGCACTTGTTTTTCTAAAAACTTTAGGCTTATACTATCCTAGTATGTTCGGGAGAAAAGGAAAATAAAAGACTAGGAATATAAGTGAGACGAGACTATCCATTACCACATAATTAATTAATATTAATTATTTTAAAATTTAAAAAATAATATGATTTTAAACAATTTTTTCTATATAATTTATTTTTAAGAACACCTTAAAAAATAAATAAGTGCGTGAAAAAGGAAGTATGAGACTGTTTGGTTTGCGTATTGAGCATCCGTCCTAAGCAAAACTCATGCCTGTTCGAAAAAAAAGAAAAACTCATGCCGGACAGGCAGTATTGGAAGATGCAACACTTGTCTCGTCAGGCAGCCAAAAAATTTATGTGTTTGGTTCGTACATATGTATGAAGAATAGTAAAATATTAAAAGGTAACTTTTACTTATGCAAAATATGGAATAAATGACGCATACATCATTAAAAGTAAAAGTCGCTGCTCAGGATGCAGCCAAACACGGAGCTCAAACAGCGTTCTGGCCAGGCATACAAGCCTCAGCCCCTACATTAATACGGGCCCACATGACAGTGGCTGTCACCAAAACTGCAGGGAACATCCGTCGTGTAATACTAGCAGCACCCCGTGCACGGAAAACCCTATCCACGTCGCTGCAACCCTGCTTACCTGCATCGCATCCACTAGACCACTGTTACCGGCACGTGGGACCCACTCAAGTCACACCACGTGGACGAGGCGCACGCAGCCATCTCGGCAGGTGGCGCCACGCCTCGCTACGCGCACCCGAGGCGGTGGCCACGTGGGACGCGCTTACACCCCCCGCATCGTACCTACGAAATGACGCTTTTGCCCCTCGTCTCGCCTCGTCTCGTCATCTCCACACCTCGCGCGCCTCTCTCTCTCTCTCGCGTCTTCTCTCTTCCTCCTCCTCCTCCTCTCTCTCTCTCTCCACCCACTACTATCATTCTCTCCCTCTCGTCTCGAGCTCCAGCTACCTAGCGCGCCCACCGCCTCCTCCCGAACCTTCTGGAACTCGCGGGTGGGGGGAGCGCGGAACCCTAGGTGAGGCGAGACGAACCGATGCGCGCGCGGTGACGACGTGAGTGGTGGGGGCGGAGGGTGGTGGGTGTGTGTGGGGATGGCTGCGGCGGCGGGGGCGGAGGGCGGCGGCAGCGTGGAGGAGGGCGTGGGGAGAGCTCGTCCCCGCCGCGTGACCCCGCGGCGGCGCCCACGGCGTCAGGCGGGAGCGGCGGCGGCGGCGGCGGCGGCGCGGGAGGGCTTAACATCTGCAACCTGGTGTACGAGCGGCTCGTCGCGGAGGGGAACGAGGAGGCGGCCGCGCCCGACTTCCGCGCCCAGCTCGAGGCCCATTTCATGCGGCTTCCACATAGGTGATTGGTTTGATTGGTTAATTTTACTCCTGTTCGTTTGCTTCCTCTCGTTGAAACCTTGTTCGATGTCGCGGCTCACATAGGTGGTGGAATCGTTTTGTGGTTTGGGTGCTCTCATGAAGCTTCTGGGTGAGGCATGTGTAACTGGTGTGAAATTGTAGTTGCGGTGACATTCCAGTTAAGTTTTATCTGGTGCTTGGTTTGGTAGGAATGCTGTTTGAGTCGACCAAGGAATTAGAATTCAGTTAGTATGTTTGAATTCAGTGCTTTTCTTCTACTGTGATGAATGGAACAGTGCGTGATTTATTCGATTTTGTTAGTATTGAGTAGAGCTGGATCTCTTCGATTTTCGACTGGTATGTTCTGGGATTATAGTTAAGCTTGGAATCAAATTAGTGATTAACCCATTTTTGTTATTGTTTTGGGGTGGGATCACTCACTTCCAAAAAGTACTTAGGTTCTGATTCCGAATTCTTATCCATTGGCTTGACTAATAGCCCGTTTTGATTCTGGTGGCAATGGCTTTTTTCTATACCTGCATATATTTTTAAAAAAGAAAAATTGGTTCGGCCGTGGATTTGGCCTTGTAGTTATCCTGTGTAATTGCTTCTTTGGATAACTCTTATCTTTTATGGTATGTCATAACTGAAAAAGGAAGCTGGTAACTGCAACTGTAATTTTTGGACTTAGTATTGATAGGCAATTATCTATTCCATTATTCTGGTCTTTGTGCAATGTAAATATTGTTTCCTGTTTTGTTTTCTTACTATGTAGCTATAAACTGGATATCAATGTCGACAAAGCTGAAGACGTCTTAGTCCATCAGAAGGTCTTGGCAGAAGCAAAAGATCCTGATAGGCGCCCTGCGTTCCATGTTCGTTTCTTGAGGGTAAATCTCTTATGTTGATCTGGACTATTGTAGAAGCAACTAATCTGTGTTATACGTTAACGATAGCTACCTTTAGTGAGATGGTGGCTACTAGTTGTAGTTTACATATGACAGGTTGCATATTGTTCACACTTAATGGTATTATTCCACGAAAAGTCTAGAACTCTAGATTGAAAAGAATAGTGTAACACCAATATTATGAATTTTGCCATGTAACTTTAGAGCATTATTTCATGGTACAGCTGTCATTGCACTATCTCAAGGAGGTTTCTGAATGAACAGTACACATTTTTTTTTAATGGTGAAACAGATGAGCACAACAAGAAGCAAGGAATAATTCAGTTTCAGTGTGTATATCACTCGATTTTGTACTAAATAAAGGCTTTGCCATAGACAATCTAAAAGATATGGAGTGGACTGACAATTTTCTCATTTTTTTCATTAGAAGTAACTGTGTGTAGCCATCATTGGGAGCTTCTCTACAATGATATGTAAACAGGGCTGTGGCCATCGTACAAAGACCAACACTAGTGTTGCCATGATTTGCTGAACTGTCTTATTAAATACTGAAGAAAATGACAAGGTGTATTTGTCAATACATGGTTGATCATTGTTCATATAGTATATACATGATATATTGCAGCTGTTTGTCTTTGGTAAAAAAATGCCATAGTACAGGTGGGATCATGCTCACCACCTACTATACTGTTTGTGAGTACATTTTTAGCTATGATTTCAAATGGTTTTTATTTGGTATACATATAACGTTACAATATTTGATGATCTAGATAGAGAAATTGGGAGGGATAAGTTCCTCTAGCTTTTAGATTTTATGTCTTCTTATCTTGCCAATGCTACATGTTTGGTCCATGCATTACTGATTGTTTATCTTTAGTATCACCAATAGAAATCGGAGTTGTCAAATTGACTCTAAACTTTGATAAAAGATTGAAGAAGTGGATCCGACAGATGACTCTGACGCATCTGAAGATGGGGCTGATGATGGTGATGATCTCTCTGTAAGGTAATCACGCACGATACTATGGTGCTGCTCCCATTGTTTTTTAGGAAGGAAAGATTATATTTCTTGTCCAGTAACTCTTGGTGTGGTTTAATTTTCGTCCATCAACTCGAAAGCTGGGTAAAACCTGTCACTCAACTTGAAAACCAGGTAAAACTTGTTGTCTGCCTGTTTGATAGTGGTTTTGGCCTATGTGCCGTCCAGATGGGACCCAACATGGTGGTAGAGTCTGCTCGTCATGTGGGTGTTTTGGTCCACGAGATGGTGCCCTCTTGGATCAAATTGGCATTTGGTGCTGCTTGTTGTAAAATTATACCCCATCTCGGGTATAATCTCTCCATGACTAGTGGGTGCCACCGTGGATCCTACATGGATACCACATGTGTCAAAAGCACTGTGAAACTGGTGGGGAATGACTTTTGTCCAATTTTGAGAGTAGAGGGATGACCATTTACCCAGTTTTGCAGTCAAGGGACGAAAATTAAACGAAGCAAGAATTTAGGGACGAGCTTTTCGAAACTCAAGTTGAATGTAGCACTATTGTTTGGCTTGTTCTGTTTCTAGTTTGTCATAAAAAGCTGTATTCCATTATGTTACTAAAGCAGTGATTCTTGAGTACACCATTGATAGATCTTATCACAGCCTTACTTTCTTGGACAAATTGGTAATACAACCTACAAAGGATAATCAAGAACCGGAAACTCACCTGGGCTTGCATGAACATTATGGGGATTAGTGGAATATATGTACATTATAACAAAATGATACTGGCATACTGCTGTGGCAGTGAGATGATGCAGATTAGAGTTTTTGTTATTTCTGTTAAGGTTTGATGCAAAAGCTATAGAGAATTGGAGATCTTGATGGTCCTAGAATCATGTGTCATTGCAGATCAAATGTCTTCCACTCCTTGTTATGTGTGCGAAAGGAACATTGTAATCAGCATTCTTTACAGAAAAAAATGAAGAAAGGGTTAAACATTTAGCTTGGTGTACTCAAGAATTTACATACTAACCTTCCTGACTCATTGTTGTCTGCTTCCTTTGTATGCTTCTGGTTGTTGCATCTGAAGTTCTGCTAGCTTCGATATACATTGTATCTTCATCATAGTTATCTTAAGTCCTATTGCATAGTAACCATACAGATTAACCCAATAGTGTTTGTATGTTAGTATAAATTTAGTTCTATAGTCAGTGCACTCTGCACCAGAGAAATAGAGAATATACATAATATCGGTACTAACCTCAAGTACTTGGGAAGTAAGCCATCCCACATAAGTGATGTATCCCCTAAATATCCTTGAATAAGTCAAAACAACTTGTGTACTTGCATGACACACTATTACATGCCCATGCACATAGCCTAGACAGAAGCTTGAGATATCTTGACCTTTTATAGGCTTGTTAATCTTGGCTATGGATATTTTACAGGCAGGACACATCATACACACACATTCATGAGGTAGTTTTCTCCACTGTTGACAAGCCAAAGCTCCTTAGTCAGGTCAGCAATTTTATGTGCCTTCTCACTTAACCTCATGATACATTGGCATTTTTTAAAATCACTGTTCCAATTTAAGCATGCACTTACTAGTCGTTTGACTTTTTGCTCACAGTATATCGTTATCATCTAACTGCAATATGTTATGCCAGCTGTCTGCTTTGCTATCTGACATTGGATTGAACATCAGGGAAGCACATGTTTTCTCGACATTTGACAACTATTCTCTTGATGTTTTTGTTGTTGATGGCTGGCCCATTGAGGTAATATCCTGTTCTTATCATGCCATTTGCTGAACTGTCAAGATGTAAATTGCAGAACTGATGTATTGAAGTCTTTCTTCTGGCCTATTATTCCTAGAAAACAATGGTTACTAGTGCTGCAATAGTTAAGAGATTTATTCATCTAAATGATGGAATCATTTTCATAGACTTAACTACTACCATTGCAATTCCCTTCCTTGAGAACTAATCCTGAGCTTGCCACAATCTACTCATTGCATTTTTGTCTTGAGGCTTACCTCAGTTTAGACAGACATGGTTATGGAAGTTGTAATGATAGCATGCTGCTTATCTGATGGTGTGCATGAGAACTATATTATGGAGTGTTGCTTTTTTGTTGGGGTATGTGTGTGTTTGGGGTGGGGGGAATAGTATTCCATTCTGCGTTGAAAACCATCTAGCGGCTGGTTAGCAGTGTGGTACGACAACCAACGATATACTGTCTTGACAACCAATGCTGTGAAGTTTTATGCCAATGAATTGGCCAGCACATTCTGGTTTTTTATTATGAACTGTTTTTTTAAATGATGCCAACTTTGCAATGGTTGATCAGGACACTGATGGTTTGCACAAGGCACTGGAAGCGTCCATTTTAAGGAATGAGGTAACTTGTTGACTATTTCTATCTTGATACATATTATGATCGTCTAATCAATAAGTATTTTGCATGTGGATACTAAACCTATTTTTGTATTTTTGCAAGGAGTTTATGCATGATACAATGTCTTGTTCCATTTTACAAATCTAACAGCATATTTGCTGGTGCTCTCTGAGAATGCAGGGATCATGGTCTGGTTCATCTCACTCATCAGCTGCAGAAAGAACACTGCCATTCCAAGTAAAAGGTGGTGAATGGGAAATTGACAAACGATTGTTGAAGATGGGAGGGATGATTGCTTCTGGATCTTGTGGGGATTTGTGAGTCAATTGTATATTGCTGAGTTACTTTATTGATGTATTCATTGCACTTTGTTTTTATGGTGTGTTATCCTTATGTGAAGGTATCATGGGACTTATCTCGGTGAGGATGTTGCTGTTAAAGTTCTAAGATCTGAGCATTTGAATAAGAATGTTTGGAATGAGTTCACGCAGGAAGTATATATTCTAAGGTATTTAACATTATAATAAGGTGTTTTGTTTATGTAATTCTTTTTAACATTTACCATTGCGAATAAATTGTTTAAGCATATCCAATTCTTAGCCATGAGCACATTACTGCTCTTAGATTAAGAATGTCTGAAATTGCCCTGTTCATGCAAGTACCAATAACTAAATATTTATGCCTTGCCTTGATCTCCCATACTTGTTTCCAGGGAAGTTCAGCATACTAATGTTGTGCGATTCATTGGTGCGTGCACAAAACCACCACAATTTTGCATAATTACTGGTAAGATTTATGACATCAACTGGTTCTCATCAGGAAATTTGCAAAGAATAGTTTGTTCCTAAAAAGAAAGCACGTGCTGAATAATTTTTACACAATGCTAATTAATTTCATAATATTGGCTAGATGTAATTTTAATTCCATATAATTATGCTTGTTATGTGACAAAGAGCAGATTCTTGCTTATCATCTACTAATGCTCATCATCTACTTTTATATCTTTCAGAATACATGTCTGGAGGAAGCCTCTATGACTTTGTGCACAAGCAGCATAATGTCTTGGACCTTCCAACTCTGTTGAAGTTTGCAGTTGATGTATGCAGAGGGATGTGTTACTTGCATCAGAGGGGTATTATCCATAGAGATTTAAAGAGTGCCAACCTTCTAATGGACAAAGATCATGTACGTAGCCTATAATCTTTAACATTTTATTGATGAACATATGAGGGGAAAAAATGAGACAAGAAAGTATAGTGTATGCAAGTGGGCAAATGGTACTGTTGGAATACAATCATGCTTCATTTGTGTTTTTGTATGTGCTGGAGCCATCTGCTTTGCACTTAAGAGAAAATATGTATGAACTGATAAATAACTTCAACTATTATTTTTCTAGGTTGTGAAAGTGGCAGATTTTGGTGTAGCTCGTTTTCAGGATCAAGGAGGTAACATGACAGCTGAAACTGGAACATACAGATGGATGGCACCAGAGGTACAACTCTGTTGCTGGAGCAAAGTAATTCAGTTTCAAGTGTGCCTAATAGTGTTATTGTTTTTTGAAGCCTCGAAAAGAAAACGCTGATGGACGCTTATCACAATAATATATTGTACCGCTAAAGTGAATAGTTCAGATTAGTTTATTGTTTCAAGGAAAATTTCCCTATAGGCATACCTCCCTTAAGCTTTGAATGGAAGTCCACCTAGCACCTTGAATTTTAAAACCGGGTATGTAACCCCCAAATTTTGCAATACCATCAATAAGCTCCCCTAAAGTTGTTTTGTATGGTGGTTTTGCCTATGCAGAAACTTGAACAAGCGGTTTTGGCCAAGTAGGACGACATTTTAGCACTTTTTCAATCATTGATCCTAAAGTTTGATCTTTTTTTTTGTCATACAAGCATTTTTTTCAGTCCTTGTTCCCTTGGTGTGAGAATGAATTGGGATAAGGAGGCGATAGTAAGTGGAGATTTTGATCTGTGTGTTCAGCATTTACGCAACATGGGCAAAACCATCCAATGTGCATTCCACTTAGACAAAAACCACTTTAGGAGGTTATATGAACATATTCCACTTAGACTTTTCTTTGTTTCAATGATCTGAATGTCTATAGTTTGCATGGACATTCTATAGTTACCTACTTTATATTGTGTACTAAAGGTACAAGAATATTATATTCCTTGCTAATATATCTTTGATGTGGCGTTGTTAGGTCATAAATCATCAACCCTATGATAACAAAGCTGATGTGTTCAGTTTTTCTATTGTGCTTTGGGAGCTCATAACGTCCAAGGTACATTGTTTTCTGTGACTAGTTATAGACTTACAAATATCTACATCGTGCACTTGTTATAGTGATTGCTAAGGCTTGTCAAAATTTCGTTTCTGGTGTTCTCAGATCCCTTATAATACCATGACCCCTCTCCAAGCAGCTGTAGGTGTGAGGCAGGTGTGTAGTATATGCAGGTTTCTTCTGTTGAAATAATATGCTGTCAGTTATTACTTGTTACAGTTGTACCATAATTCGCACATTGTGAAATGCACTAAGCATGACATTTTACTATTATACAAGGGATTGCGCCCAGGGCTCCCAGAAAATGCACATCCTCAGCTATTAGACTTGATGCAGAGATGTTGGGAAGGCATTCCATCCAACCGACCTGCTTTCTCAGATATATTAGCCGAACTAGAGGATCTTCTCGCACGTGTTCAGGTATTTCCCTTGGTCCGAACAACCATGAACGAAGCAAGTTTAGCTAGTCCCATGTCCTAAATCATTCTATGGAAATCGGAATGGAAGAATTTCGAAGGATTATGTCAGAATTAGACTAACTCATGTAAGAATCCTGTAAAATTCTTGTGTTTCAAGACTGACTAACTTCTCCCTATTATTGTTTTGCAGGGAACTTCAGGAGAGGCCAGCAAAAGACAAGATGACTCAGGCGCCAAAGATTGATCCCCTGCATATATACCTGACATTTGTCTCGTTCACCGATGGGCTTGTTTAGGATGTGTGGCTCACTAATGTTGAGAGGAGTAGAGCGTAATCATTTTTGGCTTGGTTTTGCATTTTTATATGCATTTTGAGCAATCATCTTGGGGCCTAATTTTTTCGGTCTCAGTTCTCAATTGTTCTTACATAGAGGAAATTGGATCGGCCTAGCTTGATATATCAACGACCTGCGACTCAGAATTTACCGCCGTGCCCGTCGATTATAATGAAGATTGATGCTTTGGGTACCTTTGGCTACCTCACTGCCTCTCGTGTGTTCACTTGCCATTGGCAACAAAGCTTCGTGTGCAATTATGCATAAACTGCAGAGATTGCATGCACAAGGCAAGCACACAAGCTGAACAAAGTGCAACCTGTGTGCTCATAGTAATTTCAGGAACATGTCTGCCAGTAATCAAATGAAAGAACACAATAGTTCGTCAAATCTCTCAAGATTAGTAACGCTGGCATGGCATGGTTGATTCAAACTACATCCAAGATGGGAGCACGGACCATGGTTTCGTTTCTGATATCATAAATTCCGTACGAACTGAAAGTCGTCGTTGTTTATCGGTTTCTTCTAGTTTTCGCTCGTTTTTGGGTAAACCGATAGAGACCGGTTTCCACCTCGATATCGGTAATTTGAACCCATATTAGCAAAGTACTAGCATGAAAGTATATGCAGCCAATTGAGTAAGGTGCGTTGCGTGCATCTACATAGAAAATGAGTAGTGGTAATTATTATTATTATCTAAAAATGAATAGTGGTAATTAAATGAGATAGGCCAACTGGAAGGCCCAGTTCCAAGCAGGATCCAGCCAAGAAATCAGAGGACGCCCCTTTGCATGTTTATTATCAAATCTGACGACTCTGTGTGCTCCATGTCATTCATCGTGCGGCCCACGTTGCCCATCCATCACCAGCTCATTCCAGCCTCCTGTGTTGATGTGCTCAAAAGAAACTCCCTTCTGTGTTTGCTGCTCCTTTTCCCTTGATCTAGGACCACTAATAATTCTTTGCTGGAAAAATAATCTTTTGCTTGATTGGGGGTTCCTTCCTTTTATTAAAAGAAAGCTGAGAGAATCTTTGCAAACCGTATTTGTTAGCATTTTAATTCGACCCATATATTGGTCAAAATTGGTTGAATATATTATCACCATGACTGTGTGTGCCAGGCCAATTTGAAAACAGTGCCCCATTCTGGCCATTCATGGCCTCCACTATGACAATGGAAGTTGATCAAAATTATTTGCCAAGTAGGAGATTCGTGGCTGGCCATGAGATGGCATAGCAAAGGTTCCCTTTTTCAATTATTTTGGTAGGATCAACACCCTTTAATTTTCCTCTCAAAAGAATAGTGTTTCAATTTAAAGAATCCAACAAAACAGTTGGACATCATGATGAATCCATTATTTTTTAGATGGGGCGCAAATAGCTGGAAAACAAAAGGAGCGTACATTTTTCAGAAGTGTGGTAAACTTATTTTTCACTTTGGCAAAGAAAATCCATGTAAAATTGTTTAGTTTTTTCCCCCAAACAAGTTCCTATAATGGAAATCAAGGAGGGATTAGAGCACACGGTTATGCAAACAAATATATTGCTTTATTTCTATCCCTTCTTTTTTATTCCAAAACAGAATCAAGACAGTTGGAAATAAAAAAAAATGTGCATATAAAAAGGAGACAAGCGCAAGCCGATCCCTAAGCCCTCCTGCCCAGTTCGTCTGCACTTCCTCCATCTCCATCTCGGTTGTCGGAGACTTCAGGCAGGCAAGCTCCCAATAGTATTCTTTTATCTGTTTTTGCTTTTCTTTCTCAGATTCTTTGTGCTAATTTTGGCCATGCGAATGTGTTGTTTGACTGCAATTTGAAAATGCAGTACATGCAGCCAAACAAAAACCTGTTCTTGCACTGTTATCTTTCCAATGCTAAACTGAAACTTACATGCTGTGGTGTGTTCATATGCTTATGATTTTGGCAGAATTTGTTAGAGTACATATGACAATGCACTACTCTTAGAAACAAGCTAGAATATGTTAGGATTTGATTTCTACTCTATATCTATATGCATATAGAACCAAAAAGTTTGAGATTTGTGATGACAACATCCATTTCAATTCTTCAGCGATCATCATTATTAATTGATTCCCTATTTTGTTCTTAATCAACAGATATAATCTCTGAATCAAAATGGCTGACGGCGAGGACATCCAGCCCCTCGTATGCGACAATGGCACCGGCATGGTCAAGGTTTGCACCATCATCTCCCACCCTTTCCATCAACACAACAATTACGCAAACCATCATCAAACTAATCAATCATCTCTTGTATATACAAATCATAACAAGAGCCATACCTTCTTGTGTTCAAAAAAAAATTCAGCAAAAGAACAACAAAATGATAACCAAATCCTTGATGAACACAGGCCGGGTTCGCCGGCGACGACGCGCCGCGGGCGGTGTTCCCGAGCATCGTGGGGCGGCCGCGGCACACGGGGGTGATGGTGGGGATGGGCCAGAAGGACGCATACGTCGGCGACGAGGCGCAGTCGAAGCGTGGGATCCTGACCCTCAAGTATCCGATCGAGCACGGGATCGTGAGCAACTGGGACGACATGGAGAAGATCTGGCACCACACCTTCTACAACGAGCTCCGCGTGGCCCCCGAGGAGCACCCGGCGCTGCTCACCGAGGCGCCGCTCAACCCCAAGGCCAACAGGGAGAAGATGACCCAGATCATGTTCGAGAGCTTCAATGTCCCCGCCATGTATGTTGCCATCCAAGCCGTGCTCTCCCTCTACGCCAGTGGCCGCACCACAGGTAAATTTTTCGGATTCGATTTTTTTTCGATTTTGAATTCAAACTTAAAGAGTAGTTTTTTCCCCTCTGTCCAGTTAGTGGCTGGTAAGTTTTATCAGAGTATAAGTGAACTGCACTCCCTTCTCTTATCAAGTTATGATTCTCTTTTTAACTGGTGGGTACATGTGATGCAACTTAATATTAAGGCAATTTTGTGTTATTTGCTCCTAGATATTAGCTCTAGTTTTGTGCCTCGGTAATCAATTTGTTGCTGGTCAACATTTTCAATTCTTTTTGGAAGATAAAAAAACAACATTTTGTATTTTGAAATGCTGGTACGCACCACATATAATTCAAATTTAGAATTTTTCTAGTCAGATAACAACCGGTAAGTGTTGGTGTACATGTGAATTGCTCATCGTTCCTCGTCAGTTTATACTTTTGGTTTGAACCGATCGATACATACAAATCAATATTAAACAATAATCGAGTGATCACCGGTCATTTTTTTTCAAAATATTGTTTAAAGATAAAAAAAACATTAGCTTTTGTATTTGAAACACTGGTATTCCTAACCGTGGCCACGACACATTTGGATTTTTTTAAAAAACAATCTTTGTGCTTCACATATATGATGAGATTGAAAAAAAGAATGCTGCTATTTCTTCAGGCATCGTGCTGGACTCCGGCGATGGTGTGAGCCACACCGTGCCGATCTACGAAGGTTACGCTCTCCCACATGCCATCCTCCGTCTCGACCTCGCCGGCCGCGACCTCACCGACAGCCTGATGAAGATCCTCACCGAGAGAGGCTACTCCTTCACCACCACCGCCGAGCGAGAAATCGTCAGAGACATCAAGGAGAAGCTCGCCTACGTCGCGCTCGACTATGAGCAAGAACTCGAGGGCGCCAAGAACAGTAGCTCAGTTGAGAAGAGCTACGAGTTGCCCGACGGCCAGGTGATCACCATCGGAGCGGAGAGGTTCAGGTGCCCCGAGGTGCTCTTCCAGCCGTCGTTCATCGGCATGGAGGCGGCCGGGATCCATGAGACGACGTACAATTCGATCATGAAATGTGATGTGGATATCAGGAAGGATTTGTATGGAAATATTGTGCTTAGTGGTGGATCAACCATGTTCCCGGGCATTGCGGACCGGATGAGCAAGGAGATCACCGCGCTCGCGCCGAGCAGCATGAAGATCAAGGTGGTGGCGCCTCCGGAGAGGAAGTACAGTGTCTGGATTGGTGGCTCCATCCTCGCCTCCCTTAGCACCTTCCAACAGGTAAATTTTGATTACTACTCCTTTTGTTTTATATTATAAATCATTTTTCTTTCTTTTTAAATTATTTTCTATGTTTATCAAATTTATAAAAAATATATTAACATTTTTAACCTAAAATAAATATATTATCAAGATATATTAAATATTAGTTTTAATGAAAAGATGTTGCTATTTTTTATAAATTTGATTAAACTAAAGAAAATTTTTTAAAAATTGAGTAGAAAAAAGTCAAAGCGGAAATGAGGGAGTATATTTTTTGTCTTTTTTTAACCTGCCAATTTATTCATCAGGAATAAGATAAATGCAAGCCTACGTACATGTTTTGGTTGCTCAAATGGAGAATTTGGTGTGTTGGATTAGTTATACTATGATTTTTTTGTTCTTGGTACTATTTTTTTCAGAAAACGAATTAAAATGTTTTCATGTTATTGGTACTAATTAACATTGCACTACGATGTTTATGCAACAGATGTGGATCTCAAAGGCCGAATATGACGAATCAGGCCCGGCGATTGTCCACCGGAAGTGCTTCTAAGTTCTTGGTCTTATTCATTCTCAAGTTCTTGGTTCGAATGAGATATATTGCTGAATTTGTCTGTTTGAACAGTACTAAGTCATACATGGCCTTAGTGGAATTTCTGTTGATGCCAAGTTTGGTGCTAGTTAGTATTGAAGAGATTTGTATTATCCACCGTCATCTTTTGTAATAGTAATTGCTTCACCTGAGCTACATTATCGTTCTTCTCTGTATATTCGTAATTCATCTGCGTGAGTTGTAATCTATTGCATCTATATAGCACGTTTGTTTCATGATTTTGGATGTTTTTAAGTTCATTACGGAGCTTCCCAACTTAGTCTTTCCATAATATATATGAAATTGATGATTTTGTTGTATCAAGGTACCGGTTTTATAAGTTGCCATTGGTAAGCACTAGTACAAAACCTTCCGTCCGTAATAGCCTCGTAACATACTAGAATTAGTGGACCGTCATAGATAAATCATCTCGTGACGGGCTGAAAATCGTCCGATTGAGATATGGTCGCACGAGATATATTAGATGGGCATAAAACTTAGGCCCGTCACGGATGATATCTATCGTTGACGGCCGTTATTTAGGTCCGATTGAGATAACATTATATATCTCAATCGGACACCAAGTTAGCGTCGTCACGGATGACTCTCATCTCTCGACGGGCCTAGATTATAGCCCGTCATGGATGACTCTCATCTCATCTCGACGGGCCTAGATTATAGCCCGTCATGGATTACTCTCATTTCATTTCTAACGGGCCTAGAATATAGCCCGTCACGGATGATCGTCATCTCCGATGGGCTTAGATTATAGCCTGTCACGGATGACTTTTTAAATATGATAGCTTCAAACAATATTTTTAAATACTAAATGATTTCAAATGGAAAAATTATCAACAACAAAGTTATATGACTTACGAAGATGTACAACTTTTATTTTGGTCATTTTTCTATATAACGTATTTTTGAACAATTTGAATTTGAATTTGAAAATATGACAACTTCAAAACAACATTTTTAAATACTAAATGATTTCAACTGAAAAAATCATCAACAACAAAGTTTTATGACTTATCAAGACATTTTGGTCATTTTTCTATACAACTTTTTTAAACGCTTTGAATTTGAATTTAAAAATATGACAACTTCAAACAATATTAAATGATTTCAACTAAAAAGTCATCAATGGTCCACGGGTTGTATATGTGAATGAATGTATATGAATTGGGGATGCTAGGGTGTGACATCGTGGTCCACGGGTTAATAGGATTAATATAATATTTATACCAACAAACTACAATTTCTTTCTTGGAAGCCAATCTTCAAAGAACTATGAGGCTAATTGTGCTGGCCCTTATGCAATTTCGGGATGGGTGACCTATCGAGAAGGCACACAAGTGAGGGCAAAGGCCGAGGCTAACCCAAAAAACGAAATTTATTTTTTATTATACTCATCCATGACGGGCTTATAATCTAGGCCCGTCGGAGATGAGAGTCATCCATGACGGGCTGTAATCTAGACCCGTCGAGAGATGAGAGTCATCTGTGACGAATGGATGTCTGATTGAGATATTTTTCACTTATCTTTGATCGTGACGGGGCCCCGTCCGATAGAGATGGTGCTTTAAGCCCATTAGAGATAACCGAACCTGTTGTAGTGAAGCTTGCTCTATCATATCCTGTCATTTTTCATTCCCTATGCCCCTGCGGAAAGTAAGAAACTCAAAACTCAGTAAACAGTAATAGGAAAACATAAAATTAACAGTGGCATGGATTCTCAATTCCTACGAGAAAAAAACTTTTGGATAATTTTAAAAGA
Organism: Oryza australiensis; assembly: GCA_019925245.2. NCBI lineage: Eukaryota > Viridiplantae > Streptophyta > Magnoliopsida > Poales > Poaceae > Oryza > Oryza australiensis. The sequence goes on along the minus strand of JAIFGZ020000583.1, from coordinate 1,366,561 downwards.
GATGTTTGGTTATAACACAGGAAAAATATAGGATGCCAAAGATAACAGATTGAAACCGTGAGGTATGACCTTTGTAGTTATTTTTCTCCAAAATCTCTATTAGTCTAGACTCTAAAAATTCTTGGTGTAAAAACCAGGCTCTGATCAAATATACTAAGTAAAAAAATAACTAGATGTCCCATATACGTCTATGTAACAAGACTTAGAAGTATTCTATACTACACTTTTCAATTTCTATTTTGTTATTCATTCGCATAGTTTTCAAACAGAAACCAAAGACCCCTAAACCCTAAACAATATATTTTTAAAAAATATAGGAAAGTTAATTTAAAAACCATATTAATTTATTTTTTAATTTTAAATTAAATTAAATTAATCATATGCTAATAATTTATTACTTCGTTTTAATTGAATTAATCATATGCTAATAATTTATTACTCCGTTTAACGGCTAAAAAAGTTTTCTAACCCCTTTAAAAACCCCTTTAAAAGAACCCAGCCATACATAATCTAATCAACAAGTGCTATTCTTTGGACATACTTATTTGTTGTGCACAATACAACCGTATATTATTTTGTGTTACTGACATGTGACACGAGAGATGGCTCATACCCAGGATCTCTTTTGGTACATCTGCCCTCCGTCGACATGGACAGAGAGGAATGCCGATTAAATAAAATCTGCATAACGTGGAAGTAGAAACAAGGAAGAATGAAAGTGAGTTTATTTTTCTTAATTAGCTTCGCATTTTCTCTACTATTGTACTAGTGTAAAAGGAGAGTCATTCTTTTTTAAGTAAATTTCACAAAGCCACTCATAACATAAAAAACATAGGTATTACAATTTATTTATTTATTTCAAAGAACATCCGGTTTTATGACAATATGTACCAAGAGAACCCATGTTTAAGCTTATTTTGTTATTTCTGCTAATATATTTATGAATAATAATTGTAAAGAATAATATATGAGGTTACATAGTAGGTTCATTTTAACGAGCATCATTTTGCATCTGTTTATATATATATACACACACAACACTAATAATTATGTCCGTACGTTGTAATGGGTGAAGTCGAGGCGCGACGTGGATGAGAACGGTACGGAGGGGCGTGGGAGCTCCGAGCAGCGATGGGAGGGAGGAGCGCGGCGCGACGCGGGGCACGACGCAGATGAGGACGGGAGGGAGGGGCGCAGGGAGAGAGGGGCGAAGGAGGTCTTTTTTCATCCAAGCCATCCCTTTCTTTTCGCATTGAGACTGCGGGTAGGGCGACGAAATATTCGTGGCTCGCTAGCTCATTCGGCTCGTGGTTGGCTCGGCTCGTTGAGAAATGCTAACGAGCTACGCCAAGGGTTTAGCTTGTTAGCTATAACGAGTCAGCTCGCGAGCCGCTCGTGAGCTCAACGAGCCGATGCAATGTACAAAGCAGGCCTAATAGCGGGGCCTAATGTTTTGCTTGTTTTTGCTATTCTTTTGTTTGTTTTGTGTTGATGTGGCAATAAATCAATCATTTTTATGATTTTGTGATGGTCAAGATGGATCTAATGCTTTATATTATAATTGTCGATGTCGTAGGTCGACACGTAGGGATCCGGGGACCCCTTTTTGGTTCGGCACGGGAGCGATGTACCCCGGTTCAAACTCGTAGAAAAGATGAAGTAATGCCGATGAGGCAGAATTTATACAGTTCGGGCCACCGGCAGTGTAATACCCTACTCCTGTGTGTATGTAGTATATGGGGCGGGTTGCCAAGAACAATGAGAGTGTTCCTCTCCCTTAGACTTTGCGATGGATGGGAGATTTCGGCAGGCTAGTTGTAGGGACTTAACTTAATTTTCGAACGTGAACCTCTTTTCTTGGATCGGAACCTCTTTTATGAAGGACTTGGGTCTCCTTTTATAGCGTAAGGGAACATCACGGTAGTCCTACCCTTTCTCTACTTCACTCTACGTGAGGGAGTGGTTTTTGCCTTGTCTTATCTGGAGAAGCCATTCCATTCCTACTCCTCCATGTTTGCCGCGTCATGGAAGGCGGAAAAAGAGCGATCGTCGTGGCTGCCATGCCGCCGACGTGATGATGGTTTGCCTCCCCTCCGATGGGTCCCACCGGTCGGCGGCCTATTCCATAGGGAGGTGTAGGCACCGCGCTTCTGCGCTCGCACTCTCTCTCCCACGCGGCCGTCCAGTGCATTAAATGCGCCGGACGGGCGTGAGGCGTGCATGGAGTGGGTGCGCGGCCATACCACGGTCTTAGTCAAGAACTTTTAGCCCTTTTTGCCTCGTGATAGGCAAAAAGGGGTGATGATGGGAGCAACCGACAGCCGCACCTCACATCGCATTGAATGCGGCGGGCGGGCGCTCGGCTTTCCCTATGTGAGCATTAAATGAGTTGGTTGGTAGTTAGATTTGCCCCTCTCTCGAGAGGTGCGGGATGGAGGATGGGGGTCCGGTGATCCGACCCTTCCGACTGTGGTCGGGAGATCCCGCACCCGTCGTTTGGAAGTATGATGGCCTCCGGCAGCCTCGGGCCGCCCTGCAGGGCGGCCACGTGGCCGCCGTGGCCGAGACTTGCCTAGCCTTTCGGGGCATAGCTTTGGCGCTCCTTGATGGACGGGGCACCTTCCTTTTTCTTAAATGCCACGCTCACGACATACCCCGGGCCCATATCACCGACAGTAGCCCCGGCGTTGACCGAGGCCGAGTCGGGCTCGGGCGCGGTTGACGTCATTTCGTTGAGCGTGTGGGCCCGGTATTTGGGCGTTTGCTATGGCGGGCGGCCGATACGCGACGACGATGTCGCACCGGCCAAGCCTTTTCTTAGGACGGGCGAGTTTGTTTGGGCCACGCGTATGGGGGCCATTCAAAACCGCCTAGCACTCTCCGTCCGCGTAGTGCGCCCGGCGCGCGGAACCCAGCGGCACGAAATCCGAATGGCGCGGGAATCCAAGGGGATGCGAAAATCAAAGGGCGCGGAGACGAGGGGCGCTTCGTGTGGTAGTGGGGTGAATTTAATGCCGTAGAATCCGAGGGGCGGTGGCGGCTTATAAAACCAGATCCGCATGGAAGGGGATCGGTTTCTACGCTTTCCACTCGCCATCTCCTCTCATTGCCATTCGTCCTTCGTCTACCTAGCACCTCCTGCTCCTTCCGTTGCCTTTCTTCCACCTTCGACTTTCCCCTTCGTGCTTCCGCATCCACCTCCGCAATGGGCCGCGATTCACCTCGGAGCGGGAGTGTGCTCCCCAAGTCCTTGGTGCGCACTACGAAGGCTTGCGGCCTCTTCAACAAATTCTTGTCGAACGGCACGCGCTGCGCGTGACATCCCGAGGAGCGGCCTCCCACGGGATGGTGTTCTTCGCCTCCTTCGCCATGGTCAGCCGGTGCCGCCCTTCTCCCGCTTCTTCCTCGACGTCACGGAGTTCTACGACCTCCGGCACCACCTCACCCCAACGCCGTCTTCTACCTCGCCGTGTTTGCCCACACTGCGAGATGTTCGTGGGGTGAGGCCTTCTCTTCACCTTTTCCAGCAATTCTTCCGGTATGCCGGTGGCTCCCGGCGCGGTGGGGTACGTGGCGATCCAGCCGCGGAACGACAAGGCGGTCGGAACTCCTTCATCGACATCCATCCTCGCTCCAGGTGGAAGAACGAAGGGCATTCGTTCTACACCGCACGGGCGACCACCCCGCCTCTCCTTGCCGACGGGGATCCGGTGAACCAGGGAACCGGGGCGCGCCACGAGTCGGGAGGGAGCCGGACGGGGTGCTGGATCGGATCGGCTACCTCCGGCGGGGGCTGTCCGGCCACACGGTCTTCCGCGATTTTTCGATGAGGCGCATAGCGCCGTTGCAGAGAGGCCGCGCCCGCCTACATGTACACGGGCCCCAACGACAACATGCGAACCTTCGTGGCGCCCGTCTTCGACTGGGACGAGAGGGACCTCCGGACCACGTCCGCCGCCGCCTCGGCATCACGGAGATGGACTTGGCGCGGCTCCCGCCGGGTTGGTGCCGCCGTGTCGGGACTCCGCGCGCCGGAGATCCCGCACTCCGCCGCAGTGGTGGGTGACGGCGTGGGCTCATCGTCGGCCGCACCGGAGGCTGCACCGGGGCTGCTCCGAGGGGCGGAGGCGGAGGCGACGACGACGACCTCGACGACCACATCCCGATTGGGCGGTTGAGCCGCAGGGTCCGAGCCGGCGTCCGGGCCCTGATCTAAAAGGGAAGAGGAAGAGGCCAGAGGAGGACCCTCTTCTCCCCCATCTCCACCACGAGGCGGCGGAGCGGAGCGCGCGCCCCCGCAGCCGGGGGCTCGCGGGCGCAGCCAATCCCGGGGCCACTACGCCGAGGGCCGGGCCGGCCACAACGGCGGCGACAACGACGGCGGGGAGGCCGGGTGCATCCCGGTGAGTGCACCGACGCGGCGGAGGCCCGGGCGCATCCCCGACGAGCACACCGGCGGCGGGGTGCCGCGGGACTCCGGCGTCGAGGGACGCGGCGGGTGAGGGCCGGCGAGCCCACCGGGCCGTCCCGCGAAGAAGAAGAGGGCTATCTTAGGGATCTTCGGGACTTTAACCCCGCCCGCAGTACGCCTTGCGATGTGTGGGTGCCTATCGGGTCTTGTATTTTTGTCTCTGTTTTTTGATTTCTTGTTGCGATTTGTTTCGCCGCGAGCACGGGCATTTTCGCCCGAGGGTTGTCCCAAGGGCGGTTCTCTCTGGGCTCGGGAGGCGCACGGGAGAGGTCCGGCGCCGAGCCCCAAGGTCCGGTCGCCCTTCCGGGCTCGGTCCGGATCCGGCGAGATCCGGGAGGGCCCACCTGGTGGGCTGGAGCGTCGGCCGCCCATGAAGGGCGAGCCATGGGCGGCGCCGGCGCAGAGGGCGGCGGAGGACGGCGGAGAGCAACCTCGGGGTCCCCTCCGCGGCAACCATCGTCGCCGCCACGCGGCCCTCGCTGCGCCACACTCGGCGGCGCCATCTCCCCCCGGGCGCCATTAATCTGCGGCGCGGGCGGTTGCAGCCCCCAAGGCAAGAAGCGGGCAACGCCGGCGCGGGGATCTTCGGCGGCTCGGCCGGCGCGGCGGCCGATCCGGCCGGCTCCGACTCCGAGTGCAGGGGGTGCCGGTCCGGGTTTGCGGCCGCTTTGGATACGGAGCCCCTCGTCCGGTCGCGAAGCGGGCGAGGGAGGTCGTCGCCGGGGCGCGGAGGCGGCCAATGCCATCTCCACGGAGGGCTTCGGGCCCAAGTGCGGGACTTGGCCGCCGGGGAGGTCGAGGTGGCGCGGCGGGAGGCCGAGGTCGAGGAGGGCCGTCGGGAGGCGGCGGCCACGGCGAGGCGGAGGGCCTCATCCGCAGCGGGAGGCGGCGAAGATCGAGCGGCGCCGGGAGGATCTCGGTCAGTGTTTGAAGACACGATCGAGCGGCACGCCGCCGACCTCCGCGAGCGGTCGCCGCCGCCGCCGAGGAGAGGGTGCGCACCACCGCCGGGCGGTTCCTCCGCGACCTCGGGAGCGCGCCCGGGCCTCGACGAGCGCGAGCGCACCCGTGCGACGCCGAGGCCGCCGCCGCCGCGCCGACGCCCGACCTCTAGGCCCGCGAGGCCGGCTGCGAGCGGGAGAGGGCCCTTGAGGCGGCGTGGTGGGCGGTTGAGAGCCGAGAGGCCGCCGTCGCCAAGGCCGAGGAGGAGACTCCGCCGCGTGGGAGGCCAATGTGCTGGCCGAGAGAGGCCGTCGCGAGCGCGAGGTCGCCGTGGAGGGTCGAGAGGCGGCGGTGGTGGAAGCCCGGGAGGAGGCCTCCCGATGCCTGAAGGGCGTGTGGGACCGCGAGCAGCTGCTCGCCGCCGCCTCGGGCCGCCGGCAGGACAAGCCGGAGCGCCGGGAGCGGAGCCGCCACCGGGAGCAGTGGTCATGGACGCGCAGCGCAGCCTGCGGGGCCGGGCCGGAAGCGGAGAGACGCACCGCCGGATCGCGGAGCCGGAGCGCGTCCCGCGCCTAGGAATCCGGGCCCGACCTCGTCCGTCGGGCGCCTTCGGGAGGCGGCTCACGGGGTGGGGGTGAACAGTACCCCAAAGCATCCCAACCTTGGGGGATTGGCCACATACATCAACGATCCGGCCGCGGGGATACCGAGGGTGCCGGAGGAGGTCGACGACGTAGCGAAGGAGTCATCGTATGACTTATCCCGCAAGGTCGCGTCACTCATCCGGCGAGCTACCAAGCTCGCGACCCCAACTCGACCCCTATATCCCCACCGAGGACTTCCTCGAAGGCACCGAGGAGGCCGCCCGCCGTCGCGTCCAAGACGTCGTCGACTCCATCATGATGGGCTTCGACGACACCCGGCGGCCTTCCGGCTCGCCCTTCGCGAGGACTCGTCGGACGCAGACTCCCGGTGGAAGCCCCAGGCGACCCACCGGCCACTTAGGCCCTCTTGCTTCGGCTTGTATCCGTACTTATGTAAAAAGATATTTTATGCATTGTTTATAAAGTTAGCGAACTTGCCTTTTCTTCTTGCGCCTGCAAGACTCATCGTGGCTGCTTTTGATGTTTCATGTATGTGTATGTTGGGAGCCCCCGGTCAACTTAGCACGCACGTAGTGACGGTTGGTTGGCCCGAGCCCCTATATGTTAGCTTCCCCGCAATTGGTAGCTTAAGACTTAGTCACTGCGATAATGTGATAGTGTTGTTCTCCCGTGATTTGTCCCATGCCGGGGCTGTTCAGGTTCGGGCAAGCATGCATTGGCCGTTGGTGGTGCCTTTGTCGGGGTCCGGGTAGGAATGAAGGCATAAAAGGCCGGCGAGGGCAGCGGCAACGGGGCCGGGACGGCGTGTGTCATTCGCACCCGAACCCCGGCGTTGAATGCCCCCGGGCGTGGTAGTATGCGGCATCGCTGTACCCTCGACACCCTTAGGGCTCTCGGGCTAAGGCGTGCAAGGCCGAGGAACTTATTGGAAAGCCGCATCCACGGCACATGCTCGAGCACATGGGGAAAAACACCGTAATGTATTTGCAAGGGAAACATGTGGAATAAAATAACAAACGTATTGCTCATGCCACCGGGGCAGTGGATGAACTTGTATGCATGTCTCGGACACCATGCGGCTTATGGGTAGAACTCGCGCAGTGGGAAATATTCCACGGGTTCGGCAATGGAGTGCCATCCTCTCGTGGCTAGGCGAACTACTCCGGACGCGGGGTGCCGATAACTTTGTATGGCCCCTCCCACATCGGGGACAGCTTGCTTAGTCTGCGCGTGTTTGCACATGGCGCAAGACCGGATCATTGACTTGCGGCGCTCGGGGCTGACTTTGCTTTGATGGTAGCGGCGGAGGCTCGTTGGTAGCGGCCGCGCGAAGCATTGCCCGACACCGCCTCTCCTCCGAGTAATCCAGTCGTCTCGACGCCTTTGCTCTTGATCCGCTTCGGCGTATAATGTGGCTCGGGGCAATCCCGGGGAGAGCTCGGAGGGCAAGACCGCCTCGGCTCCATACACCAAGAAGAAAGGTGTTTCCCGGTGGCGCGGCTCGGGGTTGTCCGATTGGCCCAAAGGACCGCAGCGCTCGTCGATCCACGATTCCCCATGTTTTTCTCTTGAGGCCCTTTAGTATTTCTGCGTTTGCACGCTCGGCTTGACCGTTGCTTTGGGGTGGGCGGGCGAGGCGAAACGAGCTTGATGCCCATGTCGTCGCAATACTCGCCAAACAGCTCACTCGTGAACTGGGTGCCGTTATCGGTGATGAGCCCGTTGGGACCCCGAACCTTGCCGTGATGCCTCTCATGAACCGCACGCCAATGTTTGTCGATGACGCCGACCGGATAGGCCTCGGCCACTTGGTGAACTTGTCGATGGCGACATACGAAACTTGCACCCGCCCCGCGTCGCTGAACGGGCCCAGGATGTCCAGCCCCCACCGCAAATGGCCATGAGAGCGGGATGGTTTGAAGTGCCGGCCGCGGTGCGTACGCTGGCGTGGAATTGACATGCTCGGCACCGCCGCACGAGGTCTGTTGCATCCTCCGGCGCGGTGGGCCAATAGAATCCCAGGCGGAATGCTTTTCCCACCAAGGTTCGGGAGGCTGAATGTGCACCGTATTCATCTTCATGGATCTCGGCAAGGAGCTCGAGACCCTGTTCCCGAGCAATGCATTTCATGAGCACTCCGTTGGCACCGCGTCGGTAGAGTGTCCTGTCTACCAACGCGTACCTCTTGGAGGTCCGGGCGATGCGTTCGCCATTCTCACGTTGCTCGGGCAATGACGCGTCTTCTAGGTACGCCGGATTTCGAAATCCAAGCCACCCGGCGCGTGATGTTGGTCCCGGCGGGGCCGGGCGTGGCTGGCCCGCCGGGTCCGGGCATTGGGACCGGCCGATTCCGCCTCTGGGGCGGTTCGGGTCGCGCGACGGCTCTGTGAGACTTTCCTCAAAGGCACCTTGCGGGGTGGGGCTCGCGCGGACGCAATTCTTGATAGCTCGTCCGCCGGGGAGTTGTCTCTTCGGGAATGTGGCGTAGCTCGAGGCCATCGAAATGGCGCTCCATACGCCGTACTTCCTTGACATAGGCCTCCATTTGGGGGTCGGTGCATTGGTATTTCTTGGAGACTGGTTTACCACCGCTTGGGAATCCCGAGGACCGGCGGACGTCGGACGCCCACGCCGCTGCCGCTCGTAACCCCGCCAGAGCCCTCATATTCGGCCATGTTGTTGGTTGCTCGGAAATCGATCCGGACGATGTATCGAAGCATGTCGCTGTTGGGGAAGTTAGCACCACGCCCGCTCCGGCTCCGTGCAAGGTGAGTGAACCGTCAAAGTTCATCACCCAAGACGCGGTTCCTTGGCCGCGATCCTCCGCACTCGGGTTCGCCGGGGGTGGATCGCTTCCGGCCATTGGTGTCCATTCCGCCACGAAATCAGCCAAAGCTTGGCTCTTGATCGCGTGGCTTGCAAGTGTAGGTCGAATTCCGACAACTCAATGGCCCATTTGACTATCCTTCCCGTGCCCTCTCGGTTATGCGGATTTGTCCGAGAGGGTAGGACGTGACCACCGTTACCGGTGCGCCCGGAAATAATGACGCAACTTCCCGGAGGCCATAAGTAGAGCGTATAGCATTTTCGGGCTGCGGGTAACGTGTCTTCGCGTCCCGTAGCTCCTCGCCGACGAAGTAGACCGCTGCACCTTGGTGTGGGCCTTGGCTACCTTGCTAGGGCGGCTGGTTCGGGTACACTGGCGGGTTACCTCGGTGTCCGGGCCTCGAGCCATCGCCTCCTCCGGGCCCTCAAGGCCACTCGGGTGGAGAGGGCTTCGGGCGCTCCCGGACTAGGGGCCGGCGGCTCCCGAGGCTCGGGGGCCAAGGGCCACCTCCGGGTTCGGTACTTCCTCGGCCAACTCCGTTCCGGGCTTCCCGCCACGTGCTTCGGGGTGGGTCATCTCGGTGTCCGGTCTCTCGAGCCATCGCCTCCACCGGGCCGTCAAGGCCACTCGGGTGGAGGGGCTTGGTGCTCCTGGACTAGGGGCCGGGCGGCTTCGAGGCTCGGGGGCCAAGGGCCACCTCCGGGTTCGGCGCTTCCTCGGCCGGCTCCATTCCGAGGTCTCCGCCTCCGATTTTGACACTACTGGGGGCGACCGAGAGACTAGCTCGTCGTTGCGCTCCACAACCAAGGCCGCACTAATCACTTGGGGGTCGCCGCCAAATATAGAAGGAGGGGCTCCCCTTCCCGAGGAGTCACCGACGGGCGGCGAGGAGAGGTAGCGCTTGAGCTCGCCCAAGGCTTTCTCCGCCTCGTCCGTCCAAGTGAAGGGGCATGTTCTTTTAGCAATTTAAATAAAGGAAGCGCCCGCTCTCCTAACTGGATATGAAGCGACTCGGGCAGCTACACAACCCGTGAGCCTCGCACGTCTTTGAGCTTTCTAGGGGCGCATCTCCTCTATTGCCTTTATTTTAGTGGGATTGGCCTCGATGCCTCGGGCGAGACCAGGGAACCCTAATAGCTTGCTCCGCGAACCCCAAACACGCATTTTCCGGGTTCGGTTTCATGCGGGAGGACCGGAGGTTATCAAATGTCTCGGCCAAATGGGAGCAAAGTTCTTCGGTCCCGAGATTTGACTACGAGATCATCGACATATGCCTCAACATTGCGCCTATTTGGTCCTTTAACGTGGTTCGGATACCACGTTGAAAGGTGGACATGGCGTTTTTTAAACCAAAGGGCATAGACATGTAGCAAAAGTACCCACAAGAGTGATAAATGAAATTTTCTCCTCATCCTCTACACCATGCGAAATTGATGGTAGCCGAGTATGCGTCTAGGAAGCATAAAAGGTCGCACCCGCAGTGGAGTCGACTATCCGGTCTATTCGGGGTAGAGGATAGGGGTCTTTGGGACATGCCTTGTTGAGGTCGGTGTAGTCGATGCACATGCGCGCTTGTGGTTGGCCTTCGGGACGACCACCGGGTTCGCCAACCACTCCGGGTGCGCACTCCGGATGAAGCCGCCCTCCCGGAGCCGTGCCACCTCTTCGCGGATGAACGCCCGCGCTCCGGGCTGTCACCTCACCTTTTGCCGGATCGGGCGTGCGTCCGGCCGTACTACGAGTTGGTGCCCGATCACCTCCTGGGGACCCGGGCATATCCGACGGCTTCCAAGCAAACACGTCGATTCGCCGCGGGAAGAAGACGAGCATGTCTTCCTATTTGGGTCCAAGCCGCCACCAATGTTGGCGGTCTTGGACGGTCGTCGCCCAAACGGATGGACTTAATCACCACCTCATCGGCAGAGGTGATGCGTTGCTTCGGGGCCCGGAGCCCGACGATTCCCCTTGGGGGTCTTCGGGTTCGACACGGTCGGCCGCCGCAATGTCATCCACGCGCACTTCCACGCAGCTAGCGCGGTTTTGACGTCGGCGTGGACGGTGATGGGGCCTCCGGGGCCGCATCTTGAGCCGGCGGTAGGCGTAAGGTGTAGCCGCCATGAACTTCACCAACGCCGGCCTCCCAAGCACGACGTTGTAGGGCGATTGAGATCCGCCACATTGAAGTCGATCCGCTCGGTGCGGAAATTAGTGGGGGCCCCGAAGGTGACCGGCAAAGCGATCCGCCGAGGGGCCACACCTTCCGGGCGTCACCCCAATGATGGGGTGAGAAGGCCCGAGCACCATTCTCGGGGCCTTGATTGCCTCAAAAGCCTTCGGGGATAGCACGTTGAGGGCCGCACCTCCGTCAATTAAGACTCGGGCGACCTTGACGTCGCGGATGGTGGGGAGGTCACGAGGGCCAAATGGCCGCTACGCGCGACACTTCCTGGGTGGTCGGTCCGGTCAAAGGTGATGGGCACCTCCGCCCGGCCGCGACCTCCGGCCGCCTCGTGAGACGGCACGGCGTGAGGAGCTCGCGTCTCATGGACTTGAAGCTTCGACGGGACATTTGGGTGCCCGCGCCGTCGTCGATGGTCGTGACGACGTCTTGGGGATCTTGGTAGCCCGTCGTCGTCGTTCCCGACGGGGCGTATCCCCGGCCTCCTCTCGCCGTTTGTTCGGGCGCTCCGCCGGTGCCTTGCCCTTGCGGCGAATCTCCTTCTCGTTCTCCCTCCGCTCCTGCTCATACTTCGCACTCGCTCGCCCGGATTTTTGACCGAACGACACTCGGAGAGGTCGTGGTGGGAGGTTTGGTGCACCATGCACCATTTGTCTCCGGCCCGGCCACGGGGGCCGGGGTCCGGGGACCGCCTGCGGTTACCGCGGGCTTGCCCTTCCGCAAGGGCTTCTCGGCTCCGTCGGTGGCGAGGACGTGGCCCTCCTCGCCGCCACGCGATGGCCGGCACTTCCGTCGCCGTTCGCGCGCTCTTCACGGGACGCGGAGGGCGGCGCCGTGAGGGCGGTAGGATTCCTAGGATTCCAAACCCGGGCCTCCTCCTTGCGGGCCACCCCCAGTGCGAGCTCGAAGAGCTCCGTGGTGGTCCGGGAGCCTTGGATTCGATCTTCTCCAACATGACGTCGTGGCATACGCCACTCCGAAGGCGAAGATCACCGCATGGTCGGCGATGGAAGGTATGGTGTTGCGTACTGGCAAAAATGCTGAATGTATTTGCGCGAGGACTCGTCCTCCCTTCGTCGGACCATGTGGAGGTCCGCCTCCACTCCGGCGCGGGTATGTGCCCTGGAAGTTGGAGGTGAACGGTGGCACAGTCGTCCCAAGAGGTGATCGACCGGGCCGGCAAGTTCATCGCCCAGAACGGCCCCGGCCCTTGAGCGCCATGGGAAAGAAGTTGGCCATGACACGCTCGTCTCCTCCGGTGGCCTCAATGGCCGTGGTGTAGATCTAGAGGAACTCGGCGGGGTTAACGAGCCGTCGTACTTCTCCGTAAGGGCCGGCCTAAACTTGTTAGGCCGGCGCACGTTACGGAGATTGGCAACCAAGGCCCGACAGCCATTGCCGGCCCGGAGGGGCGACAGCGCGGCTACGGGGCCTCGTTGGGGGCGCGGAGCTCCCGCTTGCGACCGGGCCATTATGGCTGCTCGTCGTCCGCCGTGGGGCTCCATTCGCGGGAGGGCCGCTACGGCCGCTCACCGTGAGGTGGTGCCTCCCGACGAGGAGGTGCATTCGGCGCTCGCTCTAAGCGGCGCTCGTCTCGCGCCGCTCGATGCGGAGGTGGGCGTCGCGCCTGCGTAAAGCGGGTCTCGGGCGGCTCCGGTTGGGCCGCCGCCGAGAGGTTCTCCTCCACCCTCGCGGCTACTGCTGCCCTTCGGGCCGACGTCGAGAGGAAGAGCTTACCGCGACGTGCGAGCCGCGCGGTTGGCGGCTGGAGGAAGCGAGGTCGGCGGCCAGTGGCGCGGGCCGTACCTACGAGCTTCGCCACGTCGTCGAGCCACCTTTTGGTGTTGGACCCTTCGCCGGGGGTGGCCGGAGGGTGGCGCAAAAGAGCCTCTGCCGCTGCGGGGCACCCTCGGGAGTGCCAAACTCTAGGCGGCGATGGACGTCGCCTCGGCGGGGCTCGCCGGTACGCCCGCTAGGGCGTGGTTTGTGCCCCACGGGAGCGTCGTCGGTCCCGTAGGACGCACGGGCCCTTCGCCTCCAACCGCCGCTCGCCGGGAGGCGAGGGGATGGCGCGGCGCACTGCCACCGTCGTCACCAACGGTGGTGAGGGAGACAAAGGTCCCTCCCTCCTCGAGCGGAGGTGGCGGAAGTTGGGGCTGTGCCTGCCCGCATCGACTTCTTCTGCCGCCTCGGTTGGCTAGGCCACGCTCGCGCGTAGCGAGCGAGCCCGACGCGGAGCATAGGGCCGGCCGTGGACCATGGTGAGACGGGAGAGAGGATTCCCGCCAAAAATGGATGGGAAACGGGAGTTTAAACCAAAAACACAGCGCGCTCTCCCTACAGGCGCGCCATGCGATGTCGTAGGTCGACACGCAGAGATCCGGGACCCCCTTTTTGGTTCGGCACGGGAGCGATGTACCCTGGTTCAAACTCGTAGAAAAGATGAAGTAATGCGAGATGAGGCGGTAATTTATACGGTTCGGGCCACCGGCACGGTCTAATACCCTACTCCGTGTGTATGTAGTATATGGGCGGGTTGCCAAGAATAATGAGAGTGTTCCTCTCCCTTAGACTTTGCGATGGATGGGAGATTTCGCAGGCTAGTTGTAGGGACTTAACCTATTTTTCGAACGTGAACCTCTTTTCTTGGATCGGAACCTCTTTTATGAAGGACTTGGGTCTCCTTTTATAGCGTAAGGGAACACCACGGTAGTCCTACCCTTTCTCTACTTCACTCCACGTGAGGGAGTGGTTTTTGCCTTGTCTTGTCGGAGAAGCCATTCCATTCCTACTCCTCCTGTTTGCCGCGTCATGGAATGCGGAAAAGAGCGGTCGTCGTGGCTGCCATGTCGCGACGTGATGATGGTTTGCCTACCCTCTCGATGGGTCCCACCGGTCGGCGGCCTATTCCATAGGGAGGTGTAGGCACCGCGCTTCTGCGCTCGCACTCTCTCCCACGCGCGCCGCCCGGTGCATTAAATGCGACCGGACGGCGTGAGGGGCGTGCGCGGAGTGGGTGCGTGGCCATATCACGGTCTTAGTCAAGAACTCTTAGCCCTTTTTGCTCGTGATAGGCAAAAGGGGTGATGATGAGAGCAACCGACAGTACGCCACATCTCATTGAATGCGGCGGGCGGGCGCTCGGCTTTCCCTATGTGAGCATTAAATGAGTTGGTTGGTAGTTGGATTCGCCCTCTCCGAGAGGTGCGGGATGGAGGATGGGGTCCGGTGATCCCGACTTTCCGACTCAGGAACCGGGGAGATCCGGACCCCGCCGTTGGAAGTATGATGGCCTTCGGGCAGCCTCCGCCGCCCGCCAGGGCGGCCACGTGGCCGCCCGTGGCCGAGACTTGCCTAACCTTTCGGGGCATAGATTTGGCGCTCCTTGATGGACGGGGCACCTTCCTTTTTCTTAGATGCCACGCCCACGACATATCCCCTGCCCATATCGCCGACAATAATAGTAATAATATCTAATCTAGTTGTATCATTACATTTACATGGATAATTATCGATGAACAAGTGTTATTACGTTAATTATGGACTTAATATATCGCTTTTTACTTTTTCAATTGTTTATTTGCATGTTTAGTAGACTAAAAAATGGAATGTAATTTGTACATAAATTGCCTTTGTATTAAAGTGGCTTGCAAGCTAAATGAGTGGCTCAAGCCGAGTCGAGCCGAGCCGATCCGAGCCGAGCCGAGCCGAGCCAAGCCGGATCCACCCCTAATCAGATTAATTTTGAAAAAACTCAAGGGGTTTTCTCAAAACGCAAACAAAAATTTCGAACAAAATTTGGGGTAGAAATATTATTTGTTTTACGATAGTTATTATATATATATATAACCAATTAATATGTCATTAGTAGGCTGTGATGTGTTGTGTTTTTCCAATCGTGCATTGTAAGAGTAAGAAAAAGATAAATTGCATGGAAGGGGTATGTATTTTGAGCCCATTAATATAAAGATATATTAAAGATATCATATATAATGGAATTATTAGTGATAGGACGTAAAAATACGGTTCTGTGAAACATTTTACCTTCTTTAAAACACTTTTACGTTACATGTGACTCATCAAATCCAGGATTTTCTGAAATGTATTCTTATCTTCTCATCCCCTCCTCCCTATGCGTTTGCGCAACACGAGAGTGAAAAGCGTTTTTGGGCTCTATCTACATTCCCAAGTCCCAGTCATATGGGCCCATACAACCCATTCTCAATCATATATGTTCGTTTGATTGTCACATATATAGGAGGAATTCATGAAAAGATTGATCATATACCCTTATAGAGGTTTGTTGTTTGAGAAACCACTCATTTAAACACTTTAAGTCTATCAGGGTCCTTCGGTTCAAAGATATTTTTTTAAAAATAATGAAATATGCAATCCTTTGGAATGAACACTGTACTACTATTCATTTCAAATGAATCTATCAAAGAAAAAAACGCTCTCCATTTTTGGGGAACATAGGAAAAAAAGAATCCACCCGAACCCAAAATTTCCAATTCTTTGGCTGGCTCACCCAGCGACTACATAAATGTTTCCTATGTCTATCATTTTTTATTTTGCACATACGTTATCATAGTCATAAATTTCTTTCTTTATTCCATTATCTGAAAATTCATATTTTTTTTATTTTTATAGTTTAAAAGTCTTATAAACCGAATGATTCCTTTGGTTTTTTTTCAAAAATACTACATAACACGGTATACGGTATAGTATATACAACATAATGACGTCAGCATGATACATGATATCAAATATAACATCTATATAGGTTATCATATTTAATATCGAAGACATCAAATCTAGATGTTGATGTTACCAGATAACAAATCTGATACTTAGTTACGAGGATGTATAATGTCTAATATTAAATCATGCTTACTGATATCATCTTAACATCGTATATCTTAATCTTTTTTTCCCTCCACATCTGTAATGGTCAATTCAATGACTGCTTGCCCATCTTTCTTTACCCATCTTTCTTTACCGCTGTACATACGTACACAGTGACGAAATAAATCCATCAAGATTCTCGGGATCTCCTCACATCTATAGTGAAGAGGTAATGAAGAGGAGTGATAAAAATTTTGCCATCCATATATGTAAAGGATGGCAAAAAAAAAATAGATTGCTGACGAAAAACGAGCGCCGAGCGAACTAGGGCGCGCCCCGTCTCCGTCGGCGGCGGCGCTGCTTCCCCGGCGCGCCTCATCCCCGGCAGCGGCTCTCCGGCGTGATACCTTCTAAACGCTTCCGATCCTCGACATGACACTTGCACCAACCGCTCTCCATGGCGGCGACATCCAACGCCGCCACCGCGGCCACGCTGAGGCCGCTGCTGATCCACCTCCTCCGCGGCGCCTCCGACCTCGCTTCCGTGTCCGCCATCCACGCAAAGCTCCTCAAGATCGGGGCGGCCTCCTCCGTCGCTTCCTCCAACCACCTCCTCGCGGCATACTGCTGCTGCGGCTCCACCGCACTCGCGCGTCAACTGTTCGATGGAATGCGCGACCGGAACGTTGTCTCCTGGACGGCCCTCATGTCCGGGTACGCCAGGGCCGGCCGGCCCCGGGAGGCCGTCGCCCTCCTCTGCGCCATGGCACGCAGCGGCGTGCCACCCAACGCCTTCACCTTCTCGACGGCTGCCAGCTCGTGCGCGCGCCTCGCTGACGCTGGCCTTGGGCGGCAGGTGCATGCCCGCGCTGAGGTCGCGGGCTATGCAAGCGACAACGTCGTTGCCACTGCGCTCGTCGACATGTACGGCAAGGCCGGCAGGGTTGGGGACGCCCGCGCCGTGTTCGACGCAATGCCCGTGACGGAGAGAAACGCCGTGTCCTGGGCCTCGATGCTGTCGGTGTATGCGCAGAACGCGCTCGGGCACGACGCCATCCAGCTCTTTGCCGAGCTCAGAACCAATGGAGAAGACATGGCGCCCAACCATTTCATGCTGTCAAGCGTGGTGAACGCGTGCGCGGGCATCGGGCGCCTTGGCATTGGCAAGTGCATTCACGGCATGGTCCTCCGCCATGGGCACGAAGACAACGACGTGGTTGCAGTGGCTCTGGTTGACATGTACTCCAAATGTGGCTGCTATGAGTACTCAAAGAAGGTGTTCGACAGGATCAAGCAGCCGTCGGTCATCCCCTACACCTCCATCATCGTGGCGACGGCGAAGTACGGCCTCGGCAGGTGCGCACTCGCTTTGTTCAGTGACATGGTTGATCGAGGCGTGCAGCCAAATAATGTCACACTGCTCGGAGTCCTGCACGCTTGCAGCCACTCAGGTCTGGTCGACACCGGCCTCCAGCTCCTCCGCTCAATGCGAAGCGAGTACGGCATTGATCCATGTGCCAGCCACTACACTTGTGCTGTCGACATGCTGGGCCGTGCAGGTCGGCTCGAGGCAGCATTCGAGCTGGCTGATGAAGCTCAGGTCGATGGCGATGACGCCCTCATGCTGTGGAGCTCACTGTTGTCAGCTTGCCGTAACCACAAGCGCCTGGACCTAGCAACCATGGCTGGGCAGAAGGTATCAGAGTTCACCCAAGATGTAGCCGGCGCACTGGTGGTCATGTCGAACGCATACGCTTCAGCCGGTCAAGCCGACGACGCTGCTGCGGTGTGGTCAAACATGAGGCGGCGCGGCATTCGGAAGGATCCCGGATGCAGCTGGATCGAGATAAAGGACGTCCCCTACGTCTTCTACGCCGGCGTGGTATCTCCTGCCGGCACGAGGGCCGGTGAGGTGATGCTTCTGCTAGATGAGCTAGAGGGCAAGATGAGGGAGAAAGGATACAGGGGGAGAATTGGCGGCGCTAGAGTTTTCGACACTGATGAAGAAAAAGATGGAGATCATCATCATCAGGAAAAAGGCAGAGGTGTGATGGTTGGAGTGCACAGTGAGTTGCTGGCATTGGGGCTTGGATTGCTGATGATCCCCAAGGGGATGGCCATCAGGGTGATGAAGAACCTGAGGATGTGCCGTGACTGCCATGAGGCGTTCAAGGTTATCAGTGCCATTGTTGAGAGGGAGTTCGTCGTCAGGGATCTCAACAGGTTCCACCACTTCAGGATGGGGTCATGTTCCTGCAATGACTACTGGTGATTCAATCAAAAGCTAGAATCAGTTGGTAAGAAGGAATCAGGTCATGTTCTTGCAATGACTACTGGTGATGCAATCAAGGGCTACAATCAGTTGATAGTTGTGAACTTTCTGACATAAAAGGAAGACAGCCTTGACAGATATCTTTGTGTAGATGCAGAACTGAAGTGACTTATTTCGCTGCTAGCATGTACCCCTCTGGCCCTAAAAACCAAATTCTGGTTACAAATTATTTTTTATGAGACGAAGGGAGTAGATAGGGACCAAAACATTGCTTGGAAATACAAACACAAACATGGTCTTGAGTTGGCCCCAACTTTGTTGAAACTGGGTTTTTGACTTTATGCAACCGTTTTCTTTTACAATGTTTTTGTCTATGGTCATAAATATTTGACATTTAGGATAAAATTTAATAAATCTCTTACAATTTTGGTTAGTAACTAATACTATCTCAAATGGTAGTTTTGAAATAAAAACAGTTATGTGTAGATTTGCTTTGGAAAGTACTATCATAATATTATAAACTTATTAGATTTTATCATAATATTATAAACTTATTAGATTTTATCATAATATTATAAACTTATTAGATTTTATCAACTTATTCTGACGTAATATTGGAGATAAAAGGTTAAAGAATTGATTGAACCTTGTTGAAAAGTGAAAATTTATGATAATATGACCGAGAATGAAAGAGTATTTATCTTTTGTAAGCTAAGATAGTTACGTACACCTTCCGTAATAATTTTTATAAGATGAAGATGTGACCCATCATAATACAATATATTTGGATATGATATGTTATTCTGTATTATTTAGATTTGTAGTATGTTATATTCGTATTAAGTTGTGTTTATATTGGGATGGAGGGAGTAAATATTTTTCTTGGAGAAGAATAGAATAGAAGGGAGAAAATATTTTTCTTCACGAAGAATAGAATAGATATAGAGCTTTCATGACCTCATTCAGAGTGGGCCCATCAAGCCAACAAAATGGGGCTGGCTGCTTGCCTAGTGGGTAGACCAAAACAACTCTGCCCAAACCTTTGGCAAGACTGACTGTCACCCATGGCCCACAGAAGCCGGCCCAACCTGTCAGCCACCGTGTATACCGACACCACGATGAAAACGAACCACACACGCATGACCCCATTCATCCCACTTGTCGTTTTCTTTAATTTCTTTTCCTCAGCAAAAAAAACGAAAAAAAAGGGTCATTTTCCACCGTCTCGGCGTCCTCGTCTTCTTCCTCCTCCGAGAGCTCCAAGAAAAAAGCTTAGCTAAAGACTTGGAGACCAGAAGCGGCCAGCCAAGGCGATCGACGCAAGCTTCCTTCCTTCCTTCCGAGAAGAAGAAGATCTCGCTCTCTCGCCGCCGAGCTCGCAGCAGGTTTACCAATGGTGAGTTGAGCTCCCCTCCCCTCTCAGTTTCGCTTTGTTCAGTTCAGTTTTGCTCCTGCGCCGCGGCGCGGCAGTTGCAGCAAGCACCGGCGGCGGCCGCTATCGCAGGCGGATCTACCACGCAGCATATAGTCGCGGCCACCGCAGCTACTCCGCTGGCGCGAGTGCCCTAACCGGGGAACCCCGCGCAAGCGGCGGCGGCGGCGGCGCCATGCCGTGGGAGGCGTCGAGACGAGGCAACCGCCGAACTTGGCCTGGATAGGATGGGGTGGGGGGTATCTGTTTCGTGTGGATACGGGCGGCTAGGGCTAATCCGGATAGCATGGGCGGTGGGCCGGTGGGTGCGCATGCAGATGGCGGCGAGCGTGCAAGCAAGCAAAGCATTGTTTGATTAATGCGATTGCAGCGTTGCTTGTGTCATGGCGTGTTTTGCTATTGGATTAATTTGGCACCACCATGGCTAAGAATCTGTTGGTGCTATTTTCAGCCAGCCACCCTCTCCTGCTGCCCCAGATCTGAGCTTCCCCTTCTCTGTCTTCTCTCATCGTCCTGAGTGAATTTGGTTCCAGTTAATTTGTTGATGCTTGCATGGATTTTTCCAGCTTGTCTGCAAAAATTTATAGTTTGTGGCGGTTTGCAGCAAGAAAATGCTCGTGTTCTAGTACGAATTTTCAGGAGATCTTTGATTTGGCTCATTCTAAGAACGAGCATCAACACTGCAAACGTATAGTAGTATCTTTTTTAAAATTTTAGACTACATGTCAGTTCAGTTTCTTCATTCTCTATATATACTTGATTCCCTTGCTGTGGAATACGTGGATACTTTTCCTAATTTTCACTTCGGATAAATCTTTGAAGCATGGTGTTCATTGTATCAGTAATTTTAGTTAAATTACATCTCATTAATTTGATACTGTTGTAGATTTCTCAATCATGTATTTTGCTTTAGGTGTTCAACAATTCTCCTGAATTGCTTTCGCTGGTGATGTGACAAAACTGATCACCAGTGCCTGCGCAAAATCTCGTCTGTTTGTATATGGTATTAATAAGCAGCTTCAGTGCCTGGCTGATCCTTGGGGTGAATGGAAGGCAACAATCTACCCTCTGGAAGCCTGATGCGTTCTCACTCTGGGCAAATGCATGCTCCAAATCCTGGAAGGCAGGGTTTTGACCATACTCAGATACCTGGCAATTTATCGATGCATGTGGACCAGTCTACAGATTCTGATCACTTGTCAGAATTTCAATTTGGAGAGCTTGGAAAGGCTGATCACCATCATCATCACCACCACCACCACCACCATCAACACACGAAGAACGGCATGAGTGATGATGAGGATCATGTTGTCAATGAGGATGCCACTGATAGCCAGAGCGGGAAGGGAAAGAAGGGCACTGCATGGCAGCGGATGAAGTGGACTGATTCAATGGTCAAGCTCTTAATTACTGCAGTATCTTACACTGGGGAGGATCCAGGAGCTGATTCAGGAGCTGGGAGGAGAAACTCTGCAATAATGCAGAAAAAAGGCAAGTGGAAGGCGATATCAAAGGTCATGGGCGAGCGAGGCTGCAATGTATCACCTCAGCAATGTGAAGATAAATTCAATGATCTCAATAAGAGATACAAAAGACTTACAGATATCCTTGGTCGGGGTACAGCTTGCAAGATTGTGGAGAATCATGCTCTACTGGATTGCATGAGTAAACTGTCTGACAAGATGAAAGATGATGCAAGAAAAATACTGAGTTCAAAGCACTTGTTCTACGAGGAGATGTGCTCCTACCATAATAACAATCGAGTGAGTTTGCCTGAAGATCCTGCCCTTCAGCGTTCACTGCAGCTTGCCCTTAGATGTAAAGATGAGCATGATCTGAGGAGGGGAACAAGCGGAGATGCCGATGAAGATGATCAAAGTGTAGACTCTGATTCCGAGGAGGAGAATGATGAGGAACATTACACGTTACAAGGTGATAAGAGTGCCCTGCCCATGCATAAAAGATTGAGGCATATGACAGATCAGGAGGATGTGGGTTTTGGCAACTCTTCCAGCTCACATGGATGTAGCAGGAGGTCTGATTCCCATGGCATATCACTGGATATCAACAAAGCATTTCCTGATGGAACCAACTTGTCTTTGGCACAAAAGGACTTGGCTACACAATCTGCAGATCTTGAGGAACAAAGGTTGCAAATTGAAGTCCAGGCAGTCTATCTTGCAAAACAACGGCTCAAATGGGAGCGTTTCAGTAAGAATAAGGATAGAGAACTGGAACAGATGAGGTTGGAGAATGAAAAAATGAGGATTGACAATAAGCGCTTGGAGCTGGAGGTAAGGCACAAAGAGTTAGAGCTTGAACTCAAGCAAAAAGGCAGTGGCAATCATGCATGACATGTTTTTAACCAATCAAGGCTGACTTGTAAGATGGTAAGCCAACTCCCCAGCATCATTACCCTTAAAAATCTGAATTTTTATTTTGAGGAACCTTTTTTGCCTATCAAGTTTTTGGTATTACTGTGCAGAAAGGCGCTAGTATGTGATAACATCTTAGCACTGCATTTCATCTTTACAGCTTAATGTCTTATATGTGATGACATCAATAAATATTTTGGGAGCCATGAATTCTTGAGATACTTGAGTTAAAAAAGAATATTAGTTGCCTGTATCATCAATTTCTCACATTGTATGAGGGATGACCATTCCAATTAATGTACATTGTATATTTATGTTCTTGTGTGCTGGATCACTGGTTTTGGGTGACTATTGATATGGTGGTTTCACATACTCCCAACATCATTCATTTTTAGTTTCACATAAATTTCTTTCCATAATAAAATTCTACCAGTTTCTCCTTGTAAATTTTATGCCTATTATCTTATGTCACTAGTTAACTAATAGTTCAAGTTGTTAAATGCGCTAAAACACACATTTACATCTGTTCAATTTATATCGGACTTCCAGCAGAACTTAATTTAACATGTTTCTTGTTCTAGGCATATTTACCAACCTTTATAGAGTCTTGTTTTTGTTTAATAGATTTGGAAAGGGTGCATCCTGGTTGTCAATAAATATCAATTAACCACCACTGAAAAGTTCACCTCACATGTCAGCAGTGGGTCAATGCTGGAGTGTGAGGCAACAGCCGACAGGGAGAGGGGACTTATTAGGCAAGCATATGGTCTGTGTAAGTGGAGTGCGCATTGAGTTGTTGAGCGTGTACATATTCTTATACGGAAAACCTTATTACATGTTACGAAATATGTTGTTCTGGGATAACTTTCTCAATTATCAATAGAGCAAATGTGTTGTTACAAAATATGGAAACACTATGAGAATATTGCATATAAGATTGATCAAGAGCAACCTAACAAACAACGTATTTCTTCTTGTCATTCCGCCATCATTTATTGGAGCACTTTAATGCCTCTAAAGCTGGAGAATGTGTTATAGATAAAACATATGATAGAGCAACTTATCATGCCTTTTTTTTCATCCTTCACTATGGCTTGTGAGTTATGAGGTAGGAAAAACAATTGCAGACCATAATTCATGTAGGAATGTCATCTTTATACACTTATAACATAGTGGCGTTCAGAAGTTATAGGCAGTGAACATTCATCCTGATGAAGTTACAAATAGTTCTGTAGTACATAACTACTGGACTACATGGAGGTTTGTGCAAAAGCAAAGCAAGAGCTTTCTAGCTTCTGAAGCAGTTGCGAAAATTGTATAAATTTGTTCTAGATACACACTTTGTCAATAGTGAGGTTGGAGCATAAATAAATTGTTGTTACCTTTGGTTTACCTTGGTTTTGAGTTATGTTCTCAAAATGCATTGTTGTTGTATACGTCCTTATGTTTTTAGTGGTTTTATCAAATGATCTTACTTCCACAATCAGAGTAAGTGAAAACAAAAATGCTATATAGGGATACTTCGATGCTATGGTGCCTTCCCATGCAGGGTAGGCTCACTTGTTAATTACGATAAAGTTGTATTCTTGCCTAATTATGGATTCTGTAGAATCAAGTTGTCTCATGAATTTGCCTCTTCTTTTGGTTATTTCAGGTCGCTGATGTCTTATGTTGTTAGAGTAGACTGACGCAAGAAGGTTAAGGTTCACCATGTAGTTCGCCAGACATTCGAATGCAGTAGACTTGATTTTATGTTGTACACCAGATTTCGCTTCTTCTTCCTTTTTTTTGTCCCTACATTATTTGCGCTAGGGAGCTTGATTTGTACCATAACTCTTATTCTTCAGTGACTGGTAAGCTTGCTAACTACACATACTCAGAAGATCATATTATATGCTGTTAATGTTGTCAGTTGTCATCAATGTCTACCTACTGTTTATGTATAATAACAGTCTGATTGCCCATCCATGATCTGAGATGCCATTTTCTTCAGCGTTCTCGCCAGCTTTTCCTGACACGATTCTTTTCCAAAGTGGAGAATTCTTTAAAGGAGGTAAAACTTGCAAAGTTCACTGTTCAGTGTGGTTGTTTACATTGTTTATGAAGAACAGTTGCTGCTTGAAATTTGAAGTTGATTGTCTTCTTTAAGCTTGGGACTTTTTCTATCTGAATTCTGCTTCATGGCATTGTACCAGTCCTCTGCAAGCAGGTTTTTTGTTCTCAAAAGGAAAAAAAATCAAAATCAGTGTGTAGTAGATATATATAGAAGTACGAGAAAATGCATATAAAAGTATGAATCTTTTAATGCCATTGTCGATTGGAATAATTTTGTTGGACATTATCGAGGGTCTGTTCATTTGAGCTGTGAAGCTTTTGGCTTCAGCGCCAGTAAATGACAACATAAAAGTATTACCGTAAAATTATAATTTGGTAAATTTCATGTAAACCCGGATATTATGGTTCTTATTGCGTAGAACCAAAGTATCGCGTGCCTGGGCTTATAAGGCGAAACCCTAAATTTATCTTCAAAGCACTTTATTATCAACACTCCTCACGTGGTGGCTATCACCGTAATTCAAAAAAATTACAGAAAGTTCACTTGTGCCTTATTACCCTACTTCGTGTCATTTTTCCAACTATGTGTGCACGTATATTCGTTAGGATTTTTAAATTTGAGACCTCTAAAGCTTAAATTAATGAGACATGGACAATTCTAATACGTAATCGCCTGCGTAAACACATGGGTTGAAAACCAAATTCGTTGAACAATTAATAAGAAGCATAATCACTTGAAAAACATACAAATTAAAGACCTCTGATTCTGTCATCACATGCGTATGGTATCATCTAGCTAAATATGAAAACCCGAGTCGATGAGGAGGCCTGGACAGTTCCAAGACGTTGGTCGCCTGCGTAAATGGGTAGAATTCGCCGAACAATTAGAAGCAAAATCACTTGAAAAAGCACACATATTTGCTGCCAAAACAAAACAGAACAAAATGAATTACCACTATACGATAATAGAGTTGCGTCCCATAAACATGAAATAGAACTGTCAACTGCAGTCAGATGTAACTTTTTTTTCTGCTGACAGAAATTCAAGCATGTGTAGTTTTACAGCGCACAACATATACCCTGGGACATCATCAACCTCCATTATGGATAAGAAAAAAATTAATAGTATAATTTTTTTCATGAACTGACTAAAACTAAAAGATTCGAAAAAAGGGATTAGGAAATTTTTTTGCTAGGGGTTCAGGAACTACTCAAACTAAAGGAAACTAGAACAGAAGCAAAAGTTAGGCCCTAGCTAGCCAATCTTCTTGCATTGAGGTTGCATCATGTCCAGCAATGGCTTAATAAGGACTTCCACTGCAAAATAGAGACGATTTTGTGTATATCATTTCAGGAAATAAAATATACTAGACTTTTAGGTTCCATAGATGCATCAAGGGACATACAACCAGCAAAAATGCAATTTAAAAGTAGGTGATAGATAAAAAAACAGTAATATACCTCATAAATTGAGGAACTTGGATAGCTTAGAAGTTAGAATAAATCTTCCAGCGACAATGCCTCGAGATGTCCTATTTCTCAGGTAATCAAACAAGAAAAGTTTTAGGGGGGTGTTTGGATAAAGGAAGTAAAAGTCTGTGTCACATTTAATTTGAAGGACTAGACGTGAACTAATTACAAAAATAATTACAGAATCAAAAGATAATTTGTGAGATCGATCTATTAAGACTAATTAATCTATTATTAACAAATGTTTACAGGAGCATCACGTCTTCAAACCATGACGTAATTAGGCTCATTAGATTCGTCTCGTGAATTATGCTCCGATTATAAATAAGTTTTATAAATAATCTATATTTAATACTCAAAAATAACATTTAAACTCAAAAATAATATCCAAATATTCGATGTGACCCGAACTAATCTGGAACATATCCTTAATCAAGGCGATCTGGTTAGGGGTAAGTGATTTCTGTCCTGCATGAGGAGTTAGACCCAGGACATGTAACAAGTCCATCTGACGTTTATTGAGGCAAGTCTGAGACGCCTTGTCAGCTGGTACAGTACGGCCTGACGGGGTTGAAGTCATACGGCTTTTTGAGGATAAGATTGCTAGTGACTTTATTCTCCCTAACACTAACATAGGGAAGGTTAGTTATGATACCCCTAATATCATCCCCTGACATCACAATTTCACAAATCGAATATGGTCATACATTATCTTGAAGAACAGTGACACATTGGCTAGCGAAACCAACGACCCATGTACAGCAAACAACTCTATCTTCTCAAATTCGTGAAGGATCAAGTTTAGCAGGTGCTGGATATCTTCTGGGACACCTCCATCTTCTTCAGCTGGAAACAGAAACAGATCCTTGATAATCTGATGAGCCTCAAATAGTTGTCCCTTAGAAGGCCAATCTCTAGCTCAACAAATACTCAGAAAGATGTTTGAGATCTTGAAATGCAAAAAACACAAATTTCTCAACTCGTTTTTTTCTGAGTCCTTTCAGCATGGTTCTGATTACTTTCTTACAGGACGCTGTTGCAACCTGATAACTCACAAAAGGATTTACTTCCCCATATGAGCGAAACTGAAACAAATCAGAGGTTACCATTGGTCTAATATTCAGATAAGAGCCCAGAGGGATGCAATCATCATAATATGCTTCAGAGGCATCGAACACATATCTATCATATGACACGTAGGATAATAAGGCAGCTGTGAAAATTAAAAGAAAAGAAGCATTACTTCAATGCTTTGACAACCTAAAAAGACAGGGAAAATGCAAAGGCAATTACCACTATGAAATGTTGTTGTCCACTTCTTCAGGTGAAAAACCTGGAGCCAAGTCAAGGGGATCTGGATTGGTTGCTGCAGCGGCCATGGAAAAGCTCAATAATGGCAGATAACCTACAGGCCTGAAAAGAAAGCACGGACATGAATTGAACAGCACTAAGACCCGAAAAATTAAGAAAGATTCGCCACATCTCATACCATTTTGCAGTAAGATCCGAAAAAGCACAACAAGCAGACCATCACCCATCAGTCCATGTTTCCAGGAGCGCACACAACCAACGTTACCAACCCGTTAAGCATGCACATAGGCTGAAAATAAGCCGAGGGAAAAACACAGCAACATGCAATGAAGAAAGGCTATGAGCTATCACAGTCCATTAACAAAAAGTTTATCTAGAGCAGCAAGAAACAAAACCACGTGCAAACCAATCCAAGCAGTTTAGAAAGATCAAAACTCACATAAAAAAAAGGAAAAACAAACATATCAAGCTCATCTCACTCCCATGGAGATGAGTTAGAACGCCAAAACCAAAGAATTGGCATCAACTCAGAATATAAACTCCAAGGGAGATTGATGAGCACTCAAAAACCAAAGAAAGTTCATCACACAAGCAGTAGGGCCCGTGTGGAAGTGAGGGAGGGGATGGTGATATCAGCCTCTGAAAAGGGGAACTCGATGACAGTGGGCGGGGATACGGCGGCGCCGGTGGGAGGAGACGCGACGGGAGGGGATCCAGCGGTGACTAGCAGTGTGCTCAAATTCATCGATGTCGCCCGGAGATGATGGACTTGGCTTTGAGTCACTCAAGCGTGGTGCTGGCTTTACTGTCACCTGCTACAACCTAGCTTGTGTTGGGAGAACACAAGAAACACCAGAGGCATAAGAGCCATGGAGTGGAGGAAGAACTACAAGATCACCTCCAATGAGCTCTTGTCTATCAACAGCCCTGAGTGCCTCCCATGCACCCTACTCATGTTCCCTCAAAGTGAACATCGACAAGCCACCTATAGTGCACTTCTTTGTCCCTGAGTTACGGTATGTGATCAAGAAGATGTGGGTCGTCGCCATTGACATGAACACCAAGACCATGGAGTCATCTTCTCTGTATATCAATGGAAAGAAGGGCCTTGAAACTGAGGACGCAAATTTGACCCGTGCAAAGTCCAGCTTTCCACAGTCCTTCCTCCCCTCTGAGTTCTCCAAGTTCATCACTTTCTCAAGGTATATTGCTAGTTTTTATGTATCCATATCTAACTTATAGATTTTTTTACCCCTGGTTGCATATGTTCATTGCTGCATACCTACAAGCTGTTATTTGTTAGCTCCCTTTCAGTACTGGGAGAATAGCCTCTTCCTCCAACCAGAACTAGTAAACTCCTTATATAGGCCTGCAGTATACAGAACATTTGAGCTTTCAAGTTGAAGAGAAAGATAAGAATTAGAAGCATTAGGCTTATGAATGATGCATATGTTCTTTCGCATGAATCTATACCTTAAGTAGTGGCTGTTTTTGGCAATTCTTTCTAAAATATAGCACAACTAGTTTACAAAGCATCTTTGCATGCTAGCCTTATCTTGCTAACGAACGCAAGTTTAATTTGAACACCATCATTTGTGTTGGTGGACATTTCAGATTGTATGCAAGTAAACTCACTATTTATGTATTGCAGGATGAGGAAGAATATTTAATGAGTCACGCCTGTCAACTTCATCGTACTTCTTATACATCTTCCTGCACTATCATTTTGCTTTCCTCTACATATACGATGGTTCCTGGAGAGGATTATGTCGTTTCTCAACATTAGTTGAAGGAGCTATTTCATGTTGTGATCTAGGAAAGATCATGTGGTCTAGTACTTTTATGTTGTATGAACGGACAAGGTATATCAAGTTTGGGATGTGTTCACCTATTTAGTACAATCTTTAGATAACGTCATTCTGTCAAGTTTGTACGTGAAATCCCATTTTAATTTCGTTCCGTTTCCATGTATTTGCAACATGTTGAGTGGCATGCTTAGGCGTAACATGTCCTCAGTCACCTTGTTCCGTACAAAATTAGTGTTTCTTCATGTTTCATAATTCTTGACATTTTGAACTAGATTAAGAACCAACTTTTATAAATTTGACATAGTCTATATATATATATATAATAAAATATTTACCTATTATAAAAAATTAAAGATGATTTCGTACTCACATTCATCTTGGTACGAGCGCAAGGCGTCTACACTCCTTCCCGCACGCATAATCCGTATGAATCTTCCTATTCCTATTTATATCCATATTGCTTCCTATTCGTTGCAGCAGCAGCCTAAAGTACGTGATAAAGTCCTTACGTGCATTAACAACACGACTAGATGCATTAATCAAAGGGGCCAGCCAGGAACAAGTTCTGGAAATTTGTGATTTATGGTCTCAAATCATATCATCGAGGAGATCTGATAGTGCCTAGTCTGCTTCTGAATTTGATAATTCAAACTACGGTTGATACGTGTGAGTCTGCTTCCGAATTTGATAATTCAAACTTCGATTGATACATGTGAATCTAAATTTTGACAGGGAAACAATAGTTTGGGGATGGATAAGATCAGAACGTACTCATCCCAATCACTATATAGATTATTAACATTTGGGTTAGATACTTGGGTGTAAGGAATTTCAAATTTGTTTTTGGTACGGTAAACAATACTATTCTTAAAGGTCCTCTTCTCCAAATGCTATTTGCTTGATTTTTTCATGTGATTTTGGCAAGCGCGGTGCTAGAACCTCATCTTCGATTTCGTGCACTTTAAAGCTTGCATTGATGGTTAAGTTGAACTAATAATTAATCGAATTTGATTTGGTGAAAAAAAAATCACACAAATATCTAGATTGGGCTCTTCCAGCATAAGGATCTTCAGATTGAGGAGTGAATCATCATAATTTGAAATGTTAGCGATATTTCTATTAGTTGTCATAATTTTATTTTTTTCAACTCATGAGCAATTTTACTTAGTACTATAATAAAAATACAATAAAAGTAAAGTATATATATTTATTGTATATATTATAAAAAAAGTCATTGTTTAAAACGTAAAAACTGTTAGCACTTCTCGACGATGGCGACAAGCTCAGACGTTCACCACGTGGCCGGATGATTGGCTTGCTGCTGCTGCTCACAATGCCAGTAACAGATAATCGAATCTTAATTGCATTAGGGCATCCTCAATGCTTAATGTTTTATTGAATAATAAGATGGACCCTATAATTTGACATCATTTTGCTTATAACTAATACTACAATGTATATGGTCTATTCTTGACCTTAAGATAGGACCCACTAAAAAAATAATCATATTCACTCTCTCATATGTAGGTGAACAAGCCATGTTGCAAAAATTAAAAATGTTATTTTATTGCTTATGGTTAGTCTTAAGCATAAGGTTGCTCATAGCATTATTCTTTTATTTTCTCTCATTTCAATGCAAAATAGTACAACACAAATAATATTATATTGCTTAAGGCTAGTTTCATATGTACATTGTGGTTGCCTTTATGGAGCTTGCAGTAAACAAAGACTAAACAAAGTTTATTTTTCCAAAAATCAACTCTTGTTCCGATTGAATCGTATCCCATTATCATAAAACCAAATATAATGCATCCTCCAAATATTGAAACCATTTACTTTTTCTTCCTGGGATAGTTTTGATGGTGGCGCGCGCACGGAGCTGTCCACCGCAAACCTCATCAAGCTCCATGGCGGCAGCGCTGGCTAGTTGAGCTCACTGATAGGAAAAGCGACTTTAGTCTCGATAACCCCCTTTAGTTCCGAGTATCAAACCGGGACTACAAAAGCGCGACAAAAGATCGTTTTCTTTAGTTCGGTTGAAATAACGGGACTAAAGATGACGAAGCCACATAGATGGCTCCACCATCTTTAGTCCCGATTGGT
Source organism: Oryza australiensis (assembly GCA_019925245.2). Taxonomy (NCBI): domain Eukaryota; kingdom Viridiplantae; phylum Streptophyta; class Magnoliopsida; order Poales; family Poaceae; genus Oryza; species Oryza australiensis. Next base: position 1,335,866 of record JAIFGZ020000583.1, on the reverse strand, counting down.
GTTACCAACCGGATTAAAAGGTTTTTTCTTTTTTTCTAATTTTGCTTCTACTGATAGCTTTACTGCATGTTTATATATTATTATGCATATATATTTTACACATATATATTTATATATATATTACATACATATAAATGCACTTAATTAAATAAATATATACATGTATGACCAAAATATGTACACACATAAATATACACATATATTACATAAAATTGCTATATCGTATATTATAAAAAATTTTCTACGTTGTGGATTCAAGGTTTAGGCCACTCAAATCCCAATAGAACTCTCCCCCAGGCATAGTAATCTGCTCGTTGATAAATCTCATCAGTTCTTCTTGAGCAACCTATATGAAACTCGCATGGGAGAGTTTGTCTCTTATGCAAATAATCTGTCATTCGAATAAATGAGAAATAAATATATGAAATAAACATAAAATCGAGACGTAATGTATGAATGACTGTTATACGTATATTCAGATCATGAGAACATGTGTCATGGTTAACTAGGCGGTGAATGTAGTTACAGACGTAGTAACCGCATAAGTTTGTACCCTTCGCCTGTTTTGCACATTAAAGGAGAATCGTTGCATCATTCCAAGCTAACGCAGCCTCCCGAGCTCCCGTTGATGTGCTAACTACTGACGGATTGACTCCACGAGCTCCTTAGTGTGCTGGAGAGGAGGCTGGGCCAAGCCAGTGGCCACTGGCCACCATCTTCTCGCCTCCCAACTGTCACCGCCTCCTCGATGGTCACCATCGATCGACAGCCACCTATTGCAGCCACGGAGCATAGCCGCCGTAGCTACCCTAGCACCCCGGGCTAAAAAGCATCTGGTGGTATTAGAGCAACCGAAGGGGAAGAAGCCGGTACTGATGACACTGAGCATAGCGACGACGAGGGCCACACTGTGGAGTGGTAGGGGTTGAGAGCCGGTTGTGCCGGTGGTCGCCGCCACCGAGGAACGGGTGGCCACCGATGGCGCATACTCTGCACCTACTCGGCTGCCCGAGAACGGTTGGATGAGTTTGACAAGAGTTATGCATGGGATATTTGATCAAGAACATAATAGCATTATCGCAATCAGAGAACCTACATAAAAAGAAAGAAAGATTGAACAAAGTAATGGTTTACCCACCGAGATGATATTTTTGACCTCAATCCAAATTTAAACAATGGTCACGTTCTCTATCATAACCAGAAAAGATGACTTGTTGCAATTTCAAGCCTACTCGGTATTTCGAGAACGGCTAGTTGATTCTGACAATAATGGATCTTCAGGCTACGTGATCGAGAACACTAGTCCAATCATTTGCATTGATGTCGGGGGCTACTGTTAGTATCAAGGATAAGACACACCTCCTATACATGGGTTCGTGGAATACAACAATACCATATATCTAATAGTATATGAGAAGGTACCATTTGATTAAGGAAATGCGATAGATAAAAAAGGAAATTATCTTTCTGGAATAGAAGGTGTAGAGTCATAGTCAGGGAAGATAAAGTTTTCTTAGTGCGTATCCTATTCTATCTCTTCGGGTTCTACTTGGAGAGCAGGATGATCTTCGCTATAAATACAAGACCCCTAGGAAGAGAGGGGACACGCCAAGTTAGAATACAAGCCAATGCAGATCTAACAAACCCAATGTAGGAGCTACATAGGCCGACATGAGGGATCTAGAGCTACCTTCAATCTCATCGAGTTCATATTCGAGGAAGAAGACTACACTAGTCGTCGACTACGTGTGAGAGCTCCATGTTGCCACACTGATAGAGACTAGATTAAGTCATCCAAAATATTGCACTCATGTGATACTGACATATAAAGGAAACATCGGCTTTTGTCAACAGGAATAGGGCTATTACCTGTCAGTTAAGGGGCCCGAATCTGTATAAAAATCCTTGTTTCCCATCTTTCTATCTCAATCTCGCGTATACCCTAGTTTCAATGATCCCCATACTCTACAAATATCATCTGCGGGTATAGCCCGTCGACACAACCGCCACTATCTATGGACGAGTCACATCATGGGACACATCCGGCCACCTTACTCATCGTTGTTAGGTCGCCGGAAGACCGGCGCCCATCTTTCCTCCTCTTTTGTTTCTTGTTTCAGCTAGGTTGTTTTTTCTCCATCTTTCATTCTTCTTGCGCGTTCAAGGAAAACGGAACCCCCTGTTCAGAAACATGTTTTGACACACTCATTCAGTCGTGTTCACCACCAGAGCTCGTCTTTGTTGTTTCTCTCTCTATCGGTACCACGATGTTGCCAACCTCCACCATCTATGGACGAAAGCATTATTCCTTCCTGGTCTAGCCTAACCATGCTTTGAACTACTCACATAATATTGAGACCATAGGAATATGTTAATAGAACATGAACAATTCTAATTTATGTCAATGAAATGGGTACCCGTTTCAAGAATTAATGAAACGGATTTTCATCTATGGGATAAAATAAGTTTTTTTAATTTCAAGCTAATTTTTAGTTGTTTTTCTAGTATTAATTTTAGCACTATTTATTCCATTAAAAATTGTTGTAACTCGTAATTTTCCTATGTATTGAATTATTTATAACTAAATAAAAAATGAGGATTTATTTATATAATTTTTCTAATATTGAATTATCGTCCGGTCAAAAGTTATATGTAGTTTCATGTTATTATTTCTATGATTATATTTTCTTCAGTCCAGTTGTGATATATGATTTAGGATTTTAATTTAATCATATTTATTTCAGTATAATTGTTATATATGATTTAGGATTTTAATTTATATCAATAAATAAATATTATTTAGAATCTATTGCAACGCACCGTCATATAACTAATAAGTCTCTGTCTATCCTTCGTAAAAAAAAAGTTTTTTTTCCTGCTCCCACGTGAAGTCGCGCCCCCCCAACACTTGTCCAGCCATCACCACTTGTTCTTTCCTTCCCCTCCTCCTCCTCCTCCGATCCCCATGCCGCCTCCGCCTCCGCCTCCGCCTCCCTCCCCCGCCGGCCACCGCTAGCCACCGCCGGCGCCATCCCCGAGGTTCGTCTCCCCCGAATCCGTGCTCCTCACCCTCCGAATCTCCCCCTCCCATTTCACCCCCCACCACCTGATTTTCTTCACAGCGGTTGCGCCTAGGGTTCTTGATTGAGCTTCGGAGCGAGGCGTTTCGCGAGATGTCGTTCCGCAGCATTGTCCGCGACGTGCGGGACGGGTTCGGGAGCCTGTCGCGGCGAGGGTTCGAGGTGAGGCTGGTGGGGCACCGGAGAGGGAGGTCTCACAGCGCGGTGCATGAGCTGCATGACGGCCACACGGCCGCCGCCGCCGACGACGCCGCCGCCGCCGCCGTGGTCCAGAGCAGCTGCTGGGCTAACCTGCCGCCGGAGTTGCTACGGGACGTCATCGAGCGGCTGGAGGCCAGCGAGACGGCGTGGCCGTCCAGGAAGAACGTCGTCGCGTGCGCCGCGGTGTGCCGGACCTGGAGGGACATGTGTAGGGAGATTGTCAAGAACCCCGAGTTTTGCGGGAAGATCACTTTTCCTGTTTCCCTCAAGCAGGTGATGATGATGATGATGATGATGATGCTCTCTTGCTTAGTCTAGTCTTTCCGCGCTTCGTTTTCAGATTTGTTTACCTAACGTACATCTTTGATGGCTGTCGTATACGGCTTAATATGCTCATTTGATAGTATGCGAAATGAAAATCTGATATAGGAATATTTGATATGTTCATTAATATGCTTTACTTGTCCATGTTTTGTTATTCAGCCTGGACCCCGGGATGGAGCCATCCAGTGCTTCATTAAAAGGGATAAATCTACCCAAACTTACAACCTATATCTATGTCTTAGCTCAGGTAAGCCTTTATCCTAATATTGTGTTTGCTTTTGTACTCGCTACATGGCACGATTATTTGGGGGGGGGGGGGAATTGGTTCTGCGACACAGAAAGATCCTGTTGTGAGTAATTTACAATCTAAAGATCTCAATACACTTTAATACCATCGAGTTAGGCTGTTCACTTTTATACCATTCTTTCTGAATTTAATAGGTTGCCATTAAAAAGGACTCATTTGTCCTCTAGCAGCGACATAAGTGCTACATGACACCCTCGCACTAAACCCTTTCATTTGGCTTTGTCTTCCTTGCACCGAAACTACAGCGCCAGCCCCTGTGATGGCTGCCCTTTCCATTGCGCTCTCTTCTCCTCTTGATACAGCGCTCTTCTCCTCTGAATCCCTTCTATGCCTCCTTTTTTTTCTCTAAATTGAGGCCTCGTCAACATAGATATTTTCGCTGCTCAACTGTCGTGGTTTCAAGGCTGCATCATGAAAGGATCTAAGAAGTGAGAACTATCATGCTATGGTCGTTGTGTGCTGCAATTCAGGCTGATTTGGATTTTTAATTTGGCTGGCAATTGGTGCTTGTAAATTTCTGAAATCAGAAGAGCCCGCATAAAGCATCCCTGAGTTCTTTGGGCCTGCTTGATGATTGCCGTTCACCAACGAGATGGGACGATTTTATCATGTTGATTGAAGCTGTAGCTGAGATGCATTTCATCACATTTCCTTGGTCATTTCAAATTTGTCACCGGCGAGCATGTTGACCTGCCTGCACCAGGCATGGACAGTTGCCGCTTTCTTGGATGTTGCGGCGCTAGCATCGTGGCAGAGCAGTCGTGACAGCCTGATAGGAGCTTGTGCTGATGCATGTCCTGCAGCCTGACGCCGCAGCTGCACAACACCTTGAGGTGCTTCTTCATCAGTTTCACCAGGTCCTGCATGCCACCCTCCGCTGTGGCCCTGCCAGCAACGTGAATGGCTGTGACTTGCATTCCAAAACCTTGCAAATCCAAATCAACAAGACACACTAGAGCTTGAGAATATGGGTGGCACAGCGGGCAGCACTGCAGCGGTGCTGGTGACAATCTAGTTCAAGAAGCTCAAGACATATGTCTAATGGGCATAAGTGTAAAATAAGTAGGAGTTTTGAGTGCAAAAGGGGGAAAATCCGGTAAACACTAATGGAAGGGGATGCAATGGTTAAAAATTGAACGACATAATCTTTCGATAATATTAAAGTGTACCAAGATCTTTCAATGGTAAATTTCTATGAATGGGATCTTTAGATGTTGTAGGACCAATTTTCCCTAATTATTTAGACTGCATCACAGCTAGCACTTCCTGTGAGGGGCTTGTATGTTGTATCTATTGTTTATATAAGCAAGAATACCTTGCATAAACAACCACCAGAGATTAATGTATAGCTTGCATATGTGCACAATCATTTACTCTCCATCACAGCTAGCATTCCCTGTGAGGGACTTGTATGTTGTATCTATTCTTTATATAAGCAACAATACATTATACATGACGGTATTTCTCCTTGCATAAATATCAACCAAAATTTAATGTATGACTTGCACTGTTAGCCCAGTATGTATGAGTTATTGAGGCATATAAGTTATGTATGACTGTACAAGCTTGTTTGGTATTAGTTTAATTATTGCATACTGATCTTGCTTAACTATTGCAATTCCCACGCATGCTAATCATTTGTGCATATGGATATCATACCATATCACCTCCTTTGTTATCCCCCTGTAGCTATTTCTTCCTGTTCTGAGCTCATTTCTTACTGCATATATCCCTCCCATCAGCATATTTTTTTAGTTTCTGTTATATTTGCTGATTTCACATGTTGTAACACATCTCATGTAGCTGTGCTCGTTGAAAGTGGCAAGTTCCTTTTATCGGCAAAAAGATACTCCCGTGCAACCTGTACAGAATATACAATATTTATGAGTGCTGACAATACATCTAGGTCAAGCAACATGTACATTGGAAAATTGAGGTAATGACCCAAAATAATGACAACTTTGTTTAGAGAAGGTACATCGTCAAAGTGTTTTAATGGTATAATCTGATATATTTACTGTGTTGTGGACTTTTAGGTCAAATCTTCTTGGAACAAAGTTTGTAATATATGATACCCAACCTCCATGCAACACAGCCAATGTTTCACAGTCAGGGAAAACAAGCCGTAGGTTCTACTCCAGGAAGGTGTCGCCAAAGAACCCTTCCAGCACCTACAGCATAGCTCAAGTTTCATATGAACTGAATGTCTTGGGGACTCGGGGTCCTAGGCGGATGAACTGTGTGATGCACTCGATCCCTGCCTCATCCCTTGAGGCTGGTGGCACTGTCCCATGCCAGCCAGACACTGTGCTTGCACGCTCTCTTGATGAGTCATTTGGCAGCATCTCCTTTTCCAAGTCATCCATTATGGACCGCTCTATTCGTTTCAGCAGTAGCAGATATTCTGACATCTCAGTAGGTGGCCCCACGGTCGGAGGCCAGGCATTGGGTGACAGTGATGAGTCCAAGGAGAGGCCATTGATTCTCCGTAACAAGGCCCCAAGATGGCACGAGCAGTTGCAGTGCTGGTGCCTCAACTTCAAAGGCAGGGTAACCGTCGCGTCTGTGAAGAACTTCCAGCTTGTTGCTGCAACACAGCCTGCTGCTGGAGCCCCGACGCCATCGCAACCTGCTCTGCCGCCTCCACCTGAGCATGACAAGGTCATACTACAATTCGGTAAGGTTGCGAAAGATATGTTCACAATGGACTATCGTTACCCCCTTTCGGCCTTCCAGGCCTTTGCAATCTGCTTGAGTAGTTTCGACACCAAGCTGGCCTGCGAATGAAATCATCGGTGCGAAAGCATGGTTATCGATTATTGTAACAAATTGTCGGGCCCCTCCAAATTTAGCTGGGGGCTCTATCCTGTTGTTTGCTATTTATGCCCTATTAACTTGTAGTCACTAGAAAACCAATGTTTTTTTCTAGCCATGTTCCCTGATTTGTAGATGCTGTTGCTGTGTTGTATCTGTATCCCTACATTCTCTTTTTCTTTTGTTTTTTAACAGGTTGCTCTGTAGAAGCATATTTGCTCTGCCTGCAACTGTAATAATTAGATGACTGAATTGTGATGTTCATGCTTGGCTTGTGCCTAAGAGTTTCAAATCTTGAGTTGTATCAAAATTCGGAATGACTGCCTGTTTTGGAAGATGTGCAAATGTATTTCTTCTGAAGTTTGTGAGTTGTAATGAAGCAACGATCAGTTTCCATGTGCTTCCAAGCCATTGTGTTCTCTGGAGTACCCATTTGTCATTTGATGAATGTTTTAATCGGTACTACTTTTAGCGGCGAACTCTCTTAAAGCTGAAGATGAGCAATGGAAGAAAACAAACTAAATTATTCCTAAAGTTTTAAGTTGTAAAATTCAAAACTAGCTAGGGGTATGTTCAGTTTGTCGTCAATTTCAGCCATCCTAAAATTGGGCACATTTTAACGGTACCAATTATCGCTAGTGTTGGGTACATTTATTTTGAGGCCTTACCATTTTTTTGGTTTTTTAAGAGCTCCCAGATTAACAAGTTTCGGTAGGGTAGCATTGGCTATGTTTTGTCTCAAAATATAATAAGTTTAAGTTTTGGGTATGAATCTAAATATGTGTTTGTCGATATTTTATATAAATTTGTTATATTTTGAAACATATGTAGTATTCGTCAATATCAAATTTTACTATGGTTGGTTGGTAGTAGCACCAAGCTAAGCTATAAGAAGTCAGTCAGTGGCTGCCAAAAGTTGAAATTTTTTGACTGGATGCTTATTTTGAGAATTATTTGTAAGTTGTTTTTTAAGAGAAAAATCTAAGAATAAAACCTGCGGAAAAAGAGTGCGGATGCCCTAAAAACTCCACTCGGACTGCGCTGCGTGGGAACAACGCGCGCACGGCCGACGCCGACGCCGACGCCCTCCTCCCGCTCCCGGCTCCCCCACCCTCGCCGGCGGCGCCCGCGCGGCCTCAGGCTCGGGTTAAGCTCTTCCCTTCCTCCCCCGATCCAATTTGAGTTTCCTTTTCTTTTTTTTTCTTTCCTTGCGCTTGTTCGTTGGGTTGGTCATTGGTGCTTGGTTAGAACCCACCCGTTACTTCCGCAGCAATGTCCAGGAGCTATCAAAATATGTGCTGCAGTAGCCTCTGTGATGGTTGTTTCGAGTATTTAAAAATCTGTTTATGTGATTTTGCTTAGTTTGGATGTGCCTGAATCTTCTGTTTCTGTATAATGCTTTCTTATGCACTTTAGATTCTCAAAACTCATATGCGTTTTTCCTCTTTTAGAGGTGAGATTAAACCACAGCCACCAACTAATTCATGGAGTCAGCAGAGGAGGCTGCTTCTTCCACATTCGATCCTACCCCAGAGATGGACAAATTCCTGTGCGATCTGCTGCTGGATACGACACAGCCCATTGCTGAGCGCTTTCGCGCGCTCTTCTCCCTCCGCAACCTCCATGGTGATGGCCCCCGCTGCGCCCTCCTCCAAGGTCTTAACCTCACTAGATCACCAACTCATATCAATGATAAAGCTTTCTGTTTAGTGACAATTATCCATCGATGAAGACTACTAGAATGAAGGAGCTTAAGAAAAAGCTAACATATTTGGCTGTTTGATGCATTGCTCAGCTGCAAGGGATTCTTCTAACTTGCTTGCCCATGAGGCTGCTTTTGCACTTGGACAAATGCAAGATGCTGAGGCTATCCCTGCGTTAGAGGCGGTTCTCAAAGATCTTTCACTTCATCCAATTGTCCGCCATGAGGTAGTAATACAGAAGAGTTTAATGCCATCTTCTACTTCTAGTGCTGCACTATCCATTTGACAAGTTATATATATATATATATTGATTGATTGATTAGGCTGCGGAAGCCCTTGGGGCTATTGGCCTGGAGAAGAGTGTTCCCCTGCTGGAGGAGAGTTTAGCTGCTGATCCTGCTGTGGAGGTTCAAGAAACATGTGAGCTAGCTCTTAGGCGGATAGAACAACAAAAGAATGCTGGTGGTTCTGAAAGCACAACCATTTCACCATTTCTCTCAGTTGATCCAGCATTGCCTGCAAAGCAAGGACTTTCGGTACAACAACTAAGGTATGTCTTTGAAGCAGTCGTACACTTGTTTGTTGTATTTCATATGTATTTTCTTGCTAGTACTAGTGTGGTCAATATTTTTCAGGGAGATTCTTCTCAATGAACAAGAAAGCATGTATGAACGTTATGCAGCACTTTTCGCACTAAGGAATGATAGCGGAGATGCTGCTGTTTCTGCTATCGTTGCAGCTCTAGGTGCCAAAAGTGCCCTTCTAAAGCATGAGGTATTCTTGAACTTTAACTAATCTCTGTTTGCATCTTTTTCCACAAACATGAATTATGATAGTCTACTCTCTTGTTACAGAAAAAAAAACAAAGCAATTGTACCTACTCAGCTTTATTAGTGTTCAGGTCTTCAGGATACCCATAACTATTTCTTTTGTAAGACAGGGGCATCCCTTTGTCCAAATATAGAAGGCAAAATATCACTAGGGTTGGTTGCATGATATAATTCTGGAACCTGCTCCAGATTCCAAAGTGCATATTGCTTGATTTATTAATGATAGCATCATATCTAAATATCATGCTGTTCTACCCATTGAGATAATCAACAAACCATTCCATGTTCTTCTTCTTGTTTAGGTGCTTGTTTTGTTCTTGAATTTAAAAAGTTTTTCCTTCTGCAGGTTGCTTATGTGTTAGGCCAGCTGCAAAATAAAGCTGCTTCAGACGCGCTTTCCACCATCCTGAAGAATGTTGATGAGCATCCAATGGTCAGGCATGAAGCTGCTGAGGCCCTTGGTTCAATTGCAGGTAACTAACACTGCAAGATTTGTTAAGTCTCATATTGAGCGTCCATATTTCATAGTTTTATGAGGGTACTCCCACACTATCATCTACAGATCAAGAAAGCATTGCACTTCTGGAGGAATTCGCGAAGGATCCTGAGCCCATAGTCTCCCAAAGCTGTGAAGTCGCACTTAGCATGCTCGAATACGAGAGATCAGGAAAATCCTTCGAGGTACATTCCTAGCCTAGATCAACAGAAATAACCTTTTGTGGTATCGTCTAACCGGCCTGTGTTTGTTCCATGCAGTTTTTGTTTCTGCAGACTCCGGGAGTGCAGCAGGAGTCCTGAGTAAGCTGGATATATCTACTCCAGGCTCTATATCGATCTACTGCCAGGCTGACCGACAAATTCTGTCATCCATTTTGTCAAGACGATTCACTCCTATCGCTAGTTATAATGAAGAGTGTTTGTTGCTTGTGTTTTTCACCACTATTGTTTCTCCTAGTTTGCTTGTGTCTTTGACTATGAGAGTCAAAACAGCCAGTAAAATTGACCTGAGAATTTTCGGTTTCATGGTAACTAGAAATACCATGTAAAATTTTACACAGATAGTCAACGATATATCGGCAACATTAATACAGAAGGACTCCATGAGCAAACAGAAAGAGAACAATAGGCGGATGCTTTCTAGAGCAAAGGTTGCTGATTACCTGTTACAGTTGATTGTTCCTATCGAGAATGATTGTATACTTGCTTTTTATGATTTAAGAGTTTGAGACTGTGTTTTGTTCTCTTTATAATGGTGAGTTCAAATTCAAGCTACCGGAAACAAAGCTGGAAGTTAAATCTTGAGTAAATTTCTCATTAAAAAACTACAGATACCATGACCAAACTATTAACATTAAATTTATCACAAAACTATACATATCACAAAACTACATATTATTAACTAAATTATCATAGGTTTAGAACCTATTTAGTCATAAAACAGTTCCACCATAGCAACTGTGCTAGGATTTAAATTTTAAAAGTATAGTTTTATGATAAATTTAATATTAAATATATAGTTTTGTGATATTTAGTTGTTTTGTGATAAATTTGATGTTAAAATTGTAGTTTTGTGATACAACGCCTTAAATCTGTAGTTTTAAAACTACAAAAGTAGTTTTGTAAAATTTACTTTAAATCTTTTCCACTTGAAAGTAGCACAATAGTCAAAAGATGTTCAATTTCAAGTTGAAAAAAAAAAGAATTCACGAATTTCAGATTGTAAGCACGATAATTTGGGACGATGCAATTAAAAGTGGAAGCTCCGAAAGATGAGAATAAGCAATAGTTAAGACCATAAGAGCATCAGTAGTGTCTGTGGCTGCATAGGGTACTATAGATGGGTTCCACGTGAGATAGAAAGTTAGATAAAATTTTTGCTATGCATAGCACCACCGTCATTACCAACGATGAGACCTCAAGAAATACACAATCTCCTTTCTTTTTCACCTCTATCATCTCACTTTCTTTCTTGCATGTTTCTGACAAATGGATTCATCATATTATTTATTCATTAGGACTGGTTGCTTGCCTTTAGCCTGTGCTTTTCTTATTCTTTTCACCTCTATCATCTCGTTTTCTTTTTTTCTTTTTTGTTTCTGACAAGTGGACCCATCACCTTATTTATTCACTAGGACCGGTTGCTTGCCTTGAGACCAATGCTTTTTTTAGAACCCCATGCTACTTTAAAGACCGATACTATATCCCTTATCTCTCCTTTAGTATCGATTCAAAACACACGAATTTTTTTAAAATAATACAATTTAAATGAAAAATTACAAGAATATAGGCCAGCTGGCTAAAATCACAAATTTAACACATTATCGAACAACCAAAGTTCGACGGCGTACATATCGAACGGCCATTGTTCGATAAGTATCTGTCGAACAACGATTGTCCCACAGGGTTAGGTAACAATTTATTGAAAACTTGTGATACATGCGCCGTATTACATATTCTATGCCAGTACGTGGGCACAACACTACTTTGTGGCAATGCATATATGTACTTTTATTTTTTTTATTGAGGCTAGCAACCCTATCAAATAACCGTTGTTCGACAGGTATCTGTCGTATACCTATCAAACAACAACGGTTGTTCGACAGGTATCTGTTGTATACCCAATAGGATATCTGAATGCCTCATGCTCATAGCTAATCGTATTAAAGCTGTTCGATACATATCCTGACGATGTCAAATTGTTGTTGTTTGACAGGGTGCTAAATTTGTGATTTTAGCCAGCCAATCTATACTTTTGCAATTTTTCATTAAAATAGTATTATTTATATAAAAAAATCCCAAAACACCCATTGCAAATGCTCTAAGCGACCCTGTGAATGACAACCATTCCCCAAGATATCACAATGGTCGTTCATTGGGGGTTGGCTTGAAATTTTGCGACACCTAGTACATTACAGCATAGGACTACAGCATTTCTTGTCTATGAAAATTTGTGTTGAAGTAGGGATTACAGCCAGTCCCTTCAAATAGACAATAATATGATTTCAATATCCTAATCGATCTGCCTAAGGAAACAGTGAGATGCTAATCGAGCAATTGTCTGGAAAATCAGAAGTCATGTGCAAAAATAGATTACGAAATCTTTTCGTCAGGAAGAACAGTCTCAACCTCCACGGTAATGCATCAACAAACGGTAACATTCACGCTCAAACCTTTGCTCAGCAAAATGCTCATTCACCGGTTTCAACAACTCGAGCAATGTCATTCTTGATGTCATACGAGGTGATCAACTCAGATTCATAAATATCTCCTGGAGAAAAATGAGTTGACCGATATGGCGTGCGACATTCATGCTCCCAGCATTCTCTTCCGATAATCCGGTAGCCAAAAAAAATGTGTTTGCATTTCATAGCACTTCTTTTTCTACCTGCAAACAGCAGGGGGGGTGTTTGGATACAGGCCACTGATGATGACTTTGTCAATCAACATCAAACATTGTCCTTACCTTAGGATTTTTGGTCCGTTTTTGTAAAACTGTGAAATTTTTCCACTGCTCTTCTCTGCCTGCATTCAAGAAAAGAGTTTTTCAGCAAACCTAAGGAAGAAGAATCAAGTATATGCAACTATGCAAGCATAACAGATGATTGCACAGTAAAATCATTACAGGGAGGAAATCAAACCTGAATGTCCTGAACGAAGCTCTCAACTGATGTTGTATCGTTCGGTGAAAATGAGACCCCGTCTCTCTTCCTTTCTACAATGTTCTTGTTCTCATCTACCTGTCGTTGCAGTATTAAAATGAAGCTGACATATTGAAACTCAAACTCAAAAGCAACAGTGAATTAAGATGCAAAATAGTCAAATAGATCGTGTGTTTTGGCCCGATCCACAAAAGAAAAGAAGCGAGCTTAAACTAAATCTATTCACAGTGAATTGACACTGTCGCACAAATATAACAGGGATGGTGATAGATGTGGAACATGTGTATATTCACCTGGTCTATGAGTCGTTTAATAGGACGACGAAGGGATTCAATTGTTGTCTGCTCATGTAATCTTTTCAGGAGGATTAGTGGAATGGTGGCTACTTCTGGAAAAGAGACATGATAGCACCATTGGGCAAAATGTGCAGACAGAACATCAATAGCTGAAAGAATGCACTCCTCGTGGAAGTCTCTTGACTTCAGCAAATTCTTTGGCGCCTAATTACAAAGCAAACAACAGTTAATCAAAACCATTTTCAGTTGATGAATCAAATGATAAAAATACATAACTTGAAAAAACCCTACATTGAAATGCAAGATAAAACAACCAATCAAGAAAGATGACTAAAAAAAAGGTGAGTTTACAGGTTACCCATGCATTGAAAAAAATCATTCTTGAATGCTAAAAAGGCCACTAATGACACTAGTCTTATTATTGAGTTTATCTTACTGAGTTAAGGCAAAATAGTGTTCTTTACATAGTGGCCTGGTAGAATGGTAATGAGTCATTTTAGTGGCTTTAGAAAGGCATGAAAGAGCACATAATATCCACACATTATCATCGCAAAATGTGCCCAGGAAAGTGGCATACCTTCAATAGTGATGAAAAGTTGACCTTTGCTTTTTGTCCTTGTTCTTTCTGAGAGGTATCTCTAAATTCTAGGCAATCAAATAACAAAGATGGAATTGGAAAGAACATCTGACTGCAACTAGAAAGCTCATTCAGCATCTGCACAAGCCTCAGTCTCAATGGTAAGTAACGTGTGCCTGGGAATAAGTGAGCCACTCCTCTTATTATTTGAACAATTGAAGAAAGTAATGGATGCATATTGTAGTCCTTGTAGTTACAACAAAGAAACCTAACCCATAGGTTTACACAGTTAACATATTGCCAGTTATCTACCTTCCTGAGGTCTTCCTGCAACAACAATCGAGATTGCATGTAAATATCCATGTGGTGCCAACAAAGCAAAAAGAAAGCAAGACGTTCAATGTACATGAGCAGATATCCCCATCCTTTTATTTTAAACATGTGAAAAGGGCATGTACTGCAAGAAGTTTTTTCTTGTATGACTGCACAGAAAGAACTATCCTGTCCATAGCAACCTAGCAAGAAAATGTAATTGGCATGTCATAAATTCAAAATTGTAAAAAAGATGTGGCGAGAACTGATTGACTGCACTTTGTGAACTCAACTTTCACAGTGCAAGAAGGAACTAATCAACAACATAACACATATGCCTCAGGATCTCCTTTGACTTTACTCACTTCAGTCTTCAGACAGAGGGGAAAAAAGATACAAACCAGAATGTATAAATGAAATGCATTTTAATGTAACTGGTGTTTAGGTACCACTCTCGGGCCTTGTTAGGGAGCGGTGGGGCCTGGATCCAGACCAACAAATAAAAAGAGACCTAAGGATTTTCTAGATAGGATACAATAGAACTTCATGATCTAGAGCTGAACAAAGTGCAAACACAACACTAGAATTAAGCGGTGGCACCTTTTCTTTTGTTTTACAAGCCTGCCTGAGAATAGCATTCAGTTGTCCTATAGAGGTAGTTGCCCTCTCACATGATTTCTGAACATCAAGAGAATAGAGCTCCACCAGACAATCCGTTAAAAAATCAATATGCTTTATATTTCCATCATTCACAAGCTTGGAACTAGCAAGGTATGTATTATAAGATTTATTTAAGCAGAGCTCCAAACATTCTGGTAACAGCGACGCCACTTCCCATATCATAAGAAATGAGGACAGAGACAAGTTATGATCTCCACTTGCCCACAAACGAATTAAGATCTGCAAAGTGTTAACAATATACCATGAGCTAATGTCAACTAATAAGAAAAGAATTTGACACAGCAGATATATCATAGAACCTATTTTCAGATAATCATAGGGTAACTAAACAACAAATATACGCCAGCACAATATAGGATACTGATACCACGACAATTCTGACACATCAGGACCCATAGGAAGTGTACTGGACCTAAAATGGTTAAAAGGAGCTATGGAAGAAGCATCAATGGTCAATTAAACTAGATTTTTGGAACAACATACTGTTTTGAAGCTGGCAAAAGCATTAACAGAGTAGATGGCTTAAATGAGTTAATTAAAAGCATGCAGCTATCCTACAAACACAGTGTTCATATTGGGCACCAGTGAATAGAACCATCATTTCTCCTCATCTCTACAGAATAGCAATCAAACAAGTGCTGGAATAGGAGATATTTCTCAAATGGTTACAATGTAAGAGAACAAATTTAATTTTCACCAAAAAGATAAGGTACAGTTGACTAGAATAGCTTTCAAACATGAATACCCTTGGGTACAAGAGAACACACAAAATCAAGTTAAGTATTAACAAGCAGCATCACCAACAGACAGAAATACCTTGAGGAGCCTCCTTGATGTTGATGGATATGCAGAAAAAAGAACTGCAGATGCTCTCAGTCGAGTCAAGGCAAATGCAAGTATTTGGTTGTCAGTAAGTTGACTAAGCAGATAAAGAGAATTCTGCAAGTAACACTTTACGAGTGGTTCAATAGTTTGCCATTTCTTTGCACTTCTCAGATTCATAATTTTCCCTTTGTTCACATCATCCGAAATTTCTAAGAGAGCACGGAAAATATTGTCTGCTTCAGAAAGGACAAATGTTGTTATCTGATAAAACACTTCAGTGCTTTGAATTCTCTGCACAGAAGGGCTCTTGGAAACACCAAATCGACAAGCATCCCGATAAGCATTTAATAGGCTGCGTAGAGAAGGTGCTTTAGGTTCATTTGCAACTAACTGGCACCATTCACTTATAGTCTTCCTTGTCAGTATCTTCTCATTTGAAGCATTTTCATCACTGGAGTCAGCATCATTATCCACAGAGTCCATCTCATCTTCATCAGAATCCTATTGAAGTTTGAAAATGAAGCATAAAAAACAAATTTTATTCAGCAAGATTTGTTCACGTGGAAAGTAAATTATAAAAATGAAAAGGTGTAATCTGAATTGCGGCGGCTCAGGCACGAGCAACCAATTAGACAATCTTTTACCTCTTTACTTCCATAGCTCTTCAACTCTGATTCCCATTTTTCAAGGTAGTTTGCAAACTCAGGGTCCTACAAATAAAATCAATACTGACAATCTGAACACAAAATACCCAAAGAAATATACAGTAAGGCCCTCAAATTCCAGAAAATGTGACTATTAAAAGCATGAACACATCCTCTGCTCATGGAGGACGTGACCATTCAAATGAATGTCTAGTACTTGAGCTACATAATTGGCTGTATAATAACCAATATAATTCAGAATAAAACATTGGTTTGTTTACATTCAATAAGAACAAAGTGATGCGCGCACAACTATAGAACTGTAAATCAGCAACCAAGTGCAAGATGTCAAAAGGCAGATAAACCTGAAACTGTTGTAAATAAAAAATATATATACTATTTAGCATGCATGGCCAAATCTAGATAAAGGCAATT
Source organism: Oryza australiensis (assembly GCA_019925245.2). Classification (NCBI taxonomy): domain Eukaryota; kingdom Viridiplantae; phylum Streptophyta; class Magnoliopsida; order Poales; family Poaceae; genus Oryza; species Oryza australiensis. Next base: position 1,319,178 of record JAIFGZ020000583.1, on the reverse strand, counting down.
TTCACCTTGTCCATCAACTTGTTCAACTTCTTCTTTTGTTGTTTTATCTCTATATTCATCTTATCATTCTCACCATCTAAACCATCTTGGACAAAACAATCTGCACAAAATATTGAGATAATTGGATATACTAGAACAGCATAAAACTGAATTAAGTTTTACATCATCAAACACTAACCATTGACAGCATTGCTATCCTCACTGTCAGAATAATATAGGCATTCAGAGTCCTGCACAACAAGCAATAAGAAGCAGTTTATAAAGGCAACTTGAGGGTTGTGATGTTGATAGAATTATTCAGCGGCAATATAACAGACAATAGATAATGTCACTGGTTGGAAACAGCAAATGTTTCCAAAGCAGGCTATAGAGGTTTTGGGAGCCTTGATGACACACTATTGGCAAGAACTGAGCCATGGTGACTATGACTGCTAGAGTGATGAGCTAATGATAGACAACCATCATAGCAGCTAGCGTATAGTCAAAATATCAACCAGCAAGCCTGTGGAACAGGTTTCTTTTTTAACGAACAGATTGATTGGAGAGTTGAGTCAAACTGTCCATAGTGAACTCGAATGAGAGAAATAAGAGCGTTATCTAGTGAACGATAGCTAAATGCCATGGCATCAAACTACAATGTACTAATATACAAAAAATTGTTCATCTCTTGCCAACAGAAACTACAGTCTCCTACTTGGATTTTGCACAAAAATAAGCAGATTTCTGAAGAAAGTTTATCAACAAGAATAAAAAGGAATAATTCATATGCCCTTGTCAATAGGATGGAAAGATAAGAAAAAGGCTTGATATATGTGGACCAGGCGCAAGCTTGGACAAATACAGATTTTGTTATATGCTCGAGCACAACACATCAAAGGTATCGCAATACTGCAAATATGGACAGTTGTGAACAATTTCTTTTTTAAAAAAACATGATTCTTTATGATAGAATGAATTTTGGTTGTCAATAAATGAGTAAGATCCTCTGTAAAGGACAAGTAGACATACCTCTGAAAGATAACCATCACTATCATACATATCACTGTTTAATTCACTTTCATCTTCAGGGAACTCTAGGCCATTAACCAAAGCTGCAGCATCACCGTTATTCCTAAAGGAAAAGAATTTTAAGCTTATTTAGTTCATTAAATAGAAGAAGCACTCAATGAACAATGTGCAATATTATCATGATTAATGAAGTTGTAAAGTCATTAAGTTGAATTGAGGTAAGTCTATTGCATCATTTGAGTTGCAAACAAGGTCTGGTTTGTCTCAATAGCTAGTACAATTCAGACCAGATCAATTCCATCAAAAAAAAACTCACACACACTATCAAATGTGTGAACCTAGCAAAGCATTGCACCCTCCTCTTCTAGTTTTCACCGTTGCTAGGGGTTAGCAGCACCAATGCCCATTCAGACAGTCATCCCAAACCACAGCAAGAACACCCAATTGTAGCATCCTGATAAGCCCACCGAAGCAAACAAACCGTAAGGAGAGGAGAGATGATTATTACATGACGATATCGTTCGCTCGCTGCGGCATCTCCTCATCGACATCGCCATCGCCACCGCGCTCGTTCCCGCGACCGCTCCCACCTGAGGAAAAAGGAAGGGGCATGAGCTACCAACAGAGCTCCCGAACCAAACCACCCGGAGAAGATACGGAGCAGGAGACGAGGGGGGAACACGCACCTCTGCGAGGGCGGCGGGCGAACTGCGAGCGCTGCTTGCGGTTGCGTTTGGCGGCGGACTGGAGGTGCTTGCGCGCGAACTTGCGGGCCTTCTTCCCGAGCTTCTTCGCCATACCCCCTCCTGCTGCCTCGCTAGGGTTTCAGGTGTTCTTCTCCTTCTTCCTCGAGAAGACGGTGGCGCCGGCGCTCCGGCGGAGTTGGGGGTGAGTTGAGGGTTTTGGTCTTCGGGGAAGAGAAACGTGGGCTTAAATGGGCCTTATATGAAGCGCATTAGTGGGCTGAGGTTGAACAGCTGGAGTACATTTTCGGCCACTTGAACTTTTCTTCAATAAAAAAGTCCATTTGTCATTCCTCAACTATAGGCCGAGTTCAATTCGCACCCCTCAACTACAAGACCGACCGGTATAGAGACTCCCTCAACTGTTCAAATCGAATGAAATTATCTCCTAGTTTCATCATGCGTGGCGCCTACAATCCGACATGGCAAAAATCTCAGTGGGACCCACCTATCAATGGGCACTTTCTTCCTCCACGTCTCCCCCGCTCCCCTCCCTTCCTCTCTCACTCTTGGTTCCCGATATATACAGTCAAACGGGCGACACGGCCCGGCCCAGCCCGGCCCGACATGGACACGGAAGCAGCATGGCCCGTTTAGGCATGGTCCGTTAGGTATGGTTGCTTAAACGGGTCGTGTCGTGTCAACCCGCGTGCCATCCCATCGGCCCAAACACAGCCCACGGCTGGTCGGTCATGCCTGTGCCGGCACGGCAGCCCGCGAGCCAAGTCCGACACGGCCGGCCGTTGCTTGCACAGTAGTTCTTAAAAAAACAGCCCTAGACTAAGATAAAATAAAATAAAAATTGAAAAAATATTTAAAAATAAGGACAATATGAAAAAGGTCTATTAATATTTTTGTCATCTTGAAAAAATTGAAAATGTTAGATTCATCATGTTGGTTGACATCATTGAAAGAAAAATTCACACTTATTAAAATATTAAATAAGAATATGTTAAAAATAGTAATGACCTTTATTGATGTTTATATCATTAGGATACAATGATACATGATGTCTCGTTAAAAACTTTGTCATGTAAAAACTCATAGGAGAAAAATCATGACAAAGAAAAGAATACAGCTCAGAGGTCACGACTACTTCTAACAAAATTCTATTGGGCTTAGTCTGGATCTAAGTAGAGTTGCTCGAATTGGGCGGTCAATTCTTGGTTGTCCGCAGTGTATTGGGCATGTTGTCTAGCAAGCTCCCAGTCTTTAACGCTTAGTAGCATTTCGACGTGGTCGCTACTCAGATTTGTCCTCCGGTCTTTGATGATTCGGCCACATAGACTGAAGGTCGATTCGGAGGACACCGTCGACACGAGCACTGTCAACACATCTCATGCTAGTTTTGACAGCACTGGATATGCTATCTTGTGGTCATTCCACCACCCGAGGACGTTGAAGTCTTGTGCTTCATGGTGGATGGCGTCGTTGTCCAAATAACTGGACAACTCTTTGGCCACACCATGCAAAGAGGCGTCTCCACTTGCAGCGGACGAACTTCCACCACCTTGGCTTGATGACGATCCACCCCAAATTCTACCCCACTGTATCTTCTTCTTACCTGCAATAGGGAGTCTCAGGGAGTCTCTGTTGGCGAACTTCATACTTTTTCAAAAACTTCATATAGTTTACCCCTAACCTCACTGTAAAAAAACTATAATCTACACCTACAGTATCTCCAAGAAGTGATAAAATAGCAGACAATCCCCTTAATTTACACCTAGGATCTAAAACGAAAGCAAAAGCATACAACATAGGTATAGTTTTCCAATATTTCAAATTTTTTTGTTCCATGTGAAAGACAACTTCAGTTAGAACATCATCATTTTCATATTCTTTAAACAAAGAAGCAATTTCAAGAATGTTGTGCAAAATTATGTTGGATGTTGGATAATAAACTTGGGACAGAGTAAGAGTACAATCATAAAAAATTTCAAGAAATTGGTAAAATTTTTGGACAATTGCCCAAACATACTCATTCAGTACCGACGACCCATCACTGTTTCTTGGGCCACCACGTAACTGAACAAAATCAGTAAGTAAATCACCATAAGGTAAAATAACTTTAAAAATTAAATAAGTTGAATTCCACTAATGCTTTGCATCGGTGGCAAACTTACGTGCTCTCTTTTCGACCGCATGGCAAAACCTCTTCCATGCAGCAATCCGTGGGTTAGAAGGAGTTAACCACGTGATTGCTTGATGAACAGTGTCGATGTGATCACCTACTCTCGTCATCTCAGCCTAAACAATCAAATTTATTATATGGCAAGCACAATGCTGATGCAATAGAAAAGAGTGAGCATAAACTGAAAATAAAGGTCCTAGAATTAGCATATGCATTATCTAGGGTGACAGCAAATATTTTATCTGCAAGATTAAATTTATTAATTACCTCCCTAATTCTTTCAACTATGTTTTCCCCTGTGTGTGAGACATCTATTAACCTAAGACCTAAAACTCTCTTTTATAATTGTCAATCATCATCAACAAAATTAACAACTACGCTAAGATAATCTTCCCTAGCTCTACTTATCCATATATCTGAAGTAACACTAACATAGAAAGTGCATGTACAAAAAAGTTCCCTAAGTGCAGTAGAATCCTTCTGATAAACATTTTCTAAATCCCTAGTTGTTGTTTGCCTACTCACAGCTTTAAACCTAGGGTTATGAGATTGCTGAATGTACTGTTCAAAAGCAGGAGACTCCCCAAAGTTCAGGGGTAAATCTTGGCTGGCGATTAACCGGACAAAAGATTCCCGAGCAACCATGGGGTCGTACTCCCAACTACGTACCATACCGTTCGGTTTAGCATCAGTTGTTGCTGCCGGAGTTGTATTCCTTGCTTCTTGGCACACGAATCCGCATGGCGCTTTAGGTGTCCTGTACCACTAGAAGATCTAGCAGATAAAATTGTCCTACATATTCTTCAACGGGCTTTCGATACCTCCCTTCCGTCAGGAGTTGTTTCCATCACCTCGTCGAAGTACTGCCACACACCGGAGGTTCTCGATCTTTTCAAGCCGGTGTGTGTCGAAACACTTCCGCTCGCGGTTCCGAAAAATCCTTCTGAAGCCGTCGGCGCCGCCGTTTGAACCGGTACCTCCTCCACAGATGGTGGAGTTTGAGCCGATCCGAAGCCATCGTCAAACCCCAACATGTAGTTGGGGTCGAAATCACCCAAAGTGAACGATGGCGACTGGTATGGATAGTTCGGATCCATTCTGAAAATTTAAACCGACATAAACAAATTTTAGAATATTTATTGAATTCACAAACACAATACAAATAATACACAAATTTGAATATTACTTACATCTTTCCAACCGTGAGCTCTTCAAACCTCTGCGATCAAACTATTGAACTACGAAACTAATTTTGATTTTTGATAAAATTTGAGCAAATTTCGTCAAAATCAATAAAATGCATACTTGAGAGCAAAGAGAGCACTTTAGAGCACTTGAGAGCACAAGATGAGAAGTGTGGGGTGAGGAGAAATGGATGGGGTTCATGCCCTATTTATAGGGCAAAATTTGATATTTTTTGGAAATTTTTCGAAATTTTTATGAATTTTTTAGCCCCCAACGGCTATTTTCAAATTTGAACGTTATTATAGATGTTAGGGGGTACGTGGCGCCTTCCCATTGGCCAGAGGGGGAGCCGTTACACAGTTCCCCCTGGCGTCGTCAGTCCCGCCGCCCGCCACGCGTCGCTCGCCCGTTCGACCCCCCCGCACCGCGTGTCGTGCCGTGCCGTGGGTCGGGCCGTGCCCGTGCCATGCTGCTACAGTATCCGTGCCGTGCTGTGCCGGCCCATGGGCTCGGCCCGGCCCGTTAGCCTCCCGTGTCGTGCCGTGCCGTGCTGCTACAGGAACCACCCGTGCCCATGCTGGCCCGTTTCGGCCCGGCCCATCTCGCCACCTATAGTTCCCGACGCTGCTCGTCTTCCGGCGCGGAGAAGCCATCGATGCCGATCCTCCATTTCCTTCCTGCCGAGGAAGGGAAGCCGCAAGACAGAGACAGATTGAAGGCCCTAGAGGAGAAATCAGGCGACCACGGCCCACGGCTGCTGCTGCTCCTCATCGCTTTCACCACCGTGGACGCGTATCAAATCTGGAGTGGGCAAGGAAGGGGATAGCAGATCCAGCGATGTTGCCACCGACGACGGCCTTGCCTCCGGCTCCGCGCACGGGCCGGGTCGCCCAACCCCGTCAGCCCGCGCCGGTTGGAAGCCACCGATCTACCACTTAGGCTTAGGGTAGGATGCGGACGTGCTCCGACAACGGCAGGAGGAGGACGCACACGCTGACACGCACGCTAGCTTAGCTATAGTTGTCTGTGATGGGGCTTCGGGGGCACTTTGGCGCCGTGGATGGCTGTGGGTCGACGCGGCTCGTGCCACCATCGCTCGGGGAGGAAAAGCGTGAAAAGCTCAGGCCATCCAACTCCACCTCCTGCTAGGCCGCCGCCGACCGGATTCCACCGTAGTGCGCTCACGAGAAAATTATAATTATAGTACTTCAAACAATACGCTTCATCATAATTATAGGACTTTAAACATCGACTTCGTTAAAACGACCATTGAAACATTGGCTTCTTGTTATACATGACATTTGGTATTTTTAATCACTTTTCTCGTCTAAAATACATGTATTTTGCCATGAGCTAACCATTTTTTCCCAGCCCTTGAAATGACGTGATCATGCATGGTAGGATTACTCTTGAAATGACGTGATCATGCATGGTAGGATTAGCTCATAATCAATAATCTAAAGCCTCAGGCCTTGAAATGACGTGATCATGCATGGTTGGATTAGTTGATAATCAATAATCTAAAGCATAACTGATGCTAGTAGGTTAGTGAACCAAATTTTCTACAACGTGTCAAATTGTCGACAGTGAATCATCGGGCACCTGAGCCGGTGTGGCCAGGCCCTCTCGCGGTGCAACCTGTTGGCGTCCCCATGTCCTATGCCGCGCAATCACCTCGGCCGTCCGCCATGCCCCGAGCTGCGCACCCGAACCTCTCACAACCCGATTTTCGTTCGGGATTAAAAATTATTTAATAAATAATTTTAAAGAATTAAATAAAAAGGCAAAAGAAATTCTAAAGTGAAAGTATTAAGGAAATTAAATTTTTCTTTAAAAATTATGGCTGGAAATATTTTTATAATATTCTCCATGCCCTAAGGTATTCTCTGAAATTTTCCGTGAAATTTTGAAGCTCCATAAATACTTTTAATAATACAAAGAGCATTTCAGTAATTATTTAATAAATAAAATAATCACTAAATGGTTTGGTTATATTTTTATTAAATACTTTGAGTGCTCATCTATTTTCAAGAATTTTCTTGGAAATATTTAAGCATGGGAAATATTTATAAAAATTCAAAGATCATTTATGCCATTAATTTAAAAGAAAAACCAATTAAAAATCTCCCTTCTGTTCTTGAGGCATTTTCGGCCCAACTCCTTGAAAGTCCAGTTTGGCTCCCTCTTTCTCTCTCCCTCGGCCCGGCCCGTCTCCTCTCTCTCCGTGCACGCGCCTCGTCTCTCTCGTGGGTCGGCCTTGAGGCCGAGGCCCGCCTTCCTCACGGGATGCCAAAGTCTATCTGGCCTCCCTCCCTCTCTAAGCCGATGACAGGTGGGGCCCACCTTTCATCTCCCTCCTCGCGCCCGACCGCCATTGCCGCCGCCGCAAGCCGCGCCCTCGCGCCGCGATTTCCACCGCCCCACTCATCTCGCGCCCGCCCTAAAGCCGTGCGTTCACGCTGCCACGTGTTTCCCCTTAATTTTCCCAAGTCCCGCACTTTAATCGTCGCCTTTAACCCCGTGCCTTAACATCGTCGGCCACCGCCTTCGTCATGAAATCCGCCGAGCACCGACCATGCCCGCGCCTCCCGCGCCTATAAAACCCTCCTCGGGCTTCCTCTCCGGTTTTCCCCAAATCCCCGAGCTCGCGTGCTCTCCTTGCCTCTCCCCACGCCTTTCCTCACTCCGCCACTTGCCGCCGTCCTCCGGCTGCACGCCACCACCGCTCCGAGCGTCACCGTCGCGCTCCGAGCCCACCGTCGCGTTCTCCGCACCACCCCGCGCCCCCACCACCGCATCCTGACCGCCGCTAGCCACCAAAGCACTATTGCCGTCGTGTCTCCCGAGCCGCCGCCGTCCATTTTGCCTCCGGCGCCATTTCGCCGTCGCGCCGCTCACCGGCTTGTGCTGCCCCTTTCCTTGGCTCCGCCACGTCCCTCCGAGCTTTGGCATCCCCTTCGCCATCGCCAATCATGGCGGCATCGTCCCGAGCCGATCGTCCGGCGTCGGTCGTCGCCTCTCGCCGCTGTTCACCGCGCGCCGCCTTTTTCCGCCGCATCGGTGAGCTCCCCTCCTCACACCCGAGCATCGTTCGTCCGCTGACGTCAGCATCAACATTTTCCTTTGAAAAATAATTAAAAATTGCATAATAAATGTAATTAATTTCCAGAATTCATTTAAATGGTCCAAAACTTCTAAAATTCATATCTAATTCATAGAAACTCCAAATTGGGTCATTCAAATTGTAAAGTTTATCTAAAATTGAGCTCCACATGTTGGTTTACTTTTCATGTATTGTTATTTGGTTTTTATTAGGGGTTTTTCTCGTTTTCGGAGTTCGCGCTCGCGAAGAAGAAGTTGTTGGGAGAAGCAAGGCAAGTCACACTCCCCTTGAAGCATATTGGACCTATTTTATAAATGTTTTATTATTTGCAAATAAAATTAAATTGCTTTGCTAATTACATGAAATGATGGGATTACTTATCTGCTTGCTTGTGCCATACCTCTTTGATATCCGTCCTTTGTTAACCTTGGGTGATAAATTAACTAGCTTTAGTCACAGATGTTGACTTTTGCTAGAATTATATGCTTAGCCATGCTTAACTACCACTAGCTCACTAAATGGGATAATTACACCATCTATACTTAGTTCAGATGAGCTGCAAGCTCGGAACACCTGGCTATGTTTTATTGGTCGTAATGTCTCAACTAAACTATGACTTAACGGTGGGCTGTGGGTGCATGGTTTTGGATGATCGCACCCATGAAAATTAAGGACCGGTTCATGGGAAACTGTGGAAGACTTACCGTGCTTACCACAAGCAAGAATAGGCAACTGTTGGACTCGTAGTATAGTTTTTCTCTAGCCAACGATCCCTGGCAAGGGTGGGTGTGATGGAGTTGCAGTCGGCCCCGGTATAAGGGTTGTTGGGCTTTCGGATTCACTGCGGCACTCGGGAGGGCTGCCCACTGCCCAGGAACAGGAGTAGGGGCGAAACCTTGGTGTGGTTCGATTGGTTAGGGAAAAGTTATGTGAAAAGTCTTGTCACGATTCCCCCCTTTGCAGTATCGTGGCGATACTTCTCGGGCATGACAACATGTGTGAAATCGTGCCTTGTGGGTAAAGTAGTGCACCTCTGATCAGAGTAAAACTATTTGAATAGTCGTGCCCACGGTTATGGGCGATCGACCAGATTCACCATGATTAGTCTCACCCTTAATAATTTGGCTTAACAATCTGGATTAGATCAGGTGAAAATGGTTGGGCTTGTTCAACATGGGTATAACGTTGTTTAGTGGAGGATTAATATTGACTTACTTAATCAACAATTTTCCTCGTTTTCGAAATAAAAAGTTTGCAACCGCTTTTTCGCAAAATTAGCCCCAAGCCTCCCTTTGTCTCCCCTCGTATCTCTGCATTCCTTGGTGTGACTTGTTGAGTACGTTGGTTGTACTCAGCCTTGCAAAATTCTTCCCCGTTTCAGAAGTGTAGTGCTTCTACGTAGAAGATGATGTTAGAGGACCAAGGCTCAGACCCCAATTGAGTTTGCCTGTGGAGTGGAGCTAAAGCCCCGCTAGGATCGTCTTTTCCCGCTGTCGCTGCTTTCTTTCAAGTGTGAGGACTAAGTGCCTCTTTTCCTGTAAGTAATTATATGCTTAATGTATATGCTTGGATATGTGTATTAATTTGTCATTTTGTGTACCTGGTTGATGCCTGGACAGGGATTCAATACACAAAATAGTATGAAAATTTGGAAAAAAATTTTGGGCGTGACAGAACCTGAGCCGGTATGGCCGGGACTCCAAAAAATGATGTTGCCATGCCCTCAGCTGGCATGGCGACCCAACAGCACGCGTGGTGCGGCCATCTTCATCCTCTGGCGGTGGCAGCGCATCCATAGGCGGCGCGCGCGGGGGTGGTAGCGGAGAGCAGGAGGGCCGCCGTGACGAGGCAACAAGGATGGTTTTGCAGATGAAATGTCGGGCAGGTGAAAGGGCAAAAGGGTCACTTTGGTAACAAATACATGTTTTTTTGATGACAAAAGTGATTAAAAACACCAAATGTCATGTATAACAAGAAGCCAACGTTTGAAGGGTCGTTTTAGCGAATTCGATGTTTGGAGTCCTATAATTGCGAAGCTTATTATTTGGAGTCCTATAATTGCAATTTTCTCACCGTTCATAGGAGCTCGGCTATCTTTGTGTCTCACCACCTGACTAGAGAAAGAGGGAAAGAGGAGGGAGAGCTGAGGTGGCGGTGGTGGCTTTTTTCCCATCTTTCATGCGACTTTCAGGTAAGCCCCGTAATATGTGGGGTCTCATAAAGGATCAACTCCCACAATATCACATAACCTCCCAGGAGTCTAGTTATGCGTGAGACAATACAGATACAAAACTTTGCGTATTTATACAAACTTATAGAGTTCAAATACAACTTATACAATACAAGAAAAACACGACACTTCCACAGGGATAGCCCGAGTGTAGAGTCGACCTAGAAATCCTACTCGTCTTCCCAATCCTCTAGGGTACTTGGGAGTTCTTCTTCTGCTTCTGGGTTACCTGAATATAATTATGCAAGAGTGAGTACCGAAGGTACTCAGCAAGCCAAACGGGATATAGTTTTATTCTTATACTTATGCATGCTATATCAACATGAGAAACATTTTATGAAGAATAAATCTAATACCTGGATATGTTCTATTCCTTAATAGAATGTATAATGCAATTGTTTAAGAGTATGAATTATGAATTTAAGTCTATGCTCCATCTCACTCCTAATGATACCTAGATATGCATATTTTATTTGTTAATATTTTAAGAAAAGGTGCTCATGCCAATATTCTGGATTCACCCATAGACATAACTCCATTGACCCGGAGTACGACGTATTCGAATACCAATCTACTCTGTAGTGTCTGCCCAGCTTTACCCGAGGATTAACCGTTGCAAAGCTAAGGATAACATGACTTTTATATAGTTCTAACCTTTTCTGATGTGTGAACGAGACCTGAAGGGCTATCTTAATAGGGGCACCAATTCTGACCAGTAATTGATGTCTTAATGCCCTACTTAATAGCTGTTCGTCACACACTTGCCCCGGCTTGGTGGAACCTAGATCTCTATCTTAACAGACGGTACCGATCTGGTTAGTATCGGCGTTATTATCTGTTGTTTACATAGCTGTCCACCAATGAGACTTCAACAAAAACAACACTACAAATCTCCCATGTATAGAGTCGCATGAATAAAACTCCTAAGTCCCCAGGGAGATCAAAGAGAAATATATAAATGCCATGCCGGTTTAACCGGTCCATCGGATGGACGAAATTATGTCCTTATTCTAGTATAAGAGTTTTTATAGTTTTTTGGCATACAACCAAAATTATTCATATCTCACAAATTGATCGGGATTTCATTTACCTATCATATAAAACAATGGGCCATTTACCCATTCCAAGATATGAAATCTTAACATGAAGTTTTAATGCATGTGATGATGCTTCTCTCTAGCATTTAGTGTAGGTTATTAAGATGTTTTCTAAGGAGAAGGAGAATATATCTGAATACATGAAATAACAAACTCCTTCTTTATTACATGTAGGGTGCTCTTAGTGCATGAAATAATTAAATATTTTTAATGCATGAAATGATTTTCTATATGTACTAAGATACATGGAATGTTAACACATGTAATGATGCTTATTTAATTATTCCAAAATATCAAGATTGTTTAAGGAGAAGAAAAATATATCTATAAATACGAAATAACAGTCCTCTCCTTTTATACATAAAATGATATAATGCTTCTAATGCATAGAAAAATATTCTATCTAAGCTAAATGTGAATATATAAAGCCTAAGGAATATGTAGGATTACATATAGGGGTAATTTATAACTATCTAACCCGTATTTCTAATAACACTAAACATAATATTAAAATAGGATAATTTATTGTTTTTAAATTAAATATTCAAAAATAGTTTGACTTGCCTTGGATATCGGCGGTCTCAAGATGTTTGTCGATTGGAGGGCAACAAGAGCGTTTACGTCGATTTCTTGGCTAGATTTTAATTCTTCTCGGGTTCAACGTCGCAATCTACCGATAAAGTAAATGAAAGAAATTATCAAAATAAATTCAAATAAAAATCAAAAATCATCACAAAGATAAGGGTAACTTAAAAGGGATGAATTTTTAGAATTTAAAAAGTATTATTTCTTAGTTTAAGATTTAGATTTACAAAAATATAAACAAAAGGGTTTTTAAAACAAATATTTAAAAGGTTTTGAAATGGTAAATAAACAACTTTTTAAAAGAATATAAATATTTAAAAATAAAGTTTTAAGTGGGTTTGAAGGGATGAAAGTATTTTTCTAAGGATTTTTCTAAGGTTCTCTCTAATATCCTCTCTTTTCTTGTTAACTAGAAATGAAACTAAAAAAATGGAAAAAGAAGTGAGGATGGGTTCGAACCAGAACCTCTCCCTCTCTTCCTAATCTCTTCTCCACTGCACCCCTTGGTACTTCTCTGCCTCTCTTCTATTTCTTTTCTTTTCTTTCATTCTTCTGTGTACTGTTCATCTTCTACCTTTCTTCCTCTGCTTCCTTCTCCTGAGCCGGTGCCGACAAGAAAACGGATGCGCACGGCTGGGGATAGCTAGGCTTAGCAATCTACCTTACTTTATCCCATCTAGCGTGTATAATAGTCTCATTTTGGCACTTAGTTGGTTCGGAAAAGGTGTAGGAAGGGCCGGCGGCGGTGAAGCAATTCCGGCGACGGCGGCGCTCAACGCCAGGGCATTACAAGGTGGTGTGGCTAATTTAAGGGGCGTATGAGCATTTATGGGTCACGGTGTGGCTATCTGTGGCTTGGGTTCGGCCGGAGACGTTCTGTAATGGTCTAGCACCGTGCGCTCCGGGAGAAGAACAGGGGAGCTCCGGGGGCTCTCGTCGCCGGGGTTCTCCGGTGATTTAAAACATAAATAAACTTAGGGGATAGTAATTATAGAGTCTATAGATCGTATAAATACCTTTAATTGAAGGCTTTATTGATCGGGGATGTTTAATTTTGGGATTTCTTCCCTGCGGTCGGCTAGGGTTCTTCAGAGCCTTTCCCGGCTTCTTCCTAAAAATTCTTTGTGTGAGGTTTATGGTAGCTAGGGGAGTTTGGGGGGAATTAAGGAGAAATAGATTGATATCAATTTCGGTATACAATGTTTTGGCTACCAGGGTCTATTTATAGTACTTAAGGTCGGTTTTGTCTCAGGATATAGTCGTCGGCTATGGCGGTGCGGCGTATGTCGGTTCGCCGACGATGAGGACGATGCTGTGGCCAAACCAATGGCATGTAAGCACGTGCACGAGATTGAGATGTTTTTCCTAAGTTGATTCGGTGTGCCAATGGGTGAGGTGGATGTTCTTGTTGAATCAAACTCCGGCGGCCGTGGTTGAACAGAAGCAGTCGGCCGGTGATATACATGTCGCTGGGATATTTCGATTGTTTGCTAGTTCATGGCATAGCCTAAGTCGGTTCCTTCATATTGATCTATGGTGTGGATAAGAAAGGTTGATGCCCGCAGGGCATCAGCCATGGATTTGAGATGGCCGTGGGTTGGCCAAGACTGGGAGGAAGAAGAAGCAGGGGAGAGAAGAAAAAGAAAAAGAGAAAAAGGAGAAAGAAAAGAAATAAATAATAAAAAAATTAAAAGAAAAGGAAAAGTTTTTGAAAAAAATTAATAGGATTTAATTTTAGATTTTGAAATTAGTTTAAATTTATTTTATGGATTTATTGATTTAAGAACTTAAATTTAGGTTTTCCAAGGAGATAAAAATTGATCCATAGCACTATCTAAATTAAGAATTATAGGATAATTTTATAAATATTTAAAGGAATTTTAAATGTTTACCACCAATCATACAACAAAATTGTTTGCAAAAAAATTTTCTTCACTTTTTATTTACTTTTAAAGGTAAAATTTTCAGTCTATTACATAATATTTCTATTTTTAAAAATTTGTCATGTAAACGTCACATCTCGACTCAATATGCCACGTCAAGCAAAACTGTTTCAAAAACCACTAAGAGAGTTGATTTGTACCGATTTTGATAATTAGAAAATGTGTTATACCCGATTTTACGGTTAAATAATATGAATCAATCTTCACCTATAGTTGAGGAGGTGAAATACACTTATTCCTTTCTTCAATCCTATGAACTTATTCCATATAAGACAAAAAAGGATTGAATGCATTTGTCTGAGATGGAATCAGTAAACAGACATGTCTTCATCCTTACCTTTCTCCTCTCCCCTCCCTTCTTTCTCTTTTTTCTGCATTTTGAGTTATTTTAATGAAATTTCAAAGAGAGGGAAAAGAGTTTTATAACTTAAAAAAGCCCTTCCTGATAACGGCAAAGGAGTCATCTAAAAATAAAAATAAAACCCTCTATAATGACAAGAACCCCCAAAAAATACCAGAACGTCCTCGTCATCTTTTAGCAAGCGATCTCATCTCAGACAAGAAAAATCCTCTAAAAGAACGGCAAGAAAAATACCTCCCCTACGAACGGTCGCGCCAACTACCGTCGTCGTGTAAAAAGAAAATCTGGGAGGGCAGGCGTGAGGCGTTGTAAAACGTTCAGAAAAAATATTTATTAAAATATTTTAATAAGAAAATTAAAAATAATTGTGTCTAGGCTTGGCCGTGCCGTGCAACCCATTGCGCCACCTATATCGGACGCCCAGCAGGAGCAATACTTCCAAGCGATAGCATCCCCATTGCACTGTAGCGGCGAGTGAAAACCCTAGCCTCACGACCTCGCCCAATCTAGCCTGCAAAATCGTCGCTTCCCACCACGTGCTCCGATGGCCGGCGACAAAACACCATTAGATCAACCTCCAAGGTTCTACGATGCATCGACGGGTATTATAGGGAGGCACTGATCTTCTACCGGTGGAGGAGACGTCGGTGTTGATCCCCTCGCTCCTCGATGCCGGCTTCTGCTTCGGCCTCCTCGATCCCATCTCCAACATCATCGTCAAAGCCATATCTTCTTCGAAGGAGGAGCAGGAGCAGGACAAGAGCTCCACGCCGCCTTCGAAGGAGAGGAAGAGGAAGAGGAAGAGATCGCAGATGGCCCAGGTCACCGACAACGTCGCCCCACCTCAGCTTACATCAACACGAGTAGGTCCACTAGGCCCAACCATATATACCTGAAGCAGTCGCATAGCTCTACATGTAATTAGAAACTAACTCTACGTGTATGCATACATGTATCCAGTACAACAATGGGTTCATTGTTAGTTAGATTAGTTTAAATATTTTTTACCATACTTCAAACTATTTTTTCTTAAATTACTTGTCCAATCCATGATCGGATTACATCATTAAATTCGTCACAATAAAATCTACAGAACATTACCATACATGGTTATATTTCTATAAAAATATTTAGTTTTTAAGGGTTTCTTTTAAATGTTGTACCTGGTTTTATTGAAATATTTTAACTAGTATTTATATGGTGTTTAAATATTGCCATGATGTTCTTAGAATGTTTGTTGAAATGTTTCAACAAGTATTTTATAATGTTTTAGTAGTTAGTACACTCGTACGTGATAAAAAGATATTTCAACAATATCAAAATTTTGCAAATATATTGCATTACTCATATAATTTTTTAACTTTTTTTCACGTTGGGACTCAATGTTTTTTATATTGGTTGCCTATGTTGCAGTTAGTATTGTTGCGTTTCTTTGAAATATTTTATACAATAAACTGAAATATTTTTTATAAGTAGTGAAACAACGTTTGATTTTTTTAAATGTATAAGATATAAATCATACTTAAAAGTATATTTGGTGATAAAACATCGCACAATAAAGTAAAAATAAATGATACTACCTCCATCCTATAATATAAGAAATTTTGGCAAAAAATCTTTTATATTATAGGACGTAGAGAGTAATTATGTAATTTTTTAATAAGATAAATGATCCAACATTTATCAAAAATCTACAGCTTTATCTATTTTTAAAAATAAGGTAGTATAATCAAGTAGCGATGGGACTATTTACTTGTTGAGATTTACTTGTTGAGGCATTATGCAAAGACTCATGTAGGCAAGGTAATAAATAGTGTTCGTAGCGATCACAATAGCGATGGAAGATCTCTACCACTACCACTACAAGATAGAGGACCGAAGATAGCATGTTGGAACTTAGCAGCCGTTATAGCATTTCACGACTGCAGTAGCAACCCGCTGTAATGCTTAAATGATGTTCTTCACATATGGATATGATAACTTATGATGTTCTTCACATATGGATATGATAACTTAGCATCATGTGCCTTCTTTATCTTATATATTTATATGTTGTTTTCATATTTTTTATGTTATGAAATGAAGGAATAATTAAGTAGGCAATCTAAATTCTAAACTTTAAGTAAAACTTCATGTAACATATTCGTGCTAACACTACAGTAATATAATCGATCACTCCCTTTTAAATCCAAGCATGTTTTTTCATGCAAGCTAGAAAAAAGAGCAAATCTCGGATAACCTCTCGCAATTAAATCTATACATGCATGCACATAATAAAAATAAAAAATAAAATAAAACAAAAATAAAAATAAAAAATAATATGAAACAAAAAAGTGGACTCTGATTTGCATCCGTTGGATTATGAGTGAGTAAGAGAAAGATGTTAGATCTCGAACCGTTGCTAAGTTGCATTATATTAATATATTTTATTATATATATACTGTATATATATAATATACAAGGGTGCATTCTTTTTAGAGAATGCACCTATGCCAGTTGGTCGCGCGGTCCGTACGGATTGGTCCGACCGAGTCTAATTGGAGCGCCTGAGCACCGCGTCTGATTACAAACGACATTAAATCATCAAATTCCATTAGAACTCTGAAGTTAAGCATGCTTGGACGAGAGTAGTACTAAGATGGGTGACCTCCTGGGATGCATCTGGCAACATACCAAGTGTGTTCCAACTGGTCAACTACCAGAGCTGCACGCTAGTTACAACTGGTGTTTTAGATGAAGTTGCAACTGGACGAGCAGTCGATGATATTGGTGTGTCGCAACTGATAGAGTTGCAATTGATGTTTAGATGAAGTTGTAACTGAAGTTGCAACTGGTGTTTTAGATGAAGTTACAACTGGACGGGTAGTCGGTGATATTGGTGTGTCGCAACTGATAGAGTTGCAATTGATGTTTAGATGAAGTTGTAACTGAAGTTGCAACCAGTTGCAATTGCAACTGGAGTTGCAACTGGGCGGGCAGTCGGTGATATTAGTATGTCGCAACTGGTGAAGTTACAACTGGTGTTTAGATGAAGTTGTAACTGGAGTTGCAACTGATTGCACATTGCAGCGGAGTTGCAACAAGCGGGCGATCGATGATATTAGTATGTCGCAATCGGTGAAGTTACAACTGGTGTTTAGATGAAGTTGTAACTGAAGTTGCAACCAGTTGCAATTGGACGGTCGGTGATACTGGTGTGTCGCAACTGGTGGAGTTGTAACTGATGTTTAGATGAAGTTGCAATTTGTGTGTAAATATTAGTGTGTCGCAACTGGTGGAGTTGCAATTGGTGTTTAGATGAAGTTGTAATTTGTGTGTAAATATTGGTGTGTCGCAACTGGTGTTTAGATGAAGTTGCAATTTGTGTGTAAATAAAGTTGCAACTAGATTTTCTATAAGGTCACCTACTTCTTATGAGGTCACCCATCCTACTACTACTCTTGCCCAAGTACGCTTAACTTTAGAGTTTTAATGGGATCCGCTACCTAGTGGGATCCGGTGGTTGTGTGATTGGTTCAAGCGTGCGCATGAAGATAAGGTTTGGGTGAGGATATATGTGTCTGTGTCTCGATTTGGACTCGGTCTGCATCACGCCGTGTCGCAGGACGACACGGTCACGTGCACGCATGGTTGGTCCGCCCGGCCCTTGTGCAACGTAGGGCTAAAATACACCTAGGTGCATTTAGCGCTACCCTATACATATATACTATCAATTGTGCCCGTGCGTTGCAACGGGTGAAGTCAAGGCGCGACGCGGATGGGGACGGCACGGAGGGGCGCGGGAGCTCCGAGCAACGATGGGAGGGAGGAGCGCAGTCGCGACGCGGGGCGCGGCGCAGATGAGGACGGGAGGGAGGGGCGCATGGAGGAAGGGCGAAGAGAGTCTTTTTTTTCATTCAAGCCATCCCTTTCTTTTCAGCATTGGGACTGCGGGTAGGGCTGACAAAATAGTCGTGGCTCGCCAGCTCGTTCGCTCGTGGTTGGCTCAGCTCGGCTCGGCTCGTTGAGAAATGCTAACGAGCTGCGCCAAGGGTTTAGCTCGTTAGCTATAACGAGCCAGCTCGAGTCAACTCGCGAGCTGCTCGTGAGCTCAACGAACCAGATGCAATGTACAAAGCAGGGCCTAATGTTTTGCTATTTTTTTGCTTGTTTTATTATTGATGTGACAATAAATCAATAATTTTTATGATTTTGTGATGGTCAATATGGATCTAATGATTTAGATTATAATAGTAATAATATCTAATCTAGTTGCATAATTACATTTGCATGGATAATTATCGATGGACAAGTGTTATTACGTTAATTATGGACTTAATATATCACTTTTTACTTTTTTTAATTGTATATTTGTATGTTTAATAGACTAAAAAAATGAAATGTAATTTGTACATAAATTGCATTGTATTAAGGTGGCTCGCGAGCTAAACGAGCTGGCTTGAGCCGGCTCACGAGCTGCCGAGCCGGCCTCCTGGCTCGGTTCTCTACCGAGCCGAGCCGAGCTGAGCTGAGCCGAGCCGAGCCGGTATCCACCCCTAACCGCGGGTTAATTTTGGAAAAACTCAAGGGGTTTTCTATAAAATAGTCAGCAGAACAAAATTTTGGGTAGAAACACTACTTGTTGTATAGATAGTTATAGATAACTATCTATAAAGCAAGTAGTGTTTTCACCCAAATTTTGTTTTGTCGCTATTTTCGAAAACCCCTTAAGTTTTTTCGAAATTAACCACGATCCGCCCGGCTATTAAAAAAGCGTTAAAGAAGAAAAAGGGGTTATTTTGCGAAAACCCTTGAGTGTTTATAAAATTAACCCGTAATCCCAATCTGAAAAATGGAGGGCTTGGATAAAAAAAGACCTCCTACGTCTCTCTTTTTCGTCCCCATCCGTGCTGCGCCCCGCGCCGCGCCTATGCCTCTCCCTTCCATCACCGCTCGGAGCTCCCGCGCCGCCGCCTGGACCTTCGCCCTCCGCCTCCTTCCATCCCTGCGTCGTCGTCCTGTTACAACGCACGGGCATTTTGTTAATATATATAATATATAACTATCTATAAAGTAAGTAAAGTAAGTAGTGTTTCTACCAAAATTTTCATCCGCCTGACTATTTTACAAAAAACCCTTGAGTGTTTATAAAATTAACCCTTGATCCTAATCTTGAAAAGAAAGAGAGGGCTTGGATGAAAAAAGACCTCCCGCGCCTCTCCCACTGTCCCCATCTGCGCCGCGCCCGCACCCCTTCCTTCCGTCGCTGCTTGGAGCTCCCGTGTTGCGCCTGCGCCCCTCCCTCCCGTTCCCATCTGTGCCGCGTCCCAACTTCACCCGTTGCAACGTACGGGCATAATTTATAGTGTGTAATTTATAGTGTGTGTGTGTGTATATATATATATATATATATATATATATATATATATATATATATGAGAGATGGGCTCTTGTGTGGCGCGCGCACCCCTCCGTGTGGCGTGGCCGAATCTCTAATTTGAAAACTCAAGTTGAAAATCCGAACCGTTCAAATTGTTCTATATATTAATATTGCCTTGTATACCAAATTTTACATTTTTGAATTTTTTACTATTTTATCGGATAGGTCAAAAATGCAATAAAATAGATACTCCGAAAATCCAAAAAATTTAAAAAATGTAAAGTTTGATATACAAGACAATATTAATATGTAGAACAATTTGAACGGTTCAATTTTCAATTTGAGTTTTAAATTAGAGATTTGTCACGTCACACGGATGGGCTGCGGCGCGCCACACAGAAATCATCTCTATATATATATAAGTGGTAGAGTTAGAGATATTGCTATTGAAACTTCCAATAGCACCCGTTATGTACTCACACTACTCCGCTACCAATCCGCTATATGGTACTTATTAGCTTGCAGGGAGGTGTAACCAGAACACAGAGCCGGCGGCGCCGTCCCGGCCGGCGGCTGCAATGCACGGCCGCAGCTGCATGCGTACGCGGCGCCATTCCTGGTTTCTCTCCCCTCCCTTTCCTCTTGGCCGTCCATCCCCCACCACCACCCCAACCCCATCCTGCTCTCCTCCCGCGCGCGAAATCCCAAAATGACCCAATACATGCGCCACGCCGCGCGCTTCCCGCCACCGCCATGGCTGGCTTCCTGCACCGCCACGTGCTCCCGCCGTTCCGCCGCCCGCCGCTGCCCTTCTTCCGCTCGGGCGGCCGGGGCGCCACCGCCTCGGGGGCGTCGGCGGCGTCCGCCTCCGCCGCCGCCGCTGCGGCGGGCGGGCTCCCCGCGCGGCGACGGCCATGGACGCCGCGGCGGATCCTGGACCCGGGCGACGACGTGGTGCTCCGGTGGAACAGGCTGTTCCTGGTGACGTGCATGGTGGGGCTGTTCGTGGACCCCATGTACTTCTACCTCCTCCACACCGGCCTCAAGTCGTGCGTCACCATGGACATGCAGATCGGCGTCGGCGTCACCGCCGTGCGCACCGTCGCCGACCTCTTCTACCTCGCCCACATGATCCTCAAGTTCCGCACCGCCTTCGTCGCCCCGAGCTCCCGCGTCTTCGGCCGCGGCGAGCTCGTCCGCGACCCCGACCAGATCGCCATCCGCTACCTCAAGAACGACTTCATCATCGACCTCGCCGCCATGCTCCCCATCCCGCAGGTTAATTACATCCGCACATGCATTTCGCAATCCAAAATATAGTAATATGTAATATGTATGGGAGGTGCATTTCACAATTCATTTTCTTTTCAAAATTCGAGAAAATATATCACTTCACAATCATTTAAGTTTGAATTAATCTACACAAATAAGAACGAAAAAATTTGACTGCAAATAATATGTACTTATGTGGATAAATTTCACAAGCACAATCCAAAATGAGCTTTTTTTCAGATTGTAGTATGCACATTATCTAAAATAAATAGTAATATGCAACTTCTCCGAATCCTGATAAATGATTCACTTACGTAATTTAGCTTATATAAGCAGAATATGTTTAAACAAAACTGTTTTTTGTATAAACAAAGCAGATAGTAATCTCCTGCTTGGAAATGATCAAATTTATCCTGAATCATGCATGTTAACTTGTTGTCCTGTCAGATAGATTTGGATGCGAATTTATGTCCTATATGCAGGTGATTATCTGGTTTGTGATACCAGCCGTGAGCAACTCATCTGCAAACCACACCAACAACACGCTCTCCATGATCGTGCTGATCCAGTACATCCCAAGAGTGTTCCTCATCGTCTCCTTGAACTCCAAGATCGTCAAGTCCAGTGGAGTTGTCACAAGAACTGCCTGGGCTGGCGCTGCTTACAATCTCCTCCTCTACACATTGGCAAGCCATGTATATATATATATCTGATGCCATCCTCATTGCAGTTCTATCAAAACAAACTAAGGGAGTGTTCGGCTGGTCTATAAGCCGGCTGATAAGACAAGCCGACTGGTTTGCTGTGAGAGAAAAATACTGTTTGAACGGCTGATAAGCTCGGCGATACGAACAAGCGAACATGGCCTAAAACTCTTCATAACGTTGCTACTAGAGAGAGTATTTTTAACTTAGAAAGTAATCATATTTTTTAATGTAAAACTTATTACCTTCAAACGTATCAAAATTTTTTAGCATAAAATTTCTGTAGCTATATATAAATACTTTCTACTTTCTCAAGTATTCAGTCAATCGAATCATTCAGAACAGTTGGTGCTATATGTACTTTTCCGAAAACCGTAAAATTTTTAACTGTAACATCGGGTTGCATTTTGCAGGTTCTTGGGGCACTGTGGTATCTGCTGTCGATAGAGAGGCAGTACACATGCTGGGTGGACGTGTGCACGAGGGAGAACGGCACGAACCCGGCGATACCGAAATGCTACATGAGCTACCTGGACTGCAAGACGCTGGAGGATCCCATACGGATGGACTGGCACTCGCGCAGCGAGATCGACCACCAGTGTCTCCTCCCTGAGGCCACCTACGTCTACGGCCTGTTCGCCGACGCGCTCAACCTGGATGTCGCCAAGGTGAACTTCTGGGACAAGTATCTCTACTGCCTCTGGTGGGGGTTCAGGAACCTCAGGTAATATATACTTTCTCTGAATTCTTGTGTTCTTCGAACTTGATCTCATGTGGTTGTTGTTGTTGTTGTTAATAATGATCCATAAATTGGTTGATTAATGCGTGATGACATGATGTTTTTCTATTTATTTATTTTGCTGCAAATTAGTTCTTATGGACAGAACTTGGAGAACAGCACATACAGGGGAGAAACCATTTTCTGCATCCTGATATGCATCATGGGACTCGTCTTCTTCTCCCATCTCATTGGGAACATGCAGGTATGTAGCTTATGGCTGTGTTTTGGTCTGAAGGTTTTGTTACTGAATGCATTCTTGTCTGAAGGTTTTATTACTAAATGCATTTTTGTCTGAAGATTTTTATTACCACTAACAGATTTTTATTACCACTAGCTATAGCTAAATACTTATGCTTTGCTACGGGTAAAAATGAATTGTCCATGTGCTAACATTATTCAGAACAAATTAATTGTATGATTTTTGGAACAATTTCATTCATGTGGATGTCTTTGCATGATAAACTAAAATTGTAGAGATAAAAGAAGATATTAACAATATGCATAAAGACTATTTTATAACATTAAAATACATAAAATAAATGATAGTCTGTAAAAAAATTATAACAAAGTTGGTGGATGACAGATGTACTGCCACCACCATTATTTTATTTTGAATGAGTATAGAAATGTTACTGAAAACCTAATTTTGCAGTTTCTGACTGCAAACATGAATGAACGAATGAATTAGATTTGGATGGTTAATTAATGCACTTGAGAAAAAAACAAATTGGTTCTTGTTTGTGTTTGCAAACATGAAACGTGAATGAATGAATTTGATTTGGACGGTGAATTATGGTTGTATATATATATAGACGTACTTGCAATCGATGACGGTGAGGCTGGAGGAATGGCGGGTGAAGCGGCGGGACATCGAGGAGTGGATGCGTCACCGGCAGCTGCCGCTGGAGCTGCAGGAGAGAGTGAGGAGGTTCTTCCAGTACAAGTGGCTGGCGACGAGGGGCGTCGACGAGGAGTCCATCCTCCAGTCGCTGCCGCTTGACCTCCGGCGAGAGATCCAGCGCCACCTCTGCCTCGCCCTCGTCCGCCGCGTCCCCTTCTTCTCCCAGATGGACGAGCAGCTGCTCGACGCCATCTGCGAGCGCCTCGTCTCCTCGCTGAGCACCAAGGACGCCTACATCGTTCGGGAGGGCGACCCGGTTAGCGAGATGCTGTTCGTCATCCGCGGCGAGCTCGAGAGCTCCACCACCGACGGCGGCCGGACCAACTTCTTCAGCTCCATCACGCTCCGCCCCGGCGACTTTTGCGGCGAGGAGCTCCTCACGTGGGCGCTCATGCCCAACCCGAGCCTCAACTTCCCGCAGTCCACCAGGACGGTGAGGACGGTGACGGAGGTGGAGGCGTTCGCGCTCCGCGCCGAGGACCTCAAGTACGTCGCCAACCAGTTCAAGCGGCTGCACAGCAAGCGGCTGCAGCACGCGTTCCGGTACTACTCCCACCAATGGCGGAGCTGGGGCGCCTGCTTCGTGCAGGGCGCGTGGCGCCGCTACAAGAAGCGCAAGCTCGCCAGGGAGCTCAGCAAGCAGGAGGAGCTCTACTACATGCAGGGCCAGGGCGGCGACGATGGCGAAGGGCACGACGACAGCGACAGCGCGCCACTGCTCGGCGGCGGCGCCGGCGGAGACCACAAGGACGGCGGCGGTGTCGGCGCCGCCGGCGGGGCGCACCTCGGCGCGACGTTCCTGGCGTCCAAGTTCGCCAAGAACACCAAGAAGAGCGCCGCGGCGCACCATGGCATGGCGCCGCAGCCGAGGATGGAGGACGTGTCCAGCATCAAGTTCCCCAAGCTGGCCAAGCCCGACGAGCCCGATTTCTCCCTTAGCACTGACGACGTGCTGTGACACGCCGGCCAGCCTCTTCTTCTTCCTCCTCTCCGGCGATCGATCCATCGATCGATCGACGAGAGAGATGTACTCATTTTTTCTTACACGGTCATGGAATGGGATAGCTAGTAGTGTATAACTAGATATACTAGCAAGATGCAGAAATGGAATCGCAGGGATGCATTTCTGCGTCGTCTTTGTACTGCTGTATACTAGTGCTGATCGATGTAACGTAGTAGAAGTTGACCAATATACATTCAGTTCAGGATATATGTTCTTGCCATCGATCTCTCTCTGTGCTTTGTCAAAACCATGTCTCTGCTTGTTGTTTGTATTAGTACAAAGCAAGCGTGGTGTGTGTGGGTGTATCATGTATGCTTCACTAGTCACTAGGAAAGTTAGCCTTAACTAGCCATAATTCAGTTCAATTCGAAATTACCATGATCTGTGACTGAATTTCCTGTCCAAGAAAAATCAGAATTTTGTTATCACGAAACGCGTTGTCAAATCTTTTACATTTTTTCACGACGATATAAAAAAAAGAAGAGACTGAAAGATATGATAGACATTTTTTTATTAATATAAACGAGTAGCTAAAAAGCTAAAAGCTAAGCTCGGCTCAATCCGTTGTAGCTATGAGTTCAACCGATCTGAATTGAGCTCTGCACAGATCGATCCGAGTTACGCGCTTTGACTTTTTTTATTCACCTGTATCCTAAGAGCATTTAGTAGTAAAACAAACCATGTAGAAAACACGAATGAAATCCAAGTCCTCAACGTTGATTTGATCTTTGAGACGAAGTTAGTAGCTCTCCACATCACTCAACAAAAAACATAAACTTGGTTATTGGTAGTGAGTGCCAAAACATGTCTCATGTTTAATAGAATGTCAAACCAAACACAACTCTAAATTAATCTGTTAATCTTAAAATATGCTTATACAGTCTATAGTCTATCGAATGTACTCTTGTTTTGAAAAAAAGAGAGGGAAATCGAGTAGCTCTGCGTTTACTGCGTGATCCGCGGAATAAGCAAGCCGGCGTGCCGCCACGTGGCACGCAAAAAACAAGGCCCATCAGGCTTCACCCTAGCCCATGCCCCCGGCCCACGCAGAAATTTCTTACGAAAACAGAAAAAGAAGAAGAAGAGGGTTTTTGTTAAAACCCTCTGCGCCCAACTGCACAGTCCACACCCGCCTCCGCAACCGCCTCCGCCGCCTCCTCTCCGCCGGTGAGAGGAGAGAGACCCCGCCGCCCGCCGATCCAAACCCCACCCGCAGCGGCCATGTCCCAGCTCGTGCTCCTCCGCCGCCTCCAGGTCCGCCACTGCGGCCACAGTAGCGGCAGCAGGCGCCTCCTCAGCTCGGCCGCCGCCGGGGCAGGCGGCGGCGTGGGGCGGCGGGGCCCGTGCCAGCAGCAGCAGGAGGAGGAGAGCAAGGCGGTGAAGGTGTCCGTGTGGTGGGACTTCGAGAACTGCAACCTCCCCAACGGCGTCAACCCCTGCCGCATCGCCCCGCGCGTCACCGCCGCGCTCCGCGCCGCCGGCATCCGCGGCCCGCTATCCATCACCGCCTTCGGGGACGTCGTCCAGCTTGCCCGGCCATCCCAGGAGGACCTCGTCGCCACCGGCGTCTCCATCTCCCACGTCCCCCACAGTTGCGTCCGCCCTCCTTCCCCCCACTTTGATTCCGTGCGGTTCTGATTCTTGACACGTATCCTCTTGAGTTGTTCTTCATCTTTAGAGATGTAATCTTGAATTAGGAAATGATATTGTTTCGTTTGCTACGAGTGATGCGTCCTAGTGCGTATTTCTCTTAATTATGCGTTGCTGGAGTAGTGATTGATGTGAATTGCCTTATTATTAGAGGGATAATGAGCATTTGAGCATTCCTTTTTGTGTAGAAATGGATCATGGGTAGCTCCTAGGGATGAGTGATACGGAGTACAAGAGCTACATTTTTCTTCTTTTGTGTCACAAAGGCTACACATTTTTTTGGCATGGGCTCTGATTTTTTGGTTACCTTTTCTAGCAAAGCACAAAATATAATAAATCTATCTGATTAATGTTTACATGGTCACAACTAGCTTCAAATTGCTATGATCAGGGGCATTTCATTTTCATCATGGATATTGGGGGGAAATCTCTATGAATGTTTTCTTTCAAAATTCTGTATGCAGTTATGTGGTTCTTGTTGTTTTGGATGGGTAAATTATTAGGTAGTGCCCGAGAAGTGTTGTCGAGTTTAATTGACTTTCGGCGACTCCATTATCAGGTGGTTAGTTGGACGGTCTCACTGCTGTAGATGACACTTGAATGTGCTTGGACGTTTGTTCCTAAAAATGGTGAAGTAGCAGCATTAGCACTACTTGTGTTACAGTAAAATTTAGCATTCTGTCACCTCCATTATTTTTTTTTCGTGCATGCATTTTCTTATGTTGTATTTTGGTTTCTTCTCGTTCTGCTAATAATGCTATTGCCGTGATGTAGGTGGAAAGAATAGTTCTGACAGGTCATTTATGGCTGATCTTGTCTATTGGATCGCTCAGAACCCCCCACCAGCCCATTTTTTCCTGATATCTGGGGATAAAGACTTTGCAAACATTTTGCATCGCCTGCGAATGAGCAACTATAACATACTGCTTGCTTGTCCTAGTACTGCTACCAGTGTACTCTGTAGTGCAGCAACAATCATGTGGCCTTGGGAAGCTCTAGTGAAAGGGGAGGATTTCTCACCTAAACGTTTTAACCACCCACCTGATGGTTTAGCTGGTTCTTGGTATGGTCACTATAAAGGAGCCCTGGATGATCCCTTTGTAGACACAGAACCCAAGGAACTCGTTGTAGTACCATCTGATCTCAAGCATGGTTCAATCCCCAAATATGTGGTTAATGGGATCCAGGAGGTACTGAAATCATATCCTAATGGAGTGAACCTATCAGACCTCCGACTAGAGCTTAAAAAGAAAAATATTTATCTGGGAAATGATTTCTTTGGCCACAAGAAGTTCTCTTGTCTTCTCCAATCGCTGCCAACTTTTGTGGAATTTATTAATCCTCCATTTGGTGAAAACCAGCCATGTGTTGTTGCGGCCAACAGAAAATTAATGGGTCCTGACAAACAATGTTTTGAGAGTTCCACTGAAAGTAATGTCAGGGACAATAACTTGAATCGAGCAACATACAATCACAAGCCACCTCCACTGCCTGTGTCAACTTTTTCTGAAAACAATGCTAAGACCGAAAATTCTTCTCAAAGTATTGCCAAGAACAGAAGCTTCCTGCAGACTGCAAACGAGAATCCACCTACATTTGCTGTCTCATCTTCCCAATCAGATGTGTTACCTGAGGATCAAAAGGAGCACCCAACTGCCAACTTGAATGCACAGATAGAATCACCAGAGCACCACAAGGAAGTTGATCCTACGACAGCCTCTGGAATTCCCTCTTCCTCAGGGGTGGAAGACAATGTTAACAAGGAAGGGCTATTCAAAAGGATCTGTCTATTGTGGAAAGGCCCTGAGAGTGCCAAGTCTGAAGTTTCCCATCTTGAAAGCACTTCCACTGTAGTGGTTGATGATGCCCAATCTCCTCAGCAAGAGCATAATGCCAATGAGCATCAGGGACTTTCGAAGAGAGTCTATAAGAAATCTTGTCGAATTGGTGGCACAGACAGATCTGACAGTGTGACAACAGGCGGTGCATCAACTTCATCTCATGATGACCACTCTAAAAAGTTAAAGCATGGGGATGATATGAAATCATTAGAAAGGGATACATCAAATTCAGAACCATGTGATAGATCTGTATCTGTTTCCATGGACAAAGCTGAGAAAGGAGATGGTATCTCCAAAATGGGTAAGGGTTTATTTAGCTGGGTAACAGGGTGGATGAAATTTGGAAAATCAGATGCAGATAATGTTACAGCCAATAGGAATGTGATTGATGAAGCAAGCACAGACTCACTAAAAGGACCTGGATCCAAGATTTCAGCTTGTGGAAGTGGAGAAGAGGAGGTTCATGAAATATTCACAAAATCTTTCTTCTGGGATGTTTTGCAGCAACAGCTATCAAAACCCCTTGGTTCTGAGCTTGTTTCAAAAGCAAAGACAAGGTAAGATTTTTATGCCTTTATAAATTATATATTATTTAATGCCTTCTGGTTAGTTTTAGATCTTACTTTGCATAACAAAATTTGTTGACCTGATAAAAATTTTTCAAACTTAAAGTCATATTCAAAATAATGTATCATGGTGTTCTCGTATTTCTTTCCATACCAGAAGAAATATGTAGGTCTATCAAGTATCAGCCTGTTAATTAGTGAGAAGAAAATAACTCGCAAAGCCAAGAAGTTTTATACCCTGATGTCAGCAAGACAATTCTGAGTGTGTTTGTGACAGATCAAAAACTTTGGTTTATGTGTGTATCTTGATAGAGCGTGTTATGAGCAAGTTGAAATAAATGTTATTGCTCAGATGGTTTGTTTAGTTTGTAGCTGGAATACCTGTAAGTTTATATAATTATAAGTTTTTCCTGTTACTTGAACTTCATATGAGCATGTCTGTTTGGGTACTCTAGAAGACTAGTACTAATTTCCGGGTGAAAAAAATAATTCTAACCCAGATTCTTATGAGATGATATGATAAATCATTTTTGGCTTGACCCTTTGAGAGAATCTTACTGACATGATTACATTTTCGTGATCAGGGAGGAGTTAGTGCATCAATTGCAAAGATTAGATTGTTGGCCTCTGAAAGGCCTAGCTGAGAAAGATCTCCATCAGCTGGTGAATATTTTAGTTTCAGAGAAGAAATGGGTTGAAGAAACCCCTTCCAGGTATTTTCCATTTCGTCTTGCCCTTCCTCACAAGAGAACTTGCATTCCATCGAACTCTAGGAAGTTTGATGGTCTCAGTTCTCTGTTTTCCAATGGGAAGCCATTGCCGGGCAAATACGTTGGTGATAAAAGCACAAGCAGTTCTCTCCCTAGGGAAGAAACTTTGTCGGACTGTCACAAGCTGTTAAAGGACCTTCTTCTGGAATATGAATATGGATTTAACATCAGCATTTTCAAGCTTCGCTTTGCCCATAAGCATGGATATGAGCTAGACCCTCAAAAGCTTGGATATCCAGACCTTAAGTCCCTGTTGCAGATTATGCCTGGTGTGAGAGTAAAATTTCCAAGGGTTCTACCTGGAGAAAACGGAAATGGCCAAGCTGGCAGCAAGGGCAATGGAAATCAAAGTAACGGTGATGACTTTGTTTGGGAGGAACTTGGTCCTGTATCTGGTACTACTGAAACTGTGGAAAGTGTTGACAAAGAAATGTGCTACCGTCCTCCTACTCTTTCAGATGATGATTTTTCAGAGGATGAGAACCCTGCAGACCAGCAGCCTAGAAGAGAGACTGAACCAAGCTCGCTCCTCCAAATTATTGATTCCTGGCAAAATAGTAAGGATGTCTCTAGCAAAAAAACTCAAGACATTGATGGGCTCGTTGATTGTTCAAGGAGTGACCGTGGCTATCTTGACAATCTGACCGGAGGAAATGCACTAAAGCCTACGAGGCCACAGCATAAGCAGTACTCTTTCGTGTCGGACTCGGAAGAAGATACAGAGAAGGATAAGCTGGTTGAAAACGTCTTGGGCAGCCTGCAAAAAGCACGGACCTCAAAGTTGCACAACTGAAATCTGTTATATGCATCAATGCTGACTTGCTGCTTTCATCCCCAAATTGCAGCAGTTAGCCTGGTAACTTTCTGAAAGCAGAAGTGCTCCTTGTTTGGATGAATCATACACCAAACAAAATGGCACTCCTATGGTTATCTGTCAACTGTAGGTTCAGCTGCTATAATATCGGCAGGAATCATCTAACAAAGTTTATGTTTTTCTTTCTCAGTTGAAGAGGGCATGTTTATGATGTCATATGGTTAAGTGTAGAGTTCTAGAGTTATAACAAGGAGGAATTCTGGAACCTGAACACTTGGAAGTTTTTAACCAAGATGGTTTTATCATTTGCTCTGCTGAGGGTACATGGCAATAAGATGGATTAGTCCGATTCTTTTTTGAATTTTTCCTCGCATTTGACGCCATCTATTGTTCTCTCGTTTTATGCGTGTCGAACTGTCGATCGTTATTCATAAATTGTTATATTTCCATGCTTAACCACCATAATAGAAGCTATAAAAATATGCAAGCTCCAGAAGGGGTACGTAGTTGGAATCCATATCTTCTGACATATCAAAATTTACCCGGCACGTATGAATAGTGGGTTAATGGTTTCTTTGCGGCCCCTCCCTGTCCTTTTTTTTAAAGAAGGCCTATATTTAGAAAAAACCTCAAAGGAATTAACCGACCTGTATTTACTACTCCTTCCGACCTGTATTTACTACTCCTTCCGTTTCTGTGTTACATCATAAGTTATTTTGATTTGATTTTTTTAGTCAAACTTTTTTAACTTTGTTTTTCAAAAAAATATATTATCAAAATATATTTAATGTTAAATTTAATGAAACTAATTTAGTACTAGAATTGTGTCCGTGCGTTGCAACGGATGAAGTCGAGGCGAGGCGCGGATGGGGACGGGAGGGAGGGGCGCAGTGTGACGCGGAGCTCCGAGTAGTGATGGTAGGGAGAAGCGCAGCGCGGATGGGGACGGAAGGGAGGGGCGCAGGGAGGGAGTGACGCAGAGGTCTTTTTTCATCCAAGCTTTCCTTTCTTTTCAAGATTGGATCGGGTTAATTTCGGAAGAACTCAAGGGGTTTTCTAAAATAGCCAGGCAAAACAAAATTTTGGGTGGAAACACTACTTGCTTTATAGAGATAGCAATTGTGCCCGTGTGTTGCAACGGTGAAATCGAGGCGCGGCGCGGATGGGGACGGGAGGGAGGGGCGCAGACGCGACGTGGGAGCTCCGAGCGCGATGGGAGGGAGGAGCGCGAGCGCGACGCGGGCGCGGCGCGGATGGGGATGGGAGGAAGGGCGCAGGGAGGGAGGGACGCAGGAGGTTTTTTATCCAAACCCTCACTTTCTTTTCAAAGATTGGGACTGTAGGTTAATTTCGAAAAACTCAAGGGGTTTTCGCAAAATAGCCAGCAAAACAAAATTTTGAGTGAAAACACTACTTGCTTTATAGATAGTTATAGATTATAGACTAGCAAAATGCCCATGCGTTGCAACGGAACGACGATGCGAGGAGGGGCAGGAGGAGGTGAAGGTCCGGTGCGGCGCGGAGCTCCGGCGACGACGGGGAGGGAGCGAGTGCGACGCGGATGGGGACGGAAGAGAGGGACGTAGGAGGTCTTTTTTCATCCAAGCCCTCCCTTTCTTTTCAGTATTGGGATTGCGTGTTAATTTTATAAATACTCAAGGGGTTTTATGCAAAATAACCAGAGACGGACGAAAATTTTGGATAGAAACACTACTTGCTTTATAGGTAGTTATATATATAACTTTGAAAGCAAGGATATCTTCAACTTTTTCAACTTTATGTACCACTTGGACTTTGATTAAGAAATAGTATCGTATAGACATTTAGTGTAAGTTAATTTAATTTTACCAAATTAAGTAAAAAATATAATGAAAATAGATATTGACTTACTGATACTTTAAACTGATTAAAAATTTGGTAAAAGTTTAAAATATTTATGACTCGAATATTATTAGTTAGAAAAGCATATTGATGAATAAGAAATATTGATTAATAAGAAAAGTTGCATGTATATCGACGGCGGCGCGCTAGCTCACGCGTGGCAATGTGCTCGGTTGCCGCTAAGGGCAATGCACGGCAACGCAAGAGACGCGTAAGTCGGGCTCGTCTGCCGGAGGTGAGGAAAGTGAGGCAACAATGGAGCGAGAGGTTATACGGATCGGAAATTTTATAGATTTGGACGAAAAACCGATTTGATGATCGAAAAGTTATAAATTTTTAAGTAGTTAAGATAAGTTCTATCATATATAACTGGGTTTTTTAAAATAGCCGTGGATTACGGGTTACTTTTGAAAAACTCAAGGGTTTTCTGCAAAATAATCAGCAAAATAAAATTTAGGTGAAAACACTACTCGCTTTATAGATAGTTATAGATTATAGATAGTTATAGATTTTAAATGTTACAATTTTTTTTATAAATTTGATTACTAAGGAAAAAAATCAAACGAGTTATAATATGAAGGTATATAAGAAAAAAATCAAACTTATAATATGAAACGAAAGATGTGTAGGAACAAGCATGAAAAGTGCATAGATTAATGTTTATACAACAGACATAAGATAGGAAGCACAGGCATCCGGGTAACATTCAGACCCTGTGGATTCTGCGTTTGAGCTAAGAACATGAAATTTCTCACTTGTTCAATTAACTCCACTGGAGCTTTGCACATGTAAATGAATTCAATCAAGGGAAATAAGACTGTCAGAGTACGTAACCAAATTTGACTACATGCAAATCCACTTTACACAAAACGAAGCAGATTATGAACGCATATCAACAGAAAATGAGTTCAGGTTAAGTCAGCTGACGTTTCGTTGCTGCAGTTCTGCTTTGAACCTTCAAGTCTCCCACTTATTTCAACAAAGCACTAGCTCAGTAGATCATTGTATTTAGTTCATAATGAGTTGATGCATGAGCTTCCAAATTATCTAAGCACAAATTTGGCTACATTCAAATAAACAAAGCAAATGGCACCCACCTTCTATGTCCAAAAAGGAAAAAGAAGCATGTGTGCAGGTCACAAAATCTAAGCACAACCATGCACATGTCCATACTGAAATTCATAGCTGCAAGAATATGCTAACATCTTGAATTATCCAAAAGGGCAACAGTAACTTAACAATTGAAGTGCAAGATCGATTCAGGACTGACCAAGCAGAAGCTTAACAGTTTAAGTGTACATCAACAGAAACTTAACAACTGAAATTGGCTCTTTGCAAGTGATTTTTTTATAACAGTTCAGGACTAATCTCAAGATACTACATATTAATCTTTCTGTCAGAAACTGACCCTCTTCCATGTACTTCAGTGACTAAATATTGCATACAAACTAAATTCAGGACAATCTGCAGATGTCGCTTCAGTACAATGTAAAGAAGGTTGAATTGGAATGCAAATTTGTCGACACGCATGTACAAACTAAGTGAACAGGAAGTCACTTGTAGAATTCATTAACTGGATTGGGCAATGTCACCTCGTCTAAAACCAGCAGCGATTTCAACATAAGAACACCAGTGAAAGCCAACAGCACACTAGCGTTGTCAGAAAGCAGAGCTAAGATTGACTCAGAAAGGAGAAACTAATAAAATACTACCTTAAAAGCCTTATATATCTTATAACTATTATTAAATTTGTAAGGCCCCATATACATTACAAATGTTAATACAATCTTGTACACATTAATTTCTCAAAATTTCTTTTCCTTTTGAATACCACAACAGTAAAATATAAGATTTATATAGCAGAAAGAAGATATAATAAATGTTTCACTTCTTCGTCTCCTCTTTTCTCACCCTAACAAAACACAATGCTAAAAATTGCTAAGCTTATTGGGGAGTACAGCTCCCTCCCTAGTTGTCTGTACTACCTACAGTCCGTTGCTTCACTTGTCCGCCTTGCACTCAGGATTTTACTTATCTTTTTGGGGTGGTCATCGCTCCAGGTAAACGGTTACCGTGAAAACCATGCGATTACCGCGGTGTATACTGTGATTTCAAAAATTAAAACCGTTATCGCACGTCGATAACCGTGTAGTTACCGCGCAGTTTGGCAAACCCTGCTTGCATACATCGATTCCTTCGCAAAACAGCCACCTACAGCTCTTTCTCTCTACTACACACCATAGCTTATCCTCACACCAATAATCATCGTCTATCATCTAGATATCTACTAGATATCTACTCTATGACACTAAATTTGTATCAGTTTGATGATTTATCATTGGCATTGCACATTTCTTTTTTTTCAACTGTATGCCACCACAAAGTCACAAACTCCTTTGCTCCCCATCTATTGTCACTACCTTTCCTTCTCTCGAAGGCTGACATATTATTTGGTTGCATCGTTGGTAAGATGGGAATTTGGGAAAGCTAGCCTCTTTGGCCTTCATAGCTATCATGGCAAATGAGATTGTCTTTGTCTTCGTAAGAAGTTGTTGTCATCCTTTAATAAAAGTTTAAATTACTTATTTATGTCGTAGTAAAAAATCTCTTATCTCATATTACTTCACCGCTCCTTCGACCACTAATTTTTTACCAGAAAAATGATCACATCGTCACTGCGGCAGTTCACTCTTATTTTAGGATCTCTTGTAATAACTTTGGATTGCAACACTATATTTTTCGTTCGTCACTAAGTGATTTTCATTGCCTGGATTGTCCATATATTTTTGGCACAACACTTTGCATCAGTGTTCTCTAATTTTCTAAGATAGATCATATCAAACTCTTCAACTCAATTGAGCTCAATTTGGATTTTCTAGCATGGTGGCTCCCGCAGTTTATGCGGCTAACATCTTTATAATTTCCCCTTACATAATAACATATATTCTTTCATATTCTATTGTCAAAAGTATTGATTAAAAACATAATTTTAAACTCTGACATAATTTGATCAAATTTGATCAAACTGATCAATGTTTGATATTCCGATTAATATGGTATTTCCTATGGGCATAAAGTAAATTTGATGAATTCTTAAATATTCTGTTAATAATATAAACTTTACGGTATTTGTTTATTTTCTTCCCACCATCTTTATCTTTAGTTTTAGACTATTAGTGGCGTATTGCAATTTGTATGTTCCTGATAGATTGTAATCCGTTTCAAAGAAGAAATTTCCATCGTCATCGACACTTATATTTTTGGTTTCTTATATTTTATTTTACGTTGTTGTTGCTTATGGTGTAGACTAAAAAAACTCAGTTGTCACGTCAGTACAGGTATAATTCAAAAATATTTGTTTATATTGGTGATCTTCATTGAACTTTGCCTACATAAAAAAAGATGAACATGCACATGCATGCGTGGATCTTGCCAGTCTATTTTTGCAGCGCCGGTACTACTTTTGCAAGTTCTTGGACGAAGAAAAATAATCTGAATATTTTTTTCTAATAAAGAATATTGGCAAGGAGGTGCATAAGATTTCAATGAGAAGGTTTCACACATGCATTCTCCTTTGAAGTGCTTGTGTATTTACGATTTGCTTTATGATAACGTCATTTTATTTTATCATAATTATTTCAAAGTTGAAGTCTCATAATTATTTCAAAGTTGAAGTCTCATGTAATTTTAATTTATATTTTTTTCTTTATGTCTTTACCTGAGGCCTATTTCAGTATTGAGACTGCAGGTTAATTTTATAAACACTCAAGGGGTTTTCTGTAAAATAGTTAGGCAGACTGTGGGTTAATTTTATAAACACTCAAGGGGTTTTCTGCAAAATAGCCAGACGAGCTGTGGGTTAATTTTATAAACACTCAAGGGGTTTTCTACAAAATAGCCAGGCAAAACAAAATTTTGGGTGAAACAGAACAAAATTTTGGGTGAAACACTACTTGTTTTATAGATAATTATAGATATGATACTAAATCGCTAGTAATTTGTGTTGTATATGGATATAACAACCATGCATATTTTTTCCCTAAAAATTCCTTCTATGCACAGGTGTTTTATACGGACACCACATCTATATATGTTTACTTTTTTAAAAGGAAAAAGTCCATAATTAGCCATCGAATTATCGTGGAAGTTTGTATTTGGCCATTCAACTAGAAAATCGAGTATTCTACACCTCCAACTATCAAAACCATACATATTCGACCATCCGACCCGGTTTTGTAAAAATTACATGCCCGCCGAGGGATTTTCATAACTTTCAGGGACTTTTTTGCAAAATCACAAGATATCCTTCTTTTTCTTTCGTTCCTTCAAATACAAGTTGCCGTGGCGTCGAGCGGATCCCCACGTCGCAGGTGCCCGTCACGCCGGCGCAGGCGGGAGATGTTCTGGGCAAGGTCGAGGCCGCCGCTTGGGAGGGCGACACGACGAGGTGCGGTGCGGCGGTGCGCGAGGTCGGGCGCCTCGCGCGGGGTCCGACTAGGACCGGTGGTGCTTGCGCGTCCGCCGGCGCGGCGCGAACGCTGGCTGCGGCGGTCGCGTCGTTCGGCGTGTGGCGGTGACTCGTCGGCATCGGCGCTCACCTCGACGACGTCTGGCGGCGCGGTGCTAGTCATGCCGCTCGATGAGGATGCCATCGTGGCCATCGGCTCGTCAACCTCGTCATTGGAGCCGCTCGCCTTCATCGCCAAGTGTCACGCTCCGCTTTTCTTTCTAAGTTAAAAAATACCGGTGAAAAATCGTAAAGAAGAAATTGCCTAAAATCTAAAGAAAATCAAAATCCTAAATTAAAAATCCATTTAATAATTGGAAAAGGCTTGGTGGAATTTTTCTTAAATTCCTCGTGTCAAAATACGCTAACAGGATTTTTATCGGAATTTTCGAGCATCGAAAGCAATTTTAAAAATTAAATTAGGCTAACTGGAATTAATTTCCTTAAGAAAAAGGGGTTTTTTCTTTTTCCTCCCTTTTCCTTTATATTTTTTTCCCGTGGGCCTCCGGCCCACTTCTCTTTCTTTTTTTTTCTCTCCTTCCCGCCGCCCAGGAGTGTGGCCCAATCGCCGATCGGCCCAAGTCCCCTTCTCCCTTTTCTTTTTCTTTTTTTGGGCCGGCCCAACACTATTCCTTTCGCATGCGCTAAGTCCAATTGACCCCCTTCCGGTCGGGCGATGACAAGCGGGGCCCGCTTGTCATCCCCAAGCTTGAGCCTTCCCCAAGCCGTGGCCGTGCATGCCGTGCAAGCCCGCGCATCCCGCCACGTTCCCATGCATCTTGGCCACGTTCCAACTCAATTAACCGCGTCATTATGTGTTCCCGCTTTTTCTCCACCGTTTCCCCACTTTCCCCACTCCGCCATTCATCATGTGCGTCGGAATGGCCGAGTTAAACTCCATCACTCGCAGCCGCCATTAATGCCGAGCTCCGACGGTTTTCGTCCGTTCCCCTTCTCCCGCCATGCCCGAGCTCCCTTGTGCCTATAAGTTTCCTCGCACTCCGGAACACGTCTCACATTCGCACTCATTCGCGTTCACTCACTCCCGTGCTCCCGCATCGTGCGCCGTCCTTTTTCCGTTGCCGTGTTCACGGTTTCCGCCGTTCCCATCGAACCGCCACTCTTTTCGCCGAACCACCACCACCTCCACCTTCGCAATCACCGGAACACACTCTCGTTCTTTGTTTCCCCAATTTTCAATCGTCGAACCGCATCATTTGCCGCCTTCCTCCCGAGTTCGACCGACGGTGAGAAAACCACCCTTTCCTCTCTTTTCTCTCCTCGCCGAGCCGGCCTCGCCTCTGCCGGCGCAAGCCGCCCGCCGCCGCCCGCCGAGCCCCGCCAAGCGGGTGTTTCCGTGTGGCCGACCCGACTCGACCACTCGGGTGCCGCCACGTGGCGCGCCAAGCCGGTGGACCAAGTCCACCGTGCACCCGTGGTTTCTCTCTCCTACGTCACTGTTCGTGGGTCCCGCAGTGATGTCAGCCCTAAAGACGCTTGCGTCATAAATCGTTTTTTCTTTTTCTTAACTAGTAAAAAGGCTGAAACTTGTAAAATTCGCGAAAATTCATCCGAACTCCGTTTGGGTCCGTTCAAGTTGCAGCGGATTCATAAAAATGTCAAGAATATATTAAAAATAGTTTAATTGTCTGTTTTTGCTGTCTAATAGCCTGTTTTTGCTGTGCTTTGTTTGTCGGTAGAATCTGGTTCCGAGGACACTCCGGTTTATTTTGAGGTTGTCGCGAGGTTCCGTTGGATCAAGATCAAGGCAAGTCATTTTCCTTTGAACATATTGTACCTAATTTGCAAATTCCTATTGTTTTATCTGTTGCATTAATTTATTTTATAATGCAATCGGGATGGGACCTATAGTTTTAAGCCCGGTTGTTTAACCGTTTATTTGATCACCGGGAATTAATTTGACTAGAAACAGGGCTAGGACATGCCTTATTATGCTTAGTACAACTAGATCATAAAAGGGAAAACTAATTTATTAGAATTATTTCACATGAAATGTTGGTCTCCGACCAGGATGGACCGTTGGTACTGTTAATCGATAAATTAAAACTTGACTTTTATGGTGGGCTATGGGTGCCCGGTTTTGCAAGTCGCACCCATGGCGCTTAAGGACCGGTTCGGGAAACCCCGGAGGAATTTTTAGTGCGTACCATAAGCCAATATGGGCAACGGTGGGCTTGTAGTATAGCTTTTCTGGCCGACGCATCCAGCGAGGTGAGCGTGATGGAGTGCGGATGGACCGGGAAAGGTCTATGCGGCTACCGGATTCACCTAGGCACGAGAGGGGCTGCCACCGGATTCGGGTAGGGGCGAAACCCGAGGTGTGATGTCGTTTGGTCGGGGAGGGTTATGCGAATGGTCCCGCACGGACTCCTTTTCGATATGCCATGGTGGTATGTCGACGCACGAACACGTGTTGTGGGGCTGTGTCTTGTGGGTACAGACGTACACCTCTGGCCAGAGAGAAAAACTATTCGAATAGCCGTGCCCGCGGTTATGGGCGATCATCCAGATTCACCGTGATTAGTCTCATTAAAATAATAATTTGATTAAGTGGAAATGAGGTAGAATAGTTGAAAGGATTGGGCCTGACTCAACGTGGTGTAGCATTGAGCGAGTGTATTAAAATATTGTTTAATTACCTTATATTACTATTTCTACGCTTTCAACTTAATGTTGTGAAATGCCCGTTTTATGAAAAGTCAAACCTAGCCTATCCTTGAAATTTAACCCTGCACACATACCTTCTTTCGGTATGACTTGCCGAGTACGTGGTTGTACTCGCCTTGCTTCCCTTTTTCCCACCTCAGTTAGAGGATGAAGGCGTCGATGAGTATGCTTTCCGAGTAGGCTCGTCCACCCGTCAAGGGTTGCTGTGGAATGGAGTCGCGTCCCGCCGAATCGAAGCCTAGCTCATAAGTTTATTTTTGTCTTTCCGCTGCATATGTAAGACTTTTTAATGTTTTAAAGACGTGGTTCTGTAAATACAATTTGTCGTTTGTGTATCCTGGCTGGTCTGGACGGGTATTTTTAAATACACATTCAGCTTCGGAAATTCGTGTGAATTTCTGGCGTGACACCAAGCACGGCGACCAGCAAAGGAGGCTTCAGGCGGTGGTCGTCGGCGCGCGCGTCCAGGACTCGTCGTCCATCTCCGGCTCATTCGCCTCGTCGTCCGACTCCTTCGGCTCCCTTGTCGTCGCCGGGCGGCGCGCTTCCACCGCCTCATGTCCCTCCTCCTCGGCCGCCTTCTTCCTCGAAGTGCACGAACGCCGACCGGTCGCTGGCCAACTTGCGCAGCCGCGTCGGCAGCCACGGGAGCTCCGCCGCCAACGCCGCTGCCTTCGACCTGCTCCTCTGAGTCCTAGCGCGACGAGGTGAGGCGGCGTGACACGAGCAGCTTCGAGGCGGTCGAGGAGACGGCGGCGTCGCCTTGGCGTGGGGAGGGCATAGGTGTGAGCCTCGGAGGGCGAGGCTGATCGGGGTGAGCGGCCCGCGGCCGACCGGAGGGGAGAAAAGGGGCGGCAGAGCTGGATTTGGGGAAAAACGGCGGCCGTGGTTGTTGGGATCCGGTGAGGATTAAAACGGGGTTGTGGAGGGATGATGGACTTGATGGTGATGTCAGCTTGATCCATTGAGCACCGGAGCTCTCGTCAGCCGCGTCTCGCCGGTGGCTCGCCTCCCCATCCGCGTCGCCTGGAGGAGCGCGAAGCCGATGATCGGATTCTCGTTCTTGGGGAGGGCCCACCAGCTCGCCGTGGCCTCCGTTGTGCAGGAGAACAGGGACAACACCGCCGTCGACGTGCACGTCAACCAGCAGAACGACGGGAACCAGTAGGGTAACGTCTTGCAGCGCCGCCCGCGCCGCTCGGCGTTTGACAACATCTCCCCGTTCGGTCTCGTGGACCCGATGTCGCCGATGCGGATGATACGGCAGATGGTGGACACGATGGACCGGATGTTCGACGACGTCGGCTGGGGTTCCCTCCGTGCAAAAAGAAGGATATCTTGTGATTTTGCAAAAAGTTCTGAAAGTTTTGAAAATCCCTCGGCGCGCCACGTGGCATGTGATTTTTGCAAACCGGGTCGGATGGTCGAATATGTATGGTTTTGATAGTTAGGGTGTAGAATACCCGGTTTTCTAATTGAATGGTCAAATACAAACTTCCACAATAATTCGATGGCCAATTATGGACTTTTTCCTTTTTAAAAAAACAAAGACTTTTGTCCATTTCGACCATGCATGAGTAAGTTTCTCACGCGTCTTAATGATCATTGTCCGTTTTATTCTTTTCTATTTTTCTAATTTTTATTGATTAACGTGGTAATTTTTAGGGTTAATTTGATCCATACTGTATTAGAAAAATATCATTACAATTCACGTTATCGGCTAGGTGCCACTAAAATTTTCTATAACTGAAACTATGCCACTCTCGTCACTCTTTCTGTCATCCTCTCTCACATCGCCACCCTCACCATCACGTCGCCATCCTCATCGTCCCTCCCCACACCGAAGTCGGAGCTCTCGTCCATGCCGTCGGAGTCGAAGCTCCCGTCGCCAGAACCCTAGATTGCCACCGCCGTCGAAGCTCCCGTTGTCGATGCCTCCGTCAGCACGGAAGGAGGAGGATGCAGCTGCAACTCCATCGGTGAGGAGTGGGGTGGTACTAGTGCACAAAGTTGAGGGGCGACCAACTTGAGGTCGTCATCGAAGGTGAAGCAACTATGAGGGCCGATCGTCGTCTCCTCCGCCCTCCTCTCCGTCTGGCGGAAGCCGCCTCCTCCACGGTGAATCCATCAGGCAAGGGGATGATGGCAACACGCGACGGCTAGATCCAACCACCCTGATCCTAAGGGCAGTGGATCTAGCCACCTCTGTCCCCAACGCCAGCTGCCTCCTTGTCTCCCCCGTCCGTCCCCAAGTGCTGACCGCCGCCTTCATCTCCAACACCGAGCACCTAGTGCCGCCTCCTTTCATGAGCACCCGTCGGTGCTGTCAGCACCCTTGACGGTGAGAAGGGCAACCTCGCTCACGTCCGACCCCGCTCAGCCCATCCGTTCGCTCCGACGTGCTCTCAGAGCTCACCAGCTTTGCCCTGCAACTCCGCTCCAGCAGCGGACGATGATAAGAACAGATGAGAATTGACGATGATAATAGAATACTGACGGGAGTGGTTCTAATTTTAGAAAAATTCAGTGGCATCCAGTCGATAACACAAATTGTAATGGTATTTTTATAATATGTCATATTTGTAATGGCATGAATCAAATTAACCTAATTTATGTGTTGTGAGAGCGAACGTGGAGGTTTTTTAATTGATGGCTCTGTCGTGCCGTTCGCCTTCCTATGCACGTCCCGGTGCCTTGGTAGGTGATGCCACCAGCCGCCCCGCCGTTGATGCAGACAACCTCCCAAGGCCCTCGATGGCAAACACCACGGCCATTGCAACTCCCGGCGGGACCTCAACGGC
Organism: Oryza australiensis; assembly: GCA_019925245.2. Lineage (NCBI taxonomy): Eukaryota > Viridiplantae > Streptophyta > Magnoliopsida > Poales > Poaceae > Oryza > Oryza australiensis. The sequence continues at coordinate 1,277,254 of JAIFGZ020000583.1, read as the reverse complement.
AATAGTGGCATCAACATCCGCCACAACTGCGCATCCATTAAACTGGGAATTTTCATCCATGGCTGCAAGCTGTAGCTAATCCCATTGCTCTCATATCCTATTCCCAATTCAATGCATGACTGGAACTTGTGCGGAATGTGCATAAAATTCACAATTCAATGCATGACTGATACTGGTGCAAAATGTGGACAAAATTAAGAAAACCCCGTCTTCCACTTCCACTTGCATCCGTCGCCGGCGTACCCCCTCCCATCAAACGTCCCATCCGGCACCACCTCCACGTCGCCGAGCCCGAGCACGCTGCGCAGCCACAAACCCACGCGCCAATTAAGAAAACCCCGTCGCCGCCACACGTCACTCAGCCGCCACCTGCAACAGTTCCGTTCCCGCCGCCCATCCAACCGCGCCCCGCCATCTTCACCATCGTGGAACTATCGCCGCCCATCCAGTCGCCGGCGAAGATATATATTGCCCACAGCCCTTCCCTGCCCGAGCCACTGCTCCTCTGTCCCTCTCTCCTTCCACACGTCGAACACCTTGCGTGCATAACCACCCGGCTCCGCGCTCACCCTCCCGCCGCTGGAGCCCAGCCTATCGAGAAGGACGAATCCAACGGCGCCTGAACTGAGGACGACCACGAGCAGCTGACGTCACCGAACCTAGAACTTCCATCGAAAACCTGGCAGGGGTCCTGCTCCGCTCCGACGATGCTCTGGTTCGAGCAGCGACGGCATCGACCGACCGACCGATCTCCTCGGAAAACACGTCCCGGTGAGCTGGAACGCCTCGTTCATCCCCAATATGGACGGGAAGTGGACTCCGCTGGATACCTGAACGTCCCGCCGCCACGCCCGGCCGCCTAGTCGACGTGCGAGCGTCGCTGCCTCCGCCGCCGGTGGTTGCCGCAGATCGCAAAACACTGTGCGGCACCCTCCCAGTAGCTAGCCCAGCCGCCGGTCACGCCCAAACGAGAACTGACTTCATATCATTAATATGTTGGATCCGATCAACTGGAATCACTTTCGGTCACACCACATGCCGCTAGTGCACGAGAAAAGAAGCGAGAGATGCACTAAAAGGGTGGGTTCCCCTTAACTCAGAATTAAAAGCGAGAGATACTCGAAGGAAAAAAGAACCATATATGCCAGTGATCAAGACGAAGGAGAAAAGGTAAAGAGAAATTCAGAAATATTCGATCGATCTGCAGCCTCTTCTCATGGCACCCGTCAAGATCAACGAGACCATCGCTGCTACCAGTACTGAAAAATCATTTTTAGTTGAAGCGCTAAAATCCACAATAGCCCGTTTCAATAGGAACCGACTAAAAACATTTTTAATCCCGGTTTTAAAGAGTGATAAAATCTTATAATTTTTAATCCCGACCGGGACAAAAGACTATTTTTAGTCTCGGTTCAAAAATCTCCGTATTATTGTAAGGTCCCATTACTTTTAGTCCTGGTTGGTGCACCAACCTGACTAAAAATCAATATTTCTCCCATTTTTTACTAAACCGGGACAAAAATCATCGGCTTCCTCGTTCCCCGTGCCGCGCGCGTATCCTCTCCTCTTAGATCTTTCTCTCCCTCTCCCTCTCCCTCTCTCCCGGTCCGTGGCGGCGGCGGCCCCACGCGCGGGTGGGCGGCGGCGGCGGCCCGCGTGTGGGCGAGCGGCGGCGACGCCCACGCGCGCGGCGGGAGGCGATGACGGCCCGCGGCGGCGGCGGGGCGGCGGGGGGCGACGGCCGGCGCGGCGGCGACGGCGGCGTCTGCGGCGGTGCCGTGTGTGTTGATCGTGAAACTTCTTGAGATGGATTTGTTTGATCTGTGAAAGTTGATTTGAGAATTTGTTTGATGATTTTTGTTGTAGTAAAATGTATTCTTGTGGATCCGTGAACTATGTTTGTGGATCCGTGAAATATGTTTATGAATCTATGAAATATGTTTGTAGATCTGGACATATGTTCTTGAGATGGATTTGAGATGGATTCTTGTTTCACTAAGATGTATTCAAGATGTATTTTTGTTTATTTGTGATGTATTGATTTTGTTGTTGCATTGTGGAAAAATGATATGCAAATAGAAAAACAATGAAAAAAGAAAAGGAAAAAGATGGTAGCCACGTGGTGTTTTTATCTTTAATCCTGGTTGATAAAATCAACCGAGATTAAAGATGTATTTTTAGTCCTGGTTATTTTAACCAGGACTAAAAATGATGATCTTTTATTCCAGATTCATAGTCCGATTCGAAAACCAGGACTAAAGAAGATTATCAACCGGAACAATGAGTTTATGTACGAGTGTACTAGTGTCATGGTTCTTGTGATAATGTCCTGCGCCCTCACATCCACATTTGCTAGCCTATCCATCCCAAAATATAATTATTTTTATTTTAAACTATAAAGTTTTAGGATGAAGTACTCTTTACTCTTTTACGTTTTCAATTGCTTTCTCCATTATATAAAGGACACAAAATGCACCACCAACACACACACATATAATATCGTCTCTTTAGCAACGAACAGAAATCCGCAAACCCTAACAGAATACTTAATACTAATTAATGGAGTTGCTATTGTCATGTGCAGGGGGTGGGACGGAGTGCACCGTTGAAACGCCACACTGCACGACAGATTCGTGCAACGCAAAATGCCAGGCATACTAGTACAAATCCTCTTCATAAAGGCCATAACATGACTACGAATTAATATGAATTACGGACCGTCACAATAAAATTATCTCAAATTGACATTAAAAAAGGCAACAAAGATATATATACATACATGTTAGATTTGCAGAAAATTATAGTCCGTCATGGATTATAATTATCCATGATGGGCTCAAACAAAAGCTCGACAAAATATGAGCCTCTTTCGGTGACGGGCGCAAAACTACAGCCCGGTTGAGATAACTATTATAGCCCGACATTATGGCCCGTCATCGATGAGTACATCGGTGACGAACTTGAACTGTGGCCCGACAAAGATAACTTGATGAGCTTCTCAGCATATAAATACCTCCCTTCACCCATTATACTGGCTATCCCACAGTTGAAAGGTGTAGGAGGGTGAATTTTTGTCTTTTTTAAGAATAGTTGAAAAAAGTAGGTCAGTGCCTTTGTAGCCCCATGATCTTCTCACCCTGCAGCTTCTGTCCACATTCTCGCCACCATCTTTGTTGTCCTTGTGATAGACTCTTTCTTTCATGTTCCCCAAATACTCAGGATATCTCTGTCGAAGATGGTGTAAGGCTCGTCTGCATTGACAGATAAAAATACGTAAACTTTCAAAGCTTTCTACCGCATATTTGCTTGAATACATGATATTCCATTGTTAGTCGGAATAAAGACTTATAGTCCCTTGCAAGAAGCTGCTTTGAATACTAGTATAGAAATGGCGAGTGAAAAAGGAACATCCTCTCATAACTGGTAATAAAGATTCCATCGATCACGACTAGCTTGCGTGTAGCAATTGCTTCCTACCATTTGAAGCTCGAGTTTACATGATAATCCTAGACATTGCACCCTATCATTTTGAATAAGGCGAGACCGAGGTAGGCGAAGAAGGTATCGTGGCCCCTTCACGGATCAGCAGCGGCATGCGATGCGGATGCCAACGATACAAATAAGATGACCTACTCCATTGACCACGACTCGCTCGACGGCGAGATTTGCTTCATGCCATTTGAAGCTTGAGTTACTTCCAGTTACGCTCAGTGCTGCATATTAGTGTGAACTTTCCTTTTAGATATTTCTGCAACAGCATTTTACAAGGCTCAACCAGTAATAAACTTTGCAGTTCAGTATTTGAACATCCCGGATGTTCAAATACTCTTTGAAACATCTCGGATGTTCAAATACTACTTGAAACATCTCGGATGTTCAAATACTGAACTGTAAAGTCCATCTAACCTTGACAATGCTTAGAGCCATAGATGCATGATTTGAGCTTGCAAGCTTTGAAGAGCTTCCCCTCAAAGCCGGGGATCACGTCTTCTTCCATAATCATATTTCAGTTCAGTCATGACTTTTGCAATGCATCCATGCAACCGTTCGTTACCGAGGTAGTGGTGATGAGTAGTGGACGCATGCGTTAGTATGATCGTCCATGCAAACGCACACGCCACCTCAATGGCTACTTTCAATGCAAACGCTAGTAGTAATTCTTGTGTACTTATAGTATGTATTGCATGGTATTCTGCTCCATGGCTACTTTCGCTTTGCCTCCACAAGATGGTGTGTGTATGATTACATCCCTTCTAAGCATAAAGATGAGACTCTGGTTGTCTGCTTCATTTCATCTGGAGCTATGAAAATGACGACGATGACACTGACATTTTGGTGTACACAGGACATGGAGGCAATAGTCTTCCTGTACACAAGACTTTTGCCTCCCAGACCGTGTACATCAAAATGTCGTGTCATCGTCGTCATTTTCATAGTCTTCCTGATGAAATGATGCATAAACCGTAATCCGCATCATTTCATCTAGAGAAGCTTGCAACCTCAAATCATGCCTCTGTGGCTCTAAGCATTGTCGAGGTTAGATAGACTTCGCAGTTCAGTATTTGAACATCCAAGATGTTTCAAGTAGTATTTGAACATCCTAGATGTTTCAAAGAGTATTTGAACATCCGGGATGTTCAAATACTGAACTGCAAAGTGTATTACTGGCTGAGCCTTGTAAAATGTTGTTGCAGAAATATCTAAAAGGAAAGTTCACACTAATATGCAGCACTGAGCGTAACTGGAAGTAACTCGAGCTTCAAATGGCATGAAGCAAATCTCACCCTCGAGCGAGTCGCGGTCAATGGAGTAGGTCACCTTAGTCGTATCGTCGGCATCCACACCGCATGCCGCTGCTGGTCCGTGAAGGGGCCAAGACACCTTCTTCGCCTACCTCGGTCTCACGTTATTCAAAATGATGGGGTGCAATGTCTATGTTTACCATGTAAACTCGAGCTTCAAATGGCAGGAAGCAAATGCCACACTCGAGCGAGTCGCGGTCGATGGTATCTTTATTACCAGCTGGGAGAGGATGATCCTTTTTTCACTCGCCATTTCTATACTAGTGTTCAAAGCAGCTTCTTGCAAGGTAGTACAAGTCTTTGTACCGAGGAGCAATGGAACATCATGTAATCAAGCAACCATGCGGTAGAAAGCTTTGAAAGTTTACATATTTTTACATGTTAATGCATACGAGCTTTACACCATCTTCAACGGAGATGTACTAAGCATTTGGGGTGACATGTAAGACGGCGCCTATCATAAGGTCGACAAAGATGATGGCGAGAAAAGGAAAAGAAGCTGAAGGATGAGAAGACCATGAGGCTTCAAGTGCAATGACTCCCGAGCTCAGCTGCTCAATGTGGATTTGGCTGAGCATATGCCAGATGCCCTGGTTTTGAATGAAAATACTCATGCGTCAGGGAGCGGCGCCAGATGCCCAATTGCTTCACCTCGTTTTATTATGTGCTCCTCAGGGATTATGTAGGGGAGGAGAGCATCTACTCCCAAGTGTATCACCGTTAACTATCTCATGTCTTCTTTTTCCTTCGGTTTGCTATGTTGGAACGTTAGGGGATTAAACAACACGGCTAAGAGGGCCCTAGTGAAGGATGTGATTTCTTCTTGTTCTGTTTCTATTTGCTATTTTCAACAGCCCAAGCTGAATGTTGTGGAACCTTATGTTGTTTCTGAGCTGTGTGTTATGACTTCATATGAACTTGGCTTATAGTATTTATATGAACTTGGTTTAAAAGAGAGACATCATATGAAATTGGTTTTAAAAGAGATACTTCATATGAACTTGGTTTAAAAGAGAGACTTCATATGAACTTGGTTTAAAAGAGAGACTTCATATGAACATGACTTATATTAATAGTATTTATATGAACTTGTTTTAAAGAGAGACATCGTATGAACTTGTTTTCAAAGAGAGACATCATATGAACTTGGTTTAAAAGAGAGACTTCATATGAACTTGGCTTATATTAATAGTATTTATATGAACTTGTTATAAAAGACAGACATCATATGAACTTGTTTTAAAAGAGAGACTTCGTATGAACTTGGCTTATAGTATTTATATGAACTTGGTTTAAAAGTTCATTAAAATATGTTAGTATTTGTATGAACTTGGTTTAAAAGTTCATTTATAGTAATATGTTAGACCAAATATCCTATAATACTTCTGAAAAAAACAATCTAATCGGTCTTAATAACTAAGCTCGTCACCAATGAAAGCATCGGTGATGGTCATTAATGAAAGCCCGATAGAGATGTTGATCAAATCCGATCGAGCATGAAATTTAAAGCCCGTCACCGATGATGACATCGGTGACGATCATTAATTAAAGCCCAATTGAGATAATGAGGTCATCCGATCGGGCTTCAACCTCTAGGCCCGTCACCGATAAGAGCATCTCGTGACGGGCCTTAGCTATCGCCCGATTGATATGTTGATCTTACCGATCGGGCTAGGTATTTAAGCCTGTCACCGATTACTACATCAGTGACGGGCTTTGGTTTTAGCCCGTCACTGATAGAATTTTCCCATCGCCCTCGCGCGCGAAACTAGAATTTTATCTGTGACGGGCATTACATTAAGCCCGATTGAGATGACTGATCTCGATCGGGCTTAATCTATAGCCCGTCACGGATTTGCTTCGAATTTCTTTAAAAGAACGCGCTGATTCAGATCTACACTTATTGCAAAAAATTTCTAAGTCCTCGAACCCTAGCGCCGCCGCCGTCCCTTGCGTCCTCCTCGCCACCGACGGCCGTCTTCGAGCCCGACGACGTCCTCCCTCGCCGCCACCACCGAGTGTCGTTGCCAGGTTAGTCGTTAATCTCCCTTGATTTGTGTGGCCGTTCATCTCCCGGCCATTTCTTCCCCCCGCCCGCGGCCCGACGCCCTCCCGACACCGTTGCACTCCCGACCGCCCACCGTCGCCGCTTCGACGCCCTCCACCATCGCCACCCCAATGCCCCCACCACCGTCGCTGCCCCGACGCCCCCACCGTCGCCTCCCCGAGCCCCCCGCCGACCCCGACGTCGTTGCTCTCTCGGCCGCCCATCGTCGCCGCCCGATCTCGCTGAACCCTAACTCCCGCACCCTATCACCGTCGCCATCGTCGCAAGACGCCGCCACCGCACGCCTTGCAAGCGCACCCGCATGTTTGATTAATGATTGTGTGAATATATATGAAATGTGATGGCGCCCTTTTGTTTAATATGGACTGTGAATTAATGGACTTTGTGAATGGAGTTTGAATATATTAGTAGACTCTGAATTTGATTATATATTTAGTGACTATGAATTGTGAATGTGAATGTACTTCGAGATCGAATTTTGACTGAATTTTGAATTATAGGCAAAGAAGTTTGAATTTTGAATGTTAATTAATTTTGAATGTGAATGGACTTTAGATTTTTCTTATGATCGTGAATCATATATATATATATATATATATATATATATATATGGACTGTGAATTTTGAATGTGAATGCACTTTAGATTTTTCTTATGACTCGAACCATATATATATATGTACCGTGAATTTTGAATGTGAATTTGATTAATTTTGAATGTGAATGGACTTTAGATTTTTTTCTTATGGCTATGTACATCGTTAATAATAGTGTTAGTGGCTCTACACAATTTCACTTAAAATGCAACTTTTATATCCTCGCCATTCCACCTCTCCTCTCATCCACTTATCCTCTCCACCTTATCTCCCTTACCTCATCCTCCTCTCTTTCTCTCTCTCGGCGCATTCTCCTCTATTTCTCTCTCTCGGCGCATCGTCCTCTAAACGGTAATGACATGTAAAATATAAAATAAAATATGGTAAATAAAATCTAAAAGAAGAAGAAGGAAAAAATATATACAATTTTTTCCTTAATCTTTTTAGGTTTTTTCTCTATGTGATTTGTCGTGCAGAAATCATACTGTTAACGATGACTCCTACTGTTAATTTCTTTATTTTGTGATTTTGTAAGATATTTAGAGGATGGCTCAGCACGGCGAATCAATATCGGCAACAACTAGTGGTTCCACAAGGACATGGACCCTTAGAAGCCCTAATAAAATCCAAAAGGAACGTTACACCATAACAGAGGTGGACCTCCTAGGAGTACCGTCCACTCCCCCGACTGTGCCCATGAAGTTCAAGATGATCTACGGAATAATAGGGAGACAAACTTTTAGTATTTTGCATGATCACATCAAGGAGATGTCGGATGTGAAGAAGGAAACTGCTTGGCTAAAGTTCATGGAGAGCTTTGAATATCCTGCAGCTGACGAGGACAGGTGTTAACACTGGAATTTGGTAACAAGGTCGCTGAGTCCTAAGGGAGCAAGGTGGAATCGAATCGGCCGAGGTCGGGGTTGTATCGGCTAAAAGAGTAATCGGTGCAGGGCCGGTCGGTGGGAATGGGTTGAATGCAACACCGACGGTCGATTCCATGTTTAAAAGAGATAAGACCGTATCCAATGCAGAAACTTGAAGATAAGTGGGGATTCGGATGTTAATGGCGCGTTTAAAGATATTGCCACCTATGGATAAAGTCCTGTAATGGCAGTTGTATCTGTAAATTAGGAGTTTGTTAAATTGTTAGTTGCAATGGACCTTGTTAGGGATGATATGATGTTTAGATAGAGTCTGAAGTTGTTACAGGTATTTGTATTTCGGGTATAAATAGGACCCGAGACCCTGTGTATGAGAACACTTCAATCAATCTAATCTTCGGCGCATCGCCATCTTTTTCCTTTTGGACGAACACCCTGTTTGGCTTCGGGCTGCATCGTCTCGATCCCCGGACTCAGGTAAATGTTTGTCGTTAGTAGTGAGATTGCTCGTTTCTAATGCTTCCATCGCAATGACACATTGGATTCAGTAGTTTTGCTACGCCATATATCATATAGTGCATATGAACCAACCCAGTGTTTAGATCTATCTTGCGGTTGACTCATCTTGTCGAAGATGCGTGGTCAGCGATGCTAGGTCTAAAGGCTGGTTGATTCGTATGCAATATCTACCATCTTACGGAGTGTAAATCGAAAGTAATAGATTGAATGCTTCTTTTGATACTCAATGTTGCATCAAGACTGAACTATTGAGTCGTCTTTTGAGTCGTCGGTGATTTATTCTTTTGGATTTACATTATCTGGGGATAGCGTCGGGGTTTCAGCCGACCTTATCTGTTTTTATATGTTTCTTTTAATATGATTGTTATCAGATCTACTGTAGGGCTGTAGTTTGTCTATATTGTGTTTATTTACGCCCTTAATCTGAGAACGTCATGTTTGCGCGAGAACCATCGGAGCATCAGCCGATTTAATGTCAGTTTCCCGGAGTCGGCTGGTTTATTGGTCTGTATATTCGTTATTCTTCGTCATATTTGGGCCGGATGGCTGATGATCGCCTTGGCGTAGCCGATGCGCTTCGGTTGCTTGGTTCAAATATGGCCAGGAATAGCATGTGTACGATCATGGATTTCCTCGGCCGACACCGCGGGGGTTTGACCTAACGCTTAACAGATATTTTCTTGTATTTTCTCTTGTTGATTGGCAGATCAAATCAACTGGCACGCTCTACACACTCGTAGGCGGCTAGGAAGGACTCGCACCGGAGTCAAGCGATCTCCCGTGCCGCGCGTGAGAGAAATTTCTCGTCAACACGCTTCTTGGCACGCCCAGTGGGACTATCTTTGTCGGCTCGACTCGGACGAATAGACTCACCGGCAAGATGGTCGACTCCAAGATCCCCGGCATCACACAGACAATGTCGTACCCGTAAAAATGGATCAACTATCGGCTGAACAAAGAAGCCGAGTATAAGAAGATGGTGGAGGAACTCCGAACAATTACCTTCAATCCTTCACCCAAACAAGGTCCGGAACGGTCCACCAAAAGTACAAGTTCAGCCTCAACGATACCATAGCGTCCTCGTCGAGTGATGCGAAGGGCAAGCGTAAAGTGGAAGAACCAACTCAAGTGCGGGATGATCGGCCGTGTACTCTTTGCAAGATCGGATCGACTCGGCCGTCCATCACGCGTTGGTCAACCGAGCAAAGATCCTGGGTCAACACCCTCAACAATATGATTTCTCATGTGGTTGATGCCAAGGTGGCCGAGCAGCTGCAAAGGGGTCCTACATATTTCACGGATGGCAAGTTTCCCAACTACAGGACACTAGTCACCCAAGATCGGCCGCTTCCGTTAATAGCGCCCAACCCGCCAGAGGAGCCGCCACTTGAGCCCAAGCGGGACGGCTGTGAAACCAGCGGTCACTATTTTAAACCGACAACACCGCTGCCCCAAGGTCAATTCGACATGTTTCACCATAATCGGCGCCGAGCCGATTGATCATGGCGATAACGAATATCGAGGGACGACACTGCTTCCGCACCCGCCAACGCCACCACCGGAATCCCGACCGCCACCCGCTGATCATCGTTACCAATACCAAGGGGGTCGTCAGGATCATCATTACCGACCTCAGACACCTCCACAGCTGTATCGGCAGGCACGTATGCCGTATGACCCATACGAGCCGATACAAGAAGATAATACGACTGGGCCGAACTAATCGCACGTCATGCGAGATCGGTTCGGCCTCAAACCAAAAGAATCGGGAATATGTACCGGTACCCTTACCGGAGCATTTCGAAAGAATTCCATTACCCAACCGGTACAAAATCCCGGATTTCTCTAAGTTCTCTCGGACAGACAATGTATCTACTTACGAGCATATCACCGATTCTTAGCACAATGTGGTGAAGCATCGGCTCACGACCCTTTGAGAGTTCGGCTATTTCCCCTTTCTCTTTCAGGGATCGGCCTTCACTTGGTTCTCCTCGTTGCCTTACAACCCGATTCGAATCCGGCCGATCTTGAGAAACAGCCCATAGCTATTTTTATTCGGCAACCATGAAATGAAGTTGTCGACCTCACCAAAGATCGTGCAAAAACATAATGAATCGGTCCAGACTACATTCGCGCTTCCGAGAAATGAGAAACCGATGCTACACTGGTGCTATCTGGACGCTCACCGGCCGATTTAGCCTTCCATGGTCGATCGCGCCAATCGGGAAAGATTCTCCGCGCAGACTTCGAAAGTCTAGCCCACTGGCGCAGAGGGTAACGGCCCATGAACAACGTTTCCAAGAAACCAGAAGGCTGTCAAGACCATAACACAAGTCATCGTCGACTCAGATTGTGGATCCGACGACGACGAAACAGAAGTGGCGGCAGCTGAATGGGCTAAGAACAAGAAGGCCATCGTCTGCCAGTGGCTGCTCAAAACGGCTAAAGAAGAGAAATACGATTTTGACATCACTAAAGCCGACAAAATCTTCGACCTACTACTCAAAGAGAAACAAATTCAGTTGCCTAAAAATCATGTGATCCCGTCGGCCGAAGAGTTGAAAAAGAAGAAATACCGCAAGTGGCACAACTCTACATCTCACGCCACGAACGATTGCAAAGTCTTCAGCGCAGATTCAATCGACCATCGAGGCCGGGAAGTTGAAGTTTGCTGACTCAAGTCGGCCCATGAAAGTAGACGGCAATCCGTTCCCGGTCAACACAGTCCATGCCGGACTCGGACGAACTAATCGGCAGAGCAGAACAACGTGCGGCTTAGCCGATACGACAATCAAGGCCGAAACAGGAGAGGGTCAGATAGGAAACCCCTCTACACAAATCAACATGGTGCGCCGAGTTATCAGATCGGCCGGCCGACAGCCGATCCATGAACGAAGCGTATACCACCGTCAATACCGGTTTCGGCGTGAAGAAAGCTACGACGAAGTACCTCGCCGGCATGATCCAAGAGTCCAAAGCCGGCGGAACATAGCAAGCCATGACGATCCACATTGGCATTGTGGCTTCTTCAGCATTGGGAATCCGGCATGAGACTACCAACACCGGAGGACTGCCCTGCATGTAACGACCATCACGTCATGACGAACACAGAGCTCGTCAACAAGCAAGTCCAGTCCGTTTCATTCCCGTGAGCCGTCCAACTAAACCGGAGACGGCGACGGTGCATGATCGGCTCGGCCCGGTCCATCAAGACTTCTTCGTCGACGAAAATCAAGATGGGGACGATCGTAACAACGAGGAGGCCGACGAGGAGGGACCGCCAATCCCAGTGGTGCCCGTCCGATCTATTTACAAAAGACTCGTAAAAGGAGAATTCAGCGGCTTAAGCGTGAAGGGAGAGAGGACGAGGTGGCACAAATGATATGCGAACAACGCCGTCGGCTGGGCAAGATCTAAAGACGGTGGGTACCCAGCAGAGAACGCTACGGCCACCGAAGAGCAAGGCGGAGAGAGCCCCGCCGACCGAGCCGAAGGGCACCAAAGGGAAAGGTAAAGCCGCCGCATCGGTCAACATGGTCTTTGTGTTGCCCGCCGACCCGGTGCCCCGGCCGACGCAGATACCATTGAAGATGACCCGCAAAACTAATGATCTCCCAGCACAGGCCATTTTCGACAAGCGGAAGGAACCGAAAATCGACATCCGAAGCCATTGTACGTTAAAGGTTTCGTCAACGGCAAGCCGATTTCCAAAATGCTAGTCGATGGAGGAGCGGTAGTCAACCTCATGCCTTACGCAACTTTCGTAAAGCTTGGAAAAGGAGCCGAAGACCTGATCAAACCGTGACATCCTAAAAATCGAGAATCAAAATCGGAACGTAAAAATCGGAACTTTCAAAAACCGTGGCCTATTGCTTCTTCTCGGGTTTTGTTGCTTCTTATTTGCCACTCGCTGCATAAATTTAGTCGTGGTCAATTCCCTTTTGGCATATTAGGAGTTTTCGGAGTTGACAAAATGTCGGTGCGGAAGTCGCACTGGGTTTTAAAAGAATCCGGAAAAAGTGCGGATTCGTGAAAACGTGTTCTGGGACATATAAAATAAAATTTTTGGTTGGGAAAAGATAAATTAAAACACAAAATAAATAATAAAATTTTCGGGAGGCGTACTCGAAATGTGGGAATTTGATTTTGTTAAAAATGAGTGAATTATGAAAATTTGGAAAAAGAATTTAAATAAGTATGAAAAATAATTGTGGAAAATAAAAGTCAAGAAAAAGTTTAAAATATAGAGTTAAAAATTATTTTTACAATATTAGGATTTATTTTGGAATTTTTAGAAGGAAAGAAAATGGAAAATGGGAAAAGAAAATAGAAAATCGGGAAATTAACAGATCGCACTGTTCATTGGTCACAAGATGCTCGACGCCGTACCGCCCCGGCCGCGCGCGCCGCCGCCGGCCAGACGCGCGCCCAGACGCGCGCGCCACGCGCCCAACCGCGCCGGCCCCCACCCGCGCACGCGCCACGCGCGGCACGCGGCGGCGCCGCGCGCCACGCGCCGCGCGCGCGCGCGCGCCGAGCCGGACCCAGCGCGCCGCGCCCGCGCGCCGCGCCGCCGCCGCTGTGAGCCGCCACCCCGCGCCGCGCGCCCGCCACGCGGCCGAAGCCGCGCTCCGGCCCCTACCTCGCGCGCGCACGCCGCTCCGGACCCCGCGCCGTGCGCCCTCGCCGCCGCGTCTCGCCCGCCGCACCCGGCCCCCCGAGCTGCGCCGCGTGTCGCGCCGCGCCGCGCATGCCCGAGCCGTCCCCTCTCCTCTCGCGCCGCGCCGCGCCGCGCCTATAAAGGCCGCGCCCGCGCGATTCCACCGCACCGCCACCGTGATCTCGCCGTTCCCGAGCGCCACCGCCAAAAGCCGCCGCCGTTTAGCCGCGCCGCCGCGCGCGCCGGTCCCCGAGCCCCCTTGCTCCTCCCCGACCGCCATCGCCGTAAGCCCGCCGCCGCCCCCTTTTCCCTTGTGCGCTAGCGCCGCCGCCGCCTCTGTTTTGGCCGAGCCCCGGCCGAACACCTTTCGGGCAAATGAACAAGTGCGCTAGAGAAAAAGGAAAAAAAAAAAAGAAAAAAAAAAGAAAAAAAAAAGAAAAAAAAAGAAAAATGGGGAAAAATTTGGAAAAATTTTGGAAATTTTGGAAAAATATTTTGGGAAGTCTTGAGTAAAATTTTGGGCAAAAATAAATTATTTTCTCGCATGTTTTCTCAGTGCAATGTTTGAAAATCGGAATCGGGCGTTTTCCGAAATTTCCAATCGCATCGTTTTTCGATCCGGATTCCGTTTAATTCTTTCCCGCCATCGAAATAGGTTTCGCTTTTGTACCCAAACCCTCAAATTTCGAGCATGAATTTTCTTCGCTGATATTTTCAAACGTAATTTCCAAATTTATTACGATCGCCGACTTTGCGAAAACCCTAAGTCATCGCTCGATTCCAAAACCCGGATTTTCCCGCAACCCTTGTCCTAACTCGAGTAGAATTTTCGGCAAAACTTTTGGAGTTGTTTTCATGGCTTTTGTGGTTCTTTTCGATCTCTCGGTGTTTTGTTGAATTCTAACCGAATTCAATTGATCTTCGCACGTACGGGTAGCGCCCGAAGAAACCGGCATCGACACCGCGGAAGATCCCACCCCTCAAGTGTGCGAGCAAGGCAAGTCTTCACACCCTTTGAACATATTGATCCCCTTTGCGAAATGATGTTATTTTAAACTCTAAACATGCATGCTTTACCGGATTGCCTATACTTGTTATGCCATACCTTGCTATTGATTACCTTTAGAATTACTCCTTGTAACTCGCGATGTGATACAAATAACCGAAGCATAACTTCGGTAAACTGCTTAGCCCCGCTAAACTTAGACCATGCATACTCATGACTTTATGAAAAAGCTTTGTGCTTGGGCAACTACCTTAGGGAGGTAGTTGAGCTTCGGCATGTGGAGACATGAGCGCCACATGGCCCCGATGAACTAAGTTTGATGAAAATTGAAAGTACTATACAAATGTTTTAGACTGGGGCGGCCGGATGATTTGGGTGGATTCCGGAAAAGGCAAGTGCCGACCCTGGTCAATTAAGGACCGAGCCATGAGATAGCCGGAAACGAGCCGCACAACCGTACTTCTCGAATGGGTATAGACCTAGCCGACTAGATAGCCGAGCGGAGGCGTATCCTTGCATAGATGGTTCTCTATGATGTGGTTATGGGATGAGGATGAGGCTGCGGCCTTTGTTATGAATGGTGGGAATAAACTAATGTTAAATAAACTTAAAGATCCGGAAAGACTTCCCTTACCCCGGTGCGCCGAACTCCTCTCACCGCTAGAAAAGGACGGCTAGAGTGCATGAGGGCTAAAGTTCATGGAGCGGAGTACGCCAAAGCAAGGTTATCGAAAGGCTTTGCCGTGACCGTCTCATGTGTTGAGGCGTAGGCTCATTTGTTGGGCTGTCGCGGAGTACGGGTAAAGTGTACATCCACCGCAGGTGAATGAATCAATCTATTCGAATAGCCGTGCTCGCGGATATTGAGCATCGTGACAAGACTTTCGCTTGGCTAGATTTTAAACTTAAAACTGCGGGATGGGTTTGCATGATGATTTTGTTCGGTGGATCAACTTCTCGAGAATGCGAGAAGGGGTGGACTCCCGAAAATCATGACGAACCGGAGACGGAAGCCATCCTTGGAATCACGATGGATGGTAGACGGAACCGTCGCCGGATTAATGAACCATGAAATTAAAACTTGATTTTGGCTAGTCGGTAGGCTTGTGAAAAGAATTGAAAAACTCGGCTTTACGCAAAAATAACCCTAGCCGTGTTCTTTGAATATCTCTATCATATGCATCAATTCTCGTGTTGACTTGCCGAGTACGGTTGGTACTCACCCTTGCTATACGCACAAACCTCCATGATGGTAATGAAGAGCCGAAGACCCCTACGCGTACTACGCGGAGGGCGAAGGAACCGACGGCGCATATTAGACCTTAGTCCCGTCGTTGCTCGTGGCAATGGACAAGCCGCCGCCTCTTTCCGCCGCCTTATCTAAACTCGTTTTTATGTTGTATTCGGACCATAAGGTCCTGTGGATGAACAATGCCTTCGGGCCTATTTATGTAATAATGGTATTGTAAGACTATTCGTGCATGTGCACTCGATTATCCAAGATCGCATTCGTGGGTACCAACTACTTGATCCAGGGGAATGGTACCATGAACACGAAAGATTCCCGACTCAAAATCGGGGTCCACAGAGCTGGTATCGAGCCATGCGACCGTAGGCTAAGACCAAATGGCGCCCTACCCCTAACTAGATGGCTAAAGGGAAATATCCCTACGTAGGAACAGCTTTTAAACTATTATTTCCGAAAATGCAAATATATCTTTTCTACATCCGTATTTCTTTATACCAAATGATTATGATAGCTCCCTCTCGCTAACCCTAAATTGCCCGTAAAAGCGATGTCAAACCACGACGGAACTGGGAAGTCACTAACCCGCGAGACGAGGGGTTCGTGGTACAACTTCGCCTACTATGGTGCTTGAGATACCCGGAACCGCCCACTTATCACACCAAGAGACATGGCTCCGAGATGTATCCAGCTGGGAGGCGCCGTGTCCATAGAAGCCCGCATGGGGAGTGAGACATCCTACGCTTCCACACTCGCTACCACCGGACCTAGCGAGAAGCGCTATTCAGATGCCGCTCGCGAGGCCTTCCTTCGCCTTAATGCGGAACACCGTGCCGAACTCACAATGACAGAGTTCGTGCATCACCCTTACCGCGAAGAGGGCAACCCGTCGCACCGTGGAGGCTACCCCCGCTGCTACAACCCGATGGTCACGCGTTTATCGCGTTGGGCGGAAGACAGACGATCGTACGAGGAGGCCCCGCTCGAGATCAACGATCGCAGCCACGCCTCAATGATCGGTCGCGCACCACCAAGGCCGTGAAGACCAGATAAGCATGCTGCGCACACGCCGCAGCCAATGGTGCTCGTATGAGCAACTCTCGGACCGCTACATGGCCCGAGGGGAGGCTCTAGTAGAGCTGGAAGAGCACTCAGAAAAGCAAGCAAGCAGATCAACCGCCTAGAGGAACAAATGCACACTCATCCCGTCTACGCCGCAGTACTTCCACCGAGCCCGTACCATCACATCCCGCCCGTGCCCGACCACTATTACCATATAACTCCAGCAAGCTTTGATACTTTTCAAGCTATGATGGAGCAAGCTTTCATGTTGAGCACGAGCCCGCACCATACCGGTCGACCCCACTGCCCACCCCGAGCTCCGTACCGCACCTCCGAGCCGGGATCGGAGGGTAACCCCATCCGATCCACACCGACACGGAGTCCGAGGCGGAGCCCATGGAGATCAAATGGGAGTCTAGCGACACCGACTCAATGGAGGAGGAAGTTCCCCCTCGTCGCTTGACTCACACGGGAGGCCCCTCACCCGCCGATCGCTCGCAAGAGTACGCGGCCACCGAGTCGAAAGATTCGGCGTGACTCCGAGGCCGCCACCTCCGAGCCGTGGGGACTTCGGTTTGCTTCAGCGGCAGACCACCCGCTTCCGGCGCCCGGCTCTTGCGGATGGTTGGATGACTAGGCGGAAGGACCTTCCCGACCCGGCAAGACTTCCTATTTACCCTTAATTAGTTGATCTAGCTGAACGATATAATTATTATTGCTATCCCGGCATGGAGGATCTGTGTGTATACAGCCCATGTACCCCTTATGTAATATGATGAACCGGGCATCGCCTTGCGATGTCTTAATTCGTATGCTATTTATTGTTTCACCTTGCCTCGTTGAGTGAAGATCATTCGAAGGAACTTGAAGAAAAATTTCCCGTGAACCATAACCTAAACTAGATCGCTCTCTTAAATCATCTCTCTTCTTCAGATGGCACATCGTCGCAGAGCCGCGGCAACCAACGAAACCCGCCGAACCCAACCCCTCCACCCCGGCGGAGGTCATGGCTATGCACCCGGCTACTCCAAGCGATCGCCAATAATCAAGGAGGTCGAGGAGGATCGAGTCCGGGGGAATTCATGAGAGCTAAGCCGCCCACTTTTTCCACGGCCGAAGAACCTATGGACGCCGAAGATTGGCTAAGAGTGATAGAAAAGAAGCTAACCCTCGTCGAGTCCGAGAAGCCGATAGAGTGGTCTTCGCTACTAACCGGTTGGAGGGTCCCGCGAGTGACTCGGTGGGACACCTACAAGGAGACACGAGCTGAAGACGCCGGCGAGCCAACATGGGAGGAATTCACGGCTGCGTTCCGTGAGAATTTCGTGCCACTGCGGTAATGAGGATGAAGAAGAACGAGTTCCGCAGATCGCGTCAAGGGAACACCTCGGTACAGGAGTATCCGAACAAGTTTACCCAGCTTGCCGTTACGCCACCGCGAAACAGCGGAGCGAAGAAGAAAAGATAGACAAATTCATTGAGGGACTAAATGACGAACCGAGGGACCAATGATCGGGCAGATCACACCGCTTCCAAAGCCTCATCAACAAGGTCGTCCGACTTGAGCATGACCAAAAGGTGGTGGACAATAACCGCAAAGGAGGCTCGCTATGGCTCGCCCATTTCGGGAACGCCACAACGCCCCAAGGGAGCCACCCGTCGGATGGAAGCCAAACGTCCCGGCAACTGGACGTCCTCTCGCTTCCGACCATGTCAACCGGTCAGCTACACCACAGCTTCGTACACCCACACCAACCCTAGCCGCTCCAGGAAGAAGGAATGTGAGCTGTTTCAACTGCGGAGAATTCGGGCATTACTCCAATAGCTGCCCAAAACCACGCAACACCCCTGTGCGCACTGGCGCCAATGCCACACCCGTCCGAGGAACCCCCACCCTGCGGCGGGACGAGGTCCGCTCAGGACCCCGCTACCCAACGAGGCTGCCACCGGGTTTCGACGTGGCCGGTGAATCATGTGCGGGCGAAGAAGCACGGGAGGACCGGAGCGTATTGCTGGTATGTTCTCTATCAACTCTACACCGCTTAAAGTTTTATTCGATTCGGAGCCTCGCATTCATTCATATCTTCCCAAGTAAGCAAACAACACCACCTACACCAAGTAGCACTTAAGAGGCCTATGTTGGTACACTCACCTGGGGGAGACATAACCGTACCCCATGCCTGCATTAACGTGCCCATACGGATTAGAGACGTGGTGTTTCTCTCAAACCTTATGGTGTTATCGCCCCAAACCATAGATGTCATACTCGGAATGGATTGGTTGACCAAAAATAATGGAATTATAGACTGCAAGAAGGGAAGTCACGGTATCCACCCCGTGGGGATCACCGATGAGCATAACTATGGATCAAAACCCAAGGCCGTGTGAACAAGCTGCGGGAGTGTTCACCATGCTACCTCTAGGTGGAATGCCAGTAGTACAAGAATACCCGGATGTGTTTCCCGAGGAATTACCCGGAATGCCCCGGATCGCGACGTAGAGTTCATCATCGACTTAATGCCCGGTACGCCCCCATATCCAAGAGGCCCTATCGAATGCCACCAACGAGTTGGAGGAACTCAAGAAACAAATAAAGGAACTACAAGAGAAGGGATTCGTTCGCCCCACTCTTCTCCCGGGAGCTCGGTACTCTTCGTCAAGAAGAAGGATGGGAGCATGAGAATGTGTGTGGACTACCGATCGCCGAACGAAGTCACTATCAAGAACAAGTACCCGCTGCCCGGATCGATGACCTATTCGATCAACTTAAGGGTGCGCAGTGTTCTCCAAGATTGATCTACGGTCAGATATCATCAATTGAGAATTAGAGCGGAGATATTCCTAAGACGGCATTCTCTACACGATACGGCTTATACGAGTTCACGTGATGTCCTTTGGATTGACCAATGCCCCGCGTACTTTATGAACCTAATGAACAAGGTGTTCATGGAGTACTGGACAAATTCGTAGTGGTGTTCATCGACGATATACTTATCTACTCCAAGAACGATGAGGAACACGCGGAGCATCTACGACTAGTACCGGAAAAGCTACGAGAGCACCAACCGTATGCAAAGTTCAAGCAAATGCGAGTTCGGCTCAAGGAAGTCGCTTTTCTTGGCCACGTGGTTTCAGCGGAGGAGTAGCGTAGACCCCGCCAAGGTCGAAGCCGTTATGGAATGGAAGGCACCCAAGTCGGTAACGGAAGTTCGGAGTTTCTTGGGCTTGGCCGGTTATTACCGACGGTTTATCGAAGGGTTTTCCACCGTAGCCCGACCTATGACTCAACTCCCGAAGAAGGAAAAGAAGTTTGAATGGAATGAAAAGTGCCAAAAGCCTTCGACCAATTAAAAGAAAAGTTAACCACCGCTCCAATCTTGACCTTACCCGACAACCGGAAGGACTTCGTGATGTACCGTGATGCATCCCGGCAAGGATTGGGAGGAGTGTTGATGCAGGATGGAAAGGTCGTAGCGTATGCCTCACGACGCTGACCCCACGAAGAGAATTACCCCACACATGACTGGAATTAGCCGCAGTGGTACACGCATTGAAGATCTGGAGACACTATCTCGATCGGAAACCACCGTGATGTGTATACCGATCACAAGAGCTTGAAATATTTCTTTACTCAGCTGATCTCAACCTACGACGAGGCGATGGTTGGAGTTGATCAAGGATTACGATCTAGGAATCCATTACCATCCCGGCAAGGCAAATGTAGTGGCCGATGCGCCGAGCCGCAAAGCCCAATGCAACCACATGGAATTGGGAGGTGTGGCTAATGAGCTCCAGAAGAAATGGCTCGGCTCAATCTGCACCCGATTCCTCACGGAGAAGTGAACTCACCGGAAATCCAGCCCCTACCGAGAACTCAAATAGAGGAAGCCCAAAGAGGGAATGAGGAAATCCAGGAAATTAAGGAACGTATGGCCGCTGGACGCGCTCGGGAGTTTTCGGTAGATGACAAGGGAATCTTGTGGTACAAGAAGAGAATCGTGTGCCCGAACGAGGCGGTTTGAGGGGATTGATCTTAAAGGAAGCCCACGAATCGGCATATTCGTTACATCCCTAAGCACGAAAATGTACCGGGATTTAAAAGGAGAATACCGGTGGCCTAATATGAAGAGGGATGTAGCCGAATACGTAGCCGTGTGCGATGTGTGCCAAAGGGTGAAAGCCGAACATCAACGCCCACGGCTTGCTGCAGCCACTCAAGATTCCGAATGGAAATGGGACGAGATAGGCATGGATTTCATAGTAGGATTACCCAAGACTGCGACGGTTACGATTCCATTTGGGTAATAGTAGATCGGCTCACCAAGACGCATTTATTCCCGTGAAAACTAACTACAACAAGCCAAGCTAGCGGAATTATATATGAGTAGGATTGTGTGTCTCCACGGTGTACCAAAAAGGATTATATCGGATCGTGGTACCCAATTTACATCTCATTTTGGAGCAAGGTTCACGAAGCACTCGGCGATCACCTTGCCTTTAGTACCGCTTACCACCCGCGATCGACGGGCGGGCACGAGAGGACAAATCAAGTGCTAGAAGACATGCCGAGAGCTCGTGCGTTGGATTTCACCAAGAATTGGGAGAAATGTTTGCCGTACGCCGAGTTCTCCTACAACAATAGCTACCAAGCCGCTTTGAAGATGTCGCCAAACGAAGCTTTATTTGGTCGCCGATGTCGAACCCCACTAATGTGGTCGAAACCGGTGAACGAACCGTATTCGGGCCCGACATAATCAAGGAGGCGGAGGAAAAGGTTCGCCCGATCCGGGACCGACTACAAGCGGCTCAATCACGACAAAAGAGCTACGCGGACACCCGTCGAAGAGAATTGGAATTTAAAGAAGGTGACTACGTGTATCTAAAAGTCTCACCACTACGGGGAACTCGGAGATTCAAAGTCAAGGGGAAACTCGCACCACGATACGTGGGCCCATTCTTGATAAGCGCTAGGAGAGGAGAAGTGGCTTACCAATTGGAACTCGCCCGAGAATCTCTCCGATGTCCACCCAGTGTTCCACGTATCGCAGCCGAAGAAATGTTTGCGGGTACCGAAGAGCAAGCTCCTTTAGAAGCCATCCATGTCCACAGTGATCTTACCTACCCAACATCCAATCAAGATACTAGACGAGGCGGAAAAGAAGACACGGACCAAGTCATGGCGCATGTACAAGGTACAATGGAGCAATCACACGGAAGAAGAGGCTACCCGGGAAAGCGAAGAGTTCCCGAGGACGAATACCCACACCTACTCAAGCATGGTAAGAAATCTCGGGGACGAGATTTATTGTTAGGGGGTAGGTTTGTGACATCCTAAAAATCGGAGAATCAAAATCGGAACGTAAAAATCGGAACTTTCAAAACCGTGGCCTATTGCTTCTTCTCGGGTTTTGTTGCTTCTTATTTGCCACTCGTTGCATAAATTTAGTCGTGGTCAATTCCCTTTTTGGCATATTAGGAGTTTTCGGAGTTGACAAAATGTCGGTGCGGAAGTCGCACTGTAGGTTTTAAAAAGAATCCGGGAAAAAGTGCGGATTCGTGAAAACGTGTTCAGGGACATATAAAATAAAATTTTTGGTTGGGAAAAGATAAATTAAAACACAAAATAAATAATAAAATTTTCGGGAGGCGTACCCGAAATGTGGGAATTTGATTTTGTTAAAAATGAGTGAATTATGAAAATTTGGAAAAAGAATTTAAATAAGTATGAAAAATAATTGTGGAAAATAAAAGTCAAGAAAAAGTTTAAAATATAGAGTTAAAAATTATTTTTACAATATTAGGATTTATTTTGGAATTTTTAGAAGGAAAGAAAATGGAAAATGGGAAAAGAAAATAGAAAATCGGGAAATTAACAGATCGCACTGTTCATTGGTCACAAGATGCTCGACGCCGTACGCCCCGCCCGCGCGCGCGCGCGCCGCCCGGCCGACGCGCGCCGCGCACGCGCGCGCACGCGCCCAACCGCGCCTCGGCCACCCCGCGCGCGCACGCGCGCGCGCGCGCACGCGCGCCGCGCCGCGGCGCCACGCGCCGCGCGAAGCGCGCGCGCCGAGCCGGACCGCGCGCGCCGCGCCGCCGCGCCGCGCGCCGCTGCGCCCGCGCTCGTACGCCACCCCCGCGCCGCGCGCGCGCCACGCGGCCGGCCGCGCTCCGCCCCTACCTCGCGCGCGCACGCCGCTCCGGACCCCGCCCGCGCCGTGCGCCCTGCCGCCGCGTCTCGCCCGCCGTACCCGCCCGAGCTGCGCCGCGTGTCGCGCGCCGCGCATGCCCGAGCCGTCCCCCCTCTCTCGCGCGCGCCGCGCGCGCCGCGCCTATAAGGCCGCGCCCGCGCGATTCCACCGCACCGCCACCGTGATCTCGCCGCTCCCGAGCGCCACCGCCAAAAGCCGCCGCCGTTTAGCCGCGCGCCGCCGCGCAAGCGGTCCCCCGAGCCCCTTGCTCCTCCCCGACCGCCATCGCCGTAAGCCCCGCCGCCGCCCCTTTTCCCTTGTGCGCTAGCGCCGCCGCCGCCTCTGTTTTGGCCGAGCCCCGGCGAACACCTTTCGGGCAAATGAACAGTGCGCTAGAGAAAAAGGAAAAAAAAAAAAAAAAAAAAAAAAAAAAAAAAAAAAAAAAAAAATGGGGAAAAATTTGGAAAAATTTTGGAAATTTTGGAAAAATATTTTGGGAAGTCTTGAGTAAAATTTTGGGCAAAAATAAATTATTTTCTCGCATGTTTTCTCGGTGCAATGTTTGAAAATCGGAATCGGGCGTTTTCCGAAATTTCCAATCGCATCGTTTTTCGATCCGGATTCCGTTTAATTCTTTCCCGCCATCGAAATAGGTTTCGCTTTTGTACCCAAACCCTCAAATTTCGAGCATGAATTTTCTTCGCTGATATTTTCAAACGTAATTTCCAAATTTATTACGATCGCCGACTTTGCGAAAACCCTAAGTCATCGCTCGATTCCAAAAACCCGGATTTTCCCGCAACCCTTGTCCTAACTCGAGTAGAATTTTCGGCAAAACTTTTGGAGTTGTTTTCATGGCTTTTGTGGTTCTTTTCGATCTCTCGGTGTTTTGTTGAATTCTAACTGAATTCAATTGATCTTCGCACGTACGGGTAGCGCCAAGAAACCGGCATCGACACCGCGGAAGATCCCACCCCTCAAGTGTGCGAGCAAGGCAAGTCTTCACACCCTTTGAACATATTGATCCCCTTTGCGAAATGATGTTATTTTAAACTCTAAACATGCATGCTTTACCGGATTGCCTATACTTGTTATGCCATACCTTGCTATTGATTACCTTTAGAATTACTCCTTGTAACTCGCGATGTGATACAAATAACCGAAGCATAACTTCGGTAAACCGCTTAGCCCGCTAAACTTAGACCATGCATACTCATGACTTTATGAAAAAGCTTTGTGCTTGGGCAACTACCTTAGGGGAGGTAGTTGAGCTTCGGCATGTGGAGACATGAGCGCCACATGGCCCCGATGAACTAAGTTTGATGAAAATTGAAAGTACTATACAAATGTTTTAGACTCGGGCGGCTGGATGATTTGGGTGGATTCCGAAAAGGCAAGTGCCGACCCGGTCAATTAAGGACCGAGCCATGAGATAGCCGGAAACGAGCCGCACAACCGTACTTCTCGAATGGGTATAGACCTAGCCGACTAGATAGCCGAGCGGAGGCGTATCCTTGCATAGATGGTTCTCTATGATGTGGTTATGGGATGAGGATGAGGCTGCGGCCTTTGTTATGAATGGTGGGAATAAACTAATGTTAAATAAACTTAAAGATCCGGAAAGACTTCCCTTACCCCGGTGCGCTGAACTCCTCTCACCGCTAGAAAAGGACGGCTAGAGTGCATGAGGGCTAAAGTTCATGGAGCGGGTCGCCAAAGCAAGGTTATCGAAAGGCTTTGCCGTGACCGTCTCATGTGTTGAGGCGTAGGCTCATTTGTTGGGCTGTCGCGGAGTACGGGTAAAGTGTACATCCACCGCAGTGTGAATGAATCAATCTATTCGAATAGCCGTGCTCGCGGATATTGAGCATCGTGACAAGACTTTCGCTTGGCTAGATTTTAAACTTAAAACTGGGGGATGGGTTTGCATGATGATTTTGTTCGTGGTGGATCAACTTCTCGAGAATGCGAGAAGGGGTGGACTCCCGAAAAATCATGACGAACCGGAGACGGAAGCCATCCTTGGAATCACGATGGATGGTAGACGAACCGTCGCCGGATTAATGAACCATGAAATTAAAACTTGATTTTGGCTAGTCGGTAGGCTTGTGAAAAGAATTGAAAAACGGCTTTACGCAAAAATAACCCTAGCCGTGTTCTTTGAATATCTCTATCATATGCATCAATTCTCGTGTTGACTTGCCGAGTACGGTTGGTACTCACCCTTGCTATACGCACAAACCTCCAGATGGTAATGAAGAGCCGAAGACCCCTACGCGTACTACGCGGAGGGCGAAGGAACGACGGCGCATATTAGACCTTAGTCCCGGTCGTTGCTCGTGGCAATGGACAAGCCGCCGCCTCTTTCCGCCGCCTTATCTAAACTCGTTTTTATGTTGTATTCGGACCATAAGGTCCTGTGGATGAACAATGCCTTCGGGCCTATTTATGTAATAATGGTATTGTAAGACTATTCGTGCATGTGCACTCGATTATCCAGTACTGCATTCGTGGGTACCAACTACTTGATCCAGGGAATGGTACCATGAACACGAAAGATTCCCGACTCAAAATCGGGGGTCCACAAAAACCAACATGGTCCTCAAGGACTTCGGCGGCAACCCATCAGAGACCAAAGGCGTTCTCAACGTCGAGCTGACCATCGGCAACAAAACTGTGCCCATGACGTTTTTTGTCATCGACGGGAAGGGGTCTTACAGCCTGCTGCTCGGAAGGGACCGGATCCATGCTAACCGCTTGTATCCCTTCTACAATGCACCGAGCCTCATCCGGTGGGACGGCGACAAGATCGAGATCGTGCCGGCCGACAGTCGGTTAGTATCGTCGTGCCGATTTGCCGCTTTGGGAAATCGAAGGCATCGAATGTTTATGCGGGAAAGTCCGGCAAGCCGATTTTCTAAACGTGTCCAATTCAATGATACAGCCCCATCGGAAGCGACGAGCCGCAGTTGCTGCTTTGAACAAGACATGGTGGAGGGATCCAGCGTGCTCGGCGTAGCCACCGCGGATGAAGACGATGGCAAGTTAGGACAGGGCTTCACGTCGGCCAACGAGTTAGAGGAGATCGACATCGGATCTGGCGACAAACCAAGGCCGACGTACATTAGTAAAAATTTATCTCCTCTTTGTAGATCCCAACTTATTGAATTATTAAAAGAATATAAAGATTGCTTCGCGTGGGAATACTTCGAAATGCCCGGTCTAAGCCGATCGATAGTGGTCCATCAGCTGCCAATCAAGGCAGGATATCGGCCATTCAAACAACCTCCCAGGAGGTTCAAAGCCGACATGTACGACGCAATTAAGGCCGAAATCACTCGGCTATACGACACAGGGTTCATTCGGCCTTGCCGATATGCCGAATGGGTCTCTAATATCGTCCCGGTTTTAAAGAAGAACGGCAAACTTCGAGTATGCATCGATTTCAGAGACCTAAACAAAGCAACTCCAAAAGATGAATACCCAATGCCAATAGCCGACCTGCTTGTCGACGCCGCCTCAGGCCACAAAATCATCAGCTTCATGGACGGCAATGCAGGATACAACCAGATATTCATGGCCGAAGAGGACGTCCATAAAACAGCTTTTCGATGCCCAGCGCGATCGGCCTCTACGAGTGGGTGGTGATGACGTTCGGCCTAATGAATGCCGGGCAACATATCAAAGAGCAATGAACTACATTTTCACGACATGATCGGAGCACTAGTAGAGATATACATCGACGATGTCGTCGTCAAATCAAGAGAGATAGAAAGCCACATTGCGACCTAAGGCGGTGCTTGAACGGACGAGGAAGTATGGATTGAAGATGAATCCGCTCAAATGTGCGTTCGGCGTGTCGGCGGGCAGTTCTTAGTATTCCTCGTCCATGAAAGAGGAATCGAAGTAACACCAAGGAGCATCAACGCAATTAAGACAATTCAACCCCTAAGGATAAAAGACAACTCCAATCATTGATCGGAAAGATAAACTTCATTAGACGGTTCATAGCTAACCTCTCGTAGAAAATGGAACCGTTCACACCATTACTTCGGCTTAAGGTCGATCAGATATTCACATGGGGGGCAGAGCAACAGAAGGCGTTAGACGACATAAAAAATTATTTAAGCTCTCCCCCAGTTCTAATGCCCCCGTAGAAAGGAAAGCCATTCAAGCTGTACACTGCTGCCGCGACGACAAATCCATCGGCTCCGTCCCGATCCAAGAAGTCGATGGCAAGGAAAGGGCCATTTTCTATCTTAGCCG
Source organism: Oryza australiensis (assembly GCA_019925245.2). Classification (NCBI taxonomy): domain Eukaryota; kingdom Viridiplantae; phylum Streptophyta; class Magnoliopsida; order Poales; family Poaceae; genus Oryza; species Oryza australiensis. The sequence goes on along the minus strand of JAIFGZ020000583.1, from coordinate 1,249,956 downwards.
GCGGCCGCTAGATGCAGAGACTAGATATTCACTGTCGAAAAACTATGTCTCGTGCCTTTATTTCTCGTGCACAAAATTAAGGCACTATCTCGTCGTCCAATGAATGCACCGTAACTTGCAAAGCCGACGTAGTCAAGTACATGCTATCGGCTCCGGTACTCAAAGGGAGGGTCGGAAAGTGGATATTTGCGCCGACCGAATTGATCCGAGGTATCAGCCCCAAGGGCGAGTAAAAGGACAGCCCCGGCCGATCTCATTGTGGAACATAGAAATGACTCCATCGGCTCCGTAGAGATCACGCCGGACCCCGACGTTCGACGGCTCGATGTACAAGCAATGTGGAATCGGCTTAGTTCTTATCTCACCCAAGGGGGCAAGCTTCGAATTCGCCTTCGCCATCGACCCCCACGTTACGAATAACCAAGCCGAGTATGAAGCCGTCCTCAAAGGGCTACTCCTACTCAGAGAGATGGAGGCTAATGCGGTCGAGATAATGGGGACTCGTTGCTCGTCATTAGTCAATTGTCGAGAGAGTATGAGTGCAAAAATGACGCACTAATAATCTATCATCAACGGTGCGGAATTAATGGAAGGATTTCAGCTAGTCACTTTGAAGCATATTCCCGGGAGCGAACACGGAGGCCAATGACTGGCTCAAAGGGCATCGAGCTACCGACCGATGCTAAGAGATGTCGGCATAGGCATCGCCACCATCACGACCGACGATTGGAGGTTCGACGTCTACAATTACCTCAAAAACCCTTCTCAATCGGCCACAAGGTAGTTACGGTACAAGGCGTTGTGGTACGTGTTGCTCGACGACGATTTATACTATCGAACAATCGATGGCATACTGCTCAAGTGTTTGAGCGCCGATCAAGCCACGCGGCCATCGGAGAGGTACACGAAGGAATCTGCGGTACACATCGCCGACACACAAAATGAAGTGGCTACTTCGCCGAGCCGGTATTTCGGCCGACGATGCTAGAAGATTGTTTTAAATACTATAAAGGATGCCAAGACTGCCAAAAATTTGGCACAGTGCAACGAGCTCCGGCGTCGGCCATGAACCCGATCATTAAACCATGGCCTTTTCGAGGGTGGGTGTAGACCCCTGTTTTTGAGGACGGGAATCATTCGTGTTCATAGTACCTTATCCTTGGATCGAGTAGTTTGGTACCCACAAATACAGTTCTGAATTACCAGGTGCAAAGTTCACGAATAGTCTTACAACGAAATTATTACAATAATAGGCCCGAAGGCAATATCCAATACATATAGGACCTACCATCCGGATACATCCGAAATAAATTAGATGAGATAGCGGACGGAAGGCGCGGATGCCAATTGCCACAGGCAACGACTGGGGGCTAAGACCTGTTGCGCTCCATTGTCTTCATTCCTCCTAGTAGTATGTGTACGGGTCTTCCTCATCTCCTTCATCTGGAGGTTTGTGCGTATAGCAAGGGTGAGTACCCAACGTACTCAACAAGCCAACACGGAATGATGCATATGATAGGGTCATTCAAAGGATGGCTGGTTTATTTGCGCAAAGCCAATTTTCACAAATCATTTCACAAACCTAACATCTAGCCAGTCAAGTTTTAGGTCCATAGTATATTAAGTCGGCGACGGTTCTCCACCATCCATTGTGATCCCAAGGATAGCTTCCCGTCTCCGATCCGTCATGGTTTTCGGGGTGTCTTTCTCCTTTCTCTCGGATAGAGAAGTGGGTTTCCCAAGACATAAAGTCATTATGCAATCCCACCCATCATTTTAAAATTTATGAGTCTAGCCACGGGAAACACTTGTCACGTCGCTCATTAACCGCGAGCACGGCTATTCGAATAGATTGATTAACTCACACCGCAAAGGGATGTACACTTTACCCGTACTCCGCAACTACTCATTGAATGAGCTCACATCCCTCTATATGGGACGGTCACGGCAAAGCCTTTCGATAACCTCACTTTGCGTCCGCTCCATGAACTTAATCCCTCATGCACTCTAGCCGTCATTTCCTAGCAAGAGGAGTTCGGCGTTCCGGGTAAGAGAAAGAATTGCTCTATCCTTGAACTTTCCATCTTCATGTCCTTTTCTTCATGTCATCATTTCTTCATGTTGATCGCATGCCCGATCTCGCCTGTGTACCAACCAGCGGTACACCCCCGCCGGAAGGCCCTTAACTATCGTCCAGAACCCACCAGTGGTGCACCCCCACCGGCAAGCCCTTACCTCAACGCCAACACCGAACCTACTATGCAAGGATACCGCTCCGCTCGGATATTTAATCGCTAGGTCTATACCCATTCGAGAAGTACGGTTGTCTGCTCGTTCTAAGTTGTAGTCTCATGGCTCGGTCCTTAACCGACCGGGGACGTACTAGCCTTTTCCGGAATCCACCCAAATCCATCCATCCGCCCAGTCTAAAAACATTGGTTTGTATTTTCATTTTCATCAAAGCCATTTCCAACATGATCAAGGCAACGTGGCGCTCATGTCTCCACTTGCCGTGTCTCAACCATCTTCCCAAGATAGTTGCCCAAGCACGAGGCTTATTTGTAAAATCATGAGTATGCAAGAATCTAGTATAAGTGTGGCTAAGCATTTTCAAAGATAACCTCCGGTTGTATCACATCGAAGGTTACAAAGAATATTTCTAAGGGTATTCAATATCAAGGCAGGATATATCAAGAATAGGCACTCATTTGTGTATAGCATGCAATTTATAATTGAAAACAACATCATTTCACAAAGTAGGATCAATATGTCCAAAGGGATGTGTTGACTTGCCTTGCTCGCACACTTGTTGGTTGGGGTCTTCGTGTACTCAACGCCTTCCTCGGACGCTAATCGTACGTGCGAGAAATCAAATTTGAATTCGATTAGAATTCAAATAGAATCCAGTAAGATCCAAAAGAAAACCAAGTAAATCGCAATAGCGGCTCCTAACACTAGGCTATGACTCTATGCGAACCTAGGCTTGAGTTTCGACGAAATCCGGGTTAGAGCGAAAGGGTTATAAGGATTTGAAGTTTTGTAATGAATTCGATTTTGTTAAGAAGGGTGCGATGTTATTTATCTTAATATGCTTAAAGTTTGAGAAATACTAGAGTTGATGATTCAATTAATAAAAGGAAGCGATTACCTTTCAATTCCATCAAATTATTTCTCGGGTCGAGAAGCCCTAGGGTTTATAATAATCAAAATTAATTGGTGTCGCGGTCTACCGAAAATGGGTTGGGAAGGATTCTATGGAGCAACGCCGTCAAATGTACATACACACACACACACACATATATATATATATATATATATGCATATATGCATATATATACATATAACAAAGGATTGACTAGGGTTTATAAAGATGGTTTTGAAATTATTATAAGGGTTCAAAAAAACAATAGATGGATGGATGGGCTTTACAAAAGATAGAGATTTTCTGAGAGGGAATAGACTAAGGAGTTTGAGTATAAAGTTTTTATTCATGGGAAATAAATGGTAATATAAAGTTCATTTTTATTTGTAAGAACATTTTGAGAAAGGATAAAATAATATACTCTCAAGAAAATTCTTGTAAATTAAGTTTAAGGTTCAAAAGAGAAAATATAAATTTTTGTGATTTTTACTAGGCTCCTACAAATTTTAATTCTCAAAAGAAAATAGAAATAAAAATTTTCCAAAACCTTGCGTCGGCTAGGAATCGAACCTGCGCCCTCTCCCTCTCACAGCTCGGCTCAAGCCACTAGGCTAGCGAGCCAACCTCATCCTTCTCTCTCCTTCTTTTTCTTTTCTTCGTTCTTTCCTCTCCTGCGCTGGCAAAAAAAGAGAGAAAAAAAATAAAATGGCGTGGGGAGGGATTCGAACCCGCGACCTCGCGCTCCTCTCTCTCGTTCTCTTCCACTGCGCTACACAGCGCTTCTCTCCTTCATTCCTCTCCTTTTTCTTTTATTCCTTTCTCCACTGTTCTTCTTCCTCACGCGGTACCGACGAAGCACGAGCTACGGCGGCGACATAATCCGGCGCTGGTACGGCTGCCATAACGGGTCGTGGAGCACCTAGGGAACCTAGGGAAGCTAATGGAGGTGCTTGCTTAGCCGGGGAGGCAACGGAGCGGGCTAGCGACGGCGGCCTCATAATGGCGACGGTAGTGCACGTCGACGGCGTGTTTCCGGCGACGGCATGGCCACGGCGACGGGTCACCGAGCATATACATGCTATGGGGATGCTAATGGCGGTGGTGGTTCGGCCGGAAAAACAACGGAGCGACCTAGCAACGTGCGCGTGGCGGCGGCCTAAACGGGGAAGCACGGCGGGCTCGTCGCCGGCGAACTCCGGTGGCTAATCGGCTCGGGAAACATGGGGAAATATAGTTTAGAGCACAGAGATCGTGTAAGTACCTTCAATTTGGAAAGAACTCGACCGAGGGCGACGAATTTTGGATTGTGCCTCGGCGGCGGCGCTAGGGTTCTTCGGTGTTCTTTAAAATTCGACCCACACACCACATGATTTTTGGGGAAATTTGGGGAGGGGCTAGATGAGGTAATTGCACACAACTTTTGTGTTTCAAGTTGTGGCCGAAGAGCGCTATTTATAGCGGGATGTTTTCGGCTTGAGCTCGGCGGCAATGGCGGTGCGACACGGGAGTAGCGGGCACGCGCGGGAGGGCCTGGGTAAAATGCGACGCATGGCGGCGCTCGGGAGGGGGCTCGCGAGGCGAGCGGCGCGTGGCGGCGCTCGGGGCGGGGTCCGGCGCGGGCGGCGCGGCACGGGCGTGGCCGACGCACGCGCGACGTGGACAAGTGCGCGACGTAACGGCGACTCTGTGCGCGCGGAGGGTGATGCCGGCGAGAACGTGCGTGCACGAGGCCCCTGGTACGGCGAGTGACGCGCGGCGCGCGGTGGCGAGGCGGTCCGGGTCCGGGTACGGCGTCGAACAGTGGCGCGCAATGAATAGTGAGTTTTCGATTTTCCCGAATTAAATTTCCTATTTTTCCCAATTTTATTTCCTTTCACCCCCAAAATTCAAAATAAAATATAACACATCTAAAAATAAGTTGTAAAATATATTGCCAACCTTTTCACCCACTTTTATTATTTTACAAATATATTTTACATATCTAATTTAATTCTTTTCCTTAATTCCGAAAATGCGATTTTGATTCAAGTTTAACTTCTAGATTTCATATACATACCCTAAAATATTTTATTACTCATTTTTCTCACTAATTAATATTACTCAATCACCTAAATAATGTTTTGCTCCCAATTATATATTTTTATAAATCCATAACCCTTTCCCTATTTTATATTAAAATTCCCAATTCTAAACTCCAAAAATTTTCTCCGGTGGAAATTCAAATCTTTTGGTTTTTCACAAACACCGAGATGAATCGCTCGCGTATAAATTTATGCAACCAAGCTGGCAAATAATAAGCGAAAACTCGATCAAGAAGCAACACTCAAAAGGTTTTTGTAAGTTCGATTTTTAATTCCCGGTTTTAAATTCTCCGATTTTCGGGTGTTACAAACCTACCCCTAACAATAAATCTCGTCCCCGAGATTTGGGTCGTCGCGATCGGGAGTCGGTCGGCATAAACATATGGGATGGATCCATGGGACTCCTTCTTAACGGGACGACAAATAGATTGGTGCTCCGGTGACGCAGAATCTATCACCGAGTTTCTAAGGGTGGTCCACTTCGATTCTTTGTTTCGGATAACATGATGTTGTCGGCTCTTAATCCTTGGGAATCCTTCAAGCATGCAGGATTCGAGGTCTCTAATTTTCCTTAAGTTGTATAATAGACCCGCTTGTTCTAAACCGTTGGAACCTTTAGGCGTGGGCGGGTGGTGATCCGGTAGGATTGCGGTCGTGTGATTTTGGTGGGCGACAAGAGGTTATCTAGGGAAGTTCGGTTCTACCAAGCTCTAACATAGTGTCCAATCTAAGAGTCCGGAGTTATGTCACTCTACCCCTAACAATAAGTTCAAGCTTGGCTTTTAGAGTAAGGCCTATATTGGTGTCGGTATGGGGTGCAGCTATATCTCTCCGGGTGAATGTACTATTATGGGTCTCTTAAGGTCTACCAGATGTAGATTATGTTCGGTGCTTGTCCTCGAGGTTATGAAAGAATGCGAAGTTTTGAAACCAAACAAAACTTTAACTTAGTGCAGAATGGATGGAAAACATACCCATTAGCACGATCTGGTCCTCCTGGGCCTCTTCAGCATGCACATGGTTCACTTGGCCATGGCGGATTCTAGTGGTGGCCTCCTTCGGTTGGGGTGTCCCGAACAGCTGTGTCCAGTACGGGCGGGGGTCCCTCTTACAGCAATGGCATTGGCTCCGATGGACGGGGTGTTACGTGGCTTAGGGCGGTGATTGGCAAAATGTCCATATTCCCCACAGTTGAAGCAGTCCACGTTCTTAAGTCTTGGGGTCGCCAAGGTAGGTGCCGAGGAGCGGAAAGGGGTGGCAAGTGGCCTGCTGACGTTGCCGGGTGCAATGGGGCGATTGGTCATTGTGACGGCTGGCTTCCAACTTGTTGGTGTTGCTCCTTTGGGTCGCTGGGGCGTTCCTTGAATCGGGCGGGCTAGAGCAAGTCTTCTCTTCCGGTTGTTTTCAACCGTCTTTTGATCATGCTCGAGCCTTACGACCTTGTTGATGAGGCTCGAAAGCTAGCATGGTCCCGACCGATCATCGGTCCTCTTAACTCATCGTTCGAGTCCTTCAATAAACTTGTCCATCTTTTCCTCTTCATCTGCCAGATCGCTTGTAGCGTAACGGGCAAGCTGCGTGAACTTGTTAGGATACTCTTGTACCGTGGTGTTTCCTTGGCGCAGCCTACGGAACTCATTTTTCTTCATCCTCATAACCGCGGCTGGTACGAAATTTTCACGGAAAGCAGCTGTGAATTCTTCCCATGTCGGTTCTCCGGCATCTTCTGCCCGTGTCTCTTTGTAGGTGTCCCACCATTCACTCGCGGGACCTTTCAGGATTAGTGGCGAAGATGACTCGTCGCCTTCCCGTACTCGGACGAGAGTCAACTTCTTCTCTATTACCCTCAACCAATCTTCGACATCCATTGGTTCCTCTCGCTATGGAGAATGTTGGCGGCTTGGCTCGCATAAACTTGCCTAAGCTTGATCCTCCGCGTTGTCCTTGGTTGTTGGCGATGGCTTGAAGCAGTTGGGTCTGTAAAGTCATGACTTCCGCTAGGGTGGAGGGGTTAGGCTCTGGCGGGTTCTCCGTAGCTGCTGCGGCTCTGCGATGATGCACCATCTGAGAATATAGATGAGGTAAGGAATTAGGCCTACTAAGATCACGATTCTAATCGATCTCGTTTCTTTATTTTTATTTACTTTAAGTTGTTTCAAATGATCTTTTGTACACACAAGCATGGTGGAATAAACTCGTTTGAGATATAACATAGGACTTTATATTAGTTCATAAACGTTACATCACAGAAGGGGTACATCGGACTGCCATGCACAGTCCACACAACATAATACAATGACAACAATATCGGTCTAGGATCTTCATATATAAAGGGGAAAGGGTACAGTCATTGCTGTCTTAACTCCATCCAAAGCAAGACCAGAGTTGATGCAGACTCCTTGTCTAGTTGTTTGAGCTGTCGCCCGATCTGGGGTTGCCACCTATGGCTGTTGCATTGGCACCGGTAAGAGGAGGGGTGCCGTGTGGCTTGGGGCATTGGTTGGCATAGTGTCCAAATTCTTCACAGTTGAAGCAATTCACATTCTTTTTCGTTGGTGTTGCCAGGATAGGTGTTGGAGTGCGAAACGGTGCGGCAGTTGTCCTAGGGCAGTCATTGGCATAATGCCCTAACTCTCCACAGTTGAAGCAGTGCACATTCCTCTTTAGACGTCGGGGAATCTCCTCAGCATCTTCAGGGGTACACACTGTGCTCATGATGATCATCCTACCAGTACCACCTGTGGTCCATTTTGGTGACTTCCTCTTCCTGAAGTTGGACGACGAACTGAGCCCTTGGCCGGTCATTGGATTGAGTTCCTTGTCCTTCCTTCCGCACTGTATCTCTCCCTCGATCGGGGTTCCGGTGTGTTTTTCCCCTGCACTGTTCCTTATTGCATATCCTTGTTCCATGAAGCCGTAGCGGGGGCCAAGTGTTTCCTTCCCTCCTAATGGTGGATTTGGCGTTTACGCTCTCGTGGGCTTGACAGTATATTCGCAGAGTCATCAAGGCTTGAGTCGGAACGTGCCGATGTTGCTCGGACACGAACCCAAAACTTGAAGGTGTCGTTGCATTTGCTGCAGCATCATGATCATCAATTGTGTCTGGCTAGCCATTATCTGGGCTAAGGTCGGATTCATAGGGAAAGAGGGTGGAATGTCCATAGGGTCGCTCTGTGTTGATCCATGAGATTGCTTGAGATCTTGATTTCTGCCCTTGTTCTTTCCCATCTATTGTCGAGAGAGAGAAAGAAGTCGGAAGAAAGGTTAAGCTTTGGTTGGGACCTTATTCTGTGTACTCTCATTGCTTTAGCGGGTGGAATAAACAATCTTCTAAGCTTTAACAGGGTCACAGTCCTATATCTATTTTTGAAGATAGTTTAGGTTTAGAGAAAGTAAAATCAAATGTTTGTAGAGAAATTGGGGTGAGAGAGAGAAATATGTTTGTTTTGTGAAAATAGTTTGTATTTCTAAAATAATCCTATGTAGGGATAATTCCCTTTAACCAGTTATAAAGGGGTAGGGCGCCAGTTGGTCTTATCCTACAGTCGCACTGCTCTGATACCAGCTCTGTAGACCCCCGTTTTTGAGGACGGGAATCATTCGTGTTCATAGTACCTTATCCCTGGATCGAGTAGTTTGGTACCCACGAATACAGTTCTGAATTACCAGGTGCAAAGTTCACGAATAGTCTTACAACGAAATTATTACAATAATAGGCCCGAAGGCAATATCCAATACATATAGGACCTACCAGTCTGGATACATCCGAAAACAAAAATTAGATGAGATAGCGGACGGAAGGCGCGCATGCCAATTGCCACGTGCAACGGCGGGGACTAAGACCGTTGCGCTCCATTGTCTTCATTCCTCCTAGTAGTATGTGTACGGGTCTTCCTCATCTCCTTCATCTGGAGGTTTGTGCGTATAGCAAGGGTGAGTACCCAACGTACTCAACAAGCCAACACGGAATGATGCATATGATAGGGTCATTCAAAGGATGGCTGTGGTTTATTTGCGCAAAGCCGATTTTCACAAATCATTTCACAAACCTAACATCTAGCCAGGTCAAGTTTTAGGTCCATAGTATATTAAGTCGGCGACGGTTCTGTCCACCATCCATTGTGATCCCAAGGATAGCTTCCCGTCTCCGATCCGTCATGGTTTTCTGGGGGTGTCTTTCTCCTTTCTCTCAGATAGAGAAGTGGGTTTCCCCAGCACATAAAGTCATTATGCAATCCCACCCATCATTTTAAAATTTATGAGTCTAGCCACGGGAAACACTTGTCACGTCGCTCATTAACCGCGAGCACGGCTATTCGAATAGATTGATTAACTCACACTGCAGTGGATGTACACTTTACCCGTACTCCGCAACTACTCATTGAATGAGCTCACATCCCTCTATATGGGACGGTCACGGCAAAGCCTTTCGATAACCTCACTTTGGCAGTACCCGCTCCATGAACTTAATCCCTCATGCACTCTAGCCGTCATTTCCTAGCAGTGAGAGGAGTTCTGGCGTTCCCGGGGTAAGAGAAAGAATTGCTCTATCCTTGAACTTTCCATCTTCATGTCCTTTTCTTCATGTCATCATTTCTTCATGTTGATCGCATGCCCGATCTCCGCCGTACCAACCAGGCGTACACCCCCTGCCGGAAGGCCCTTAACTATCGTCCAGGAACCCACCGGTGGTGCACCCCCACCGGCAAGCCCTTACCTCAACGCCAACACCTGAACCTACTATGCAAGGATACTGCCTCCGCTCGGATATTTAATCAGCTAGGTCTATACCCATTCGAGAAGTACGGTTGTACTGGCTCGTTCTAAGTTGTAGTCTCATGGCTCGGTCCTTAACTGACCAGGGACGGTACTAGCCTTTTCCGGAATCCACCCAAATCCATCCATCCGCCCCAGTCTAAAAACATTGGTTTGTATTTTCATTTTTCATCAAAGCCATTTCCAACATGATCAAGGCAACGTGGCGCTCATGTCTCCACTTGCCGTGTCTCAACCATCTTCCCAAGATAGTTGCCCAAGCACGAGGCTTATTTATAAAATCATGAGTATGCAAGAATCTAGTATAAGTGTGGCTAAGCATTTTACCGAAGATAACCTCCGGTTGTATCACATCGAAGGTTACAAAGAATATTTCTAAGGGTATTCAATATCAAGGCAGGATATATCAAGAATAGGCACTCATTTGTGTATAGCATGCAATTTATAATTGAAAACAACATCATTTCACAAAGTAGGATCAATATGTCCAAAGGGATGTGTTGACTTGCCTTGCTCGCACACTTGTTGGTTGGGGTCTTCTGTGTACTCAACGCCTTCCTCGGACGCTAATCGTACGTGCGAGAAATCAAATTTGAATTCGATTAGAATTCAAATAGAATCCAGTAAGATCCAAAAGAAAACCAAGTAAATCGCAATAGCGGCTCCTAACACTAGGCTATGACTCTATGCGAACCTAGGCTTGAGTTTCGACGAAATCCGGGTTAGAGCGAAAGGGTTATAAGGATTTGAAGTTTTGTAATGAATTCGATTTTGTTAAGAAGGGTGCGATATTTATCTTAACATGCTTAAAGTTTGAGAAATACTAGAGTTGATGATTCAATTAATAAAAGGAAACGATTACCTTTCAATTTCATCAAATTATTTCTCGGTCGAGAAGCCCTAGGGTTTATAATAATCAAAATTAATTGGTGTCGCGGTCTACCGAAAATGGGTTGGGAAGGATTCTATAGAGCAACGCCGTCAAATGTACATACACATATATATATATATATATATATATGCATATATGCATATATATACATATAACAAAGGATTGACTAGGGTTTATAAAGATGGTTTTGAAATTATTATAAGGGTTCAAAAGAAACAATAGATGGATGGATGGGCTTTACAAAAGATAGAGATTTTTCGAGAGGGAATAGACTAAGGAGTTTGAGTATAAAGTTTTTATTCATGGGAAATAAATGGTAATATAAAGTTCATTTTTATTTGTAAGAACATTTTGAGAAAGGATAAAATAATATACTCTCAAGAAAATTCTTGTAAAGTAAGTTTAAGGTTCAAAAGAGAAAATATAAATTTTTGTGATTTTTACTAGGCTCCTACAAATTTTAATTCTCAAAAGAAAATAGAAATAAAAATTTTCCAAAACCTTGAGTCGGCTGGGAATCGAACCTGAGCCCTCTCCCTCTCACGGCTCGGCTCAAGCCACTAGGCTAGCGAGCCAACCTCATCCTTCTCTCTCCTTCTTTTTCTTTTCTTCGTTCTTTCCTCTCCTGCGCTGGCAAAAAAGAGAGAAAAAAATAAAATGGCGCGGGGAGGATTCGCGCTCCTCTCTCTCGTTCTCTTCCACTGCGCTACACAGCGCTTCTCTCCTTCATTCCTCTCCTTTTTCTTTTATTCCTTTCTCCACTGTTCTTCTTCCTCACGCGGTACCGACGAAGCACAGAGCTACGGCGGCGACATAATCCGGCGCTGGTACGGCTGCCATAACGGGTCGTGGAGCACCTAGGGAACCTAGGGAAGCTAACGGAGGTGCTTGCTTAGCCGGGGAGGCAACGGAGCGGGCTAGCGACGGCGGCCTCATAATGGCGACGGTGGTGCACGTCGACGGCGTGTTTCCGGCGACGGCATGGCCACGGCGACGGGTCACTGAGCATATACATGCTATGGGGATGCTAATGGCGGTGGTGGTTCGGCCGGAAAAACAACGGAGCGACCTAGCAACGTGCGCACGGCGGCGGCCTAAACAGGGGAAGCACGGCGGGCTCGTCGCCGGCGAACTCCGGTGGCTAATCGGCTCGGGAAACATGGGGGAAATATAGTTTAGAGCACAGAGATCGTGTAAGTACCTTCAATTTGGGAAGAACTCGACCGAGGGCGACGAATTTTGGATTGTGCCTCGGGCGGCCGGCGCTAGGGTTCTTCGGTGTTCTTTAAAATTCGACCCACACACCGCATGATTTTTGGGGAAATTTGGGGAGGGGCTAGATGAGGTAATTGCACACAGCTTTTGTGTTTCAAGTTGTGGCCGAAGAGCGCTATTTATAGCGGGATGTTTTCGGCTTGAGCTCGGCGGCAATGGCGGTGCGACACGGGAGTAGCGGGCACGCGCGGGAGGGCCTGGGTAAAATGCGACGCATGGCGGCGCTCGGGAGGGGCTCGGCGAGGCGAGCGGCGCGTGGCGGCGCTCGGGCGGGTCCGGCGCGGGCGGCGCGGGCACGGCGTGGCGACGCACGGCGCGACGTGGAACAAGTGCGCGACGTAACGGCGACTCCTGTGCGCGCAGGAGGGTGATGCCGGCGAGAACGTGCGTGCACGAGGCCCCGGTACGGCGAGTGACGCGCGGCGCGCGGTGGCGAGGCGGTCCGGGTCCGGGTACGGCGTCGAACAGGTTGGCGCGCAATGAATAGTGAGTTTTCTGATTTTCCCGAATTAAATTTCCTATTTTTCCCAATTTTATTTCCTTTCACCCCCAAAATTCAAAATAAAATATAACACATCTAAAAATAAGTTGTAAAATATATTGCCAACCTTTTCACCCACTTTTATTATTTTACAAATATATTTTATATATCTAATTTAATTCTTTTCCTCAATTCCAGAAAATGCGATTTTGATTCAAGTTTAACTTCTAGATTTCATATACATACCCTAAAATATTCTATTACTCATTTTTCTCACTAATTAATATTACTCAATCACCTAAATAATGTTTTGCTCCCAATTATATATTTTTATAAATCCATAACCCTTTCCCTATTTTATATTAAAATTCCCAATTCTAAACTCCAAAAATTTTCTCCCAGCGGAAATTCAAATCTTTTGGTTTTTCACAAACACCGAGATGAATCGCTCGCGTATAAATTTATGCAACCAAGCTGGCAAATAATAAGCGAAAACTCGATCAAGAAGCAACACTCAAAAGGTTTTTGTAAGTTCGATTTTTAATTCCCGGTTTTAAATTCTCCGATTTTCGGGGTGTTACAGGGGCATGGACATGATCGGCCAAATCAATCCACCTTCAAGCAAGGGGCACAAGTTTATACTAGCGGCCACGATTATTTCACAAAATGGGTAGAAGCAATTCCCCTCCGAAAAGTGGATTCTAAAGACGCAATCGAGTTCGTCAAGGAACACATCATCTACGGGTTCGGCATTCCGCAAACAATAACGACCGACCAAGGGTCCATCTTTGTCTCCAACGAATTCATCCGGTTCGCCGACGCATGGGGATCAAGCCGCTTAACTCTTCGCCGTATTACGCACAAGCCAACGGTCAGGTCGAAGCGTCAAACAAAAGCTTAATCAAGCTGATCAAAAGAAAGATATCTGAGCATCCTAAACAATGGCACACCCGATTGGCCGAAGCTTTGTGGGCATATCAGATGGCATGTCATGGGTCCATCCAAGTTCCGCCATACAAACTGGTCTATGGACACGAAGCGGTACTTCCATGGGAAAGCGTAATCGGCTCAAGATGCATTCAGTTGCAGGACCAACTCATAGCCGATGACTATTACAAACTCATGATAGACGAATCGGAGGATCTCGCCTTATCAAGAATGAGAGCCTTAGAAAAAGTAACAAGAGATAAGGAACGGGTAGCCAGGCATTACAATAAAAAGGTCGTCCCTAAATCATTTGAGGAAGGCGAGCTCGTTTGGAAGCTCATACTCCCAATCGGATCCAGAGATAACAAATTCGGCAAATGGTCGCCGAATTGGGAGGGGCCTTTCAAGGTCCACAAATGCGTATCCAAGGGAGCCTACATGCTGAAAGGGCTAAATGGGGAGGTCTTCGGAAGAGCCCTCAACGGAAAATATCTGAAGAAGTACTACCCGAGCGTGTGGATCAACGCGTGAGTCGGCTATCGCCACAATGAGCTGACCCACGACAGCCGATGCCTTATGGGGCATCGCCTTTAGGCACTCGCTTTCCCCTCCCACGCCCCATGATCCCCGGCAGCGATCAACATGACCTTTATCCACAAGTTTCGTCGACATCACTGCTATCACCAAAACTTGGGGGGCATACACCTACGCTACACATGCGTGCGACAATCAGACAATGTGCATGGCCGGAAAAGCCAACATTGGACCAATCAAGCCATGGAGTTGAAGAAACCGCAAGTCACAAGGAACCCAAGAACATTAAAACGCATTTTATTCAGAGCCGGCGCAAGGCCGTCTTGGACTACATGTTTGCCAGGAACTCCCTAATGGCCGCCAGGGCTCGCTCAAAGGGCTCTGCGGTTTCTATTTCCAGAGCATCCAGGATCAAGTGCTCCAGCCGAGTGACCCTGATGTCAGTAGTGGTGATCAACAACTCGTTGGCAAGTTGGGCCGCCTCCCCTCCAGGCCGGTCGAGGCGCGCAAGCGTCGGGTACGCCATGGGGCGCGGCGGAATGCCACCAAGGTGGAAAGCCGGCCTAGCCGCCGGGTGGCGAGCCTCCAACTCCCTAAAGCACTTCAGTCGCGCTCCTCACCCGTCGGTCTGGTTGACCGACACTCGTCGACGTCTCCATGATTCCCTGGATCACCCGGGCGGGTGCGGCGGCTGCAATGGATTCCGTCCCCGAGTTTTCGAAGCTAGAAATCGATAAAAGTAGAAGAGTTGAGGTACCACCTGGTTCACCGACGAGCTAGAAGACGCCATGAGAAGCCCTGCCGCGAATCAAAGGACTAGGTGTTTCACTATTGGAAGTTCGTCGCTTTCGGTCGTGAGCTATTCGAAGAGCCGGGAAGCCCATTTATAGAAAGAAAATATACGATTCTTGGATATGAAAGGTTGCTGCCAACCCAAGAGTCAAGGAAGTCATTATTAAGGGCGTCGGGAATCGTTGAAAACCAGCGATGGTGCAGGAATCGATGCCTGTCACCCAGGGCTCACGGGTTCCCGGGGTACAGATTCGAGAGGATCGGCCTACGAAAACAGGGCGATGACATAATCGGATATTATCAGCCGATGGCTAGAGGATCGAATAACCAAAAGACGGACGCTAAGTGATTGGGCGCCATTTCGGGGCAAGTTCTAACTAAACGATACGAGCATGTTTGATACAAGCTGTCCGGTTACATCACAAAGCACATGTCAGAGAAACACAAGCCGACCTCGCAAGGTCGAACATTTTACAATCCTCATTTCTTTAGAAAATCGACTATCGTCGATAGAGCTGTCAGCCTAACCTGGTCGATCTCGCCGATTGCCCTGAGGTCGTCAGCCTCGGACCCCGTCACCGGCCGAGCGCTTTGCACCAAGCCCCGTAAATGCGCAACGGCCGCCCCGATGCTTCTACGTTCAGCTTCAACCCTGGCCGGCAAATCGGCCATATACTCTTCATGGACATCAATCTCGTTGGTAATCTGAACGAGATCGGCTACCAGCTGATCCCGGCGGGCATGAAGTTGTTCAAGCTTGGCGGCCGGCTTGGTTTTTAGGCGGTCGAAGGCGGTTTTCCAGGCTTCAATGGCGTCTTTGGTCGATTGGATCGCAGCCGCCCGCGCCTGACTCTCACGCCGATCAATGGCTCGCTGCCGGGCTCGTTCGTATTTTAGCTGGTAAGCTTCCATGAAGGTCGCCGGCGCGATGGCTTCAACTACAGCATCCGGCAGTTGGTCTTGGATATCCGGAATCGTGCGCGTATGGAGCTGCGATCGACCACCGGCGCATCTAACGAGGCGTCCGGTCGGTTGCCGATGTCGGCCAAAGTGGCCTTCGGGTTCGCGGCCACGCGCAAGCGTTTCTCGACAATTACCGGGTTCCTCGAACTCGACAAGTCAAAGTTGAGGAGATCGGCCATGCGCTGCGGGAAAGTAAGGGTCGAAACATGGCAAAATCAATGGCCGGGCCGGTCGGCTTACCGTCGGCGTCGTCGTCGGGATTACTGGTTCGGCTGGGTCGTTCCCTACGGCCGTCCGGCTTTTCCCGCCATCATCGCCGCCGCCCCAACAGCGCGGTGCATTCACTCGGCGCCGGGAGCGGCCGGAAGGGTCGCGGAAGCTACAAAAGGGAAACGGGGTTAGCGGACGAACTAATTGACTATTACTAACAAAGGGTAGAGCGGCTAGCAGCGAGAGCGGGACGAGGGGCACGGCCAGGCCGGTTTCTTGAACTACAAGGAATGGACAAATCAGATACAGGTAAACATCGCAAGACCAATGAAGTAAAAACTTACGGGAGGACGTCTCATCGGCGGGCTTGGGGCTGGTGGAGCATCGGTTGGGGCGTTCACCGATTCGGGACTCGAAGCCCGGTTTCGATAGCCGCTTGACGGCTGCTGGCGCCTCTTCGTCGGCGGCGTGTAGGTAGGAACCGTTCGATGACCGGATCCGGAGGAGGAGGACTGTCGGCCAAGACGATCGGTTCTATCTTTTTCGCCCTTTTGGGGGCAGGCGCAGCCGATGAACGCGGCGGTGGCGCCGTTTTCCTTTTCGGTGCAATCGGATGACGCACCCGCCTCGCAATAGAGACGAGAGCTTGGGCGCCCCAGCCGATGGGCGACGGAGCAAGACCCCGTGTCCAAAATGCCTGTTTTGTATTCGATGGGGCGCCCAGTCGCTACCGTCGGCCGCTCCGTTTCATTTCCCGCAAAGTCAAAGCACAAATTTTAAATCGGGCGACACGGTCGGTGAATGAATCGTAGGAAGGGAATAATCGGCTAGGAGTAGAAACATACCGAGGGGATCTCGTCCGGCAGGAGCAAGTCAATATAGCAAGATGGCCGTTGGTGAAAAATATGGCGTCTAAGTTCCAACCACCATCGGTCGTAAGCGGCGCTTCTTCTTGTCGACAGGGTGATTCTGCCGGCATCGCCGAAGGGGGGACCAGCTATGTTCAGCAGTGAGTTCATCATCAGATCTTGGCCGACCGCTCCTCTGGTCTCGATCTTATCGGCGTAAAAGAAGCCGATGGGAAGCTGCCCGAGGCCAAATTGCCTCGCGGCCGATGCCGGGTAGTAAAATTCATAACTCCGAGCTGTTGATCGGCCTTGATGAACCCCGGTCGGCAGGATGCAGGGAGATAAACAGATGAAGAACAATTTTCTACACCTTGGACTGTCGGCTGAATTGAGGTCGTCCCATTTGAAATCGATCGGCAGTTCGAAAGATCCTTGGTCGGAGTAGAAGTACCAGGTGCGGTTGTCGCGGGATAACCCATCATAGAAAGCCACGAACCAATCGGCCAATAGCTCAGCCGATTGCCTTGAACCTGCATGGGCGGCAGCTGCTTCCCCATAGTTGGTGCATCGCCTGGTGGTGATTTGGTCACCTTCTTCATCTTCGATTGGCTCCAACCTTGGGAATCCGACGTCGCGGCGGGACCGACCGACTACGTTTTGGGTGGCCAACACCAACCAGATTTGGAGGAACCACCACGGTCCGCCGGTGTTGACTGGGGCATTGGCGGCTATTTTTGTGGCGGCCTGATGCAGCATTTGATACGTGTAGCCGAGGAGGTATTTTCGTCAGAACTCGTCCCGTCGGCTAAGATTTCGGCCATTATTTGCCAATTAGCGGTCGGCCCACGCTCGATCCACGTAACATGAATTTTTCTAACCACATCATCGAAAGGCGTGTATTCTCGATGGCCGATTGTTCCGTCTTTCATATTTTGGGCAATGAAGCCACTCCATCCACCGATGGCTTTTGTTTTAAACTAATGTTGACCCTTTCGGTTCAAGATGCATGGATTAGCCGATGATTCAATGTTCAGCCCAGTTGTCATATGCACGTCGGCTAGTGTGATGGTCATCGGCCCCTGCCTAAAGAGGAAAGCATTGAAACTATCGTTCCAAAAGTAAGCTACAGCCGATAGGAGGGGTTCATTTTTTCCATGTTGGCTATGGACAGTTCTAAGCATTGGGCAAGCTTTCTTTCCTCCCATTGGGTGTACTTGGCCGATTGTATTCTCTTGTACCATTCGGTCCAGGCCGTGTCGGTAGACGGCCAAGCCTTGAAGGTCCCGTTCCAGTGGGAAAGAGATGGTTTGGCAGTGTTGAAGGGCATGCGGTTGGTTTCGGCTATGATCACGTCAGTTGGGTCTGTATCGCCGATAGGCCCAAGGAAGTATTTTCCCTCTTGTGTTGAATTGGGGATGAGTACTTGGTGAGAGAGGTGCTGCAATTCGGAGGGAGGGGAAAAGTACTGTTCAGAGGTGATGGTGTTTATAGTTTGGAATAAGAAAAGCATTAATTGGTAAGAATGCGGGATGAGGTGATATTGAAAATTACCAAACAAACTTTTGGTATAAAGGCGTGTGGAGGATCGAGTTGAGGGTAAGATTACAGAGTAAAAAAGAGAAGGGAAATACCTGGGGAAATTCGTTCATGGCGGTGGCTGAGGCAGTTCCAGTGGCGGCGGCGGGTGAAGTTGCGGTCGCAGTAGGTGCGGCGGTGACCGGTGAGTTGGAGGTGCTTGAGGTCGCGGCGGAGGCCATCGGGGGGGTCGGAGACGACGATGGGGCTCGAAGGATGTGGAAGATGTCGAACACCGGTGGAGTCGCCGGAGGAGAGAGAGAAGGGCAGGAGGTTTGTTTGAGAAGGAAGCCGAGTGCACGATGGAAGCGTGGGTGGCTCGCCCGAGGAAAGTGGATATTTAAAGAGCTCGTGGGGGAAGCCAAGACGATTCGGGCCGAGAAGGGAATAGGAGTTTGAGTAGATAAACAAATCCGCAACACTTTATGTTACGGACTTGGGGGCATGTGTTAACACCGGAATTTGGTAACAAGGTCGCGAGTCCTAAGGGAGCAAGGTGGAATCAGAATCGGCTGAGGTCAGGGGTTGTATCGGCTAAAAGAGTAATCGGCTGCAGGGCCGGTCGGCTGGGAATGGGTTGAATGCAACAGCCGACGGCCGATTCCATGTTTAAAAGAGATAAGACCGTATCCAATGCAGAAACTTGAAGATAAGTGGGGATTCGGATGTTAATGGCGCGTTTAAAGATATTGCCACCTATGGATAAAGTCCTGTAATGGCGGTTGTATCGTAAATTAGGAGTTTGTTAAATTGTTAGTTGTAATGGACCTTGTTAGGGATGATATGATGTTTAGATAGAGTCTGAAGTTGTTACAGGTATTTGTATTTTGGGTATAAATAGGACCCGAGACCCTGTGTATGAGAACACTTCAATCTAATCTTCGGCGCATCGCCATCTTTTTCCTTTTGGACGAACACCCTGTTTGGCTTCGGGCTGCATCGTCTCGATCCCCGGACTCAGGTAAATGTTTGTCGTTAGTAGTGAGATTGCTCGTTTCTAATGCTTCCATCGCAATGACACATTGGATTCAATAGTTTTGCTACGCCATATATCATATAGTGCATATGAACCAACCCGGTGTTTAGATCTATCTTGCGGTTGACTCATCTTGTCGAAGATGCGTGGTCAGCGATGCTAGGTCTAAAGGCTGGTTGATTCGTATGCAATATCTACCATCTTACAGAGTGTAAATCGAAAGTAATAGATTGAATGCTTCTTTTGATACTCAATGTTGCATCAAGACTGAACTATTGAGTCGTCTTTTGAGTCGTCGGTGATTTATTCTTTTGGATTTACATTATCTGGGGATAGCGTCGGGGTTTCAGCCGACCTTATCTGTTTTTATATGTTTCTTTTAATATGATTGTTATCAGATCTACTGTAGGGCTGTAGTTTGTCTATATTGTGTTTATTTACGCCCTTAATCTGAGAACGTCATGTTTGCGCGAGAACCATCGGAGCATCAGCCGATTTTGTCGGTTCCGGAGTCGTGGTTTATTGGTCCGTATATTCGTTATTCTTCGTCATATTTGGGCCGGATGGTGATGATCGCCTTGGCGTAGCCGATGCGCTTCGGTTGCTTGGTTCAAATATGGCCAGGGAATAGCATGTGTACGATCATGGATTTCCTCGGCCGACACCGCGGGGTTTGACCTAACGCTTAACGAGATATTTTCTTGTATTTTCTCTTGTTGATTGGCGAGATCAAATCAACGGCACGCTCTACACACCGTAGGCGGCTAGGAAGGACACCGCACCGGAGTCAAGCGGATCTCCCGGGGCAGCGCGTGAGAGAAATTTCTCGTCAACAACGGAGTTAAAGCGGACGGCTTTCCGACGATGGGACATGCTTGGAAGAGCTTCAAGTCCAAGCTGGTCACCGACTACGTCCTCAAGACCAACACCCCGGACGTATTTTAGAAATATCCCTTCATCATGCCAGCCGTGTGGGAGGAGTTCTACGAAAAGAAATCAACTGTTGAATCCCGAGCCGAAGCGATGCTTATAGGGCACTCGGCTCGTTACGTGCACCC
Organism: Oryza australiensis; assembly: GCA_019925245.2. Taxonomy (NCBI): domain Eukaryota; kingdom Viridiplantae; phylum Streptophyta; class Magnoliopsida; order Poales; family Poaceae; genus Oryza; species Oryza australiensis. The sequence continues at coordinate 1,229,426 of JAIFGZ020000583.1, read as the reverse complement.
GCACCGGCTTGGCAGCAGAGGATATGCGGGGAAATAGGAGCAATGGCAGAAAGAGGATGAGGCAGCAGAGGCATCGAACGTGCCGCCTCCATTTGCCGATATCCCGCTCCAACGTGCAAGAAGTTGGACAAGAGCAAGGGCCGTGAAGAACAGCGATGGGACATTCACTCTGCCAAATCCCCAGGATCAACAAGTTTACAAAAATATTGTAAGCGTCTCATCTTATTATGTTTAGTTTCTTTACACATATCGCATACTTGATTTATACCGATCTCACTAATAATGCAGAAAGAGTTGGTTGCCTTGAGACAAGAGACCTGCACCGATAGACGCGAGGATGACATCCTCATGCAAGCGTTGGGAACCGATGAACACCATGGATGAACAAGGGGCGTTGGCTCTAATGTCCCCTAGAAATATGGTTTTCCAGAATACGCCGGTCAGTATAAGAAGTGGACCGTTACGAAGAAGGCGAAAAGAGATGCACGCTTGGTTGAGAGGATCCGGGAGCAGGTTAGAGCCGAACTGAGCTCAAAAATTAAAGAGCAGGTAGACCATGCTGCGGAACGGATCCGGGAGCAGATCCTAGCCGAGCAGCAGACCATCGCGCGCACCGTCGCTCCGCAACAAGAAAGTCCAACGCAAAGGCGAAGGAGTTGTGCATCAACTGATGCGGTGGAAAATCCAACACCGGTCCTAGCCACTGTCGACCATATAACGGTAAATGTCTAGGCCAAAATGCATAACACTCTTAACAAATCTATTTTCAACAATTTATTTAAAAATTATGTTTGGATCTATCACAGGAACCGACTAACTGCGTGCTAAGAGTTAAGGTCATGTCCTCTTTGATGGTTCCGGCGGCCGGGGGACTAGCATTCAAGCCAAACGCCGATACAAGAGTGCACGGGTTGCAACTTATGGCCAGATATGCAAAAGTGCAAGTGGATAAAGTGAACGATGATTGGGTCCATCTGCCGCTGCAGCATCCATCGAACGACGAGATCCTAACCCTAGGAGCAGCACGAGGAAGCTTTATCCAATGGCCGAAGGAGCTCATTGACATCAAACTAACTTCGATGTCAACCCCTCCATCTCCCTTAGGTGATCCAACCCCTCCATATCCCTTAGGTGATCCACAAGATGACTCGATCGAGCTGCAGTATGACACCGACTTTGGCGGGTCTAACCCTGAATGACCTGCTCGCTCATCTGTGGAGAAGGGCAAGAAAGCGGCGTCGGAGCCATCTGTGTTCGTGCCAGTTGAAGTAAAAGACCACTTCATTCGCATGACAAGGCCACCAGCACCGAACAAACCAATTTTGGACTATCGTCGCACGATCAGAAAAAGAAAATTGGGACAATTTTTCAGGGAAGAGTTCGTGAAAGACATGGCACAGAAGAATGAGCAAGAAAGTTCAGGGGTGAAGAGTAATACTGATTTGTACAATATTGTGAAGGCCCCCCAGCAAGCTAAGTTCAAGCTCGGTGCTCCTTTGACCACCCCTGAATATCACAATGTAGTTGGAAATTGCACTCAGATGAGAAGGGTAGAAGAGTGGTACCTACAGATGGCAAAGGAGGGTAAAGAGACGTTCACCGTATTTTATAGGGATGAGGACTTTCATCACCAGCATGGTATAATCTGGGTCCAATTTGAGCAACTATTTAAGCTTTACAATCTGAGGGACCTAGACGTATCGCTATTTATGCTATGGGCATTGTAAGCATACTCGAACCTCTTGTTATTATTTCTAAGTTGATATCCTCACAGAGTGTCTAACTTTTTTCCTTATGCAGAATGGGGACACTTGAATATAGAGCAATCTATAACAAAGTAGGATTCCTCGATCCAGGGCTTGTCAATTCCTATAATATTGATGACAGTCCAAGGTCCCAAAAATGGGTGCTGGACTACCTCTTCAACTCCTTTGTCAAGCTTAAGGACATGAATACAATCCTTTTGTCCTAAAACTTTGAGTAAGTGTGACATTTGTTCTTGTACATATCATTTATACTTGAAGGTGTTAATTGCTCTCTCCCTTTGTATGCAACAATCACTGGATCTTTCTTGCTATCCATTTAAAAGATTCAAATATTTTCGTCATGGATGGATTAAGGAAACCGCAAGAAGCTTTCCAATCCGTCATTGACATCCTTAAGAAGGCACTTGTGAAGTATAATAAGAAGTGTCATCGACACATTTCATGTGCCAATACATTCCGAGTTTAGTGCCACCCTTGGTGCCAACGTCACGAACCAGGCACGGCCATAAGTGCTTTATACGTGATGAAATTTATGTGGTTTTACCTAGAAGACCGCAACTGGCACATTTTGGATTCTGAGGTTTGCCATATTTGTTAAGACGTAAATACACGTTTCTAAACACATATTATGTTTTCACATATTCAATCTTTCAATTGCAGAAATTAGATATTCCGACAAGTCAGTTATTGCCACATGTTTGTTTAGCCCTCGCTGAACAACTCTGCGGATTCATCTTCCGATATGTCATCTCGTCGGGAGGTGCATATCATGTTTCGAGGGCTCCATATGGGCTAATGGCTTTCCTTGAGGGTGGCTGCCCTAGTGTAACTTTAGACAGTTGATCGACGACAAAGAATAAGCATTAGAGTCGATCGAACACAAAGAACAATTGTGATAATCATTTGTAAATTACAATTTTGTCAAATGTGTTCATGAGAAATAAGTGAATAATGAATGTGTTTGTGGATATGTGTGAATGTCAAATGTATGTGAATGTATGTAAAGGGGATGTATGTGAATTTTAGATATATGGCTAGCAGAGGCTAGAGGCTAGCCAAAAAATAATATATTTTTTTCTGAAAAAACTCATCAGTGACGGGCTTTAACTGAAGCCCGATGGAGATGATAGGCATCTGTGACGGGCTTAAATTAAAGACCAATTGAGTTGTTATCATCCGTGACGGGCATATTCAAAGCCCGATTGAGTAGTTAGTTATCCGTGACGGGCTTTAATTGTAGCCCGTTTGAGATTGTATCCTCCATGTCGGGCCATTGTTTGACTGGTCTTGTGGGTCAAAATCATTAGTGATGGGCCTAAGTTTAGGCCCGACAAAGATAAGTGCAGCGGTGATGGGCGTTTGCCCGATAGAGATGACTACTCACATCAATGACCTTTGTGCCGTGACGGACGTCATACCCGACAGAGATGAGGGTTATCGCCCATTTGAGATGAGGATAACCGTAGTAGTGCAGAGGTCACCAGCCGCAAGTGCAATATGATGACTGCTAGTTGCCACAAATATGCTAGACCTAAGAAGTGTTGCTGCTACTTTTACCCAAATTAATATTGACAGTGACATCACAATAATAATAATAGTATCGAAGGTCGATGACAGGATTATTGCCGATGGTTAGTGAAAGAGCATCTACGTCTGTCGTGGGTTTCGATTAATTAATGACAAAATGGTTAAAAAACTAATATGTTTATTGAGTGTATAAGCAAAAGATTAATCCAATGAAGAGCTGATGAAGATGATGATGAAGAATATATAAAACAACGATGTTTCATTACGATCCAAGACTACAAGTCACGAAAGATGGCAAGATGCGATGAAGGGTTTGTAAGACTTAGCTACACGACGGATCATGCATGAGAAAAGGGCAAACAAAGACTTGGCACCGAAGGACCCGACGTAATGGTGAAGGAGCAAATGCTTGGTCAACTACCGACGAACCGATCGGGGTCATAGGATGTCACAAGTTGACGAGGATCAACCCTTGATGAAGAAGAGGCATAAAATGAAATGTTGAAGATAAAGAGGATGTGATTTGTTGATGGACATTAACGCAAATTCTTATTAGCATTGACTAAGACAAAGAAAAAGATGACGTAAAGGTATTCATATTGTTATAGCTTTTCTATTTGCCCTTGAGTTGGTAGGAAAGCTGTATTATTAAGTGGAATATTGTCTTGATGTCTAGAGATAAGTTTGATGCTCAAAATATTTGTTGAAGTGGTTCTCTCTCTTGGATTTGTGTACCGGAGTTTTTCGAAGTTTTCTAAAATAGAGTTCGAAAGTTTTCAAAGTGTCCTTGCCTTCGAAAAACAGTACATGTCATTTTCGAAAGTTTTCGAAAGTCATTTCGGAAATTTCCAAACAGCTTTAATCTTGGAAAATCAGATACAGTTCTTTTCGAAAGTTTTCGAAAGTGTTTCTAAAATTTTTGAGCTATGTTGAGTTTGCGATTTCGATCTTGGTGATTTTGGAATTTTCCGAAATGCATTTTGCCCAATTTTTTGTTGTGCTCATGCTAAAATTTTACATTGTTCGAAAAATTCCAAAAGTATTCCAAAAGCTAATTTTGCTCTCTAGTGATTTTCGGATATTTCAGAAACACTTCGAAAATTTTTAAAAAGATAGAATCTTTGTCCCAACGGGCGGATCGGAGGGTGTGGCAATAAATAGCCCCCCACCACAAGCTAGGGCTGCTGGCTCCGTTGCTTATCTTGTGTCCTTGGCTTTGTTGATTTGAGATTCATTTTTAGCCTTGTCTCTCACTTTTTCCTCTTCACCGATCTACAAGCTTGGATTTTATATGTGTGTGTGATTGATTTGAGTTTGTTTGAGTATTTGGTGTTGACTTCATGAATATTTGTTGAGCACTCGATTCATCCTCAAGAAATATTTGCTGCATTTGTTGCTCTTGGTGGTTGAGGACACCTAAACAGCTTAGGAGTCAATCTCGAGACATCGATTTGTTTATGGTGTTTCAAGGGAGTTTGTGAAGGTCGGGTCTCATCTCCAAAAGGAAAGGGATATCCGTAGTGGAAGGAGAAGTGTATTTGTGCAACCTTATGAGGATAGGGTTGAAAAAGACCCGGCTCATTGTGAGATCCTCAACGAAGAGTAGAATTACCTCAAAGATTTGAACTTCGGGAACATATCGTCTTGCAAGAATCCCGGTGATATCTCTTTCACTCATCTAGCTTTGCTATTTGGAGCCCTTGTGACTTAGTTGTTGTTTGTGCAGTCATTTTTTTGTGCTGCTGTCGATGTCGTAGATCGACACGCAGGGATCCTGGGGACCCCCTTTTGATTCGGCACGGGGAGCGATGTACCCTGGTTCAAACTCGTAGAAAAGATGAAGTAGTGCAGATGAGGCGGGGGTTTATACAGGTTTGGGCCACCGACGCGGTGTAATACCCTACTCCTGTTTGTATGTAGTATATGGGGCAGATTACCAAGAACAATGAGAATGTCCCTCTCCCTTAGACTTAGTGGTGGATGAGGGATTTTTGCAGGCTAGCTGTAGAAGCAGGGCCTGGAACGGAACCTCCCTCTTTTCTATCGAAGAAGCTGAACTGTTCTATGATGGACTTGGGTCTCCTTTTATAGTACAAGGGAACACCACGGTAGTCCTAGCTTTTTCCTTCTACTCCACGCGATGGAGTAGTCCTTATCTTGTCTTGTCGGAGAAGCCATCCCATTCCTACTCCTCCCTGTTTGCTCCGTCACGGGAAGCGGAAAAATGGTGGTCGTCGTGGTAGCCATGCAGCTGACGTGATGATGGTTTGCCTACCCGGACCAACGGGACCCACTGGTCAGAGACCCACCTCGCGGGTAGGCACTGGCTCTGTGCCTCCTGCGCTCGCACTCTCTCTCCCACGCAACCCCCCAATGCATTAAATGCGACTGGACAGGGCATGAGGGGGGCGTGCGCGGAGTGGGCGCGCGGCCATACCACGGTCTCAGTCAAAGACTTTTAGCCCCCTTTGCATTATGAAGGGCAAAAAAGAGTGATGATGGGTGCAACTGACAGCCGCGCCTCACATCGCATTGAATGCGGCGTGGCAGGCGCTCAGCTTTCCTCTATTTGAGCATTAAATGGGTTGGTTGGTAGTTGGATTTGCCCCTTTCTCAGAGAGGTGCGGGGGAGAGGATGGGGGGTCCGGGTGATCCCGGACCTTACCGACCAGGGGTCAGGGAGAACCCGGACCCTATCGACTAGGGGTCCGAGGGATCCCGGACCCCGCCGTTTGGGGAGTATGGTGGCCTCCGGGCAGCCTCCGGGCCGGCCCCTTCAGGGGCGGCCACGTGGCCACCCGTGGCCGAGACTTGCCTAGCCCTTCAGGGCATAATTTTGACGCTCCTTGATGGACAAGGGCGCCTTCCTCCCCCTTTTTCTTAAACGCCACGCCCCCGACATACCTCCGGGCCCATATCACCGACAGTAGCCCCCGGCGTTGACCGGGGCCGAGTCGGGCTCGGGCGCGGTTGACGCCATTTTCTTGAGCGTATGGGCCCGGGCATTTGGGCGCTTTTGCTATGGCAGGTGGCCGGTACACGACAGCTGATGTCGCACCTGGCCAAGCCTTTCCTTAGGACGGAGGGTGAGTTTGTTTAGGCCACGCGCATGGGGGCCCATTCAAACCGCCTAGCACTCTCCGTCCCGTGTAGTGCGCCTGGTGGGCGCGGAACCCCAGGCGACACGAAATCTGAATGGCGCGGGAATCCAAGGGAATGTGAAAATCGAAAGGGCGCGGAGACGAGGGGGCGCTTCGTGTGGTAGTGGGGCGAATTTAATGTCGTAGAATCCAAGGGGGCAATGGTAGCTTATAAAACCAGATCCACATGGAGAGGGATTGGTTTCTACGCTTTCCACTGCCATCTCCTCTTATTGCCATTCGCCCTTCGTCTACCTAGTGCCTCCTGCTCCTTCCGTTTCCTTTCTTCCGCCTTCGGCCTTCCCTTCCCGTACTTCTGCATCCACCCCCGAAATGGGTCGTGACTCACCTCTAGAGCCGGGGAGTGTGCTCCCCAAGTCCTTAGTGAGCACTGCGGAGGCTCGCAGCCTCTTCAACAAGTTCTTGCCGAGCGGCACGCGCAGCGGCGGCGACATCTCGGAGGAGCGGCCTCCCCACAGGATGGTGTTCTTCGCCTCCTTCGCCATGGTCGGGCTGGTGCCGCCCTTCTCCCGCTTCTTTCTCGACGTCCTGGAGTTCTACGACCTCCGGCTGCACCACCTCACCCCCAACGTCGTCTTCTATCTCGTCGTGTTTGCCAACACCTGCGAGATGTTCGTGGGGGTGAGGCCTTCTCTTCACCTCTTCCAGCAATTCTTCCGGGTATGCCGGGCTGGCTCCTCCGGCGCGGTGGGGTACATGGCGATCCGGCCACGGGCGACGGGCGGTCGGAACTCCCTTCATCGACATCCACCCTCGCTCTAGGTGGGAGAACTGGAGGGCGTTACGGTTCTACACCAGCTGGGCGACCACCCCTGTCTCTCCTGCCGACGGGGATCCCGGTGAACCGAGAGGAAGCGGGGCGCGCCACGGGCAGGAGGGAGGCTGGACGGGGTGCTGGACCAGATCAGCTACCTTCGGCGGGGGGGCCTGTCCAGCCACGCGGTCTTCCACGATCTCCTGATGAGGCGCATAGCGCCATTGCAGGAGAGGTCGTGCCCCGCCTACATGTACACGGGCCCCAACGACAACATGCGGACCTTCGCGGGCGCCGCCTTCGACTGGGATGAGAGGGACCTTCGGACCCTGGTTTGCTGCAGCCTCGGCATCACGGAGATGGATTTGGCGCAGCTCCCGCCCGGGTTGGTGCCGCTGTGTCAGGACTCTGCGCGCCCGGAGATCCTGCACCTGCTGCAGGTGGTGGGCGACGGCGTGGGCTCGTCGTCGGCCGCACCGGAGGCTGCACCGAGGGGCGAAGGCGGAGACGACGACGACGACCCCAACGACCACATCCTGATTGGGCGGTTGAGCCGCCGGGGTCCGGGCCGAAGCGATCCGGGGGTTGTAACACCCTAAAAATCGGAGAATTTAAAACTGAGAATTAAAAATCAGAACTTACAAAAACCTTTTGACCGTTGCTTCTTGATCGAGTTTTCGCTTCTTATTTGCCAGCTTGGTGGCATAAATTTATACGCGAGCGATTCATCTCGGTGTTTGTGAAAAACCAAAAGATTTGAATTTCCGCTGGGAAAAAAAATTTCGGAGTTTAGAATTGGGAATTTTAATATAAAATAGGAAAAGGGTTATGGATTTATAAAAATATATAATTGGGAGCAAAACATTATTTAGGTGATTGAGTAATATTAATAAGTGAGCAAAATGAGTAATAAAATATTTTAGGATATATATATGAAATCTAGAAATTAAACTGAATCAAAATCACATTTTCTGGAATTGAGGAAAAGAATTAAATTATATATGTAAAATATATTTGTAAAATAATAAAAGTAGGTGAAAAGGTTGGACATATATTTTACAACTTATTTTTAGATGTGTTATATTTTATTTTGAATTTTAGGGGTGAAAGGAAATAAAATTGGGAAAATAGGAAATTTAATTCGGGAAAATGCGAAAGGTCACTATTCATTACGCGCCAAGTGTTCGACGACGTACCCCGACCCCGGACCGCCTCGCCACCGCGCACCGCGCGTCGCGCTCGCAGCACCGCGCCCCACACCGCCGTACCATGCCCATGCGGCGCCGTACCACGCCGTTACGTCGCGCACACTGTTCCACGTCGCACCGTGCGTCGGCCATGCCCGTGCCCGCACCGCCCGCGCCCGGACCCCGCCCCGAGCGCCGCCACGCGCCGCTCGCCGCGCCAAGCTCCCGAGCGCCACCATGCGTCGCATTTCACCCTAGGCCCCCTCCCCGCGCGTGCCCGCTACTCCCGTGCAGCACCGCCATTGCCGCCGAGCTCAAGCCGAAAACATCCCGCTATAAATAGCGCTCCTCGGCCACAACTTGAAACACAAAAGCTGTGCGCAATTACCTCATCTATCCCCTCCCCAAATTTCCCCAAAAATCATGCGGTGTGTGGGTCGAATTTTGAAGAACACCGAAGAACCCTAGCACCGGCCGCCCGAGGCAAAATCCAAAATTCGTCGCCCTCGGTCGAGTTCTTCCCAAATTGAAGGTACATTCGCAATCTATGCTCCCTAAGCTTGCATTCCCCTCTTTTCCCCCAACCAAAAGCTCACCGGAGACGGCCGTCGACGAGAGCCGCCGGGAACGCCCCTGTTTCTCGTCGACGCGTGCACGTTGCTAGCTCGGCCCAAAACCTTTCTAGCCAAACCAAGCGCATGGAAAGCTTGACCTTATCCCCTAGATGCTCCTCAACCCTTTTTCCTAGCTCGGGCTTTGGCCGAAGCATATCGGCGAAGAGCTTCATCGCCGCCGCAGGCAGGCCAACGTCGCCAGCACGACTCGCCGTCTCCCCGGTCCTAGAAAGCCCCAAAACGTGCCCCCAGTGATCGGTAGATTGTGAAAACCTATTTAGGTACCTTATCCCGGTTGTCCTCGTCGCCGTTCACCCTCGCCCCACCGTCGGCCTCGCGCGGAAGAAGAAGAACAGTGGAGGAACAAATAAAAGAAAAGGAGAGGAATGAAGGAGAGAAGCGTTGTGTAGCGCAGTGGAAAAGAACGAGAGAGAGGAGCGTGAGGTCCTGCGTTCGAATCCCTCCCCGCGCCATTTTGTTTTCTTTTTCTCTTCTTCTTTCCTTTTGCCGTGCAAGAGAGGAAACAAGGTATAAAAGAAAAGAAGGGGGAAAAAAACGAGAACGGCCGCTAGCCCGGTGGAGAGAGCGCGGGCTGAGAAGGAGGTCGTGGGTTTGAACCCCAACGTGCGAAATTTTGCCGATTTTCATTTTTTTGTCCTTCCTCTCCCGCCGACCCACACATAAGATTTTCATTTTTTTGTCCTTCCTCTCCCGCCGGCCCACACATAAGAGAGAGAACAGAGAGAGAGACCGGAGAAGGAATGAAAAAAAAGAAAAAAATGGGGAAAGAAATAAAAAGGAATAAAAAAATAAAAAATATTTAGGAAAGGTATAGAGTAATGAAAATTGGTTTTTCTTTTTTGAAATAAATTATTTAGGGAAATATATATTTAGAGAAATTGGGATAGAGGTTGATTTTCGGAAAATAATTATTTAGGGGATAATTATGAGATTAATTTATGACCTAAGTACAACTTTTATCTAAACTCTGGATTATTAAGAAAATTCACCAATATTATTTAACATAGCTATAATTAAGATATTATCATGACATGTTATTTAACATTATCATAGGCTTCCCCAAAATCTAAAGTAACCAATATGGTTCCAAACATTGGGAATATAATTGTCACCTAAAATTGGTATTAAACACTAATTTTATCATATGGATTTTCTGAAATTAAAATCTAAAATTATTTAATGCAGTGTCAAGCTTTAGGGTTAACTAGTTATTTTTGGATTCAATTATTGTAAACCCTAGGACTTCTTGACCGAGGAATATTTTGATAAAATTAAAAGATAACCACTTCTTTTTAATTGAATCATCAACTCTAGTATTTCTCAAACTTTAAGCATATTAAAATAAATATCGCATCCTTCTTAACAAAATCGGGTTCAATACGAGAGTTCAAATCATTGCAACTCTTTCGCTCTAACTCAGATTTCGCCGAAACTCGAGCCTAGGTTCGCGTAGAGTCATAGCCTAGTATTAGGAGCCGCTTTCACGATTCATTTGGCTTTTATTGGATCTTATTGGATTTTATTTGAATTCTAATCGAATTCAAATTGGATTTCTTGCACGTATGATAAAGTCTGAGGGAACCGTCGAGAACGTCGAAGACTCAAGCCAACAGGATTGCAAGCAAGGCAAGTCATCACACTCTTTGAACATATTGATCCCAATTGTGAAATGATATTGTTTTAAACTCTAAACATGCATGCTATACGAGTTACCTATACTTGTTATGCCATACCTTGTTGTTGATTACCTTTAGGATTACTCTTGTAACTCTGAAGTGATACAAACAACCGGAGGATAACTTCGGTAAACTGCTTAGCCCTGCTAAACTTAGAATTCATGCATACTCACGTCTTTATGAAAAGCTTTGTGCTTGGGCAACTACCTTAGGAAAGGTAGTTGAGATGAGGCCTGTGGAGACATGAGCGCCACATGGCCATGAGAATGATGAACTAAGGTTGATGAAAATTGAAAGTACTACACAAATGTTTTAGACTGGGGCGGCTGGATGATTTGGGTGGATTCCGGAAAAGGCAAGTGCCGACCCTGGTCAATTAAGGACCGAGCCATGAGATAGCCGGGAAACGAGCCAGTACAACCGTATTTCTCGAATGGGTATAGACCTAGCGGAGTAGATAGCCGAGCGGAGGCGGTACCCTTGCATAGTGGTTCTTATGTATGAGATGAGATTGGGAATGGATGATTGAAAATCGAAATTTATTTATAACTTGAAGAATGAAGTTTTCTCTTACCCCGGGAGCGCCAGAACTCCTCTCACTCCTAGGAAATGACGGCTAGAGTGCATGAGGGCTTAAGTTCATGGAGTGGGTACTGCCAAAGTGAGGTTATCGAAAGGCTTTACCGTGACCGTCTCATGTGTTGGGACGTAGGCTCATTTGTTGGGCAGTCGCGGAGTACGGGTAAAGTGTACATCCACTGCAGTGTGAATGAATCAATCTATTCGAATAGCCGTGCTCGCGGATATAGAGCATCGTGAAAAGACTTTCGCTTGGCTAGACTCATAAATTTTAAAATGATGGGTTGGTATGCATAATGATTTTGTATGCTGGTGGACTTAGCTTCTCGACCTGTGAGAAGAGGTGGACTCCCCAGAAAACCATGATGCACCGGAGATGGGAAACCATCCTTGGTATCACGATGGATGGCAGACAGAACCGTCGCCGATTTAATATACTCTGGAACTAAAGCTTGACTTGGCTAGCTGTTAGGCTTGTGAAAAGATTTGTGAAAATTGGCTTTATGCAAAAGAACCCCAGCCATCCTTTGAATGACCCTATCATGTGTATCACTTCCGTGTTGGCTTGCTGAGTACGGTTGGTACTCACCCTTGCTATACGCACAAACCTCCAGATGAAGGAGATGAGGAAGACCCGTACACATACTACTAGGAGGAATGAAGACAATGGAGCGCAACAGGTCTTAGTCCCCACTCGTTGCCTGTGGCAATCGGCATGCTGCTGCCTTCCGTCTGCTATCTTATCTAATTTGTGTTTTCGGTTGTATCCGGACCGGTAGGTCCTATATGTATTGGATATTGCCTTCGAGCCTATTATTGTAATAATTTCGATGTAAGACTATTCGTGCACTTTGCACTGTAATTCGAACCGTACTCGTGGGTACCGAACTACTCGATCCAGGGGATAAGGTACTATGAACACGAATGATTCCCGTCCTCAAAAACGGGGTCTACAGGGGCCTCGGACCCAAAAGGGAAGAGGAAGAGGCCGAGGAGAACCCCTCTCCTCCCCCATCTCCACCACGAGGCGGCGGAGCGGAGCGCGCCCCACCCCCCCCCCCCCCAGACCAGGGGTTCGCGGGCGCGGGCCCATCCCGGGGTCGCTACGCCGGGGGCCGGCCGGCCACAACGGCGGCGGCAACGACGGCGGGGAAGGCCCGGTGTATCCCGGTGAGTGCGGAGGCGTGGTGGAGGCCCAGGGGCGCATCTCCGACGGGGAGGCCGGGCGCGCCTCCGGCGAGTACGCGACGGCGGCGGAGTCCGCCGCGGGACCCGGCGTCGGGGGATGCGGCGAGCAAGAGCCCGGCGAGTCCTCCGGCCGCCCGCGAAGAAGAAGCGGGCCTCTCGGGGATCTCCGGGACTTCAACCCCGCACGCAGTACGCCTTGTCGATACGCGGATGCCTATCAAGGCCTTATATTTTTTTATCTTTGTTTCATGATTTCCTTATTGTGTTCCTGTTTTGTTTCCAGCCGCGAGTACAGGCATTTTTGCCCAAGGGTTGTCCCCAAGGGCGGTTCTGCCTCGGGCTCGGGGGAGGGCGCACAGGAGAGGTCCGGGGCGCCCGAGCCCCCAAGGTCCGGGTCGCCCGTTTCAGGCTCGGTCTCGGACCCGGTGAGGTCCGGGGAGGGGGCCCACCCAGCGGCTGGAGCGCCGGCCGCCCATGAAGGGCAAGCCGTGGGCGGCGCCGGCGCAGAGGGGGCAGCGGAGGGCGGCGGAGAGCAACCTCAGGGGTCCCCTCCGCGGCAACCATCGTCGCCGCCACAGCAGCCCTCGCCCGCGCCACACTCGGCGGCGCCATCTCCCCGCCGGCTGCCATTAATCCTGCCGGCGCAGGCCGGCCGCGAGCCCCCAAGGCAAGAAGCGGGCAGCGCCGTCCGCGGGGGATCTTCGGCGGCTCGGCCGACGCAAGCGGCCGATCCCGGGCCGGGCTCCGACTCCGAGTCTGGGGGCGCCAGGTCCGGGTTCGTGGCCGCCTTGGACACGGAGCCTCTCGTCCGGTCGTAGGAGCGGGCGAGGAAGGTCATCGCCAGGGCGCTGGAGCCGGCCAACGCCATCTCCCTGGAGGGGCTTCGGGCCCAAGTGCAGGCCTTGGCCGCCAGGGAGGTCGAGGTGGCGCGGCGGGAGGCCGAAGTCGAGGAGGGCCGTCAGGAGCTGGCGGCCACGGCGAGGGCGGAGGGCCTCATCTACAGGCGGGAGCTGGCGGAGATCGAGCGGCGCCAGGAGAAGCTCAGCCAGGTGTTTGAAGACACCGTCGCTGAGCGGCACGCCACCGACCTCCGCGAGCAAGTCGCCACCGCCGCTGAGGAGAGGGTGCGCACCACCGCCGGGCAGTTCCTCCGTGACCTCAGGGAGCGCGCCCAGGGCCTCGACGAGCGCGAGCGCATCTTGTGCGACACTGAGGCCGCTGCTGTCGGCGCCGACGCTGACCTCTAGGCCCGCGAGGCTGGCCTGGCGGAGCGGGAAAGGGCCCTTGAGGCGGCATGGCGGGCGGTTGAGAGCCGGGAGGCCGCCGTTGCCAGGGCCGAGGAAGACTCCGCCGTGCGGGAGGCCAACATGCTGGCCCAGGAGAAGGCCGTAGCCGAGCGCGAGGTCGCCGTGGTGGGCGAGAGGCGGCGGTGGTGGAAGCCCAGTGAGGAGGCCTCCCGATGCCCGAAGGGCGTGTGGGACCGCGAGCAGCTCGCCGCCGCCTGGGCCGCCTGGCGGGACGAGCCGGAGCGATGGGAGCAGGAGCCGCCACCCGGGAGCGGTGGTCATGGATGTGCAGGCGCAGCTGCGGGGCCGGGCCGAACTGAGGAGGCGCGCCGCCGAATCGCAGAGCCGGAGCGCGTCTTGCGCCCGGGAATCTAGGGCTGGCCTCGTCTGTCGGGCGCCTTCGGGAGGCGGCTCGCGGGGTGGGGGTGAACCGTACCCCCCCAGCATCCCTACTTTGGGGGGATTGGCCACATACATCGACGATCTGGCCGCGGGGATACAGAGGGTGCCGGAGGAGGTCGACGACGTGGCGAAGGAGTCATCGTATGACTTATCCCGCCAGGTCGCGTCACTCATCCTGGCGAGCTACCAAGCCCGCGACCCCAACTTCGACCCCTATATCCCCACCGAGGACTTCCCCGAAGGCACCGAGGAGGCCGCCCGCCGCCGCGTCCAAGACGCCGTCGACTCCATCATGATGGGCTTCGACGGCACCCCGGCGGCCTTCCAGCTCGCCCTCCGCGAGGACTCGCCGGATGCAGACTCCCCGGCGGATGCTCCCAGCGACCCACCAGCCACTTAGGGCCCTCTTGCTTCGGCTTGTATCTGTGTTTATGTAAAAAAGATATTTATGCATCTTTTATAAAGTTAGCGGACTTGCCTTTACTTATGCTGCGACAACTCATCGTGGCTGCTTTTGACGATTCATGTATGTGTATGTTGGGAGCCCCCGGCCAACTTAGTGCGCACGTAGTGGCGGTTGGTTGGCCCGAGCCCCTGTATGTTAGCTTCCCTGCAATTGGTAACTTAAGACTTAGTTATTGCGATAATGCGGTAGTGTTGTTCTCCCCCGTGATTTGTCCCATGCCACTGGGGGCTGTTCTGGGTTCGGGCAGCATGCTCTGGCCGTTGGCTGGCGCCTTTGTCGGGGTTCCGGGTAGGAGCGAAGGCATAAAAAGGCCAGCGAGGGCAGCAGCAACGGGGGGCCGGGACAGGTGTGTGTCGTTCGCACCCGAACCCCCAGGCATTGACTACCCCCAGGCGTGGTAGTATGCAGCATCGCTGTACCCTCGACACCCTTAGGGCTCTCAAGCTAAGGCGGGCAAGGCCGAGGAACTTATTGGAAAGCCGCATCCACAACACATGCTCGAGCACATGGGGGAAAACATACTGCAACAGGTATTTGCAAGGGAAACATATGAAATGTAATAACAACGTATTGCTCATGCCACCGGGGGCAGTGGATGAACTTCTATGCATGTCTCAGCACACCATGCGGCTTATGGGTAGAACCTGCGCAGGTGGGAAATATTCCATGGGTTCGGCAACGGAGTGCCGTCCTCTGTGGCTAGGCGAACTACTCCCGGACGCGGGGTGCCGATAACCTTGTATGGCCCCTCCCACATCGGGGACAGCTTGCTTAGCCCTGCGCGCGTTTGGACACGGTGCAGGACCAAATCATTGACATGCAGCGCTCGGGGGCTGACTCTGCTTTGATGGTAGCGGCGGAGGCTCGTTGGTAGCGGGCCGCGCGGCGCGCCCCGCCGCCGCCTCTCCTCCAGTAATCCGATCGTCTCGACGCTTTTGGTCCCGATCCGCTGTGGTGTATAATGCGGCTCGGGGCGATCCCAGGGTGAGCTCGGAGGGTAAGACCGCATCGGCTCCATACACCAAGAAGAAGGGTGTTTCCCCGGTGGCACGGCTTGGGGTTGTCCGATTGGCCCAAAGGACCGCAGGCAGTTCATCAGTCCACGAGTCCCCATGTTTTTTGAGCACATTGTATGTCTTGGTCTTATGGCCCTTTAGTATTTCTGCGTTTGCACGCTCGGCCTGACCGTTGCTTTGGGGGTGGGTAGGCGAGGCGAAACAGAGCTTGATGCCCATGTCGTCCCAATACTCGCCAAACAGCTCACTCGTGAACTGGGAGCCGTTGTCGGTGATAAGCCTGTTGGGGACCCCGAACCTTGCCGTGATGCCTCTCATGAACCGCACCGCCGAATGTTTGTCGATGACCCTGACTGGATAGGCCTCTGGCCACTTGGTGAACTTGTCGACGGCGACATACAGGAACTTGCATCCGCCCCGCGCCTGCTTGAACGGGCCTAGGATGTCCAGCCCCCAGACTGCAAATGGCCATGAGAGCGGGATGGCTTGAAGGGCCTGGGCCGGCAGGTGCGTCTGCTTGGCGTGGAATTGACAAGCTCGGCACCGCCGCACGAGGTCTGTTGCATCCTCCAGCGCGGTGGGCCAATAGAATCCCAGGCGGAATGCTTTTCCCACCAAGGTTCGGGAGGCCGAGTGCGCCCCGCATTCGCCTTCATGGATCTCGGCAAGGAGCTCGAGACCCTGTTCCCGAGCAATGCATTTCATGAGCACTCCGTTGGCACCACGTCGGTAGAGTGTCCCTTCTACCAACGCATACCTCTTGGAGGTCCGGGCCATGCGTTCGCCTTCCTCACATTGCTCGGGCAATGACGCGTCTTCTAGGTACGCTCGGATTTCCAAAATCCAAGCCACCTGGCGCATGATGTCGGTCCTAGCGGGGCCCGGCCGTGGCTGGCCCGCCGGGTCCAGGGCGTCGAGACCGGCCGATTCCTGCCTCTGGGGCGGTTCGGGGCGCGCCGACGGCTCTGTGAGACTTTCTTCAAATGTGCCCGGCGGGGCTGGGGCTCGCGTGGATGCGATCCTGGATAGCTCGTCCGCCAGGGAGTTATCTCTTCTGGGAATATGGTGTAGCTCGAGGCCATCGAAATGACGCTCCATACGCCGTACTTCCTTGACATAGGCCTCCATTTGGGGGTCGGTGCACTGGTATTCCTTGGAGACCTGGTTTACCACCAGCTGGGAATCCCCGAGGACCAGCAGATGTCGGATGCCTACGCTTGCCGCCGCCCACAACCCCGCTAGAAGCCCCTCGTATTCGGCCATGTTGTTTGTTGCCCGGAAGTCGATTCGGACGATGTACCGAAGCACGTCGCCTGTTGGGGAAGTTAGCACCACGCCTGCTCCGGCTCCGTGCAAAGTGAGTGAACCGTCAAAGTTCATCACCCAGTGCGCGGCTTCTTGGTCGCGATCCTCCGCGCTCTCGGGTTCCCCCGGGGTGGATCGCTTCTGGCCGTTGGCGTCCATTCTGCCACGAAATTGGCCAAGGCTTGGCTCTTGATTGCGTGCCAGGCTTCGAAGTGCTGATCAAATTCCGACAACTCGATGGCCCATTTGACTACCCATCCGGTGCCCTCTCGGTTATGCAGGATCTGCCCGAGAGGGTAGGACGTGACCACCGTTACCCGGTGCGCCTGGAAGTAATGGCGCAACTTCCTGGAGGCCATAAGTAGGGCGTATAGCATTTTTTGGGCCTGCGGGTAACGTGTCTTCGCGTCCCGTAGCGCCTCGCTGACAAAGTAGACCGGCCGCTGCACCTTGGTGCGGGCCTTGGCTACCTTGCTAGGGGCGGTTGGTCCGGGTACATCGGGGCGAGTCATCTCGGTGTCCGGGGCTTCTGGGCCGTCACCCCTACCGGGGGCCTCAGGGCCGCTCCGGGTGGAGGGGGCTTTGGGAGCCCCCGGACTAGGGGTCGGGCGTCTTCCTGAAGCTCGGGGGACCAAGGGCCACCTCCGGGTTCGGGCGCTTCCTCGGCCAACTCCGTTCCGAGGCTTCCTGCCACGGGTGCTTCGGGGCGGGTCATCTCGGTGTCCGGGGCTTCCGAGCCGTCGCCCCCACCGGGGGCCTCAAGGCCGCTCCGGGTGGAGGGGGCTTCGGGTGCCTCCGGACTAGGGGGCCGGGCGGCTCCCTGAAGCTCGGGGGGCCAAGGGCCACCTCCGGGTTCGGGCGCTTCCTCGGCCAACTCCGTTCCGAGGTCTCCTGCCTCCGGGTTTGACAGGGCTGGGGGCGACTGAGGGACTAGCTCGTCGTCGCGCTCCACAACCAAGGCCGCACTAATCACTTGAGGGGTCGCCGCCAAATATAAGAGGAGGGGCTCCCCTTCCCGAGGAGCCACCAGTACGGGCGGCGAGGAGAGGTAGCGCTTGACCTCGCCCAAGGCCTTCTCCGCTTCGTCCGTCCAAGTGAAGGGGCCAATTCGTTTAAGCAATTTAAATAAAGGAAGCGCCCGCTCTCCTAACCTGGATATAAAGCGACTCAGGGCAGCTACACAACCCGTGAGCCTCTGCACGTCCTTGAGCTTTCTAGGGGGGCGCATCTCCTCTATTGCCTTTATTTTAGTGGGGTTGGCCTCGATGCCTCGGGCAGAGACCAAGAACCCTAATAGCTTGCCTGCCGGTACCCCGAACACACATTTTTCTGGGTTCAGTTTCATCCGGGAGGACCGGAGGTTATCAAATGTCTCGGCCAAATCTAGGAGCAAAGTTCTTTGGTCCCGAGATTTGACTACGAGATCATCGACATATGCCTCAACATTGCGCCCTATTTGGTCCTTTAACGTGATGCGGACACCACGTTGAAAGGTGGACATGACATTTTTTAAACCAAAGGGCATAGACATGTAGCAAAAAGTACCCACAGGAGTGATAAATGAAGTTTTCTCCTCATCCTCTATAGCCATGCGGAATTGATGATAGCCAGAGTATGCATCTAGGAAGCATAAAAGGTCGCACCCTACAGTGCAGTCGATTATCTGGTCTATTCGGGGTAGAGGGTAGGGGTCTTTGGGACATGCCTTGTTGAGGTCGGTGTAGTCGATGCACATGCGCGGCTTGTGGGTGGCCTTCGGGACGACCACCGGGTTTGCCAACCACTCTGGATGCAGCACCTCTCGGATGAAGCCGGCCTCCTGGAGTCGTGCCACCTCTTCGCGGATGAACGCCTGCCGCTCCGGGGCTTGTCGCCTCACCTTTTGCCGGACCGGGCGTGCGTCCGGTCGTACTGCGAGTCGGTGCTCGATCACCTCCCTGGGGACTCCGGGCATATTCGACGGCCTCCAAGCAAACACGTCGGCATTCGCTCGTAGGAAGGAGACGAGCGCGTCTTCCTATTTGGGGTCCAAGCCGCCACCGATGTTGGCGGTCTTGGACGGGTCGTCGCCCAAACGGATAGACTTAATCACCACCTCATCGACAGAGGTGATGCGTTGCTTCGGGACCCGTGGTCGACGACTCCCCTTGGGGGTCCTCCGGTTCAACGCGGTCGGCCGCAAGAATGTCGTCCGCGCGTGCCTTCGCGCAGTCTAGCGCGGTTTTGACGTCAGCGTGGACGGTGATGGGGCCTCCGGGTCCCGGCATCTTGAGCTGGCGGTAGCCGTAATGTGTAGCCGCCATGAACTTCACCAACACCGGCCTCCCAAGCACTGCGTTGTAGGGCAGATTGAGATCTGCCACATCGAAGTCGATCCGCTCGGTGCGGAAATTAGTGGGGGCCCCAAAGGTGACCGGTAGAGCGATCTGCCCAAGGGGCCACACCTTCCCGGGCGTCATCCCAATGATGGGGTGAGAAGGCCCGAGTGCCATTCCCGGGGCCTTGATTGCCTCAAAATCCTTCGGGGATAGCACATTGAGGGCCACACCTCCGTCAATTAAGACTCGGGCGACCTTGACGTTGCGGATGGTGGGGAGGTCACGAGGGCCAAATGGCCGCTGCGTGCGACGCTCCTCGGGTGGTCGGTCTGGTCAAAGGTGATGGGTACCTCTGCCGGCCGTGACCTACGGGCCGCCTCGTGAGACAAGACGGCCGCGAGAAGCTCGCGTCTCATGGACTTGAAGCCCCGGCGGGATACAGGCGCCGGCACCGCCGTCGATGGTGGCGATGACGTGCTGGGGATCCTGGTAGCCCAAGTTGTCATCGTCGACCTCGGCTGGGGCCGTATCCTTGGCCTCCTCTCGCCGGTGATCCGGGCGCTTCGCCGGTGCCTTGCCCTTGCGGCGGATCTCCTTCTCGTTCTCCCTCCGCTCCTGCTCATACTTCTGCACCCGCTCGGCCAGATTTTTGACCGAACGGCAATCAGAGAGGTCGTGGTGGGAGGTTTGGTGCACCATGCACCATTTGTCTCCGACCCGGCCCGGGGACGGGGTCCGGGACCGCCTGCGGTTACCCGTGGGCTTGCCCTTCCGCGAGGGCTTCTCGGCTCCGTCGGCGGCGAGGACGTGGCCTTCTTCGCCACCGCGCGATGGCCGGCGCTTCCATCGCCGTTCGCGCCGCTCTTCACGGGACGCGGAGGGGCAGCCGGTGGAGGCCGGGGTAGGATTCCTAGGATTCCAAACCCGGGCCTCCTCCTGCGGGCCACCGTGCCCGCGAGCTCGAAGAGCTCGTGGTGGTCCGGGGCCTTGGATTCGATCTTCTCCAACATGACGTCGTGGCATACGCCACTCCGGAAGGAGAAGATCACTGCATGGTCAGCGATGGAGGGTATGGTGTTGCGTACCTGGCAAAAACGCTGAATGTATTTGCGCAGGGATTCGTTCTCCCCTCGTCGGACCATGTGAAGGTTTGCCTCCACTCCCGGGCGCGGGTATGTGCCCTGGAAGTTGGAGGTGAACCGCGGCACAGTCGTCCCAAGAGGTGACCGACCGGCCGGCAAGTTCATCAGCCAGGAACGGGCCTGGCCCTTGAGCGCCATGGGGAAGAAGTTGGCCATGACACGCTCGTCTCCTCCGGCGGCCTCAATGGCCGTGGTGTAGATCCGGAGGAACTCGGTAGGGTTAACCGAGCCGTCGTATTTCTCCGTAAGGGCCGGCCTAAACTTGTTAGGCCGCGCATGTTACGGAGGTTGGCAACGAGGCTGGCAGCCATTGCCGCCCGGGGGCGATAGTGGCTGCAGGGTCTCGTTGGGCATTGCAGAGCCTCCCGCTTGCGGCTGGGCCATTATGGCCTTTCGCCGACCGCCGAGGGGCTCCATCCGCGCGAGGGCCGCTGCGGCCGCTCGCCGTGAGGTGGCGCCTCCCAACGAGGAGGCGCAGTCGGCGCCCGCCCTCGGCGGCGCTCATCTCGCGGCGCTCGATGCGGAGGCGGGCGTCGCGCCGCATACAGCAAGAAGTCCCGGGCGGCTCCGCCGGGCCGCCGCCGAGAGGCTCTCCTCCATCCTCGCGGCTACCGCTGCCCTTCGAGCCCGTCGTCGGGAGGAAGAGCTTACCGCGACGTGCGAGCCGCGCGGTTGGTGGCTGGAGGAAGCGAGGTCAGCAGCCAGCTGGCGCTGGGCCGTGCCTACGAGCTTTGCCACGTCGTCGAGCCACCTTTTGGCATTGGATCCCTCGCCGTGGGTGGGGTGACGCAAAAGAGCTTCCGCCGCCTGCAGGGCACCCTCAGGAGTGCCAAACTCCAGGCGGCGATGGACGTCGCCTCGGCGGGGCTCGCCGGTACGCCCGGTAGGGCGTGGTCTGTGTCCCACAGGAGCGTTGTCAGTCCTGCGGGATGCACGGGCCCCTCCGCACTCGACCGCTGCCTCAGCGGGGGGCAAAGGGGGTGGCGCGGGCGCAGCTGCCACCGTCGCCACCAACGGCGGTGAGGGAGACAAAGATTCCTCCCCCCTCGAGCGGAGGTGGCGGAAGTTGGGGTTGTGCCTGCCCACGTCGACTTCCTCCGCCGCCTCGTTGGCCATGGCACGCTCACGCGTGGCGAGTGAGCCTGACGCGGAGCGCAGGGCGCGGCCATGGACCATGGCTGAGACGGGGGGAGGGGATTCCCGCCAAAAAATGGATGGAAAACGAGAATTTAAACCAAAACACAGCGCGCTCCCCTACCTGGCGCGCCAGCTGTTGATGTCGTAGATCGACACGCAGGGATCCTGGGGACCCCCTTTTGGTTCGGCACGGGAGCGATGTACCCTGGTTCAAACTCGTAGAAAAGATGAAGTAGTGCAGATGAGGCAGGGGTTTATACAGGTTCGGGCCACTGACGCGGTGTAATACCCTACTCCTGTTTGTATGTAGTATATGGGGCAGATTGCCAAGAACAATGAGAATGTCCCTCTCCCTTAGACTTAGTGGTGGATGAGGGATTTTTGCAGGCTAGCTGTAGAAGCAGGGCCTGGAACGGAACCTCCCTCTTTTCTATCTGAAGAAGCTGAACCTGTTTTGTGATGGACTTGGGTCTCCTTTTATAGTACAAGGGAACACCACAGTAGTCCTAGCTTTTTCCTTCTACTCCACGCGATGGAGTAGTCCTTATCTTGTCTTGTCGGAGAAGCCATCCCATTCCTACTCCTCTCTGTTTGCTCCGTCATGGGAAGTGGAAAAAAAGGTGGTCGTCGTGGTAGCCATGCCGCCGACGTGATGATGATTTGCCTACCCGGCCCAACGGGACCCACCGGTCGAGACCCACCTCGCGGGTAGGCACGGCTGCTGGCCTCCCGCGCTCGCAATCTCTCGCACGCAGCCGCCCAATGCATTAAAAATGCGACTGGACAGGGCGTGAGGGGGCGTGCACGGAGTGGGCGCGCGGCCATACCACGGTCTCAGTCAAAGACTTTTATCCCCCTTTGCATTATGAAGGGCAAAAAGGAGTGATGATGGGTGCAACTGACAGCCGCGCCTCACATCGCATTGAATGCGGCGTGGCAGGCGCTCAGCTTTCCTCTATTTGAGCATTAAATGGGTTGGTTGGTAGTTGGATTCGTCCTCTCTCGGATAGGTGCGGGGTAGAGGATGGGGGTCCGGGTGATCCGGACGGTTCTTACAGACCAGGGTCAGGAGAACCCGGACCCTGCCAGGCCAGGGTCAGGGGATCCGGACCTGCCGTTGGGGAGTATGGTGGCCTCAGGGCGCCTCAGGGCCGGCCCTTCGGGGCGGCCACGTGGCCACCCGTGGCCGAGACTTGCCTAGCCCTTCGGGGCATAATTTTGACGCTCCTTGATAGACAAGGGCGCCTTCCTCCCCTTTTCTTAAACGCCACGCCCGACATACTCTCGAGCCCATATCACCGACATCCGCTATCTTTTTTTTTCTTGTCTTGCTAGATTGTTTGTAAATCTGAAATTTCCAAAAATATGAGAAAAATTTTCAAAAAATTCAGCTTTTGTTTTTTCTTAAAAATTTAAATAGCCTATTTGCCCCTCTAGATCTTTCAGATAGATTAATCTCATGTAACCCCTATATATTGATCCAATAAACATGGTTGACTTTATCAATTACTACATCATGTGCGCTGCCTGGAGTTTTCTTTCTATTTTCTCCTGTTTCAAATATAGGTACGTGTGGGCTCAGTGTGTATTGATATCGGTGTATTATGTTTTGACAAAATATGATATTTCAAAAGGTCGATTTTACATCTTAAATTTAAAAAGTGTGTCCCCTCCATCTCAAAGTTTCACAACAGACTGTCCAGATTATATTGCTGTATTATGTCTAATTTAGTATTATGCTGCTATATTTTTTAAAAATATTATTTTAATTTATATTTTAGAACAAAATAACTATTTTAATCTTTTCGTATGAATATCTAATCCACTCAATTTCTTTAATACATGTCTTCAGTTTCCTCAAGGACGCGGGCAACATGGTCGTCACTTGCACTAACGGGGCAAAACAGCTAAAAAAATTGGTTGAAGGGATTAATAATGTTAGTTTTTTCAAATTATGCTAAAGCTATAATAATTTCAGTGTAGAAATTAAAGACATGGGAGGCCAAGCAGCATTTTTAATTTCGTTTTGGGCCGAATTTTCGGTGAATTTTTATAACTTTTCACCAAAATTATTTACAAATTTAAAGAAATTCGACTAAATATGAATAAACTCTATCAAATTAGAAAAAATAGGAAAAGCGAAAAAATCAGCCGGTATATTTGGTTGTCGTGGGGGAGCGAAATTTTAGAAATTTTAAAAATTTTGAACCGAAATTATAAACCATGAGGCCAAACTTAAGGATGGGAATGGTTAGGATATGGATCGAACCTAAACCATTTTTAATAAGTTCGTTGATCCATGGTTCAATAGGATAAATCCATCATGAGTCTATTATATTAATAGGTTATTCATGGATATCCAAATGGATCAACTACATTACTATTAAAAAAACTCATATTATATATATGTAAAACTCGGGCCCAAAATTTTTAAACTCGCGTTCACATTATAAAAACTTATCGATTCGGTTGAATTTTGTAGAAATGATTCATTATACCGAGAAGCAACTTTGTACAAATTTTGAGCTATTTATATATGCGGGGCCCACGATGCATTACTAAGACCAAAAATTCTAGTTAAATATGTGTAAAATCCGGACCCAAAATTTTTAAACTCGCATTCACATTATAAAAACTTATCGATTCAATTAAATTTTGTAGGAATAATTTATTATACGAGAAGCAACTTTGTACAAATTTTGAGCTATTTATATATGCGGGGCCCACTATCCATAACTAAGACCCAAAAATTTTAGTTTAATGTGTGTAAAACTCGGACCCAAAATTCTTAAACTCGTGTTCACATTATAAAAAACTTATCGATTCAGTTGAATTTTGTAGGAATGATTTATTATATAGAGAAACAACTTTGTACAAATTTTGAGCTATTTATATATGCGGGACCCATGATGCATTAGTAAAACCCAAAAATTATAGTTAAATGTGTAAAAAATTTGGACCCAAATTTTTTTAAACTCGTGTTCATACTATGAAAACTTGTTAATTTCTTGTTAATTTAGTTAATTTTTTAGGAACAAATTATTATATAGAGAATCAATTTTGTATAAATTTTAAGGATATTTATACATGTGAAGTCATTTTGGATCGAACCTTTTAAACCTAGGTTCTATTGGTTTGATCCGTTTGATCCATTTATATTTTCTAACAATCCTAAAGATCCATTGGAGCAAATTTATGGATAAGTTTAATGGATAAAATCAGTACAGTTCTTTTTCGAAAGTTTTCGAAAGTGTTTCTAAAATTTTTGAGCTGTGTTGAGTTTGCAGATTTCGATATTGATGATTTTTGGATTTTTTTTGAAATATTTTTGGAATTTTTTGAAATGCATTTTGCCCAATTTTTTGTTGTGCTCATGCTAAAATGTTACATTGTTCGAAAAATTTTGGAAGTATTCCAAAAGCTAATTTTGCTCTCTAGTGATTTTCGGATATTTCAGGAAACACTTCGAAAATTTTCAAAAAGATAGAATCTTTGCCCCAATGGGCAGATCTGAGGATGTGGCAATAAATAGCTCCCTCCACCACAAGCTAGGGCTGCTGGCTCCATTGCTTATCTTGTGTCCTTGGCTTTGTTGATTTGAGATTTATTTTTAGCCTTGTCTCTCACTTTTTCCTCTTCACCGATCTACAAGCTTGGATTTTATATGTGTGTGTGATTGATTTGAGTTTGTTTGAGTATTTGGTGTTGACTTCGTGAATATTTGTTGTGCACTCGATTCATTCTCAACAAATATTTGATGCATTTGTTGCTTTTGGTGGTTGAGGACACCTAAACGGCTTAGGAGTCAATCTCGAGACATCGATTTGTTTATGGTGTTTCAAGGGAGTTTGTGAAGGTCGGGTCTCATCTTCAAAAGGAAAGGGATACTCGTAGTGAAAGGAGAAGTGTATTTGTGCAACTTTATGAGGATAGGGTTGGAAAAGACCCGACTCATTGTGAGATCCTCAACGAAGAGTAGAATTACCTCAAAGATTTGAACTTCGGGAACAAATTGTCTTATAAGAATCCCGGTGATATCTCTTTCACTTATCTAGCTTTGCTATTTGGAGCCGCTAGTGACTTAGTTGTTGTTTGTGCAATTATTTTTTTTGTGCCGCTATCTTTTTTTCTTGTCTTTCCAGATTGTTTATAAATCTGAAATTTCCAAAAATATGAGAAATTTTCAAAAAAATCAGCTTTTGTTTTTTCTTAAAAATTTAAATCGCCTATTTGCCCCTCTAGATCTTTCAGATAGATTAATCTCATGTAACCCCATATATATTGATCCAATAAACATGGTTGGCTTTATCAATTACTACATCATGTGCGCTGCCTGGAGTTTTCTTTTTATTTTCTCCTGTTTCAAATATAGGTACGTGTGGGCTCAGTGTGTGTATTGACATCGGTGTATATGTTTTGACAAAATATGATATTTCAAAAGGTCGATTTTACATCTTAAATTTAAAAAGTATGTCCCCTCCATCTCAAAGTTTCACAACATGGACTGTCCAGATTCATATTGCTGTATTATGTCTAGTATTATGCTGCTATATTTAAAAAAAATATTATTTTAATTTATATTTTGGAACAAAATAACTATTTTAATCTTTTCGTATGAATATATAATCCACTCAATTTCTTTAATACAAGTCTTCAGTTTCCTCAATACAAGCAAAAGGACGCGGGCAACATGGTTGTCACTTGCACTAACGGGGCAAAACAGCTAAAAAAATTGGTTGAAGGGATTAATAATGTTAGTTTTTTTAAATTACGCTAAAGCTATAATAATTTCAGTGTAAAAATTAAAGACATGGGAGGCCAAGCAGCGTTTTTAATTTCGTTTTGGGCCGAATATTCGGTGAATTTTTATAATTTTTCGCCAAAATTATTTACAAATTTAACGAAATTCGACTAAATATGAATAAACTCTATCAAATTAGAAAAAATAGGAAAAGCGAAAAAAATCGGCCATATATTTGGTTGTCGTGGGGGGAGCGAAATTTCAGAAATTTTTAAAATTTTGAACCGAAATTATAAACCATGAGGCCAAACTCTTGCTCACCGCCACCTGTCTTCGTCCCCTGGTCGCTTGGCAGCTTCATTGTGAGGTTGCTATCCTTTCCATTGGAGTGATTCGAATGGAAACATATCTTTGTTGGGGGCGTTCGGTAATGCTGGCTGATGCAGCTAGCCAAACCAGCCTTAAAAGATACCCATGCTTTGTGCATTATACGACTGCAACCAGCTTTCGAACAACCCTATTTTCTTTCTGGTTTTTGCTTAGTCAAATGTTTTCATGGTTCATTTCCGACAAAGCCAATAGCAACGTATTTCATCTTCAAACTTTTACGTTGAACCGATGTATATCATTTATCATTAAAAAAATAGCTTCTAAAAATAAATTTAGATAGACATTTAGCTAGGTTTATTTTTAAAAATTATTTTTCTATGAAACGAAGAGAGGGCATGAAATAGGCGGCCTTCTCTTCCATCAAAGAAAACAAATGCTTCCGGCAAAACGGGACGGAAACGTTAGAATACGACTTCTCCTTGACAGCTCAGCTCGCCTGCTCTGCTGCTAGGACGAAAGAAAATTCCCCGTCAGCGTACGGGCCCCACCGCACGCCGGTGTGCCACGTCAGCTGACGACAGTTGCAACTGACATAACTGCCCCACCTGCCCATATTCTCCCCTCGTCCTCGTCCTTTCCACGGTGGGCCCCACGTACAGAGAGGGTCAAAGCAGCTCTCCCTCGTGTGTGATATGACGAAAATGCCCCTCGTGTTTCTCGAAGGAGAGGTAGTACCGTAATTTCGTGTACGCTGGCTTGGTCTGGCCGGGAACGTGGGCTGCTCGCCGTCGCAGACTCGGGCCGGGTCAACCCGGATGGGACCCACCTATCAGAGGCCCGCGTTCCCAGCGCGTCGCGCCCGCGTGGGGTCCCTCTCCTTCTCCCGTTAGCCTTTGTTTCCATTCGGTTTTGGCTAATGCGTGATCAGTCGAGTAATTCGTGATTAGCGTGTGTGTTATGTAGCTGATGTTACCATTAGTGTTTTTGGATCTAAGCGTGCAATTAATCTGTGCCTTGCTTTGTATAGCAAAATGCAACTATTTGTGAAGCCTTATGCATGGATGTATGTGTGTGTGTTTTTTTGTTTGTGAGACTTGATACTTGAAATTTTTCGCCTATATGCTGTGGCGGATTTAGAATTTTATATTCGAAGCTGTTAGGGAATTGGATGGC
The DNA here is from genome assembly GCA_019925245.2 of Oryza australiensis. Taxonomy (NCBI): domain Eukaryota; kingdom Viridiplantae; phylum Streptophyta; class Magnoliopsida; order Poales; family Poaceae; genus Oryza; species Oryza australiensis. The sequence continues at coordinate 1,201,637 of JAIFGZ020000583.1, read as the reverse complement.
AACTTAGCAAGTGATATTGGAGGTAATCACATGATCAGCTACAAAGCATCACAATTATACCTTACATGGTTCATGTGTAATTGATTTGTTTGATGGGCTACTATAATTAGTGGCAGAAAATGCAATATACTTCTATATGAATGATTTCTTCAATCCCTTCCTTAATTGGTCCATTTGGGATCCTCATAACCTTTTAGTAGTTGGGACAAAACCACAAACCCATAAATAATGGAAACATGTCAATTGTCAAAGCCCACAACTACTAATCACATCCCCACAAAAGCAAAAGCCTCATAAATCATAACAAAAAAAACCTCCAATAAGTTGAGAGCAACTAACTAGTGAGAAGTACTAATTAATTACCCACATCTCCAAGGACCCAAATGCAAAACAACCCAAAACCCAAAAAAAACGTGTACCAGAAAAACAATCCAAAACCAAAAATAATTCTCAGCCTATAAATTTATTAATTAGGGTCCGTTTACTTGTAAAATTTGGTGAAAACTTTTTATCAAAAAATTTGGGTAAAAACTTTTCATAAGAGTAGATGTTTAGTTGTATGTGAAAATTTTTTAGACTCTCATGTATGTAACTAGAGAAAATTTCATCTTTTTAGCCAAATCCCTCCAAAAACAAATTTTTTTATCTCATCTTTTTATCAACATGTTTAGTTCTAAAACCCAAATGACTAAAATAAAAAAATTCACGTGTGAGGTGCAACTAAACAAAGCCTTAATTTATAAATAATAAATCCTCCACACACGCACCACCCAAAATCAACCGATTAATTTATTTAATTAAATATAATTAGGATGCTAATCTAAAATTAATCACCCCTCCCCTCCTAATCTCACGCCCTCATATAAAACTCCCCACCCCCTGTTGCTTCCGCATCACCCACACCCTTTTCCTTTCTTTGCCTTCCTTGCGCCATTTCCGCCGCCGCCCGCGCGCGCGCGAGATCCACCGGCGATCTCGCCGGAGGCGATGCCGGTGACGGAACACCAGGGCTCGTCGTCGTCACCGTCTCCCTTCTCCTTCGGCCGCTCTCTCCTCTCGCTGCGTCGCGACCACGTGGCGATGCCGTCGGGTGAAGAGGCCGACCTGGAGGCGTTCCAGCGCCATTTCGCGGCGAGCCTCGGCGAGCTCCTGCCTGGGGAATTGGAGGGGGGATGTGGTGGTGGTGGTGGAGGGGAGGAGATCTTGTCCGTGGCGTGGATCCGGCGGCTTCTTGAGGCGTTTATTCTTTGCCAGGAGGAGTTCCGGGTCTTTGTGGCGCAGGCGCGCCGCCGTGGCGCGCTCCCGGCGGCCGGGGAGAAGCTGGTGGTGGAGTTCCATGAGAGGGCAGTCAAGGCGCTCGATGTCTGCAACGCGGCGAGGGATGGCGTTGATCAGGTGAGGCGGTGGGAGAGGCTCGCGGACATCGCGGCGTCCGTGCTGCTCGCGCCGGGGAGATCCATGAGGGCCAGCTCCGCCGCGCGCGCAAGGCGCTGTCTGACCTCGCCGTGCTTCTTGTGGATGATACCGCGGCGTCGGGGAGCGGCGGCGTCGCGTCGTTCCTCGCCTCCCACCGCAACCGCTCCTTCGGCCGAGCACGCGCGTCCCCGTCCCGCGCGTCGCACGCCGGCGCCACCTCCGCCACCTCCTCGTCCCACTTCCGCTCCCTCTCGTGGAGCGTGTCCCGCGCGTGGTCGGCGTCGCGGCAGCTGCAAGCGATCGGGGCCGGCCTGGCGGCGCCGCGCGCGCACGAGGCGGGCCTCGCGGCGCCCGTCTACGCCATGGGCTGCGTGCTCCACCTCGTCGCGTGGGCGCTCGTCGCCGCCGTCCCGTGCCCCGACCGCTCCACCGCGCTCCAGGCGCACCACCTCCCCGCGCGCCGCCGCGCGCCGCGTTCCCGTGGGCGCCGCCGCTCCTCACTCTGCAAGAACGCCTCGCCGAGGAGGGAAAGCGCAAGGACAGGCGCAATTCCTGCGGCCTCCTCAAGGAAATCCATGTCCTCGAGAAGTCCACGCAGAAGCTCGCCGATGCGATCGACGCGGCGCCGATCCCGCTCTTCGGTGACAGGGAGGCCGACGTGCGGGAGGCCGCGGCGGAGCTCGCCGCCGTGTGCGCCGCCATGAGAGACGGGCTCGAGCCACTCGAGAGGCAGGTGCGCGAGGTGTTCCACCGCATCGTGCGCAGCCGCGTCGAGGGCCTCGACTCCTCCATGCACAATGCCGATTGATCGATCGATCGATCAGAATTTCTCCTTTTGATTGGGCAACGTGTTGGTCATAGGTAGATTTCTTGTTCTTGATTTGCTTTGTTTGAGTTCCAATCGTAATCGAGTATAAATGTGTACTTTCGTGTAAAGAAAAGGGGATTAGAGAGGGCCATCATTATGTAAAGATGGCTGCTTTGTTCCTGTGCCTTTTTTGTTCTCCTGCATTTGGTATATATATCTCATCAATTTTTTGTTCGTCGTGTGCGTCCTTCGGCTAATTTTTGATGATTCAATTCATGTTCTAGAGCTCACCAAAGTATTTTTTGGAAATTTAGTCATAATAGTTTCCTGACTGTTGCTGAATGGCGCTGTTGCCTGTTCATATGATTTTGCTTTCAGAAGATTGCATGCCGACATTAGCCTGAGGTGTCATTCTGAAAGGAAAGTGTTGATGGAAATGCTGTCAAATATGAATATATTTTTATTGTTCTTGACAGATTTAGTACTGGTGTTGAGGTACATGTCATGTGATCTATGTTCAATCTTGTAAAGATCTGTCTTTTCATGAATAGGAGGAAATCTGAACAAGAAAGAGATGACAATTTTTTTCACTTCTGTGAATTCAACTGAGTCTTTTATGTTATGGAGCATGGAAACTTGTGGAGTATTGGAGATTATCATCCGGTTCTGTCACCAAGGTGTAGGTGGCTAGCATTAGTTTGATTGTTTCTACAGCCCCATGTGATCCTGTCCTGTTTTTTTAAGACAAACCTGTTCAATTATTTAATTAGCTGTCCATTTCTCCACTTCTATACTCTTACCTGTTTCAAAGCATGTCTTGCAATACCGGTAATAGTGCTCTAAATAGTCAATGCCATGAAAATCACAGCGGCAAAACTGTTCCTGCTTTGAAGGCATCACTAAACTGGTAGGAATGTCTTCATCTTCAAGCAAAGGTTGTGGATTTCAGCTGAATTAGTACCGCAAAAACGGTATCAATTGGTTTGCGCAATTCTTCGTTACTGTTCGTTCAATATATCTTCTGAAAATCTATTTTCTACAATTCTCCATCTCTTTGAGCGTGTGTTAAAAACTTGCACCTGCGAGTGTGTGCGTATGGTGTGCTTTTGTGGTGATGCACTCTTGTGTGGGGTATTCCATGTGATTAAATATTTTAGAAAAAATAATGGTATTTCAGAAGCTTCTGTTTTGTTTGAGCATGCATGACAATTCAGCAGCACAGATCCCTGTGGTCACACAGCATTGTGGGTGCTGTTATACCTGTGACACAAAGTTGTTGATAACTGATACCTACTGCTGTGAGCTGTATGAGGGGCCCTGGGAAAACTGTCATGCTGAGAACCTGTCTGTCTCCAATGTGGTGGTAGGCTCCTCCTCCAGTTGTTGCTGCAATAACAGCAACAGATCACACTGCAACTCCCCTATCAGCAACAGGAGGAAGAAGAAGATTCTCCAAGGAAATCGCCCCCTGCCGTCACGTTTTCGTCGTCGGCCATGGTCCCGGCTCACCGGCGGTGTTACGTCGCCGGAGGTCGGCACGGCGACTCGGCTCATCCATGGTGACCTTGAAAGACCTTGACCCAGTAGTGGTAGTGCAGGTGATGGAGATGGAAATGGCAGCTGAGCTGAGCTGATGATTCAACGGTCCAACTGAATTGTTCCACACGTTGGTCATCACTCATCAGGACAGGGTTCAGACGTGCAGCCAACACGGCAGCATGTCTCGCCCACAAGGGACATTGCCCATGAGAGGGACAGGACAGGATCATACAGCTTTCAAGTGCATCCAGCAATTGACCTGGTACCAGCAAAAGAAAAAAAAAAGAAGAGTAGTGATTTCACTCATTCATTCATCAACTTGATGTTTGGAACTTGGATGGGAGAAAAATGGGAAATTTCATTTTCACCAACCAAACAGTATCATCTACCATGGATATTTGTCAGTTTCACCATGGGATGATGAGTAAAAAAACAAACACATATCATGCTTATTTTGAGATAAGCTCTGGCTGGCTGGCCATCCTAAACTGCAGTGTTACATACACCAAGAAAGATTATAACTGACAGCAAAAATCTACAGAATTACATGGTTGAAATGAAATGAAGAAATCAGGACTATTTATACAATCAAATCTAACAGGCTGGAAAAATCGTTACTGCTAGGAACTTTACAGTGCTACCAATCTTGGTGTCAAATTGAGGTGAAAACTTTCCGCTAGCATAATCTTTCTTTGCTTGGTCAGTAGTGCACTATTGGTTTGATATGGATCGGAAGTGCAAAGAGGAAAACCCAGTCATCGAAAAAGTTCAGGGAAGGACCACATGATGAACTTGGCGTAGATGTCAGTCTCCAGGAACTCTATGTGCGCTGCTCTGCCAATCATGGTGTTTAGGTTCCGTCCTTGCGTAGACTGATCAAAGTTCACATCGCAGCGCATGAAGATCCGGGTTTCGGATGTGGGTGCGCGCATCTGATCTAAGCAATTGTTGAGCATTTCTGTAAAGACTTGGCCCTTCCTTGAGTTATCTGATGATGCAGCCGGGCAGAGCTCGATTCTTGCTGAATGATATGGTACATAACCATCCTGGTATGGCAAGAAAATGTTACAAATTCATGACTTACGAAATAAACAACATTAGAAATGCTGAAAGATTCAGAGCAGCCACAACTCTGATTCACATGTAAATTAAAAGCTGTTAATCACGTGGAAAGGGGATAACCTGTGGTGAAGATAGAAGTATGATATTTTTGAAGTTCTCCAGTGTCTTCAACTGAAAAGGATTATAAAGGGAGCAGCTTATGGCCAATTCTATGATCTGATATAAATTCGCAACAGATTGGATTACTGAATGCACTACAGAACGAAGCAGGGTGATGCCATACCTTACAAAGTTTATAAAAGAATGTATTCTGGGGGTCTTGATCATCACTGAAAGTGAGTTGATGGATGCACTGTGCTCCCTTGAGCTTTTTTAGAAGCCAGAGGCCAGAGTTGAATAAAGAGTTTGAGCTGTACCAGTATCCCAAGTGAGGGCCTGATATTGACATGTACGTGTACAGGTTCTTCAAGTATGGTTGTAATGCGGGTTCTATTGAACATGCAAAGATGAGTTAGCACCGTCGAGATGAACTTGCCTGGAAGGAATTTATTGAGAAAGTTGGATAATACCTGCAAGTGCAGTTCTGATGATAACGTTCCCAATGGAATGACCAACAAAACTAAGCTTCAATTCTTTGCAGCCTCCGTACTTTGCAAGCTTATCAACTTTCTTTTTCAGGAATGCAACTACTTCCCCAGCAAGCCTACCACCCATTTCTTTAAAATCCCCAGATGTTTTATCTTCGTTAGCCTCAGACATTAAGCACTCAGCTCCAGGATCCAACAGAAGCCATTGATTTCGTACGAGACGTAAATCCAGATGGTGTCCCTGCTTTTTGTACATCATAATAAGTTTCACCGAACTGCATTGTGACTCTAGTGAAGCTTTAACGAAATAAAGAGTACTTGCCTGAAACCCATGCACAAAAATGACAGCTCGCAATACCCGTCCTTTTTTACCAGCACTGCTTTTCAGTGCCAAAGAATCTCCTTGTAGTTTAGGTAGTACAATCGTATCCTTCTGTTCTGAAGAATTTGTTGCCAAATCCTTGCTAGAGCCATGTTGCGGAACGACCATGACATGTTGTTCTATAAGAACAACAGGAACACGCGAAGGATCTGCATATATATGCATATCTTGAACGGACAGCGTGTTGATCTGCAGGATGCTTTAAATCAGTAAACAATTTTAAATTAACAAGTTTTTCACTCATAAAGCTATTCCAAAAAATAACAAGCCGAACCTTCATTTGTGCTATACTTTTCCTGTGCAGTTCAGCCCGTGAGGCAGAATTTTGTACAGGCTACACGCAAATGCAAAATATTAAGTAGATAGAAAAGGAGCGAACACCGTTTTCCTATTGAAAATGGTTTTTATTTAATTTTAGGCATTCAAGAGAAGAAAATTACATCATCATGGAACTTCCTTGAGCCAGAAACTCTCAGAAGGGAATGACGGTGAGATGACTCCTCGTCCATACTACGTAAATAGCGGTGTGGGATCTCAATTTTTGAGTGAACAGTCCATATTGACCATTCTGATTTCCGGTCAAGAGCCCAAATATCACGCAAGTAGTCCAATATCTTGGTTTTATTTAACCTGTAGATACAATGAATACATTGTTGGACAAATGATAAATAAAACTCGTAAGTCAACATGGACAAGCCAAGCGGACAGCCCCTATTGTCACGGAAGATATGTATAAAGTGAAAATAAGAGAAACAGTGAACTTAACCTATGAAATTTCAAGAAAGCATTCCATAGAAGTGAAAGTTGGCTGCTCACAGTTAGAAACAATTCTAACAAGTCTTCCTTAGGAAGTGTATATAGCATAACATCGTTGGCACCATCAACCGCACTGTTGGGTTTCTGTAGAAGTTGTACAAAAAATATCAACAATCAACAAGTCTCATACAATAAACACATTCATAGATCACTTAAGACGGATAAAGGAAGCATACCTCCAGAAAGTCATGTAAAATGCCAGCCAAGTGCCCAACACCCTTGGTAGTTGCCGGGAAAACTTTATTAGAATTAGGTAGACCTGATTTTGCAGGCTGAACTGCCTCATATTTACCAAGATTTAAGTCAGCAACATCTAAATCTTCAACTGTTTTACCAATAGCATCACTGATTTTCTTTAGTTCTTCGAGTAGCATTTCCCTAGAGGTTAATAATGCCTTCACAATGTGATGTGATGTTGGTCCTAAACCTTGGTCTGGTATCTGCATATTAAATGCCATTATTACTTTGTACAGTCACCCAATGGAGAAAGAAATCACCATGATAAAGCTGCTTGAGTAAATGTTGCAAGAACCAACTGATGTTGGCTATTTCATGATAGTAAAATGCTAGCCTCTATATGATCATTGATGCAGCTTAAATAAATTTACAGACAAAAATCCATTAGTATACTTTCTGAGTGATGAACCCTTAGAACCCTATAGTAGTAAATCTACCCTGCCGACAATCTCAAGAAAATATTATTTTCCAAAGCAATGCTTGGGGTTGTGCCAGGAATTGGAATAAAAACATTCTTATTTTGGGGAGTTAAATTTCAGGTGCTGGATCAGGAATTCACCATCAATGAACACCGCCAGATATAAACTTCACCAGATCTGAGCCATACAGTTTGCAGTTACCTAGTTCTACGCTTGTGTCAAAAGGTGTTTCAAAGCATCCAGTTATAAACTTAGACATGCTTCCATAGAAGCACCAATTTTTTTCCCAAATGCCAATAAAGCTAAAGTTCCACAAACCTGTGTACCTTCAATGATGATTTAGTTGCACCAGCTTTGAGGTACACGATATGTAAAGTCAGATCAACAAGAACGGAGTGGAACGCATCAAAGTGAACTGGACAATATGAGTGTGAACCAAGGAGTGCTCGACGTGGGACTCTAAATTCATGAACAGCGGCCGAAGATGTGGCACTAGAAGCTTGAATATCAGACCTATGACAGAAGATAGCAATAGCAGCATTAGTATTGATGACTTAAAATCCAAATTCCATAATATGAATGTGAACTCGACAATGTGCACTGTATTGAAAGCACTATATGTAGGGTTACAAAGTATCAGCTCACCCATTCTCCAGCGTTGGGGCATATATCAGCTCAAATTTCAATATAACAGATGAAGCTGCTGGGCCCTTGAATAAATAAAGCAGATGCGCTGATTAGGCTACAGTAAAATTGATTGAGAAAGGAAAGGGGGTATTTAAGTGCCCAACCTCTTCTTCACTGTTGAATATGTTAAAAGACACCATTACTGATAGATAAATGTCTTGTCTAGCATATTTGATTCGAAATGGCTGCGTGTAGAAGCTGTTATCGGCATCATCTATTTTCCAAATGCCCAATGCATCGTCCGCACCAACATCAGGAGCTGCACAATCCACCTAGCATGTCATTACCTATCAGCTAATGATTGGAAATTACACTTAAAATACGTATATACTTTTTTCAGACTAAACATTTCTTCAGCTAATAATAAGCATAGACAAATTTTGTTGAGTGAGCACACATATTTTACAGTATTGTACCACGTTAAACACTGTAGCACAAAGTTTGTCATGGTCAGGGGCTAAAGGTCATCCTTTAGTTGTACTCTCATTGCCCATCATTGTTTTGCACCAAAAAGGGCAATTATCATAAAGCTAGGTGCCAACACAGTTTGACCAATGAGCTCATTCATAAGGACTATATGTATCTCTCTACAGATAATCTGCATGATGTCGTAATTAATAGAAACAAGAAAAATGATGTATGACAAGTCTGTATGGTAACTTTCCGTATACAGCTCAACAACCTCTTTGATGTTATATTAAGCAACAAAACAGGTTCGGTAGTTTAATATCAACGAGATAGCACTGAAAATTGTAAGAAATACCCTCTCTGTTTTACCGGTTAGAATTATTTTTTTAACCATCATATGGCATATGATAACCCAATCAATTATTGGCAATGATCAAGCAAATGGTTCGCTTTTATCAATGTGCTAGTAGCTGTTTAGTATTCATCAAGCACATCGGTTGTAAAGGTCCCAGTTTCACCATACATTTCCATCGCAAGCATCTTGAAATCATGAAAGTAGTAGAAGTAGATGATGAGGCCTTCATATTCAACATCAGAAATGATGAACGTACCTTCATATTGCACGACCCTTGCAGGTGAAGCTGGCGTCTTGGAACCACCTTCCTCCCACGTTGCACTAATCTTCATTTGGTACCACCTGAACATAACACAAAACTACTCGTTAGAGAACGAAGCAACAAAACACCATGGCATAATCATCAATTACATACAATTACACATAAATATTGAACAGAAACCAACATTTGCAGTAAACTGTAAAAAAAATGTGGGCGACGTCGAAATTCAGCAGCTCGGGCACAATGTCCACAGTTCATAGGAATGGAGTACAAGAAAGAACTCCAAATCAACGAGCTGAACTGAAAGATGACTGCAAATCAGCAAGAAATGTTGGAACAAGCGGAGCCCAAACATTTAGCTAAAAATGCAGTGTGATATAATGAAAAATTCACCCAAAGGGTGATTGAATGAAGAATTCACCTAAAACTGCATACATTTTCTCGATCCGTCACTCTAAAAATATGTGACCCTTTATCTCAAGCCGCTCGAACTTTCAATTCTCACCCAAAAAGGAACAGAACCCAAGAACACATTCACGGAAAAGAGAAACCCAAAGAAAGGCCAAAAGCGAAAAAAATTCACGCGGCCGTACCCTTGCTGGAACAGATCGAGGTTGTGGAAGCGGTGGATGTAAATGGCCACCTCGTGCACCGTCTCCATCACGTCCGGCGAATGGAAGGAGAACCCACTCTTTCCCTCCGCTCCAGCGGCGGCGGCGGCGGCGTTGGCGTTGTGCACCCGCCTCGAAGCCGGCGAGACCCTCCTGACCGCCCCGCGCGGGCTGTCCTCGACGCCGCCGCCGACGAGGCACCTCATGCGGCTGAACATGGCGCGACGTCCCCGCGCCGCCTCGCCCACCCCGATCCGCGCATCCCTGCCTCGATCCCCCGCCGGTTAGGCCACCGACCTCTCGCCTCCCCTCCAACTCTTAGGCTCCAGAATCTCCAAACCCCTACTGCAGATGGCGGCGAGAGACTAAGAAAATATCAAACGCGGCGGTGGCGGTGGCGGTGGCAGCGGAGAGGCTAGATGCCAACGCGTCGACCCTTCGCGGCAGCGGGCGAGGCGGCGGAGGAGTGGCCCCACCCCTCACTTGCTTGGCGAAATTCGCAGATCGGGAGGCGGCGGGGCGGCGGCGGCGGCGGCCAGTGGGAGCCCAAGGCAGAGGCGGCAGGAGTAGGCTGCGTGAAGGCTGCTACGTGGGGCCCACCTCGCCGGCGGCGGGGATCGGAGGAGGCGGAGTTGAGAGGGAAGCACGGTGGCCGGCGGTGGTGGAGCTGGTGAGGAATGGAGGAGACGTCAAGGGTGCGGACTTTAATAGCTCGCCTCACTCACTGACATGTGGGCCCCAGTGGAATCTGGCTCGGTGGAGCCCACATGTCAGTGGGCCATGGACCAGTATCTGACACGTGGAGCCTAGCGAGTGGACAGGAGATTATGGCCGTAGCTGGACGGGGTACAGCAGGTGGGTGGATTAGGGCGCGTGCCCCTGGGCCCCATCCGTCAGTGCCTGCCCTTGCGCCATCAAGCGCGTTCCGGGAAAGCGCCGTCGTAACGAGCACGCGCGCACGAAACCCGTTTCGTCCGCGGCAAAGCGGGTTTTTAAAATACGCCTTCTCTTTTTTTTTCCAGTTAATACTTCTGGTAGTAAGGTTTCTTTCAGGAAACAAACTTTTGACTGTCTTTTGGTTACTACTATCTCTATAAGATAAAATTACAAATGCTGAATGTGTTTCATAACTTTCTTTAGGATTAGCTTTAACCAAACGGAGTTCAAAATATCTAAAAACGGAGTTCAAAATATCCAACGAGAAAGCTAGATAAGCTGATTTTTCTAGCTTTTAGTTTTTATAGTTCACAAAGATCAAATGGCTTTTGAGAAACAGAACATTTTTTAGCGTAAAGAAACAGGGCGGTAGTATGGGTGGGCCTCGCGGGACGAGGTGACAGCATGATTGGCATGTGCTTAAGTCCAAGTGTTTTTGCAGCCTGACAGCGACACATCTCTCATCGTCCAGACAAGAGAAGATGAGATGAGAACGAAGACGGACATGGAATAAACAAAAGAAAAGAATTTCGCGCCGGTACTTGGAGCTTACAGTACGGTACCAGTCTTTCGAGTTTCGATCAAAAAGAAAACGATGAAAATCCTGCCACCCAATAGATAGTATAGTACGTGTACGCCGTATTTTTTTTCCCTGGAGTAGTGTCACTGTCAGTAGGGACTTTGAACGGGAAAATTCAGCTACTCCAATCATGTGAAAAACCGGAAAAAGGATTCTGGCGTACCAAATATGGTCGTCGAAAAACGAACCACAAAAATGTGCCGTTTCAGAAAAGTTCAAAAAAAAAAGAGCACATGGGGCCACCTGGCATCCAAGCGGTCCCACATGTCAGACCGTGGTGCATCACCGCAGGATGGACTGACGGAAGGATTGGAGGCTTCGGCGGCCTACTTGGAAAAAGCGACGGAGGCAGCACGCAGAGAGACTGAAAAGAAATGAAGAGTAGAAGCACTCGAGTGCAGTATTTACCTTACCAGTGTTACTGTACCTCGACGGTAAAACCAGCACACAGGAAGAAAAACAATAATAAAATCAAACAAAATTTATATTAAAAAAAGTTTTCTCTTAATTTTTTTTAATTTGGTAGAGCTATCAGGTGCTTACGGTTACCGCACTCTGATGATAAACCCGATTACCAGGATAAACACCGATCAAGTGAAGTGGATACTATTGCTGCCAATGCTGCGGAGTGCAGGGAGATCGATCCACAAGGGAAGAGGAGGGGGAATCTAAGGAAAAGTAATAGGCATAGCCGTGGGGATCATCCATGATCGCGTCGCGCGTGTCCGGTTGGTTGCTGTCGGCTGCTTTTCTCTTCACGGCATCGCATCGATCGGACTCGGGTCGGGGCCTCACCTCACATGCGGCGCATGCACAACTGGACATCACGTACCTATACATGGACACGGTTGGAGCATTTTCACAAGACTTTTTAAATTTCATTATTAAAATTATTATTTCGAGAATTATTTATGTAAAAATTATTTTTTATAACTTTTTATTTTCTAACATTTTTTATCTCATATATACTCGAGAGTCATTTTTATCTTCTATTTTTTAACGAAAAATTTAAAATAAAAAATAATTATATTTGATGATCATTTAGAAAAACTGAAGGATAGTTTTTTATTAAAATTTTTATTCTAACATTTAAAAAAATATAAAGAAAAATATGAAGAGTCTCTTTGATATGATTGAAGATGATGTTACTGCTGCGCCATGTTCCAATGAGAGAACACAACTGCAATTTCTCCGTCGATCACATTCACAGACTAGCACAACAAGGTCACTGCTCACGGCTCACGGGCTACGTCGTGCGTGTACAACAAATCGCTGCAGGGAAGTGACACATAATGATAACTGTGAAACAACATGTCAACATTACATTTATAAAAATACTATACGAGTGGTAGCACATTCTGATCCTAATCGTTTGTCCCCTTGCGCTCTCAACAGAAACAGAGAGCTCCTCTCTTTTTAAAACTGAATCCACAGCACCAAAACCCGCCACTTGTTGCGGGCAAATCAAAATAAACTACAGCCCGATGGCGAACATACCGGTTCCCCAAATCCTCAAATTTGGGACCATGCACACTACAACACAGGCAAGCAAGTAATCATTCTAAAACCATTCCTTTATTTTAAGCTTTCACCTCTTGCAAGGTATGGGTCATTAAGGATTTAAGGGACTCCCAAAACAATGCAAAACAGGAAGTAACATTCCAAGATCAGGATCAAACAGCAAATCGCTGCACAGTTTGATACCTTCCTTACAAATCTCATGTGTAAACACAAAAAAAGAGAAGGGGAAATTATATCCCATTTAAGGTTTATTTAAGCACCCCAAATCCCTAAATTTACAAGCTTGGTAGCCAGAAGAGATCATTACACCTGTGCTATGGGACACCTCACTAGAGGGCCTGGTGATAGTTCAAACATTCACAGAGAACTTTACAGAGGTAGAATTTTGCGGTTTCGCTAAGGAGACAAACAAGGGCGAAACGCTTCCGTCTCTAGGGTGATGATAGTTTTCTCTCTAAGTCGTATGGTTATCTTCAACAAGACCTGCTCCGCGCTGATTTCCTCAGCTCCTAGGGTGAACATTCGTTTCAAGTTGCAATCATCTTGACTGGACCACTCTGTAGTTAAGAATCAAATCCTCTGGCTTCTTCCAGACATAAGCCCGCACTGTGGCCAAGCTCATTTCGGGCGCCAAAACCTGCTTCATATTAGTAATATTTAGAACAGTTGCATAAGAACCTAATGCAAGAAAAGCATAATGAAGATCTCCAAATTGAAATAAACAGGATTCAGCATTTGACTTTCCTTTTACTGACTGCTATAAGGAAAACTCAATCATACTTGCTAACAATTTATAGCAAAATTTATCTTGAAACATCATTATTACTTGTTAGTCAGATAACGTGAAAAAGAAAAATATCCATGAATCAAGCAGAACAGGTTCTAAACAACGCAAATTTACTGTACATAGTCGCAACAAATACTTATTGAAGACTATATAACAATTAAGCATGGCTAGATAACTTTGTATAATTTCCCCTTCAGTACACATGTTGCAAACTGCATATAAATATTACAATATATTAATATAGCACAGTACGAACCTCTCTTGCTGTTTTACATCAGAAAAAAAAACATAATAACAATTGATCAGAGGTTAAAACTCTGTTGGGAATGTTAGGAAAATACATGGTGTCCATAGGTGCACTAGACTTCAAAAGATTTGGAGCAACAAAAAATATATGCAGGGTTATAGAATTAAATCTGAATTCAAATCCATTATTGAGGATTATTGGGGATCACAATCGACAAAACAGGAAAACAGTGGGTATTATTGATGCCATTTTTGTTAGTGGTAACATTGGCCCTCAGCACAGAGGAACAGTACATAGAAAGAAAGAAACAACAGTTGAATTTAGAAATGCTTGCCTGGCTGTTACACAATATCTCTACAGAAGGTTTCAATTTTTGCCATGGCTTTAGTCCAAGCCGTGAAGAACTATCTAGCGCAGAAAATTGTGATTGGCCAGAAGTCAATCCCATTCCAAATGTGCTGTCAGCATTGCCATCCAGTGGTCTATCAAGTTTCTCAACCACATAGTTAGCTACCTGTACAAAGAAATAGCTTCAATACAGATAACACAATAGTCTGGCAATAACAAAACAAATTTGCTATAAAAAATGGTAACACTTTTTCTACTCAATCTCAGTTGACTTCTTGTACCAACGATGGCCCTTCTCTGCTCTTCTGGTTTTTGTATTGATTCACTCTCTGCTTGTCTGTTGGTTTGCATTTGCACTAAAATCTCCTTACTAGGAATCAAGAATAATGTTATGACTGTCCAAAGCTAGCATGTTTTTGCTAGTAGATTTTTTCCATACGTGATAGTAGCCTTCTTTGATTTCACTTCTACTCCCTCTATCCCAAAATTAAGCTACCTTTGTACTTCAAATTTGAATTAAAAAGGTAGCTATATTTTGGAAAGGAGGGAAGTAATTTGTGAAATTTGCGAATCAGATTTGCTAAAAAAGGTGGCGTCACATCAATCTGAACGGGTATTTTTGGGGGGAATTGAGTAGGTAATCAACCTTGTTAAGTCTTGCATATTGGGTGCTAGACAAACTAAAATCCAGGTTCCTGAAGCATAACAACCTACTATTATCTAGGGAGTAAGATCGCACAATGAATCAGGAAGCTAGCTCCCAGCACAAAAAAAGAGAGCATAGTTAGGTAGCTATTTTCACTCTTCTGTCCATGCATGCAAGATGCAACAGACTAATGTCCATTTAGCTATTTTCACTCAATTGTTATGCATGGATCGCCAGCAAACGGCTCCATAAACTCTTTTCGTAGAAAGAAATTCAGCGTTTGTTAAAGCCCAGTTTACGGAGCAGAGATCATGGATAACACATTCTCAGTTTCCCAAAAACCTTTCTTTTCCGTTTTGAGGGGGGAAAGGACTACTCATGGTTTTCCTAAACTAGTTTCATATTACACCAGTTTTATTTTCTTTCCCCAAACAAACAATCAGTACAGTCAAAATAAACAGAATAACCAAAAACCTGATTTACTAGAAAAACTCCTAAAAACCAATTATCCTAAAACATATCTATAATTCTTCGCATCCAAGCACCTACTACCTTATATATATCAAGATTTTTCAAAGCAATCTTACTTTGTGAATCCGCAATATCCGTGGAGCACTAAGTTTCCCTTGTGTTATGTTCGGTGCAGGTGACCCTTCAGCAGGATGCAAGTAGAATCCACACCTACATTAAAGAAAAGAAAATAACATCAGTGACTAGTTTGTTCCATGACAGTTATGTCTATGCAAAGGCACCCTGTATAACGTCAACTTTTGCAGAAAACATCAATCCAAATCTCACTTGCTCATATTTTCATTATTTTCAGTAAATACCCAAATAAGATCCACTATTAACATGAAAAATGGATCAAATTCAAAAAGGATATGCACAGTTTATTGTTTCACATCCTCAGGAATTTAGCACTGTGCAGACCTTAATAAATAGCAGATAATTTGGTGCCTTGCAGGGATCTTAATTAAACCTTGTGGAAAAAAATTACTGGTGGTTCAAATATAGGAAATTGAATATATGTATATCCTTAAAAAGAATGAATAGATGACAACATGCCAGCATCTAATCATCATTGTATAGAACTATTAGCACTGGAACTTTCAAGGAGGGATATCAGCTAACCAAGCTATCCACAAAATCGTGGCACAAACCAAATATTCCCTCAGTCCCAAAATAGAACTTGTAGAATTCAAAATTTGTCCCAAAATATAACTACTTCTCCACCTACATTCTCTTCTCAACCAACCACAGTCTTCCACTATTCAAACTCCACAAACTGCCCTTTCTCAACCAATCACAACCCTTCCTCATTTAATTCCACCTACTTTCTTAATACCCACGTCTAATCCTAAAAATCCTTATACTTTGGAACGGAGGTAGTATATATATAATCACAATATGTTCAACGAAAGAGGCAAAATAGATGTTATAAACAGGCTTTGAGTAAATTAGTATCACAGAGGGGACATCTCATATCAATTCCAAATTGCTAGAGAGCACAAATTTTGAATTCTGCAAAGTGATTCTCCAAATTAAGGTATAATGCATCACGATATATGTTCACCAAAATTCGAGGAGGAATATTGAATAATCCACTCAAACAGTGCCCTCTAGCAAACAACATACCTAACGCTTGACATATGTTACACTTCACAAACAAAAGCATCAACGAAATGTGCGCTTACTATTGCAACTAAAATGCCTTGACCTTCTAAAAGCCCGAGATTCCATGAAATACTACCTTCCAAGATAGTGCATCTCAAAGGAATTCGAGCAATAGTCCAAAGATATAAAGAAAAAGACCATCTTAGGAGAAAAATAAGTAGAAATGAGCAATTACTTTGTATTCTCTTTTGGAAATCGATTATGCTCAACACAGTCCACAATCCACCATGGGATATCGCTCTCAGTTCCATCTAAATCTGTAATTCTCTTTCTCCAAGGCCCTCCGTTTGAACCTTCTGTGATGATTGATGGAGGCGAAACTGTAGAAAACTCAAATGAGGGAAGCATCTGACTTGCATGATTTTCAGCCCCATCATCAACCTCAGATCTTGGATGGGGCAAATTTTTCAAGGATACATCTTTTCCTGTTGAAGTGTCACCATTTGACAAGCCGTGTGAGCCAGATCTCTGCTTTTTTTTACTCCAATGAACTAACAAACCACGGAGAGTCTCCTGAGCCAAATTAATCTGCATTTTTTAAGAGGGAATTGTTAAGAAGTTGAATCAGGTACGAACCAGATCTCACTTGCAAGTGGCAATCATATTATGGTGAGGTGAATTTCATCATTAGGTGCCATGGATGGTTTTAACCAAGAATACAAACTAAAATATATCAACAAAAGAAAGAACTTTCTGTCTAAGTAACAGCATGATTGAACTACTGGTGCATCAAAAGTTTGAAGAATGATAAGCAAAACAACCAGCTGACAATATATGATTCTGTGCAAACCTTAAGATCTTCCTGTGCTCCAGCAACATTTAAGTCAACTGCATATATTTCTGCAGAAAAGCATTGAGGTGTATCCAGGTGGACAGACAGACATCCCAATCGAGCATCCATGGTAAACCAGGCAGGTATGCTAACCTAAAAATAAAGACATAAATTACATGTTAGTAAGCAGCAGATTTTTACTACACATAGAGATCATGAGTTTATCAGTAATACCATCTCAAACAACTCTTTTTTCTTATCCTCAAAAGAGACCTGCACAAACAAAGTGGAGAGGCTTAACGTTCTATCAAATATCCAATTCATTCAAAAAAAAATCAAAAGACATGCAGTATGAACTACAGAGTGCCCGAAATTGGGACTGAAACTAGAATTGCTGCTGAATCTCAACATATTTAAGGATCTTTTCAGGGAAAGAGCTATTCGCTAAACTGAGCAAAAATAAGAACCTTGCCAAAGTCTTCAATAACAGCTCCTCGAGTAATCTCCCACAATTTAACAGAACCAGCAGTATCCTATGAAATGGGAGCAAGGCATGTAATTGAACTCTTTGCAATCTGATAATAGCAGACCACATGATGGAAATAACACTTATAATCACCTTCGTCAGTACATGTCTTCTATTATTCAGGATCTCATGCTGAGTTATTGCTGGAACTCCAGGAATAATTGAAGATGGTTCTTTGTGTATAGGGACCTAAAGTGGTATATAGATCATGATATATAAGCACTGATTAAGCACCAATAAAAATGTTGCTCATGGTTAAACAAACTTTCAATGTTTACTCAGGCAACAGTTATTTCTGTCAAAGAAATTGTCCGCTTCAGTGTGGCAAAGCATGGAATGAATTTGTGTCTATGACATGCTGGGTCACTACACTAAAACTTGTATCACGCCAAATATGTGGCAGCAAAGCAAACAACAGCCTCCATGTTGTGGCTTGCGTGTTACTTTTAAAGATCAGTCAATCTCAAAGTTAAGTTCACAAGGTTTATACTGCAGAATCCCTTATACCCTATTTTGTCTTCAATGTGCGCAAGTACGGCAATCACTATGGCATGTGGAACTGTTATTACAGACTTAAAAGTGCATCTGCGAAGAAATACAAAATTATTGTTCATGATACAATTAATGAACGATGGCAAATGTCATGCTTACAGGTGCTGATCCTTCTAAAGAAGCCCTTGCCCTGGAGAATGACAAATTGCCAGCTAAGAATGAAGAACCTTTTTGGAAAAGCTTTAGGGGTTCGTGTGCTTCAGCTTTCCATCCATTCACAGAAGAATCAGTTGTTGCAACCCAAATCATATCATCCTGCAAGGACAATTGTAGAATCGGGTGCTCGTTTGTGCAGAGTAAGACACTCTCTCGATTGCTTAAATCTGTCAAGTACACCTGCCATCCAAGAAAACAGGAAGGTTCAGAATTCATAAATGAAGCAATTATGCAACATCTGAAACTTGACTCACCGACTGATCTCTTCCACCACTATAAACATGACTAAATGAAGGAGTGCTTGCAAGCGCCCAAACTGAATCAGTATGCACAGCATAAGAATGAATACATCGCTGCTGTCCCAGATCCCATAGTCTGCAAAATCCAGAAACATGTGCAGACAAGATGTTACATTACTTCATGATCAGTGTGAAAGTGATATTTTAGTGTGTGCATACACATATGCACAAGATAATGGAGTGGGCAAGACCAGAACTGTGAATTACCTTATCATTGAATCAGATGAGCCTGAAAGACAATACCTGTAAACATTTTAACAGACCAAATTGAATAGTAGCTCAATGAATTAAATACACCCCAAAAAAAAACAAAGGAAAAACATTTTGTGTGTGTGTGTGTTTATCACACATTCACACCATCTTTAATTAGTCCCAGCCATAAAATTTAACCATTTGCAACCAAATATTGCTGTCAAACATGACATGTAAGCTACCACAACCACACCAAACCATCTTAGTCACCAGTCAGTTGACCTCACACGATGAAATGAACCCCTCTAAAATCATCAAGCTGCTAGCAAATTATACATGAAAATGGGTTGCATGGCACATAATATGACTAGGATAGTAACTAGGACAATCACCAGCAGTTAATGTCAAATCCAACAGGAATCTATTCACATAAATACTGCTGAAATTTAATGGGGGCTAATTGATAAAAAAATGTTCCACAGGGCAAGCTTCATCAAATAATAAATGGTCCATTGCTAAGATCAACCATCTCAAATTTAAAAAGAGTTGGTGGGTAAGGGGTAAAATCTGGTCTTAAAAAGTACTTTTAAGAAGCATGTAGATGCAATTATACAGGAATATATTTCACATTCCAGAAGATCTAACACCATGGCAATCACTCCTTAGCACTCAAATGAATTGTATAACAGTACAACGAAAATCTTCAATATAAGCCCTAAAAACAATACTTTCTGTGCAATCAAACCCAAAATTCCAATTATTGATTTGAGCCCCTGAAATATTGAGTTTGAAGTAATTAAACCATTCAGATTTAGGTATGTTGATTTGAAGCCCACTGTGCACCTTTACTACTAAAACTAACAATATCATTCCTACTAATCTACAAGCAAGATGAGCAACTGAAGTTCGATAACTAAACAATTGTGTAGCCTTGTTCAGGTTATCCACACAAAAGCCCAACAGCAAATTGTTGAACACGAGTCGCAGAAAATAAATCTCTAAGGTCCTGTTCTTTTCAGCTTATTCAGCGGATATTGGAACATATTATTGTTCCACGCTTCGAAAAATAGTGTTTTTTTTAAAAAAATTCTGCTACTGTGTTGCTTAGACCACTTATTTTAAGCTATTTTTTAAGTTTATTTCTTCAAATACTTAATTTATCACTACAGCCCGGTAGATAATCTATGGCAATAATCCGCAACAATCTAAATCAAATCGGGAAGCACGCTAGACAGTTTCAGTAATAGTTTGTGACTGTGTCCCTTTTCAGGTTGCCCATGTTGACACATATCTGTAGTTACATCACCAGTCTGTTAATCATGTGAGGAAATGGGACTAATTAAATATATCCAGATAACAAAGGGATAAAATGAACAAACAGAATAGTTGAGAGCTCGAATCAACAGAATAGAGCTTAAAGAACTTGATTGCACAGATTTGCATAGTTGGGGACTTCAAATCAACAAAATTGGAGTTGGACTTAAGGGTCTTGATCATACACTTGTAGTGCTATTTTCCCATAATATACCAACAATATTGTGTGCTAAACTAATTCTCAATTTAAAAAGATAGCACTACTGACCTACAGCTCTTTCATGCATGATGAATGCGATAGAAGACCAAAATACTTAACAAACACTAAATTTAGCAAGCGAAGTAACACCATATCCAACTACCAATGCGAAAGCCATCAATTTGGACATGAACAATGGTGTGACGTCAGTCTGGGAGAATATGCTACATAGGATGGTGTGGAAGAGAAAGAAAGAGGAGAGAGAAGGATGTTGTCTCTTGATTAACAGAGGACAGCTATAAAAATACAATCATGTATACCATCTATAGAGTCAAATCATTAATTATGCAAATCTATTACAGAACCACTAAGCAGACAACCTATTGTAGAAGTTGTCTACATATAGTCTATTATGATGTGGAACG
The DNA here is from genome assembly GCA_019925245.2 of Oryza australiensis. NCBI lineage: Eukaryota > Viridiplantae > Streptophyta > Magnoliopsida > Poales > Poaceae > Oryza > Oryza australiensis. The sequence continues at coordinate 1,180,874 of JAIFGZ020000583.1, read as the reverse complement.
ATAATATAGACAGCGGCTGTCTAAACCACAGTTCATGCTCTGAAGAACATTTGGATATCTCGGAATTATGACAGATTTAGAATTACAGATACTAAAAACAAAAACAGAGCACAAGTAACTGCAGGAGATTGAAAAAAAGAACACCCATAACTTATTAACGTGGAATAAGAGGCTAGGATAGATTTAGATGACAGTATTGAAGTGGGGCAACAACGCGAGAACAGAAGACAATTTTAAGGGATCTTGTCAAGGAAAAGAAACATCATTGTCTAGATGAATATACAAGAGCATTTCACACAAACCTGCCAGTAGGATCAAGAAGTAAAGCCCTGATATTGTCAGTGTGCCCTCTCAATTTCATTTTTTTTGAACCAGTCCTAGGATCCCAAACACGAACAACCTACACTAAACAAGTACATATAAGGAAATATCACAGGAGAGGTCTTTCAAAAGTAGTCCAAAGAAATTCGCACATATGGTACCTCCTAACCCCCAAGGAAACTTACATACTCATTCTCAAAAATGAAGAACATAATACCTTTTCAGTACCACCAGAGACAAGAGTGTTTCCTGTGTCACTCATGGCCAATGCATAAACTGAATCTTTGTGACCTTTGGCAGTGATTGGACTGTACCCATGTGATTGCCCATTGGTGGAAGCAAGGTTGCTGCTAGAATTTACATTGCACAAGGTTGTCAAAGCAGGTCCAGAGTTTCCATTAGGAGCTTCATCCTCTTTTGCATCTATAGATTTGGCCACAGGAGCAAGAGAAGAATCAAGGTCCCATATAAAGACCTCACCACCAAGGCCACCAGAGGCAACAATATTGCTCTACATTGCAGAGAATTAAAAAAAACATGTAAGGGATAAAATGAGTAGCTCCACAGAAAAGCATAGTGCTGGATAATATACATTTTTTTCAGATGCAGCAAGACAAATCACATAATCGGAATGCTGGCGGAGAGTCCTGGTACAAGCACCATCTGATAAACAATTCCACACCTGTGAAACAATTAGGAATTAAAAAACATGTGGATCCAAAATGGATATATAAAAATTCCTGAAACAACAGACCTTTAGAGTGGTGTCTGAGGAACAGGAAACAAGATTTTGGCCAACAATAATGGCATCATTAACCTGCATGATAAATATATCAGCTTAAATCATAGAAAGTACTTCAGAGATAATGAAAGTGTTCACGTTACAAAAATAAGCTCAAATCTCCTCAAGGATGAGTTTCTCCATTCGATGAGATTTCCATCCAAAACTATAATACTTGGATATTGAAACTATATAGTCTTCTTTCCATCTTATCCTCTTTTGTTTTGGGGCAAGATGCTTATACATCTTTATTCAAATAAAAGTGGCATGGATCATCAAAAAACACGATAATGGTTACAGACATTGAGTCCTGCCTACAACTTCTGTTACCTACAACCTCCCTACATGCCACTGATAAGAAATATAACCATGAAAAAACATAGTTGGCAAACTAATCTTGCAGACACATATAACACTCTCCTGTGCTTCCTTCCTGAATGGAAAACCTCCAATGGTGTAGTCACAATGCATGCAGCCTTGATCAAGCAGCAGAAATCGAAACTTGTAGGTGCACTCTATTCCCATGAGTGACAATTAAGATGGTGTGTTCACAAGACGCGCCCAACTAAGAGTCAGATATCAAAATCTTCCAGTGAGCTTGGTCTCTTTTCAGATCAGAATGGCAAGTCAAAGAATCATGTCAGTGATGCCATCTAAGAGCATCTCAATTTGTGATTTACTTTGCCCAAGCCCAAATATTGCTATGGTATGCGTCATCGTGAAACTTTGGGCTAGTAAAATTCAAAACATAATGGTCAAAGAACAATAATAAATCGACTGGAGTAAAAACAGAGAAACGCATACCCAATCAACATGTGACTCAAAAGTTGCTGAGAAGCTTGCGACTCCATTTTTTGGCTCCCACCTCTTCAGGGTACCATCCCGACTCCCAGTAAAAAGATAATCACTCGCACCAGAAGTAGAGGCATTTAGGTATGACAAGCAGTTGATCCCAGCACAATGCTGAAAAATAGACACAATGGCATGCATGAGACATTTGCACTGAACATGAATTCTTTTGAATCAACTGGATGCATCCGCGATTCTGAGGATAGCTAGTTCTGGAAGTGGAACTGACCTTTTTGTTATCAGCGTCATTCAGCACATAAGTAAAGCGCTTCTCCTTTCTTGGTCGACTTGAACCTGCCGTGTTACCAGCACTTCCAACACGATGCATTGAAAGGGTGCCTAATCTATCTAAAATGGGAGCAGCTTATAGCCTACAAATCAGTGAAAGACAGCTTCAATTTTACTATAGATGAATATATATCGAGCCAAGCTGTAAATATTCAGTTATTGAAAAATTCAGTCTGTATAGTTCACATGCTGATAAAATTCAAAATACACAAGTAGAAATAATCCTGCCATTCTACACAAGGTACCCCCAATCAGGGCCGAACCTAACGTGGGGCATGGGGGTTCAGCCAAACTTTTTTTTTTTGGAAACAAACCTAACCTGCTGCTAGTAGTACTAAGGTTAATAAGGCAAAGAGAAAAGCCTCGGGATCCAAAAGAGAAGCTAGGATTAAGGCTACGAGAAAAAGGTGTGGGTAGCGGACGAGTAAAGAGGACGTGTCGTCCCGCCGGCGAGGATGCGACGGACGAACGGACGCCGGCGACGCTGCTCGCCGGACGAGATCGGCGTTGGTGGGCGCAGGCGGAGGGGCCGAACTCGTCGCAAGGGGATGGACGGGGAGATCGACTAGGGCGCGACGAGTTACGCTTGCCGCTATGCCGCGGCGAACCAGATGGATCGGAGAGATAGAGACTTGGATTCGAAATCAAACCCCGAAAAAAATCCTCGCAATCCGAGCAGCAAAGTCAAGAGCAATCGGCAGCAGTCCCCGGCTCGAGATGGATCTCAACTCCACGGTGAGGTCGGTAGCACGAGGAAAGGGAAGGATGGGAAGGGGAGAGGAGAGTACCTTCGATTAGACGGCGAGGTGGCGCGCGCGAGGCGGGGAGTGCAGGGGATCGATCGATCAAGCAATCGCCGGCGGCCGCGCCTGGTGGGGAAGAGGGTTGAGACGAACGAACTGACGAGACGGGGGGGGAGAGAGAGGGGCTGAGTTTTTTGGGTGAAAAATAAAAAAGAAATAGATATGCGCACGATAAATTTGCAGTGAACGTGCTACCAACGCGTGACATGGCAAATAGCATATGTCATACTCATATCATATCTATTGCTTCATCTCTTTTGTTGTCCACGAAATTGATCTTTCTTTCTTATTCTTATTATTGATTCTCAGTAGAATAAATAATAGGATATCTGTCAAACGAGTTTTTTTAACTGATTATGATAAAAATCATTTTAAATGATTTATCAATTTTAGATAAGATGTAAAACCAATTTCCCTCTAAAATCATCTAAAACCAGATTCTCTTAAATCTATAACTAAGTTTCCACCCAAATTTTGTTTTACATGGCTATTTTGTACAAAACTCTTTGAGTTTTTTTAAAATTAACCCACAGTCCGTCTGGTTTTTTTTAAAAAAACAGTTAAAGAATAAAAAAGGGTTATTTTGCAGAAAACCCATTGATTTTTTATAAAATTAACTTGCAAGTCTCAATATTGAAAAGAAAATGAGGACTTGGATGAAAAAAAGACCTCTCGCGTCCCTCTCTTCGCCCCCATCCACGCCGCGCATGTGCCCCTCCTCCCTCGCCACTCGGAGCTCCCACGCCGTCGCTGGACCTTCATCCTCCGATCGCTTTCCTCCTCGCATCGTCGTCCTGTTCGCAACGCGAGGCATTTATTGTTCTAATTATTACTTTATACCAATTTTGATTCTTTTCATAATCTGATTTAGAAAAATAATCACATAATCATGAGTCTTACCAAACGAGCCCACAATTAAGGGATTTGCCGTGGGTGTATTCGATTTTTCTAATTTAATTATGTAAACTATTTGTTTGGCTTTGTTAATTGCTGACATCATATCATAGATAATATATTTTCTTAGTTTAATTGGCTTAAGCTCTGAAATTGTTCTTTGGAGTTACTGACTTGATAGTAATACAATTTAATCTCCAATATGAAAGTCAAAAAATCTGTTTTTTCCAAGGAAATGTCAAAAGTCTATTTAAATCTAGTTTTTTTGTCTTATGGGTGCTAAAGTGGCCTTTGTAACTAAAGCGAGTAAAAACCATCATGTTTGTTTTATTTGTTAAGGATAAAACCTAGCTTTACGATCTAACCGATGTAATATACGCGGTTTTTTTAGCTGGACTTTTAATGGGTAAGCTTTTAACTAAAATAATTCTAAATGGTCTTATTAAATCGGAAATATATAAATGATTTCTAAGCCAAGAACATACATAAGTCCATTGATCACCTCGTCTGTTCTGAATAGGTCGGCTACAGTGTTTTATTTCACTAGTTTACCGGTGTTTATTAACATTTTTCTACCTTCTATATTGGTGTAGACCAAGTATACATCCCTCTGTATATAAGAGACGCACCGTAAACATATTGAGTATGTTCACTAAGCACTCGGATCTGCAACACTCTGTAAACACCCTTAAGATTTATTGCAAAACTCGAAATACTAAGGATCCTTTGAAATAGAAAAAATGTGTTCCGTTCCTCTTTTTTTCATTATTTCCTTTTTTTTCTTCATGTAACTTCTAGTCCCTAAGGCTATAGTACATTGTTTTTCTCTTTCTTAGTATAAGCACACTCTGATTAGATTTTTAAAAAAATTGTTGGAATTAAACCTCAAAATTTGTTTTTTTAGCCCGTTTCACATTATAAGTCTATTTTTATTTTTTAAGTCAAACCACTTTAACTTTTAACTTTGATCAATTTAAAAAAATAAAACAATATTTTCAACCTACAACAAAACTATCATTAAATAATTATAATATATTTAATGTTAAATTTAACCAAACTAATTTATATCAGTTTGATGATATAAATGTTCTGACCAAACTTCCAAAAAAATTGACTTTGAAGCGACTTATAATTGCTGCTGCTATGCAGGTGCAGTCTACGTACCCTGAACAGCCCAATAGCAGCACAATGCATATACTTATGTGTTGCTCAAGCTGAAATACTAATCACACGAAAAATCCGTTTTACACAGCACAGCAAGACGCCACCAAGAAACGAACTCGTAAAACACACAAAAGACGCCTAACACGTCACACAATTACGTCATGTTCGCGTCGTCGAACTCCGGCGACCGAGCGGAGCACACCGGCGTCAGTCACCTCACTGCCCGCTCGCCCCGCGCTGCTGCCGCCGCCTCCTGGCCGCCGCCGCAGCAAGCGCGAGCAGGATCACCGCTGGCCCCACCACCATTCCCAGCGGGAATCCGCCGCGCCTCCTGCGCCGCCGCCGCCGCGGCCCCTGCCCCCTGCTGGACCGACGACGGCCACCACCGCCGCCGCCCGGGTTCCCGCCGTCTTCTTCTTCCCCCGACGTGCTGTAATCCTCGCTATCACCGGATTGAGGTTTTTGCTGCTCCTCCGGTTCGCCGGCGGGTGGTGTCTCGTCCGCCGCCGGTGGCTCTTGCACCGGCTGTTCTTCGGCCGGCGTCTCTTGAGGCGCCGGTGATTCTACTGGCGGCGTAGGCTGCTGCTCCGGTTCGGCGGCGGGTGGTTCCTCCGCCGCCGGTGGCTCTGGCTCTGGTTCTGGCTCAGTCACTGCCGGCTGTTCTTGCGCGGTCGGTGTCTCTTCAGCTGGTGGTTCTACGGCGGCCGGTGGCTTCGGCTGCTCGGGCTCGTCCACGGCAGCCGGCGGCTTGGGATCCTCGACGACGCAGGGGATGTCGATCGGGTCGGGGACGTCGGAGGGAGGCTCCGGCTCGACGCGAGGCGGGCCGACCACCTCGATCGGCGTCTCCACCGGCAGCTCCCGGTACGCCGGCTCGAACACGACGTCGCACTCGATGTCGACCACCGACGGCGGCGGCTCCTCGACCGCGACCGGCGTCTCCACCGCCACGTCGCGCTCCTCCTCTACCTCCACCGGCGTCTCCACCGCCACCTCCGCCTCCACTGCCACGTCCTCCTCCACTGCCACCGGCGTCTCCACCGCCACGTCGCGCGGCGGCTCCGGCTCCGGCTCTGACTCCGACGAGTCGACGTCGATCCAGTCCTCGTACTCCAACTCGAGGCTGGATAGCTCGTCCTCGTCCTCGTCGTCGAGCTCAACCTCCGTCTCGACGGCGATATCGTCCTGTCGCTCCTCCGGCCCGGACTTGACATCGAAGTCCTCAACGTCGGACGACCCACACTCCGAGTCCGCTTTCTCGACGTCAAGCCGCCGCCCCTCGTCGCCGCCGCTGCTCTCCAGCGGCGTCGGCCGGAATTTCGGCATGATGACGACGAGCAGCTCGTCGTCCTCCTCGAACCCGACAGTGATCCGGCCCACCTCGACGCCGGGCGGCACGTCGAACACCCTGCAGAACCCCTCCACCACCTGCCGGTGCGCCACACGGAGGCGCCTCCCGACCGCCGCCTCCACCGCGAACGCGTCATCCTTCCTCGCGCCGACGACCACGCCCACCTCCCTCCCGCTGTCTCCGAGGACCACCTCCACCTCCTCCTTGTCATACCCTGCACACACAGAAGAAACACACAAAAGCTCAGGCCAATGTCGATTCAACGGCCGCGGCGGAGAGCATGGGTTACTACCGGGGAGGTGGGCGAGGACGAGGAAGGCAGCGTCGGTGTCGGAGGTGGCAAAGGCGAAGTCCTCGCCGGAGACTGGCCGGCGGGAGACTTGCACGGCGAGGTCCAGGTCCATGGCCTAGTATACTAGCATTTTCCGTGGCGCGAGTTGCTGCTGCCATATGCGTGGTTGGTTTTCTGTTGATTGCTAAATTGGCGCCAAGAATAATAAACCTGGCTTCTTTCTGCATCTAATCAGCAATCTGTGTGTGAAAAAACTGAAAACTGATTAACCAGCTAATGATGGACAGATAATCAGAGGGAGGAGAAACTTTGGTTGCACGTATTCATTTCTTTGGGACTTGGATTTGGAAGAGATGCTCTTGTTGCTTTGGGACGTTTGGTCATCAAAAGTGTTAAGAGGTTCCTAGTACTAGCTAGCGCTATGCTTAAGGAGAACCTGTCCTAACAGATAGAAAGTAGAAAACTGAGCAAAGTGTGGAAGTAGTCATCAGATTGTTTTGATTGTTCCTTGTGGGCGTTCATCCCAATAGGGAGATCGCCGTAAAAGCTGTATAGCTCCACGGAGGAAGCACCTTCTTGCTTGCTCAGAGTGGGGTTTAAATTGTTAAGCGACGTTTTCTCGCTGTTTATATATTACTTAAGTAGTTATGAAAAAAAATAAAAGATACATTAACATGTGATATATAACTCTACAATCAAATTATAGAAAAATAAATTTAACTTATACAAGTTATAAAAAAACCAAATTAAACTACAATTCAAATTAAACTAACGAATAAATTTATTTTTTTACAAGAAATTAAAATTAATCTTATATATTTATGAAGTGACCTATCATATATTAATTTGTTTAAAATAAATTTTAAAATTTTTATAGCCATTAAACTGACATGTAAACCATGAAAGAACGATAGTTTTGGCGAGACGCCGACGAGCATGAACTCTGAACCTGAAGATCGAAACGGAAACATGCCTGAAGCACGTTACATGAATGCATCAGCATCAGGGCAACAGTTTGCAAACAAAAGCTTTGCAGGCTCACCTGAACTGACAAACGAGCCACCACAGATTTCTGCAGGCTGTCCTGTTTTTTTCAACCAACCTAATCACGCTACCATCATCCAATGTTATCTTAGAACAACCTAACCGTGTCAGTATCCTAACACCACAATTAATTAGCTTAATATAGTTAATCCAGGGTTTGTTCAGAACAGAGCACCCATATATGGCACTGAACTTAAGTTACAGACTCATCGATCGCAAATTAACTCTGAAAAGAAACAGAGAACGTAGGAGAAAAAATGGCCAAGCTTTGTTGGTTACCATGGCTTGTTCCTCTGCTCGTGTTGGCCTTTTTTTAACAACTTGCACCAGGCAGTGATGCACATATATTGATATAGATTACAACCCTAAAAGATTATAACTGGGAAAAAAACACCACTACCGAAAGAGATGGTAACTCCTTACGTAACAACCTGGAGAAAAAAATACTATTACCAACCCGACCGCCGCTAAGCGTGATCGATCACCACTAGCCCAACTAGTCGCCAAGCATGTTGTTGGCCTTGTTGCCGTGCAACGGGAGCTCCGACGACGACCAAGACCTGACAGCTGGCTTCTCCGTCGTCGAGCTCACCAAGGACATGTTCAAGCTGCAAAGCCATACGACCTGCCGCTGAAGCAGCGGTCCGAGCTCTGCGACGGTGTGCGGCGGATGTGGGTGTTGTGCTCCGACCGCCTCTTCAGCTCCGGCAACACCACCAAGCCATGCTCCCAAATACTCCTAAACCGCCCCTTCAGCTCCGACAGCACCACCAAGCCACGCTCTGAAATACTCCTACATGTAATCACATATTTTTTTTTCAAAAATATGTTTTAGTTTGTTTTTTGAACATACTACTCTTTAATCTAATTTCACAATATTGTGACTTTCAAATCGTCTTTGATTTCTTACAAAATTTCAAAATATTCCAAAACAGGTTCTTAAACTTATTTCTTTTAACATACTGAGTAGTATCTATTATATACTAAAAGTCATCACATAGCATTTCTATAAACGTTTTTATATCGCCACGTGACACTTTAATAAATTGCCACGTGACGCTTTAATAAATTGCCACGTGATAAATTGACACGTGAAGCTTTAATAAATTAGATAAATTATAAGAAAAAATAAACATCTAACCATCGATTTTTATTTAATCTGATGTACCCATTATTTTTATCCATTGGATCCATCTTAACAAAAAAACCCAAGTATCTCAAACCTCACCCCATACGTAAGTACTCCTCGACGGGTCCCCACCTTCTCCCTCATGCACGCTCCCTCCTGTTTTCTCCGGATTCTATTTCCATGCATACTAAATGAAATCACACATGTTGCTATGGGAGTTTAGTATGATAATATTAGAAATAACATGTAATATAGCTAGACAACGTAAGCTCATAAAATTTGTATTTTTGATAAAATGTTGGAAAATGCTACAAACCACTTAAAGTTAACGTGGTTTATGATAATTTAAATAGTATATAGATTGATAACTCAAAAGTAAAAGTAAAAAATAAAAGTAAGGTGAAGTGTCTTTATGAGGGAAAAAATAAGAAAAATAATTTGGACTATAGATTAATCATCTAAAGGTTATAAACAACCGAGATGACTTGGTTTAACGGGAGAAGTAGAAAACATTAACTTCAATAGGAATGAAAATGAAGTATATAAGATACTATAGAAAATGATGAAGAGATATATGTTAAATATTATGTAACTTATGTGGATGATGATTTAACGTGAGCTTTAGAATATAATAAAATATAGATGATATAATATGTTTGTATGATGATTAAAATATAATAATTGTTAATGTATAATGATATGACATCTTTGTATGGTGAGCTTTAGGATATAGTTGGTTATTTAGTAGGTTGTAACTTTATAGATAATATAGATTAAGTTAGATGGAAACTATAATCACCGTGATACCAAATTTCAAAGTACTATAATTCTATGGATCATATGTTATATGTAGCTATTTTTTATTCTTTTACATCCTCATTATTTACAACTAAATTTACAATTGAACACCCATATTAACTTATTATTAGAAAAGCATGCTCTTTTCCTTGGCTTGCCTTTTTTCCTATGGTAATTAAATAAACATATCTAATGTTTTTCTATATTACAAACTTAATTTCAACGCAGTCCAAGGATTGCATACCCATGCATGCAAATATGCAAATGTAGACATAGATAGTCTCACGTAGATATTAATCTTGATGGATCTTATAAATAAACAAACAATCTTAAACGGTTGTAACTTTTAGATTATATATTTAATTTATAATTTGTTTCAACCATTGTATTTTTAACTAAATCAATAAATTAAGATCTATAAGATCTATACTCTATATTTCAACCTGGCCAAAATAAAATTATTACATTCTGGATTCACACCAGGCCTCTACTAAATAAAAGAAAATACTAAACATTCTCATTAAAAATTAAAATATCCTACTTAATTTTTTATAAAATTAATGAACCCATTACTTATACTATACACCACTAGCAAAAATGCACGTGCGTTGCAATGGGACGGGCCGGACGGCGACGCAGGGAGGGAAGCAGGCGAAGAGTGAAGGTCCGGTGACGGCGCGGGAGCTTCGAGCGGCGACGGGAGGGAGGGCATAGGCGCAGCACGGATGGGGACGGAAGAAAGGAACGCAGGAGGTCTTTTTTATCCAAACCCTAATTTTATAAACACTCAAAGATTTTCTGCAAAATAACATTTTTTTCCTTTTTTAACTGAGTTTTTTTAAAATAGTCAGGTGGACTGCGGGTTAATTTCGAAAAAAACTCAAGGGGTTTTCTGCAAAATAGCCAGACAAAACAAAATTTGGGTGAAAACAATACTTACTTTATAAATAGTTATAGATTATATATTAGACATCTCACGGGTTTATACCATCTTAATTATATCTCTCAACATGGATACGAGGATTATTTACCTATATGAGATCTTTATGCGTTTATAAATAATTTATGCTTTTATAAATAAATGATATTATTTTAGATAAATAAACGATTAGTAGCTAAATTATAACTAAGTCACCAATAGTTTATAAATAAATCTTCAAATGATATATTTTTATGTCATATGGGTCTATTTTTTATAGACAACAACTTGAAAAATAAAAATATAGTCATGTTGACATCATAGTAGATCGTAACAAGCACATGGGCTGCACAATAAAAAATATCACTTAACAAATATGCAAAGCTAAATTAACCTACACATGTATAAACAAACCAAACAAATTTATCTATAAATGACGCTTTTGACAATTATTATATCTCCATCTCATAATATGTTATCGCATAATTTTTATATAGGAATTAAGGAGGAAGAAAAAATATACCATCATTAAATATGCATAGATATGTATATGTAGATAGTAGGCTAAATAGTGAGAAGGTGGTTAGGGGTAAGATTAGGTACAAATAAAATAGGGGATGTTGGATGGGACAAGTAGCACTCTATATATTCTTTTTGAACAAAAATTGAGATACTCGAATTCATAGGATGGATGTATTGGAAGCAAGTTTGTCTTTATTTAGACGAAACAGTATTGTTAACCATATTTTTCAATACAAAATTTTTTCAATTAATATATTCAAAAATCCATAAAAACATATATAGCATACAAGAATAAATGTTATTAAAAAATGTAGAACTTATATGTTGCAAGTGTAGTTAGAAGAAAGTCATAACCAACGTTTAAAAATCCCAAATAAATTATTGAAGATCAGGTTTAGAATAGAGTAAAAAATATCTTTTAGAAATCATCCATACATAAATATTCATAATAAAATTATAAGCACTACCTTCCTTATTTTTTTTAAAAAAAGAAAATCAACTTTGATTTTTCTAATGTTGTGAATCTCGTCGTCTTTGATTTTCTTGAACATTGTGTGATTATTATTTTTTGTTTGGAGCAGAAGACGTACACTTCTGGGGTGTGGCAATTCGAGGGATATGGGTACGTGCCATCGGGCACGACGGAAGTGTTCATCATGCAGGTGTTCGGCGCGTCGGGCCGCAACACGACGCTGATGCTGCATATCTACGGCGCCCCGGATGATGTACTACCACGACGAGGCCCGGGTCGTCCACGGCGACATCAAAGCGAGAAAAAAAAGTATTTTTCTTTTAATTATAAAAACACACGCGTATATACTATCATACACAATGAACGTATGTTAAAGACATATTTACAACCTCAAATCTCAATATATTTTTAATAAAAACACTCTCAAATATACGTAATATATGTTTAACGGTACAAAACTTAACAAACCAACTAGCCATACTATTTAATCATATGTGTAAATAGTATGATAATAGTAATTAATAAGTAATTAATAGTATGATTTCAAAAGGACTTAATAAATATAACACAAAATATTCTATAAAAATGTATAAGTGCCCGCCCTGCCCTAGGGCCAGCCCTGCGGCGACATCTGTCGACAGGTGGTTCAGGCTCTCCACGACGTCGGCGACGCCGGGACGCTCGTCGTGTTCGTCGACGGCGAGCAGAGGCTCGTGTACTACAGGCATCACTTCAAGTTTGGCCGGTGTACGTGCAGGCGGACCCATCGCGCTACATGGAGTCGCGGTGGAGAGATGTCAAGGTGTACACCAAAATTGATCGAGACAAAGTAATCTGAATTTAATTTCCTTGAATTTTCCCAAATTGATGCAGATGAAGCTGCTTTTCGGTTGTCAAAGTGATTTTCTAAAGATAATGCTCATTTCATTATGTAATTAATTTACATCTGATTGTCAGAAGTGATTAACTAACAACAAACAAAGAGCTCAATTTCATCAGGTAAAATTAAGTACATGGATTAATGGATACAGTACATCTATCTGCCCTGAGATAATCCAGTAACGATTAGTAGTACATCACCTGTTCGACCGATCGAATTAACGTTCTTAACCAGGGAAAAATAACATAAGAAGAAAAAACAAAATAATTAACACATGGCTTAAACCAGTAATTATAATCAGCTCAAATTAATCCTCCTTCTTCTTCCCGGCGTTCCCGCCATTCTGATCTGCGTTGCGCTTGCCCGGCAATTCTGTTGTTATGTCCGCCTCCTGGCCATGGAGGTGGCGTTGCCGTCGAAGAGCTCGTCGATGATGGCCTCGACGTCGTCGGCGCTGAGCTTGACGTACTTCTCCGTCTGCCTCCCGGCGCTGAAGCTCTGCGCGAAGCGCCCGAGGAACGACCTGTACGCCGGCACGACGACGGCGGCGATGGACACCCTGAGCTCCGACTGCAGCTGCGCGTCGCTCACCACCCACGCCCCCTGCGTCCTTTGGATCTCGTCCATGGCGGCGTTGAACTGCTTGAACCTCTCCTTCAGCACCGGCTTCTGCACCGACCCCTTCACCGTCAGCACGCCGTCGTCGCGGAGCAGGCCGAGCACGCGGCTCCACGTCTCCCGCTGGTAGTTCTTGTGATACTGCCTCAGGTTGGTCGACTGCTTCCTCGCCCACGCCTCGCCGAGCATCGCGTTCGTCTCCGGCGAGCCCCTGATCTTCTGCAGCATGTACCGGCCATTGTTCATCAGGAAGATGTTGCTCAGAGATGGGTCCTTGTACAGCCGCGACTTCCCTTCCAGGTTGCCGTGGAGGAGCTCCATCACCTCCATCAGCTGCGCCGCGAACGGGTTGTCGCCGCCGTCGCCGCCGCCGCCATGGGCGCCGTGCTCCCGGAACACCTGCTCCAGCGTGCTGTTGTACTCGCACGCGCACTTGAGGTAGTTCATCACGTAGCGGGTGAGCGGGTGGACGGCGCCGCCAGGGACGGTTTGCTTGCCGGCGTCGGCGCGGATGGAGCTCTCTAGCTCGCGGAAGATGGCGGCGGCGAACTCGCCGAGGCGGGAGCGGACGGAGTTGAGCTCATGCTTGAGGTCGGTCAGCGCGGTGCTGTTGTTGCCGGCGTCGGCGGTGAGGAAGGCGTCGATGACCGGGGACGCGTCGCGGGTGGCCTCGTACATGTCGAGCACCTTGAAGAGCTTCTCCGCGTCCCGCTTCGTCATGGTCACCGCCTCCGTGAAGTTGAGCATGTGGAGCATGACGCAGCGGGCGAGGTCGGCGAAGATGCCTCGCCCCACGGCGGCGTGGCGGCCGGCGAACACGCGGGCGCAGAGGTCGTGCTCGGTGGAGAGGCCGACGTTGATGGTGTGCCGGAACGCCTTGGTCCACGTCGCGATCTCCGCCTCCATCGCCTCCCTCGTCATCTTCACCACGTCGTCGATGCTCGCCTTCTCGTACCCGAGCGCGCGCAGCGACGCGTCGGACGCGTTCCGGCGAGCCACCAGGAACATCTGGGTGCACTCCGTCACGTATCCGGCAGTGACCATGGCGTCGGCCATGGACCGGAGCCGGTCGACCGTCTCAGGCGGGTACGGAGGCGCGGACTCCCCGACTCCGGCGCCGGCGTCCACCGCCGTCGGGAGGACGCACCGGTCGACCTCGTGTTGCACCTGGTCGAACGTCGTCGCCTTGGGGACGCGCGGGTCGTCGAGCAGCGCGAGGAACTCGTCCTCGAGGAACGCCATGGCTCGGTGCAGCACGGCGGTGACACGGTGCGCCCCGGCGGTGGCGTGCTTGCCGCCGCAGCTCCCGTCGGGGTCTTGGCCAGTGCCACCGCTAGCGCCGCGATGCGGGAAATCGCGGCGAGCAGCGTCCGCGGCTCGCCGTTGGCGCCCGTCGCCCACTTGTCCGCCGCCGTCTCCGACTGCGCGATCTCCATCTCGACGGCGGTGGCGAACCTCTCCAGCGTCGCGTCGCTCAGCGTCTCGCCGCCCTCCCGCCCCGCCGCGATGAACGCGTCGATCTCCACTGACAGCGCGGCGAGGTCAGGCACCCCGCTGTCCCCACCACCATCCCCTCCGCCCTCACCGTCACCACCCTCACCGCCGCAGGGAGCGCCGCCGTCATCACGCTCCTTCTCCTCGCACTCCTCCTTGATGGCGTCACCGGCGGGTACCGGGTGGTGCAGGTCCCTCCTACCGTCGTGGTGGTCCCCCTGCCGCGGTGCGCCGAGGGAGAGGTTGCGGTCGATGGCGTCCCGTGGCTTGTCGTCGCGGGCGCTGGGCTGAGAGAAGCTGCTGGATTTGTGCGGCGCCTGGTGGTGGCTCCGGCTGTCGGAGTCTCGTCGGCGCAGCGGCATGGCGACGTCAATGGGGTTCGCTGGCTCGCGTCGCGCGCACGGCGAGATGGGGGGAGAGGTCGCGAGGTGGTGGCGGGAGAGAGAAGGTGGGGGTGGGAAGCCGCGAGTTGAGGCGGGGACGTGCGCGCGCGGTTTGAATTGGTCTTCGCTGTTCTGATTTAGCTGGATGGGAATGAGAGGCACAGGTGTCTCCGAATTTCGAGTGAAATTCGGCAAGTTTTTTTTCTAACTGAAAAAGGGCTTTAAGTGTCGAAAACGTGAGAACTTTGTTACCGTTACTTTCTCCGTCCCATTCTATTATCGTTTTGAGTTTATTTTATGTCAAACATCACGATGTTTGATCAAATTTATAAAAATATAGCAATATTCACAATACAAAACAAATGTTGATGGTGAATTAAAATATAAAAAATATAAAAATATATTTAATGGTGAATTAAAATTGACAAATGTTTTTTTCCATTGAAGATAAGTGTTGAAAACGTGAGAACTTTGTTATTAGGGAAAATTAAAAACATCTATAAGTCACTTCAAGTTTGGTATTGCATCCAATAAGTCATTTTGTTGCAAGTGTCCATTCCTATTTAGTTTTGTTGTAAAAATCATCCTAGTACAAATGTGCTTAACCGAATAAACCCGTTATCGCTGATGTGAAGCTATCATAGGCTAAGCTAGCAGAACTAATCTTTCCTATGTGCTTGCATTAGATTTATTCTTTGTTTTATTGAATTTTGTGGATACAACAATACTGAGTGCGATAAATTTAAGCTTTCATCAATTATATGAAAACATGCTGATTGAAAACATGCTGATTCGGTTAAACACGTGTGCACTAAGTGGTTTTTACAACAAAGCTGAGTAGGTGGATGGGCATTTGCAATAAAAGGATTTATGGGATGGAATATGAAACTTCAATAGACCTATAGGTGGTTTTCGTTAATTCCCCTTGTTATTACCACATAATTTATCTTTTCGTTGATGAAAATAATTTCAGCATCCACCTTACAAAACTTATTTGGATTTGTCACGAGCAACATTTGAAAATTTTGAGGAGCTTGTAGGATGGTTGTGTAACCTTTTTTATTTGGGTCAATGTGAGTCTCTTCTTTCTCAATGAAGACAATTTGACTTAACCCTTACAAGACCCACTGACCCACTTACTGTTAAAAGACCCACTTACTTGTGAAAGATCCTTTTGAGCGTTTGAAGTCCCAATTCAACCGGGCGATTTCTTTCTTTTTTTCATGTCTACAATCTCCCAGGATCATAGTCTTGTATTTTTATCTACTATATCAATAGAACACACACTATATACGTTTTCGTTAAAAAAAAGACAATCTGTCTTCGTTTCAAAAAAAAAAGATCATGGCTTCAGCACTTAGCTCGGCTCACCAGATATTGTTTTTTTCGATAATGAAAATCAACCCAGCCTAGATTTGTAGTGTGTGTGTGTGTATATATATATATATATATATATATATATATATATATATATATATATATATATATATATATATCTCACAATGTAGGTTAGAATTCTGAGTTAGCCCAGAGGGGTGAACACAATGTTTATCTAATGGTGGCAAAGACATGCTACCCATGAAGAGTAGCATCATGATACCATCTTCGGCCCAAACCCTTTGCTGCAGCTAAGCCGTTTTGACTACACCATGGCTGCTAAATCAGTTTAAAATGGGGAAGAGGAGAGCACGACCTGACAAACGTGCATGTTGTTTTTGCCTCGAAAAGAATCAACGCTCATGGCTGACAATTTTCTACTACATTTTATCATCGGTTTTAAAAAGCTACAGTGTTATCTCCTAAATTCGTCCATGTGATACCATTATGTCTTATATGCATCACTTTAAAACGAACAAACATACAGTTAAATTGATTAGTACATACAATATTCAAATTACCTGTTAGTCTAATCATGTGCAACCAAATGCTATTCTTTAAAATCTATTCTGAAGATGCGAAGGGGTAGATGGCCTTCAGCCTTCAGCATTCAGTTATGCACACAAAAAAGTGATGGAAAATGGCAGCAACATCTTAAACAAGCTAGTACATTCAAAATTACGAACAAGCTACGTTCAAAATGAAGAAGTTACAACAGAAATGAGCACTGTAAGTCTATATAAGCCTCTGTTCTCCTTTTCTTGATAAAGGAACCCTAAGCATAGCCTCATGTACTAACTGGACATTATTACAGTGAACTTGAAGATGTGAGGCTACGCTAGTGTACCAAATACCCAATGTAAAAACGATGGTACAATACCGAAAACACAAATATAAAGCCTTCCATCTTCTTCTTTTATTCTCGTTTCGGCCTTTTGGCAATTACAGAATTGCAGGTCTGCAGGATGATCACCTGTGCTTCCCAGGGAGGCCGCCTCCGCCCTTACGGATGAAGGCGTTTCTATTTTTCGGCTTTGGTATATCGTGGATATCCATCACTTGAATTGTCCTCTGCTTTTTCGCTGCGAAAATAAGATGAGGAAAAATGTTAGATGCATGGCCATCAGTCTCACTATTAGTTTAATATGCCATTTTGATGAAATCAATTACACGTAATGATAAATCAATCCTACTATACATGCCTCTATGTCCATGGCACATAGTAGCAAAAACATAAAACGAGATGTCATGAAATCGTTACCATTTTGTGCTTCCTGGTAGTTTTCTTGGAGCCTCTTTCTAGCAGAATCAAGCTTCTCAAGATCCATAAGATTATCTTTCTGCTCCCTCATAGTCCTCTGAAAGATTATTTATGAATATCAGTGAAAATGTAAGCACTGTTTTGCAAGAGATAAGCAGAGACGATTCATATTCATGTGTACCCTAACATATTTTCTCATGGCAAGTGGAACATGGGTAACTTTTTCACTATTTTGTATGATAAGATCAATGTGCAATAAGTGGTGCCTAGCAAGGCATCTTTAGTCAAAAGATGCCCACATCTGGGGCCCATGCTGATGGAAGTTGCTCTAACTTTTTGTTCGTGGGAGCCGTTCTTAATATATTCTAAACAAAATCAAGAGCATAATCTCTGTACTATTAATAACTAACGGGATTAACAAAATAAGAGGATGATATGATTAGCCTTACAACTGGAGCAGAAGAGGAAGTAGTAGAATAACCAATGCTGTTGTTCTGCTTGTTGTTATGATATGTAGGTGCTGGGCTTGTTCTACGCTTCTCAATCATTGATTCGATGCCATTATTGTTGCTAGATCTCTCTGAACTCAAACAATCTAGTGTCCAAACAAAAGTTCCAAGGGTACAGCATGAGGCCTTCAAACTTGAAAGCTAAGAACACTGCCTAGAAGCTAAAAGAGTAGATGTGGGAACTCACTGTGTCTCTGTGGACTGGGAGAATACTTGAAGTCTGAAACCTGCAACGGGGTAACAATAACAGAGGTGTTCATGAATAATTTCATGTTTTAGTTAGCACTTTTCATCCTCTCTTTTATAAGACTTGAGCAAAGCATGGTTATCATGTAACGGACTGTGGTATGTCAGTTAAACAAACGGTTGAATGAACTGGGTTAGAAATATTCCTCGCACGATAGTGCCTACCAAAATCAAACCTTTCTCCACAGAATTAAAAAGGAAAAACTAAAGGTAGTGAGATGAGTTTAATTATGGGGAATCGCTACACAAGAACCACAGCGGTTGTCAGCATTGGATTGTTGAAGAGCAAGTTACCTGAGCATTTTGGTAGCTCCTGCCTTGGATTTTATCAGGAGAGTCACCATCAGCTGCGACCACGAAATGAACGACAACAATCGAAGTTATCACCTAATACAAAAACAAATCCAGAAAACTCTCAAACAAAACACAATGCCGTACTTAGAACCGAGCTACCGCCGTCGCCACCGGAGTTGTGCAGCCGCACCCAGTCATCCACTATCTCCTTCCATTTCCTTCAAAGGAGCACGAGAACCAAACAATTGAACACCAGAACACAACTAAATAACTACTGGATGCACAAGACATAGACATGTCAGAAAAGTTCGCTTGTTTATCACCTGACGAGCAGCTTCACAAGCTGCCGGACTTCGCCGGACGGGTGCTTGCGCAGGCCATTGACATGGCGGCCGATGTCCGTCTCCTGCACAAAATCAGAAACACAAACTTTTCACTCTCTCAGCTGCTCCAACAAGCAACCACCAATCTCATCTTGTGCAAGCCGAAGAAAAGCGAATCGGAAAAGGAAAAGGTGTGGTCTTCTTCACCTGGAGAGCCTTGTAGGTGATGTCCATGTCTGCGAGGCTCTGCAGCAAGCTGACCAGCTCGTCCTCCGACTGTGACGAAACCATACAGAAGTACAGTTTGTAACAGAAGAAGTGAGCTAGTAGTAGCAAAATCGTACTACACTGCCAAACCGGTTAAAGATGGGGATCTTTTAAGGGACCTGGTCGGGGTCCTCCAAGAAGTCCCTGATAGCCAGGATCTTGCTCTCCATGCCGCCGCCCTCGTCGTCCTCACCGTCGTCGAGGCCGTCCACGTCGGCCTCCTCCTCGGGCGAGGCCGGCGCCGCCGCCGCCTCGGGCGAGGCCGATCTCGGCGCGTCGCAGCTGCGGCAGCGGCCAGCGGCGGCGCCGTAGAGGCGCTCCACGATGCCGTCGCGGCGCGCGCGGAGCTCGGCGGGGCGATCGCGGGCCGCAGAGGCGAGGGCGGCGTCGACGAGGTCCCACACGTCGGCGCCGCCCCGAACGCCGCCAGCGCGCGGCGGAGGCGCCCGTCGGGGTCCATCCGGCGATCGCCGGAACCGGGTCTCCCCAAGATCCGACAAGGCAGAGCTCCCTCCTCCGGAATTCCCCCGCAGCGACAGCGACCGCGCTACGCCGCCGAAGTCGTCGTCGTCGTCGTCAGCCCCACCACCTCCGGTTGGGGCGCGGCCATGCCGGGATGGATTGGTGCGAGGCGGCGATTTGGATTGGCGCAAGCGAGCGCAAGTGGGGTGGAGGTGGGATTGGGGAATCGGAATTCGGACGGAACTGCGGATTGGATGATGGTTTGGATCCGATAAGGGAGCTTCCGAACCCGCTAAGGGAGTGGTGGACCTGGTAATGTGTTCATCGCTTGGTTAGGAGTTGGGGCCTGGGAATTGTTTGTTTGGTTATGATTAAGGCGGAGTTCTTCTCTCTTTTTTTTTAACTGCTAAACGAGATGGGTTAAAAAAATTCATACGAAGGTTGTTTTAAAATATATAATACTTTATTTTTAAAAAATAAATTAATATTTAATTAAACATGTACTAATGGAATCGTTTTGTTCTACGTGTATGAAAGATTAGTTTTTAACTTTTAGAGAACAAACGCAGCCTAAAAACTCTTTTGAATGCAAGATTTTTACATAAATTTTGTAGAAAATGGAGTAGTTCAGTTTTTGTAAAATAAAGACCCTGTTAATTAACTCCATTTCAAGGATGACTATAGAAAATGTTCTGATTATTATGATTTGTCTTTAACTTGGTTCATGTTTTCTCTCCGCATACACGTGTTATGTGTTTTAGAAAGATTTATTTTTGCACCTTTTGACTCTTTTCATGCTATAACTCTCTAAGACTATCTGAAAACAGAAAAAAATATACACGTTAATTATAGTGGATTATAATGATATATATCGATCGAGTACATGTTAAAATGTTACACTTGAAGAGAAAATAATTGTATCTTACACAATAAATACAAGAGCCTTACAGCTGGGCTCAATGAATATAAGAGGATAGGCTTGAACTTGATAGAGTGCGTATTTTTCCATATATGAAACATCAAGCTCACAAGAGGCCATCACTATCTAAATTCAATGACACTTTGTATGGCTGCCGTCACTATCATTGTTGTTGCTCTGGACATCAACATTGCAGCAGTGTTAGACTACGTTCTCAAATATGTTTCTTTTTAAAGTTGGTAAGCTATCTTTGGTGGGTTTTAAAGGAGGGCTCAAGAGTATGGTTGTGTCATTACAAGTTTAGGCAGATGGGTTTTGTTTGATAACAGGAATCCATTTTTTCCTTTTTGGAAATGAAAGCATCGATCGTTGTTAGCCACCACCATCAAAGAAGAGGGAGATGATTAGTGGTGGAGGAGATTTTGGCCCATTTATGTTTCTAGCGAACATGTAGTGAACATGAGTGGCGATTCTAGATAGAAATAGTGTCTCAACATATAAGATACATGCCTAATACTTTATTCTTAAGCAAAATTTAGGTTAAGACAACTAGAAATATAAAATTTACGGATGCCCTGTGCACCATGGAAGCATTCGTCCCTGGTGAACACAACAAGGACAAACCATAAGTTTGTTTCATCAATAAATCAAAGAGTAAAGAGGGAAGTGTACGAGTGGTTTCTAAAGTGTCATATAAATCTTTAAACTCTCAAAATATATTTTTGGGTTTTAAAACTTTTCTTAAGTGTTATATAAGTCCAAACGGCTCCAATCTACTTTTTATGTGGTGACGTGACAATACCACGATGACATTTTTCATGCCAGTCACACATATATATTTTTAATAAAAAGGTTTATCTTCTCTCTCTATTCTCTTTTTATTTTTTAAAAACATTTTTACTCTACTCGCTTAGACCTCAAGACTAGAGATCGAACTGCATGGACAATTAACGTATGCAATGCTTGATCAACATAGAGTTTGAACAAATTAAGCAGGACTTCCGCATACATCTGCATACAGAGGGCAGATTAAATTCTATTACTCCCCCAGGCTATGACACTAACATCGGTGTCATAGCGGTAACGATGTTCTTGCGATACGTTGTAAGGGCTCTATACCAAAGTTGTTCTTGCTAAAACAAACATGAAGCTCTTGCTAGCATCCACGTGCCATCCACCGAGATGATGCTAATGCTAAGCAAGCAAACTATCCGGTACACACCACACTACATATGCAAAAAAAAAACAAGCATAAAATAGGCATGCAACAGCCACAGACACCAAACAAACAAAATAGATCGGTGACAATTCCTTCTTCACAACAAGCGTCTTGCTTGGGGCTTTCATACTCCATGGCTCGAACTATAGACTTCAGCGGCCACCATCCTTAGCAGCGCCTCCCTAATTATAGCATTTTTTCCCCATCCTCCAATATTTGCAATCCAAAAGCATACTTGATGTATTAGGTCCATAGAGTCTTGGATGCTCTTTTATCTTTGAAACATGCTGCAATTCTAGCCTTCCAGATGGACTAGATAACAGCCGCAGTACTTACTGTCACAACCTCCGAATCTTTTACTGAAACTATGTAACCGACCTCCAAACAAATGATGTGTGTTACTAATTTGTTTCAGATTAAAGACACAACACAAGACATTGCGGATAAATCTGGACAGCGGATCAAGTCACTTGCCGAAACGATGCTCAACGGAAATCGTGACGCATGATAGATCTGGTTTTGGTCACATTTTGCGTGTTTCTCAAATTTTGCACGTATTTCTGAAAAACGCACACACGTATATCTCAGGACGTATATATTATAACACAATGTAAATCAGGCGGTACAGAGTAACATGGTCCAACAAAAAATTTCAGACCTTTCAGTCGATCGGAAGAAAAGATTCCAGTCCAACAAGAATTCAATACACTTCACTAGAAAAAGGCAATAATTAAGTCCAGCTAAAACATCGATGATTCTCCACGTGAAGATGATACGATACAACAAAAGTAGTCTCTCAACAAAACAAATAGCTCCCAAACCAATAATAATGACGAACCGATCAATATTTTTCACAATAATATTCTGATCAGGGCAGCTAACATGCCATGTCTAAAAAAATTAAATTACTGCAATAATCTGCACTTAAACATGAAACACAAACCAACACGAGGGAATCTTAAACATGAAGAAGTAGATTGGCGACGGACGGTATGACGATGATGGATATTTATGCCCCGTTGCATTGTGGTGGGGTAGGTGCAATGGGTAGCTCACTGATAAGAAGGTTGAAAAAAAAAATCAGTTTTGGTACTCTAGGCTGCACCGATGAACGCAGTAGCTTGGAGAGTTTGAGTTCTACTCCTTCCGTCCTATAATACCATTTTTTAATTAAAGATACTGCTATAGAAAATAATATAGATGCTGGTTAAAAAACTTCCATAAATACCGGTTTCCCAATCGATACCTATTAATCGGTACCGGTTTTCTCTAAAGGTGTCGGTTTAGAAACCATAACCACCTTGGAGGTTTTAGGAGTAAAAAAATGGCTCGATGCATCAGCTCAATTCGAGCCGATGCATCGAGCAGCTCCCCTTCAACTTGATGAGATCAAACATCCAAGAACTCACGATGAGATCAAACACATGAACATCAAGAACAAACATAAACATGAACATGAACAAATGAACTCACGGTGCCGACGTCCTACCCCTATCGCTACGATGGAGAGGAGAGAAGGAGGGCCGAGCCTCCTTCCCTCCCGCTGCAGCCACCGCCACCTTCCCATCCCGCCGCCGCTGCCGCCGAAGACCGCCACCTCCTTCCACCGGATCGGCGGAGGGAGGACGCCACCCTGCCACCATTGAAGCCCGCCACCTCCCCTCTCGCCGGATCGGCGGAGGGAAGGCGCCACCCACCACCTCTTCTCGGGCGCCGTCGCTGCCGCCCGCCACCTCCCCTCGGCGTCGCCTCCCTCCCCTCGGATCCGGCGGAGGAAGGGTGTCGCCGCCGCCGCCCGCGGCGGCGTCGCCGAGCGAGCCGAGAGAGAGGGAGAGAGAGGGGAGAGCATGAGAGTGAGAGAGGGGGATCGAGATGGGCGGTTGACCGAGACACGACCTTATCTCCTCGTGGGCCTCACCGGCTCGGCTCACTTACCGGCTCGGTTATTGTTACCGATTTTTTAAGAAAACCGACACCTATGATATATTATAGGTGTCAGTTTTCTTAAAAAACTAGTATCAATACTATAGATGTCGGTTTTTATATAAAACCGACATCTATAATATAAGTATGTATGTCGGTTTTTATATGAAACCGATACCAATAATAGATACCAATTTTGAATAAATCGGTACCTATAACCGGTCCTATGAGGATTTTTGTAGTGCTGAGAAAAGAGAACTAGCAAATGCATATGTGTTGGTACCATATGTGATGGTATAAAAGGTGGTATATGAGAAAACAAAATATTACAAAAGAGGATAGATGAGGAATTAACTGGTACAAAAGATGGTTGAAGAGAAATAAAGTAATGTAAAAATAGGTAGATGAAAAATAAAGTACTATATCTCAAAATACCAAAATCTTTTATAATTTAGGATAAATTTGAAAGATAAAATCTTTATATTATGACATATTATGGAACAGAGAGAGAGTAACTAGTTCAAAAATAACAACGGTGTAAACTTTATCAAAGCTCAATAAAAAATAGACCATGATTATTTTGAACTTGCGACAGTTGAACCGTGAGAGATCACAACCCTAAAACCACCACAACCGAACATTGGGTTCTCTGGACTTTGTTCTATCGGATACAAACTGTCGATAAAATATTCTTTTTTTCTAAGGGAAAACTAAAAACCGTACTGGTCTTCTTAAAAAAATGTGGGTTTGGAAGCCAAACCAAAAAACAATATATTAGAGCAACTCTCGAGCGTCCATTTGTGTATAAATGCAGTTAGTGACTAAGTAGTAGCAAATAATCATTGTTTTGATGGTACTGGAAGAAGACTCGTTTCTTGGTCCCACCTTTTGAGGGTCTAACCCAGCAGAAGACCACAATTGCATATGCATGCATATGAATATCTAAAAATAAGTTTGGTTTAATTTACTATAGTTACATTTTTCACCGGATCAGTCACGGTAACACCTAATGGACGATCCACAATTTTAGCCCATCCCCAATTGCTAATTGTGTGAACTTGTGTAACTTCTACCTTTGATAGTATGGTTTCATTCGGGTATACGGACATATTATTAGTTTAAAACCCACGGATATAACCACAAATCACAAACTTTAGAATATCAGTTGAACGGCCATGATGATGCTAGTTCTTCGGGATTCACGTGAAAAAACAATTTAGGAGGCTGAAAATCATATGGCGTATCAATAAAATTTTGAAAAGGAATACCAATAAAAATTAAATTTTGATACTATCGATCTTGTCACCAATATACTTGAACAGTTGAACTGTTCTTATAAAACAGAAGGAAAAAGCAGGGCATAGCTTGAACTGTTCCAGTAAAACAGGTTCAATTAATGTAACTCAAACAAATTAGACATTCATATATAAAGATAATGTGGGAAACACATTCCCCAATCCCAAGTCTAGCTACCCACAATTTATGAACATAGATCTGCAACAGATATGAAACTTAGGAGCAAGGAAAAATTGGAGGTACGGAGCCCAAACATGCATATATATGACCCAGGTTGCAATCTTTGATTATTTTTCTTGTTGATAGTGTTGGCATTTTTTTTGGCAAAAGGCACGAGCATAATCGATTCACCTAAACGTCTTGCGGTGATATGAAGTTGTCAACCACCTTGATCTAGCAAAGAACTAAGACAACATGTGTTTTATTGATTAAACCGAGCAACAAAGCCGATTTAGATAAAAAGATTGATAAACACATGTCTCGTGGGCGAACGGAAAGTTTTCAAGACAAACTTACAAAGAAGTGTCGCACTCTCGCAGCGGCAGTGGACGATTTTCAGCGCAAATCGACAAAGATGAACGAACTATGGGCTTATGGGCTTATGGGGCTTCCTCGATGTGGATGTCTTGGCCTTGTTCTCCTTCCATGTCCCAACCTCTGGGCTCTTCGGCACAAGCATCTTGGGCCTAGGCTCCCCAATGACGACTTCCTTCCCCTTAGCCGATTCGGCTTGCTCCGGCCGAATCAATACCTTCTTGCCATCAAGGTCGATGGCATTCATACGGAAAGGATCGCTGTCAAGTTTCATCTTGGGCCCTCGGTGAATTTCAATCGTCCTTCCTCTATGGTCAATTGAACCTATCGACGAAAAACATTACACTCATTAGTAGAATGAGAATAATTACAATAAGAACGACACTTTAATTCTTCTAATGAGGGTATGATGTGGCCTTTAGGTAACTTGATTTGTTTCTCCTGCAAAAGATAATCAAAAATCCTATCACACTTGGCCACATCAAAAGCGTACTTAATCTCACTTTGTCGATCCTTGCGAGGAGTCGACATCAAGCTAGAACAAACAAAGGGTTTGTTCTTGTTTGTCTAAGACCACCGAGCGGCATACATGTCATATCGCTCTCATCGAATCGAATCACTATTAGGACAATCGATCATGCTAATATGAGGCTTCTTGTCATTGGGCCTAACAAACTTTTTAGCGTCTCGATTCGGCTTTCTGAGCGAGCCTTCGCATCACCGACTAACATTAAGAAATTGTTGGCCATCTAACCTCTCTTTAATGGGAGCAAGCAACCCATTGAAAGCAAGGTCAGCCAAATCTCTCTCAGTTATACTCAAGCTAAAACATCGGTTTCTAGCATCTCTAAATCTTTTAATATAATCAACAACAGACTCATTATATTTTTGTCTAACCGATGTTAAATCACAAAGTCTAAGCTCAGTCTCACTAGTATAAAAATAATCATAAAATTTTTGTTCTAACTGAGCCCAAGTATGAATAGAGTTAGCCAGTAAAGATGTAAACCAAGTAAAAGCAGTACCGGATAAAGATAAAGAAAATAAGCGCAATTTAAAAGTATCCGAAGTGCTAGCCTCTCCACATTGCGCTAAGAATTGGCCGATATGCTCCCATGTGGTCCTATTATCCTCTCCACTGAATTTGGTGAACTCAAGGACTCTATAACCACGAGGATATGGGATGTTATCGAAGTAGTCAGGATACGACTTTTGGTAAACCTTAGCATGATTCCTGGGCTCAATCCCGAACGACTTTCTAATGATGTTTCTAATTTGTTCCTCCATATTTTCGTGCCTTGGCGGATTGGGTAAAATCGGCGGCCTAAAAAACGGTTGATGCGACGCAATATTGCCATATTGGCCATACCCTGTGTCATGCGGGTATCCCTTATTAGGATCATTGTACTGATTGGGAACGTGGGGAGGAATTTGTGCATGAACAGTAGCCACAGGGGGGTCGTGTGCGGGAACGTGGTATAGGACCGAGTTACCCGTGATCGGATCTACTTCTGTGCGGCACCGGAGCGCCGGTCGGCCGGCTATGAACTGAGTCGGCCGACCGAGTAAGGTGCGGTCTGACCGGCCATGTAGCCGCCGGTCAGACCGGTGAAGGGGGTGGTCGGACCGGCCGGTAGGCCGGTCGGCCGAGGTGGGAAAAGTCGGACCGGCCCGTGGACCCGTCCCGACCGATGTAGGATTGGCGGTCGGGCCGTAGGGCCTCGGGCCACGCTAAGCCGAAATTTATCCCCTCGTGTTCTTTGCGATTGCCCCGTCGGTTTTGCTAAATATGTGATGTACGGGGGGCTTGGCTAGTGCTTGCAACAGAGGCACACGGTAAATCGGCCTTGGGAGAGCCGGATTTAGTACCCATATGCGCGTTAAACATCCTATTAAAGCAAGACTCCATAGCGGATTCAATCTTATTATTGACGGCGGCGGTGACGGACTCATCCACCGTACTTGCTACGAGCCTTTGAATAGGAAGAGCTAGATCATCAGTGCTTACCTCATCGTGGATGACCTTGAGCGGGCTCCCGGGCTTGAGGATGACACCTTGACGGGTTTTGGTACACGATTTGTCCAAAACCTCCTGCGTGATCGCTTTGATCCGCTCCTCCATAATCTTGCGCGTTTCGCCATCTAGGTCATCCAACGATATGTGAACGACATTAGATGGACTTACCTCTTGCGCAACTTGCTTTGTCATGGCGGCGTCAAAGTTGAGATGGCGTCGAGCGGACGTCCCCAGCGGAGTCGCCAAAAATCGTGTTGGCACCTTTTTTGGCAAAAGGCACGAGCACGATCGATTCACCTAAACGTCTTACGGTGATATGGAGTCGCCAACCACCTTGATCTAGCAAAGAACTAAGACAAGATGAGTTTTATTGATTAAACCGGCCAACAAAGCCGATTTAGATAAAAAGATTGATAAACACCCGTCTCGTGGGCGAACGGAAAGTTTTCAAGACAAACTTACAAACAAGTGTCGCACTCTCGCAGCGGCGGCGGACGATTTTCAGTGTAAATCGACAAATATGGACGAACTAATGTAGAAAAAGTAAAAGAACGATTCAATTGGCTAAAAACTAGAAGCTAGATTGGATTTGTTTGTGTTGGTTGTTGTTATTCCAATTGAACCGGCCTTGGCCCTTAAATAGGGGTTGGTCTTGCCCTCCACAGGCCCTTCTCCACGTCCAATTCAGGGTAGATACGTTTGGAAACCCGAGACATACCATATGGAGAAAGGAAACCCGAATACCGACAAATTCGGCTAAGTTTCGGACTCTGCCGGTCAGACCGGCCACATACCTCCGATCTGACCGGCCCACCGCTCGGTCGATCGGCCTATGCACGACGGTCGACCGGCCTCTCCGAAGAAACCGTCATATTTCCAAATATTGATAATATTTTCTATTTTGATTTTTAGGTGTAAACAGATAGATCGAGCTTACAAACTTTAAATGAAGTCCATAGATGACAAAAAGTCAGAGAAAGACATTTATTGACTTTTAAACATACATTTTAATCGTTATTGCTACTGTGTATCTAGCGTATTGGCCGTTGAGCGCCTTACACACCACGATCTAGCGTGTTGGCCACCGAGCACCTTACACATCATGAATGAGGTTTTGCACCGGTCACTACAACAAAAACCTCGTATAAAAACACTTTCATAGAGGCATAGACACTTAAAAGAGACACTTTTACAAACATTTTTGGCATATTTTATTAAATTTTATCTCGTACAGGCATTTTTTTGATACTTTAAAATGTGCCTGATATGTAGATGTATTTTTTGAGATAAGGTTAAGTTTGTTAGTGCATTGAAGACAAAAATAAAATAATTTGTTCAAGAGATCTTGACTTTGAGGATTGGCATTAACAAGGGAAAATATTTTATTCTCTTTTTTATATTGGTTTCATATGGTTGTGATACCAATTTAATGTCTCTAGAAAATGCCTCTACACATTTTATAAAATGTCTTTTTATTTATAGAGACAATTCAACGTAAGGTATTTTAAAAAGTATCGTTACAGTATTAGAAAAATGTCTATATAAAACATTACAAAATGCCTCTATTATCTTATGGACATTCTATAAAATGTCTTTTATTTATAGAGACAATTCATTTTTATAAAATGCATTTTTATTTATAAAGACAATTCATTTTAAAAAGTATCATTGTAGTATTAAAAAAACATCTCTAGAAAAGCATTTTTTAAAATGGTAGCGTTTCCGTCTACCGTGAGCTTGTCAGGGGACGGCTTTCGCATGGCGGCTCCATGCCGTGTGTCCATGGCTCCACGCACCGCCTTCTCCGTGGTGAAGGTGCGGTCGTAGAGTGGTCATCGCCCCCAGCTTCACGCGACAGCTTGCCATGGCGCCATCCATCTCGTGCACCGACTTGAGGGGGCACCATGCGGGTGGCAAGGCTCATCGCGGCTGGAGCCCCCGGCCACACCGCCTCCCTTGAGGATGTCGTGGTGGTAGACGAACACCTGCGTGGAAGCGCTAGAGGACATAGGTCCATTAGCTGCCTCTACACGTGAGACAAAAATGTAGTACCCAAACCGAAATGTTGCAACGCAAGGAGAGACGAGCAATATCCTTATATTTCCTTCAATGCAAGATATATGGTAGAGTGAGATTTTAATCAGTATAAGATTACCATAAGAGAAATTTCAATTTGTGTATCCAACATTTTAAAGATGACCTTAGGAGAAATTTTATATTGTGTATCTAACATTTCTGTGGGAGAGGGGCACACAGTAAGAGAGGGGAGGGGTGGAGTTCTAAATTACAAGATATTATTACTTTAGCCTATAAACAATCACCTTTTAATTTTAGAATTAATCTAGTAACATACATTAGAAGCCATCAATGATTCCTCTGGTTTTCTGGTTTTTTCTTTATTTCTTTGTCTTCTTTCAGATTTTCTTCTCTTCTTCTTGCTAGATCGCGCCGGTCTTCGGGTCTCCACCGGCACTGGCCTGAAATGGCGTCATGAAACCCTTCTAGTGCAATTGCCGATCGGTGGATTAGGGTTTAGGGCTTTGCACGAGAGATTAGAGCGTCATCTTCCTCTGCGAATTTCTCTTTTATAGCACTTGAGGCTCGGGAGCTTATCTACAATTAGGATTCAAAGTTAGTTTTTACCGATCACAAAATAAATTTATCTCTTATCTTCTTAGTTCAAATTGTGGGCTCGTCCAAAAAATTAACCAACAAGATGCTGTGCGGGGTAAGATGTGTGTGAAGGGGAAGGCACGTGGCGGGTGCATGTGTAGGGGGGGTGTGGCGTGTGTTTGTTGAGGGTGAGGGGTTGGAGGGCGAGGGTGTTATGTGTCGATGATTATATAAATATAAAGCCCCTATCGTTTCCTCCATACAATATTAGTCATTGTCAAAATTTGAATTTTCAAACTCAATTTTGGTGTTTTTTCATCAAAGTATATTTGTTAGCATTGACATTTAAGTCGCTAAAAACATATATATAAACATTTTACCTATAAATTATTGTTATTTTTCTAATACGTTGAACGACGTATTATTCGTATTTGGCCAAACGACGAGGGCATAAGACAACACATTTATTTATCCTCACTATCGTCTTAAAGTACATGTAAAAATACTTACGAAGTATAATAATTTCTACGAGGCCATTGTGCATCTTTGAGATTTATCCATTACTTAAAAGCAATAATTTTACCAAATCCAACTTTACGACAAAACAAGTAACAACGAGCCGACCCTTTAGTAATTCATTGGTCGACGCCACAGCAAGGTTGTACATTATTTAATAATACCATTTTTTAAGTAAATCAAGCTTCATGACAAAACAAGTGACATCATTGAGACCGATGATGTTGAGTGGTTATGGCATGGCAGATATAGCAGCAATGGCTACCTAGGACAAGAAAGAAGGTGGTGTTGAGGCATCCTGTTGGAGCAGAAGAAGGCAACAACGGAGGGGGGCAGTAGGTGGCAATAGGGATGAAAACGGTTCATAATATAGTATCTGGTTTCCGTTTAGAAATTCGGATTTGAAAAGTGTCGATTGGATAATATTGAATATGGAAACGGATAATTATTTTCGGAAACGAAAATGACTACGATAGAGAAATTATCGTCGATTTGAAATCGGTCGGATAATATGTGCAAAAATTACCGGATATCCGGACATGGGCCAAGGCGTAACCAGAAGCCCACAACTATAAGCCCGCAAAAAATAATTGTAGGGTTTTTAGGGTTAGGGTTTTTAATTGTTTTTCCCTTTTTAAGAAAAAGGTTCACTGTCCTAATTTTTTTACAAATGTTGATATATTTTAAGAAAATATTACGCTATCTTCATTCTTTTCTTTTGTAAAGTTTAGTTTGAGGAGTTTTTATATTCCGATCAATTTCTGTTATCGTATTTGTTTTGATTTGTATTTGTTCCGTATTTGTTTTCGACAGCATTCGATTCCGTTTTCGTATTCGGGGTTTCCGATTTCAAAAAATATAAAAATAAATATGATATAGCTAATTTCCGACCATTTTTATCCGTTTTTATCCCTAGGTGGCAAAGGAGGGTTGAGGAAGCCAAGATGGATGTGCGTCAGAAAAATTAGGGTTCCTTGAATTCATGCATATATATATATATATCGATGTCGTAGATCGATACGCGAGGATCCTGGGACCCCCTTTTTGGTTCGGCACGGGAGCGGTGTATCTGGTTCAAACTCGTAGACAAAAAGAAAAGGGAGTAACGCAGATGAGGCGGGGTTTATACGAGTTCGGGCCACCGGCGAGGTGTAATACCCTACTCTGTTTGTGTGTAGTATATGGGGCAAATTGCCAAGAACAATGAGAATGTTCCTCTCCCTTAGACTCGGTGGCGGATGAGAGATTTCCGCGGGTTAGCCGGAGGGCGAACCTTCTTCTATCTCAGGAAGCTCAACCTATTTTTCGAACGGAACCCTCTATGATGGACTTGGGTCTCCTTTTATAGTATAAGGGAACACCACGGTAGACCTACTCTTTCTCTATTTTACTCCACGTGAGGGAGTGATTTTTGCCTTGTCTTGTCGGAGAAGCCATTCCATTCCTACTCATTCTTTGCTTGCGTCATGGAAAGCAAAAAGGAGTAGTCGTGGTAGCCATGCCAGCGACGTGATGATGGTTTGCCTACGGTCCAATGGGACCCACTAGTCGAGACCCATCTCGCGGGTAGGCAGCGGCGCTGTGCCTCTGCGCTCGCACTTTCTCTCCCACGCAGTTGCCCAAGACATTAAATGCGACGGACGGGGCATGAGGGGCGTGCGCGGAGTGGGTGCGCGGCCATACCACGGTCTTAGTCAAAGACTTTTTGCCCCCTTTGCATGATTATAGGCAAAAAGGGGTGATGATGAGAGCAAGCGACGCCGCGCCTCACATCGCATTGAATGCGGCGGGGCAGGCGCTCAGCTTTTCTCCATTTGAGCATTAAAGGGGTTGGCTAGTAGTTGGATTCGCCCCTCCCTCAGAGAGGTGCGGGATGAAGGATGGGGGTTCGGGTGATCCGGACCCCTCGGACTAGGGTCCGGTGATCCGGACCCCGCCGCCGGAGATACGGAGGCCTCCTAGCCTCCGGGCCGGCCCCAGGGCGGCCACGTGGCCGCCGTGGCCGAGACTCGCTTAGCCTTTCGGGGCATAACTTTGACGCTCCTTGATGGACAAGGGCGTCTTCCTTTCTTAAATGCCACGCCCCGACATACCCCGGGCCCATATCACCGACAGTAGCCCCGGCGTTGGCCGGGCCGAGTCGGGCTCGGGCGCGGTTGACGCCATTTTCTTGAGCGTGTGGGCCCAGGCATTTGGGCGTTTTGCTGTGGCAGATGGCCGATACGCGACGACTGATGTCGCACCTGGCCAAGCTTTTCCTGAGGACGGGGGGCGAGTTTGTTTGGGCCACGCTCATGGGGGCCCATTCAAACCGCCTAGCACTCTCCGTTCCGTGTAGTGCGCCTGGCGGGCGCGGAACCCTAGGCGGCACGAAATCCGAATGGCGCGGGAATCCAAAGGGATGCGAAAATCGAAAGGGCGTGGAGATGAGGAGGGCGCTTCGTGTGGTAGTGGGGCAAATTTAATGCCGTGTAATCCGAGGCGGTGATAGCTTTATAAAACCAGATCCGCATGGAGGAAGATCGGTTTCTACGCTTTCCACCGCCATCGCCTCTCATTGCCATTCGCCCTTCGTCTACCGGCGCCTCCTGCTCCTTCTTCCTTTCTTCCGCCTTCGACTTCCCTTTTCGTACTTCTTCGTCCACCTTCGCGATGGGCCGCGATTCGCCCTGGAGCTAGGAAGCGTGCTTCCCAAATCCTTGGTTCGCACTGCGGAGGCCCGCGGCTTGTTCAACAAGTTTCTTCCGCGTGGCACGCGCGGCGGCGATATCCGGAGGAGCGGCCTCCCACCAAGATGGTGTTCTTCGCCTCCTTCGCCATGGTCGGGCTGGTGCCGCCCTTCTCTCGATTCTTCATCGACATCTTGGAGTTCTATGACCTCGGCTGCACCACCTCACCTCCAACGCCGTCTTCTACCTCGCTGCGCGAGATGTTCGTGGGGGTGAGGCCTTCTCTTCACCTCTTCCAGCGGTTCTTCCGGGTGTGCGGTGGCTCCCGGCGCGGTTGGGTACGTGGCGATCCAGCCACGGGCGCACGAGGCGGTCGGCACTCCCTTCATCGACATCCATCCATGCTCCAGTGGGAGAACGGAGGGCGTTACGGTTCTACACCAACTTGGGCGACCACTCCCGCTTCTCCTGCCGATGGGGATCCCGGTGAACCGAGGAACGGGGGCGCGCCGTGAGCGGGAGGAGCCGGACGGGTGTTGGACCGGATCGGCTACCTTCGGCGGGGGGCTTGTCCGGCCACGCGGTCTTCCGCGATTTCGATGAGGCGCATAGCGCCGTTGCAGAGAGCCGCACCCCGCCTACATGTACACGGCCCCAATGACGACATGCGGACCCACGTGGGCGCCGCCGGCTGGGATGAGAGGACCTCCGGACCCTAGTTCGCTTGCCTTGGTGTCACGGAGATGGACTTGGCGCGGCTCTGCCCGGCCGGTGCCGCGTGCCGGGACTCGCGCGCCGGAGATCCCGCACTGCCGAGTGGTGGGGACGGCGTGGGCTTGTCGTCGGCGCACCGGAGGCTGCTCCGAGGCGGAGGCGGAGACGACGACGCCGACGCCGATGACCACATCTGATTGGGCGGTTGAACCGTCGGGGTCCGGCCGGCGACCGGGGGCCCGACCTAAAAGGGAAGAGGAAGAGGCCGGAGGAGGACCCCTCTCCCCCATCTCCACCACGAGGCGGCGGAGCGGAGCGAGCCGCACCCCGCGGACCGGAGGGCTCGCGGGCGGCGGGCCCATCCCGGGGATCTCGGGCTATCTCGGGGATCTCCGGACTTCAACCCCACCCGCAGGTATGCCTTGCGATGCGTGGATGTCTATTGGGGTCTTACATTTTTGTCTCTTTTTTTCATGATTTCCTCGTTGCGTTTTTGTTTTGCCTCCACCACGAGCACAAGCATTTTCGCCCAAGGGTTGTCCCCAAGGGTGGTTACGCCTCGGGCTCGGGGAAGGCGCACGGAGGAGAGGCCGGGCGCCCGAACCCCAGTCCGGGTCGCCTCCTTCGGGCTCGGTCCGGATCCGGTGAGATCCGGGGGGGCCCACCCGGCGGCGGAGCGCCGCCGCCCATGAAGAGCAAGCTATGGGCGGCGCCGACGCAGAGGGGCGGCGGAGGGCGGCGGAGAGCAACCTCGGGGTCTCCTCCGCGGCAACCATCGTCGCCGCCACGGCGGCCCTCGCCCGCACCGCATTCGGCGGCGCCATCGCCCGCCGGCTACCATTAACCCTGCGGCGCAGCTGCGCGAGCCCCGAGGCAAGAAGCGGGCGGCGTCGGCCACGGGGTCTTCGACGGCTCGGCCGCGCAGGCGGCCGATCCGGGCCGGCTCCAACTCGAGTGCGGGGACGCTCGGTCGGGTTCATGGCCGCCTTGGACACGGAGCCCCTCGTCCGGTCGCGAGCGGGCGAGGAGGTCGTTCGGGCGCCGGAGGCGGCCAACGCCATCTCCCGGAGGGCTTTGGGCCTAGGTGCGGACCTTGGCCGCCGGGGAGGTCGAGGTGGCGCGGCGGGAGGCCGAGGTCGAGGAGGGTCGCCGGGAGCGGCGGCCACGGCGAGGGCGGAGGGCCTCATCCGCGCGGGGAGCGCGGAGATCGAGCGGCGCCAAGAGGAGCTCGGCCAAGTGTTTGAAGACACCGTTGCTGAGCGGCATGCCGCCGACCTCCGCGAGCCGGTCGCCGCCGCCGCGAAGAGAGGGTGCGCACCACCGCCGGCGGTTCCTCCGCGACCTCGGGAGCGCGCCCGGGCCTCGACGAGCGCGAGCGCACCTTGTGCGGCAGCGAGGCCGCTGCCGCCGGCACCGATGCTGACCTCCGGCCCGCGAGGCCGGCCCAGCGGAGCGGGAGAGGGCCCTTGAGGCGGCGTGGCGGGCGAGAGCCGGGAGGCCGCCGTCGCTAGGGCCGAGGAAGACTCCGCCGCGCGGGGGCCAACGTGCGCCCGGGAGAAGGCCGTCGCCGGCGCGAGGTCGCCGTGGGGCGAGAGGCGGCGGTGTTGGAAGCCCGGGAGGAGGCCTCCCGATGCCGAGGGTGTGTGGGGCTGCGAGCATGCTCGCCGTCGTCTCGAGCCGTCGGCGGGACGAGCGGAGCGATGGGAGCGAGCGGCCACCGGGAAGCGAGGTTGTCATGGACGCGCAGCGCACTGCGGGGCCGGGGCGGAACCTGGAGGAGGTGCGCCGCCGGATCGCGGAGCTGGAGCGTGTCTTGCGCACGGGAATCCGGGCTGGCCTCGTCCGTCGGGCGCCTTCGGGAGGCGGCTCGCGGGATTGGGGTGAACCGTACCCTCCCGGCGTCCCTACCTTGGGGGATTGGCCACCCACATTGACGATCGGCGCGGAGATACGAGGGTGCCGGAGGAGGTCGACGAGGTGGCGAAGGAGTCATCATATGACTTATCCCGCCAGGTTGCGTCACTCATCTGGCGAGCTACCAAGCCCGCGACCCCAACTTCAACCCCTACATCCCCACCGAAGACTTCCCGAAGGCACCGAGGAGGCCGCTCGCCGCCACGTCCGGGACGCCGTCGAGTCCATCATGATGGGCTTCGATGGCACCCGGCGGCCTTCCGGCTCGCCCTCCGTGAGGACTCGCCGGATGAGGACCCCGGCGGATGCTCCCAGCGACCCACCGGCCACTTAGGGCCCTCTTGCTTCGGCTTGTATACGTACTTATGTAAAAAGACATTTGTGCATTGTTTATAAAGTTAACGGACTTGCCTTAACTTATGCTGATTTTGCTTTTGTAGCGCTCATCGTGGCTGCTTTCGATGACTTATGTATGTGTATGTTGGGAGCCCCCGGCCAACTTAGCGCGCACGTAGTGGCGGTTGGTTGGCCCGAGCCCGTATGTTAGCTTCCCGCAATTGATAGTTTAAGACTTAGTTATTGCAATAATGCGATAGTGTTGTTCTCCCCGTGATTTGTCCCATGCGGCTTGGGGCATTCGAGTTCGGGCAGCATGCACTCGGCCGTTGGCGGTGCCTTCGTCGGGGTTCGGTAGGAGCGAAGGCATAAAAAGGCCGGCGAGGGCAGCGGCAACGGGGCCGGACAGGCGTGTTAGTTCGCACCCGAACCCCGGGCGTTGATGCCCCGGGCGTGGTAGTATGCGGCATCGCTGTACCCTCAACACCCTTAGGGCTCTCAGTGAGGCGGGCAAGGCCGAGGAACTATTGGAAAGCCGCATCCACGGCACATGCTCGAGCACATGGGGGAAAACACACTTGCGGCGGGTATTTTGCAAGGGAAACATATGGAATGCAAGGGAAACGTATTGCTCATGCCACGGGGCGGTGGATGAACTTCCATGCATGTCTCGGCACACCATGCGGCTTATGGGTAAAACTGCGCGGTGGGAGATATTCCACGGGTTCGGCAACGGAGTGCCGTCCTCGTGGCTAGGCGGACTACTCCGGACGCGGGGTGCCGATAACCTTGTATGGCCCCTCCCACATCGGGGATAACTTGCTTAGCCCCGCACGCGTTGCACACGGTGCGGGACCAAATCATTGACTTGCGCGCTCGGGGCGACTTTGCTTTGATGGTAGCGG
The DNA here is from genome assembly GCA_019925245.2 of Oryza australiensis. Lineage (NCBI taxonomy): Eukaryota > Viridiplantae > Streptophyta > Magnoliopsida > Poales > Poaceae > Oryza > Oryza australiensis. Next base: position 1,143,558 of record JAIFGZ020000583.1, on the reverse strand, counting down.
CGGAGGCTCGGTTGGTAGCGGGCGCGTGAAGCGCCGCCGCGCCGCCTCTCCTCCCGAGTAATCCGGATCGTCCCGACGCCTTTGCTCCGATCCGCTTCGGTGTACAATGTGGCTCGGGCGATCCGAGGTGAGCTCGGAGGGCAAGACCGCCTCGGCTCCATACACCAAGAAGAAAGGTGTTTCCCGGTGGTGCGGCTCGGGTTGTCCGATTGGCCCAAAGGACCGCAGCGGCTCATCGTCCACGAGTCCCCATGTTTTTGAGCACATTGTAGGTCTTGGTCTTGAGGCCCTTTAGTATTTCTGCGTTTGCACGTTCAGCTGACCGTTGCTTTGGGGGTGGGCGAGCGAGGCGAAACGAGCTTGATGCCCATGTCATCGCAATACTCGCCGAACAGCTCACTCGTGAACTGGGTGCCGTTGTCGGTGATGAGCCTTGGGGACCCCGAACCTTGCTTGTGATGCCTCTCATGAACCGCACGGCCGAGTGTTTGTCGATGACGCTAACTGGATAGGCTTCGGCCACCCGTGAATTTGTTGATGGCGACATACGGGAACTTGCATCCGCCCGCGCCGCTTGAACATGCCCAGGATGTCCGGCCCCGACCGCAAATGGCCATGAGAGTGGGATGGTCAGAAGGGCTGGCCGGCGGTGTGTCCGCTGGCGTGGAATTAACATGCTCGGCACCACCGCACGAGGTGCATTGCATCCTCCGGCGCGGTAGGCCAATAGAATCCCGGGCGGAATGCTTTTCCCACCAAGGTTCGGGAGGCCGAGTGTGCCCCGCATTCACCTTCATGGATCTCGGCTAAGAGCTCGAGACCTGTTCTCGAGCAATACATTTCATGAGCACTCCGTTGGCACCGCGTTGGTAGAGTGTCCCATCTACCAACACATACCTCTTGGAGGTTCGGGCGATGCGTTCGCCTTCCTCACGTTGCTCGGGCAATGACGCGTCTTCTAAGTACGCATGTATTTCCGAAATTCAAGCCACCGGCGCGTGATGTCGGTCCCGGCGGGGCGGCCGTGGCTGACCCGTCGGGTCCAGGGCGTCGGGACCGGCCGATTCCGCCTGGGGCGGTTCGGGCGCGCCGCGGCTCTGCGAGACTTTCCTCAAAGGCACTGTGGTGGGGCTGGGGTTCGCGCGGATGCGATCCTAGATAGCTCGTCCGCCGGGAGTTGTCTCTTCGGGAATGTGGCGTAGCTCGAGGCCATCGAAATGGCGCTCCATACGCCGTATCTCCTTCACGTAGGCTTCCATTTGAGGGTCGGTGCATTGGTATTCCTTGGAGACCTGGTTTACCACCGGTTAGGGAATCCCGAGGATCGGCGGACGTCGGATGCCTACGCCTACGCCACTCGCAACCCCGCTAGAAGCCCTTCATATTCGGCCATGTTGTTGGTTGCATGACAATCGATCCGGACGATGTACTGAAGCACGTCGCTGTTGGGGAAGTTAGCACCACGCTGCTCGGCTCCGTGCAAGGTGAGTGAGACGTCAAAGTTCATCACCGGTCGCGCGGCCCCTTGGTCGCGATCCCCGTGCTCTTGGGTTCCCGGGGTGGATCGCTTCCGGTCGTTGGCGTCCACTCCGCCACGAAATCAGCCAAGGCTTGGCTCTTGATTGCGTGCGGCCAAGTGCGGGTCGAATTCCGACAACTCGATGGCCCATTTGACTACCGTCCCGTGCCCTCTCGGTTATGCGGGATTTGTCAGGGGGTAGGACGTTCCGTTCCGAGGTCTCCTACCTCTGGTTTTGACAGTGGCGGCGGCGAGAGCCTAGCTCGTCGTCGCGCTCCACAACCAAGGCCGCACTAATCACTTGGGGGTCGCCGCCAAATACAAGAGGAGGGGCTCCCCTTCCCGAGGAGCCACCGGTACGGGCGGCGAGGAGAGGTAGCGCTTGAGTTCGCCCAAGGCTTTCTCCGCTTCGGCCGTCCAAATGAAGGGGCCGTTCGTTTTAACAACTTAAATAGAGGAGCGCCCGCTCTCCTAACTGGATATGAAGCGACTCGGGACGGCTACACAACCATTGAGCCTCTGCACGCCCTTAGTTTTCTAGGGGGCACATCTCCTCTATTGCCTTTATTTTAGTGGGGTTGGCCTCGATGCCTCGGGCGAGACCAAGAACCCTAAAAGCTTGCTGTCGGTACCCGAACACGCACTTTTAAGGTTCGGCTTCATGCGGGAGGACCGGAGGTTATTGAACGTCTCGGCCAAATCCGGGAGCAAAGTTCTTTGATCCCGAGATTTGACTACGAGATCATCGACATATGCCTCAACATTGCGCCCTATTTGGTCCTTCAACGTGATGCGGACACCACGTTGAAAGGTGGACATGGCATTTTTTAAACCAAAGGGCATAGATATGTAGCAAAAGTACCCACGGGAGTGAATGAAGTTTTCTCCTCATCCTCTACGACCATGCGAAATTGATGATAACCGAATACGCATCTAGGAAGCATAAAAGGTCGCACCCGTAGTGGAGTCGACTATCGGTCTATTCGGGGTAGAGGATAGGGGTCTTTGGGACATGCCTTGTTGAGGTCGGTGTAGTCGATGCACATGCGCGGCTTGTGGTTGGCCTTCGGGACAACCACCGGATTTGCCAACCACTCCGGGTGCGGTACCTCCCGGATGAAGCCGGCCTCCCGGGCCGTGCCACCTCTTCTCGGATGAACGCTTGCCGCTCCGGGGCTGCCGCCTCACCTTTTGCCGGACCGGGCGTGCGTCTGCCGTCTTGCAAGTCGATGCTCGATCACCTCCTGGGACCCGGACATATCCGACGGCTTCCAAGCAAACACGTCGACATTCGCCCGCGGGAAGGAGACGAGCGCGTCTTCCTTTGGGGTCCAACCCACCACCAATATTGACGGTCTTGGACGGGTCGTCGCCCAAACGAATGGACTTAATCACCACCTCATCGACGAGGTGATGCGTTGCTTCGGGGTCCGGGAACCCGGCGACTCCCCTTGGGGTTCTCGGGTTCAACGCGGTCGGCCGCCGCAATGTCGTCCGCGCGCGCCTCCGCGCAATCTAGCGCGGTTTTTATGTCGGCATGGACGATGATGGGGCCTCAGGGGCCCGGCATCTTGAGCCGGTAGGCATAGTGTGTTGCCGCCATAAACTTCACCAACGCTGGTCTCCCGAGCACGGCGTTGTAGAGGCGGATTAAGATCCGCCACATCGAAGTCTACCCGCTCGGTGCGGAAGTTAGCGAGGGCCCCAAAGGTGACCGGCGAGTGATGCCCGAGGGGCCACACCCTTCCGGCGTCACCCCAATGATGGGGTGAGAGGGCCCGAGTACCATTCCGGGCCCTTGATTACATCAAAGGCCTTCGGGGATAGTACGTTGAGGGCCGCACCTCCGTCAATTAAGACTCGGGCGACCTTGACGTTGCGGATGGTGGGGAGGTCACGAGGGCCAAATGGCCGCTACGTGCGAAACTCCGGGTGGTCGGTCTGGTCAAAGGTGATGGGCACCTCGCCCGCGCGACTTTCGGCCGCCTCGTGGGACGGCACGGCTGCGAGGAGCTCGCGTCTCATGGATTTGAAGCTTCGGCGGGACACTTGGGCGCCCGCACCGCCGTCGATGGTGGCGACGACGTGTTGGGGATCCGGTAGCCCAAGTTGTCATCGTCGTCCTCGACGGGGGCCGCACCCTTGGCCTCCTCTCGCCGGTTGTCCGGACGCTCCGCCGGTGCCTTGCCCTTGAGGCGGATCTCCTTCTCGTTCTCCCTCCGCTCCTGCTCATACTTCGCACTCGTTCGGCCAAATTTTTGACCGAACGGCACTCGAGAGGTCGTGGTGGGAGGTTTGGTGCACCATGCACCATTTGTCTCGGCCCGGCCCTAGGGCGGGGAGTCCGGGGACCGCGTGCGGTTACCCTCGGGCTTGCCCTTCCTCGAGGGCTTCTCGGCTCCGTTGGTGGCGCGGACGTGGCCCTCCTCGCCGCCACGCGATGGCCGGCGTTTCCGTCGCCGTTCGCGCCGCTCTTCATGGGGCGCGGAGGGGGCGCGCGTGGAGGCGGGGTAGGATTCCTAGGATTCCAAACCCGGGCCTCCTCCTGCGAGCCACCGGTGCGAGCTCGAAGAGCTCCGTGGTGGTCCGGGGGCCTTGGATTCAATCTTCTCCAACATAACGTCGTGGCATACACCACTCCGGAAGGCGAAGATCACTTGCATGGTTAGCGATGGAGGGATGGTGTTGCGTACCGACAAAAACACTCAATGTATTTGCGCAGGGACTCATCCTCCCCTCGTCGGACCATGTGAAGGTCTCCCTCCACTCCCGGGCGTGGGTATGTGCCCGGATGTTGGAGGTGAACGGCGGCATAGGTCGTCCCAAGAGGCAGCGACCGGCCGGCGGGTTCATCGGCCGGAGCGGGCACGGCCCTTGAGCGCCATGGGGAAGAAGTTGGCCATGACGCGTTCATCACCCCAGCAGCCTCAATGGCGTGTGGTGTAGATCTGAAGGAACTCGGTAGGGTTAACCGAGTCATCGTATTTCTCAGTAAGGGCCGGCCTAAACTTGTTAGGCCGGCGCACGTTACGGAGGTCGGCAACAAGGCGACGGCCGTTGCGGCCGTAGGGGCGACAACGGCTGCGGGGCCTCGTTGGGTGCCGCGGAGCTTCCGCTTGCGGCTGGGCCATTATGGCCTCTTGCCGTCCGCCGAGGGGCTCCATTTGCGGCGGGCCGCTTGCGCCGCCCGCCGAGTGGTGGCGTTTCCCGACGAGGAAGCGCGATGCGCACCCGCCCTAAGCGGCGCTCGTCTCGGCGCTCAATGCGGCGGGCGTCGCGCCTGCGCGACGCGAGTCCCGGGCGGCTCGGTTGGGCCACCGCCGAGAGGCCCTCGTCCGCCCTTGCGGCAGTGTCGCCCTTCTAGCTCGTCGCCGGGAGGAAGAGCTTACCGCGACGTGCGAGCCGCGCGGTTGGTGGGCTGGAAGAAGCGAGGTCGGCCGGCGCCGGGCCGTGCCTACAAGCTTTGCCACGTCGTCGAGCCACCTCCCGGCGTTGGACCCCTTGCCGGGGTGGGTGGGGGTGGCGCAAAGGGCTTCGCCGCTGCGGGGCACCCTAAGGAGTGCCAAAATCCGGTGGCGATGGACGTCGCCTCGGCGAGGCTCGCCGATACACCCGCTAGGGCGTGATTTGGGTCCCACGGGAGCGTTGTCGCCTGCGGGATGCATGGGCCCCTCCGCCTCAAACGCCGGGGGGCGGGGGATGGCGCGGCACGGCTGCCACCATCGCCACCAACGGTGGTGAGGGAGACGAAGATCCCTCCCCTCGGCGAAGGTGGCGGAAGTTGGGGTTGTGCTCGCCCGCATTGACCTCTTTCGCTGCCTCGTTGGCCGAGGCCACGCTCGCGCGTAGCGAGTGAGCCCGCGGAGCGTAGAGCGCGGCCGTGGACCATGGGCGAGACGAGGAAAGAGGATTCCCGCCAAAAAATGGACGGAAAACGGGAGTTCAAACCGAATGCGGTGCGCTCCCCTACAGCGCGCCACTGTCGATATCGTAGATCGACACGCGAGGATCTGGGACCCCCTTTTTGGTTCGGCACGGGAGCGGTGTATCCTGGTTCAAACTCGTAGACAAAAAGAAAAGGGAGTAACGCGATGAGGCGGGGTTTATACGAGTTCGGGCCACGGCGAGGTGTAATACCCTACTCCTGTTTGTGTGTAGTATATGGGGCAAATTGCCAAGAACAATGAGAATGTTCCTCTCCTTAGACTCGGTGGCGGATGAGAGATTTCCGCGGGTTAGGCTGGAGGGCGGAACCTTCTGTTCTATCTCCGGAAGCTCAACCTATTTTTCGAACGGAACCCCTCTATGATGGACTTGGGTCTCCTTTTATAGTATAAGGGAACACCACAGTAGTCCCACCCTTTCTCCATTTCACTCCACGTGAGGGAGCGGTTTTTGCCTTGTTTTGTTGGAGAAGCCATTCCATTCCTACTCCTTTCTGTTTGCTGCGTCATGGAAAGCGAAAAAGGAGTAGTCGTGGTAGCCATGCCACCGACGTGATGATGGTTTGCCTACCGATCCAACGGGACCCACGGTCGAGAGACCCATCTCACGGGTAGGCACCGGCGCGTGCCTCCTGCGCTCGCACTCTCTTCCACGCAGCTATCCAAGACATTAAATGCGGCGGACGGGGCATGAGGGGACGTGCGCGGAGTGGGCGCGCGGCCATACCACGGTCTTAGTCAAAGACTTTTGCCCCCTTTGCATGATGATAGGCAAAAGGGGCGATGATGAGAGCAACGCGGCGCGCCACATTGCATTGAATGCGGCGGGACGGGCGCTCGGCTTTTCTCCATTTGAGCATTAAAGGGGTTGGTTGGTAGTTGGATTCGCCTCTCTCTCGGAGAGGTGCGGGATGAAGGATGGGGGTTCGGGTGATCCCGGACCCTATCGACTGGGGGTCCGGGTGATCCCGGACCCCGCCGACCGGGAGTACGGAGGCCTCCGGGCAGCCTCCGGGCCGGCCCCTTCTGGGGCGGCCACGTGGCCGCCCGTGGCCGAGACTCGCCTAGCCTTTCGGGGCATAACTTTGACGCTCCTTGATGGACAGGGACGCATTCCTTTTCTTAAATGCCACGTCCCGACATACCGAGTCCATATCACCGACAATATATATATATATATATATATATATCAAACGGAGGCGGTAATTTGGACATGGACTGTTGCATGGAAGCTAATTGTTTGGAAATTCGACTTTTTTAAAATAAGGTGATGGATGTATAGACTTTAATGTTAATTTGTAATCAAATGCTGGTTTGTTCGTATATTCTGTAAAACCGCTACTCAATTAAAAGAGGCTACCTTAATTGCAACACGATGAATTAAGAAATTAGCCCAAGGAGTAAATTTTGAGAATTAACCAAAAATAAGCTGAATGATCACGTCAATAAATAAAGTGTTAGTACATTGTAGCACCCCAATTAATTAAGAAAAAAATGAACAGACTGAAGAAAGGGCAGCGTAAGGAATGTATATGTGGAAACTTCGGACAGAAATTAAGGTTGTACCTGAAGAATGTACATGTGGAGAAGGGCATGCAGGTAATCAAAGGCTTGCTGCTATCTCTAATCACCGGTCTTGCTAAGCTGTCCTCTACGCATGTCATAAGCTAAGAATACCATGTCAGAAAAGGAACACATGTCAGCGAAGAGCAAATTACTCGGCATGCATAAACAGAGGATAATAAGAGAGACAAGGTCGATCTGAATTACAGAAGGTATCCAACATGATGTAGACGGACAGATAGATTTTACGTCCTGACGTAACATAAGTGATTGACTTTGTACATAATAATATATGTTACGGTTCATATATCAATAACCCCAACATCAGACAATTTAACAAGAGATAAATTTTCATTCCTCAATAAAATATCTTATCTTATCGTTGCTTACATGTGTTGAAACTTAGTTTCAGCAATAGAATTTTAGGGGTGCAGTCAAGATCACCAAGCACAATGGGTTAGATGGAAAACAAGGATTTAGACAGGTTCGAGCCCTCTCGTGAGGTAATACTCTACTCCTGTTTTGGGGATTCGATCCACCGAGTTTATATTGATCTCAAGATCGTAACTCGAAAACTCATCTCCCTTAAGTGACGCCCCTTACCCCCCTTATATAGTCTTGGAAGGCGGGCTTACAAGTTGAAAACTCTATCTTACTCTAAGTCGGTTTTCTCAATCTTACCAAACCGTGACTATAAGCCGTTGCCTTATCTAATCGACAACGTAACATTCAAGTCATAGTTAGTTTACATATTTGGCGGTGCAACCTATCCCTATCTCCGATCGAGATAAGCTTGCCATGTGGATATCCGATTGCCATAATCTTCACAACATGATATTTAAATAGTTATTAAAAAATTAAAAAAATAATACATGATATCCACATGGCAAGCTTATCCGATTGCCATAATCTCCGCAGTAGCCCCCGAGTCCTTTGCAGTCGACAAGATAACTCGGCCTCGAACCAAGACAAGACACGACAAAACAACTCTTTGGCCGAGTGCTTCGGCGTCGAGCGATTCCATCATCTCGCTGATTCTCCCGAGTGACTCCAAAGACCGTAAGGACTGAAAAATATCCAAAAAATAAATACCTAGGTGCATCTCTCGATACACCTAATTAGGTGTAGCCCCAGCGTAGTTAGCCAAAAACAGATCAAACATACGGTCCAAGAACTATAAAAAATCATTCTCATGTAGATGCTTAGCTCAAGCTAAAGCAACCATAAAAAATCACTCGGTAAGCTCGTGCTCGTCCGAGTGAATTTGACCGAGTCATCTCAGAACAAATAGTTCAATCAACCCTTGTGGGTGAAAAAAGTACTCGATAAGTTCATGTTTATCCGAGTTAATCTGCCCGAGTCATCTCGGAATAAATAATTTAATCGATCCTTATGGGTAAAAAACTAATTCACTCGGCAAGCTCAAGCTCATCCGAGTTGGTTCGCCCGAGTCATCTCGGAACAAATAGCTCAATCGACCCTCGTGGGTAAAAAATACTCGGCAAGCTCATGCTTATCCGAGTTAACTTGCCCGAGTCATCTCGGAACAAATAATTCTATCGACCCTCATGGGTAAGAAAATCAATTCACTCGGCAAGCTCATGCTTATCCGAGCTAATCTACCCGAGTCATCCGGAATAAATAATTTAATCACCCCTCACGGGCAAACAAATTTTTCAGTCATCTGAAAAATACTACCAAAATATTAAATAGCTCCTGCCATAATATTGGTCTTAATGTAAAAAGATCTTCACCAAGGTGGAAAAATAGCATTGATATAATCATTTAATCAAATGCTTAAAAACCAAGCGATCCACATCGTCGGGACACCATGAAAAGCTTAACTGTTTGTCACCTTTCAAATTGCATCGTGCCAACTTCTCATGAAATTGCGCAAACCACGGTATGAAAGGATTTTAAAGGTATTGGGCTATGTGACACGTGCACATTGCCAAGGCAAATCTGCTTAAGTTCATCCACTTAAGTCCCTAAGGACACGTGTCAAGCCACACCTTAGGCGGGCCGCAAATCTCTCATGGGCTCGGCCCAATCACGAGATAACTTGGCAAAAACTCTCAAGTCTTTTTACGAAGCCTCGAGGTCATCCCCGCCACTTCGTCTTCCCAAAAATTTCCCCTTTCGTAGTAATGTTCACCGCTCTCTCGCCTTTGTCCCGATTGCTCCCTTCTTTCTCTTTGCGGGAGGCCTCGGAACATAGACCCCACCGGGCGGAGTGAAGTGCCCAAAATCATCTGCAGCAGCCGAAGCGACAAGGCCTACAGAACAAGAATCCCGGGGCCCTCTCCCAAGTGAGAGCGCTCCGAGTGAGAAGTCTCCACCTCTTAGTGAGGATGTCCCAGAAAGAGCCCCGACTGTCAACCAAGAGGCCCTCGCGAAACCGTCAGGGAAGAAGATCTCCCAAATGCCACCCAAGATGCCCGCGAGAGCCGGTTGGCGTAAACCAAGAAGAAAGAGGCAGTGGGAAGTACCGTCAAGGGTTCGACCATTGATCTTTGGTAAGCTTTGAAGCATCTTCGACTTTAGTCTTCAATCTGTCTTTTTTGTCTTTATTTATCTTCTTTGAATCGATCAACAAAAGAGGAGGAGATCCCAGTGCAATCTTTAGAGGCCTGGATCTCAATGACTTTGTGAATGTTGCTTGTAAACTCGATGTGAACTTGTAAATATCTAGCTTATTTATGTTAATGCCTTGACCCGAGTTTTCATAAAAAATTTTTTAAGTAATTTTCGTCCGATTGTCACCAAGCCTAAGCTTGATTAGGTCATCAAAAAATTCTCGAGTCCTTATCTATTGAACTCGAATCAAAACACTAAACAATGATGAACCAAATATAAACAAGTTGTCAAAGAAAACAATGCTTTGTTGACACAAGTGTAGCCCCATGTCAACTCAAGAAGTCATCTTGCTTGAGGTTGACAGTCAAGAATAACATGAAACTTGAGGCAATTTAAGCATAGTATCATCGAAGATGTTCGATATTCCAAGAGTTCTCCACCATAGATCCATCTTCACGCTTTAGTCGATATGCTTCGGCCGAGTCACCTCGGCGATTATATATGACCCTTCCCATAGTGGAGATAATTTGTGACGGTCCTTGGTGGTTTGAATCTTGCGTAGAACCGAATCACTGACAATGAAAGCTCGCGCCCGTTGTGACTATGGTATCGTCTTAGTCCTTGAAGATATCTTGCAATTAGCGCGCTCAACCTGTCCATTGCTCTTGGGATGCGTGACTGATGCATAGCAAATTTTGAAGCCGAAGTCTTCGCAAAATTCCTTGAAAATGCCTCCGGTGAATTGAGTTCCATTATCGGTTATAATTCTGTTTGGGATGCCGAACCTGTGTACGATGTTGAGGATGAAGTCCCGTGCTTTGTCAGCGGTAATTGTGGCAACCGGCTTAGCTTCGATCTACTTGGAGAACTTGTCGATTGTGACGAATAGGTGCGTGAATCCTCCTGGAGCCTTCTTGAAAGGACCGACCATATCCAAGCCCCATACTGCAAACGGCCAAGATAATGGAATTGTTTGTAGCTCTTGGGCTGGAACGTGGCTCTGCCGAGCGAAGAACTGGCAACCTTCACACGTTCGGACCACTTTATCGGCATCAGAGACCACCGTAAGCTAGAAGAAACCTTGTCTGTAGGCTTTGCCCACCAAGGTATGCGCTGCCGCGTGGCTTTCGCATATGCCCGAGTGGATATCTTGGGGTAGCTGCCGCCCTTCCTCAGGTGTGATGTATCTCATTGGGACTCCAGAGGAGCTCCTTTTGAATAAATCGAGAATCAACCATGACATAAGCTTGACAGCAATGCCGGACGCGTTACGCCTCATCCCGGTCTTAGGCAACTCTTCTTGAGTTAAAAATCGATGGGCGGCGTCCTCCGGTCGGTGTCAATCATGGTGACTGTCTGCAGTTGCTCGTTGGGGGTTGGTTTAGTCGTGACGGTTGGCTCATAGAGATGCTCTACGAAAACGTCTGTCGGAGCGGCTTCTCGCTTGGACCCGAATTGCGCCAACTCGTTAGCTGCCTCGTTGTTATGTCTCAGGACATGTGATAGCTCTAGTCCGTCAAATTTTTCTTCAAGTTTACGGACTTCTTGCCGGTAGGCCTCCATGGTGTCATTTAGGCAGGACCAATCTTTCATGACTTGGTTGACAACCAGTTGGGAGTCCCCTTTCATGACCAGCCGTCGTATCCCGAGTGAAACTGACAAGTCGCAGTCCATGCAACGGGGCTTCGTACTCGGCAACGTTGTGTGAGGCGGAGAAGTGGAGGTGAAGAACATATCTTAGTCTTTCCCGGTCGAGGAGATCGGCACGACTCTGCTCCAAAGCCGGTGATCCTCTTGGATCCGTCAAAGTGCATGGTCCAAGATTGTAGATCTTCTTGAGGTACATCTTCTTGTTGTTCGGTCCACTCGGCCAGGAAATCTGCCAGGGCTTGTGACTTTACAGACGTCCTCGCCTTGAAAGTTAAGTCCAGCGGCATTAGCTCCAGGGCCCACTTTGCGATGCGCCCAGTCGCCTCCTAGTTATGGATGACATCGCCGAGTGGAAAAGAAGTGACGACGGTGACCGAGTGACCCTGAAAATAGTGCGCCAATTTCCTCGCAGTTATCAGAATACCATATAACAATTTTTATACCTGAGGGTAGCGAAATTTGGCTCCTGCCAGCACTTCTCTAACAGTCGGCTTCATTAGTCGGCTTCCTGTTTAGTTGCGCCACATATTGTTCGGTGAATTGCTTGTAGATGAAGCAATCTTTGGCCGCATGCTTATGGTTTGGATGATGCGTGCACTGAGCGTTCATGATGGCGTCATAGGCCGCGACTCGGGGACGGCGTTGGGAGTTGGACGTCGCGGCAACTAGGTCTTCAGGTCGGCGCTTGCGGTCCTTCTGGCCCTGGTTGTTGTTGTCGTTATCCTTCTTAGGATGCCAGCTTCCTCCCGATTGCTTGTCGTCCCTCCTGTCAGGCCGGTCTTAGCGCGCTGCTTTGATCGCGTCATTGGATTTGACGTAAGAATTTGTCGTCTCAAACATCTGCTTCACCGTCTTCGGTGGCTTGCGCCCGAACTTTCCGATCAACAGCTCATCACGGACTCCCTTCTGGAAGGCGGCGATGATGACGCCGTCGGTGATGTTGGGGATCTTATTGCGCTTTTTAGAGAAGCGCCGGATGTAGTCCTTCAGGGGTTCGTCCGGCTTCTGGATGACGTTATATAGGTCGAAGTGGGTTCCAGGCCTCTCGAAGGTGCCCTGGAAGTTGGCAATGAAGTGGTCCCTTAGCTCATTCCACGAGCCGATTGAGCCTCTTGGCAGGCTCGTGAGCCGTTCTCGGCCGAGTTGGCGAGGGCCACGGGCGGTAATTGGCCATGGCCTTGTTGTCACCGCCCGCACGGATGGCGAGAGTGTACACGGTCGGCCACGACTCGGGGTCGGTTTTGCCGTCGTACTTCTCGATTCCGGTCGCTTGAACCCATTCGGCCAATGCACTCGGCGAAGCTCCCGAGTGAAAGCCGGCACTCTGCGTCATTGCGTCGGGTGATCCCCTCCGATCTTCCCAAGTGCGTTCTTGTTCGATCTGGCTCGTTCTTCTTCCGCAAGCTGCGGGCCATGGCTAAGTCGGTCTCGGCCGGCTCGGCCATGAGGACGTCAAAGCACTTCGGCTCGTAGTCCTTGTTGCGATCGGAGTTGTCGGCTTCGTCCGAGGGGATGTCGTAAAGGTTGTCAAAACCTGAAGAGCCGAGATATTCGTTGAGCTCGACGATGAGCATGAGCCGAATGGTTGGAGGATGATGGCGATCTCCGTTGAGCCCGGAGTAGTTCGGATCTGGATCGTTCCGGTCCGAGTCGGAACTTGAGGACGTGGATCTCTCCGAGTGGATCTATCTTGATTCGGAGTGGAGGAGCTTGCGGTAGATCTCAGCGGTATTTGGTAATCCAAACGGTGCGAGAGGTCTTCTTCGGAGTGGATTGGCTCCGGCGGGCGATGAGAAGATCGCTGCAGATCTCGGCGGCGTTTGGTAGTCCGAACGGTGCCGAGTGAGTTATTTCGTCGGAGTGGATGGACTGCATCTTGGACTCCAAGATTTCGTCGTAGATCTTGGCATTGTTCGGGAGCCCGAACGGCGCCGAGTGGGTTTCTCCTCCCGACTGGTTCAAATCCGAGTCGTAGGAGGAGAACTTGTCGAAGTCGTTGGCGGCGAAGTCGTCGAATCTGAAGAAGATCCCATCGCGCTTGTCAACGAGATTGTCGAAGAAGTCTTGACGCGCGGTCCCCTACTCCGCGCGCCAACCGCCGAAACTTGGTTTCGGCAATAGAATTTTGGGGGTGCGTCAAGATCGCCAAGCACAATGGGTTAGGTGGAAAACAAGGATTTAGATAGGTTCGGGCTCTCTCGTGAGGTAATACCCTACCCTTGTTTCGAGGATTCGATCCGCCGAGTGTATATTGATCTCAAGATCTATAACTCGAAAACTCATCTCCCTCAAGGGACGCCTTACCCCCTTATATAGTCTTGAGAGGCGGGCTTACAAGTCGAAACCCTGTCTTACTCTAAGTCGATTTCTCATCTTACCAAACCATGACTATAAGCCGTTGCCTTATCTAATCGGCAACGTAACACTCAAGTCATAGTTGGTTTACATATTTGTCAGTGTAACCTATCCCTATCTCCAAGTCGGATAAGTTTGCTATGTGGATATCCGATTGCCATAATCTTCACAACATGATATTTAAATAGTTATTAAAAAATTAAAAAATTAATATAGATTATATCACTTTACTTTCTATAAGTTACAAAAAAATAACAAATTAAACTAAAATATTTAACATATATTTATAATTATATTTATTATTTCTATTAGGAGAAATTAAATTTGAATGATATATTTCATATTAATCTATATTATTAATATTTTTTAAAAAATAATGACGATATAAGAAAATAAATGATACCTATCAAAAAATGAAAATATTTTCCCAATTTAACATTATATTATCAGCTAGTCTAGGTCAGGATCGGGAATGATCGATTGATGCAATCACCGCTCCAGGAGTGTGAGCAGTCAACATAGCAGCTTACTGATCAAGGTTGACCGGCCTGGCACAGGGATGAAACCTCCAAAGTTCATCGAGACAGAACTGGTGCGGCGGCTCGATCCTCCCATCGTCCATATGGTAGACGCTGACCTTAGAATGCTTATGACGCTGGAGACTGTAGCTGAGGTGTATCGCGTCGGCGGCGGCGGACGGGAACGTGTCGGTGGAGACGACCACGCCGTGCGTCTCGCCGACGAACACCGCGCGGTGTCCAAGGCTCGCCACGGCGAGGAGCGTCCTCTTTGTGATGTCCACCTCTAACAGCTCGATGCGGCCGGTGAAGCCGTCCACCGTGAATAGCTCCGCTGGATCGTAGGCCTCCGCGCCTCCGAAGTGCTCGACGTTGATCCAGTACAGCACCATCAACATCGTCGTCGCGTTGTTGCCGCCGCCGTCGATGAGGAAGGAGACCACGTGGCTGAGGTAGAGGTGGTGTGTGCCTCGTGGGCACATGTGGCGTTGGTTGAGGATTTCCACCAGGCGAGGCAGCGGCCGGAGCTCCAGCGCGCAGACGGAGCTAGCCCTCCGGCGAGGTGACGTAGCAGCGGCCTCGCTTGGAGAGCAACGAGTGGAAGAGGATCTTGCAGGAGGAGAAGTCGTCGTACTCCGCGTAGGACGCCTCGTCGTGGGGTCACCAGCGTCCAGTGCGAGTCGCCGGGCTTGGCGAAAATGATGCTCCTCACGACGTCCCTAGGCAGAGCACGAGGGTGGACGGTGGTGGAGTCATCGAACCCGGCGCCGTTGATCGTGCGGAGGTTGAAGCGGCGGCGATCCTAGAACATCGCGGATATGGTCTCCGCCGTCGAAGAGGTAGAGGAGGGCACACGGCGGCGATGCGAAAGATGGCGGGGAAGTCGTCGATGAGGGAGTTGTTGAGGGGGTCAAGGAGGGAGATGCTCTTGGTGTCCCTGTCGAGGAGGGCGATGAGGCCGTTCGTGGCGTAGAGGTGGCAGTGGGTGGTAAGCGCCAGGAGGTCGACACCGATGGAGGCCACCGTCGCGAGGTTGAGGAGGCGGAGGCGGGGCCTACGGCGCGGGGTGATGGTGAGCACCGCCCAGTTGCGTGGCCGGAAGCGGGTGTCGAGGGTGCCTCCGCCTCCGCCTCCGCGCGTGTCGGCGGCGAGCTCGTGCCATGGCCGGCACACGGCGCAGAAGCGGATGTACTCGGCGAAGTCGTTGTTAGGAAATCCCAAAGAACACACACGCGAACATCTGGACGAACACTCGATGGGCGTACTGTGGCCGATCCGGCCGGCAAATGTGGAAAAATAGAGGAAACAAAGTATTTGGCGCCTGCTTTTCTAATTTACTCCCTTATATAGCAAATGATATTACATTGAAATCAAACCACCAGGACCGCTTCTCACGTCGGCAATCCACTGCATCCATCCCCACAGCTGCACAACATGCGTCATGCTCTTGGCGCAAGACGAGGGCTCAACGAGCAATTCTCGCGACCCTCAACTAAAGCATGACTGCCACAAGGTTCGGCAAGCTCATGCATGACTAAATCAAACAAATGCAGAAATTACTGACTAACTAACTTAACTAACTAAGGCACACACATTTTATTTGCAACAAAATTCTCCCTAAGACTGATGTGCCTCAGTGACAGAAACCATACCAACTTTTCCTCGCATCTCCTGGATTTGATTCGTGGTAGCGCCTTTGTCAGGATGTCAGCGAGTTGCCCTCCGGTGTTGATAAATTCTGGTTTGATCTCCCCATTCTCCACAGCCTCACGGATGAAATGAAACTTTGTTTGAATGTGCTTACTTCGGTCATGGAATACATGATTTTTCATTAGGGCGAGAGCGGACTGGTTATCCACCCGACGCGATACACCTCGGCTACAGTCTCCAGCGTCATAAGCATTCTAAGGTCAGCGTCTACCATATGGACGATGGGAGGATCGAGCCGCCGCACCAGTTCTGTCTCGATGAACTTTGGAGGTTTCATCCCTGTGCCAGGCCGGTCAACCTTGATCAGTAAGCTGCTATGTTGACTGCTCACACTCCTGGAGCGGTGATTGCATCAATCGATCATTCCCGATCCCGACCTAGACTAGCTGATAATATAATGTTAAATTGGGAAAATATTTTCATTTTTGATAGGTATCATTTATTTTCTTATATCATTTAAATAGTCATTATTTTTTAAAAAATATTAATAATATAGATTAATATGAAATATATCATTCAAATTTAATTTCTCCAACATGTAATAGAAATAATAAATATAATTATAAATATATGTTAAATATTTTAGTTTAATTTGTTATTTTTTTGTAACTTGTAGAAAGTAAAGTGATATAATCTATATTAATTTTTTTAATTTTTTAATAACTATTTAAATATCATGTTGTGAAGATTATGGCAATCGGATATCCACATGGCAAGCTTATCCGACTGGAGATAGAGATAGGTTGCACTGCCAAATATGTAAACCAACTATGACTTGAGTGTTACATTGCCGATTAGATAAGGCAACGGCTTATAGTCACGGTTTGGTAAGATTGAGGAAACCGACTTAGAGTAAGATAGGGTTTTCGACTTGTAAGCCCGCCTCCCAAGACTATATAAGGGGGTAAGGGCGTCCTTGAAGGAGATGAGCTTTCGAGTAACGGATCTTGAGATCAATATACACTCGGCGGATCGAATCCTCGAAACAGGAGTAGGGTATTACCTCACGAGAGGGCTGAACTTGTCTAAATCCTTGTTTTCCACCTAACCCATTGTGCTTGGCGATCTTGACGCACCTCCAAAATTCTATTGCCGAAACCAAGTTTCGGCGGTTGGCGCGCCGGTAGGGGACCGCGCGTCAAGACTTCTTCGACAATATCGTCGACAAGCGCGATGGGATCTTCTTCAGATTCGGTGACTTCGTCGCCAACGACTTTGACAAGTTCTCCTCCTACGACTCGGATTCGAACCGGTCGGGAGGAGAAACCCACTCGGCATCGTTCGGGCTCCCGAACAACGCCAAGATCTACAATGAAATCTTGGAGTCCACGATGCAGTCCATCCACTCCGACGAAAGAACTCACTCGGCACCGTTCGGACTACCAAACGCCGCCGAGATTTGCAGCGATCTTCTCATCGCCCGCCGGAGCCAATCCACTCCGAAGAAGACCTCTCGGCACCGTTTGGATTACCAAACACCGCTGAGATCTATTGCAAGCTCCTCCACTCCGAATCAAGATTGATCCACTCGGAGAGATCCACGTCCTCAAGTTCCGACTCGGACCGGAACGATCCAGATCCGAACTACCCGGGCTCAAGGGAGATCGCCGTCATCCTCCAACCATTCGGCTCATGCTCATCCTCGAGCTCAACGAATATCTTAGCTCTTCGGTTTTGACAACCTTTACGGCATCCCCTCGGACAAAACCGTGTTGTGGGGTGTGTCTTGTGGGTACGTTGTACACCTCGATCGAGTAAATCTATTTGAATAACCGTGCCCGTGGTGATGGGGCGATCGACCGAGCTCTCCGTGATTAGTCTCACACTTTTACACCCTATGTTTTGGCATGACTAGTATAGGTGGATGGTTTGGGCCTGTCGCAACGTGAGGATAACGTTGGACAGTGTTGGAGTCAAAATGCTTTAATTACTCAATTTACGTTGTTTTGACTGTGTTCAAAATTCGTATTGTTTGGAAAAACCCCGCCGTTTGTGCAAAAGCAAACCTTAGCCGGACCTTTGTCTCCCTGCATTCATTCTTCTCCTCTTCCGGCGTGACTTGTTGAGTACGTGGAAGTACTCATCCTTGCCCCTTCACCGGAACCCGAGCGAGGTTGAAGACGAAGACGATGTGGAGTAGGCTTGTCCTACACTCGGAAGCTGCCCGTGGAGTGGTTGAAGCCGCGTGGCGGCGTCAAGCTTAGGCTTAGGCCCTTTTTTTCTTTTTCCGCGCTCTTTTGTAATCTTTTTGTATTGTTTCTAAGACGCGAACTGTAATATCAACAATTATCGTATGTGTACCATGGCTGGTCCTGGACAGGGATTTTAATACACATATAGCTTCGGAAATTCGGGTCTGAATTTCTGGGCGTGACAAGATTGCTGTTGATCAAAAATTTGCATGCCATGAATTCCCTAAGACCTCTAGAGTTAGAGCTGCTACTAGTGAGTTCACTGCTTTTGCCTCTGTGTGGTGGATAGAACATGGCAAGAAAAATCCTAACAACATGCCACAGACTTGGGATGCTTTGAAACGGGTCATGTGGGCTAGATTTGTTCCTTCTTACTATGCACATGATTTGTTAAATAAATTGCAACAATTGAGGCAGGGTGCTAAAAGTGTAGAGGAATATTATCGGGAATTACAAATGGGCATGCTTCGCGTAATTTAGACGAGTCCGAGGATGCTACTATGGCTCGATTTTTGGGTGTTCTAAACCGTGAGATCTATGACATTGTGGACTACAAAGATTACACTAATATGACTCGATTGTTTCATCTTGCTTGCAAAGCTAAAAAGGAAGTGCGGGGACGATGTGCTAGTGCCAAGACTAATTTTTCGCGGGAAAATCGACATCATGGCTGCCACACACGACTTCTACTCCGTTGCCATCTTCCACACCCCGGCGGTCGACACCTTCTCCATCCAGCGACAAGCCACATGTTTCGGCTGTTAGTGCACCGACTAAGACAGCCCAACAACACCAGCGAGTGCTTCTTCTATTGCATCCACCGGGAGAACAAGAGATGTTCAATGTCACCGTTGCAAGGGCTATGGGCATGTCCAGCGTGATCGCCCGGCAAGCGTGTTTTGGTAGTCAAAGATGATGGTGAGTATTCCTCGGCTAGTGATTTTGATGAAGATACACTTGCTTTGCTTGCATGACCATGCAAGGACCAAAAGAACATATTGGTGCTGATGTTGTAGAACGCTACGACTGCCTCATTGTGCGGCGTGTGCTCGGCACACAAATGGAGAAGGCCGAGTAAAATCAGCGGCACACTTTGTTCCAAACAAAGTGTGTCATTAAAGAGCGTTCTTGTCGCTTGATCGTTGATGAAGAAAGCTGCAACAACTTGACTAGCAGCGCACCCAACGAGGTCACCGACGTCGTGGTGTCGTGGAACACCGACGTGTAGTCAATGACGAAGTCGTGTCGACGTCATCGTGCTTGTTGCCCCACCTCCATTCGGTCGCCTCACCGAACACGACGTCGCGCGAAACATGGATGTGTCGCGCCTCGGATCATAAGCCTTGTACGCCTTCGAGCTTGGCTCGCACCGACGAAAATCATCACCGACGCGGCATCCATTTGCGATTCGAGGTAGTCACCTTGACATGAGCGACGCAGCCGAATGTGCGGAGGTGGTGAACGGCCGGCGTGCACCCGTTCCGAGCTCATAGGGGTCTTGCCCTCCACGCTCTTCGATGATACCTGTTCGGGAGATAGACAACGTAGTGATCGTCTCCCCAAAACATACCCGACGGTGTTTTGCCATCAACATGCTCCTTACCGTGCCGATGACGGACTGGTTTCGCCGCTCGACAATGCCATTTTGCTGTGGGGAATAGGGCACCATCAGCTCGCGCTTCACGCCCACTCGACACAGTACTCCTAGAAATGGGTCGCCAATAATTCTCCCTCCCCGATCCGTGCGGAGGCGCGGAGCTTGTGCCCGCTTTTGCGTTCTCGTTGATGAGAAATTTTCCCACGCACCGGCCTTAGAGATTTGCTTAGCTCTACTGCAGGTCCAAATTGGATTGCCTTCTGTTTTGGGCATGCCGTGGTTTGATCCTGTAACCAACAAGAAACAAGAGTTAGGCAATTCGGTTAAGATTAGATCCTACTTGATCGGCTATAGATATCCATAATATACATTTGCTATTCCAAAATACATTTATACTAAGTGATTAGGATAGATCGGTAGTATACCGAGATAGTATAAATTACTTATATCCAAAAGCACATTAGAATAATAATTATATATATATATTTATAGCCTAGCCGATGTCATAGATCTAATGTAAATCGGCTAGTACTGACATGATTTATACTAAGATATAATTCCAAGCTAAATACACTAAATAAGGATCAATCACTGTTAAGATGACTTAACAAATTGATGTTGGGCTTAGCACATTTAACTAAAATAAGATCTTAATATAAAAGGCGGCTTTAACACATCTATCGGTAATAAAACATATAAGATGGCTAAACAGGTAAGATCGATCGAAACTCCGATACTATCTCTAATAGCAGTCATTGAGACAAATAGATATATATGATTCTAAGAGCAACTTAATAGATCAAACGATGCATCATTAAGTATAAAAAGAAGCATGAGCTCTATATAAGCCGATGAAAACCTTTCAAGATGATGGATACATCATATAACCCAAATCAACCCTAAGATCTAATCCTCGTTTGTTATCTTCTAGGAGATGCTAGCCAATCATGGTTTAGATCTAGGCATTGATCTAGATTATATGACGTATATGATAAATTAAACAATTTGTAATAACGAGATCGAGTATCATGACGATGGAAGCACGACCGTAACACCTTGAGGTGTTTTCCCCTTTAAAAATCCAAAAAAATCGTAAAATAAAATCGTTGGAATTAACTGGAGAGAATTAATAATTATAAAATCTAAATGTTAAATGGAAATGGCATGGTAGGATTTTTCCTAAATTCTACATGTCAAAATACACTAACAGGATTTTTAGTGGAATTTTCGAGCCCAAGAAATAATTTTCAACCAATTAAAATCAAAATCGGAATTAATAAATCCCGGGCTTTTCTTTTCTCTCTCCTCCCGTGTGTTTCCCGCCCTTTTCGGCCGTGGCCGCCGCCCGAGCCGACGGCCCATCCTCCCCGCGAGCCCGGCCAATCGACCCGTGACGGGCCATCCCTCGCAGCCGAGCGCGCGTCCTCCTCTCTCGCAGGCGGCCAAGGCCACGGTCCGCCAAACCCTCGCGCCTGCGAATAAGTCCAGTTTGTCTCCCCTCTACCCCGGGACGCCGACAGTGGGGCCCACCCGCGCCCCGTCCCCTACCTCCGCCGCCCGCCGCCATTGACGCCGCTTCCGCCCGCGGATCTCGGCCGCCCGTCCCTCCCGCGTGCCCTAAAGGCATCGCCTAACTTCCCGTCTCTCCCGCCGCCTTCAATCGCCCGCCCGCCGCTTCCGCACCCCTTAATGGCCGGATTTAACCGCGGCCATTATTTCCCAAAATTGCGCCGCGAGCAATTGCGCCTTTATCGGGTCACCACCGACCTCCCCATCCCCTATTTAAGCACCCCTCGTCCTTCCCGAGCTCCCCACACCTCCACTAAGGCCTCCCTCTCCGTCCGTCGTTCCCGCACCGTGCGCCCGCCGGACTTCGTCGTCAAGATTCGGCCGTGTTCTCCCGCCGCTCCGAGACGTTCCGAGCTCCGCCGACTCCTCCTCCTCGTCGCGCAGTGCCCGCGCCACTCGGCCACCCTCCCCGAGTGGTTCCACCATCTCCTCACCATCCGAGCCGCCGTCCTCTTCACCTCCGACGACCCGCGGTGAGCGCCCTCCCTTTCCCCTCTCGGTCCGAACGCGCGCCACCGCTCCCGAGTGCGCACGGCTCCTCCCACGCGTGAGCCACGGTATTCCGCCGCCCGCACCGCCGCCGAATGGCGCCGGCCGATCTCCGGCCGCCGTGCGCCATCGTCGGCCGATCGCGCCGCCCGTGCCCCTCCCGGCCGTCCGATCGCCTCGCGGATCGGGCCGTCCGTCCCGCCGGCCCGCGTGGCCGCCGCGTCGGCGCCATGTGTGCACCACGTGGTGCACCGCTCTCCTCTCGGCCCATGGACTCGGCCCACCGTGGACCGGTGCTCCCGCGGCCGATGACGCCATCGCGACGTCAGCCCTAGCGCCGACGCAATTTCGGATTTATTGCGCAATAAATTATTAAGGATTTTCTGTTTTAGTAAAAACATAGATAATCTTCTAAAAATCATATCTTTTCAATCCGACCTCTATTTTAGCCCATTCAAATTTCATTAAATTCATAAAAATGCCAAGAATCTATTAAAAATGGTTTTGTTCCCTATTTTAGTAGCTTTTTAGCCTGTATTGTTGAAGTGCTTGTTTACCGTGTAGATCCCGTAGTCCCTCTGTCTCGGTTTACTTTGAAGTCGTCGCGGAAGTCCCCAAGCCGAAGAGCAAGGCAAGTCATGCTATATTATTGATCATATTGCTCCCATTTTGCTAAAACACCTGTTTTACTCTATGAAATTGCATGTACTTTATATTGTCATTTCATAGGAAATAATACACCTTATGCTTAGCTTATGCCTTAGGTTTGACACCCCAAACCTTTTGATCAAACTTGGGAAAATAATGTGATTGGATTTCGGACTAGGTTATGCTTAGCCGGCTTAGTTTCACTAGATCACTAAATGGGTCATTTTCTCACTTAATGTATCTCTCCGGACTTCGGTTCGGAGGATTATTAATTAGTTCTAGGTGAACCGGACTAATAACTAAAATATGACAAATGGTGGGTGTGGGCGCTATGGTTTTGGTTAGCGGCGCCCATAGCAATTAAGGACCGGTTCACGAGACCCCGGGAGAATGACCGTGCAAACCACAAGCCGAAATGGGTAAGGTAGGTCCCGTAGTGTAGCCTCTCCTAGGCGACGAACCCATCGGCAAGGGTGAGCGGGATGGAGTCTCGGTCGGCCCGGTATAAGGGTTGTGGCTGCTGGATTCACCGAAGATCTCGGGCTGCCCACTCCCGTGGTCCGGGAGTGGGGCGAAACCTTGGTGGGGTTCGCTTGGTTAGAGGGGGTTATACGAAAGCTCCTATCACGGTTCCCTTTCGGGGTACCGCGGTGGTATTCCGGTGCACGAGAAACCGTGTTGTGGGGCGTGTCTTGTGGGTACAGCTTGTACACCTCGATCGAGTAAATATATTCGAATAGCCGTGCCGGTGATACGGGTCATGCGGGCTAGATTTGTTCCTTCTTACTATGCATATGATTTGTTAAATAAATTGCAACAATTGAGGCGGGTGCTAAAAGTGTAGAGGAATATTATCGGGAATTACAAATGGGCATGCTTTGTAATTTAGACGAGTCCGAGGACGCTACTATGGCTCGATTTTTGGGTGGTCTAATGTGGACCCCCGTTTTGGAACGGGAATCTTTCGTGTTCTTAGTACCATTTCCTGGATCGAGTAGTTGGTACCCACGAAATACGATCTTGGATAACCAGTGCACATGCATGAATAGTTTTACAACGAAATTATTACAATGATAGGCCCGAAGGCAATGTTCATCACATAGGACCTCATGGTCTCGATACAACACAAAAGCGGGAATTAGATAAGACAATGGAATAAAGGATGCGGACCCCGGTATTTTTAAGTTTTAAAATCTAGCCAAGCGAAAGTCTTGTCACGATGCTCAATATCCACGAGCACGGCTATTCGAATAGATTGATTCATTCACACTGCGGTGG
This sequence comes from Oryza australiensis, assembly GCA_019925245.2. Classification (NCBI taxonomy): domain Eukaryota; kingdom Viridiplantae; phylum Streptophyta; class Magnoliopsida; order Poales; family Poaceae; genus Oryza; species Oryza australiensis. The sequence goes on along the minus strand of JAIFGZ020000583.1, from coordinate 1,119,949 downwards.
ATGTACACTTTACCCGTACTCGTGACAACCCAACAAATGAGCCTACGTCCCAACACATGAGACGGTCACGGCAAAGCCTTTCGATAACCTCACGTTGGCGTACCCGCTCCATGAACTTAAGCCCTCATGCACTCTAGCCGTCATTTTCTAGCGGTGAGAGGAGTTCCGCGCACCCGGGGTAAGGGAAGACTTCTTCAATCTTTAAGTTCAATTAATATCGATTTAGTTTCAACATCCACAACATGGGCCGCAGCCTCATCCTCATCACACAAACCACATCATAAGGAACCATCTATGCAAGGATACGCCTCTACTCGGCTATCTAATCAACTAGGTCTATACCCATTCGAGAAGTACGGTTGTACGGCTCGTTTCGGCTATCTCATGGCTCGGTCCTTAATTGACCAGGTCGGCACTTGCCTTTTCGGAATCCACCCAAATCATCCCGCCGCCCGTCTAAAACATTTGTGTAGTACTTTCAATGTTCATCAAACTTAGTTCATTATTCTCATGGCCATGTGGCGTTCATGTCTCCACAGCCGCATCTCAACTACCTTCCCTAAGATAGTTGCCCAAGCACGAGCTTTTCATAAAGACATGAGTATGCTTGAATCTAAGTTTAGCGGGGCTAAGCGGTTTACGAAGTTATTCTCCGGTTGTTTGTATCACTTCGAGAGTTACAAGGAGTAATTCTAAAGGTAATCAACAGCAAGGTATGGCTTAACAAGTATAGGTAACTCGTATAGCATGCGTGTTTAGAGTTTAAAACAACATCATTTCACAATTAGGATCAATATGTTCAAAGAGTGTGATGACTTGTCTTGCTCGCACGCTTGTGGAGTGGTGTCTTCAACGGGGTCGATGCGGTCTCTTCAGGTGCTACCGTACGTGCGAAAGATCAATCGAATCCAATTAGAATCCAATATAACACCGAAAGGTCGAAAAGATCCGTAAAAGCCACGAAAACGATTCCAAGCGCTTAGCCTAATTTCCTACTTGAGTTTGTACTAGGATCGTCGGGGAAAATTCCAAGTTTTGACATCGGGCCGATGACTTAGGGTTTTCGCAAGCGACAATCGCGATTCGCTCAAGAAAATAGAATTGAAAATATCGCGGAGGGATTTGTGTTCGAGGTCTTGAAGGTTCGAGCACAAAAGTGAAACATATTTAAATGGCGAGGAAGAGTTAAACGAAATCCGGATTTAAAATGATGCGAAACGAAATATCGGAAAAAGTCCGATTTCGATTTTCAAATTTTTGCACCGAGAAAACATACAAGAAAATAATTTATTTTTGCCCAAAATTTTACTCAGGTCCACTCAAAATATTTTTCCAAATTTTCTAAAATTTTTCCAAATTTTTCCCTATTTTTCTTTTCTCTTTTTCTTTTTTTTCATTTTCTCTGCGCACCGTTTATTGCCCGAAATGTGTTCGACCGTGGCGCGGCAAAACAGAGGCTGTGGCCGACGCTATCGCATGGGGGAAAGAGGGACGGCGGCGGGCTTATCGGCGACGGTGGTCCTCGGGGAGGTACGGCGAGGCTCGGGCGGCTAGGGCGGCGGGAGCTGGGCGTCGGCGGCGATGGCGGCAGCTCGCGGTCTTCGAGGCGACGGCGCGGTTAGTGATATGCCCTAGAGGCAACATGGAGATGTTGGATATCACGTCAATGTTTATGTATTTATGAATAAAGTGTTATTCGGTTCCATGAAATAGACATCTTGTATTGATCAATAAGTACGTGACTTATTTATGAGACTCGATATGTATGAATCTATTTCTAAACGATCCCGATCATATGTCATATTATTGGAACAAATATGATTCTAAGATCGGCATGTTTATTGATTGATGATCATGTCTCATAGATCATGGGTATGGTGATACCAAATCAATAAACATGGACATATGTGTTGGAGAACACATTGTTGGATAGACCCACCATGAGACACTACAGGAATTAATGTGCCATTAGTTGGTCTCAGGTAGTGTTGGTACAAAGTCCTTAGACCTGAGATCACCATGGATTCCAACATGTGTAGTAGCCTACTTTGGGACTACCAAACGCTATTCCATAACTGGGTAGTTATAAAGGTAGTTTTCGGGTTTGCTATGAAACATGGAGTGGGATGTGAGTGATCAAGATGGAATTTGCCCCTCCTTTGGAGAGATATCTCGGGCCCCTCGAGGTAATGGATTATGGAAATGCATGGCCATGCTAAGTTGATTGAGGAGTCAATCAACGACGGATAATCCAATACGGTTCGAGTGAATGGTTAAGCTATTGAAGGGATGGCACACATCTTGCCTATAGCTTAACGGTATCGTGAGGCAAAGGGATTTGTGTACACATTACAGGTTGAGCCGATATTATATTCTTGTATACTATGGTGTCAATATGTGCTTGCTAGGCGCCGCTGGCAGTGCGGCGAGTTGGACTCGAGCCGACGATCGGCTAAGTTAGACTATAGCCGAAACCGAGTATACCTGAACCTACGGGTCGCACGCTTAAGGGGATAGAATAGATATTCGAGTTGGACTCGGATACGGCTCGATCGGATAGGGATCCGATCGGATAGAGTCCTATGGGCTTACGACGTGTGAGCGGCCAACTCTATATGAGATACGGATGAGATCCAATTCAAAATAGAGTCCTATGGGCTTACGACGTGTGAGCGGCCAACTCTATATGAGATACGGATGAGATCCAATTCAAAATAGAGTCCTATGGGCTTACGATGTGTGAGCGGCCAACTCTATATGAGATACGGATGAGATCCAATTCAAAATAGAGTCCTGAGCGGCTACTAATCCCAGTCGGCCAACTCTATATAAAGGAGGGAGGGGTGGAGAGCTGCTGCATATCAATTGCATCGCGTGCAACAGAAGTCGCCGAGATCAATCTCCACGGAAACCCTCCCCACTTTCGAGCCAAACCCTAGCCTTGCATCGCGTGCTAGCACACGGGTGTAGGGCGTTCTGTCCCCGGACGTGTGGATACCGGTAGAGGCGCTGCTACGTTGCGCGCTGTTGATCGGCTGTTGTCTCCGGGAATCGGCTACACTGTTCCAGATCGGATTGCCCTGATTGGCTATTCCGCTGCACTCTACTCCAATCGGTAACGATCTATCGGCCCTTACTTGCAAGTGTTCTGGTTTGTGCGGTAGAAAATTTTGTTTTCGGCTAGCGTAGCTTCCGCGTAACCCTTCGTGGTATCGAGCTAATCTTGCTTAGTTCGGGTTTTAGATTGGATCTAGAACAAGTTTTGCGCACGGGTTGATTAGATCAATCGGTTTTACGGGATTTGTTGAGGAGAGTTCATGGTAATTGCGTTCCTTGATAGTGTATCGGAACGGCGTAATGTGATTACGTCGAAGCAATATCCATAGAACTCGGTTTGAGTCGGCTTCGAGATAGCGTTCCTTGATAGTGTATCGGAACGGTATAATGTGATTATGCCGAAGCTATCTCGTAGTCCGATCTTGTTTGCTGCGCTTGCGCCTACGCAAACCATCTCCCTTGATAGTGTATCGGGACGGCATAATATGATTATGCCGACATGGTTTCCGTAAGCGATTTCATAGATTGGATCTATGAATTTCGTGTGGTGTTCCGGGCGCTGCCCGGAAGCCCGGACCGCCGTGTGCGTACCCCCCTTATAGGTCGTCTCGATGCCGTAGCTCTGCGATAAGTAGAAAACGTTTCTACGCCTAACTTGTTTTTGTAGAGAATGCTTTGAGATGGTATGGCCCTATTGTATGTATGAGATGCATGTGATGCATGTAATATTCTTTCATATGTGCAATCCCTGTAATATTCTTTCATACGTGCAATGCTTGTAATATTCTTTCACGACCTGCGAGTCGATGTAATCTTCAATTAGAGCTTCTATAGTAGTAGCTTAGTTTGAAGATATCAAGCATTCGACACTTGGAAGATGGTGCCGAAGATGGAGATCCTCAGCGCCGACATGGAGATGGAGATCACCATGTGAAGGGGGCCATACTATTTCACTATATGCTATTCTTCTTGCTTTCATATGTGATATGTTTGTTTGATAGGATAGCATCCCTCGCAAAATTAAGTAGTAATGATGCCCTTCCAAATGTTGCACCCGTCACCGTTATGCTCGTCAATGGTGGGTCGCCAAAGCGAGTGCCATTCTCTATCATAACACGAGGGGGTATATGTCGACATATACATGCAGAGCATTTGGTTTACTTAACAAGGCTATCAAAACAGTTTTGGGCCTTGGGGCATAGGTTGGCGCCGGGGCATGGAGATGCCACACCAACAACAAGAGTCACATAGAGATGTGATTAGCAAGGAGTTGCTTACCGATGTTATTAATTTTCTAGCGGTGATGCCAAAGCTCACTAGAAAATTAATTAACATGTGGATCTTGACCCAATACGTAACCTAGAGGGAAGGTGAAAATACGTAATGGGAGTCTTATGTTAAATTGTTTAACAAAAGACATAGCATAAACATTGTGCTAAACTTTGCTTTTTCTGTTGTAGAATAAATGGCGGTTAATACTACACCCAGTACCTTTAATTTGCGATCTATTCTCGAAAAGGAAAAATTAAATGGAACAAACTTTATGGATTGGTATCGCAACTTGAGAATTGTTCTCAAGCAAGAGCGTAAGGAGTACGTTCTTGAAGTACCCTATCCCGAGGATTTTCCAAATAATGCCACTTCAACGCACGGAGGGCTTATGAGAAGCACACTAATGATGCCCTAGATATAAGCTGTCTCATGCTTGCTACAATGTCCCCTGAGCTTCAGAAGCAATATGAGAGCAATGATGCTCACACTATTATTCAGGGACTGCGTGGCATGTTTGAGAACCAAGCACGGGCCGAGAGGTTCAACACCTCAAAGTCCTTGTCTGCGTGCAGAGCTTGTTGAGGGAATCCCGTCGATCCGCATGTGATAAAAATGATTGGCTACATTGAGAGTCCGGAAAAACTAGGTTTTCCCCTTAGCCAAGAGTTGGCTACGATGTGATTCTCCGGTCCGCTCCCTCCGAGCTTCGAGCCATTCATATTAAACTATCACATGAACAATATGGATAGAACCTTGGCTGAATTGCATGGGATGCTAAAGACAGCTGAGGAGAGTATCCAGAAGAATGGTCATCATGTGATGATGATGCAGAAGGCTAAACGCAAACCACCTGTCAAGAAACTTTGCACCAAGAGGAAGTTAACTCCCGATGAGATCGCGAGTGCCTCTAATGCAAAGAAGGGCAAGAAGGGGTCGGCGGCATCAGATGCCGTTTGCTTCTACTGCAAGGAGACAGGCCACTGGAAAAGGAACTGCAAGAAGTACATGGAGGATCTCAAGAAGAAGCAAAGTACGACTTCTGCTTCAGGTATTAATGTTATAGACATTAATCTTGCTACTTCACCTACCGACTCTTGCGTATTTGATACCGGATCGTAGCTCATATTTGCAAATCGTTGCAGGGAATGAGAAGAAGTAGAGGATTGAGAAGGGGCGAGGTGAACTGCGCGTCGGCAATGGAGCAAGCGTTGCTACGATTGCTTTGTCGGCAGCACCACTTCATCTACCTTCGGGATTAGTTTTGGAATTAAATAATTGTTATTGTGTTCCAACACTATGTCAAAACGTTATTTCCGCTTCATGTTTGCAAGCGGAAGGATATGATTTTAGATCAATGAACAATGGTTGTTCAATATATCTTAGAGATATGTTCTATTTTCATGCTCCATTGGTGAATGGATTATACGTTTTGAATCTTGAAGCGTCTCCCATCTATAACATTAATACGAAAGGCAACTCTCTAATGATATAAACCCCACGTTTATCCGGCATTGTCGCTTAGGCCATATAAATAAGAAACGCATGGAGAAGCTCCATAAGGATGGATTGCTTCACTCTTTTGATTTTGAATCATTTGAGACATGTGAGTCTTGTTTACTTGGTAAGATGACAAAGGCACCTTTCACGGGACACAGTGAAAGAGCAAGTGACTTGTTGGCACTCGTACATACCGATGTATGTGGACCAATGAGCTCAACGGCCGAGGTGGTTATCGGCACTTCATTACCTTTACCGATGACTTTAGTAGATATGGTTATATCTACTTAATGAGGCATAAGTCCGAATCCTTTGAAAAGTTCAAAGAATTCCGAATGAAGTACTGAATCATTTAGGGAAAACAATCAAGTTTCTACGATCGGATCGTGGAGGGGAATACTTGAGCCAAGAGTTTGGTAATCATCGAAAGATTGTGGAATTGTTCCACGCTTGACTCCGCCAGAACTCCACAATGGAATGGGGTGTCCGAACGGAGAAATCGCACCTTGTTGGACATGGTTCGGTCGATGATGAGCCAAAGTGATCTTCCGTTATCCTTCGGGGATATGCTCTTGAAACAATTGCGCTCACACTAAATAGAGTTCCATCTAAGTCGGTTGAAAAGACACCATATGAGATATGGACAGGGCAACCCCCTAGTTTGTCTTTTCTCAAAATTTGGGGATGTGAGGCTTATGTAAAACGTTTACAATCGACAAGCTCACACCCAAATCGACAAGTGCTTCTTTGTGAGATATCCTAAGGAAACCAAGGGATATTACTTTTATAATCGGGAACAAGGCAAAGTGTTTGTCGCCCGACACGGTGTCTTCTTGGAGAAAGAGTTTCTTACAAGAAGGGTTAGTGGGAGCAGGGTGCATCTTGAAGAAGTTCAAGAAACACCGAAAAACGTTTCGGCGACCACGAACCACAACAGGAGGAGCAAAGTGTTGCGCCACCGGTTGTAGATACACCAGCCCCACGGAGGTCGAAAGATCACGTCGTGCACCGACAGTACACAGTGCGGAACAACGTGATATATTGTTGTTAGACAACGATGAGCCTAAGACCTATGAGGAAGCGATGGTGGGACCCGATTCCAACAAGTGGCTTGGAGCCATGAAATCCGAAATAGAATCCATGTACGACAATCAAGTTTGGAACTTGGTTGATCCACTCGATGGTGTCAAAACCATTGAGTGCAAATGGGTTTTTTAAGAAAAAGGCCGATATGGATGGAAATGTTCACATCTATAAGGCGCGATTGGTGGCGAAAGGTTTTAAACAGATTCAAGGAGTTGATTATGATGAAACCTTCTCGCCCGTCGCAATGCTTAAATCTATTCGGATTATCCTAGCGATTGCTGCATATTTCGACTATGAGATATGGCGATGGATGTCAAAACGGCTTTCCTAAATGGAAACCTAAGCGAGGATGTATACATGATACAACCTCGGGTTTTGTCGATCCGAGATCGCTGGAAAGATATGCAAGCTACGAAATCCATTTATGGATTGAAGCAAGCATCTCGGAGTTGGAATATTCGTTTTGATGAAGTAATCAAAGGGTTTGGTTTCATCAAAACGAAGAAGAGGCCTGTGTTTACAAAAAGGTCGGTGGGAGTGCAATTGTATTTCTAATCTTATATGTGGATGACATATTACGATTGGAAATGATATCCCTATGCTAGAATCCGTCAAGTCTTCATTGAAAAATAGTTTTTCCATGAAAGACTTAGGGAGGCACATACATATTAGGCATTCGGATCTATAGAGATAGATCCAAGAGGCTAATCGGATTAAGCCAAAGTACATACATTGACAAGGTGTTGAAAAGGTTCAACATGCATGATTCCAAGAAAGGTTTCTTGCCCATGTCACATGGCATTAATCTTAGCAAGAATCGGTGTCCTCGGACACATGATGAGCGGAATAAGATGGGTATGGTTCCATATGCTTCGGCAATTGGATCCATCATGTATGCCATGCTTTGTACACGCCGATGTCTCGTACGCTTTGAGTGCTACGAGCGGATACCGTCGAGATCCGGGGTGAAGGTCACTGGATTTGTAGAAAGAATATCCTTAAGTACTTGAGAAGAACTAAGGATATGTTCCTAGTCTATGGAGGTGAAGAAGAGCTCGTTGTAAGTGGTTACACCGATGCTAGCTTCCAAACGGACAAGGATGATTATAGATCGCAATCGGGTTTGTGTTCTGCTGAACGGAGGCGATCACGGAAGAGTTCCAAGCGGATACGTTGCGATTCTACAACGGAGGCGAGTACATTGCTGCTTCGGAAGCACATACTTCGGCGATATCATCTCATCCGCGAGATTGTGGACAGAGGTGATGTCAAGATATGCAAAGTGCACACGGATCTCAACATAGCCGATCCGCGACAAAACCTCTCCCTCACAAGCATGAGGCGCACACAAGAGCAATGGGTATTAGATACTTACATGATTGACTCTAGTGCAAGTGGGAGATTGTTAGTGATATGCCCTAGAGGCAACATGGAGATGTTGGATATCACGTCAATGTTTATGTATTTATGAATAAAGTGTTATTCGGTTCCATGAAATAGACATCTTGTATTGATCAATAAGTACGTGACTTATTTATGAGACTCGATATGTATGAATCTATTTCTAAACGATCCCGATCATATGTCATATTATTGGAACAAATATGATTCTAAGATCGGCATGTTTATTGATTGATGATCATGTCTCATAGATCATGGGTATGGTGATACCAAATCAATAAACATGGACATATGTGTTGGAGAACACATTGTTGGATAGACCCACCATGAGACACTACAGAATTAATGTGCCATTAGTTGGTCTCAAGTAGTGTTGGTACAAAGTCCTTAGACCTGAGATCACCATGGATTCCAACATGTGTAGTAGCCTACTTTGGGACTACCAAACGCTATTCCATAACGGGTAGTTATAAAGGTAGTTTTCGGGTTTGCTATGAAACATGGAGTGGGATGTGAGTGATCAAGATGGAATTTGCCCCTCCTTTGGAGAGATATCTCTGGGCCCTCGAGGTAATGGATTATGGAAATGCATGGCCATGCTAAGTTGATTGAGGAGTCAATCAACGGACGGATAATCCAATACGGTTCGAGTGAATGGTTAAGCTATTGAAGGGATGGCACACATCTTGCCTATAGCTTAACCGGTATCGTGAGGCAAAGGGATTTGTGTACACATTACGGGTTCGAGCCGATATTATATTCTTGTATACTATGGTGTCAATATGTGCTTGCTAGGCGCCGTTGTGACGTCGGTGAGTTGGACTCGAGCCGACGATCGGCTAAGTTAGACTATAGCCGAAACCGAGTATACCTGAACCTACGGGGTCGCACGCTTAAGGGGATAGAATAGATATTCGAGTTGGACTCGGATACGGCTCGATCGGATAGGGATCCGATCGGATAGAGTCCTATGGGCTTACGACGTGTGAGCGGCCAACTCTATATGAGATACGGATGAGATCCAATTCAAAATAGAGTCCTATGGGCTTACGACGTGTGAGCGGCCAACTCTATATGAGATACGGATGAGATCCAATTCAAAATAGAGTCCTATGGGCTTACGATGTGTGAGCGGCCAACTCTATATGAGATACGGATGAGATCCAATTCAAAATAGAGTCCCGAGCGGCTACTAATCCCAGTCGGCCAACTCTATATAAAGGAGGGAGGTGGAGAGGCTGCATATCAATTGCATCGCGTGCAACGAAGTCGCCGAGATCAATCTCCACGGAAACCCTCCCCACTTTCGAGCCAAACCCTAGCCTTGCATCGCGTGCTAGCACACGGGTGTAGGGCGTTCGTCCCGGACGTGTGGATACCGGTAGAGGCGCCGCTACGTTGCGCGTTGTTGATCTCGTTGTCTCCGGAATCGGCTACACTTGTTCCAGATCGGATTGCCACGATTGGCTATTCCGCCGCACTCTACTCCAATCGGTAACGATCTATCGGCCCTTACTTGCAAGTGTTCCTGGTTTGTGCGGTAGAAAATTTTGTTTTCGGCTAGCGTAGCTTCCGCGTAACCCTTCGGCGCTTGGTGGTTAGGGCGGCGGTGGCGCTCGGGAGAGAAAAATGAGAGGCGGCGGTGCGGGAGATGGCGGGGAGTTCGGCATTTTTATAGGCGCGGCCGGGGAGGGGAGAACGGAAGGGAAGGGAGGGCGGCGGGGGCAAGGGGTCGGGCCGGGCGTGGTTTGACGACGCGGCGCGCGCGGCGGCCGGCCGCGCGGCGGCGGATGGCGGCGATGGCGCACGGCACGGCGCGGCGTACGACGGCGGGCGCGGGCGCGGGGGGGTCGGGCGCACTGCGGGCGCGGGCGTGGCGGGTCGGCGCGCGGCGCATGGCGCGCGCGCTGCGCGCGCGTGGCGCTGCGGCGCGCGGCGCGTAGGGCGGGGCGCGCGCGGCGGCGCTCCGGGTCCGCGTCGGCGTCGAGCACCTCATGCGCAATGAACAAGTGCAAATTTTATATTTTCCTGATTTTCAATTTCCAATTTCTTATTTCTATTTTCCTCCCTTCTAAAAATTCAAAATAAATTCCAATATTCCAAAATAATTTTTAAAACTATATTTTTAACTTTTTCACCACTTTTATTTCTTCATAATATTTTTAATATTTATTTATTTAAATTCCTTTTTCCTAATTTCATAATTCATCATCATTTTTTTTTTTTTTTTTTAAATTCCAAAAAAAATTCCCTAGATTTCGAGCAAGCCCCCAAATATTTGATTGTCTATTTTATATCTTAATTTATCTTCCACCATCCACAATTAATATTCTATTTCTCCAAATCCGTATTTTCATAAACCCGCATTTCGTCTCCGATTTCTTTTTTTAAAATTCCTAATTCTGGATTTCGAATTTTTCTCTTCGACAAATTCCAAATCATCCGCAAACACCAAAAAGGGAATTGATCACAACTAAATTTATGCAACCGAGCTAGCAAATAAGAAGCAACAAACCCGAGGAAAAAGCAACAAGCGAAGGTTTTTGAAAGTTCCAATTTTACGTTCCGATTTCGGTTTCTTCGATTTTCAGATGTTACAAACCTACCCCCTAACAATAAATCTCGTCCCCGAGATTTCTTACCGTTGTTGAGTAGGTGTGGATATTCGTCTTTAGGAAATCCTCGCTTTCCCAGTGGCCTCCTCTTGGTGTGGTTGCTCCATTGTACTTTGTACGTGCGCCATGACTTGGTCCGTGTCTTCTTTTACGCCTCGTCTAGTATCTTTATTGGATGTTCCGGTAGGTGAGATCACTTTGATATGGATGGTTTCCAAAGGAGCTTGCTCTCTCGCACCCGAGCATTTCTTCAAGCTGCGACACATGGAACACTGGTGAACGTCGGAGATGTTCTCGGCGTTCTAACGATAGGCCACTTCACCTCTTCTAGCACTTATCAAGAATGGGCCCACATATCTTGGCGCAAGTTTCCTTTGACCTTGAACCTTTGAGTTCCTCGTAGTGGTGAGACCTTTAGATACACATAGTCACCTTCATTGAATTCTAATTCCCTTCGACGGGTATCCGCGTAGCTCTTTTGTCGAGATTGGGCAGCTGTAATCGGTCCCGGATCGACGAACCTTTTCCTCGGCCTCTCGATTATGTCGGGCCCGAATACGGCTCGTTCACCGGTTTCGACCACATCAACGGGGTTCGACATCGGCGACCAAATAGGGCTTCGTTTGGTGACATCTTCGGACCGGCTTGGTAGCTGTTGTTGTAGGAGAACTCGGCGTACGGTAAACATTTCTCCCAATTCTTGGTGAAATCCAACGCACAAGCTCTCAACATATCCTCAAGCACTTGATTTGTCCTTTCGGTCGCCCGTCGGTCTGGGTGGTAAGCGGTGCGAAGGCAAGGTGACTTCCGAGTGCCTCATGAACTTTGCTCCAAAAATGGGACGTGAATTGGGTACCGCGATCCGACATAATTCTTTTTGGTACATCATGAAGACACACAATCCTACTCATGTATAGCTCGCTAGCTTGGCGCTATTGTAGTTGGTCTTTACGGGAATAAATCGACGGTCTTGGTGAGCCGATCTACTATTACCCAAATGGAATCATAACCAATTGCGTTTTGGGTAGTCCAACGATGAAATCCATGCCTATCTCGTCCCATTTCCATTCGGGAATCTTGAGCGGTGCAAAGCAAGCTGCGCCGATCGTTGATGCTCGCTTTCACCCTTTGACATACATCGTATATGGCTACGTATTCGGCTACGTCTCTCTTCATATTGGGCCACCAGTATTCTCCCTTCGATCCCGGTACATTTTCGTGCTTCCGGATGTAACGAGTATGCTGATTCGTGTGCTTCTTTTAAGATCAACCTCCTCAAACCACCTTGTTCAGCACGCAGATTCTTTTCTTATACCACGGGTTCCCTTGTCGTCCACCGAAAAATTCCTTAGCGCGTCCAGCGGCCATGCGCTCTTTGATTTCCCGCGTTTCCTCATTTCCCTTTTGAGCTTCTTCTATTTGAGTCCTCGAAGGGGTTGGATTTCTAGTGAGTTCAATTCTCCGTGAGGAATCGTGCGATTAAGTCGAGCCATTTCTTCTTGGAGCTCGCTAGCCATACCTTTCAATCTCATATGGTTGCATTGGGCTTTGCGGCTTAACGCATCGGCCACTACATTTGCCTTGCCGGGTGGTAATGGATTCCTAGATCGTAATCCTTGATCAATTCCAACCACCGTCTCGACGTAGGTTGAGATCGGACGAGTAAAGAAGTATTTCGTCTCTTGTGATCGTATATACATCACGGTGGTTCCCGATCGAGATAGTGTCTCCGGATCTTCAATGCATGAACGATCGCCGCTAATTCCAAGTCGTGTGTGGGATAGTTTTCCTCGTGGGGTCGTAATCGTCTCGAGGCATATGCTACGACCTTTCCATCTTGCATCAATACGCCTCCCGTCCTTGCCGAGACGCATCACAAGACATCACGAAATCCTTCCGGTTGTCGGGTAGGGTTAAGATTGGGCGGTGGTTAACTTTTCTTTTAGTTGGTCAAAGGCTTCTTGACACTTCTCGTTCCATACAAATTTCTTTTCCTTCTTCGAAGTTGAGTCATGGGTCGGGCTATTGTAGAAAACCCTTCGATGAACCTTCGGTAATATCCGCCAATCCCAAGAAACTCCGAACTTTCGTTCACGACTTGAGTGCCTTCCATTCCGTAACGGCTTCGACCTTGGCGGGTCTACCGCTACTCCTCCCGAGACTACATGGCCAAGAAAAGCGACTTCCTTGAGCGAACTCGCACTTGCTAAATTTTGCATACACTGGTGTTCTCGCAGCTTTTCCAACATCGTAGATGCTCCGTATGCTCCTCATCATCCTTGGAGTAGATAAGTATATCGTCTATAAATACCACTACAAATTTATCCAGATATTCCATGAATACCTTGTTCATCGATTCATGAAATACGCCACGGCATTGGTCAACCCAAAGGACATTACCGTGAACTCATATAAGCCATAACGCATAGAGAATGCCGTTTTGGGAATATCTCCGCTCTAATCTTCAACGATGATATCCCGACCGAAGATCAATCTTTGAGAATACTTGCGCACCCTTAAGTTGATCAAATAGGTCATCGATTCGAGGTAGTGGGTACTTGTTTTTGATAGTCACTTCATTCAACGATCGGTAGTCTATACACATCCTCATACTCCCATCCTTCTTTTGACGAAGAGTACGGGGCGGGTGAAGAACTAGGGCGTACAAATCCTTTTCCCGTAGTTATCCGATTTGCTTCTTGAGTTCTTCTAGTTCGTTAACCGGCATTCGGTAAGGTCTCTTGGATATGGGGGCGGTACCGGGCATTAGGTCGATGATAAATTCTATGTCACGATCGGGGTATTCCTGACAAATCCTTGGGGAATACGTCCGGGTATTCTTGCACTACTAGCATCCCGCTTAGAGGTAGCATGGTGAATACTCCCGCAGCCTTGTTCGCATAGCATCGGGTTTTGGTCCATAGTTATGTTCATTGGTGATCCCCATGGGGTGGATACCGTGACTTTCCTTCGATCAGCTATGACTCCATGGTTCTTGGTCAACCAATCCATCCCGAGTATGATATCAATGGTTTGGGACGATAGTACCATGAGGTTTGAAAGGAATACCACGTCTCTAATCCGTATGGGCACATTGATGCAAGCATGGGGTACGGTTATGTTTCCCCAGCGAGTGTACCAACATGGGTCTCTTAAGTTCTACTGGTGTAGGTGGTGTTGTTTGCTTACTTGTGAAGATATGAATGAATGCGATGCTCCGTAATCAAATAAGACTTTAAGCGGGGTAGAGTTGATAGAGAACATACCCATCGCACATTCCGATCCTCCCGCGCTTCTTCAAGACGCACATGATTCACCGGCCACATCGAAATCCGGTGGCGCCTCATTGGGTTGCGGGGTCCTAAACAGCACCGCGTCTGCCGCAGCAGAGTGGGGTTCCTCGGACGGCCGTTGCATTGGCGCCGTACGCACGGGAGTGTTGCGTGGCTTGGGGCAACTGTTGGAGTAGTGCCCGAATTCTCCACGCTTGAAGCAATTCACATTCCTTCTTCCGGAGCGGCTAGGGTTGGCGTCGGTGTACGAACTGGGTGCACGGCTGTTGACGTGGTCGGGTGCGGGAAACGACCGGCTGCGTGCGGTTGGCTTCCATCCGGACGATGTGGCTCCCTTGGGACGCCGAGGCGCTCCCTAAAATGGGCGGGCCATAGCAAGCCTCCTCTTGCGGTTATTTTCTACCATCTTTTGGTCATGCTCAAGCCTCACGACCTTGTTGATGAGGCTCAAAGCTAGCGTGGTCCCGACCGATCATCGGTCCCCTTAACTCGTCGTTCGTCCTTCAATAAACTTGTCCATCTTTTCCTCTTCATCCGCGGATCACCGGTGGCGTAACAAGCAAGTGGGTAAACTTGTTCGGTACTCTTGTACCGAGGTGTTTCCTTGGCGCACTGCGGAACTCATTTTTCTTCATCCTCATAACCGCGGCAGTACGAAATTTTCACGAAAGCATGTGAATTATGCCCATGTCGGTTCTCCCATCTTCACCCGAGTCTCTCTGTAGGTGTCCCACCGCCACTTGCGGGACCTTCCAGGATTAGTGGCGAAGATGACTCTATCTTTTCTCATACTCGAACGAGGGTTAGCTTTTTCTCTATCACCCTCAACCAATCTTCAGCATCCATGGGTTCTTCGGCCGCGAGAATGTAGGTGGCTTAGCTCGCATAAACTCTCCTAAGCTTGATACTCCTCGATTTCCTTGGTTGTTGGCGATTGCTTGGAGTAGCTGGGTTTGTAAAGCCATAACCTCCGCCGAGTGGAGGGGTTAGGCTCCGGTGGGTTCTCGTTGGATGTTGTAGCTCGCGACGATGCGCCATCCGAAGGAGATAGATGAATTAAGAGATTGGACCCATTAAGGTCATGGTTTCTAGGCGATTTTTCTTCAAGTTATTTTTAAATGATCTTCGAACAAACAAGCATGGTAGAATAAGCTTATTAATAGCATGCCATAAAATGATACATAGGTCCATAACATTACATCAAAGGGTACAATGGACTGTACATGCACATCCCACATGCCATGATGCGAAAGCTACATCGTACTACGCCTTTAGCTATTAGGGGAAAAAATGGTATGATCCTTGCTGCCAAACCATCCAAAGCAAGATCCAGTTGAGGCGGTACTCTCGCCTAATCATCCAACCATCCGCAGGAGCCGAGTGCGGAAGAGGGTGATCCTCTCTGAAGCAAATCGGAGTCCCCATGGCTCGAGGTGGTGGCCTCGAGTCATGCCGGATCTTCCCGCTCGGTGGCCGGTACTCTTTCGAGCGGTCTTGCGAGTGAGGGGACCTCCGGTGTGAGTCGCGATGAGTGGGAGCTTCCTCCTCTCGTTGGATCGTGTCGCCGGGATTCCCACTTGATCTCCATAGGCTCCGTCTCGGATTCGGAGTCGGTGTGGATCCGGATGTGGTTCTCCTCTCCCGATCCAGGCTCGGATGGCACCGCCATGGAGTTCGAGGTGAGCCCCATGGAGGTGGCGGCAGTGGGGTCTATCAGTACGGCGTCGACTCGTGCTCAACATAAAGCTTGCTCCATCATGGCTTGAAAAGTGTTCAAGCATGTTGGAGTCATGAGGTAGTAGTGGTCGGGCACAGGGGCGGAGGTGTTGGTACAACTTCGGTGGATGTACTGCAGCATGGACAGGACGGGAGCGCAACCTTCTCTCCATGGTTGACTTGTTGCTTGCTCTTCCCGAGCTGCTCCTCCACTCCACCAGGGCTTCCCATGGGCCATGTAACGGTCCGAGAGCTGCTCATATTGGGCACCGTTGGCTCAGAATCGAGTCTGCAGCACGTTGATCGATCCTCGCAGCTTCGGTGTTCCTCGACTAGATCATTGAGGCGTTGCCGCGGTCGTTGATCTCGAGCAAAGCTTCTTCGTAGCGCCATCTCGCCGTCTCGCCCGGCCGGGATAGGCGGGTGACCATAGGGTTGTAGCAGCAGGGGTGGCTTCTACGTGCGGGCGGGTTGCCTTCCTCGCGATAGGGGTGGTGCACAAACTCGCCACGTGAGTTCAAGCACGGTGTATAGCATTGAGGCGAAGGAATGCTTCTCGGGCGCGTCTTGAATAGCCGCTTCCACTAAATCTCGGTGGTAACGGGTGTGGAAGCAAAAAGGTGTCTCACTCCCCATGCGGGCCTCCACGGAACTGCCGCTTCCCATACCGGATATCCCTCGAGCCATGCCTCCCGATCCGGTAAGTGGGTGGCTCTGGGTACCTTAGACACCACGGTAATGACCGAAGTTGTGCCACGAATCCATCATCCCGTGGGATGGTGATTTCCAGACTCCGACATGGTCCGACATCCGCTTTTGAAGCAACTTAGGGTTAGAGGAAGAGAGATAACATCAAAACCATTTGGGTAAAAGAAAGGGAAATAAAGGTATAGGAAAAAGTATATTTGTATTTTCGAAATAATAGTTTGCGAAATGGTCCTACGTAGGGATACTTCCCTTTAGCCAAATAGTCGTGGGTAGGGCGCCGGTTGGTCTTATCCTACGGTCGCATGGCTCGATACATCGCTCGTGGACCCCTTTTTGGAACGGGAATCTTTCGTGTTCTTAGTACCATTTCCCTGGATCGAGTAGTTGGTACTCACAAAATACAGATCTTGAATAACCAGTGCACATGCACGAATAGTCTTACAACGAAATTATTACAATGATAGGCCCGAAGGCAATGTTCACCACATAGGACCTCATGGTCCTGGATACAACACAAAAGCAGGAATTAGATAAGGCAATAAATAAAGGCGGCGGCATGTCGGTTGCCACGAGCAACGATCGGGGACTAAGACCTAGTAAGCGCCACAAGCTTCTTCGCCTTCCCGGTAGTAGGCATAAGGATCCTCCGATTCTTTATTCCCAACATCTCGTAGGTTTGTGCGTATAGCAAGGGTGAGTACCAACCGTACTCGGCAAGCCAACACGAAAGTGATGCATATGATTAGGTTATTCAAGGAATGGCTGGAGCTCTTTTGCATAAAGCCAACTTTCATAAATCTTTTCACAAGCCTAACAACTAGCCAAGTCAAGTTTTAGTTCCATAGTTCATTAATTCGGCGACGGCTTCTGTCTACCATCCATCGTGATTCCAAGGATGGCTTCCCGCCTCCGATTCGTCATGGTTTTCGGGGAGTCCACCCCTTCTCGCATCTTGAGAAGTTGATCCGTCACGAATAAAATCATCATGCAAACCCATCCCAAGATTTTTAAGTTTTAAAGTCTAGCCAAGCGAAAGTCTTGTCACGATGCTCAATATCCGCGAGCACGGCTATTCGAATAGATTGATTCATTCACACCGCAGGGATGTACACTTTACCCGTACTCCGTGACAACCCAACAAATGAGCCTACGTCCCAACACATGAGACGGTCACAAAAAAGCCTTTCGATAACCTCACGTTAGCGCACCCGCTCCATGAACTTAAGCCCTCATGCACTCTAGCCGTCATTTTCTAGCAGTGAGAGGAGTTCTAGCGCACCCGGGTAAGGGAAGACTTCTTCAATCTTTAAGTTCAATTAATATCGATTTAGTTTCAACATCCACAACATGGGCCGCAGCCTCATCCTCATCACACAAACCACATCATAAGGAACCATCTATGCAAGGATACCGCCTCTACTCGGCTATCTAATCAACTAGGTCTATACCCATTCGAGAAGTACGGTTGTACTGGCTCGTTTCCGGCTATCTCATGGCTCGGTCCTTAATTGACCAGGGTCGGCACTTGCCTTTTCTAATCCACCCAAATCATCCCGCCGCCCCGCCTAAAACATTTGTGTAGTACTTTCAATGTTCATCAAACTTAGTTCATTATTCTCATGGCCATGTGGCGTTCATGTCTCCACAGCCGCATCTCAACTACCTTCCCTAAGATAGTTGCCCAAGCACGAGCTTTTCATAAAGACATGAGTATGCATGAATCTAAGTTTAGCGGGCTAAGCAATTTACCAAGTTATTCTTCGGTTGTTTGTATCACTTCGAGAGTTACAAGGAGCAATTCTAAAGGTAATCAACAAAAAGGTATGGCTTAACAAGTATAGGTAACTCGTATAGCATGCATGTTTAGAGTTTAAAACAACATCATTTCACAATTGGGATCAATATGTTCAAAGAGTGTGATGACTTGCCTTGCTCGCACGCTTGTGGAGTGGTGTCTTCAACGGGTCGATGCCGGTCTCTTCAGTGCTACCCGTACGTGCGAAAGATCAATCGAATCCGATTAGAATCCAATATAACACCGAAAGGTCGAAAAGATCCGTAAAAGCCACGTAAACGATTCCAAGCGCTTAGGCTAAATTCCTACTTGAGTTTGTAGTAGGATCGTCGGGAAAATTCCAAGTTTTGACATCGGGCCGATGACTTAGGGTTTTCGCAAAGCGACAATCGCGATTCGCTCGAGAAAATAGAATTAAAAATATCCGCGGAGGGTTTGTGTTCGAGGTCTTGAAGGTTCGAGCACAAAAGTGAAACATATTTAAATGGCGAGGAAGAGTTAAACGAAATCCGGATTTAAAATGATGCGAAACGAAATATCGAAAAAGTCGATTTCGATTTTCAAATTTTTGCACCAAGAAAACATACAGAAAATAATTTATTTTTGCCCAAAATTTTACTCAAGTCCTCCCAAAATATTTTTCCAAATTTTCTAAAATTTTTCCAAATTTTTCCCTATTTTTCTTTTTCTTTTTTTCTTTTTTTTTTCATTTTCTCTCGCGCCACTGTTCATTGCCCGAAATGTGTTCGACCGTGGCGCGCAAAAACAGAGGTCCGTGGCCGACGCTATCGCATGGGGGAAAGAGGGACGGCGGCGGGCTTACGGCGACGGCGGTCCTTGGGGAGGTACGGCGAGGCTCGGGCGGCTAGGGCGGCCGGGAGCTCGGGCGTCCGAGGCGTCGCGGCGATGGCGGCGGCTCGCGGTCTTGCGGCGACGCAGCGGCGCTTGGTGGTTAGGCGGCGGTGGCGCTCGGGAGAGAAAAGAGAGAGGCGGCGCGGTGCGGGAGATGGCGGGAGGAGTTCGGCATTTTTATAGGTGCGGCGGGGAGGAGGAGAATGGAAGGGAAGGGGGCGGGGCGGGCCCACGCGGCGGCGCAAGGGCGGGCGGGCGCGGCTTGGTGCGCGCGACGCGCCGCGGCGGGTCCGGCGCGAGCGCGGCGGTGTCCGGCTCGCGCGCGGCGGATGGCGACGATGGCGCACGGCACGGCAGGGCTGGTACAACGGCGAGGCGCGGGGCGCGGGCGGTGCGGCGCACGGGCTGCGGGCGCGGGGCACGGCGGGGTCCGACGCAGGCGCGTGTGCGCCGGCGCGTGGCGCGCGCGGCGCGCGCGCGCGCGCTGCGCGCGCATGGCGCTGCGGCGCGGCACGTACGGCCGGCGACGCGCGGCGCGTGGCGCGCTCTAGGTCCGCGTACGGCGTCGAGCACCTCATGCGCAATGAACAAGGCAAATTTTATATTTTCCCAATTTTCAATTTCTATTTTCCTCCCTTCTAAAAATTCAAAATAAATTCCAATATTCCAAAAATAATTTTTAATACTATATTTTTAACTTTTTCACCACTTTTATTTCTTCACAATATTTTTTATATTTATTTATTTAAATTCCTTTTTCCTAATTTCATAATTCATCATCATTTTTTTGTTTTTTTAAATTCCAAAAAAAATTCCCTAGATTTCGAGCAAGCCCCCAAATATTTGATTGTCTATTTTATATCTTAATTTATCTTCCACCATCCACTATTAATATTCTATTTCTCCAAATCCGTATTTTCATAAACCCGCATTTCGTCTCCGATTTCTTTTTTTTAAAATTCCTAATTGATTTCGAATTTTCTCTTCGACAAATTCCAAATCATCCGCAAACACCAAAAAGGAATTAATCACAACTAAATTTATGCAACCGAGTGGCAAATAAGAAGCAACAAACCCGAGGAAAAAGCAATAAGCGAAGGTTTTTGAAAGTTCCGATTTTACGTTTCGATTTCGGTTTCTTCGATTTTCGGGATGTTACATCTAAACCGTGAGATCTATGACATTGTGGACTACAAAGATTACACTAATATGACTCGATTGTTTCATCTTGCTTGCAAAGTGAAAGGGAAGTGCGGGACGACGTGCTAGTGCCAAGACTAATTTTTCTCAGAAAATCGACATCCTTGCTAGGAAGCGAGTGCCACCCACATGAACCGACTGTAATCATCAACGAGCATCAGAAAGTACCAATTTCCACTCGGCGTCGGAGGTGTGATGGCCCCATAGAGATCGCCGTGCAGTAGTGTGAGTGGCTCGGTGTGGCAATGCGCGGCGCTTTGTGGAAATGGGCTTCGGCGGTGCTTGCCCGCCAGGCAGGCCTCATAGACCTGCACCACATGTTTGAGCAGGGGCATCCCCTGCACAAGTTCCTCGCGTCCCATCTTGCGCAGCGCGATGAAGTTCACATGCCCAAAGCGAGCGTGCCAGCGCCAGGCGCCATCACCGACGCGAGCAACCAGACAGATCGGCTGTGCAATTGTGGCGTCGAGCACATACAACCGCCCTGGAGTGCGTGGAATCCGGACAAGCAGGTGCCGCTACTCGTCCTAGACACGCATCATTCCATCCTCAGCCAACACCTTGAAGCCGGTCTCATCAAGTTGCCCCACACTAATAATGTTTGTTGCAAGACGAGGGAGGTAGTATGCATTCGACAAAGTACGGTGCTCACCGTTTTTGTTGGCGAAAAGAACCGTGTCGTGTCCCTCGATCCGGACAACGGACCCGTCACCGAGTCTCACGTTGCCGGTAATCTT
Source organism: Oryza australiensis (assembly GCA_019925245.2). NCBI lineage: Eukaryota > Viridiplantae > Streptophyta > Magnoliopsida > Poales > Poaceae > Oryza > Oryza australiensis. The sequence goes on along the minus strand of JAIFGZ020000583.1, from coordinate 1,098,720 downwards.
TGTGTCGAGATCGGCGAACGCTGTCTTGCAGCCTGTCATGTGGTTGGACGCGCCGGATTCCACGACCCAGCGGTCGGGGTTGCGATCGGCCTCATCATCAAGGGCCACGAACACCTTCTTCTCTACCAACTCCACAACTTCCGTGCGGGATGGCAAGGGGGTGACGAGTTCGGGCGTCGCCGTGTGAACGACATCGTCGCAGCCGCCGGTGAGGAGCATGAGGGTCGGCTCGTCGTCATCCTCATGGGTGACGTTGACTTGATTATCACGCTTGCCCTTTCTCCAGCAATCTTTTGCCTAGTGCCCAAGTTTCCCATAGTTTCGACACTTATCGTCCTTGCAAGCCAGCCCGAGGTTGCCCGACTTCGAGCTCACGGCCCCGCTGCCACCATTGCGCCCCTTCCCGCCACGACACTTGCCGCGACTTGATGGACTGCCACCGCCACCACCACGTTTGGCCTCCTGTTCCTTCTTCTTGCGACACTCTTCCCACTCGGCCTCTGTCAAGTACAGTGTCCCGGAGGTGTTCGACGATGATTGACCCGAGTCCTCCGCCGCCTTCAACCTCCCGGTGACCTCCTCAAGTGACAAGGTAGAGATTTCAAGTAAGGTTTCAATAGAAAGAACGAGTTGGTTGAACCTGGGACACGCGACGTGGAGATATTTCTCCACAACCTTATGTGCGGGCTCACGATCGCCAAGAGTGGCGAGCTGGTTGGTGATGTGGTCAAACGCAGAGCAAAGTCCTCCACGGTCTCATTAGCGTGGAATGCCAGCTGCTCATACTCATCGCACACCTTATGCGCGCTTGCCTTGCGAATGCGGTTGTCGCCGACGCGCATCGTCTTGATGCAGTCCCACGCTGCCCTAGCCGACGCTTTGGTCGCCAGGGTCCCGATCATCTTGGGCAGGACTGCGCTGCAAATGGCGTCAAGCGCCATCCGATCCTCATGGAATGCCACCACCACGTCGTCCGGCTCGATCGCCTCCCACAGGTTCCGAGCCTGCAGCTTGATCTTCATCAACAGCGCCAATCGTTGTAATTGGTTTTTGTCAGCAGTGGATAGTTCACCGGCCCGTCTCCATCCTTTACCACGCGGTGGATCACCAGGCGGTCACCCCCGCCGCTGCCTGAAGCGCGGCCGCCAGAGTCGAGAGGAGAGCGCCTCACCGGTGATGAGGAGCGACGACGCGGCATGAGGACTCCCTCCAATGCACGATCACGAGTCCACTCTCTAAACCTTGCTCTGATACCAGTTGTTAGGAAATCCCAACGAATCGTCGAGTAGAACACACACACGAACACCTGGACAAACACTCGATGGACGCACTATAGCCAATCCGGCAGATGTGGAAAAACATAGGAAAGAGAGTATTTGGCGCAGCGCAACAACTTGCTGCTTTTGTGATTTACTCCCTTATATAGCAAATGGGATTACATTGAAATCAAAACCACCAGGACCGCTTCTCACGCCGGCAATCCGCTTCGTCCATCCCCATAGCTGCACAACGTGCATCACGCTCTTGGCGCACGACGCGGGCTCAACGAGCAATTCTCGCGACCCTCAACTAAAGCATGTCTGCCACAAGTTTCGGCAAGCTCATGCATGACTGGATCAAACAAATGCAGAAATTACTAATTAACTAACTTAACTAACTAAGGCACACATGTTTTATTTGCAACAGTCGTGAGCGACCAACCGACCGAAGATCTCCTCGGCAATTTCGGGAAGTAGGTTGGCCCCCTCCAATCCCGTGGATCAATGAGGGCAAGCGCTTCGCTTCCACCTTCCTTCACAACCGCCGATCGCGGCGGATTCCACGAGGCGGCGGCGCCGCCACTGTCGTGCTCGTCTCGTCGCACTTCAGATTTGGATCCCCTCCCGTAGGCGGCTCCGGCGAAAGGCCTAGCGGTCGTAATCGTGCCCTTGTCATCATCGTGGCGAGATGTGTCATGCGGCGACGGCGGCGGCAACAAAGCACGTTCAAGATAAATAAGATAAATAGAACACAAAAGCATTGAAATGGAACGGGCCATCTGAGTAGCACATTTTGAAATTGAATCGTCTTCTTAAGTATAAGGATATAACGTCTCTCTTATTTTTTAAAATCGGTATAAAAGGAACATTTTTTGCTGATATGACAATTTTTTTGTGGGTGACTCGTTGAATCAACAGGTGAGATCTACATGTGGTCCAATAAGTTGACGGAAATTGTACAAGTTTTTGTATTTTTTTATTAAAAAATTTGCAAAAGTAATTTTTTTCAAAGTTTGCCGAAAGAAGTCGCATGTCGCCCTTCGGGAGGGAGTTTTTTAAAAATCATTCTCCTAAAGAGCATTTTTGATGACATGTTAGACGGTCGTTAAGCGGCCCTTTTAGGGAGCCTTTGAGAAGGGCGATTTTTACGTGCATGCAGGGGCCGTCGCAAAGGGGCGGTCGGGGTGACAATGCGGGGTCGTCCTCCCTTCATGCACACTAAAAATCGTCCTTGTGGTGGGCGACAAGGGGGCCGTCTCTAAAATTGTCACCCCGGCCGTTCATTTTGCAGGTGGTTCCCTACATGTAAAGTAAAAACCACTTTCTCCAAAGGCTAAAGGGGACCGTATATAAAATGCTCGCCCGTGACAAACGACCGCCGAACGGCCGTCTGTCACGTCATGAAAAACGTCCTATGATTTTTAAAAAACGTCCTCCTAGATAGCGGCGGACGACTATTTATCCAAAACTTTGAAAAAAATATTTTTGCAAATCTTTTAATAAAAACATTAAAAATACCAAAAATTTGAAATTGTACGCGGTCCAATAAATTGGCGGAAATTGCACGCGGGCTGGCCGACGAAGTTGGCGGGATTCGGCTCCGGCCCAAGGAAGTTGGCGGAAATTCCACGCAGGCGCCGAAGCGGAAGAGGCAGCATATAAAATGCCACGTTGGCGTTGAAGCCACGCAGGCGCCGAAGCGGAAATGCCACGTTGGCGTTGAAGCCACGCGACGCGGCACAGATCAGCGTTGGTATATATCATTCTCTTCTTCCGCACTCTGCCTCCGCCTCCGCCTCCGCCTCCCTCTCGCCGGTCTCCTTCCAATCCCGACGAGTAGTCACCGCCACCGCAGCCGGCGAATCCCCCGCGCTCCCCCGTCGCAAGTCGCCGCTGCTCTCCTCCGGCACGCCACGCGGTCCTCTTCAGTCTAATCGTCGGCATTGAGCCACTACCCGCCGGCGGTTCAGCCTCCGCCCACGCAGAGAAGTCCGGAGGGAAGGGGGAGGAGGAGGAAGAAGAAGAGGGCTAGGAAGCCACCTCCGCCGCCGCCGCCGCCGCCGCCGCCGCGGCCCTCATTGCCAAGGAAGCAGCCATGTTCGGCTCGAACAACCGTAAGTTGCGCCCCCGCTCCTCTCCCTTTTTCTTCACCCGCCGCCGCATCCACCGTAGCCATGAGCTAGGGTTTTCTCGCCCCATGTTAGTATCAGTTTTGATATTTCTTCTGCTACTACTACTTCGTGATCTCTACGGTTTGCTCCATCGTATTGTTCATGATACGGGATAATATCATATTGTTCATAACACGGGATAATATCATCCACTGTTTATGCATCGTCGATAATCTTGTCAGCGAATTTATTACTCGAGATGCACCCCATGCTAATCGATTTAGTTTTTTTAATGCAACAAGTGTATATCTATAACTATAACTATTATAAAGCAAAGTAGTGTTTTCACTAAATTTTGTTTCTTTATTTTATGTAAAACCTCTTTAGTTTTTCCGAAATTAACCCGCAATCCACCTTTCTATTTTTAAAAATAACTCAATTATACGTACGATATAGCTTATCTTAACTACTTAAAAATCTATAACTTTTCGATCATCAAATCGTTTTTCGTTCAAATCTATAAAATTTCCGATCCGTATATATAACCTCTCGCTCCATTGTTGCCTCACTTTTCTCACCTACAACAGGCGAGCCCGACTCACACGCCTCCTGCGTCGCCGTGCATTGCCCTGAGCGGCGACCGAGCACACGCTACACGCTTGAGCTAGCGCGCTGCTGTCGATATACATGCAACTTATCCTATTCATCAATATATTTTTCTAACTAATAATATCCAAGTCGTAAATATTTTAAACTTTTACCAAATTTCTAATCGGTTTAAAGTATTAGTAAGTCAATATCTATTTCCATTATATTTTTGAATTAATTTGGTGAAATTAAATTAACTTAGACTAAATGTCTATCGATACTATTTCTTAATCAAGGTCCAGTGTTACATAAAGTTGAAGGTACCCTTACTTTCAAAGTTATATATATATATAACTATAAGTAGTGTTTTTATCTAAAATTTTCGTCCGCTTGGTTATTTTGTAGAAAATTCTTTGAATGTTTATAAATTTAACCCGCAATCCCAATGCTGAAAAGAAAGAGAGGGCTTGGATGAAAAAAAGACCTCCTACGTACCTCTTTTTCGTCCCCATGCGCGTTGTGCCCCGCGCCGCGCCTGCGCCTCTCCCCCCGTCGTCGCTCGGAGCTCCGCGCCGTCGCCTGGACCTTTGCCCTCCGCCTGCTTCCCTCCCTGTGTCGTCATTCCGTTGCAACGCACGGGCATTTTGCTAGTCACCATATATATGTATAATATATGATGATATGTTCGTCTCTTGCAGCATTTGGGCAGTCGTCGACTAGCCCTTTTGGGCAGACCTCAAGCAACCCATTTGGGGCACATACAGGATTTGGCCAGGCGAGCGCTACCACCACCAATCCTTTTGCGTCGAAATCCTTTGGCAGCCCGACTACCACATTCGGGGTGCACACAGAAACCTCACCTTTTGGCGCGACGTCCACCGGAGCCTTTGGCCAGCCATCCACTCCGGCGTTTGGCACTCCGTCATCTTCTCCATTTGGGAGCTCTACACCGGTTTTTGGTGCATCACCCGCCCCTGCGTTTGGTGCCACATTGTCCACCTTTGGCAGTGGTTTGTACTTCTGGCATTCATTCTCTTTCCATATTAACATTTTATTCAACTTAGAACCATATATACTATGCACCTTTACTGGATATGCATTAGTCGTGCATATTTGTTCCGTATTTCATTGCTATCATAGTAACTCTGGCTATAAAGCTGTTCTGGCTCTCAAATATATTCAGTATATTGTAATTTCTTAGCTCGTTGGACATTTCTTTTTCTGGTACCTACAGTTATGCAATCCCGATTTTATAAACTGATGCTCTCGCGCTTGTTTATGCACAAAAAACCAATGCTAGAAAATATGTTTTTTATTCTTGTTGGGCTGGCAGTGCTGGTTGTCCAAGTTTGCTGAGAAATTCTACAACAGAATTAATCTAGACTGTTTAGTGCAACTTTATTGATTGTGCTATCCAGGACAAACAGTTTGTAATCAAGTTTGTGATCTCTATATGACTTCTGTAGAAGAATTTCGGGGCTTGAATTTTGTGATAGATAAGGTAATTTTGCTTGACCACCAAGTACCAAAATGTGGGAGTAAAAGGTGAGAGAGCCTGAGGATGAAAATGTTAATTCACCTTAAATTGGCAACTTAACTATGCACTGTGATGAGAGCAAGCACACATATGTAGTACAAGTCTAGCAATATTTTATAAAATTTAAAATGGCAGTCTTGCCTCATCTAAGTACTACATATGTGTGCCTGCCTCATCATACTTAATAATTGCAAACTTGCTTAAGGAAAGTAAAAAGGCTAACATATGTATATCTTGTAAGTTCTCCCATAGCAGTAAGTTCCATTGTGAGTATTTCGATCAAACATGCTTATAGGAGAAACTTGAAATATGATATGTGATGTTTTCTACATTTGTTATAGAGATACTCCATCCCAAAATAAGTGCACTCCTCTAGTTCAAATTTGAACTAGAGGAGTGCACTTATTTTGGGACGGAGGGAGTACTCAATTTCTCAATAATGAGCGATGTTGTTTCATCATCTTGAGTTATCAGTTGATTTTTTCGAGTTATCATTTTGTAGTACGTGTGACATGATAACCACCAAATTTGCAGGATCATCATTGTTTGGACAAAAGCCAAGCTTTGGCAGTTTTGGTTCTTCTCCTAGCCAGTCTAGTGCTTTTGGAGGTACATTCCAGCAAGCACAACCAGCATTTGGTGGCAGCACTTTTGGCATGGCAAGCACGCTGACCTTTGGCACCACAACTACACCATCCTTTGGTGCCAAAACTACACCAGCATTCGGCACGACCACCCCAGTATTTGGTTCAACATCTACATCTGTATTCAGTGCTTCAAGTGCCCCAGCATTTGGTTCTGCAGGCTTTGGTTCATCCACCACTCCTGGTTTTGGATCTTCAGGTACTACAGCCTTTGGTGCAGGTAGTACTCCAGGATTCAGAGCTTCAAGCTCTGGCACATCAACTAGTGCTTTTAGCTTTGGCTCTTCACCATCTTTTGGTCAAACAACATCTACATTCGGTAGCACTCCCTTTGGAACAACTTCATCTCCTTTTGGCGCACAAACTTCTACATTTGGTAAGTTTTTGTTCACGATCTTATTGTCTTCCCCTCCACATGCTATACTGCTTGGTGTTAGATTCTTTTGTTATCCCCTGATGCCTTACCTCTGCAATCCTTTTTTGTTCTCTACTTCTATCCCCTGATGCCTTATCTTGACTGTTTTCTTTGAGTTTCAGGATCACAGACAACAGCACCAGCATTTGCGCAAACATTTGGGAATCAAGCTGGAGGAACCAGAATACAACCTTATACTCAAACACCAGATGCGGACAGTGCTACAGGTACTCAGCCTGCTGCAAAATTGGATTCGATATCAGCCATGGAGGCATACAAAGCGAAGAGTCATGAAGAGTTGAGGTGGGAAGATTATCAGCGTGGAGACAAAGGTGAGTCTTTTTTTTGGGATTGTGTGTTTTGCACTTCGTTTGTAAACAATCTCTTGAACCATCACATTTAATTGCATTTGCATGAACTCTTTATCATGTTTTTTGTTAAAAAAAAGAAACAAAGTTACTTTTATGTATTAGTTGCTGCGGTGGCGTAGTTCATGCACTTTTTGTTGATTACAAATTTACAATGGTAAATTATACTGATAAAACTAGCTCTTTTATGCTTCTGTAGTTCATTCTACATTATTATATGTTTATTTCCATATGCTTTCTTTCTGTATAATTTTTAGTAATTCATTATTTTTTAACCCTCAGGTGGACCTAATCCTTCAGGAACTCTAGCAGTGACCCCTAGCCTCCCATCTCCAGTGAACAACCAATTTTCCCCAAACCCTCCAAATGCATTTCCATCAGCATCTGCGAACAATCCATTTGCTCCGAAGCCTTCAACTGGTTTTGGTTCTATTTCATCTGTGTTCAATTCAACATTCAGTAATACAGCACCAGCAAGCTCAAGCCCATTTGCACCAACTATAAGTAGCCCATTTCTTACACAAACAAACAGTTCTCAGTTTGGAAATTCCGCTCCTAGTCCTTCTTCTCTATTCGGCACAATCAACCAAAATCCATTCAGTACTAGCCTGTCTGGGACTAACACTCAATCAGTTGGGCTATTTGGTTCTTCCCCATCAATTGTGCAACAGCCCAGCCAGGCATCATCAGGGTTTGCATCGAGCTTCCCATCTTTATCTGGGAGCCTATTCAGCCTACATACTCCTGGGGTGACTAGTGGATTGTTTGGCAACAGGCCTTCACCCTTGTCAACGGTAAGCTTCTTTTCTAGCTATTTTGATATTTTGGCTAGACTGATTTTCTTTATAACACTGATACATTTATCTTAGGGGGTGTCTGGTAGGGCTCCAGATCCTGGATCCTGGTGGAATAGAGCTGAAGCCCTGTCAAACGCTCCAGTTCCAAATAGATCCGGATGGAGCACTCCCGTAAAATGAACTAGCAAGATGGAGCTACCTTCCACTAGCTCTAGATTGCAGCTCTAGCTGAGGCTGGAGTTTGGAGTTGGAGCCCTACCAAACGCCCCCTTATTCTATTCTCATGTACTACTTATCTTTGCTTTGTAAAAGTATCGCTGTTAACACATTGGCTCTGCCCCTTTATGATTAAGCCGACGTTGCAACAACCTGCCCCTGCTCAAATACCCAGCATGCTCTTCCAACCTCCAGCTCAAACAGGTTAGTGTCTTGTGTCCTAATCAATCTCCAATTCTTTTACTTGGAAAGCAACGTCGAGTTAACAACTTTTGTTCATGTAAATGCATGGTTACTGCAGCTTCTACTGGTGGATTTCCTGGCATTTCCAATACTATGAATCAGGCACCTTTTGGACAGCCGTATGATCTCTTCCATTTACTTCTCAAATGCAAATAATTGTTCTTTTCCTTTTTATATATTTCCTGTAGATAGGCAGAGCCACTGGTTTGCTTTGGTAAGTTGAACATGACAATGTGATCGTTGATACTGATATCTAATGTAGAGATTAACAGAACAGTGTTTTGAGAAGTATCACAATTCAGTTACCCTCAAATGAATTTTGGGCAAGCCTTGGGAGCTTTTTTTTAATGACAGATTAATATGTCCTCATTTAAGTTGTAATTTCCTGTTTCATATTAAATGTAGAACCCCTAGCAAGTCCAATATGGTCATGCAGCCAGCTCTGGTTACAAATCCGTTCGGGGTGCTGCCAGCGACTCCTCAGATGTCCATTGGGAATGGTGGATCAGCGCCTTCTGTTCAATATGGAATCTCAAGTTTGCCGGTCAGTTTTATTACTGCCTTAATTATCTTGATTGTCCTAGTAGATGGTTTAGATTGGCTGTTGGCAAATTGCTCTTCTAAGTATTTCAGAAAGGACAGAAAAGTATGCATGTTTGATTGAGCCATTCTGCTGTCATGCAGGTTGCTGAGAAGCCTCATTCGAGCAGGACGTCATTATCCATGGTGGTTCCTAGGCATTTGTCGCAGAGAAGGATAAAATTGCTGCCAAGAAAATATAATCCGATATCTGATGGCAAGGTAAAGACTTGCAAGTTTTTTGTATGTCAAGTTGTTTTATGATTTTTTGTTGGAATGTTCTGCAAGCATTTAGAAAACATTTGACCTGATGCTCATCTTTTTTGTTCTTTAGGTCCCATTCTTTGCTGATGATGAAGAATCTCCTGCAACACCAAAAGCTGATGCTTTTTTCATCCCTAGAGAGAACCCAAGAAATCTGATAATCCAAACAATTGATCAGTGGCCTTCACGTGGTACAGTGGACAGGCAACAAATTCCAAAGAATTCAGCTGATATTGATGAACATAAAGGTAATTCTTTCTACTGAAGTTGTACTACTTCACAGACATGCAGTTTCGTAGTGTTAAAGATTATAGCATCCCCTTGTGCCTCTCTTCCATGAGACGTGCAGCAAAGGCAGCATGTGCGGCAGTGTAAATCATAAAAATACTATATTTATCTCTTCATTTTGCACCTAAATGTGCAATTATCGGTTGTTAATTTAAGGATGTTTTGCAGGCTCTCTGGCTGAGAGGGAGTTCAACAAGACTGCCATTTCACCAACCAGGTCTACTTCAATCGAAAATAGCATCCACTGTGATGATCGTGCATCACATAAGCCTGATAATATGACCGGGCATGGGAATGGTACTTCTGTTGAGAGGCTTGTGCCTAAGCTCATACGTGCCGATTATTTCATGGAGCCTAGTCAGGAGGAGCTTGCTGCCAAAGAACGTGCTGAACCAGGCTACTGCAGTCGTGTGAGGGACTTTGCTGTGGGACGCCATGGTTACGGTAGCATCAAGTTCATTGGAGAAACTGATATGAGGGGCCTTGATCTGGAGTCGATTGTGGAATTCAATAACCGCGAAGTGATCGTGTACAAGGACGATGGCAAGAAACCCTCGGTTGGGGAGGGCCTGAATAAAGCTGCCTTGGTGACCCTTCTGAATATCAAGTGCATGAACAAGAAGACGGGGGAGCAGTACACAGAGGGTCCGAGGGTGGACAAGTACAAGGAGATGTTGGTGAAGAAAGCTGAGGAGCAGGGTGCTGAGTTCATCTCTTTTGATGCCGCCAATGGCGAGTGGAAATTCAGGGTCAAGCATTTCAGCTCCTATGGCTTTGGTGAAGCTGAAATCGACTCTTGCTAGTGCTCTTTTTCTTTCTTTGTTTTTGTACCCCCTATCTGTAACTGGTTGCTGTAGAGGAGGATGCTGAACTGAATTGGTGATAATATAGTGTACTAGTAAATAGTGCCTCCTTGTTACATGTTTTTGCTCTAATCTTTTGGAGTAGCTGTTTGCATCTTGCCATGAGTATGCTGTCTCTATTTCTGATTCATGCTGTCTGCAACTTGTGCAGTGCTACGAGTTAATGCTTGAAACAAATTCATACATGCGTTTTTCTTGCCGTGAAGCTCAATGGCACATCGAAAAATGCTAACATTCCATGGAATGTCTTTGAGGATGTAAGCATTCTCAGTAATGGTCACAACTTTTCCCGTAAAATTCGTGCTCTAAGAATCCTATGTAACAAAGGAAAAATGGAGGAAATCGATGGTTTGGACCAAAGGATTGGCCTTCACAGAAATCATTTGAAATTCCAATGAAATGACTCTTTTAATGGGAAATTTAGAGGAAATTATAGCATCTTCAATGGCTTTCCTATTCCCTAATTTTAGACTAAAATTCAACTTCCAATGGATGTCCTATCACATTTCCTAAAAATTTTCATCTACTATTCTTTTCTTCTCATTCCCCACTTCTGAGAAATGAGATCTCATCCCCTATCCGCTCTCCCGCGCGCGGATTGGCGGCAAAAATGACCGTTTATTTTTTTAAGAAAATATATCTATACTTAAAAATATTTATATTAATGAAATGAAAGTGTTTTTTCCTAAAATGTAACGATTTGGTTAGATACTACAAATCTAAACTTTATTCTAAATTATTATGTTTTGAAACGAATAGACTATCTCGTATCTAAACTTTATTCTAAATTGTTGTACTTTTTTAAATCAGTATTTTCAGGTATATGAGCCTAAAGTATAAGATTAAAATCAGTATTTGAGCCTATTCAGGGTCCAAAATATTTTCAGATGGTCCAGTCCACGAATTTAAATTTATTGGGAAACTTTTTCAGGTTCCATTGGATGAGAGAGTAGGTTAAAGAATATATTTTTGACATGCATCCCAAAACTGTATTATATAGCACCATTTTATAGGAAAGTTGTTGGAGATGCTCTTATGTTTATCTACATAAGTTACTATGATGGTTCTTTACAGTTACCAAACATTTTTTTTGCAAATTCATGTGCATTCCTTTCATATATGTTGGTGTGGTGGCGAAATTGTGATGCATTAGTGTACCCATTAAGGTTTAAGTTTTAACGCACACAAATATTACATACATCTAGATAGGCTTTTAATAGAATTTTAGTGATATCATAGAATGTTACGCACGAATATTACATACATCTAGATAGGCTTTTAATAATAGAATTTCATGATATCATGAATAGAATGTTATGCGTGTAGTGGTGTATGCGTGTCCATTTGCCGTACAAAAGTATAATCGAATAAAAAACAAGACATGACATTCTATTCACGTGTTTTCTTATGTTTTAATCTTTGTGTTCCATATCCCCAAAAAATAGAAACTATATTCCAAACGAGTCTATCTAAATGCTTACTTGAAGCTGAGGTGAAGCCACACTCTTGGGGGAAAGAAAAGTCCACTTGGTGGGAAGGGATTTATTTTATAAAGATACAGAAATAGATTTTTGTTGATTAAAATTATCTTTTGGTGGTATGAAAGTTTTGGTAAAATTAATTTAAGGCGTGCAAAATTTATCAAGAAATACTCTTGTCCACAATTGATCTTCCCCAAGGCTTTTGGTCGACGAGTGATACCCATCTATGATATTTGTAAATTATAGGGATCGTTAGAATTAATGTGTACACAAGATTGTAGGACAAGAGTTTACGCTGGTTCAGACTCTCAAGATAAGTAATAACCCTACATATATTGATGAGAATATCATATGGATTAAAAAAAGAGGATTTGGATGGCTGGTTCTAATCCGCCGATTAGAACTCGTCGAAAATGGTCGACAAGATCTACTCGGTGACTAGGGTTTAGGTTTACTCGGATTGTGTCTTGTTGTGGCTTTGGCTACGACTTTTAACTCGATACCTCTTTCTCCATGAGAGTCTTTGTATTTATAGCGAATATTATCTTTCTCTCTAAGTAGAACTCGAAATAATAGAAGACTAAGAAGACTTCTTCGACGTACTTTGACACATTCTACTGAGAAAAAATAATTTTCTTCTTTATTCATCGTATTTCTTTAATTAAAGAATATCTTCTCATATAATAGAGATATATGGTACTTCGTATACTGTGAATAGAAGGTATATCTTATTTTTGACACTAGCACTTTTAATTTTATAATCTATTTGAAACCTAACAATTTGTACGTGAAGGTCCGTAGATGTCGCATAGAGGGTGAATAGGCGATCTTGAAATTTTCTCGAAAATACGGTTAAAACACACAGCACCGAAACTTACGGTACTTGAACCCCGAAACTTTGGTCAAGACAAGTCGTCCGAACTTCCGGTTAAGTGACTAAAAGGATCCGAACTCAAATTTAAGTACTTTCTACACAAGTTTATTACTAACAACAGGAAGATACACACGTGCAATATAGACAAACAGCAGGAGGTAAAAAGGATAACACACGAGACATAAGGATTTTTACCTGAAGTTCGGATTCAAAGAATCCTACTCTCCATTGAGGAACTCTGTAGATTTGGGTTTAAATTAACCCCTTGCCTAACCAAGCAAATCCCTAGAAAGAAGTCTACGGCTTTCAATTCCAACGTTTCTAGGTTTTTACCTAGAGATCAAATTGACCACAAAGATCCAAATTCGATCCTCTAGCGTGAACCACAAACGTGAATTGCTCTACCTAGACAACCTCCTAAAGATCAGCTTGGTTTGTCACTATCCATACCTCGTTTTCTTGCGGAGGAGAGGTGATCCTTCACAAACTTTCTCGGGCCAATCCACGATTCTCCGGAAAGCTCGCGGGAGACACCTAACCGTCTAGGAGATTGCTCTCCAAGAGTAATAGGCACCACTCCAAAGCTCTGCAAGAATTACCAAGTGCTCAAGTCACCTAGCTCTCTCACTCTCACAATTACTCCAATCACTCAATCTTTTCACAAATTTGGTTATGTGGCTCAAGCATTGAGTTGAAATAAGCTAGAACACGATAGGAGAGGCTAGGGGACGGAAAAATGAAAGTTGGATGGCCAAAAGTGAGCTGGTGATAAGGTGAGATATATATAAGTACACTCTTGCGTCACCTAGCCATTACTCACAAACTCGGCTAGAATACTTGTCCGGAAGTTTCGGTATGGAACTACCGAAGTTCCGTCAACACTTAGTTCTCGGGGTTTGGCTGCGAGGTGAAGGTGTCCGAAAGTTCCGCTTGGAACCCCGAACTTCGATCTTCGCTTTCTCTACCGTGGGAAGGGGTAATATTCAAAAATAACTCAAAAAATTCTCACTCAAAAATATTCGACTAAGAGCATTTAGACCATCTCATGGCATGAGTTTCACCCCTCTTAATAGTACGGTTTTTCCTTAAAACTCAAGATTATTAAAAAAACAAAGACTACAAAATAGTGGACATGACTACAAAATACACAATAATTCTACTACAACTGCAACTAAAACAAAGATATTAGTTCTACTGCAAAGTGCACCTGAAATAAAATTAGACAACATTTGGGAAGCTTTTACCCTCAAAATTATAAAAACATGTTCATTATATTTAAAAATGGTTAAAATTAGTTAAAAATATGCCGTATATTCGTGGAAATTAAAGGAGACCTCAAAAGATCCAAGAAATACATTGTAGGCACGTGTTGTCTGTCCATCTTGTAAGTACGCCACCACTAAATAGCATCACAAACCCACTTTTAGTTTTTGAAAAAGAATATGTATTTCTTTCATACTAATATATATAGGATTTGTTTGGACACAAGTTAGAATCACTACTAATAATAATTATAGTAGTAGGAATTAGACTGTGTTTGACGCTGCCTTTTCCTATCTTTCACATTTCTTTATTTTTTTTATGTGCACATTTTCTAAACTTTTAAAAATGCCACTTTTGTAAACTTGGGAGAGTAGTCCATAGGAGTCCATATGATGCATATGTGTAGACCATAATAAAGAATAAAAAGTATTATTCTCTGTTTCTCTTTATCCTTGTCTACTCATGTTAAAAGACCACTTTTAAAATCTTTAAATCTACAAATTGTGAAATTAACACCAACAAAAGACTACCTTTATGAACCCTACCTAAAAACTAGTTTGGCAATATTCATTGCTCTTGCCCTAAAAAATCTTAATATATTTTCAAGTTTTTAACTACTGCTTAATTAATACCTCAGGTTCCATTTCCAAATCTATTTATTCCTTTCGGTAAATTAGTCCGTTTTTTACCCTATTCTCAAAACGGGAAGGGCAAGTAAATTGACATACCTGCCCCTGCTCTTCCGTTCTATTACTACCTCTTCCTCCTCGCTTCATCTCCCTCCGCCTCCTCTCCGGTCTCCCCCATCAACCTCTCCGATCGCCGCCGCCGCCGCCGCCGCCGCCGCCACAAGTCGCCGCCGCCGATCCTCCCGCACGCCGCTCTTCCTCTTAGAGGAATCGCCCGCACAGGACACTACCCACCGGCGATTCCACCTCCACCCACGCAGGGGAGGGGAGGGGGAGGAGAAGGAGGAGGGGGACAAAGGGGCCGCCGCCGCGGGTCTCGTCCCCGAGCAAGCAGCCATGTTCGGCTCCAGCAACCGTAAGCGGCCCCCCGGATTCTCTCCCCTCTTCTCTCCCCCCGCATCCGCCACTTGTTTCTGTCGTGCCCTAGCTAGGGTTTTCTCGCTCCTCACTGCTCCGCGTCATGCTAGTATCGGTGTTATTATTTCTGCTAATACTACTTCGCAGATCTCCGCGATGCCCCGTGCCGCATGCCGCATCATAGATTCACAGTGTTCATAGCACGGGATGTCTTCTTCCACTGTTAATGGCATTGTCGATCATATTTTAAGTGAATCAATTGCCCGTGATGTGTTGCGTGCTATTTTTTTTTCATTCCTGCGATGCTGCAAGTGTATATGAACATCTGCTATATAGATATATGATTAATGTGATCTGATATGTTTGTTCCTCGCAGCATTTGGGCAGTCGTCCACTAGCCCTTTCGGCCAGACCTCAAGCAACCCTTTTGGGACCCAGACAGGATTTGGTCAGGCCAGCACCTCCGCCTCCAATCCGTTTGCGCCAAAACCATTTGGCAGCCCGACCACCACGTTTGGGGCACAGACAGGAAGCTCACCTTTTGGCGCGACATCCACAGGGGCCTTTGGCCAGCTGTCCACTCCGGCGTTTGGCTCCACGTCCACAGGCGCCTTTGGCCAGCCATCCACTCCGGCGTTTGGCGCCACGTCCGCTGGGGCCTTTGGCCAGCCATCCACTCCGGCGTTTGGCACTCCATCATCCTCTCCATTTGGAAGCTCTACGCCAGCTTTTGGTGCATCACCAGCCCCTGCATTTGGTGCCTCATCGTCCACCTTTGGCAGCGGTTTGTACTTCTGGCATTCATTTTCTTTCCACATTATCATTTTCTTCAACTTAGAACCAAGCACTGTTCACTTTTATCGGACATCTACTGGTTGCACATATTTTCTCAGCATTTCATTCATAGCATAGTAAAACTGTCTATAAAGCTGTCCTGGCTCTCAAATATATTGATATTGTATTTTCTAGCTTGACGGACATTTCCTTTCCTGATATGTGCAGTTATTGGATCCTGTTTCTATAAATTGATTTTCCCACGATTTTTTGTGCAGAAAAAATGCAATGCTAGAAAATATGTTCTTATTTGATTTTATTTTTGATTGCCAGTGCTGGTTGCCTGTGTTTGCTGAAAAGTCTAGAATAGAGTTGGTATAGACTATCTAGTGCAAACTCCGATTGTGTATCCAGGACAATAGTTTGAAGCTGAATTTGCAATCTATATTGATTATTTTAAGTTTTTTTTTGGTTTTTTGACGTTTGTTATAGATGACATGACAGTATTTCTTTGAATACTATGAATCAAAACTAGCGAGAAAAAATGATATAATCTTGAGAGTACTAGTTCATTCACCTTAAATTGTCAACGTACCATCCACCCCCTTTTGTGAAAGTAAAATAGCAATAAACTTGTATGTACATGTGTGTGCCTGCCTCATCATAGTTAAGAATGGCAAACTTGGTTAATGAAAGTAGAAAGGTTGACGTGTATTTTGTAAGTTCTCTCATAGTAGTAAGTTCCACTGAGTATTTTAGTTAACCATGGTTATACCAGAAACATGGATCATTATGTGTTATGATTTCTACATTTGTTATACAGATGCTCAATTGAATTTTCCTACTTAGTGGGCTAGGCAGCCCACAATTTTGTTGTTTTAGTTGCTCTTTAGAGCTATCGTTTTGTATGACATGTGACACAACAATGGGCAAATTTGCAGGATCATCATTGTTTGGACAAAAGCCAAGCTTTGGCGGTTTTGGTTCCTCTCCTAGCCAGTCCAATGCTTTTGGAGGCACATTCCAGCAAACACAACCAGCATTTGGTAGCAGCACTTTTGGTGCATCAAGCACGCCGGCCTTTGGCGCCACAACTACACCATCCTTTGGTGCCACAACTACACCAGCATTTGGCACCACCACCCCAGCATTTGGTTCAACATCACCATCATTATTTGGTGCTACCAGTGCCCCAGCATTTGGTTCTAGTGGCTTTGGATCTTCAGGTACCCCAGCCTTTGGTGCAAGTAGCACTCCAGGATTTGGAGCTTCAAGCTCAGCTTCATTTGGCACATCAACTAGTGCTTTTAGCTTTGGCTCTTCACCATCTTTTGGTCAAACAACATCTACATTTGGTAGCACTCCTTTTGGAACATCTACATCTCCTTTTGGTGCACAGACTTCTCCATTTGGTAAGTTCTTTGTTTCTCACACAGTTATGTTTCACAAGTTGGGTTGCTTAGTTGTGACACACACCATGTTAATAGTCTTCCCCTGACATTCTATAACTGCTTTGCGTCGGGTTCTTTTGTTGTGACTCTGTGTCTTGCATCTGTGAACCTTTTTCTTTCCCTTCTTTCCCGCTGATAGCTTAGTCCCAGTTTTTTTTTATCGTGGCAATGGCATGTTTCATCCATTCCATCTTGAATGTGTTTTTTGGGGGGAGTTTCAGGCTCACAGACAGCAGCACCGACATTTGGGCAAACATCATTTGGAAATCAAGCTGGAGGAACCAGAATTCAACCCTATACTCAAACTCCAGATGCGGATAGTGCTACAAGTGGTGCTCAGCCCACGGCAAAGTTGGATTCTATATCAGCCATGGAGGCATATAAAGCTAAGAGTCATGAAGAGTTGAGGTGGGAGGATTACCAACGTGGAGACAAAGGTGAGCCATTTTTGGGAGTGAGTTGATTGCTTCATTTGCTAACAATCTCTTGAACCGTCATAGTTAATTGCATTTGCATGTTTAAAATAAATGAAGTAATTATTATGTGCTTCTGCTACAGTGTAGTTTAAGTGTTTTTTGTTGATTAGAATGATAAAATCTACTGATAAAACTACCTCTTTTATGCTACTGCAGCTCATTCTGCATTATTATATGCTTGGTTCCATATGCCTTTTTTTCTGCATTACTTTTGAGTAACTCATGATTTTTGAACCTTCAGGTGGACCTAATCCTTCAGGAACTCCAGCAGCAACCCCTAGCTTCCCATCCCCACTGAACAATCAATTTCCCCAGAACACTTCAAATGCATTCCAAACTTCAAATGCATTCCAATCGACATCTGTTAGCAATCCATTTGCTGCCAAGCCTTCAACTGGTTTCGGTTCTACTTCCACAACATTGTTCAATTCACCATTCAATAATACATCAGCAGCAAGCTCAAGTCCATTTGCATCAACTACAAGTAGCCCATTATTTACACAAACAAGCAGCTCTCTGTTTGCAAATTCTACTCCTGGTTTTGCTTCTTCTTCTCCGTTTGGCGCATCATTAACAAACCCCAGTTCATTCAGTACTGGCTTGTCCTTGGTTAACACTCAATCAGCTGGGCTATTTAGTTCTTCCCCAGCATTTGGGCAACAGCCATTTACCCAGGCATCAACAGGGTTCGGATTGAGCACTCCAGCTTTCTCTACTGGAAGCCTATTCAGCACACAAACCCCTGGAATGACTGGTGGACTGTTTGGCAGCATGTCTTCACCCTTTTCATCAGTAAGCATCTGTATTCTAGCTATTTTCATATTTAGGCTGGATCGATTTTCCTTATAACACTGATACATCTATGCTCTATCTTATTCTCTTCTTATGTACTTATCTTTACTTGTTAAAAGTATCACTGTTGACAACATTGACTTTGCTCCTTTTGATTCAGACGGCGTTTCAACAATCTGCCCCTACTCAAACTCCAAGCATGTTCTCCTTCCAACCTCAAACTCAAACAGGTTTGTGTTTTGTCTCCTAATCAATCTCAGACTCTTTTACTTGGTAAGCAAAATTGGTTAACTTACTTTTGTGCTTGTGCATACATGGTTACTGCAGCTCCTACTGGTGGTTTTCCTGGCATTTCCAACACTATGAATCAGGCACCTTTTGGACAGCCGTATGACCTCTTTCATTTACTTCTTGAATGCAAATAATTGTTCTTTTCCTTTTTATCTATTTCTTTTAGACAGGTGGAGCCACTGGTTTGCTTAGTATGCACTATGTTGAAGTTAAACTATAGTGTGATCGTTCATATGCATTTGTTGAAGTTAAACTACAGTGTGATCGTTCATACTGATATTTAATGCTGAGATTAATAGAACAGGGTTTTGACAAGAATCACAATTTAGTTGCCTTTACAAATGAGTTCTGGGCAAGCCTTATAATTTGGGACCGTTCTTATGACAGGCTAATACATCCTCTAATTTGTAACTTCCTATTTCATATTGAATGCAGAACTCCTAGCCAGTCCAATATGGTCATGCAACCAGCTCTTGTTACAAATCCCTTCGGTACTCTGCCAGCAATGCCTCAGATGTCCATTGGGAATGGTGGATCAGCCCCTTCTGTTCAATATGGAATCTCAAGTTTGCCGGTTAGTATTATTACTGTCTTAACTATTTTGGTTGTTCTAGTATAGTGCATGAGCACCTGAGCTAATAGATGGGTTGTTAGCAAGTTAATCTGCTGAATATTTCCATGCTATGAGGAGATAAAAGAAAAGTGCATCGCAGATTGAGACATTCTACTGTTTTGCAGGTTGCTGATAAGCCTCTTACGAACAGGACATCATTATCCATGGTGGTTCCTAGGCATTTGTCGCAGAGAAGGATAAAACTGCTGCCAAGAAAATATAATCCAATATCTGATGGCAAGGTATACTTGCAAGTTTGTATCACAATATGTTTTATGATCTTTTGTTGGTTGGGGTGTTCTGCAAAGCATTAAGAACATTGAACATCATGATCATCTTTTTTATTCCTTTAGGTCCCATTCTTTGCTGATGACGAAGAAACTCCTGCAACGCCAAAAGCCGATGCGTTTTTCATTCCTAGAGAGAACCCGAGGAATCTTATAATCCGTCCAATTGATCAGTGGCCTTCACGTGGCACTGTTGACAGGCAGCCAATTCCAAAGAATTCAGCTGATATAGATAAACTTAAAGGTAATTCTTGTTAGTGCAGTACTGAAGTCCTACCTCGTGGCCATGCAGTTTCATAGCGTTAAAGATTTATATCATACCCCATTTTGTCTCCCTTTTATGACATGATGCAATGACAGCTTGTGCGGCATTGTAAATCATCATTTAGAATTATTTGTTTCCTTCATTTTGCCTGGACTACCAGTCTACCATGGCATATTTAACTGTTTTACTGTGAACCTTAATGTGCAGTTATCAGTTCCTAATTAAGGATGTTTTGCAGGCCCTCTGGCTATTTCGCCAACCAGGTCTACTTCAATCGAAAATGGCATCCACCGTGATGACCGTATATCAAATGAGCCTGATACTGTGACAAGACATGGGAATGGTACTTCTGTTGAGAGGCTTGTGCCTAAGCTGGTGCATGCCGATTATTACACAGAGCCTAGTCTGGAGGAGCTTGCTGCCAAAGAACGTGCTGAACCAGGCTACTGCAGTCGTGTGAGGGACTTTGCTGTGGGACGTCATGGTTATGGTAGCATCAAGTTTATGGGAGAAACCGACGTGAGGGGCCTTGATCTGGAGTCGATTGTGGAATTCAATAACCGTGAAGTGATCGTGTACAAGGACGATAGCAAGAAGCCCCCGGTTGGTGAGGGTCTGAATAAAGCTGCCGTGGTGACCCTTCTGAATATCAAGTGCATGAACAAGAAGACAGGGGACCAGTACACAGAGGGTCCGAGGGTGGACAAGTACAAGGAGATGCTGGTGAAGAAAGCTGAGGAGCAGGGTGCTGAATTCATCTCTTTCGATGCCGCCAATGGCGAGTGGAAATTCAGGGTCAAGCATTTCAGCTCCTATGGCTTTGGTGAAGCTGAAATCGACTCTTGCTAGTGAGTTACCTAAGAAAAATGACTCTTGCGACTGCTCTTTTCTTCATTGTTTCTTTACTCCTTTACTTTTGTAACTGTGTTGGAGGATGCTGGATGTTGTAGTAGTAAACAGTGCCTCCTTTGTGACGTGTGTTTGTGCTCTTTCAGAGTATGTAGCTATTTTCGTCCTGCCATGAGTTTTGTGTTTGTACTTGTGTACAGACTGAACTGTACAGTTCATGGCGTCTGCAAATTGTGCCTTGCTAGCTAAGGTAATGTGGGACGATAGATCCGTGGATGAGGGTTTTTTTTAAAAAAATAATTTTTATTTTTATCAGCCCAAAGCGAAGCGACGATGCTGTGCAAGTGCAACCGAGTCGACGGTCGAGCGAGCCGAGACATGCCTACTTGGACTGCAGGTCGTGCCCCTGAACTCCGATTCCGCCTAGCGGCAGCGCTCGCGCTCATCGTCTTCCTGGTGTTCTCGCCGCCGCTGCTGACCATTGACGCCCGATGGAGACAGCATCTCGACCTCGGCCGGGGACTGGTCGGGCCGGAGAGCGTCGCCTTCAACAGAAAAGGTAATGAGCCTTAACAGCGACGTCTCCGATGATTGGTATATGATTTCACGTGTTTTTTTAGAAGAAAGAAAGACCTCTCTTTGGAAGTTTTAACCCTGGTTTTTAAGTTCTCTATGTTGATAGATTTGATCTGAAAGTTTTATCCTCACCTAAAGAGTTTTGATTTGGATCCTGATATAAAAACTTTTGAGTGCATTTTTTAAGTTGGTCGTATCGGCCTTTTTTTTCATGTAAAAACGAGTTGCGGATTCTTTTTATATCGAGAGGACCCGTATAAAACTCTCATTTCAAGGCATGATTGAAATGGTTATGGAAATTTTTAAATAAGTATATGAGAATGAGAATGAAACCACTTAAATAAGTATAACTTTATTCATCTGTCGTGACACATATATACACACCGACCACAACGGTGATACCTATATCTGGCTAATAAGCCTTTGTGTAGACTGTAACATTTGTCCATCGGGACTCCATGCAATTGGACCAATCATGATGCTGCATATACACACCAAACTTAAAATAATACGACTTGCTAGGGATCACATTAGTGGAGAACTTATGCTTGCCATCGATATACACAGCCACCGTCGATGCTTTGACATCATGCACCACGTTTAGCCGGAACCACCGGTCGTAGATGCTGCTCTCAATGGCCGGACCATCGTAGAAGCGTAACACACCATCGTACACATGCAACATCAATATCGTTGCATGCTCTGCACCTTCCTCGTTGTGGATTTGCATCACCGACACCCCTGATGTTCCTGATGGCACGTACCCGTACCCTTCAAATTGCCACACTCCCGATGAATAGTCATGTCCCTTCAGCAACCAAATTATAAGTTTTCACTTAGTACTATCAATCATCGTCTGTTTGTTTGTTGACTTCTCAGTTACAACCAATTTTGAAATTTTGAAACCTAATTTTTAGGGTTTATTTTTTTCATCTTAGTCTTTTTTTATGTTGTAATACAAATATAAAACTTTTATCAATAGACTATTTTTGATTATTTCATTTATTTTTTCACAGTTAATCAAACGATTGCACTCTCTTTGTTTCAAATAATAACAACTTTTTCAAAATTTGTCCTAAAATATAATAACTTTTTAACCAATATTATTCTCTTCCTAACTAATCGTAACTCTTCACTATTTAATTTTTTCATCCATCTCTACTTCTCATCCAAACACAACCTTCTTCCATTTAATTTTATTTTTTAATAATTATGATCAATTTTAAAAATTCATACTTTTTTAATAATTATGGTCAATTTTAAAAATTTATATATTAACGAAGGTAGTATTATACCAAATATCTATAACTAGGTGCATGCACCACATATAATTTTTTGAACAGCATGTTGTTTGCATGTATTATTACCCGGAGCCTGACTTCGGTGCGAGGGTTGGTGTGGGTGGCGGTGTTGAAGGGCTTGTCGGAGTCGTACACCCAGAACGTCCGTACGCCGTCACGGTACCGGAACCGCCGCCTCTCCGGCACGTTGTACGGCCTCTGCACCTGGAAGTCGCCGCCGGCGAGGTCCACCTTCTCGAACCCGGCCGTGGGATTATTCCCCCCTCCACCGCCGCCGCCGCCTGTGGCCGAGGCACGCATGGCCGCCGGCGACGACAGAGACGCCGCCACGATGAAGGCAGCAGCAAGGACAGGCCATGACACCATCATAGCCATGAAAGCCATAATATGATCGACGAGATTCTTCAGAAGTTCAGAGCAAATTGAAATCGAATTTGGAAGATGAAGAAACTGGAGTTGCGTTTTTGGGTGCAGTTCATGGCTTAGTGAAGAACCGATTATATAGTAGCTTGAGCGATTAATTATCAGTATTCATTAACGTGAGGAGACATCGATATAATATAATCCAGTAGTACTATTTAATTTAAAAGTAGATTGTGTTCACTCGTTCAGCGAGGAACTGAAGAACAAGAATGAAAACAATCAAAAACAGCTTGCACGCCACGAACATGACAGTGATATAATTAAGGGTTTCATCGAAAAAAAAGTTGATATAATTAAGGCGACGACAGCGTACGTCACTGCATCCCGTGCTTGGTCAGTTGATCACTCATTTTCTTGGATGATTTTCCTAGAACGATGATGTAGAAGAGCACAAATGCTAATAAAATTTTTACTATATATTCTTCCTTTGATCAGATTATCACGGGGGGAAAAATATTTACACCCAGTTGTAGTAGCCATCTCGCTCTTTTTTTTCTCTTGTGCTGTGCTTTTCTTCCCTCTCAAATGTTTCAACCTTTTGAATTTCTTTTTTTGCAGGGGCCTTTTGGCAATCGGCATGCAGTGAGCTAGCCATTTGTTGTGCAATTAATTTGTGTTGGTTTCAGGCAAGTTAGAATCATTTCCAACTCTAGCGTGTGAGATCAGCTAAGTATGCAGGCTACAGTGAATTTATTTCCAAAACCTCATATATAGGTGTGGAATATTGCAGTACATATGCTGGTGTTCATGTATGAAATGTAAAGTAAAACTAAGAGAGTGTAACAGAGATGAAATATTTGAAAAAAATGGAAAAGGAAAAAAGGGAATAAATTTCGCGCCAGGTAGGGGTCGAACCTACGGCCTTCTGCTTAGGAAACAGACGCTCTATCCACTGAGCTACAGGCGCTATTGCTAATGTAATATGATAGAAAAGGAATATATCATAAAAAACTTGAACCCAACATGACCAAACTGAACTAGAAAAATGCATCATTGTCCAACCAAATCATTATAAATCCGTGGTACTATATTATGAAATTAGTACCATATTCTCTTCTACATGGCCTGTGTGTTGTTGTGATCATTGCATGTTTCTTCACATCGGCTTGAAGAACTAACCATATTGCGTATGAGATGAGATGCCTACCGGACAACTCATTCTCAATTCACCATTTAGGATCTGTTTGGAACAAAGGAATGCAAAACAGAGGAATGGTAAGAAGCGCAGGAACGGAGGAAAGCGAAAAGCGGAAAACTACAGGAATACAAACCGCAGGAACGAAAAATATGGACCGTTTGGATTGCGAAAATAAATTTGAATCTTCACATTTTTCAATGAACAATGTAGCCGTTGGTTTCTTTCATTGTATCATGCATTGTAGCCCGTGCTTGCCCCATGCATTCTAGCCGTTGCTTCCTCGCGTATGCTTTCTAGCCAGTTATCAAATTGATTACCTTTTTCTTGTGAGATCTCGCCATCCCCTCCAGATTGAGGAACACCAAAACCTTGTTCTGGTGCTGCAGGCGGAAGGGGTGGAGTTGGTTTTTGTCCCCCAGATGCACTTCGGTGTCGCGGATTCATCATCTGCCCGAACTGGAGGACGGCGAGCGTGTCCGTGGCTAGGGATTAGGCCATGGCGGGAGGGAGAAAAGTAGTGACGGGAGGGAGAAAGGCGATGGCGGGAGGGAGTCGAGAGAGCGAGCGGCGGCGTCCTTCCGTTCCTTGGGTTGGAATAGATTTTTCAGTTTTCGTGTTTTTGGTATGTATCGATACCGTTCCTATAAAATGGAAGGATTCATTCCTTCGTTCCACACGGCAGGTCTCCGTTCCTATCCTACGATTCCTATTCCTATGAAATTCCTGTACGGATCCTCCAATCCAAACACGGCCTTAGAATTTTATATACTAGAGTTGAATCACCTAAGGTGAATTTGGTTCCTTCTTGTCACTTGTCAGTAAGGGGAGTAATAATCTAAAAACAAATCAAATCTTGTGCAAAAGAAAAACGAGGCTTGAATCCCAAGGGATTTTATTTTAAATAAAAATGCCTACCCAAATAAATTTGCTAGCTAAAAAAACAAAGAAAGCAAGAAATGAAAATATTTAGGTGGGCCTAAATTTGGCCCGGCCCAAATATATTCGTTTAAGCACACGTCATCTTTTTTCCCTTTCTGCTCTTCCTCCTTCGAGCTCTAGCTAAACCCTAAACCCCCACGCGCTCTCGACTTCCCGCCGCCGGCGGCCACCTCGAAGCCAACCATGGCCGCCGCAGCCGATGAATCCATCGAGTACAAGCTCTCCGCGCTCCTCGAGGAGGTGCGGCCGAGCACCGCCTCACTCCGCGCGGCGAGAGAGGCCGCGGATGCCGTCGCGGGCCTCATCAGGAGGATCCCGACGCAGCAGGCTACTCCCGAGGCTGTCTCTGGGTTCGTGAGGGACCTGGGGCTTGCGGGGGAGAAGCTGGCGTTCACCTTCCGGCCGCCGGAGGTCGTGCGGGTCGCTGGGAGCCACGCGGCCGGCGCCGCCGTCGCGAGGCCCGACGTATCCGCTGACCTCCTCGTGCGCTTGCCAAAGGTATGAAATGAAGTATATGTTGCTGTGCGATTGCTTTGTTGGAGAACTTGTTGGGTATTGCAGTGAATCGACGAAAGGTTGGATTTCTATTTGCTAACGAGAACCGTAGGCGTTGTTACTTGCTCTCTGTAACTGTTGTTCGATGCGTCGTACCTTCAAAATTAATTGCGAGATAATATGGCTTGGTGAGGTGTTCGGGAGCGATGACATTATGCCACAATTTTTTCTTCGTTCAGAAGCATTTCGTGTTAATTAATTGACAGATAGTAGTACATAGGTTGCTTACTTCTGAGAATGTAATATAGTTCTATGAATCTTGTCCACTTAATGCGAAAATTCCATAAAACACATGCAATTTGCCCCCTATATGGCTATATCTCAGTTTTGTTTACTTTGTTTCCCATTAGTTAAATCATTGTGCAACCTGCCATACGTTGAGATACACATGTTTTATTTTATTTCTCATGGTTTTATTTTAGAGGAATTCTACAAGTACATAAATGTCTTGTACTATCTATGGTGATGATCCTGCTTCTTGATTTTGTACCAGACACATAACTTTCTGGCACCTTTACAACTTAGTGCACTGTATGCAGATGTTTTAAATACTTATTCTATTGCTAAAATTTAAGTTACTGAATCATTTATCATGGAATGATAATTGATTATTTATTTTCTTATGGTTCTCTTCAGGAATGCTTCCATGAAAAAGATTTTTTGAACCACAGATACCATGCAAAGAGGTGTCTTTACCTCCATGTCATTGAGAAAAGCTTGAGGTCTTCTCCATTAATTCAGAAGATTTCATGGTCTACCTTCCTAGACGAGGCACGGAAACCTGTCCTTCATGTATACCCAGGTTGTTCTTCTTTTCTTTTTTTCCCCTTAATATGCATTCGAAGAATCAAATTTGATGCATCTGCATGCACACAGTTTCTTCCCTTCCTTTTTCTTTCTCATTTTTCAGTACTTTATTGTTGCAGCAACAGAAATTGTAGAACTTCCTGGGTTCTATGTCAAGATAATACCAACTGCAAGCTCTTTGTTCAATGTTTCAAAGATGAATTTGTCAACAAGAAACAATGTCCGTGCATACACAAAAGGTGAGATAATCGATGCCTGTTTTAGAATTGTTGAATTGCTGTGATGTTGATAAGTTTGTTCAATCAATATAACTATTACCATCACATATAGTTTTGATCTCTAATGTTGGAACTTGGTTTCTTTTTTTCCAAAAAAAAAAGAAAATCTCACTGGATTTGCATTTCAGATGGCATAAACCTGCCCACACCAAAGTACAATTGTAGCATATTGGAGGATATGTTCTTGGAGGAAAATGCAGAATTTATCAGCAGTTCTGTTGCAGATTGGAAAGCCTTGCAAGAGGCATTGGTTTTGCTAAAAGTATGCAGTTCATTCTTTAATTCTTGTTCGTTTACTTATCAAAAGTAAGAACTTAAACGTCCACTCATTTGGAATCTATTTGTACTGTGTTCACTTATTGTCTATTGTTAAGCGATATTTCTTGAAATGAGCAGAAGCACTTTTAATAATCGTCTGACAAGGGAACTTTTATGCTCAATAAGTAGGACTGTTATACTATTTATTTTCTCTGGAAGGAATTCTAATACTTAGTTTCAAATGCAGGTTTGGGCACGTCAGAGAACTTCAATATATACACATGATTGCCTCAATGGATACTTAATATCTGCCATCCTTGTGTTCCTTACTGTGGACTCTGCAGGAAGCTTGATTAATAGATCAATGAAAACGAGACAAATTTTTCGCGTTGTGATGAAGTTCTTGGGTACATCTGAGCAACATAAATTGATTGAATTAAAACCATTTACCAATGTTATTATATTGAAACACTTCTATTTTCTTGTAGCAACTTCGAAGATGTGGATGAAGGGCTTGGTGATTCAGCCAACTAAGAAGCGTACAATCACCAAAGAGGTCTGTGAAGTATTTCTATAAAGTATAAAGTAGCTACATTCTATAGTATAAATAGTTAAATACTCATGTTTCCCAGCTGGTTAGCGTGTGATCCTTGCATCCAGTAGGTCTAGAGTTCGATTCCCTTGATCTCTTGGTTTTTTTGCTTGTTATCCTCTCGTATTTTCCCTTTTTTCTTTCATAAGCTGATTATATTTAAAAAAAAAATCTTGCACCCGCCACGGTGTAAATCTTGAATGCACACACTGAAAATCCTGCATCCACCACTATTTCTGTACATTGTTCTTTGCCTTACTGCAAACATCATATGACAAAATTGGCATCATTTCCTTGCATATGCATATCTTGCTATACATTTATAACACCATGGGGGGCCTGTGCATCTGTGTCTGGAGTATGGACTCTGGAGCCCTATAATTGAGTAATGAGAATGGCTTATATAGTTCCACAGTGCATAATGCAATACTGTATTCAACTTCTGCATGCAGTGTGATTAAATAGTTCAGCCTTTTCCATTTTATGACGTTGTGGCCACCTATTTTGTTCAGGATATGGTTTGTTTCCTGAAAACATTTGATGTTGTCATCTGTGATGTATCTGGACATGTAAACTTGGCATCTCGTATGACGAAGTCAGCTTTTATAGAGGTACCATTTCTTTATTGTTCATCTCATTTATCTGTGCTCACTTACAAAATCATGTAGTATATGATCCACAACCTACAGTAGAAACTTACTTTAGTTTTTTGACTCTTTAACTCTTTTTGTTGAGAACAATGTGTACTCTACCCCTGTTTTTCAGCTTGCAAATTTATTTGAGCTGCACTGTGATAGCTTCTGCCTTAGACTAATGGTTTCATATTTCCAGCTTCAAGATGAGGCAGCTTGCGCACTTAATTGCCTTGATAAATGCAGAGAGGGTGGATTTGAAGAGCTTTTTATGACCAAGGTTGATTTAGGTGCTAAATTCGATTCATGCTTGAGGTATATTGAATAAAGCAAATATGGTGCATCACTTTCATGCATACTGTGCTTTTCACTTTTCTGTAGCCTTTATATCAGAAAACAGCAGCACATGTTAAGCCCACATATGTGCTCACGATTCCTTAGCAAGCGCGATTTTATTCGTACTGTTCAGACAGTTTGGTGGACAACACTGGTGTTACATTGAAAAGTGTCCCCAGGGGTTAGGTCTCAATAGGCCCCTTTTCAGCCCCCTACTTTGGATTTATTTTCCAATTTGAACATCTTCAGAGTTTCATTGAGCTGTTTCCCTTCACTAGTATAATTCATATATTCAGAGTTTTCCAGTTTCCATCAGTTTGCAAGTTGTGAAATTCAGATAGCTTTCCAATCATCAATAAAGATCAAAGTTAATAGCTGATCAAGTTATCACTTATATTGCTTTCTGTCAGGATAAACTTGAAGGGAAACTCGAAAATTACTACATCAAGCTTTTGCTTGGATGATTTGGCTTGGAGAAAACTTGAGAAGGATGTCCAGTCTTTGCTGCAACAAGGTCTTACAGATAGAACAAAGATGATCCGTGTCCTGTGGAGAAGCACACCTTCTGAATGGAATATAATGGATGTATGTAGTTTTACTGTTATTAGCCACTTTTTATTTGCATTTCAAGCCAGTGACAAGCATGAGTTTATAGGGTTTTTCAGAATTTGGTAGCAGCCCTCTGCTTGTTGGCATAATGCTTAGCTCGTTGGAGAAGAGTTTCCGTCTTGTTGATATTGGTCCAAACCCTGAGAATCGAGATGAGGTACTTGCATGTTTCCTTTAAAGCTATTTAGCAGTAATCAATTGTTACTCTTGTAGTATAATATGCATTACTCTGTAAATCCCAAGGCTATCAAATTTAGGAAATTTTGGGGAGAGAAAGCTGAACTTAGGAGATTTAAAGATGGAACTATTGCTGAAAGCACAGGTATTGTTGTATTATATATAATATTATTCATTATTCCTGTGAAGAGTATACAGAATTTTAAAAACATGCTTGTAATGGATCCTACCATCTAAACTGCAGTGTGGGAATCTGAATCTTGGGAGAAGCACACGATTATCAAAAGAATTGCTGATCATGTGCTTATCAAGCATTTGTCATTGCAGAAGGAAGACTTGATTCATGTTGTTGATCAGTTAGACTTTTGCCTCCTGGTTGGTGGCCAAGGTAAGTTTCTGAGCTTTCTACTTGGTGGTCTACATGTCCATGGTTGTGAACTTGATTTAAAATATGCAGATCCGGTCTCATCGTCTGGAGCTTTGTTCGAAGCCTTTGATTCTTTAGCGAAGAAATTGCGCTTATTGGATGATGTTCCTCTTAAAATATCAACCGTGCAACCTCTAGACCCAGGTTTGACAGATAATTTTCTTATTTTTCATATTCACTCTATCATTATTTTCCCTGATATGACGCTTCTGTTTCACTTCTATTATTATACCAGCTTTTAGACACACATCTGTGTTTCCTCCTGAGTGTCATCC
The DNA here is from genome assembly GCA_019925245.2 of Oryza australiensis. Lineage (NCBI taxonomy): Eukaryota > Viridiplantae > Streptophyta > Magnoliopsida > Poales > Poaceae > Oryza > Oryza australiensis. The sequence continues at coordinate 1,068,763 of JAIFGZ020000583.1, read as the reverse complement.
TTTGGCATATGAAAAAAAATCTTCTCAGAGGCTGCCAAATTTTACAGCAACTTGCATGCGATCATTAGAAGTAATGATTCAGGTATAATCTCACTTGATATATTCTGAGAGGACACTATTGCTCTTTCTTTCCTTTGTGCCTTTGTGGTTTTTGACTACTGAGTAGCTTAATCTTCTTTATCGGTTAGTTAGCCAGGCCTCATTGTGTCCTTATTTCATAGTTCTCTTCCTTCTTTTCTAATCATTTCAAAAACAGCTAGAGGGATCTGGTAACTGGCCCTTGGATCCTATAGCCATGGAGAAGACGAAGTCTGCATTTCTTCTAAAAATGGGTGAAAGGTATTTGAGAGGCTTTAATAAACTTTAGATTACTTACATTGTCTCTCTCCTTTGTTGACTCAATCTGCTATCATTTCAGTCTGGAGGATCGAGGAATGTTTGTTACAGCCAGTGAAGATGAGGTCAATGTTCTTACATCTGGATATTCATTCTTGCTTAAAATATTTCACGAAAGAGGCTTGCTGTTACAAAAACGAGGTTAACTTCTCAATGCATGTGCAAGTAGTTTTTTTTATGTCTTTTAACTTCATTTGTGGAAATTTTATATTTGTATTTCATTGCCTTGCAGATGGAGACGGTAAAGCTCAAAATGTTCCATCAGAAGACAAGGAACTCTTTCTTCGGAGCCAGCACTCAAGTATGATCAATGGTCTGCATGGTCGTTACCAGGTGTATGGGCCGGTAGTAAGGTAATTGTCAAGGTTCTGATGGTGGTTAATTAAACAGCTCATACCTTGATATAAATGTCACTTACCATGCACATGCATATGTTGTATCTCTTTCAAAGGCTAGCAAAAAGATGGATTTCGGCACATCTATTTTCTTCATTTATCTCAGAGGAGGCAGTTGAATTGTTGGTTGCATACCTATTCTTGAAGCCATATCCTTTCAATGTCCCTTCTTCACGGGTTGCTGGGTTTCTTAGGTACTACTCTGGACCTTTCATAAGATCTCCTATCTACTATTGGTATCAGTGTAACCTTTCTTCAGCTTCATGTTTTGGTTATGTAAGAACTGATAGTTACTAGTAATCCTACCGTCTAGCTTAATCATGTCTTATTGCAGCAAAAAAAGAACTGTTAGTGTTTCTCACTTCTGAATAAATATGGAAGAAGGCAATATTCATAAGATCCCATATTCATCCAAGGAAAAAGCATATGAATTTTATTCCAAACCATGTCTTCAGTATTTAGTTAGTCCCAATGTTGTTTAGTATGAATGATATGCATGTTTGGAGAGGAACAATTTCTATTTAATCAATAATATAGATGTGGTAAAAATCAGCTATTGAGATATGCATTAAAAGAGATGTCCTGCTGTTTATTATAGTAATAACTGCTCCAGAATAACCAGGACCTTGTATCAATAGTTTCTTGTACTTAAATATCAAGCTTATAGGCTCATGAAGTTTTCTTGTTAAGCTTCGTATTTCCCTAGTTGCTTATAAGTCCATGAAAGTTGTACAAGTCCTCTGACCAATCATTACAAAATTGACAGGTTTTTGCGACTACTGTCTAGTTTTGACTGGACTTTTTCACCCATGATCATAGACATAAACAATGACTTCAACCTGAAGGATGAGAAGGAGATAAATGTTAGTTCTCTTTTTATTTTTTTTATTAACTCTTAGGCTGATGCCATATTGAGTAATGGATGCAAGTACAGGAAAACTTTATGCTGAGCAGAAAATCTTATGAACAAAATCCTCATGATATTGAGCCTGCAATGTTTCTTGCTACATCGTATGATAAGGCATCTGAAGCTTGGACGAAACATTCACCAAGCAAGCCGGTAGGTAATTTATTTTTCGTACAGTTGAAATGATAATTACTGTTGTGGAACTGAAGTGTAAATCAAAGATATCCTAAGGAAGCAGAAATGTATAAAAAATGTAATATATTGCCTTTTTGTACAATAAAGGCATATTTCTTCCTGTCGTAGTATTCAAGATTTCCACCAGTTTCCGATGGAGTTTGAGTTTCTCTATTTTATTTGTTCACCTACTGTTTATTTTATAAACCATAGGTTCTTAAACGGATGGCTTCTTACGCTAAAAGCAGCGCAGAGCTTTTAACAAACCTTATACTCCAAGGTCAATCAGGCCAATATACATGGGAGGTAATCTTTTTTGTGCCATTGCTTGATTTCTTTTTTCTTTTTCATTTAGTTCTGACTAGGTATGAATTTTGTTTAGTGTGTCTTCCGAACACCTTTAAGCAATTATGATGCTGTTGTTCTCCTCCACCAAGAGAAGCTTTGTCGTCCTCACCAAGTACTTTTCCCTGCCGAGACCCCTAATGGTTAGTTCACTCATTCTTGGTTTGTGGTTCATCAAGTGAGATCAGTATGATCCTCCTTTTAAGTTAATGCATGGATATCTTTTCTGTGGACTTGAAGTGCATCAATCTGAAACAAAATTTGCCCTGTTTTTGTAGTTTACTTTTTACAAAACTCTAATTTTTCTGAGCTGTACTACTAAGCACAAACACAAATTTGATATCACTTCTGTAATTAGTAGGAAATAGCTGTGCATTGCCTGTTAAACAGAAGCTTGTTGTTTTTCTTTATATACATTTTATACAATGCCCTACCTTCCTCTTTACTGGATGCAAACAACTTCTGTAACGGCCTTGTAGGCAAGCTGGTAATTCGTGGCAAACCAAGTAAAGATTTCCACCCTTATATGCCACTCAATAAAGGAGCTGTGAAAAGCTTGCATGATGCCAGAGATAAACTTTTGGTAAACTTTGACCCAACCACATACTTTCTGCGAGATTTGAAGGTAAGAGTGAAGCTCTTGACTCCGTGAAAGCATGTAACATCCATTCAGAAGGGAAATAAATTTATGTATTTTACAGAGTGCATTTCCTAAGACCTTCAAGCTGTGGTATGATTCAATCGGAGGGGACGCAATTGGTCTTACATGGGAGAACTCAAAGGTATTACTCCAACAGTTTTAAGTTGTAATAGATTAGCTAGCTCTTCTTTTTTATACTTAGAAAAAGGTCGCTTTGCTTCCAATTGGGCAAACTTACACTGTGTACTGCAAATTGGTTGCAATAAACATTTTACTAAACTGGCTCAATATTTTTGTACTACAGAAGCGTGGCAGAGACGAGGCCGATGAAACCATGCTGGACCCGGCATCTATACTAAAGGAGATTGCAAATGTTGGCAAAGGTTTGGTAAGGGGCGTGTATCTCCTCAAAGTACCAAAGCTTCAGTAAACCATTGAATACTCGCCAAAAGTTGTTTGCAAGAGAAAGGCTTGTGCTGTTGTGCAAATAACACAACTTCTAACACTGGCAAAAGCAAAAGACAGTGGATTTCATGGCACTGATTGGGCATGCTGGCAAGGGATCAACATGTGGCAATGTACTCATTAGAAGTCAGCAAGGAATGTTGTGTTTAGACGCGAGTTGATTAGGGTATAAAAAGTTTGTATCCAAAATTTGATTCTGAGGTACAGAAAAGTATAGCAATGTGATTCTGATCCTTCGATGATATTTTTGCGCAAATGTTCCTTCAGTTTTACTTTTGGATCTGCAGGTTAGGTACTGAAATAAGAGTAGGGCATTTGCCCTGACTGAACTAATAAGAGTATGAGCATCTATGTGAGGCAAATTCTGGTTTCCGATATTCAAACTACTAACAATGGGTACAATGGGTGTGTTTCTTGTAGAACTTTTTTTACATAGAAATTGTTTTAAAATATCAAATAAATCATTTTTTTTCAAGTTCATAATGATTAGAACTCGATTAATCATACGCTAACTTCATGTGTCGCTTATGATGAAACCGTTATCCAACCCGTTCGGGGAGAGAAAATAAGTCTGTTTTTAACGGTTGAGAGATCATCGGTTTTGTGGTGGAGAGACGCCAACCAAACTGAGTTATAGTGGTGAAAGGATGCAAAACGGACTTTTTTCCAGAAACGAAAATTGAAAGAGAAAATCTTCCAGACCAGCCCATTAAGCCCAAGAAGCGCTAGGTTTCCGAGTACTCGGTCATATGCTGTCGTTCCAGCGAGATCAAGGTGTTGCTGCCTCGCTGCTCACACTGTCTGACGTCGCTGTCTGCCCATCGTCACCAACGTCTTCGTGCCGTCGTCATCCTAGTGTGTGTATATGTTTTTTATAGAAAAAATTCTTTGTTTTTTTTTGGTCGTCATGTTTGGTGGCTTCTCTGCTGTGTCCATGCACTCTCGCGCCTAGCGCCGTGATCCCTGTCGCATACCACAACCGCGCATTATTGGGTGACTTTGCTGCATTGGCATCGGCAATGACAACTTCATCTCGGCTCCATCAACATTCGACATCAAGGGCTATCATCATTGAGTCATCTTTTCAGTTTCTTCTTCAGTCCAAACATTTGTGATGCTCACATTTGAACTGCGAGAGAATGTTAAGTATTTGAATAGGACTCTATTATCCGTTTGTTATATTAGATAGAATTAGTTTTCATCTATATCGCTAGGCTTACTTGAGATTTGAGATCTAAGTCTTATACTCCTATATATATCAACTAGCAATTATGCTCATGCGTTGCAACGGGTGAAGTCGAGAGGTGCGGCGTGGATGAGGACGGGAGGAAGGGGCGCAGACGCGACGCGAGAGTTTCGAGCAGCGATGAGAGGGAGGAGCATATGCATGGCGCGGGGCGCCGCGCGGATGGGGACAGAAGGGAGGGTGCATGGAGGGATGGGCGTAAGAGGTCTTTTTTTTCATTCAAGCCCTCCTTTTTTTAGCATTGGGACTGTGAGTTAATTTCAAAAAAACTCAAGGGGTTTTCTATAAAATAGCCAGGCAAAACAAAATTTTAGGTGGAAACACTACTTGCTTTATAGATAGTATATAGATATAAAACTATCTATAAAGCAAGCAGTGTTTTCATCCAAATTTTGTTTTGTCTATTTAAAAAAAAACCCTTAAGTTTTTTCGAAATTAACCCGCAATCCACCTAGCTATTTTTTAAAAAAACCCAGTTATACGTACGATATAGCTTATCTTAACTACTTAAAAATCTATAACTTTTCAATCATCAAATCGTTTTTTTTCCAAATCTATAAAATTTTCGTATCCATATAACCTCTCGCTCCATTGTTGCCTCACTTTCCTCACCTCCAACAGACAGCAAGCCCGACTCACGCGCCTCCTGCGTCGCCGTGCATTGCCCTGAGCGGCGGCCGAGCACACGCTGCACGCGTGAGCTAGCGCGTCGCCGTTGATATACATGCAACTTATCCTATTCATCAATATACTTTTCTAACTAATAATATCCGAGTCGTAAATATTTTAAACTTTTATCAAATTTCTAATCAGTTTAAAATATCAATAAGTCAATATCTATTTCCATTATATTTTGACTTAATTTTGTGAAATTAAATTAACTTAGACTAAATATCTATATGATACTATTTCTTAATCAAGGTTTAGTGGTACATAAAGTTGAAGATACCCTTACTTTAAAAGTTATATATATGTATATATATAACTAATAAAACAAGTAGTGTTTCTATCCAAAATTTTCGTCCGTCTGGTTATTTTACAGAAAACCCCTTGGATGTTTATAAAATTAACCTGCAATCCTAATGCTGAAAAGAAAGGGAGGGCTTGGATGAAAAAAAAGATCTCCTACATACCTCTCTTCCGTCCCCATCCACGCCGCGCCCCGCGCAGCGCCTGTGCCCCTTCCCCCGTCGTCGCTCGGAGCTCCCGCACCGCCGCCTGGACCTTCGCCCTCCGTCTGTTTTCCTCCCTGCGTCGTCGTTCCGTTGCAACGCACGTGTATTTTGCTAGTATATATATATATACATATACATATATATATATATATATATATATATATATATATATATATATATATATATATATATATATATACACACACACTAGCAATTGTGCCCGTGCGTTGCAACGGGTAAAGTCGAGGCGCGACACGGATGGGGACGACACAGAGGGGCGTAGGAGCTTCGAGCAGCGATGGGAGGGAGGAGCGCGTCGCGATCTTGGGCGTGGCGCGAGATGGGGACGAGAGGAGGGCGCAGGAGGGAGGAGCGAAGGGAGTCTTTTTTCATCCAAGCCCTCCTTTTCTTTCAGCATTGAGACTGCGGTAGGGCGACGAAATACTCGTGGCTCGCTAGCTCGTTCGGCTCGTGGATGGCTCGGCTCGGCTCGTTGAGAAATGCTAACGAGCTGCGCCAAGGGTTTAGCTCGTTAGCTATAATGAGCCGCTCGAGTCGGCTCGCAAGCGCTCGTGAGCTCAACGAGCCAGATGCAATGTACAAAGTAGGACCTAATATTTTGCTTGTTTTGCTATTCTTTTGCTTGTTTTGTTGTTGATGTGACAATAAATCAATAATTTTTATAATTTTGTGATGGTCAATATGGATATAATGCTTTAGATTATAAAAGTAATAATATCTAATCTAGTTGCATCATTACATTTGTATGGATAATTGTCGATGAACAAGTGTTATTACGTTAATTATGGACTTAATGTATCACCTTTTTTTTCATTGTATATTTGCATGTTTAATAGACTAAAAAATAAAATATAATTTGTACATAAATTACACTGTATTAAAGTGGCTCGCGAGCTAAACGAGCCGGCTCACGAGCCGAGCCGAGCCGAGCCGAGCCGAGCCTCCCGGCTCGGCTCTACCGAGCCGCCGAACCGAGCCAGCCGAGAGCGGCTCTCTACCGAGCCGAGCCGAGCCGAGCCGAGCCGGCCGAGCCAAGCCAAGCGAGCCGGTATCCACCCCTAATCGGGGTTAATTTTGGAAAAATCAAGGGTTTTTGCAAAATAGCTAGGCGAATAAAATTTTGGATAGAAACACTACTTGCTTTATAGATAGCTAGCAAAATGTCCGTGCGTTGCAACGGGGTGACGATGCGGGAGGGAAGCGGGCGGAGGACAAAGGTCCAGGCGGCGCGCGGAGCTCGAGCGGCGACGGGAGGGAGGGGCGCAAACGCAGCGCGGATGGGAGTAGAAGAGAGGGACGTAGGAGGTCTTTTTTCATCCAAGCCCTCTCTTTCTTTTCAACATTGGGACTCGAGTTAATTTTATAAACAATCAAGGGGTTTTCGTAAAATAATACTTTTTTCTTCTTTAATTGGGTTTTCTTAAAATAGCCGGATGGATGCGGGTTAATTTTGAAAAAACTCAAGGGGTTTTCGCAAAATAGCCGGCAAAACAAAATTTGGGTGGAAACACTACTTGCTTTATATATAGGTATAGATATCGGGCTCAATACTCATACCTATATATCTATATATCTGTACCTATATATAAAGGAGGGTTTTCACCCAATTTTGTTCTGTCAGACAATTTTGCAAAAAAAACCTGAGTTGTTTCTAAATTAACCCGCAGTCCACCATCACGCACCGCACCGCCCGGCTGCTGCAGACGCTGGCGGTGTCGGAGTCGACGACGTCACCACGGACTCCGCCAAGCTGCCCTCCGCCCCCCCCCGCGTCCGTCGAGCCGTCGAGCGTGCGCCGAGAGGACTTCGAGAGGACTAATATCGCCAGCTTGACGAAAGAGCCAAGAAATGGATCTCCTGCCATGGCTTCTCGGCTTCGTAGTCAAGTACCCGGAGATCACGGTGTTCTCCGCCTGCTTCTTGCTGCTGTTCTGCAGGTTGAGGAGGACGAGGAAGCGGCCGGACCGGCTGCCGACGAACTGGCCGGTGGTCGGCGCGCTCCCAGCGATCATGGTGAACGCCGGGCACGTGCACGAGTGGGTGACAAAGTTCCTGCATGCGGCGGGGATGTCGTACATCGTCGAGGGGCCGTGGGGCTCGCCGGGGGACGTGCTGGTCATGGCCGACCCGACGAACGTGATGCCCGTGCACGGGGAGGAGCTCGCCGCCACCATCGCCCGCATCGACGCCAACGGCGGCGGGTGCGTCGACATGGACGAGTTTGCGGAGCTGTACGAGTCCGTCATGCGCGTCGGCGGCGGCGGCGACACCGGCGACGCGGAGGAGGCGAGCATGCGCGAGGCGTTCGACGTGTTCGACCGGAACGGCGACGGGTTCATCACCGTGGACGAGCTGGGCGCTGTGCTGGCGTCGCTGGGGATCAAGCAGGGCCGGACGCCGGAGGACTGCGGCCTCATGATCGGCCAGGTCGACAGGGACGGCGACGGCTGCATCGACTTCCTCGAGTTCAAGCAGATGATGCGCGGTGGCGCGTTCGCCAGGGTCCGGTGATCGACGGCGATCCGTCGTACGTCATCATCCATGCGAGCGTTCTGTCGTCTATACGTACGGTCGTTTGTTTGTTTAACATAGTAGCTTGTGCATGACAGTATATATGAGTGTGCGATTCACACGAGAATTTCGCAGAAAATGTATTGTGATCATAAGCTGATAAAATTTGGAGGTTGTAAAAACATAAGGCAGCCGCTATAAGAATCCTGATGTGCCTTTTTAATTATTGTTTGATCAACTTCGGCAACTACCCCAAGAGGGAGGAGTTCGCTGCCATGTTCGACGTGCTCGGCGGCGGCATCTTCAACGCCGACGGCGAGTCATGGTCGTTTCAGCGGCGGAAGACGCACGCGCTGCTGTCGGATGCGAGGTTCCGCGCCGCCGTCGCGGCGAGTACCGCGCGGAAGCTCGGTGGCGGGCTCGTGCCGCTGCTCGACGGGCTCGCCGCGTCGGGCGCGGCCGTGGACTTGCAGGACGTGTTCATGCGCCTGACGTTTGACCTCACGGCGATGTTCGTGTTTGGTGTCGACCCCGACTGCCTCGCCGCCGACTTCCCCACCGTCCCCTTCGCCAGGGACCGCGTCGCCGCCGCGCTCCGCTGGGCGGCAGGGCCCGGGCGGCCGGCGCAGGCTCCCTTCGCTGCCCACGACGTCACCACGGACTCCGCCACCGCCCACGACGTCAGCACGGACCAGCGCCGGCGCCGGACGCCTCCGACCCTGAATCTGAATTGGAATCCGAATATGAATTGGAATCCATGGCGTGTCCGAATCCAAGTCGATATCTTTTTATTTATAAATACCAAGCTTGATCTGTGGTTTTGTTTAATTATTTCTGGTTTGGTTTGGTTTGGGATCCTCGACCGTAGGTGCTGCTTGTGTCAACATAGTGCCTGGTTTGTCACTTTGCTCATCACTTCCATTTCTCTACTTATGGATGACACCATATGAGTACATGACTATAAACCCAAATCATATGTCAGTGCTATTGGTCTCTGTATTACACAGAAAATATATTTATTGTCTTTGAGAAAACAATGAAAACACTGAAAAGGCTCAGAAGAGGTGGCACTATAAACGAATTACAGGTATGATGTGGGAACAGACCCTGCTAGAGCTTTGCTTAGTTTATTTTGATTGAAGCTGTTCAAACTATATTGGTGCTTTGGTTTCCCCGTGTTTGCTGTGCTGCCCTTTCTTAAACTGTTAGACAACAGGTGCTATGAAAAGATATGCAATTAACTCATTTTGTGTTGTTTATCCTCTGTCCTAAAGTTCTTGTTGTGTATATTTTTCAGGCATTGAATCTGTTTATTGGTAGGAGGGAAAGGTGCGTTGTAGGAATTTCACCTCTGGACTGAATAGATTATCGATCTGATTGAGGTATGTGGATTGTCTTGTATGCAATATAGAACTGCATTGTAATTGTTCTATGGAAGTTGCTGACAGCCACATGAAGCTGAAATTTCTCGAGATGAATTTTTTGTGCATGGTCTGCAGACGCAGCTTCAGTTCACTATTCTCAGTAGTTAGTCCACTGGTATCTCTCTGTCATAACAAAATAACATGAAAAAATCATTAGGCCATCCAAATTAAAATATTACATGGTTTAAACAAGAATTGAGCATCCAAAAAGTTAAGGATGTGGACTACACTGCAATCACTCAGGATGCAATTCAATTACAGGTCACACAACATCTTTGAATTTACTTTTTCAGATGATTTCTGAATTTTTGCAAATTGGATTTGTCAGAGAATGCAGTCTCAAGTCTAAATGTGCCATCATATTTTACATAGAAATTTGATCAATCAACATTTTTTTACATGGGCTTACAAAGCCTTAAAAAACATAGGAAGAAACAAGAAAGAAATAAAAGGGTGAAGAAAGCAACTCAAGGGTGGCATGCTAGGCATGACCGTAACCGGAGAGTTTATTTTACACAGGGACGTTTGAACTACTATTATCCTGCGATATTAAGGTTTTGAGGTCTTTCACGCTTTCGGCTTGTCAAAACCAGAGCTTATCCATGATTCAAGTGATCATCCGTGATAATGGTGTGTCTGCATTGCATTCCTGAAAACCCTGTTGTTTCGTCCCGATAGCGATATTAACCTTCTAGCATGAGCATTTTATTTATACTAGCAAATGCCCGTGCGTTGCAACGGAACAATGACGCAGGGAGGGAAGCGAGGCGGAGGGCGAAGGTCCGGGCGGTGGCGCGGGAGCTCCGGCGACGACGGGGAGGGCGCAGCGCGGGCGTGGCGCGGATGGGGATGGAAGAGAGGGATGTAGGAGGTCTTTTTTTTCCATCCAAGCCCTCCCTTTCTTTTCAGCATTGGGATTGCGGGTTAATTTTATAAACACTCAAGGGGTTTTCTGCAAAATAACCAGATAGACGAAAATTTTGGATAGAAACACTACTTGCTTTATAGATAGTTATATATACATATATATATAACTTTGAAAGTAAGGGTATCTTCAACTTTATGTACCACTGGACCTTGATTAAGAAATAATATCAGATAGACATTTAGTCTAAGTTAATTTAATTTCACCAAATTAAGTCAAAAATATAATGAAAATAGATATTAACTTATTGATACTTTAAACCGATTAGAAATTTGGTAAAAGTTTAAAATATTTACGACTCGGATATTATTAGTTAGAAAAGTATATGATGAATAGGATAAGTTGCATCTATATCGACGGCAGCGCGCTAGCTCACGCGTGCAGCGTGTGCTCGGCCGCCGCTCAGGGCAATGCACGGCGTCGCAGGAGGCGCGTGAGTCGGGCTCGCCTGCTGGAGGTGAGGAAAGTGAGGCAACAATGGAGCGAGAGGTTATACGGATCGGAAATTTTATAGATTTGGACGAAAAATGATTTGATGATCGAAAAGTTATAGATTTTTTAAGTAGTTAAGATAAGCTCTATCGTATGTATAACTGGGTTTTTTTAAAAAATAGCCAGGCGGATTGCGGGTTAATTTTGGAAAAACTCAAGGGGTTTTCTGCAAAATAGCCAGGCAGAACAAAATTTGGGTGGAAATACTACTTGCTTTATAGATAGTTATAGATTATAGATATGCATATTTTGGCATCATATAGGGCCTACTTAAGTGGAAATTCATGAATTGTTGGTGAGAAAATAAATCACAATCTTGACTGTTCCTTTTTTCCGGCACTAATACCAATCCAAGAAGATTTTGGAGTTCACATCAACCAAGATTTTGATCAAGCTGCAATTTTTGAATAGTTAATTTTTCCGCTTTTGTCTACTAGTTATATACAAATACTACTGTATTGTAAGAGCACACAAACTCCAGTCATGGATCAGTAAATCAAACAATTTTACATTTAGACTTTCGAAAATTTTTATTTTGATCTTTCTATGAGCATACAATAGGGACTCGCTTAGACTTTCTGAACAGGAAAAACTTACATTTAGATGTGGGCGGATAGGGGGATCAGCAAGGGAAGCAGGTGAACGAATGTAGATAATTTGGGAGCCAAGTGTTGGCTGAGCTTCACACGAAAAGAAAACAAGAAGCAAAAGGATATTGGGTTAGACTGCCTCGTCAATATAACTAGGAAAAGAAAGGAATAGTTGGATGTTATCGTAGATTTGGCAGAGCTCGTTGGGTTTGTGGCAATGTTATGTGCAAAGTTAGAGTTAGTCACATTAGATTTTTTATATGACGTTGTTTACATACTAGCTTTAGTTTGTATTTTTCAATAGAACAAAATAAAACATAACTTTAATATCCAAATTAAATTAAATTAAATCCAAATCACTCACGGCCTCAGATGAAGACATAAAGAAAAAAATAAATTGAAACTACATGAGACTTCAACTTTGAAATAATTACGATAAAATAAAATGATGCCCGTTGCAACGCACGGGCATATTTACTAGTACTATATATAAGGCAAGTAATGTTTTTACCCAAATTTTGTTTTGCCTGGCTATTTTGCAGAAAACCCCTTGATTTTTTTCAAAATTAACCCGCAGTCTGTCTAGCTATTTTAAAAAAACCAATTAAAAAATAAAAATGGTTATTTTGTAGAAAACCCCTTGACTGTCTATAAAATTAACCTGCAGTCCCAATATTGAAAAGAAAGAGAGGGCTTGGATGAAAAAAAACTTCTGCGTCCCTCTCTTCTGCCCCCATCCGCGCCGCGCCTGCGTCCCTCCCTCCCGTCGCTGCTCGAAGCTCCCGTGCCGTCGCCTGGACCTTCGTCCTCCGCCTGCTTCTCTCCCTGCATCGTCATTCCATTGCAACACACGAGCATTTTGCTAGTATCTATAACTATCTATAAAGCAAATAGTATTTCTACTCAAATTTTGTTTTGCCTGGCTATTTTGCAGAAAACCCCTTGAGTTTTTTCAAAATTAACCCGCAGTCCGTCTGGCTATTTTTAAAAAACCCAATTAAAGATAAAAAGGGGTTATTTTGCAGAAAACCCCTTGACTATTTATAAAATTAACATGTAGTCCCAATGTTGAAAAGAAAGAAAGGGCTTGAATGAAAAAAAGACCTCCTCCGTTTCTCTCTTCTACCCCCATCCACGCCGCGTTTGCGCCTCTCCCTCCCGTCGCCGCTCGGAGCTCCCGCGCCGCTGCTTGGACCTTCGTCCTCTGCCTGCTTTCCTCCCCGCATCGTTGTTCCGTTGCAACGCACATGCATTTTGCTAGTATATATATATACTAGCAACTATGCCCGTGCGTTGCAACGGGTGAAGTCGAGACACGACGCGGATGGAGACGGGAGGGAGGGGCGTAGGCGCGGCGCGGCGCCGCGTGCGGATGGGGACAGGAGGGAGGGGCACAGGGAGGAAGAGGCGCATGAGGTCTTTTTTTCATCCAAACCCTCCCTTTCTTTTCAGCATTGGAACTATGGGTTAATTTTATAAACACTCAAGGGGTTTACTGCAAAATAGCCAGGCAAAACAAAATTTTGGGTGGAAACACTACTTGCTTTATAGATAGTTATAGATATATATACACACGCGCTCTGATATGACTTGTTATCACATATTAAAGACCCAAACCTAGAGAACTATGAGATTACTAATATATGCATAGACTATCTAAATATATGATAGCTCATATTTTGATTAATTGATATTAATGTGTCTTGAATTGCATGAACACAAGTTTTGGCCCAACAACAAAATCAGGATCAGGATGTATCTTCTCGAAACAACGGTGAGAAGCAAAAAAATGAATTATTCAAATTTGCAGTCACAAGCCAGTAACTGCCATACTTAATTTGTAGCTCTCAAGTATATTGCTGATTGATGCCTTATGTTTTTTCACGTGATTTTGTTCGTTTAAATGAGCTGCAGGAGGCTGATTTCATAGTGATCTACTCCGATATCAAGTCCTGAAAATATATAATGTTCATTCTGTTGTTCCCTCTTCCCATCTGTTCTTCTTACATGCTCTGAATTGAAGTCAGCTGTGATTTTGAGTGCAACCACGCAATCATGGTTGTAATCTCAGCACAACTTGATCTAGATGCATGACGCATATGTATGAGTAGTTTGCATGCCACTGTTTATCTACAGTATATATATGTTTGCATTGCATATAGTGGAGCAGTAGTTTATTTAACAAATCAACTTGGTTTTAAATAATTAACTAAGATATGTTCTTGCAATTGGTGCATTTAACATGACAGTTTATGCAAAGGAGAAGATATTGCATATCCTGATTTCAATTGCTCCTAAAGTTATGCAAAAAAAGAAGAGATGCAATTGTTAATGTGTATATATCATTAAGGGCTAAAGAATTACATTCCTTCATCATAAACATAGATTAAGTATCACGTCGAACGGGAAATTGCTCACTTCCAAAAAAAATCTGGGTGCATATATGAGTTACGTCGAGCGTGAGATTGCTCAATATCTATGTAAAAGTATGGCTAAAACTTCCTAGCTTTCCCATTGAACGATAAATTCAGGAAGCTGCATAAATTCTGGAACTAATGAACCATGATAACCTCCTCATTCCAGATGGGCACTTTTATTTTTTTAGATGGTCATGTACCTTAGTTGCATTGTGAATTTACTTTTTACTGCAGACTGTCAAAACTGAAATATGTCTTCATCTGTGTACTGTGACCGAGCTTTAAATCTGATATGTGGTGGACTAAATCGAGAATCACTTCTCTTTTCTTGGGGGAAGTTATTTCATTTTTATAACATTGCTTCATTTCCATGTAGGAAGTTCCCTATTTATCATCTTCAAATGATTATGTTGGTTGCTGTTCATCGGATAGGACAATTGAGCCATCCTGCTCCACTTGCTCTGTGAGGCCTGAAAATGAAAGGTTGGCATCATCACTGCCAGGAAAACTAGTTCAATACCCTGAGAAACCTGGGGAACCAAATTGTCGATACTACATGAAATTTGGGGAACGTAAACATATGGCATTCTGCAAAATACAACCATCCCAAAGATATGTTCAATTTCAAGAGCACAAATACTATCAGATCAGATTCCTTATGCATGCATTGATGGATGTAATCTTCGTTGCCAGATTGTTTGCAAGTTGTTTTGGTTCAAATAAAACATCTGAGTCGTGTTGTGTTCACGGCGGATGAAAGAATAGCTGACTAGGTTTAGTTTGTTGTTTTTCAGTTGTTTCAGTTAGAGTAGCGCCTGACTTTTTCGTAACTCCTTAGCAGCGCAGATCGATCGTGAGATGGCACGGTCAAATAGGATCGGTGCGGTTTTGGGGGATCTTTTCGTTTCTTGTAACAAACTCTTGGAGTTCGGAGTATAAAATAACAAGAGAGAACCGAGAAAAGCTGCCAAGTTCATCGCAGCACCAAAACTCTGTTCGTCCCCTGTTTTTCGTTTTCGTCAGGTCACTGTTGCCGTCTGAAAAATCCTTGTGTTTTTTAGAATTGGTTGAGAGATAAACAGAGCTGATTCGGGAGCCGAGAGAGATAGGTTAGCTAATCCCAACAAGTGGTATTAGAGCGGTTCACTGCCGATCCTGATGCCATGTCGAGCGATGATGGAAACCAACGTTATACCCGCCGCCGCGGCAGACGAGCGATGGCGGAAGCGGCAGGTCCGGCGGCGGTACTGAAGGGCAAATCGTGCAGCAAGCACCGAGGGAGATTGGCGTGCCACTGTGCTACCACGTTCTGACAAGAACCAACTATACTGACTGGGCTCTGCTGATGCGCGTGAACCTGCAGGCACAAGGCCTGTGGGCGGCTATCGATCCAGGCTACGTCGAGTTCAAGGAGGACCGGCAAGCGATGGCGGTTCTTCTCCAGGCGGTCCCGAAGGAGATGCTGCGGCCCCTGTCTAAGATGTCTGGGAAGCAATCAAGACGATGCGCGTCGGGGTGGAGCGTGTCCGGGAGGCACGGGAGCAAGCGCTGCGCTCATAATATAAGATGATTCAGTTCAAGGACGGCGCGAAGATGGAAGAATTCGCCCTCCGACTACACGCGCTCGTCATCGACATTCGAGAGATGGGGGGTGTTCTCACCGATGAACACATGTTGAAGAAGTTGTTGCGAGTGGTGCCAATGCACTATCGATAGCTTGCAATGTCCATCGAGCAACTACTCGACCTGAAGACGATGCCCTTGGAGGAGCTGGTTGGGCGTCTGTCGACGATTGACTCCTACAATCCCGCCGGCGTGGCTGGCGAAACTCAGGGCGGCTTGGTGCTGCTCACTGAAGAAGATTGGGCCTCTAGACTCAAGAAGAAGAAGGAACAACCGAACAACTCCCCTGGCGCAAAGAGCACTGGTTCGTCCCCAAGCCCTAAGAAGCCATGGCGGGGGAAACGCAGGGGTCAGGGCCGCTCCGGTGAGGGCGGGTCGAGCAAGGAAAGTGGCGCGCCGACGGCTCCACGAGACAAATCGTCAGTTCGATGCTACAACTGTGACAATTTTGGGAACTTTGCCAAGGAGTGTCGCAAGTCGCGTCGTGAACGGCGCCAGCAGGCTCATGCTGCGGAAGCCCAAGAGGAGCCAGTGCTGCTGATGGCGACGGCGACCGCCATGGTTACCGCGAGCGTCGCGGCAGTGCCCGGGACAGTTGTTCTGGAAGAACCTCATGCTCAGCTCCATGTGAGGTGTCAGGAGGAGCTACAGTCAAATCGGTGGTACTTGGATACAAGGGCTAGCAACCATATGTCCGGAAGGAAGGAGTTCTTCACCGAGCTAGATGAGAATGTGCGCGGGGTGGTCCGATTCGGCGACGGATCGGTGACCGACATTTGTGGGTTTGGTGATGTGACCCTAGAATGCTACAATGGTGCTCACCGGATCGTGTCTGGGGTATACTACATCCCAAAATTGAAGAGCAATCTCATCAGTCTTGGGCAGCTAGACGAGAACAGCTACGTAATACACATAGAAGACGGAGTGATGACGATCCGCGACCAGGCCCGGGCACTGGTAGCAAAGGTGACAAGGATAGAAGGGCGTTCGTATATGCTCGATCTCAAGATGGCGGAACTTGTGTGCTTGGAGGCGAAGTGTGACGAGATGTCGTGGCTGTGGCATGCACGCTACGGGCACCTCAACTTTGGCTCCTTGCGCCGATTGGCTCAGGGCGCGATGGTGCGCGGTCTGCCCGACATTGATCAGGCAGAGCGCGTCTGTGATTGCTGCCAAATCACGAAGCAGCGGCGAGCGCCGTTCCCGTTGGAGGCCGAATTTCGTGCAAGCGAGCCACTTGAGCTCGTCCATGGTGACCTCTCTGTGTTAGAATTGATCTCCTCCCGTTGGGCCCAACGGCCCAACGGGGATCCTTGACCGCGCCTGATCGGGGCGCCCAGCCTCCTGTGGCTGGTGGGCCCCTGTCGCCTGCGCCATATAAAAGGGGTGAGGGCCGGGGCGGCACACGACACAAGAATCGCTGCCGCCGCCAAGCCTCACCCACAAACCCTAGCCGATCTAACAGCGGGGGCGCAGTAGCGACGGAAGCGCCACCACCGCGCTCCCACGACATCCACACCGACGCACTACGCCGGCGTGCGACCACCATGGCCGACGGGCAGCCCTCGAGCTCTCACTCCACCGGTAACCCTACTCCCCTTTCTCTCATCTAATGTGTTATAATCGATCTACCAGAATAAACCCTATTAGCATCGGTGCCTAGTGATCCTAGAGTTTTAACATTGGTATCGAGCTTCCTAGTGCATCGATCTAATTAGGGTTGCAAAATCCGGCAAAGAGAAAACCGATCCGATCGGATCGGAAAAGAAATGAGAAAACTGGATCAAAAGAAAAGAAATAATTTACCTCGTCGGTTTTGGCCGCCGGGGCAAATGGCGCCGTGACGGAGCCGGTCGACGGCGGCGCACGCACCCTAGGGTGCATGCGCGCGCCGACGACAGGGCCCGAGGCGGCGCCACCATCCTCCGCACCTCGTGGCCGTCGTGGAGCTTGCGCCGGTCACATAGAGGAAGGAGGAGAAAGAAGAGAGAAAAGATGGCCGTCGGCCATGGCTCGCCGCCATGGCGCCGGCGGCGAAAGGAAGAGGAGAAGGCGGCGCCGTGGCGATGCGCTAGGGTTAGGGTTTCGGCGGGACCGGAATGCACAAACCCTAGTTAGGGTTAGGGTTTCGGCCGACCGCTCCCTTTTAACTCTCCCGAAAATGGCGCTCGGTCGTCGGATCCATCCGACGGCCGAGATCGAGGCGGGGCGCGCGGCGTGTTTTGGGCCGTTTTGGCGGCCCAGCCGTCGGCTGCTGGGCCCCGAGCCCGTACGCACTCACGGCCAAGTAGGCCGAAAGCAAGTGGGCGGGAAAAGGAAGAAAAAAAGAAAAGGAAGAAAAAGGAGGGAAAAGAAAAAATACAAGTTTTATTGTTTTTTATTTTGTACGCTTAAATGATTTTTATTTAGTTTAAAGTTTCATTGCAAAATTGACAAATATTGTTGAAACTGACGTTTCTAAAATTGAATTTCGAACCAACGGGAGAATTTCAATTTTAGAAATTTTATTTATGGTATATGATGTTGCTATTTTCTGACCAATGTTGTTAACTGCAATATCATGCTATGTATTATGCCTAATTTCGCCCAACGGTGATGTAGGCTTAATGCATAGGAAGGTTATGTGATATCTTATTTCTCACTTTTCATGATCAATTTTCAGAGGTTACTCCTTGATGGGATGCATAAAAGATATCCCGACCCTACAAGGAGATAACTACGGTGAATGGAAAAGAAAGCTCGACCTTGCATTTATCTTGGGAGAGGTGGACCGGTGCTAACCACACCTGTCCTATAGAGCCCGCCGCATTAGTCGAGGCAACACAGTCAAACGCGACTTTGAAAAAGAGAAAAAGAAAATGCGACCTTAGACAACTATATATAGTTGAAAAGGCAAAGTGGACCTCGGCCAACAAGAAATATATGGTGTGGTAAAGAATACAATTGAGCAGCTATTGTAGGCTCAATTCCGAGACCGACAATGTCTCGAGTATCTAGAAAGGATAAAGACCCCACATGGTTCTTCAAAGACTCATGCCACGAACTCATAAAGGACCTTGTCACCGATGTACACTGGAGGTGGCATTAGGGATTTTATCCTACGAAGAGTGCACAAAATGCAAGACTAAAGCAATGGGACTTGGATCTAAAGGAGGACTTTTTGGTTCACCCGATCATGTCTCGATTGCCAAAGGAGTTTGATCCTTTCATTCTCAATTACAATGTGCACCCAGAGAACTGGACCTTTGATACTCTTCTTGCACAATGTGTACAAGAGGAGGAGAGGATTAGGCCCAAAAATGGTGGCGTTATCAACTACGTTGGTAGCCCAAAGAAAAGGAACTATAGACCGTCCCAATCAAAGGACAAACAGCCTCAAAAGCCCCAAGGTCAACACTAACCTCAGCAAAAGCAATTTACAGTGGGGACAAACCAGTGCCTGTATTGCAAGAAGGAAGGACATTTCAAGAAAGACTGTCCGATTTCTTAAAGATGATAATGGCAAAGAAAGGTGAGAATTTTATCACTTTTGTAAATGAATCCTTGTATGCTAGTTATTCGAAATCCACATGGTGGATCGATTCGGAGCAACTATTCATGCCTCCAACTCCTTACAGGGATTCCATTTGACGAGGACTACGCAAAGAAGCGAAAGCAACGTTAAAGTCGCAAATGGAGTTGAAGTGAAAGTTGAAGCCGTCGGAAATCTCAATCTCAAACTTGATAACGGCTTTATCCTTCCACTCCGAGATGTTTTTATGTCCCATCTTTGCATAGAAACTTGATTAGTGTGCTATGTTTGGCGAAGATGACTATTATTGTTATTTTGACAAAGTACAATGTCGCATAATTCATAATAATGAATGTGTGAGTCTCGCCTTCCGACGAGACAAACTTTATATGCTGCCTATGCATGAAAGTGTGAATGTTCTATGCAATGATGCAAATGATGTGAATGATGGGTCCTCGTTGACAAAAGAAAATAAGAAAAGAAAGAGAATTCCTAATGTCTCATCGAAATTGTGGCACTGTCGTTTAGGCCACATTTCGAGGGGGAGAATAGAGAGACTAGTTAAGAATGAAATTCTTCCTCCACTGGAGTTCTCAGATTTAGAACAATGCATAGAATGCATCAAAGGAAAATATACAAAGCACATTAAAAAGGGTGCAAATAGAAGTGCAGGAACATTGGAGATCATTCACACAGATATTTGTGGTCCATTTCTCGTTAAAAGTGTGGATGGTTATGACTCTTTCATAACATTCACAGATGATTACTCCAGATATGGTTATATTTATCCAATTAAAGAAAGATCGGAAGCTTTGGATAAATTCAAAGTATTCAAAGCTGAAGTTGAAAATCAACATGATAAAAGGATTAAAATAGTAAGATCCGATCGTGGGGGGGGAGTACTACGGTCGGCATACTCCTTATGGACAAGTCCCAGGACCTTTTGCAAAGTTTCTAATGGAAAATGGTATAGTCGCCCAATATTCTACACCGGGCGAGCCTCAACAGAATGGGGTGGCTGAACGGCGTAACCGTACCTTAATGGATATGGTGCGCAGCATGATGAGCTACTCCACCCTACCATTGGGTTTATGGATGGAGGCGTTAAAAACCGCCGTTCATATTCTCAACAGAGTACCTAGCAAATCGGTGCCCAAAGCACCGTACGAGCTATGGACCGGAAGAGTACCCTCGCTAGCTCACCTCCGTGTGTGGGGGAGTCCTGCGGAGGCTAAAGTATTTAACCCAAACATCGGGAAATTGGATCCCAAAACAGTCAGTTGTCATTTCATTGGCTATCCTGACAGATCGAAAGGTTATCGTTTCTACTGTCCGAACAGTTATACAAAGTTTGTGGAAACGAGACATGCTGTCTTCTTGGAAGACGAAATGATAAGGGGGAGCACGGTAGCTCGAGTGATTGATCTTGAGGAGAAGCGGGAATCTATACCCACTTCGACGATTCGGGAACCTTTCTTCTCACTACCTGTTGATGTTGCGCCTGCAATGCCTGACGTTGCGGCTCCAACACCTGTTGTTCGCTCTCCCGTGGTGGAAACGAATAGAAATGAGGAACCTGTCCTTCAGGATCCATCAGAAAACACTACCACACATGAGGAGGAGCAACAACAGCCTCAAATAGAAGATGTGCCAAATCAGGAGACTCCACAAGAGTCTCAAACAGAAAATGTGCCAAATGTTGAGGCCCCTAGAAGGTCTGAAAGAGTAAGAAGAAAAGCTATACCTGATGATTATCAGGTGTATAACACAGAAGAATCTCATATAGAGGATGATCCCGCCTCATATGAAGAGGCCATGAGAAGCGCCCGCTCATCCAAATGGCTGGAAGCCATGGAAGATGAAATGAAATCCATGAAATTAAATGACGTTTGGGATTTGGAGGAAATTCCTAAAGGAGCCAAAACAGTGAGAGTTGTAAATGGGTCTACAAAACAAAATGTGACTCCAAAGGGAATATAGAAAAGTTTAAGGCGCGACTTGTGGCAAAAGGATTCACACAAAGAGAAGGAATTGATTACAATGAGACATTTTCTCCAGTCTCTTGTAAAGATTCTTTCGAATAATAATGGCACTAGTGGCACATTACGACTTGGAATTACATCAAATGGATGTAAAACGGCATTTCTAAATGGAGATTTAGAAGAAAGAGTCTATATGGCACAACCAAAAGGTTTTGTCATGAAAGGAAAAGAGAATATGGGATGTCGATTAAAGAGATCCATTTATGGATTAAAGCAAGCTTCGAGACAGTGGTACTTGAAGTTTGATGGAACAATAAAAAAATTTGGTTTCCAAGAAAACGTTGAGGACAACTGCATTTATACAAAGTTCAAGAATGGGAAATTCATATTTTTGATTCTGTATGTGGATGACATTCTACTGGCAAGTAGTGATGTTGGTCTTCTACAGGGAACAAAAGAATTCTTGTCCTCAAACTTTGACATGAAAGATCTTGGTGAAGCATCATACGTTTTGGGCATAGAGATTCACCGAGATAGAAGAAAGTATGCACTGGGATTGTCTCAAAAGGGATATATAGAAAAGGTATTGAAGAAATTCAACATGTCGAAATGCAGTGCTACACCTGCTCCTATAGTGAAGGGCGAAAGATATGGGGAATGGCAATGCCCCAGAAATAAGTTCGAGCTCGATGAAATGAAGTCAAAGCCATATACTTCGGCTGTTGGAAGCCTACAGTATGCATAAGTGTGCACACACCCTGACCTATCTTTTGTCACCGGGTTACTTGGCAGATTTCAAAACAATCCAGCCCGAGCACGAAAATTGGTAAAGAAAGTCCTGCGATATGCGCAAGGAACGAAAGGCCTTATGTTGACATACGTAAGATCCGACTCACTCCAAATAGTGGGTTATTCGGACTCGATTTTGCCACGAGATAAGACAAAGTCAACATCCGGATACGTGTTCACTCTTGCAGGGGGAGCTATTTCATGGAAAAGCTCTAAACACCATCACCGCAGGTCTACAATGTATGCCGAATTTATAGCATGTTATGAGGCCACGGGCAGTGAACGGCTAAAGAAGTTCATACCCGGTTTGAGAGTGGTTGACAGATTGAGAAACCACTAAAGTTATATCGCGACAATGAACTGCAGATCGTACTCTCACAACAATCGAGTCAAGTGGTGCTACCAAACACATTGACATAAAGTATTATGTTGTGAAGGATAAAGTCCGGATCAAACAATAAGTCTCGAGCATATAAAGACGAAAAAATGCTCGCGGATCCGCTA
Organism: Oryza australiensis; assembly: GCA_019925245.2. Classification (NCBI taxonomy): domain Eukaryota; kingdom Viridiplantae; phylum Streptophyta; class Magnoliopsida; order Poales; family Poaceae; genus Oryza; species Oryza australiensis. The sequence continues at coordinate 1,046,231 of JAIFGZ020000583.1, read as the reverse complement.
ACGAAAGGCCTACCACCCAATTTGTTCAAGGAACATGTAGCCGCATGGGTTTAAGGGAAGCCTTATGATTCTGGACTCAGGGCCCAAAAGTTAAAGTATGAAGTATCTGTTTCTGAACAGAGATGTGTATAGTGGCTATTGAATCTATCGGCGATTGACCGTGATGATGAGATATGCTCTATACGTTAATTTGTGATGAAACAGACAAAGGTTAAAAGTAATAGTAAAGAGATCAAGGGGAAGAATGTTAGAATTGATCTCCTCCCGTTGGGCCCAACGGCCCAACGGGGATCCTTGGCCGCGCTGATCGGGCGCCCGGCCTCCCGTGGTGGTGGGCCCTGTCGCCCGTGCGTCATATAAAAGGAGTGAGGGCGGGCGGCACACGACACAAGAATCGCTGCCGCCGCCAAGCCTCACCCACAAACCCTAGCCGATCTAACAGCGGGGGCGCAGTAGCGACGGGAAGCGCCACCACCACGCTCCCACGACATCCACACCGACGCACTACGCCGGCGTGCGACCACCATGGCCGACAGGCAACCCTCGAGCTCTCACTCCACCGGTAACCCTAATCCCCTTTCTCTCATCTAATGTGTTATAATCGATCTACCCGAATAAACCCTATTAGCATCGGTGCCTAGTGATCCTAGAGTTTTAACACTGTGGACCTATAAGCCCAGCTACACCCGGAGGTAAACGACATTTTCTGTTGTTGGTCGATGATAAATCACGGTACATGTGGATTGTGTTGCTTGCCACCAAGGATCAGGCTCCTGAAGCGATCAAGAAGGTGCAGGCTCGAATTGAGCTTGAATGCGGATTCAAAATCCGAGTCCTCCGCACGGACCAGGGGGTGAATTCACCTCGATGGAGTTTGGTGAATATTGTGCGGGGCGTGGGCTGCATCGCCATCTCACCACGCCTTACTCGCCACAGCAAAACAACGTTGTTGAACGTCGCAACCAAACCATTGTGGGGATGGCGAGGAGTTTGTTGAAATCAAAAGGGATGCCGAGAAGATTTTGGGGCGAGGCCGTGGTTGCCGCGGTCTACATCCTGAATAGGGCGCCGACCAAAGCACTGGAGGGGATGACACCGTATGAAGCTTGGTATGGAAAACGACCGAATGTGCACTACTTTCGAACATTTGGTTGTGTTGTATTTGTGAAGAACACGAAGCCTCATCTATCTAAACTCGAAGACAGGAGCAAGCCGATGGTGTTCTTGGGTTATGAAGAGGGCAGCAAGGCATACAGGGTGTTCGATCCTGTGGGAAATAGGGTTCATGTTACACGATATGTGCTGTTTGATGAGAAGAGGGGATGGAACTGGAAGGCGCATGGAGATTCAAGTGGTGCATGCGAGGATTTTGTGGTCTCTTACTCGTTTCATCCCGTGCCGGACGGTGAACAGTGGTCCGGTGCGCACAACAACGAGAACGCAGGGCCAAAACGAGGAAGTTGGAGCTCACCGTCCACAGCCAGCAGCTCAACCCTGGCGACACCATACTTTGTGCAAGCTCCTATACCACCTGATGTAAGCTTTGCTACCCCACCAACTAATGCTTCACAGCCATCGGATGAGGTACCCCGCCGGTATCACACGATTGAAAGTCTCAACGACGCCACAAGTCCGGTACTGAATTATGAGTATTCAGAGTTGTGCTTGCTTGCGGCAGATGAGCCGGTGAATTTTACAAAGGCAGAGAAGGAGAAGCATTGGCAACTGGCGATGATGGAGGAAGTTAAGTCAATTGAGGAAAACAAAACCTGGGTGCTTACTGATCTGCCGACGGGACATCGTGCAATCGGTCTCAAGTGGGTTTTCAAGACAAAGAAGGATCCTGCCGGCAAAGTAGTCAAGTACAAGGCACGGTTGGTGGCAAAGGGCTATGTCCAGAAGCAAGGAATTGATTTTGAGGAAGTGTTTGCACCAGTGGCTTCAATTGAAACAGTGAGGCTGTTGTTGGCTCTTGCTGCTCACGATGGTTGGGAAGTACATCACATGGATGTAAAGTCAGCTTTTCTGAATGGAGACTTGGAGGAAGAAGTGTATGTGAGCCAACCACAGGGATTTGAGGTTGAAGGACAGGAAGACAAAGTGCTAAGATTGTATAAAGCACTGTATGGGCTCCGGCAGGCTCCTAGAGCGTGGAATTCAAAGCTGGACGCCACACTTGTCAAGATGGGTTTTCAGACAAGTCCATTAGAATATGCTGTGTATAGGAGAACGGCTGTCAATGCAATTCTTGTTGTTGGAGTATATGTTGATGACTTGGTGATAACTGGATCAAGTCTGAAAAAAATAGGAAGGTTCAAACTCGAAATGCAAGAGGTGTTCAAGATGACTGATCTGAGATTGCTAAGTTATTATCTGGGTATGGAGGTGCAGCAAACTGAGAAGGGAATCACTTTGTGTCAGTCAGGTTATGCTGTCAATATCTTGAAGAAAAGTGGCATGGATGGCTGTAACCCGTGTAAGGTACCCATGGAAACTCGACTGAGGTTAAGCAAGTTCAGTTCTAATCCTCCAGTAGATGCAACTTACTACAGAAGCATAATTGGGAGTTTGAGGTATTTGGTGAATACACGGCCAGATATTGCTTATTCAGTTGGGTACTTAATCAGATTTTTGGAGAAGCCAACCTCTGAACACATGGCTGCAGTGAAACATGTGTTGAAGTATATAGCCGGGATTCTGAATTAGGGATGTTTTTTTGGTAGAAAGGCAGAAGAGGATTGTTGTCTATTGGGCTATTGTGACAGTGATATGGCTGGAGATATAGATGACAGGAAAAGCACCTCGGGAGTGTTATTCAAGTTAGGAGAAAATTTGATTACATGGCAGTCACAGAAACGGAAGATTGTGGCTCTCTCATCATGTGAAGCCGAGTATATTGCTGCAACCACAGCTGCATGTCAAGGCATTTGGTTGGCTCGGCTGATCTCTGAAATTACCGGTGAGAAGAAGAAACGTGCAATGTTGTGCATTGACAACAATCAGCAATAGCCCTGTTCAAAAATCCAGTACTGCATGATAGAAGCAAACATATTGACACTCGATATCATTTCATTTGTGAGTGTGTGGAGAAGGATGAGATTGATGTGGAGTATGTGAAGACTGAAGATCAAATTGCAGATTTACTGACAAAACCGCTGGGCAGGATCAGGTTTCAGAGTCTTCGGGAAAGGATTGGAATGACAGAAGTCAGGCAACCAAGATTAGGGGGTGTTTGATGGATGTAATCTTCGTTGCCAGATTGTTTGCAAGTTGTTTTGGTTCAAATAAAACATCTGAGTCGTGCTGTGTTCACGGCGGATGAAAGAATAGCTGACTAGGTTTAGTTTGTTGTTTTCCAGTTATTTCAGTTAGAGTAGCGCCTGACTTTTTCGTAGCTCCTTAGCAGCGCAGATCGATCGTGGGATGACACGGTCAAATAGGATCGGTGCGGTTTTGGGGGATCTTTTCGTTTTTTGTAACAAACTCTTGGAGTTTGGAGTATAAAATAACAAGAGAACCGAGAAAAGCTGCCAAGTTCATCGCAGCACCAAAACTCTGTTTGTCCCCTGTTTTTCGTTTTCGTCAGGTCACTGTTGCCATCTGAAAAATCCTTGTGTTTTTTAGAATTGGTTGAGAGATACACAGAGCTGATTCGGGAGCCGAGAGAGATAGGTTAGCTAATCCCAACATGCATGACCAGGTTTGTGTGGGGTGATCTAGTCGTAGTAGTTTTTCGTTTTTCAGTATTTATGAACAATTTCACTAGTTTGGTTCTTCTCATTGACCGTGTAATAACACAGTAAGAATCTGATTACCTGCTATTATCTTTAAGATTAAGATGAGTGATCTGTTATACCTGCCACTGCAGACAGCAGTTTTGGAAAACCAATCTGGGTTACCTTCAGCTGTTGATAAGGCCAGAGCTCACACAACAAATCAGAGGGGAAAGCCGAGATGAGGTGATGCCACTGTCTTCCATTGTTTGTTTTATTCTTATGTAGCGTGAATCTTATGTTCTCCGCTGGCTGCATTGCTTGATTTTTGTCTTGTGAATTCACAGGTGTTTGTGTGTATATGTGGAGAGAAACTTCGTTCCGTACGGATTTCAATAGAACAACAGTAAAAGAGCTTGTTGTGTCTGCTCTTAAGAGAAGGGGCATCAAATATTGTGATATCTATGTGACCTTGCGTGGGAAAATTCTGAAAGGAGAGCAGATCCTAAGCTCCATATCCGACTGAAGACATTCGGCGACAACTGTTACGCAATAAATATTTAGGATCACAACCTTTATCTTAATCATATTGGAAAGCAGGAGATTCTTATTTTTTTAGCTAGTCTAATGAAGGTCAAACATGATTTTTTTCGTTTTGGCTCCTTCAAGATTAAAGATGGTTCTCAAGTTAGATTTTGGGAAGACAAATGGTTGGGTAATGCCTCGTTAGGAGAACAGTATCCGTGTCTCTATAACGTAGTTAGACATAAACATTTGACCATAGCTCAGATCTTCCAAAACAATACTCCGTGCTTTTCATGGCGAAGGGATTTAATTGGGTCAAAACTAGCCGCTTGGCATAACTTACTGCCTCAACTAGCTGATCTGGTCATGGTACAGGAGCAAGATGAGTTTCACTGGAATCTTACCCTGAATCGGATTTTCTTGGTCAAATCTTATTAGCTAGCTCTAACACATACATGGGTTCCAAATATCAATAAACAAATTTGGGAGTTGAAAGTACCTTTAAAAGTTAAAATTTTCCTTTGGTATTTACGTTGCGGCGTGATTCTTACTAAGGACAACCTTGCTAAAAGGAATTGGAAAGGAAGCAAGACATGTTGTTTTTGTCATCATGATGAAACCATCCAACATTTATTCTTTCACTGTCGTTTATTTTGTTTGGTGTGGTCTATCATTCACTTGACCTCTAATTTAAAACCTCCTTGCAATTTTTGTCATATGTTCAGAAGTTGGCTATCATGTGTTCCTCCTCGCAATGTTTGTCGTATGTTCGGAAGTTGGCTATCATGTGTTCCTTTGGTCATGAGGAACCTACTTTTGATGGGTGTAACTGCTCTTTGTTGGTCCATTTGACTAAACAGAATAAAACAATTTTTGATAACAAGATGGTGTATTCTCCTTTGCAGGTTATCACTTTAGCTACCCGGTGGCTCCGTACTTGGTCATCCTCTACTGACCTAGACAACAGAATACTATTATGGTGGTATCGCGTCAGTTGGACTAGGTGACGCAGAAGTTTTTTACCCAGGAGCATGGGTGGCGGTCTAGTCCACGGATTGATAGCCACTAAGATTTTGTTTTTGGTCAACTTTTCTGATTGGGAGTCGTGATGAGTGTGTCTTTATTTTTCTTTTTCTTTTTTTGGGCTGTGTGCAGTCTATGCAGAGGCCGAAGGTGACTCAGTTTGATTGTATCACCTTGATGTAATTAACCGAGTCTAAATAAAGCTTCCATTTTCTAAAAAAATATCTGTCTACCCAAGTACCTGTATTCATGTGAAGCCAAAGATAAGGGGTGGAATGTAAGTACTATGTATTCCAACCATTTACTTTTAGAGTAAATTTCAAAAAACTACAACTATCTTATCAAAATTATCAATTTGTTACAAGTTTACCTTTCATTTTAGAGAACTGCAACAATAATGTACAATATTATCAGAAAGCTACAAATTTTGGTTGTCTCAACCTGTCATATACATTTAGGGTTGAAAACGAACGAAAAAAATCCCGTCCCGTACCGCCCGTTTTTTCCACATTTGACCCAACCATTTTTGTTTTTTTGGAAAAATCCGGAAACGGGACAGAAACGAGGCAGACATTTTTTTGTCTGTATTTTGGAATACCGTATTTGGTCGGGATATTTCTGCATTTTTCGGAATTTTTCGTTTTTGCAACACACAGCCCATGCCAAGTCGCCAACTGTTGATGAGAAATTTCTCTCACGCGCTGGCCTGGGAGATCTGCTTAGCTCCAGTGCAGGTCCTTCTCGGCTGACTGTGCAGTACAGGGCGTGCCAGTTGGTTTGATCTGTTAACCAACAAGAAAAATAAAGATATATGCGTTAAGGGTTAAGTTAGATCCTACTGGATCGGCTGTGAGAGTCAATTTACATATATATGCTATCCTGAAGTGCATTTAAACTAAGTGACTAGAATAGATTGGCTGCGCCGAGACAGTATTAACCACTTAATTCAAATATACAATGGGATAATAAATATATGTTTTAACAGCCTAGCCGATACCGTAAGTCTAACTGTGAATCGGCTAGTACCCCGACTCATCTTATGAAAAGATATTGATCTAAGCTAAATGCACTAGATCAGTCGGCTGTGGCTGACAGACTGATTCTGGCTTAGGGCATTTAACTAGGGTAAGATATTAATATAAGAGGCGGCTTTAATACACCTGATAGTAAATATACCAGAAGAATATTAAAACAGATAAGGTCGGCTGAAACCCTGGCACTGTCTCTAAACATATACATCTAGCCGAATAGATCATAAAAGCTCTAAAAACGACTTAATAGGTCAGATTGATGCAGCATTAAGTATAAAAAGAACAATCAGATCTACTATAGCTGATGTAAATCCCTTGAGACGGTGGATATCACATATAATCTAGGCCAACCCTTAGATCTAGCTCTATCGGCTGCTGATTCTTGACAGAAACAAGCCGATGTCAAGACAAATCTAAACATTGTTCTAGATTATATGTGATATATGATAACTAGCGCAACATAAATTATCGAATTTAGAGTATCATGGCGATGGAAGCACTAAATCCGACGAGATACACCACTAATGACAAAAATTTACCTTAATCGAGGATCGAAACGATACAGCCCGAAGCCGGATCAAGTGTTCGTCTGAATAAAATAGGAGGTGATGCGCCGAAGGTTGTATTGATTGTGTGTTAATAATGATTTACAGGGATCTCGAGTCCTATTTATACCCAAAAATAACATTATCCGTGCGAACCACAGTCTCTATCTAATCTACTATTTAAAATACGACAACATCCCGGGATATGGTCCCATGCCGCATTACAATAGACAATCTAAACAAATTCCTAATTTACAGATACAATTCCGTTATAGGACTCTATCCGTAGATGACAATATCTTTTAACGCGTAATTTGGGAACCGAATCCAACCCCTTATATCTACGCTTTCCATCGGGACTGGTCCCACTTCACCCTGACCCAGAATTGGCTATCGGCTGTCTTAATCCGACTCGCTCTCAGCCCACGGGCTCCGTAGCCGATTCGGACTTAGCCGATTCTGATTCCATCTCTTCTCAGATTGCGTTTCTTCTCCAATTCCGCTTCAATCTTTGTTTCAAACCCGGCAGTTAGGTTACCAAATTTAGTCGTTAACACATGCCCCCCAAGTCCGCGATATGCAATGTTGCGGATTTTAGGCGATTCAAATCCAAGGCGCAATCCTAGCACGACTCTGTTTCGGCCGTTCGCAAAACTCTTTAAATATCGCCCCCGCGGCCGTCACACGTGTCACGCCGTCACAAACAAGCAGCCACCTCAGCAACCTTTGAGTTCTCCAGCGACCCGTATAACTCTCAAGACCCGCACTGGCGATTCCCTCCTCCGGCAATCTCCACTCACGCAATGGCCTCTTCCGTTGCCGCCGCTGCCACATCGGCCGCCGCCTCTGCGGAGTTCCCTGAGGTACGCCCTAATCGACCCAAAACCCTTTCTCTTCCACCTCAACTTACAGATTTGAATTCTAGGGTTTTTCATTTATGAATCTGTTCTTCTTTCCGATTGTAGCACTTGTCCCATCAAATAGCTACCCCCAGCCTCCTTCACCCCGACCAGCTGCTGCTAGGGCCGATCGGCAACCCAGACCCCATTGAATTCATCAACGTCGAAACCAATCGGATCCCATTTAGGATTTCGACCCCAGATCTAGCTTATTGGACGGGAGCCTTTAAATCCTGGCCATCCACGGATAAATCCTGGCCATCTTGGTATGCTAGGATGGCTACTAGCAAACAAGCATTCTGGGATGAGATAGGAATCGACCAATGCATAGCACTAACCCTAGCCGATATGCCTAAGGACGAACCCCTTCTATCGGCTGCCAGCTATTTCTGGTCGGACACAATGAATGATTTCCTCTTCAAGCACGCGCCGATGACGCCGACTCTGATGGATATAGTGATGCTAACTGGTTTGGATATAACCTCGGCTGCCGATCCTTCCGATCTGAACATCAAATGCCAACATATCTTCAAGACTAAGAGCATAGGCGGCTGGAGCGGCTATATTTCGATGAACATGAGGGACGACCCAATCTCCAACAGGGAACACACAGCTTTTCTGATGATGTGGCTGGAGAAATTTTTTTTTACAGATCAAGTTGCGGGCCGACCACCAACTGGCAACACGTAGCCGAGGCGTTAGTGGAAAAAACAGCAAATCCCTTTAGGGAAATTTTTGCTCAGCTATTTGTATCAGACACTTAGCAATGTACCGGCCAAGCTAGCTTTGAAGCAATCCATCGGCACTGGAGGCCCCTGGTGGCTGCTGCAGATATGGCTCAACCTATATACTCACAAGGTTGCCAATCGGTCGAGTTTGCTTGACGCCGATTTCCCACTAGCCGAACCGATTTATCGTGATGATGAAGAAATAACTACTCGGCGATGCGCGTCATACGGGGAGGCTGCCTCCACCTTCCCAGGCTCCAAACCTTCAGCTGAATACTTCAAAGATTGGTTTAGCAACTTTTACAACGGGTTCTCAGCCGATTCCAGGGTTTGGTTTGCCTATGACAAGTTTAGCCACTTCGAGCTGCCAGACGACCTTCGGCTCGATGAGATCAATAATCCAAAATTTGAGAAGCCGAGGGAAATCTTCGTGACTGCTATATCCCCATGCATCCTGCTAGTCGGCATCCATCAAGGCCGAAACGTTCAGAAGACTTACGAATTTTACCATCCATCAGCCGCTGCAAGACAACTTGGATTGGGCCAACTGCTGATTGGGTTGTTCTTTTCAGACAAGATTCAAACCAGAGGCATCATCGACGGCAGAATAATGATGCATCGACTGATGAGCCTTCTCGGTCCTCCTCTTGGCCAAATTGGAGTTATTGAGCTGGCAATCACCAGGACAAGTGCCTTTAACCGATGGTGGGCCGAATGGAAATCACATCTCTCCCATCAATCGGCTTCCATGTTCCTGACGACCATCGATCCTGAGATGATCCCACCGGTAAGATTCTTCTTCATGTCTCCTCCTTTCCTTATCAGCCCACTATATGCACATCCTGTTATTCATGCTTTTACTCTTGCAGACAAACGACTCCTCTCCTCCCCGAATCAGCCGATCAGGAGTGGCTGTTAACTACAACCCAGGTATATTGCCGAACGACTGCGGACTGGCGCCATTGATCATCGGCTATAATGCGCTGAAAGTGGGCACACTCCTTCATGGCCAAACTCGCGAGCCGCTCCGTCGGACGAAGCAAAGCAAACCATCGGCTACCACCACGCCGGCTGCACCGAAGAAAAAGTCGGCTAAGAAGCAAAAACCGAGCACAGCCGACGACCTGTCCCTAATCGACCCAGCAATTGATGCGGTGCTCGACGAAGAAGTGGAGAACGAGGAGATCGAAGACGCAATCAATGAAGCTGCAGCCGAGTCGAGCTCTTCTAAAAGATACGCGCAGACCCCATCGGCCGATGAGGCGTCTGTCCAAAAAACTCCAAGTCCCCCAAGACGTCTCGTTCATCCGACGCCGGTAAGCAACTTTCAACACTTAGTCTTCTAATGTCTTCTTTATCAATTTTCTCACTGTATATTCTTTCTTCTTACATCGACAGAGGAAGAAGCTAGCCACAAGGAAGAAAACAGCTCCCCTTCGTTCAGTAAGTTTTGACTCCATATTTTTTCCTTTAGTTAGCCGATTCTTGAACTAACTTCTTTTTTCAGCCTCCTCGCGCTCCGACGCCTGCCCCCCAGGTGTCAAGTGAACATACTCCATAGGTCGTAGGTGGCGGCCATGCCGATGATGAAGTCGCTTCAGCTCCAGTGATCCCAGTAAGTTTTGTTTACTCTTTACAATCGGCTTGATGACCCCTGCTAACTTTCCACCTATTCCTTTTCTTGTAGAGCGTGACCGATCTACTAGGCTTCGACTTGTCGGAGTTCGTGGAGCCAGACGACGGAGCTAACCAAGCTTTAGTGCCGTGGACGAGGACCTGCGATCTACACTGGCCGATATCGGCAAACGGCTGGAAGCTTCTCTAGACACGTTGGTGGCCGATTGTGGTCCCGTCCGAGCTCAGTTTAAAGACATTCAAACTAGACTCCCTGACGACCTGGCCGACGCAATTGTGCTAGCAACTTTTCTTGAGGCGCACCGGCTGAAATACGAGTGGGCCAAGCAGCGCATCGTCGATCATCGAGCAAATCAATCGCTGACGGCTGCCATTAGGTCCAATCAGGAGGAAATCAAGGCGAAGAAAGCCGAATTTGATGCCTTGAAGATGGAGCCGGCTGCCAAACTTGAACGGCTTCACGCACGCAGGGACGAACTGATAGCCGACCTCATCCAAATCACCACTGAAATCCATGTGCAAGAGGAATACATGGCCGGCCTGCCCAAGGAAATCGAAGACAAGCGATCAAGCATCAAAGCAGCCGTATCCTATCTCACGGACCTAACAAAGGCGGTGAAGCCGGTGGCCGGGACTGACGCAGCCGACGCCAAGGCAATCGAAGAGGTTGATGAAATCCGGTGCAAGGTGTTGTCGGCCATAGCAGATTTCCTCAAGCAATGAGCCGATTGTAATAGTCTACTAGGGCAAAATTGTAATCATCTCTTGTAATCGGCTATCATTGTCCACCTTTTGTAATCGGCCGAAACCATCCTTACTCAACAATCGATCGCCGGTGCACGATCGCCGATCATGTTAGCTTCGAAAGCATGAAAAAAATTCTTGATATCTGTTTTTTCAATTGCTGTGTATATATGCCCCCCTAATTTTGTAGATGTTGGTGATGTCGACAAAATTATAAAATCCGCAACTTGTGCCACTGTCGTCATTGTCGGCCAAACCTAGCCGATCTGTAGAAAACTAGGGCAAAAAACTTAATGTGAAAATGACCTAAAGGCGATGCTTGCATGAGTCAAGACATCGGCTAACATGAATCGGCAAGAACACAGCCGAATCATGCATTGATCCAAACGCTTCGGTAGTATTTCTTCAAATATTTTCCGTTTAGAGCCCTTCCAAATACTTCTCCATCCAACCCTTCTAACATGTAGGCCCCTTTAGAGACGCATTTGTGGACCTTGGAAGGCCCTTCCCAGTTAGGTGACCACTTGCCGAACTTATTATCTCTTGATCCAATCGGCAATATCAATTTCCAAACGAGTTCGCCCTCTTCAAAAAACTTAGGCATGACTTTCTTGTTATAATGACGGGCTACTCATTCCTTATCCCTTGTTACTTTTTCCAAGGCCCTCATCCTTGACAAAACTAGATCTTCTGATTCATCTACCATCAAATTGTAATAGTCATCGGCTGTGAGCTGGTCTTGTAATTGAATCCGTCTTGAGCCGATGATGGTTTCCCATGACAGGACTACTTCATGCCCATAGACCAATTTGTATGGAGGGACTTGGATAGATCCATGGCATGCCATCCGATAGGCCCACAGTGATTCGGCTAATCGGCTGTGCCATTGCTTGGGGTACTCAGAAATCTTTCTCTTTATTAGTTTGATCAAACTTTTATTTGATGCCTCTGCTTGTCCGTTGGCCTATGCATAGTATGGTGAAGAATTAAGTAATTTGCTCCTCATACCGTCGGCAACGAACAAACTCGTCCGATATGAAGATAGATCCCTCGTCATGTTGTTATTGTTTGTGGGACGTCAAATCGGTAGATAATATGATCTTTAACAAATTCGATCGCGTCCCTAGAATCAACCTTTTTTCAAAGGAATTGCCTCCACCCATTTTGTAAAATAATCTGTTGCCACCAGAATGAATTTATGTCCTTTGCTTGAAGGTGGATCAATCTGGCTGATCATGTCGATGCCCCATCCTCGGAACGGCCAAGGCTTTATGATTGGGTTCATAGCCGATGCAGGTGCTCTTTGTATGGCTCCGAATTTCTGACAATCCTGGCAACCTTTGTAATATTTGAAACAGTGCTCCAGCATCGTCGGCCAAAAATACCCTGCTCTCCGAAGCAACCACTTCATCTTGTGAGCCGATTGATGCGTGCCGCATATCCCTTCATGTACCTCTCCGATAGCCACCTTGGCTTGATCGGCACTAAGACACTTGAGCAGCACACCATCAATCGTCCGATAGTAGAGATCTTCGTCGAGCAAAACATATCTTAAAGCCTTGTATCGCAATTTCCTTGAAGCCGATTGAGAGGGGTTCTGTAAATAGCTGTAGACCTCAAACCTCCAATCATCGGCTATCATGGCAGCGACTTATATCTCAACTTCTTTTGTCATCATCTTGTAGCCTGATGCCCCTTGAGCTAAATCATTGGCTTCTGTATTCTGCTCTCTGGGGATGTGTTTCAGCGTAACTAGCCGAAAGAAATCCATCAATTCTCAGCATTGTTGATAGTAGGCCATCAACGCATCATTTCAGCATTCATACTCCCCTGACAACTGGCTGATGACCAATAGTGAATCCCCCATTATTTCTAGGAATAAGTCCATATTTGCCCATCCAACTATTGTCGAAGTTTAATTTTGGCCATCCAATTACAAAACCGGATATCGGACACCTTGAACTACTCAAACCGTTTATGTTCGGACAGCCCAGGCGGTTTTGACTGTTTTTGTTGCCACGTGGCACCTAGGGCTGAGTCAGCCCGTGCTGACTCAGCAATAGTTGGATGGTCAAATATGGACTTGATTATTTAAGGGAGAAAAATTAGAAAAAATGATTTCGTTGGGTGCCGCCACCGCCGCGGTAGCACCGTCACCACCCGTCATCCCCCGTGGGGGCGTGGTGGAGCGGCGGTGGCGGCGGCGGCGGCTGCGAGGTCGGCGACGGGGGCGTCTTGGCGAGGTGCTTGTTGTTGTGCATCCACACCTTGAGGACGCGGCGGGAGACGCCGACCTGGGCGCAGAACGCGTCGATGGCGGCGGCATCAGGCTTGTGGATGCGCCACCCGACAAGGTGCGTGAACTCACGCATCCGCTCCTTCTGCTCCGTCGTGAACTTGGTCCGGAAGTGCTTCTTGCTCGGCCCGGCGGCGCGGAGGCCGACACCACGGCGGCCGCTGCGCGTGAGGGTGGGAAGGCGGTAGCGGCGGTGGCGGAGGCGCATCTCCTCGCCGGAGGACTCCGCTAGCGCCACGGGCGCGGACATCGGGGATACGGGGAGGACAGGTGGGCGCTTCTGCATTTGCGGCGGGGCGAGGAGGAGCGGCATGAGCTGGGAGGAGTTGGCGTCGGTGGGCGTCGCGGAGGGGACACCACGCCGGCGGCGGGGGAGAGCGAGAGCGAGGCCGGCGCGACGACCGCCGACTCACGACGATGGAAGCTACGGTGGCAGCCGCACGCGGCGCAGATAGCGCCGCGGCGCCGTCGCCGGGGACGACATGAACTCGTCGTAGCCATCGAGCACGTGCGCGCCCATCCGTGCCACGTGGTTCTTGAGGCACTCCACTGTACCTCCACGTCGGCGCCTCCCCTGCCGCCTCCTTGCCGGCTCTTGGACCAACACCACCACCACCCACGAGGGCAAGTGTAGACCCCAGGTGAGCACCGGCGCCGCCACCAAGAACGCCATTTCTCACCAGCTCATGGCGCTGGAGCTGTCTCTCCCCACCAACCGTCTTCACTGTCCTCTCCCTCTCAACCCTTCTGATTAGAAATCATTTTTTTCTAATTTTTCTCCCTGAAATAATCAAGTCCATATTTGACCATCCAACTATTGCTGAGTCAGCACGAGCTGACTCAGCCCTAGGTGCCACGTGGCAAAGGAAACGGTCAAAACCACCTGGGCTATCCGAACGTAAACGGTTTGAGTAGTTCAGGGTGTCCGATACCCGGTTTTGTAATTGGATGACCAAAATTAAACTTCGGCAATAGTTGGATGGTCAAATATGGACTTATTGCTTATTTCTATGGCATCGGCTTCGACTTCTTTGAGAAGATGCAATTCCTTGAGCACTGCTTCATATTCGGCTTGATTGTTTGTAGCATGGGGGTCGATAGAAAAAGCAAATTCAAAGCTTACCCCCCTAGGAGAAATAATGACCAATCCGATACCGCAACCGTTGGTGCACACCGAGCCATCAAATGTCAATGTTCAAGGCATAATTTCCATTGAGCCGATCGAGTCATCTCTGTGCTCCATGATAAAATCGGCTATAGCTTGTCCTTTAACTGCCCTGGGTGCTTGATACCTCAGATCGAATTCTGTCAAGGCAAAAATCCACTTTCCAATCCGCCCTTTTAAAACCGGAGCCGATAGCATGTATTTGATGACATCGGCTTTACATATTATTGTGCACTCATTGGATAGCAGATAATGTCTTAACTTCATACATGAAAAATATAGGCACAGACATAGCTTCTCCACTAGTAAATATCTTATTTCTGCGTCCAAAAGCCGTCGACTGAGATAGAAGATAGTTTTTTCTCTGCCTTCACTCTCTTGGATTAGGACTGAGCCGATTGACTTGTCGTCGGCTGACAGGTACAGCTTGAACGGTATTCCTTTTCGTGGAGACATTAAAACTGGAGGCGAGCTTAAATAATTCTTGATATTGTCCAAGGCCTTCTGTTGCTCTGCCCCCCATATGAATGCTTGATCGGCTTTAAGACGAAGCGGTGGTGTGAACGGCTCCATCTTCTCTGAAAGATTGGCTATGAACCGCCTGATGAAGTTGATTTTGCCAATCAATGATTGAAGCTGCTTCTTGTCCTTCGGAGGCTATATTGTTTTGATAGCGTTGATGCTCCTTGGTGTGACCTCAATTCCTCTTTCATGAATGAGAAACCCCAGAAATTGCCTGACTGATACGCCGAACGCGCACTTCAACGGATTCATTTTTAGGCCATATTTTCGTGTCCGCTCCAAGACCTGCTTCAGATCGGCTATGTGGTTCTCCATCTCCCTGGATTTGACAACAACATCGTCAATATAGATCTCTACCAGAGAGCCGATCATATCGCGGAAGATATAATTCATGGCCCGTTGATATGTTGCCCCAGCATTTTTCAGCCCAAACGTCATAACGACCCATTCATATAAGCCGATTGCCCCAGGACATCGAAAAGCAGTTTTGTGAATGTCCTCTTTGGCTATGAAGATTTGATTGTAGCCTGCATTGCCATCCATAAAATTGATGATTTTGTGGCTTGATGCAGCGTCTACGAGCAAATCGGCTATAGACATCAGGTATTCATCTTTGGGGGTAGTCTTATTTAAGTCTCTGAAATCGATGCACACCCTAAGTTTGCCGTTCTTTTTCAATATTGGGATGATGTTTGAGACCCACTCGGCGTATCGACAAGGCCGAATAAATTCAACATCATATAGCCGAGTTATTTCGGCTTTGATCGCGTCATACATATCGGCTTTGAACCTCCTGGGAGGTTGTTTGAACGGCCGATAACATGCCTTGATTGACAGTTGATGAACGGCGATAGATTGGCTATGACCAGGCATCTCGAAGTACTCCCAAGCAAAACAATCTTTATATTCTTTTAACAAATTAATAAGCCGGGATCTACAATGAGAGGACAACTTTGTGCTGATATACGTCGGCCTGGGCCTGTCTCCAGAGCCTATGTCTATTTCTTCTAATTCGTTGGCCGACGTAAAACCTTGCCCAAGCTTGCCATCGTCTTCGTCCGCGGTGTCCATGTCATAGACGTTCGAGCCCTCCACGACGTCTTGCTCAAAGCAGTAGCTGCGGCTCGTCGTCTCCAGTCGGTTGTATGGCAAAATCGAACACTTTTAGAAAATCGGCCGGCCAGATTTTTCGGACAAACAATCAATGCCATCGATTTCCCAGAGTGGCAAATTGGCATTGGCGACGCTTACTGACCTGTCGGCTGGTACGATTTCTATCTTGTCGTCGTCCCATTGAAGTAGACACTGGTGCATAGTGGAAGGGTCACAAAAATTGGCATCTATCCAGTCCCTCCCGAGCAGCAGGCTGTAAGACCCCTTCCCGTCGATGACAAAAAAGGTTGTGGGCACGGTCTTGTTGCCGACGGTCAGCTCGGCATTCAACACGCCCTAGGTCTCTGATGGGTTGCCGTCGAAGTCCTTTAGTACCATATTAGTCTTGATCAGATCTTCGGCTCCCTTTCCCAATTTCTTGAATGTTGCATAGGGCATAAGGTTTACTGCAGCTTCCCCATCCACTAGCATCTTTGTCATTGGCTTGCCGTTGATGAAGCCTTTTACATACAGCGGCTTGAGATGCCGATTTTCGGTCCCTTCCGGCTTGTCAAAAATTGCTTGATCTGGGGACAGTGCTAGTTTGACCAAGGCGTCCTGATATTGTCTGCATCGGCCTCAGGAGCACTGAACTCGGCTGGCAATATGAATACCATATTGACCGATGTAGAGACTTTGCCTTTCCCTTTGGTTGCCCTTCTGGCTTGATCGGCTGAACTCTCTCTGGTCTGTTCCTCGTCGGCCGTGGCAATTTCCTTTTTGGGGATCGATCGCCTTTTGATTTTACCTAGCCGATGGCGTTGTTCTTCGATCATCTGTCGAACTTCTTCTTTCCTTCCTTCACGCTTTAGCCTTTGAATTCTTTATTTCTGCATTTTGGTGAAGAGGTCAGAGGGGCACCATTGGGGGTTGGCTGATTCTTCATCATCGGCTTCTCCTTCGTCGTAGTAGTCATCGTTCTTGTCTTCGTCGAAGAAGTCTTGATGGATCGGCCCTAGCCGATCGTGAACAGAACGCCGGTGCCGGTTGAGCTGTATGGCCCTCAGGACAAACTGAGTTGGGCTGGTGATTGGCTGGCTTCTGTGTTCGTCCTCGCGGTACTCGCTGCAGGCCGGACAATTATCTAGCGTCGGCAGCCTCATCCCGGTTTCCCAGCAGTGCCTGAAAAATTCACAATGCCAATGAGGATCGGCACCACTGTGATTTTCGTCGTACCGGCAGCCTCGCATCTCTAGCTCTTGCCCATAAAATCTTTCAAACCGAGCCTCTTCCCACCAAGATTGCTGTTGGGGGCGGCGTCGGCTGTTCGTGTTGATCGGTCGTCGATCAGCCGATCGGGCAACGGGGCGCACCATGTTGATTGGCACGGCTTGGCTTCCAGTCGGCTTGTCCTCTGCCTTGATCCCTTTTAATGTTTCGGCTAAGCTGTACATCATTCTGCGCTGCCGATCAGCTTGCCTAGGGCCGGATTGAACCATATTGACCGAGAAGGGGTTGTCGTCTACCTTCATCGGTCGAGTAGAATCAGCAAACTTGAGTTTCCCGACCTCTATTGCCAACTGGATCTGCTGCCTGAAGACTTTACAGTCGTTAGTGGCATAGGATGTAGAGTTGTGCCACTTGCAGTACCTTTTCTTCTTTAGTTCATCAACCGATGGGATCACATGGTTCTCGGGAAGTTGGATCTGCTTCTCCTTGAGTAATAGATCGAAGATCCTATCGGTCTTGGTGATGTCAAAACCATATTTCTCCTCTTTGGCCGTCTTCAGCAGCCATTGACAAACGATGACCTTTTTATTCTTGGCCCATTCGGCTGCCGCCACCTCTGCGTCATCATCGCTGGAATCAGAGTCTGATTCAACGATGACTTGAGTTACGTTCTTGACGGCCTTCCTGGTGTCTTGAAACCTCTGCTCATGGGCCATCACCTTCTGCGCTAGATGCGCCAGGTTGTCGAAGTCTTGAGCGAAGAAGCGCTCGCGGATCGGCGCGGTCAGGCCGTGGAAGGCCAAATCGGCTAGCTGGGTGTCCGACAGCACCAGGCTGCAGCATCAGTTCCTCATCTCTCTGAAGCGTTGAATGTGGTCCTGAACCAATTTGTTGTGCCTCTACCTGATACTGGTGAGGTCCGACAACTTCATTTCATGGTTTCTGGTGTAGAAGTAGCTGTGAAATTGTTTTCAAGATCGACCCAGCTCTGAATTGAGTTAGAAGGCAATGAAGAGAACCATGTGAAGGCTGATCCCGAAAGAGACAAGGGGAACAATCAAACTCTCAAGGCATCTGTAGTCGATGCTTCGCTGCACTGCGCCAAGAATCGGTTGACATGCTCGTAGGTTGACACGTTGTCCTGCCCCGAGAATTTCGAAAAGTCTGGAACTTTGTATCGGTTGGCAATGGAATCCACTCGAAATGCTCCGGATAAGGGTACCGATACATGTTTCCCGAGTCCTTTGGCTTGAGGCTGAATTGATCGCGCATGACGCCCGCAATCAAATCGACCCATGTCCGGTTGTCCTGTTGTATCGGATCATATTGATCATACGGTGCAGGTGCTTGCTGATACAGTGGTAGCAGTGTCTGGGGCCTGTAGTGATGACCTTGGTGACCTCCTTAATACTGGTACTGGAACGGATGATCAGCGGGAGACGGCCGATTTGCCGATGGCAACGTTGGCGGACCCGGGAACAGTTGTCGGCCACCGGCGTTGTACTGTCCTTCCAAGCCGATCTGGGCAACCGACTCTAATTGATGATTGTTGTTGAACATGTTGGTGATCTGGTCCTGGGGAAATGGTTGTTGTCGGTTCAGCATGGTGACCACCGGTCTCGCAGCCGATCCGGACGGATTCGGCTGGTTGAGGACCCCTCCTGGCGGCCCTAGTTGTACTGGTGGTGGAATCGGCCGATTCTGGGTGGCCAATGTCCTGTAACCAGGAAACTGGCCGTCTGTAAAGTAAGTCGGCCCCCGCTGCAGTTGGACGGCTATCTTAGTGTCGACCATAGTGGCAATCATATTGTTGAGGGTGTTGACAAGAATGCCACTCTTGTTGACCAGTGCATGGTGTACGGCTAAATCAATTCGGTCTTGCAAAGTATGCAGACCCGAATCATCTTGTTCTTGAGTCGACTCCTCTGCTTTCTGTTTGTCCTTTGATCCGCTGGAGGAGGACACCTTGAGTTCGTCCATGCTGAATTTGTACTTTTGGTGCACGGCCCCAGACCTTGTCTGGGTGAACGATTGTAGGTAGTTGGCTTGGAGCTCTTCTACCATCCTTTTGTAGTTGGCTTGTTGTTCAGCCGACAGTTGTTTCATCTTCACAGGCACGATGTTGTCCTGAGAAACGCTGGGGCTCTTGATGTCGACCATCTTGTTAGCTGCGTCGATGTGTCCTAGCCGAGTTGACAGAGATAGTCCCACTGGGCGTGCCAAGAAGCGTGTTGATGAGAAATTTCTCTCACGCGCTGCCCTGGGAGATCTACTTAGCTCCAGTGCATATCCTTCTCGGCTGCCTGTGCAGTATAGGATGTGCCAGTTGGTTTGATCTGTTAACCAACAAGAAAAATAAAGATATATGTGTTAAGGGTTAAGTTAGATCCTACTAGATCGGGTGTGAGAGTCAATTTACATATATATGCTATCCGAAGTGCATTTAAACTAAGTGATTAGAATAGATCGGGCTTGGCAGACAAGATTAATCACTTAATCCAAATATACAATGGGATAATAAATATATGTTTTAACAGCCTAGCCGATACCGTAAGTCTAACTGTGAATCGGCTAGTACCCTGACTCATCTTATGAAAAGATATTGATCTAAGCTAAATGCGCTAAACCTAGATCAGTCGGCTGTTGGCTGTGGCTAACAGACTGATTCTGGCTTAGGGCATTTAACTAGGGCAAGATATTAATATAAGAGGCGACTTTAATACACCTGATAGTAAATATACCAGAAGAATATTAAAACAGATAAGGCCGACTGAAACCCCGACACTGTCTCTAAACATATACATCTAGCTGAATAGATCATAAAAGCTCTAAAAACGACTTAATAGGTCAGATTGATGCAACATTAAATATAAAAAAACAATCAGATCTACTATAGCCGATGTAAATCTCTTGAGATGGTGGATATCACATATAATCTAGGCCAACCCTTAGATCTAGCTCTATCGGCTGATGATTCTTGACAGAAACAAGCCGATGTCAAGACAGATCTAAACATTGTTCTAGATTATATATGATATATGATAACTAGCGCAACATAAATCATTGAATTTAGAGTATCATGGCGATGGAAGCACTAAATCCGATGAGATACACCACTAATGACAAACATTTACCTTAATTCGGGGATCGAAACGATGCAGCCCAAAGTCGGATCAAGTGTTCGTCTCAAGAAAATAGGAGGCGATGCGCCGAAGGTTGTATTGATTATGTGTTAATAATGATTTACAGGGATCTCGGGTCCTATTTATACCCAAGAATAACATTATCCGTGCGAACCACGGTCTCTATCTAATCTACTATTTAAAATACAACAACATCCCGGGATATGGTCCCATGCCGCATTACAATAGGCAATCTAAACAAATTCCTAATTTACAGATACAATTGCCGTTACAGGACTCTATCCGTAGATGGCAATATCTTTTAACGTGCAATTTGGGAACCAAATCCAACCCCTTATCTCTACGCTTTCCATCAGGACTGGTCCCACTTCACCCTGACCCGGAATCGGCTATCGGCTGTCTTAATCCGACTCGCTCTGAGCCGACGGGCTCCGTAGCCGATTCGGACTTAGCCGATTCTGATTCCATCTCTTCTCAGATCGCGTTTCTTCTCCAGTTCCGCTTCAATT
Organism: Oryza australiensis; assembly: GCA_019925245.2. Lineage (NCBI taxonomy): Eukaryota > Viridiplantae > Streptophyta > Magnoliopsida > Poales > Poaceae > Oryza > Oryza australiensis. The sequence continues at coordinate 1,025,431 of JAIFGZ020000583.1, read as the reverse complement.
TTTGTTTCAAACCCGGGAGTTAGGTTACCAAATTTGGTCGTTAACACCAACATAGTGAGCCCAACCCATGTAAACTTTTGGATATATCATCTGTCATGTGTGCTACCAAAAACAAATGTATTGTTGTGTGTTTTTAATGCTTTAAACTATGAACTTCTGTATATGTCATGTGGTCTAGCAAAGACAAATGTATTGTTATATGTTTTTAATGCTTTGAAGTTTGAACTATACGTGAACTGTTGTGTGACTCTGAATGTTATCTATCTATAGCATTTACTCCATTTTCTATAGAATTTTACTCCATTTGTAACTTCAAATGTTAGTTGTGTTTATGTGATTATGATTTATGAGTATAAATATGTGCGGTATTTCGGAATAGGTTCTCGGTTTCCGATCGTTTTCGTTAAATCTTCGACCATATTGGTTCGTTTCCGTACACCCCCATATTCCGATTCTGTTTCTAAACTCGTCTTTTTCAAACGGGATTTTCCAAACCCGATCTCGTTTCAAAAAAAATATAGAAACGAAAATAAAAATGGGGTTTTTCCGTCCGTTTTCAACGCTATATACATTTGTAAAACTCACACTATCTTAAGTTGGACCCACCTATCATACACAAGGGAATAAAATTACAGTTTTCGGATAAAATTATTTGTTAGTGTTGTAGTTTTGTGAAATACAAATCTAAAATTGTAGCAAAGTGATAGTTTTGTTCAAAAATTTGCAGTTTTCTGAAATTTATTCTTACTTTAAGTTTTTAACATTAACTATTGTAGAGGTGTAACAAGCGTATATTTATAAGCTAAAATCAATTTCAATGGAATATGCGCGCTTGGATCGCTACATTAATCGTGCCGGGGACCTTTTCAATCATGTGTACCTTCCTCAAAACCTGTGTAAACCAAATATGACTAATACATGGCCATCTTTTTTAAATGACTTCTCAAGATTTCTGATACATCAGCTTTTGGTGTGTGTTCTTCGTGATGGTCACCGAAATGACAGATGCTGGTGGGGATCTTTTGATCTTAAGGATATATATTGATTAGTAATGGAGATGTTAGGATCAGCCCTGATATCCATCAACACAATTACTCTCCTGAGGGCAGTAAACTAGATTACGGGAAGTTGAGGTCAATTCTGTTTACAGTATTGTTTGATCATGATTTAGGAGGATTGCCATGTCACATGAGCCACTTACTTCTTATATTGGAGACAAATCCTGAAGTTTTGAGACAAGATGAGAGGTTCATTACTTTTTTAATCAACCATCCATGCTTGTTATCCTGTGCAGAAAAAGTCGCAAGATATGTTCATTTAGATCATGTGATTGCAAACCTTGGGCCCTCATGACCGTCACATGTTTCGTTTTCTTGTTAACCAAATTGGATGGTTTCCAACTTGGATCAATGGATAAGGTGGGTTCCTTATCTGTGGAACACTTACATGTATAATCCTATTACTAACCCAGATGGCTCACTAAGGTCAAGATTTACTTGTACACTGGACGATTGCTCACATATGGCTAGAAATTTTGTGAGTCATTTCCTTCGCATGGTTAGTCATTATGTCTTTGTTTTTCATTTTTAAACTTGTGGACTGGTTTGAACTGGTTTAACCCATCTTTTCCTTGCATAGATTTCTTTGCAACAAGCTGAAGCAGCAGTATCATTGTATCTTTTGAGTTTCTGCTTCCTAATATTACGATGATAATGCTGTCCCACACAGGGCCCAATCATTGAAATGCTGATTTATTGCAGTTTCCTTTTTAAGTGGTGTATTTTTGTCCTGCCCATGCTTGATAGAAGACAACTTTGAGCATAACTTTCTATAAATATATATCATTAGAATTTATAAATATATGTCATTAGAATTTTTAAAACCTATAGCGTTATGAAAGTACCTATTCGTACCAAGTATGATACTTTTGGTACCAACATTGATACTAGTGAATCCAGTTATGACTTCGTGAAATCCAGACTTTTCAGACAAGATCAAAACACAAATCACTCAGTTTTTTATCAATTTAAAAAATATTCAAACTGAAAATTTTTAATTTTTGATAAAATTTTATTGGGATTTCATTGGTTTTGTCGATTTCTTAGCGAATTCCGTGAAATTTGATGATACCGCTTGTGAGCGGATTTTATCTAGTATCGAGATTGTGAACCCTATCAGTAACAAGTCTAAAATTCACCAAAATGTGTCACATATGATACTCGTACCTACATAGACCAAGTTGACTCATGTAATTTCATTAAAAACGGATGACCCAATAGACTATAAACTGTACGGTAAGCGGGCCTAGTCACGTCTGATTGGCTAAAACAAGCGTCACGTCTGATTGGCTAAAACAAACCCAGACCAAATCATAGCAGTAGGTATTGACTACATTTCGTTAGCATATTTTTCAAACTGCTAAATAATATATTTCGTACGAAAACGTTACTATAAAATATCAAATAAATCATTTTTTAACTTGTAATAATTAAAATGCTAACTGATTTCTTATTCTTATTTCTCGTCCTTACTCAATCCTAATCCTATCAGTGGACACATCGCTATGCGTTGTTTGCACAAACATGTGAGCGTGGGATAGCGTGAGCAGCGCTATACCGTTAGGACGGTACAGATCGGGAATTGTAAATTGTATTGTCCAAACGGTATAGCGTTCACTAGTCGTCCATCCTGTCCCGTCTCAGCAACAAGAGAACGCTCACCTGGCTACATCCACAAAATCCCCAAAACCTGCGAGCTCCTGCGCCGCGCCTCGCTCGTGGCGACAGCCTCCAGCAACGCCCCCGTCGATGGGTCCGGCCTCTCGCTCGCTGTCGCCTCCAGCGACGGTCGCCTCGCCGTCACCAGCGCCGCTGTTCCAGAGGACGGACTGGGACCAAAATTCCTCAATGATCTCCCTGACGACCTGCTGGTTAACATCCTTTTGCTGGCGAGCGATGGTGATTTTCATCCTCGCAACTCCTACCATGGTTCTTTCTGGGTGACCTCACCCGTGTCCATGGTTTTTTATGTGGATGGGTTAGATCCATCTGTGTTTTTTATGGGATGATTCTATTTTTTTTATTTGGGTAGAGGTTTGAGAAATATAATGGGTTGGAATGGCTCTGTTTGGATGGAGGGACGGAGGTGGAATATAAGATAGAGATATCTCCTCATGTTAAATTGGTGAGATATATTTTATGGATGACACATGATTGCATATATGCTAGTAAAACAAAGAGAATTTTGACAATATTTTTTCAAAAGGAGTAGCTATATTTATGACACCATATTTTTAAGAAAAAACAGTCAATATGTATTTATATTGTACATTATAAATTTAATGTATTTACACTGTAAGTCTAAAAATTACATTGTAAAATTAATGTATTCATGCATGCTTTATAGACCTAAAAATTACATTGTAAATCCACGTCTTACAACGGAAAAAAAGAAAACATTTTTCTGGATTTCCTGGGAGAAGGTACGTACTGCAAAGCTAGTTAAGTGACAAATCGGAAGATCAGATGGATACAACTTGTCGCAGCGTGCATCGGTGCATGCAAAGGAAATCGAACGGACGGAGAAACTGACTGAGATCAGTCAGAAAAATTGTCGCCATGTTTATAGCAACGATGGCGTGAGGCGCACGTGCAGTGGGATGGCTCCATCCGTCACTTTTTCGCAGACTAGACTATCCTGAATAATATTGAAGGTATATTCTCTTTTAGAACCATTCTACCTCTCTTGAAACAGCCTATTAGGCAATTAGCTGACTGTCAAATTAAACAAAAATATTTAATTAGTGTACAATTAATTAATTATTAACTATTATAAATTTTAAAAATAAATTAATTTGAATTTTTAAATAAACTTTTATATAATTTTTTTATTATGTAGAGGAAGAAGCTAAACAAATAGTTCCTGCTCCTTGTGTGGGCCCACAACTGAGGTGGTCGAGGAGACACCATTCTTGGGCCAACAAATTGTGGTTAATAATTAAATTCAGAAAGCAACAGCTTGAATAGAGCAGTAATGGAGGCCAAAGACCTAAAATTAACCCAGCCGTTGATGCACAATGTTGGTAAGATCACAGCATGGAAGCTGTTGTGGTAAGGACATATGAGGATGTGGGTTTGACAAATAGGAACACAAAAAAGTGGCAAGGATTAGGGAGATAGAAGCATTGGTAAAAATTTCATTCTCTGAGATCAGTGGTAAAGCTTTTGCTATCAAAATGCAGCTAGAAGTAATTGAGCTTTTGAGAAGATCAATGCAGAAATTCTGTTGTTCCTAGTAGGAACTTCCTACTACTTTCTTGAGGAAGGAACCAAGGGCATGCTTGAGGTGAAGAGTTTCAGAATGCTAAAGGAGAAGACCTGAAGAAGCAACCAAGAGAGAAAAAAACCTGTTAGGCAGTCAACACATTAATATGTTGTCTCACTATGCTTGAGAAAGAGAGCAATGAACTAACTACAGAAATAAGCTTGAAGCACATATATTAGGAGATCAAAGGGGAAATCAGTTCTCCCTAATATGCTCAATGATGAGAACAGAGATCACGATGAAGTGGTCAGAAGCGAGGAGAATTTGCACATACTAGGAGATCAAAGCAGAAATCTGTTAATATGCTCAATGATGAGAACAGGGATCACTGTGAAACGGTCAGGAGTGTGGAGAATTTGCACATATTAGGGGATCAAAGCATAAATCTGTTTGCCCTAGTATGCTCAATAATGAGACCAGGGATCACTGTGAAATGGTCAGGAGTGAGGAGCTTAAAAATTTCTGAGGGTAAAGATGCAGAGAAGACTAGCAATCAAGGAACGTGTAGGTATGCTTGAGAAATAGACGGAGGGTCTAGCAGAAATGAATCATGAAACACATGTCAGGAGATCAACAAGGAGATCTTTTGTTCCTAATATGCTCAATAATGAGAACAAGGGTGACGATGAATTGGTCAGAAGTGTTATGCGTATTCTGAAAAAAAATTTGGTCAGAAGTGACTATTTTCAAAGTCTTATAGGTGTAGTTGCAGAGAAACAACCAGAAGCAAAGAAACCTGTTAGGCCTGGCCACAAATCTGCTGCCCGAATGGTGCTGGTCTGCTGGAGAGAGTACGGATTCACATGATGAAAGGAAACCAGATGTGTAAATATTGTGCTATTGATAATGAGAATAGTGTCAACTCCTCCTTGGCGTGCACCGCCTCCTCTATTGCCACGGCCCTTGCCGCGGTTGGCACCATTGGCGCCGTTGTCGTTTCCGCGGCCACGGCTGGCATTGCCGCCGCGCCTGCGTTGCTGCTGCTGACCACCGCCACCTCGGCCTATGAAGCACCAGATAGCGACATGGATTCAGACTTGCCGACGATGGAGGAGATGACCGGCTCGTAGGTGTCATCGAGGCCGGCGATGATGTAGGAGATCGGATCTTCGTCATCGACCGCCTTGCTAGCAGCAGTCATCTCATCATCAAGGGCCTTTATCTTTGTAACATATTCAACAATGAGGAGATCACCTTTTTTCGTGATAGAGAGAGCAATTCTCGTGTTGATGAAGTGCGATCTTGATACGAAGGAATACATCTCCTCGATCATCTTCCAAGCTGCAGCAGCCATGGAACATGTCGTGACTTGCGCAGGGATATCCCTCGCCAAAGTGGACAGCAAGAACCCTAGCACCTGCTAATCGGTTGCCATCCATTCATCAAATGCAGGATTGAACACCGTGACTTCTTTTTCTCCCTTGTCGCCTTGACTTGATGTGATCATGGTGTCAGGGGGCTTGGTAGCATTGGTGAAATGGCCCTCAAGTCGGGCTCCTCGAACCGCCGCCATCACCTGCGCTTGACATAGCGCATGGTTGCTCTTGGATAACTTTTCTGAGATCGCACTTCCGTCGAGCGGATTGCCGGCCGCCGCTTTGGATGAACTCGCCATGAGAAGGAAGTAGATGTGATTTAGTGAGAAAGCTCTGATACCATGAGAAAATATTTTGCAGAAGTGTTAAACCCCATTAGGAACCATTCCTTTATTAATATATTGGTGATAACAACTATCACCGTGGTATTACAACATTATAGCATGTGGTTAGTTGGATATGAACCGATTACAACAACCCTATCAATCCAAACTAATCCATCCAACAATCATACATGCGTGAGTTACATTGAGATATGTTTAACAGGCATCTATTATGAAATAAATTATAGTATTTTGAGAAAAAAGTGAACATGCAGACTAACTTCATCTCCATCTCTATCTCTCTCTTACTTATAATGCACCTTAGCAACAATCCAACGGACCAAAATTTAGAATTATTTTTTTCATATTATTTTCTATTTTTATTTAAATAATTAAATTTAAAAAGAAATGGTCAATTATATTAGTTTATTTACCACAATTATGTTAGTATAGACAATAACACAAACAAGCAAAGTCAATCAAAAAGTAACGAAGGGACGACTAACCTGCAGAGGTGCCTTCTCGTCGGCATCCAAGATGCAGCAACCACAGTATTCTGAGACCAACAACGTGCATTAAGACCTGTGTCTTGAGTATACAAGAGGGGCTACAAACCTGAATCTATAGTAGTGGTTAAAATTAATTTATTCGATGATGCCTTGATGATCAAATAGAAATCCAGAAGATGAGAAGTCAAGTCAATCTATTGAATCATGCTGGAATATACAATGCTAAATTCATGTACGGTACGACAAGCTTGGTCCGGAACGTCTTCAGCAAGAAAAATCTCACTGAAAACATTTAATGGTTATTCCAAGTAAACAATGGTCATATGAGAAAAAAGGTATTGCTACTGAATAAACAAAGAGAGGTTTCACCTGACTGCATAGAAGTAATATATGAGTGTTTTATTTAAATAACTGAATTTAAGGAGTTTGTTAGCACTTTCTAGAACGGGATTTAGTTTTAGACAATGAAATCTTTATTTAGACTTAATTAATTACATCAAGATGATAAATCCAACTTAGTTATCTCGGCCTCTGCATAAAATGCACACAACCAATAGAGAAGAAAGAAACAACTAGAAAATCTTCAAAGCACAAAAGTTTGACAGAAACATATATCTTAGTAGTTATCAATTCATAGACTAGACCGTCACCCATGCTCCTGTGTAAAAAACTCCTGTGCCACCTGGTCCAACTGTCGTGATACCACGACAATAGTATTCCATAGTCCAGGTTGGAGGAGGATAGCCCAAGTACGTAGCCACTGGATAACTAAATTGATAATCTGCAAAGGAGAAGATACCATCTTGTTGTCAAAAATTACTCTATTCCTGCTTAGCCAAATGGATCAACACAGAGTAGTTGCACCCATCAAAAATAGATTCCTCATGTCTTTGGGAACACATGATAGTCAACTCCTAAACATATGACAAACATTGCGAGGAGGTTTTAAATTAGAAGCCAAGTGAATTATAGACCACACCAAACGAGATAAGCAACACTGAAAGAATAAATGTTGGATGGTTTCATCCTTATGACAAAAATAATACATCTTGCTACCCTTCCACATTCTCTTAGCAAGGTTCTCCTTGGTGAAAATTACGCCCCGGTGTAAATACCAAAGGAAGATTTTAACTTTTAAGGGTAGTTTCACCTTCCAAATCCGTCTATTGATATTCGGGACCTCAGTATGTGTTAGGCTAGATAATGAGATTTGACCGAAAAGACCCTATTCGGGGTGAGGTTCTAGTGAAACTCATTTTGCTCCTGTACCAGGACCAGATCAACTATACGAGGCAGTAAGTAATGCCAAGCAGCTAATTTCGCCCCAATTAAATCCCGTCGCCATGAAAAGCACGGAAGATTGTTTCAGATGATCTGTGCAATAGTCGACTATTTATGCCTAACTATGTTATAGAGACACGGATATTGTTCTCTTAACGAGACATTACCCAACTATTTGTCTTTTCAGAACCTAACTTGAGAACCATCCCTAATCTTGAAGGATCCAAAACAGAAAAAGTCATATTTGACCTTCATGAGACTAGCCCAAAAATGTGAATCCCCCGCTTTCCAATAGGCTTTAGATAAAGGTTGTGATCCTAAATATTTATTGCGTAACAGTTGTTGCCATATTCCGTCGGTGGTAAGTAGTTTGTATAACCACTTACTAATCAACACTTTATTCTTTACCTCGATGTCATGGATTCCTAGCCCCATTTGTTCTCTGGGATGACATATAATGTCCCACTTAGCCAGCTAGTATTTCTTCTTGTGTCCATCCCCTTGCCAATAAAACTTAGACCGAAGGTAGTCAAGTTTTTAAGTACCCCGCTAGGAATAGCAACGAATGACATCATATACATTGGGAGACTGCTAAGTACTGAGTTAATCAAGGTAAGTCATCCTCCCAACAAAAGAAGTTTGCCTTTCCAGCTACTCAATTTCTTCTCAAATCTCTTGACCACTTCTTTCCATTCCACATTTCTCGACTTCCTATAATGGATCAGAATGCCAAGATAACGGAATGGGAAGTTGTTGACCTGGCAGCCAAAGAGTTGGTTGTATTGATCACTATATTCAAGTGCTTTACCAAAACAATACAATTCACTTTTATGAAAATTGATCCTAAGACCCGACAACTGCTCGAAAGCTAGAAGCACTGACTTCATGTTCTGAGCTTTGTAAAGGTCATTATTCATAAAAAGCACCATGTCATCGGCATATTGAAGTATGGACAGTCCCCCATCAATCAAATGTGGTATGACTCCATCAGTTTGCCCTTGTGTTTTGGCTCTTTTATCAAGGTGGCTAGCATATCAACGATAAAGTTGAATAGGATTGGGGAGAGAGAGGGTCTCCTTGCCGAAGGCCCTTTTTAGTCTGAAAGAAAGGCCCCGACGTCATCATTGACTTTGACTACCACGCTTTCCTTGAAAATGAAGGACTCAATCCAAGTGATCCACTTGGGCGAAAAGCCTTTCATCCGTAGAGTCGTAACAAAAAAGGTCATTTAACTTTATCATATGCCTTTTCAAAGTCAATTTTGAATATCACCCCACTCAACTTCTTCCTATGTAGCTCATGATTGTTTCATGTATGATGACAACTCCATCTAAAATATTTCGTCCACGCATGAAAGCAGTTTGGGTCGGGTTCACTAAATGATCAGCAACCGAGCTAATTCAGTTTGTAGCCACCTTAGTGAATATTTTATAGCTAACATTTAACAAGCATATAGGTCTATAATGTTGGATTCGATTTGCTTCCTTAACTTTGGGAATTAGAGTAATTATCCCAAAATTTAGTCCGAAAATTGGGAGGTTGCCAGAATGGAATTCATTAAAAAGGTTCATCAGATCATGCTTAATAATGTGACAAATTTTTAGTAAAAATCATTTGGGAAACTATTTGGTCCCGGAGCTTTATTATGCTCCATCACGAAGATGACTTCTTTCACTTCTTCTTCCGAAAAAGGAGTAGTAAAGAAATTATTTTCAGCTTGTGAAACTTGAGCCATATCACCAATTATGGACTCATCAAGCGAAAACGAGTTCTCCTCCGGTGGTCCAAAAAGTTTCCTATAAAAACTCATGATATAAGTTTCCAATGCCTCAACCCCCTCAATTTTCCCTTCCTCCTGGTCTAGGAAAAAGATCTTCTTCTTCCTATGCTTACCGTTGGCTATCAAGTTAAAATATTTTGTGTTGTTATCTCCTAAGAGTACATCCGAGACTTTCGAGCATTGATACCATTTAATCTCCTCCTCACAAAGTAGACTTGCCAAGGTATCCATCGATTGATCAAGAAGAATTCTTTCTTGATCCGAAAGGATTTCGTACCTCTGCTGCGATGTCTAAAGAATCGATTGTGTTTTATAAATTCAGCACTCATTTTGTTATTCCATCTTTGGACCGCATTATGACCCTTGACTAGTTTGTTCCATATCTCGAGGACACGATCATCGAAATCATCACGCAGAAACCAACCAAGTTCCAATTTGAACTGTTTAATGTTTCCGATGAAGGCCGCTTCCCCTTTGAGCAAAGGCATGTGGTCTGACACCCCTCTGTCAAGAGCATGAACTGAAACTAGATGGTACTTGGATTCCCATTCCGTTGATGTGAGGACCCTATCTAATTTCTCATAAGTCAGAATAGGAAGCGAATTTGCAATTGTCTACCCGTTAGAGCAATTTCTCGTAAGTCAAAGCTATCAATCACAACATTGAAAAGAAAAGACCAACAAGAGTTGTAACAATCATTGTTTTTTCCACACTACTCAAGATGTTGAAGCCCCTCCCCTATTAGAGTAGGTAAATGGTTTTGTTGGCAAGTACGAACTAACTCTGCCAACAAACTAGTTTTAAAATCATCCTGGGTCGGACCGTACACTGCCATCATGATCCATTTAAAATTATCCGCCCTATTGTAGAGATGAAATTTAATGAAAAATTCCCCTTCAACAATTAAAGATAAATCCAAAATATCCGCATTAACTCCTAGAAGTATACCCCCTGATCTTCCTTTAGATGGGAGACAATGCCAGAGGAAATCAGCACCCCCAACGAGGCAATCTAAATTCGTCTTTGACATGTCACCCTTCCTTGTCTCAAGTGTCACAACAAAGTCTAGGTTTTTCTCTCTAACTATTTCTACAACATATCGATATTTAGCCAAGTCTGCAAGACCTTTGCTATTCCAAAAAATACCTTTCATGAGGAAACAGTTTTAGATGCTTTTGGATTTTGGGATTGAGCCTTTCGCATCTTTTAGAAGAAGATTTGGATTTTCTAGTGGATACCAACAAGTCACAAATTTGGAACTTTGGTCCACATCGCTAATATCAATCTCTGAGAGGTTCTTTACTAAGTGAGCGAGTAGGGCGCCGTCAAAATTATCGCCCTCATCATCACTAGTTGTAAAAGGATCCACCTCCGAAATAACGTGCTTAGACTGGTTACCTTCCCTAGTCCTAGTTGTTGCTTTAGTTCTATCAACCTCAATATGTTTCAAAGCGCCAAGCGAGAAAAAAATTTCATCAAAAGAGTTACCCAAAGAAACCCCTAATGAGCTAAGGTTGGAAGCAACAAAATCATTAGGTAAAGAAGGTAAAGAAGGGGATGAGCTTACAACATTACCTTCACTGGAGGATGTTTTACGAGAAGCCGAGTGCTGCTAAAAATTCGTTGCCGAAACCTCCCGTGCAGCAAAGTTGTCATCCAAATTGCGCAGTGTTTTCCTCTTCATTGCTTTGAGTAGTGAGTCATCATCCCCCCAACGATGCCATCCATATTCTCAACATTAAATCTCACACTACAACGACGAGGTGTAGAAGATGTCTTTTTCAACCGGCCCTTGCTGCGATTAACATCGGTCAAAGTAGGTGTAGCCATATTAGGTACAACTAGAGAGGGGGCAACAGTGTTAGCTGCCAGAGAGGTGACGTTAGTGATACTGGCAGCTGCAGCCGCCTGAGAGGACAGCAAAGAGCAATGTTCCAACCTCGGTGCCAGCAAAGAAGGTTGCTTAGATGAGGTAGGACCATCCACCGGTTGAGACAGAGAATTTTCAGCCACCTTTTTCGTTGCTACTATTGCCTCACCCACCACTGCTACACCTGATTTGGTGTGCACAATGGTGTAAGCTATCCCATCAGCGATCACTGGACGAGGTGGTGGTGGAGGTCGGCAATTTCCAAACGGTGTTAGCATTAGTTGCATGGTTGTAACCCCTGATTTTTTATCATTTGAAACTGTTGGAGAAGCTGAATTCTTGGCCCTCTTGTGTGCCTGATCATGAGAGCCATCCTTTGACGAGTTCTCATGATCCTCATGTGCATCCCCGTCATGGTCCATAAAGTCCATCTCCAAAATCTGTGCCGACTGAAAACCTTCCTCTTCCAAAGTAAAAGTGATTGGGTAGCCCAATTTCCCGAATACCACATCTGTAGTGACAGGGAGTTGTATGTTACTATGCATATACACCTTCACACGAATCACCCCCGTCCGTATGTAGGTGAGCATATCTACTTCCTGGGTAGCTCCAATAACACAACCAAGCGCCCAAAAAGCCAAATAATGTCACCATGGGCTAGGCACACCTGACACATGCACCCATACTTCATCCAACTCATATGCTGGAATCAACTCATCGGTCGACTTCCACTCAATTATTGTCATTGACACACTATGATTTTTTAGATGGAACTCAACATCATCCATCCTCTTTAATTCATCAAAAGAAGGAAAACCGATAAGGAATGAATTCTCACCATGAGGGACTGCCTCCCACTTCCAATTCGGTCTGATTCGATGAGCTAACTCAGTTTGAACGATTTCAGGCGTCAAGGAGCCGCCATGAATGGAGACCAATGTCATTGGAACCGATATAGCCTCCTGTACATTCATCCCAAAATCACTGATTTGGATAAAGCCAAACTTGGTTTTCCCAAATCCAAACAGAGAGCAGGTAGGTTTCGTCAATTTGAGCAGTAGTCACTTTGACAACTAGATGTGACTCTTTCTTGTTACAAATGTAGCAATCAATGTCTGCTTTACACACTTGTGCTATGTGACCACTCGTTTTGCACCGGTGACAATGGGGTGGCCTCGGCTTCTTGGCCTTAGTTGTTTTGTGCAGAAGGATGTGGTTGTCCACCATATGTAGTTTGATTCAGCCTCTCTGGTTGCTGCCCTTGCGCTGCCATCCCCTTCCCCTGAGGTTTGGGCTTTCGTTCTTGCTGGTTCGGACGTGGAAAATTGTCATGGTCTCACCTGTGAGGACCCTCAGCACTGTTTCCCTGAGGAAACCTTCTATTGTTATTGCGTTGAAACTGCCTTGCACTTCCATGCCAACGTCCTCCCGATCCCCCAATCCCAGACCCGCCGCCATGATTGTCCCCTAACCTCGGGAAAGCCGATGGCCGCTGAAACTGGCACGGAGGATAGTGGCTTGGCCCGGTGCTGGTTTCTTGCGATGAAAGATGGATTCCCCGTGGCGCCATCAACCTTGCGCTGCTCAGCCATCGCTGCCTCCTCCCGAGGACGCACCGTCGTTGCTGCATAGGAGAGTTTCTCGGGAATAGATGGCATGCATCTGTTAAGGCAGAAGTGGGACAGGGACTTTCCATGGAATTTAATTCCAATCTGTCCCTGTAGGAAGGCAGGACTCCTATCCGGACTCTAGGGAAGGGAATTCACCAAAGATTGATATCTCGCCGTTAGATCGAGTCGGTCTGATGTGGACACCATCGATTGCCGATCTGGGTAGGCAGGGATTCTAAACTTGGTGAAATTTTGTCCCGCGGCATGAAATCTGCGAGCAAAACTGTTTGCGCTGGCCGTGGATGAGGTAATGGTCCCTTCCATGGATGCATTACCCATCCCCTGTGTTGGCGCTCAGTGGCTTTAGTCTTTCATTTTGACGAGACTCTAGTCCACTGATCATCCACAGTGATATTTGGGACAGTCGGAGTCACCCCTGGCATGTCGAGCTTTTTTGTTCCCACCAATGAGAAGCAAGAGTGGGAACACCGATCTCATCCCAAAAATCTTGGATTAGGGAGAGATCAGACTCTCCTGTTTGAAAGTCATGCGTTTTCAATAATTTTAAAATTGGGATCAGACTCTTCTGAGTGGATGAGTCAGGAACAGAGGTTGTGGCAACCATGGCTGCAATCTGTTTCTGGCCACACATGTGGTCTTGGTTGCAGCTGACTGAATTAACGATCTATCCTTCCTCAAGGACATCAGATAGGCTGGAGAAGAGAGATCCACTTACCGGCGAAGAAAGTGGAGCTACGGTTAGCCGACGTCGGTGGGAATCATGGCGCCATCCGTGGACCTTCAGACTACCTGCACAGAGTCCATTACCTGCAACCTGAAAATGAAAAACATGTCTCTTCTGCTGAGGAAGAAGAAGCCGCCGTAGAAGGAGATGCATTCATCGTCGGAAGTGAGAAAGAATCTCAAAGGATCCTCCACTGGACCATTGATTCGTTTTCAGAGAAAACATACAACGCCAATGAAAAATCACCAATCCCAGACGTTGGCCTGCAGAGCGGCGTTTGCAGAACCTGAAGTTTGTTGGACTTGAACATTCATCTGATCCTTGATTCAGGAGAACACCAGTGCTAGAAAAAGGTATTCGTCGGGGACCATTGATTCGTTTTCAGGGAAAGAACTCAACACCAGCGATAGTACCACCAGCGTCGGTGAAGCAGCAACACACCCAGCCCCGGCTAGAATGCGCTGCTTGCAAAACTGATTTTGTCGGACTGGAAACAGTGGCCCGATTCTTGGTATGGGAGAGCGATTCCAGAGATAGGATGACCAATGCTGGAATCAGGATGGGTCGCCGCCGCCACAGACCAGCCAAGGAGGCCGGCGTCGTCGCCGGTGGAGCCTCGACGGCTGCCCCCTGAAATCGCCCAAAAATCACCCCTCAACAAAACCTGGAATTCAAAATTCAAAACCCTATTTTTGCTCCACTCCTCACCTAGGTTTGCCATAAATACCCATAAATACCTGTTAGTCTCCATCTATTCCCATCATCAATAACCACATCAGTATAGTTCTTGGTTACTTCATGCACATCTACTGTTATATCATCTCTCCACATTAGCAACAAACCTCCACTTCTGCCATCACTTTCATCAATGATCATACGATCAAAACCAGCCCTTCTTCTTAGTTTTTCTACCTTAACTTTTCCCAGGTGCGTTTTGTATAGAAAAAACACGTAAGATTTTTTTTGCTTCTGTAAATCCAGAAGCGCTCAAACTGCTCGGGCATTACCTACCCAAGACAGTTCCAAGCTAAGAATTCCATTGTTCAGGGCAATCCTCCTCAAAGGAGGTCATTGATTCATTTAAGCTTTCCATGTCAACTTCATTCCCATCACTTTTCTTCAATCTCTTCTTGTCTTGCATCTTCTAAGGAGTACTAACTGGTTTTTGTCCGACAGTTCTGAAATTACATCTTCTAGCTAGCTCACTTTTTCAGCTATGCAACCAATCATTTTAGTCATGTCTCCGCTGATCCGAACCGAGCCAACATCCATTGCCAATCTTTTCCAAGGTCCTGCCATTATCTGCAAAACCTTATCACTCTCACCCTGATTTACATCCATATCGTGACCTTCAAAAGTATTAGGATCACCTGTCCCTCTTCCTCTCCCTCTCCCTCTCCCTTGTCCCCTATTATGTCTCCCAGCAGCACCACCTCTTCTAGTACCAGCCCCCATGGCGCTCATATCAAACTTTACCATCAGCCAATCACCCCATCCGCATTCTTCTAAACCATGCACGCCATCACCACACTCTTTCACATCATGACCAATTAGACCACAGAAAAAAGATGACATCTTTTCTTACTATACAGGATACATCTTCCTCTCTTTAATTGTGATTGGCACAACGCGAACCAAGGCTTGCTGAGGTCCATAAACACATGAGCTCTAAGGTATTTTGCAGGGTTTATCCTTCCCTCGTCCACGATTATTGTGACCGGTGGTTTGCCAACCTTCTTAGCGATTTTTTGCAAGATCCTTCTTCTTCATTAGGCCCTCAGGCACCCCTTGGATACGAACCCATATTGGGATCTTCTCAAGTTTATAGTAAAAAATATTAGTAAAACCATCATATTCCTCCAGTACTATTTCTGAACCCGTAAAGATCTTGGGTCCTCCTTCCAATCTCCAAGGCATTGAAATTGCACAAGAAAGATTTTTGCACCCAATACCTTGAAGGTAACATCCTGAGTGAAGGACCATGCGATACGCATGGATTTCAACAAAGCCGCATGGCTAAACTGTTTTTTTAGTATGAACCCTAAAAAGACTAGCCAACGAATATCTTTGATCAGATCTTCAAGTTCATCCAAAAATCAAGATCTGATTCCTCCTCCCCTTGTAAATTGAGGATCTTCAATCTGTCTTTGATACTTGATTCAAAATCCACATCTTTATTTCCATCAAACACTTCTTCCGCCGATGAGCCACCTGCTACTGACGTCCTCGATCGATGTTCTGCCATGTAGCCACACAACCAAAAGGTAGAACACAGGATCCAAAGACCACCACCCAATCTCGTAGTGATGCAAGGGAAGAAATTACGTAAATCAGAAAATTTGTTGATTCTATGGACTCAAGCAAGGCGTTGCATGAGAAAAAAATTTTAACTCTAAGCATGTGTTTGGTTGGAGGGTTTGGATGGGTCGGGTCGAAACCATCTTTTTTCAGGATCAGGTGGGTAAGCATGTGTTTGGTTGGAGGGTTTTGATGGATTAGGTCGGAACCAGTATCAGGTAGGTTGGATTGGTTTTAAATATGAATATTTTACTCATATTTGGTTTGAAGTGATCACCAAAAATGATCGGACCGATCAAACCATAGGGGTGAAAATGGCTCGAGATATTATTCGGTTTCCGTCCGAAATTCGGATTCGAAAAGTGTCGGTTGGATAATTTTTGAATAGTGTCGGATACGAAAACGGATAATTATTTTTAAAAATGGATATAAATATGATAAAGGAAATATGCGACGAATTTCGGAATTGGCTAACCCTAACCCCAAGACTACATCCCAGGCGATTCTCAGTCCCAGACTCCCAGCCGCCATCGACCCTGCCAGCCGCCGCCATCGCCCAATTAGCCGACGTCCCGCCGCACCCGCCGCCACTCCCGCCTCTCCCGTCGTCCCGCCGCCTCCCGCCCCTGCTGCTTGTAGGCCTAATGGAGAAGGGAGAAGGAGCACAGGGGAGAAAAGGAGGCACTAGTCGCCGGTCACCGACCAGGAGGAAAGGTCACCGGTCGCCGTCGCCGCCGGTCGGGGTGCCTGCGAAGGGAGGAAGGCGAAGGGAAAGCGGCGTCATTTTGCATGAGAAGAGATTGCTCGGGGTTGGTCTCGGATAGCCGCCGACCCCATCGACGCCAGGGCCACCTCTCCCCGCTGCGACTCTGTTACGCTTACTTCAGAGCACCCTCTGCCCGCTCCACCGCTGGTCATGGTCCTGCACCATCTGTTCCGTCGACAATGACCTCACTCCTAACGCCGTAGGTGAAATTCTAATTTTCTATTACTATACCAGTCACTTTCTAATGTCGGTAAGCATTTTAAAGATAATGAAGTAGTGCAGCATTGCAAAGTTTAGTTTGAGGGTTTTTATATTCGATCAATTTTCGTTACCGTATTAATTCGTTTCGTATTCACTCCATATTTGTTTTGATAGTTTGGGTTTCGATTATAAATCTAGTTCTTAAAAAATATAAAAATAAATATATATATATATTTTCGACCGTTTTCGATCCGATTTCACCTCAAACCCACCCCGCACACTCCCCACACACACACACACACACACACACACACACACACCCCACCACGGTGAGGTGCACGCCCCTCCCGCAGCATATCTCCCCGTCCCTTCTCTCTTACCCGGCGGCGGCGGCGGCGACGACCCACCGCCCTCCGTCCACCGTTCCCCTCATCTCTGAATCTCACCTTGGTTGCTGCGGCAACGAGAGGAACAAGATCCGGCGCCCCCTGTCCTCCTCTCTACTCAACTGCTTGTCCTCGTCCTTGCATCCGCCGCCGCCGCCGTCATTACCGCTAGATTCTGCCTATCCCCGCGCCCTGGCACTTTTCGCCTCCGCGTTCTCGCCCCCGTCCCTCGTCGCTCGTTCCAGCGCGCGGCGCGCCGCCTTTCCCTTCCGCTTGCCGGCACCGACCTGACCCCGTAGCCGCGGAGCTCTCGTCGCCCCTGACACGACACTCTGGAACGTGAGTGCCTCTTCTCCCCCTGCCTAGTATCGATATTCCACCCCCGTCTCCTCTGTCCCTCCCATCCATGGTCACCTCTGCGTATCGGCTTAGCTGTCTCTGGCCACCACGTTCCCCTTGCTGCCGGCTGCGTGTAGTAACGCTCCTATGGCACTCGAAACCTATTTACTGACCTAGGTTTATGGGTTCCTCTTTGTTAGGTTGCTAAATTTGTATGTTTGTCCATGCGATGTTAAAACCTTGAATGTTTTTATCTACAATTGTCATTGCTATGTTTATTACTGCATAGAGGGTCATTTTTGTACCAATTGCAAACGGTTGTGAACCTAAAAGGAGTTGATAAACTTGAGTCCATTTGCAGATGCATAGCTTCTTGTAGTTTTCCGATTGAATTATAGCGATGCAATGAGGGGAGGATTTTTGTTAGCAGCCATTACTTTCTTCCCTCGTGGAATATCTTTATTTGTCCATTTGCAGTACCAGTTAAGTATGGAATCTAAAATATTATACCAACTGAAGTATGGTTGCAATTTAGCATTAATTTTAGTTAGTCATATATATGTTAGCTCTCATTTGGTCACCATTTTTGCCTCTGACCCTCCGCCAGGTCACCAATAAGATGCCATTTGATTTTACCATATAGTCATATACTCCTTCCTTTAGAAATTATTATAATCAAGTATTCCCTTTTCCGTTTTTATTTTTTTCTTTTGCTTGTCAGATAACATGTTATCTATTACTGGTGCTCCCTAAATCTGTGATTTTTTTCTTGGATTTCATAACAGTGGTTATACTACAATGATTGACGATGAGGCTGACTTTGGCAACATCATTGATGCTGCAGTAGAAGGGCAGGCAGCTGCAAAGTTCCG
Organism: Oryza australiensis; assembly: GCA_019925245.2. Taxonomy (NCBI): domain Eukaryota; kingdom Viridiplantae; phylum Streptophyta; class Magnoliopsida; order Poales; family Poaceae; genus Oryza; species Oryza australiensis. The sequence continues at coordinate 1,006,812 of JAIFGZ020000583.1, read as the reverse complement.
TCCGAAGGCACGAGTCAAGCCCCGTAAGACATCTTTGCCATCCAGATCCCTGGCACCTCATCCTACTGTGGAATCAACAGATGGAAAGGTGGAAACATTAAATAAAGATAGCACCTCACAAGAACAATCTGTTGATAAAAAAGCAGCATCATTGGGATGCCATGGTAGTGAGACAGATGGTAATGCTTGTGCTTCTGGGGGTATACTTGACACACCTTCTGAAGATGTGGTGACAGTATCCCTGGGGCTTGTGAATAATCCTGATGTGTCATTGGATTCCTCAACAGTTTGTGCTTCTTCTATACATAAATTTTCCCAAAATGAAGAGCACAATGATGATTTATCTCATGTCGCTACACACAAAGAAAGCATGGTGGTTTCAGATACCCAAGCACCACTGACCTGTTCCAGTGCCAAGACAATTGATGATTTAGCTGACTTTGAAGGATTGTGCGATGATAATCAGGTTGAGGAAGAAAGAGTTGCAAAATTCCAGCCGAAGATTCGGGTGAAAACCAGCAAGGCCACATCGAAATCTCAGACGACTAACCAAAAGGCAGGAGCGTCCACTGTAGATGTGGTCTCACAAAACAAAGAAGATGGTAAAGATCAGGCAGGATGCAATGACAAGCAGCTACCCCCTCCTACTAGACATCAAGAAAGTGTACAGATCCCATATTCTCAAGCACACCTGGGAACTCATAACAGTACAATCGATGATTCTGCTAACTCTGATAGTATTATGGAAGAACCAGCTCGAGAGGAAATGGCTGCAAAATTCCATCCTAAACTGCAACCAAAGGCTGGTGGAGCTTCACCTAGGGTTGCTGAGATTATTGATGCTGCTTGTGTAGCTACTCCAGAGTTTGGGGTTTCCTCTGTAGATGTGGTTTCTCAAGATACGGAAGAAGATAGCCATAGAGAAGGCCTCAATGATGATTCATGCCAAAAATATATGGATGAAGAGGCTATTACAGCTTCAGGCACTGGGCCACCACAGGTTAGTGGATATTTTGTTGTTTAGAAAAGTGGTACTGCTATTTCAAATAAAGACTATGGCTCCATGTTCTGACTTCTGATTGTTTTTAGAATTTGGATGCTACTGTTGATTTAGACTCTCATGCTGAAATGGTAAATCCACTTCCTGATGGTCGTCCGTTGATCATTGGAGAGCCCTCAGGTGTGCTTATTTTACGTATAGATCTTTTTTTTTTCAAACTTGTGATGTTTCCTGTAGTCCAAAGACAATTATTGTGATATTGTTCTGTTGAATTTGATATTTTTAAGTGCGTTGAAAGAAGTTCTGAACTAAATGAGCCTCAAGTTAAGCCTAATACGAACCTATGCTTATTGGTATGTAAATATACCATGCTGAACTCATGTTTTAGCTGGCTTCAATCGTATATATTAGTTTTTACAAGCTTTTCTGGTACTTCTTTAAGAAGCTAATATATTTCTTTTACAGTGGAAACTACTGTTAAATTTCAACCTTATGTTAGAAGGAAAAAAGGCAAAGGAAAATCAGTATCTTTTGTTCCACCAAATGTTACTCATGCGGTTACTCCTACAGACACCAATTCTGAGACAAGCAACTTTAGCCATTTCTGTAAAGATATAGCAACTGGTGAAAGTTTAAGCAACTTGCCCCAGCAAGCATCTGAAAAGGTAATTGCATGCTGAAATTCACACTTCTGGTTGGAGTGTGTACTGGCATAATATACTTGATTGAGTCTCTTTGCCTAAACATTGCAATTCTCTTCTCTTAAGCTGTCCGTTTTTATCAGATCTGTATTAGTGGCGAACATCATCCAGATGATCAAGAATGTAATGACCCAGAGAATCAGTACCATGAGGGGGAGCCATCTGATCATGTTATTGAACAAAAGCCAAAAAGGGATGTCAGAGAAACAGGAACATCAATGATATTACGAAACAGGGGAAAAATACAAAAGGACGGGATAGCTGAGCATACCGCTAATGATAACAGGGATGATGACTTTGGTGAACCTCCATCGGACGAACAAGATAATGACAGTGGTGATGAGTACACTGCTAGAGGCAAGCAGAAGGGCAGGAGAAAATCAAGGGAGAAAAATATTAACAAAGAACCTTCGAGAGGTACCAAGCGCACCTCAGGGGATTCCACTATAGAGGAATCACAGAAGCAGAAGCTTCAGAAAAATAAAAGTAGAGCATCTTCAGGGGATCAGAAGAAAGCATCAAAAGATTCATCGGTTGAACAACCTGAGAAGAAGCTTACACACCGAATTCGTCGAAAGAGAATGGAAGGTAGCTGGCTCATAGTAAAGCATCAATTTCATACAACATGAGGTCTTAACTAATTTATTTTGGTGCCCTGTTTTTTTAGAAGTCAAGACTTTACTAGAAACGCCTGATCACGAGATAGATCGCATGAAGCTAAGTGTGACACATCTTAGACTGTTACAGGAAGCAAGAGAACGTATTAAGGCGAGTTTTGTCATGCCACATTTATTAGTTCTGTTTATTGGAAATTTTTATGCTGTTGATATCCAATTTGTTTTTTGCTTCTATAGGGGAAAGAAATTCCATCAGGACCATCATCCTCTAATCATAGGTATGGCACAAAATTTTGATTATTATGCATAAATATTTTCTCTATGAAAACCAGTTATGTGGGAAGAGTAGGATTCAAGGATATATGTGTACATATTGTAGTACATCCCATTATTAAACTAGAGATACTTTGGCAAAACTATCACAAAACTACAATTTTAGCATTGATTTTTCCACAACACTATAGATTTTTGACTGTGTTCTATAGGAAAGGATAGAGAAAAGATTTCTAGTTTTCCGTGCGCACACTTCCTAACAGTGCGTTTTTTTGCAAAAGAATTCTATAGGAAAGTTGTTTTAAAAAACCATTTTAATCCATTTTTTAAGTTTAAAATAATTAAAACTCAATTAATCATGGCATTAATGGCTCACCTTGTTTTGTGTATCTTCTCAATCTTCTCTTTTCCCCTCCTCAAACACTCTTAAGCCATAGTTCGCAAGGCTACAGATTTAGCAATAACTTTATCACAAAGCTACATACTTAACAAATCCCTTAAGGATAACGATGATATGAAGGAACCACTACAATCTCTTGCTTTTGTGTTATGATCTAAATCTGTTGTTTGCAATATTGTTGGTTAAAGATGCAGTTTTGCAGTACAACACCTTGAATCTGTAGTTTTGATAGTTTTGGCTTAAACACAGCAAAATGACCACTCACTTGTACTGGTATGGGTTGATGTTCAAACTGTTTTTCTTTCGTTTCTTTGTTTTTTGAAAAAAGTCCAAATAAACTTAAACACTCTGAACAACTGAACCATGTATTGAGCACTGACTTTTGGGTTTGGTTCAAATAACCTCCTGAGGGCTTTCGCCTATATAACAAGTTGACTCAATGGTTTTGCTATGTTGGTGCATTGACTCTAATTTTAACATGTTGGCAAGCTGCTTATACCACTAACAGAATAAGAAAAATATACCAGGAGCAAGGATGACACTTCATCTTTACTCAGGCCATTTTTTAAGCAATATATGTTTATTTATGTTTCCTTGTTTGTGTAGTGGTTTCACGAGTGCTATAACATGTCAAATACATTGAGTCAGCATGTAATGCAGGCAAAACCACTTAAGGGGGTTGTTTGGACCAAATGGGAAAGTGAAGGAGATAATAGCTTAAGGTATTAGACAGGACTCTCAGGTTCAGTGGGGTATTTGGACGCTTTCCTTTTCTTTTGGTCATGGAAACTTTTCTTGTTGAGATGTCTTTCCTGTTTCAGACAAGTTATTTCCAATATCAAATTGATGCTGCTGTTGTTAGCTTCATCATCTAAATTGTTTACTGCAATTTGATGGTCTGCTATACAGCTTCACTTGCTATCTTTCAGTGATATGTTCATACCTGATGCAATTCTTTTTTTAGATTGACCACAATCCTTTGTGGCACTTCTAATAGTTGTTTCATTCAATTCAACTTCTTTGACTATTGAGCCTCTTAAAGTTTCAACATAGTCTCATTTGTCCTCTGACAAAAATCTCGCTGTGTTTTATTTAGGCATTGTTTTCTTTGTAAAGTGCAGCACTCTTGTTTAATAATGATTCGAATATATGTTCATGGGAAAGTTAATGATCCACACGACCTACAGCTTTTAGCTGAAAAAGATTTAGCCAATTCAATCTATTATATTCATGGGAAAGTTAATGATCCACACGACCTACAGCTTTTAGCTGAAAAAGATTTAGCCAATTCAATCTATCTGACCCTATCATGATCTTGGTTTGTCTTACCACAGCATCTCCCAATTTGGAGATATGGATGATGAGTATAACGAACAAGACAACTGGGACAACGACAGGACTGAGAATCATGTAGTCGAAAATGCAACTAAACTGAATTACCATTCATACATGAACAGACAAACACGAGCCAAATGGTCCAAATCTGACACAGACATGTTTTACCAGGTATTTGATAAATCAACCATTTTGATTGCTATTTTTCATTTTTGTCTTCTACCAATTTTAAGAAGATATTTTTTTATTTCCTTTGTATCTATTGGTGTTACATAAATTTGTATTTTCATATTTGTTCTGTTCAGGGTCTTCAACAATTTGGTACCGATTTTGCAATGATACAGCATTTCTTCACTGATAAGAGCCGTAATCAGGTGCGACAAAAATTTAAAGCCGAGGAGAAAAAGCATCCAATGCAAGTTCATGATGCCATAATGCATCGCTCGAGAGGTGAGATTGTTCTATAGAAAATACCAGCCTATATTTTTGAGTTGTGATCGAGATTAACTTAATCCTTATCCTTCACATCTGGGCACAGATAATTTGTATTTTAAAAAAGTAATCAAACAGCTCAACATCGAAGATGTCCAGCCAGATATCAACAATACACATGAACAGGAGGGTGCATCAAATGAAGAGGACCCTGGAAATAAGGTTTCTTCTAAAACTAGTGTATAATTTCCTTATATCAAGTTCATTTTGTTAATTTTGTTTCTTGTTTTCTGTGTTTTAAGAATATATCGGGTGGATTAATTAATGAGGAAGAAAATGGTTTAGATTGGTCAGATAAAGAGCTGGACATGCACAGATCTGAGGTCGAAGAGGAGCACGTTTCTACAAATGATGATGATGATGATCTTTGTGATGTTTTTTGATTGGTACTAACGTGATTATCATGATAAAAACCATGCGAACATTACTGAGGACCTCGTGATTCTATTAATATTATGGGCCTATTGGAAATTTATATTCTGATGCTCTGACCTTTGAGCTCTGGAAGGCCATATTCTGCATCAAAAATAATTTTGCTGACAGGATTCTCCAGATGACGATGAAAGCTGTACAGTTCCCAGGCTGAAGAACTGTATTTTTTTTTTGTTTTGCTGCTTATTTCTAGTTTGGTTGAAACTTGAACCAGAATTCTAGTGCTTAGCAACACAGGGATCTCAATATTTGTTGCTTGAATCCTGGTTTCGTAGATTACTTGCAGAGTAGTAATGTATATATTGCTCCATCATCATTAGATATATCTGACAATTGTTTTTTTTCAATATTCTATTCTACCAGATACCATTCGTTCCAACGCTTTTTATTAAATAACCATTAAAACCAACTGGTCTTCTGGAATTGTAACCAATGGTTTTGTTGTCAGTTAGAACTTGAGGGACATTTGATAAGAATTTAAGAAATAATCCAGGTCCTTGCAGCTGTTGATATGAACTTCATCCTGATGGCCTGTTATAAAGTTGTAAGCTGAAGAATTTGACACTCGGGCTGGGCAGGGTCGTTTTTGCAGAATGACTGGCCTCCCTGGTACTACTTTTTAGTTCTTTAGGAAAAAAATTATCAAGCTCTTCTTTGCAACATATCTTACTTTTTAATAGTTTGCTTATTATTTTGAGCAAATTTTTTAAAACTACAGATATTTTGATTTTTCTACAAAACCCCAGAATTTTTCTAAAGATCTAGTCAAACTAGAACAAAAAGGCCTCGCCCTCAACCAGTTATGAACGCCCTTCCCTTGCTCGGTCAGCCCTCTCTCTCGTCATCTCCCTCGCCTCATGCCACCGGCATCGCTGATCGTGTTGCCATCATCGCTTCCACAGAACGCACAGAACGCACTGACTGCCTTTTCGAACAATCCCAATTCGATTCAATAGGTAACACGTTCTATCCTCATTTTTCAATGTGTTGAATGTGAATATGTGAACTCATATTACCTGCTCAAACTCAAATAGTCTAGCCAAGACAAAGGAGATGCTGAATTTGAACCTAATTTATTATCTAATTCTGTAGACTAGATAAGTGACAAAATTTGAACTTCAGCAGTGTTTATTCTAGTGCGTGGCTGCCTAATTTTGTGATGGCATGATGCTAATCGATATATTCTTGATAGATTATACTGCATATGTTTTTTCACAAAGTATCATAATAATTCAAAAAAATTGCTAAAAAAATTGTCGCAACTTCTAATTCTATAAGTAGTACTAAAATACCATATTGTTGATCATACGTATCAACTATTATGCTCGTGTTATAAAAAAAATTTATTTTATCTCTTTTCATTTCGAATACCTAATCTTAAAATCCTGGGTTCGTCCATGGTGAAGTCTGCGTCCTTAGTTTCAAGGCCCTCCTTCCCATTGATATACAAAGATGACTCTACGGTCTTGGTGTTCATGTCAATGGCACATCTTCTTGATCACATACCGTAACTCAGGGACAAGTCGATGTTCACTTGAGGGAACATGAGTAGGGTGCGCAGGAGGCACTCTGGGCTGTTGTTGATAGACCCGAGCTCATTGGAGCTCTATGCCTCTGGTGTTTCCTGTGTTCTCCCAACGCAAAGGTTGTAGCAGGTGACAGTAAAGCCAGCACCACGCTCGAGTGACGCAAAGCCAAGTCCAACATTCCTTGTTGCGACGAGTCTCAACCACCTGTAACTGTAAAGATTCAGGAGCTCTACCACCGCAAACTCTTGTTTGCCTCGGCACAAGAGGAGGCCCGTGGATCGGACCATCCATCACCCACATGTCTCTGCCACCTCAAATCTCCATCGCCGATTTGAGCTCCACTCCTTCCACAAATCTCTTCACTCCATGCTAATCGCGTTCCACCAAGATACAAAAGAAAAACCACTGAGTCACCAAATTCACCCACTGGCCACATCCATTTTACGGCCGTGGAGAAGATGATCGCCGCCGTCGTCTACAGGTCGTCTCCATCCTTATCTTTTTTTCACCTTCCCTCTTCTCCTTACCATGCCGAACAAATTATGTTTTGACAACCCCCTCTCTTGTGCAGCAGATCAACGGGAACGCGACCGTGCCCACTGGAGCTCCGGCCGAAGGACCTCTCCGTCGATTCCCCGTAATCCGCTGAGTTCAAGCTGGATTCCTCACAAACGTAGCCTCCCCATGGCCTCACTGATCATCTAGACATGTTTTCCTGCCAGATCGTTGGCCGTATCACGCCGTCGACATCCACCCGAAGTCCGCGAGGACGCCAAGCCGTTCCAATCGATCCAGACTCCAGCGCTGCTGTCTAGACCTCTCCAAGCTGCATCCAAGTTTCGGTGAGTACCATGGTGCCCCTAGGACACATGCACACCTAATACAAGCTCAAATCCACTTGTAGCTCGACATGTATGTGCATGCCGAGACCGGCCGCCGCTTACATCGCCGCTGGCGGCGATTAAGGCCTTTTTGTTAGAGTTTATATCGAATATATGTATAATATTACTGTAATTTTGATTTATTTTAGATAAGGCTCCCAATAGTTTTTAAGTGGACCATAAATAATCGCGTCGAAAAAACCGGTCCCAAGGGGAACGATTGTTGGAGCACACGGGATAATGCGATTATCTCGTGCGGTCCACTTAATGGTGCATTATCCCGTGCAGACCACTTAAGGACCCGCACGAGATAATGTATTTCTCCGTGCGAGCCGTTAAGTGGACTGTACGCGATGATGCATCATAAAATAGCTATCCAATCCAACAGTGTCACATTTTAACATGATGTTTCTCTCTCAAAAAAGAACAATTATAATAGGGAAAAAGTTTTCAACTTAAATTCTTCAATTGGAATCAATACGAAGGTATCATACTTGATCTCCTCTTCCATTTGCTTTCATTTTTAAAAATTTTTATTGGTTGAATGCGAAAATATTTAAACTTTTTAACTCGGTTTCTCTCTCCAATAGTAGGCAATTTCTTTTGGTGGGAGGTTTTCGACTTGAAATCTTCAATTGAAATTAATATAAAAGGTAACGTGCTTGATCATCTTTTTTATTTGCTTTCGTTTTTGTAAAATTTTATCGGTTGAATGCAAAGATATTTAAACTTATTTCAATTATCATTTTGAGCTATTTTTGTAATTTGTAGGTCAAATATTTTATTTTTTATTTAATCATTTTTTGGTAACTAATTTTGTCTCAGTATTAAGGTTTTAGTTATAAAGTAGGATTTAAATTTAATTTGTTCATTTAGAAAAACTAGCAATATAATATTAATTTATCTTGTCAATTTTTTAGATGGATCGGATATGGATGTATGAGAGACGGAGAACTCATCCTGTGTTCATGAGAGAAGCATCAACATTTATTGATAAGGCTAAGGCACACGCTTTGAGGGAGAATAGGAAGTATATTTTTTGTCCCTGCGTGGATTGCATGAATCAGAAGATGTGAAAAGATCCGAATGTAATTCTCGGACACATAATTTAGCGTGGATTTGTGAATAAATACACAGTTTGGACTTATCACGGGAAAATCGCCCCTCCTGAAAAGGTTCTTGATATTTGGTTCGATGAGGCAGAGAATTTATAATTGAGGACATGTCCCGTGAAATGACGGGTGATTTTGGTGGCTCTGGTTTTGACGATGCAGAGGTTGATATTGATCTTGACCTTGAGGATATGTTACGGCACACTGAACCAGAGGTCCTAACAGAGAAAGCAAGAGATTTAAACAATTGGGAGGCGTTGCAGAAATCAGCAAAAGATCTTTTGTACGATCAATCAAAGGGATGTGACATGGATTATACAGTGTTGCGGTCGGTGCTAGAACTTCTTAGATTGAAGGCTAGGCACGGATGGTCTGATACTAGTTTCAATGACTTGATGGGTCTCCTGAGAGCTATGTTTCCTAAGCCTAACTTGTTGCCAGCTAACACCTATCAAGCCAAGAAACTGATATGTCCATTATCACTTGGTGTGAAAAAGATATATATATGTATTAATCATTGTGTACTTTATCACAAGGAATACACTGACTTGGATAAGTGTCCAACTTGTGAGGCGAGTAGGTACAAAAAGGATAATAGTGTCGTCGATAGTGATGTTGCCGAACCAAATGCATTGGTCAAGCCAGAAAAAAGATTCCGGCCATGGTGATGTGGTACTTGCCAATGAAAAATCGCATGAAGCGATTGTTCTCGAACCCCACCGACGCCAAATTGATGAGATGGCATCAAGAGGGTCGAAAGACGAATGGTATGATTCGACATCCCACCGATGCTCGACAATGGAGAAACTTTGATTCGAAGCACCCAGAATTTGCAAATGATCCGAGAAATGTCAGGTTTGCGTTGAGGACGGATGGAATGAATCCGTTTGGTGACCTAAGCAGCTCGCACAACACTTGGCCTGTTCTGTTCACCATGTATAACCTTCCGACATTGTTATGTCAGAAGCGAAAGTACATTTTGTTGAAGAAAAGGGACAAGTTACAAGAAAAGGGACAGGTACAAACACAAACTTGAAGAGAAGATAACAAAACAAGTTGAAGAACATTTCTACTCTCTTGTTGCACAGAATCGCCAAGCCTTCCCTAACTTGTATCAGCAATCCGAAGAACCCACAGTACATGTGCCCAGCAGCGTCGGGTCAGTTGACACCGCACCTTATCCAGTAGATACCATAACTGGCCTGACGCCGTGCAGCCTCCTCGTGCCGATAGGAAGAGCCGAGAAGAGAAAGGAGGTGGGTACAAGACTTGCTATACCAGGGCGATAATTTCACAACACGCCAATCCCTGAGGAATATGTAAGGGTGCAGGTGACCAAGGTGCATGCAGAGCATAATAGCTTAGAGCTAGATATTCCAGCACCTGAAGGGATAGAATTGCTTTGGGATGCAGTGAATCGGTTCATTCTATGGCATCGACGAGATATCCTGCCGGTCGGTCCACCGTCAGCATCCCCAATCGAGACGGTTCCTCAGATTGCTGCTGCGCCTGCACCGCCTTCTCCACCAGGGCCAGATTCGCCACCTAATCGGCCTTCTTCCCCACCTCGCTCTCCCCTAAGGATAAAGGTCTTGATTCGCCAAAGCTGTCAGCCCCTGAAGTCGTTGTAGAACAACCTCCAACAGATGTCCAAGATATTCACCAATCTCCTCCGACACCACAGTCAGCATTGGCGGTACCTCAAAGGCCTGTTCTGAAAACAACAAGTCTTCCAAGTCCGAGCAAGCTTGAACCTTGTCGGCTTATCCCAAAGATGGTTAGATCAACCTATGATAAGAAAGTAATGGTCATAGACAAGCAGAACTTAATGTTCCAGGCTTTCAAGGGAGATCGCCGACTGATAAGAAGCAGGATCAAACGCCAAAGTTGTCGGTGTCACAACAATCGGTGAAAAACCAAGCGGAGGACCTGCAAAATTATACTTCGGACGAAATGCCAACAAAGTACGAGTACGACAAGCCGTTTCTGCCGTGGCACGTCATGGAAGACAAGCCATGGAAAATTAGGCTAATGCATGACTGATACCTAAAGGCGTCCAGAATGGGGCTCAGCATGCTTACCGTGAAGGTCCCAGATAACGTTTTCACTAGTGGCCCAAATGGGATACTGGTCATCGATTTCAACGACCTTCAAGCTTTATTCAAGATGGAAAAAATGGATATAATTCTTGTTGCTGCGTTTTGCCTATAAGTATCAAACATACTTAATGTCATTAATGAATTCATTCGCAAACTAACTTCTGAATAATTACCGGCTGCATTACTTAGGATGCAATTCCAAGATGCGTCAAAGACCAACTATCCAGTTGGATACATTAACCCAACAAGGATATGCTGGACGGAACACGAGGTTCATATTCGTGCAGATTGCGATGCCCTCAAAGGCAAAACGAAGTCCCAAAGAGACGCGACCATAAAAAATGCACAAGGAGAAGATGATCGTGGTAGCATTCTACTTGGGCCAAGCTATGATGGAGCACAAAGACAAAAATGTCCGCATGGTTCCTTATGCGCTGTGGTACGTAATATTCTTCCGAACAACCGATATTTTACTACGATATCACCTATAATTAACATATCTCTTCTACCGCAGCGATCATTACATACTTTTTTTGGTATATCCGCGAGACCACGTGGCCGTAGTGCTTGATCTGGCACACTACAAGGAGGAATCATTCAAAGAGTTTCTCGTCTTGTTAAATTTATAAGTACTATCATGCATCATTTAATAAGTTTTGTCTATTGTTACTCTCGAATAAACAATTGATTGAAATAATTATTTTGTCTACATAGAGCACACGCACATTATGTACGAAACGGTGGACCGGTCAAGGATCCACAAAAGAAGAAGCTTCTGGTAAAGACACAATGGTCGGTAATTATATGCCCACTATATGCCAACATTTTATACTATGTTTAATTTCAACTATTGATGTACGTATATAATTTTATTCAACACAGTGTTATAAGCAACCACCAGGCACTAGCCTATGCGGCTACTACGTGTGCGAGATGCTAAGAATCTACGGGAGATACACTACAAAGTTTGAACAAGTAAGTTCAGAGAAAATATCTTTCTATTGGTTAAGATCGATCTTGTATAATTTTTCTAATCGTATCTATGTGTATTCTTTCTTAAACAGATCGAGTCCATTCCAGTTGTAGTGAACCGGTTCGACAATCGAACAATGCTCAACTTGGTTGCAGATATTTGCCGCTTCATCCGTCGCGATGTCTGCAACCATTTGGGCAATTTCTACGATCCGAAGAGCGAGCTTGCGACGAACGATAAATTCAAAAGACTTAGGGAGTGGGAAAAAGACCATCTATAAATTGCGAGTATTACTGTGATTTGCGAGACGAAACTTGATATGTATATAAATTTGCATGATGTGTACATATTTATATCTTTTATGAGGAAATAATATAATTAAATATCTACATGCATCTGATCAATCGATCGATAATATTATTGAGAGAGAGAGGAGAGGAGAGGAGAGAGAGGACAGAGAGGGAGGGAGAGAGGGTGAGAGAGGACACTAGCTAGAGAGAGCTTTGCACATAAAATAAAGTGCACGGGAGGCAATCTTCCCGTGCCGGGAAGATTGATTATCCTGTGCGGTCGGGTAAAGTGGACCGCACGGGATAATCAATCTTCCCATGCGGGCCGCTTAAGCAGACCGCACGGGATAATTGATCTTCCCGTGCGGTTGGGCCGCCCGCACGTGAAAATGGTCTTTTCCCAGACCTTCTCGCGCGTGTGGGCAGGCTTTCCACACGAGAAGATGCCTTTCAGCCCGCACGGAAAAATCGTTTCTCCAGTAGTGTAAAATTGGTTACAGTTTAGGACTTGAGTTGTACTAGGTGTTAAGAATAGAGTAAAAGTTGAATTCTATCCTAGGTTCTCCTTTAAATAGAGAGGCACACCGGTTATAACCGCAAGACGACAATAGCATAGTTGTGGGTATGACTAGTCGGCGGCATAGTCGATGGAGGGTCGTGGATACCCGGATACACTGTAATATGCTGGATCAGGGAGGAGCGCCCGTAATCAGTGCCCCGGCGATGTAGGCTTCGGCTGAACCTCGTTAACAAATATCGTGTCTCGGTGTTGTCATTTTACTTGGATTTCCTATGATGTTTCTACCGTGTTTGATTCTCGATGTTCTATCGGGGCCGGTTTTATAACAAGTGGTATCAGAGCTTGCGAGGATATTCATGGAGAGAGGTACGAGGAAGGTGCCCCACACCGCGCCAGGTTGCACACAGTGTCTAAGATAGGACATGATGCAAGGTGGAGCACGGCAGCGATCAACGGAATTCGATCGGTGGATTTGTATACTTCAGGTGATGGTCTAAACCGTTCGATGGGCTGGTTTCAACAGGGAGATGACTAGACATGGTGCTCAGGTTTATGGCGGTGGGAGCGATTGGCAATCCAATCGGTGGTGTCAGACACTTCAGGCAAGTGGCTCGAACTCTCCGGTGAGCTACTTTCAACAGAGAGATGGTCAGGCCTGACACTCAGGGTTGATTGAAGCTGGAGGCGATCAACAAATCAATTGGTGGAGTCAAACACTCTGGGCGGGTGGTCCGGACCTTTCGATGAGTTGTGGTTGACAGGGAGGTGGCTAGATATGACACTCGGGTCGATTGGCGGCTGACGAAGACGACGCAGTTGGCGGCGACTTCGGCATGCTACATGGAGATGGCGTCATAGCAAGTGTGTAATTATTTGTTGGTGATGAATCCAAGGTGGAGCATGACTCGTACACAGGTGAAGTGCGAGGTGGTAGCGGTACGCGTGGGAGCTGGTGGAGTCCTCGGCAGTAGGGTGCATGGGGAGTTAATTAGTTAACGCATGCATGTGGAAAGCAGTAGCGGGCTCGGATTGGTTTCATGGCGCTGCAAACCGTTTCTGTCAGACCTTGGTTCAAAAGCATGAAGACTCCTACTCCGATTAATTAGCGATCTCGGCAAGGCATGCATGCACGGCAAGGCAAGGAGTGGATGATGTCAACTTCAAGATGTATGATGGAAACGAGATGCTACTTCGGGATATGAGACACGTGCCAGGGCTAAAGAGGAGTCTAATTTCGCTTGGGAGCCTACATGAGGAAGGATGGTTGTATCAAGGTGATCCTGATGGAAAGACCATAAATATCATGAAGGACGGCAAGACTGTTATGACTGGTGAGAGATGAGCTCATGTTTGTACAAGCTACAAGGAAGTGTTGCTGCAGGTGGAGTCATGGAAGATGGGTATGCTGGTATTGCGGTGCAAGTCTCAAGCGGCAAGCTTGGCGTAGGCTCGTAGGGCAGCTCGACGTGAGCAACGGAAGAACCAACTCAAGTCCAGGTACGCGGAGGTTCAAGCAAGTTACAATTCAGGTTGACGTGGAATATTCGTTAAGGTGGAGTTTGTTAGAGTTTGTGTCGAATATGTGTACAAAGTCGGTTACAGTTTAGGACTTCGGTTGTACTATGTATTAGAAATAGAGTAAGAGTCGAATTCTATCCTAGGTTCTTCTTTAAATAGAGAGGCACACCGGTTGTAACCACAAGACGATAATAGCATAGGTGTGGGTACGACTAGTCGACGACATAGCAGATGGAGGGTCGTAGATATCCGGATACACTGTAATATGCTGGATCAGGGAGGAGCGCCCCGTAATCAGTGTCCCAAGGATGTAGGCTTCGGCTGAACCTCGTTAACAAATATCGTGCCTCGGTGTCATCATCTTGCTTGGATTTTCTATGACGTTTCTACCGTGTTTGGTTCTCGATGTTCTATCGGGGTCGGTTTTATAACAATCTTGTTGAGAAAGAATACCACCACTAACTTTGTATTGAACCCCTCTGCATTTCTTATTTTGTCCTCGTCACGAGATTCCCCATGGTTGGTTGCGGGCGAGGTGAAACAGAGCTCCACCATGGCTTTCTTCCTATAGGCCTAGGCCAAGGACTTGAGTTGTAAATTTGATTAACTCCAGGGTTTGTTAGGAAACATTTAAAACAATTACATGTGGGACCGGATCTGTCTGTGATTACAACAAAATTCCAAGGACTCGTAATGAAAATCGTATTCAACACGAGTAGGGATGGCGAGTTGAATTTCTGAATAACCAGGGCTTTCTGGATATTAGGAGTAGCCGACATGTGGACCTAATAAGTTCACAATCTGGAAATATAAGTAAAATAGCTAAGGCATCAATTATTCAACTGTAAAACAGGTTCAGCTTGTAAAATCCATAGAAATTTCATTTCAACTCCATTTTGGATAAATCAAATTTTGTGACTGCGGCAGAGGAGGAGGCAGCGGCGGCCTTATGATTGTAGACGACGGCTTCCGCCTCGTCTCTTGTGGCCTTGTACCATAAGATCTCACTTCAATGGCCCTCAGCCTCGTCGTCTTTCTCTGCTCCCAATCCGTATGTTGATGTGAAATTCATCATTCTCACATAAAAAGTTTAGTCTGGAAGATCTACTTAGCTCCAGTGCAAGTCCTATCAATTCAGGTTTAGGGTGTACCAGTTAAAGCAATTAACAAGATTGATGAATCGTATAAAATCAAAGAGTCGATCCGACCAATGTGATGTAACGAGGTCAACCAATATCAACAGAGTCTTGATCAATCGACTATATATTTGATGTACACTCAGATATTCAGATAAATAATGAGATTTATGCTATCATCGGTTAGAACTAAATCATGCATAATCATTAATAAAACAATCTTTATCAAATACAGTTTTGATCTTTATCAAATATAATTTTGATAAATCAAACTGAACCGAGACAGTATATCTAATAAAGAGAAATTTAAATCTAACCAACTGAACTACGAAAGCTCTCCTATTCTAGTAAAAAAAAATTTGTTATTCGTGAACCAATTTCATCAACAACTTCATTTCATCTCGTTCTATAGGTTAACTTCCTTGTGCTTGTGGTACTTTGAAGTTTCCCGCAAATCCATAACGAACAAAATCAATTCGAGATTGAAATTTGATGTATAGGTAGTATAGAACTACAATTCATCAGTTGTCTAGAACTACAAAAGCCTAATCAGCAAACAAAACACGGACGAAATGTTTGGCAACAAATTTGCCTGAAATTCCCTCTGGCACATGAGTTGCTCGCGGCGGGCAAAGCTCATGTTAATCCCATGGCAATCTCATGCTCGAGTTCTACAGCATCGTGTGCTGATTTCATTGCTGCGTGAAAAACTGAAACCGAAATGAGATTCTTGGACGAACAGAGTGGAGTATACTGAAGTCACGCTTCATCTTATTCACGTAAACGAAACTGCAACTCGTTCAGATTTCATAGGCGTGTCCGTGCGTGCGTGAGTGCGCGCGGCGTGCCATCCACTACGCAGCCGCTGGCGCCGGCGACGGCGGCGGCGGCGACGTGGAGTCGGCGGCCTCGGCGTCGCAGAGGCCACGGAGGACGTCAGCCTCCTCGGCGGTGAACCCGACGGCGGCGAGCATGGCCGGCCAGCAGTCGGGCGTCACGGTGCGCACGGCGCAGCAGCACCCGGCGCCGAGCCGCGTCGTCTCGCTGTTGAGGAAGAAGAGCACGATCTCGACCGTGCACGACCGGAGCTCCGCCACCGCGCTCAAGCACTCCACCAGCCCGCTCCCACCGCCGTCAAGCCGCCCGCCGAGGGCTACCACGGGCGAGAAGGCCGCGCCACCGGCGGCGAGGGCCTGAGCGCTGACCACGACGAGGACGACGGCGACGCTCAGCAAGGACGCCATTGCTGAATGTTCTGCGAGTATATCAAGTCGACAGTCACGATTAGCACTTGCTAATTGAGCACACTTATGTAGGATGAGATAGATCGATGGGGTTAGTTATGTACGCAGTCCCAACCCTTTATATAGAGGATGATGTTTATAGCATTTAATAAAGTATCGTATAGTTAAAAATCTGATATGATAATAGAGTTAATGAGATAAAAGGTAAAAGATAATGAAATAATTTCTACACAGGAAAAAAATAAAAAAAACAGGATAGATGGTTAAAAGGAGAGAGAAGAAAGGTAATTGAATAAAAATTTAATTTGAAGACATCATCCATCTATTATACCTCATCCATCTATTATATATGTATAGTTTCTATAGTATCTATATCACATGTCAAATATAGAAACTATTTGTTTTTAGGTTGGGAGGGCCTTAATGGTAACGTAAGCTCGTCGTGGACGTAATTAATCGAATCATTAGTAGACGGCGTGCATGCGGAATGTTGGAGGCAAAGGGATTAGATTAATGGAACATTAACTAGGATGAGCAAATCACATCCTCCTGGTATACTAATAGGAGCTACTAGCAGTGGATCTTCTACAGAGTTATGGGTTAGTTTTTGATTAGTGTGCTTTAATTCGTACAAAACGCTGGTGCGTTGCAACGGAACGACGACGCAAGGAGGGAAACAGATGGAGGGCGAAGGTCCAGGCGGCGGCACGGGAGCTCCGAGCAGCGACGGGAGGGAGGGGCACAGGCGCAGGGCAAGGCGCGGCGCAGATGGGGACGAAAGAGAGGGACGCATGAGATCTTTCTTTTCATCCAAACCCTCCCTTTCTTTTCAGCATTGGGACTACGGGTTAATTTTATACACTCAAGGGTTTTTCTGCAAAATAACCTCTTTTTCTTCTTTAACGGTTTTTTAATTGTCGAGTATCTGGATTAATTTCGGAAAAACCAAAGGATTTTCTATAAAATAGTCGAGCAAAACAAAATTTGGGTGGAAACACTGCTTGCTTTATAAATAGTTATTATATAAATGCCCGTGCGTTGCAATGGAACGACGACGCAGGGAGAAAAACAGGCGGAGGGCGAAGGTACATGCGGTAGCGCGGGAGCTCCGAGCGACGACGGGGGGAGGGGCTCAGGCGCGGCGCGGGGTGCGGCATGGATGGAGACGGAAGAGAGGACATAGGAGGTCTTTTTTTTCATCCAAGCCTTTTCTTTCTTTTCAGCATTGGGATTACGAGTTAATTTTATAAACACTCAAGGGGTTTTCTGCAAAATAACCAGAGACGAATGAAAATTTTGGATAGAAACACTGCTTGTTTTGTAGATAGTTATATATATACATATATATAACTTTGAAAGTAAGGGTATTTTCAACTTTATGTACCACTGTATCTTGATTAAGAAATAGTATCAGATAGACATTTAGTCTAAGTTAATTTATTCATCAAATTTAATTAAAAATATAATAAAAATAGATATTGACTTACCGATACTTTAAACCGATTAGAAATTTGGTAAAAGTTTAAAATATTTATGACTCGAGATATTATTAGCTAGAAAAGTATATTGATGAATAGGAATAAGTTACATGTATATCGACGGTGGCACGCTAGCTCACTCGTGCAGCGTGTGCTCGACTGCCGCTGAGAGCAATACATGGCGACGCAAGAGGCGCATAAGTCAGGTTCGCCTGGTGGAGGTGAGGAATGTGAGGCAACAATGGAGCGATAGGTTATATGGATCGAAAATTTTATAGATTTGGAGAAAAAACGATTTGATGATCAAACAATTATAGATTTTTTAAGTAGTTAAGATAAGCTCTATCGTACGTATAACTGGGTTTTTAAAAAAAATAGCCGGGCGAATTGTGGGTTAATTTCGGAAAAACGCAAAGGGTTTTCTGCAAAATAGACAGGCAAAACAAAATTTGGGTGAAAGTACTACTTGTTTTATAGATAATTATTATAGATAATTATTATAGATTATAGATTAACACGTTGCAGAGAGTAACGACAATATATTGATGATGCATGTATGTATGAATCATACGTATGATCAATTGCTTATCAATGGTTAAGGATACTGACAAATATGAAATGCAGCACTTTGGCAACTCGAGATAGCGTACATTTTTTCTTGCAATCAGAGGTGCACCAAGATAGAGTGACATAATTCAGGTTTTAGACATGGTTACTCACAGATTCACAGATAGGAATACTATCACCACAAAGCCACAAACCATAAATACCATTCTGTTCGAAATACTTGAACAAGAATACTACATAAGAAAAACCGAACACCACGTCAATAAGTCTAGAAGGAAAAAATCATCATGCGGATGATTTCTGAGTCAGTTCCTTCTTGGAACAATAAAACAGCCAAAACACACACGGCCACTTGGTCACTGCACAGCAGAGTAGCACACACAGTGGAAACAAACACCATATCGTGTTACATTTCCTGTCTGTTGTCAGATATATATATATATATATATATATATATGCTCCTATTCTTCAACCCGACGTTGAAGAGAACCGAAATACCAAAGAACAGCAAGGTAGGCTTAGCATCAGTCGCTGCCTCAGTGGCCCTCAGGCCTTCTGCTGATCGGCTGCAGCGGTCGCCTTGATGAGTCCTTCGCGACAGAGCGATCAGGGTTCGGCTTCACAGGATGGTCTGTTTTGATGGCAAGCGTGTTTTCCCTGTTCCTGAGCAGGGCAATTGTAGATTCGCTCAGGTTGTCGACTTGCTTCGTGCTAGGGACGTTCATAGCAATGTGGCTTGGTTTAACAGTGCTGGAAATTTTGAAGCTCAGAAGCTTGGTGTTGATTTCATCTATGCGCCTTCGCCCGCTAGTTTGGCACAAAACTGGTGTGTGAATGAGGTGGAGTCAGGATAAACATGGGCAATGGAAATGTTCAGTTGAGAAATTAATTCAAATCATTGTGCGAAAATAAACAGATCGATACTGACCTGCTGATCGTGGAACGCTGTCATCCTGATGAATGGCACGCTCTTCAGGAGATTTAGGTGCAGATATATCTTCTGGAACTGGAAGCGACTTCCCAGGGCAAGATTCAGTATGAACGCTGTGTTCCTGACAAATTGCAGATTCCTTGAGAGATAAGGGAGCAGATAAGTAATTTGGAAGCTCCTGCTCATGTTGATTAGCCACAGGTTCAGTACTAAACATGTCAGCAGTGTCTTCATCACAGCTATGGTTGTGTCCTCCAACTTTCACCAGGTTAGGGTTATTAAGCTGCCCGAATTTGAATGCAAACATTTCTGCAGGAGACACCAGCTTAGTTTCCTGTTCGGCTCTTTCAGTTGGTGAAGGTTCAAACATGTCACCAGCAGGCATGCATGGGGTTGGTTGGTTTTCATTATTCTCAATTTTGTAAAGTATTATGCAACTATCCCAAGTCATCGAGTAATTCAACTACAGAATTAGAACCCGGTTGTACTTTCAGCACAAAACAAACCGCTCAGAGAAAAGCAAGACTGAGTTTTATTAACATCAGAGCCATGCTGAGTTGAGTGCACATATTATGACAAGGACAGCTACAACATGCTACAAAGTCTGACAAGTAAAGCTGTAAAAGACAGCGCTTATGTCTAATTTAAAGGACATAAATGTTAAAAGCCCTTCCAAGATGTTCATGGGGTCATGCCAATGGAAAGTGGATGCTGGAAATATAGTGTGCACTGAGCAATGGAAAAACACAATTTAAAGATTAACTTCTTGCTCAAATCTTGCATGACAAGAACGAGTAATGAACATTACTGACCTACTGATCCTGAAACGCTGTCATCCTGATAATCTTCGGGAGATTTGGGTCCAGGCATATCTTCTGGAATCGCCTGCCGATTGCATGAATCAATACAGGCACTGCAAGGTTCTTCTAGGGACTTTGGAGCAGAAAGGTCACTCAGAAGCTCCTGCTCATGGTAACTGTCATCTACAGATCTGTTACCGAAAATGTTCCCAGTGTCTTTATCACAGATAAGGTTGTGCTCTCCATCCAGCTTAGAGTTAAGCTGCACGTCTGTAAACACTGACAATTTTACATCTGGCAACAAAGTAATTCCACCTTCTGATCCCTTAGTTGATGCAGCTTTGCTCATGTCAACCGTTGGAATGCATGGGATCACTTGATCTGCCATGTTCTCGTTGTTTTCTTCTTTACAGTCCTGATGAGGTATTTCAGTATTTAATCTCAGGAGCTTGGTACTAATTTCCACTTGACACCTCTGCTCATTTGTTTCACAAGTTCCTGGAATAAAATATCTGAATCATTAGGCAATTCACATAGCAAATCTTGCTAGGGATTAGACAAGACTACATGTCCGCAAAAAATCTAAATAAATCTTATAGAAACACTGACCTACAACACTCTCGCCCTCAGAGAAGGCAGATTCTTCGCGAGCCTTAGCAGCAGATTGGTCATTTGGAAGTTCCATTTCCTGGCAAGAATCGATCTGGCCATCTGCAGGAAAACGGAATATACTATACCTCATAAATTCAGTATCTGAAGAGTCCTCAGTGTCTTTAACACCGCTAAGGTCGTGCTCCTCAAGTTGATCACATCCTGGCTGAGGGTTAAGCTTTGCATCTAGCAATTCTGACGTTTCTGCAGCTTCTAGCAACATCGTTTCATTTTCTGGAAATTTAATTGATACAGCTTCAGAAAAGGGACTTGACGGGATGCCTGGGAGGATTTGATCATTGCGTTCACTGCATAGCACTTCATGATCCTGATGGAACACATCTGGTAATTCCAACTGTGAAGGGTTAAAGTTTGGATGTACGTCATCAAATATTGGGCTGCTTCGAGGATCGCAAATCTGAGTTTTACTAACAGGAGAAGCATGTGTAGCTGCAACAGAAGAAGTGTGTATTATTAGTTATAAGGACAGATAGTAGCTGCTACTACAATCCATCAAGTAAAACACGGATGTTAACAAAGCTTTATTCTAGATGTACTGTAAAAACAGAGCAATCAAGCTGGGGGCCTGGGGCTTACAAAGTTCACTGGCATGTGATTGCCTGACAGGGGTATCAATATCTGAAGACATGACCTCCATTTTCTCTTCCTTCTCGCAGACCAACTCAGAAGTAATAATCTCCCTGTAAATAAACACCCCATGTTTAAAGAGTGGTCACATATTATTTATGGTATATCTTCGTTTACCTTTTAATAATAGAAAATACAAATTACCTTTCTGTCTGATTCACATCATCTGCTAAATCTAACTGGACAGGCGCAACCCATCTTTTTTTGTGGATGGCCTCCGAGGACTCTAAAAAATGCAATATCGTTCAGTTCTTGTCTTGCACAGATAATATGGAAATATTAACAGCGCAACAAGAGATGATAAATCTATACCTTCTTGCTCATTAACTTGCTGGCATGACGAAACACAACTGCTGATTTCTTTGACAATCCCTAAATTGTCATGGGAACCTTCACATCGAACAGGTTCTGCAGAAACAGTTTTTTCAACTCGGCATTTACCATGTGAACCATTTGATTGATCCACTTTGTTTTCAGCACGTGGAAAGCTGGCATTGTCCTGTGGTCCAGACCCATCCACGTTTTCCTCTGAGAACAGGGACTGTAGACCAAAAGGTGAGTGCTTCGAATTTGGTGTTTCAGCATCATTCTTCACCGAAACCAATAAAGCTCCTTGAAGTTTACAGTCTGGAGTTGCTAAATTGACGGCAGACTTCTCAACTATACCTGGCACATTAACCAAATAAGTACTGATAGTACAAGAAGGCAAGAAAAGAAGATAATATCAGAATGTATAGATAGTAGTGAGTTACTGACCCTCGGTTCTAAAAACACTGTTCCCCAAGTACATATCAGATGCTTCGAGAGATTTATCCGCTGGAATGTCATCCAAACCCTCATCATGTTGCTGGTAATGATCCATAGGACAATCTTTTGGTAAACTATGGTCACATGGACTTCCTTTATCAACAACATTCACAGTCCCTAACTCCAAAATGTTAGTACTGTTTTCAGCGCAGCTAATGCCAGATTGCCCAACTTGTGTGCTCTCTAGCTCAGAGTTAAGCTGGCCAACTTGCAAATTCGATGTTTCATTAGCAGGGAGCAACGTCAATCCACTTTCTAAACCATTAGCAGTGGCAGGTACAGAAATATCACTTGTGCTGACTCCAGAAGGAACTTGGTCTTCCATGCGCTTATTGCATTTCTCATTGGGGCCCTGATGCATTCCCATATTGAAAAACAATGTTGGTTCATCCAAGCAATCAGTCGATTCTAGCTGGGATATGTTAGAACTCACATGTACATCATTGTCATTGGCAGGGACAATCACTGAGCTGCTCAGAAGAGCATCACTATTACCCTTAGCATCCTTAGCTGCAAGAAGCGGTAAAAATTAGTGTGCGTCTCTGCGAACAAATATAAGAGTAAACTATTGTGTGCGTCTCTGCGAACAAATATAAGAGTAAACTATTAATATGGTTCTAACAAGATATTACCTCTGTCCCATAATATGGCAATCTAGTACCATCTAAATAGCTAGAATGTATCCCATCCAGCACTTGGTTGCTATATTATAGGACAGAGAAAATAACACATATCTCCTAATGAATAAACAAAAAATATGACATTTATTATCATTCCTAATCAGAGTAATTGAACAATGCTAACAAAAGGACTTACAAGATCCATTGTCATCTGATTTTTCACAGAGCGCACTAATATCACTAGAATGTACATGATTGCAGTCTTCACCCTCATAACCAACTCCCTGACAATTAGTCGTCCTGTGAATTGCAATTTCGTCCGGAAAAAAATCAGCCAAAAGTTATTTTCATAATATATGCACTTTCAGTGGTTCCAGGGAAGAAAATGCACTCACTCCGTGCAATTTGTGGCCTTGAATAAACCTAACTGACCACATTCAACCTGCTCTTCACAGCTTGCCTTTGGTGACTCTAAAAACATATGAATGGGTCAAACATATGAACACATCCGGATATGTTTGTAACAAGGAAATTATAAAAAGAATAATTAGCCAACAAGTGTAATATCACCTTCATTTTCATTACTCTCTCCACTTTTAGTAACTAAAATAGAATCTACATGAGCGCCATGATCTTCAACTGGTTCTGGCACAGGAGTTTGGTCATCAATACATTCAGTGTGGCAGTCATTTGATTCATCAACTCCATTTTCTGAATGCACTCCTGCAAAAGCAAGTGAACCATATCCCACAGTTTCTTCCATGCATTCTTGCAAGGACATGGACTGTGGACTAGATGATTGTTCAGCAGTGGATGAGCCTCTCTTATTCTCCACTGAGTGCATTACTGCTTCGTTGGCTAAAGCTTGTTGATGTTTACAATCTGGTGTTGCTGAACCTAGTGAAGGCTTCTCAAATTTACCTGGCACATATTTATGAATTCCTTAAACAACATACAGCCTGATAGTACAACTGAACAAATCATTATTTGAAGATTATATGATGGCCTCTTACCTTCTTCTGCATCACCCTGCTGCACTGGCTCTGGAGCTAGCTTATTTTCAGGGTTATCTGAAACAAGCCCCACATCCATTTCTGTATGGATAACATCTGATTCCATATGAAGACCCACAATTATGTTATCTAAATCTTTTTTGCCATCAGTTTCAGCAGCAACAAACGCAGCATTTGTTACATTACTTCCTGCGCCCTCTTGTGCATAAAGTGATCTTTGACCAATCGAGGGATTTCTTCCATATGATGAGCAAGCACCAATGTCATTCAAGGGTGACAGCATAATTTTATCATAAGCATCACCTGCATGAAGATAGCAACATCAAAAGAAGCTACAGCATATCAACAAGAATCCCTATTATGGTAAATTCATAATTTCATGTACAATACCTTGCTCCACATCAAGTGCATTATTGCCTTCTCCAATAAGTTGTGTAGCAGCATCTTCCAGATCACAATCCACTCTCGTGTAGAAAGTAGAAGTTTTGCAGCCAATGGACTTGTTTCCACTGTCAACTTTTACAGCAATATTCTCATCGTCTATCAAATAGCGTAGTTGATTACCCTCTTCTGCAAAAAGAGACTTCAGACCAAATGAAAAATGCCTTCCACCTGACGAATTGCTTCCACTGTCAATTTTTGCAGCAATATTCTCATCATCTATCAAATCGCATTGTTGATTACTCTCTTCTGCAAAGAGAGACTTCAGACCAAATGAAGAATGCCTTCCATCTGACGAATTGCTTCCACTGTCAACTTTTACAGCAATATTCTCATCATCTATCATATTGCATTGTTGATTACTCTCTTCGGCAAAGAGAGACTTCAGACCAAATGAAGAATGCCTTCCATCTGATGACTTGCTTCCGCTATCAACTTTTGCAGCAATATGCTCAACATCTATCAAATTGCATTGTTGATTGCCCTCTTCGCCAAAGAGAGACTTCAGACCAAGTGAAGAATGCCTTTCATCTGAACACTTGTTTCCACTATCAACTTTTGCAGCAATATTCCCATCATCTATTGAATAGTGTTGTTGATTACCCTCTTCTGCAAAGAGAGATTTCAGACCAAATGATGAGTCCATTCCATCTGAAGAGCCCCGCTCAGCATTAATTTGAATTTGAAGCATACTTCTGTGCTCAGCAGCGTCCTCTACATGAAAATTTGAGGCCAGTGGACTCTCTCCCTTAACAGTGCTGAGATTTTTGCACAAATCAACACCTTGATTGCTTTTTTCAGCAGCAGCATCACTGTGGACTTCTGGATATTTATCTGGTATATGTGGGGCAAATAGCAAATCTATCTTAAGCAGCTATGCAACAGTATGCCACAGTATGTAATGCAAAAAAAACAGTTTATCAGTTACTAACCAGCTTCTTTATATCCATTACTGCACTGGTGAGAATTTACATCTGATCCAAAGGCTGTTTCAAAATGCAAGAGAACATATGTTAGAAAGTAACTAAATGCAGAACAAGTAGCGATGGTTAACTGGATGGAGAATATATCAATTGGAAAACTCAATATCATGTTTAACAAATCAAAAAATAATTGGATGTAGTAACTAATCCATGATCAAGCATGTACAAAATGGAAACTTCATTCTCGATTGCTTCATTGTAGAGCTAGTGTGGCACTTGATCATCTCCAAGCCGCGGGATTACTTGTTACTCTTAGAGGTTGCCGCCTCCTAGACGGCTTGTGGAGGAGTTGCTCGGTGACCTCTCCGAGAAGATTGTGGAGGAGGCCCGGTGCCGGTTTTGTGAGTGGTTTGGAGTTCACCACCTTCGGAGCAAAGGAAGAACTACCCCTAGTGATCGAGGCTTGGGTAGTCCTCTCCGTGGGCCGGCTCCCACCTTGCTATAGCTCTAGCTCTCATGTCTCTATTTATGATGCTTCACTTATTATTAAGAACAATGAGCTTAAGGAGCAAGTGGCCAAGCTCAATAAAAGTTTGAAAAGATGTTTCAAGGGTAAGAGCACTCTTGACAAAATATTGAGTGAGCAACGGTGCATCCTTAACAAGGAGGGACTTGAATTCACTCCAAAGAAGGGTAGAAAATCTTCTCACCGTGTCACTCCGTTTGTCAAGAGCAATGGTAAGTATTGCTCTAAATGCCGTGAGGTTGGGCATTTGACAAGTGATTGCCTTGGTAATAAGTCTCCTAAGACATGCATGTTTGATTCACATTATATGCTTAGGAAGGCTCATGATGGTCATATTGTTGCTAGATATGTGGGTTCCCCTATACTAGGTGGTAAAAAGAATGTCATTTAGGTGCTCAAAGCCTTGATCTCTAACCTCGAAGAACCCAAACGAGTTTGGGTACCTAAAAGAGCTTGATCTTCTTTTGTAGGTGAACTACCACATCGGTGGGAGCCATTGGGTGCTAGATAGTGGGTGCACTCAACATATGACCGATGATAGAGGAATGTTCACCACATTTGAAGTTGGAGGGAAAGAACAAGAGAAAGTCACTTTCGGAGATAATAACAAAGGAAAGATAATTGGGTTAGGTAAAATTGCTATCTCCAATGATCTATCTATCCAAAATGTTTCTCTTGTTGAATCACTAAATTTTAATTTACTTTCGGTTGCACAAATTTGTGATCTTGATTTGTCATGTACATTCTTCCCGCAAGAAGTTACTGTTTCTAGTTTACATAAGTCTTGTGTCTTCAAAGCTTTTAGATATGGTAATCTTTATTTGGTTGATTTCAACTCTAATGAAGCAAATTTGAAAACTTGTTTAGTTGCAAAAACTTCATTGGGTTGGTTTTGCCATAGAAGACTAGCCCATGTTGGTATGCATCAATTAAGCAAACTTTCAAAACGTGATCTAGTTGTGGGATTGAAAGATGTAAAGTTTGAGAAGGATAAACTTTGTAGTGCTTGTCAAGCCGGCAAGCAAGTTGCATGTGCTCATCCTTCTAAGAGTATCATGTCCACATCTAGGCCATTGGAGCTCTTACATATGGATTTGTTTGGCCCAACAACCTATAAGACCATTGGAGGAAATAGTCATTGTCTTGTGATTATTGATGACTATTCTCGCTATACTTGGGTGTTCTTTTTGCATGATAAGTCTATTGTTGCTGAGCTTTTCAAAAAGTTTGCAAAAAGGGCCCAAAATGAGTTTAATTGCACTCTTGTGAAAATTAGAAGTGACAATGGTTCCGAGTTCGAAAATACCAACATCGAAGACTTTTGTGATGATCTTGGTATTAAGCATGAACTTTTCGCTACCTACTCACCACAACAAAATGGTGTAGTAGAGAGAAAAAATCCTACATTGATTGAGATGACAAGGACTATACTTGATGAATATGGTGTTTTCGATTCTTTTTGGGCAGAAGCTATAAACACCGCTTGCCATGCATCCAATAGGATTTATTTGCATCGTCTCTTGAAAAAGACTTCATATGAACTAATTGTTGGGAGGAAGCCAAATGTTGCATATTTTCGAGTTTTTGGTTGTAAATGCTATATTTATAGAAAGGGTGTTAGACTAACCAAATTTGAAAGTCGGTGTGATCAAGGGTTTCTTCTAGGATATGCCTCAAATAGCAAGGCGTACCGGGTCTACAACAAAAGCAAAGGTATTGTGGAAGAAACCGCCGATGTTCAATTTGATGAAACTAATGGCTCCCAAGAGGGGCACGAGAATTTGGATGATGTAGGTGATTAAGGCTTGATGAGAGCTATGAAGAATATGTCTATTGGAGACATCAAGCCTATTGAAGTTGAAGATAAGCCATCCACCTCCATTCAAGATGAGGCATCTATTTCCGCTACACCAATTCAAGCTTAAGTTGAAGTGGAGGAGGACAAGGCACAAGATCCACCTATTCCGTCAAGAATACACACCGCTCTCTCCAAAGATCACCCAATTGATCAAGTTTTGGATGACATTAGTAAGGGTGTCCAAACTCGATCTCGTGTCGCATCAATTTGTGAACATTACTCGTTTGTTTCTTGTCTTGAGCTAAAACATGTAGATTAAGCTCTTGGTGATCCGGATTGGATTAATGCTATGCAAGAAGAGCTCAACAACTTTACAAAAAACAAAATGTGGACTTTGGTTGAAAGACCTAGAGACCATAATGTCATAGGAACAAAGTGGGTTTTTAGGAATAAACAAGATGAGAACGGGTTGGTGGTGAGACTTCACCCAAGTTGAAGGTTTGGACTT
The DNA here is from genome assembly GCA_019925245.2 of Oryza australiensis. Lineage (NCBI taxonomy): Eukaryota > Viridiplantae > Streptophyta > Magnoliopsida > Poales > Poaceae > Oryza > Oryza australiensis. Next base: position 978,549 of record JAIFGZ020000583.1, on the reverse strand, counting down.
CGGTGAAACTTTTGCTCCCGTGGCAAGACTTGAGGCAATTCGCATCCTTCTTGCATTTGCATCATGTTTTGATATAAAATTATTTCAAATGAATGTGAAAAGTGCTTTTCTAAATGGTGAAATTGCTGAACTTGTTTTTGTTAAACAACCACCCGGTTTTGAAGACCCTAAAAGTCCTAACCATGTCTACAAACTCTCAAAAGTTCCCTATGGGTTAAAACAAACTCCTATAGCTTGGTATGAAAGATTGAGAGATTTTTTTTGTCAAAGGATTTCAAAATTGGAAAAGTTGACACCACCCTTTTCACTAAAATCATTGGTGATGATTTCTTTGTTTGCCAAATTTATGTTGATGATATTATATTCGGTTCCACTAATGAAATGTTTTGTAAGGATTTTGGTGATATGATGTCTAGGGAATTTGAGATGTCCATGATTGGAGAGTTGACTTTCTTTCTTGGACTTCAAATCAAGCAACTTAAGGATGGGACATTTGTAAGCCAAACCAAGTATATTAAGGATCTACTGAAGAGGTTTGGCTTGGAGGATGCAAAGCCCATCAAGACGTCTATGGCAACAAATGGGCATCTCGACCTTGATAAGGGAGGTAAACCGGTAGACTTAAAGTTTTATCGTTCCATGATAGGTAGCTTGCTTTATCTTACAGCATCTAGACCGAATATCATGTTTAGTGTTTGCATGTGTGCACGGTTTCAAGCCGCTCCTAAGGAGTGTCATTTAGTGGCCGTGAAAAGAATTCTAAGGTATTTAAAGCATTCCTCAACTATTGGCTTGTGGTACCCAAAAGGTGCTAAATTTAAGCTAGTTGGCTATTCCGATTCGGACTATACCGGTTGCAAAGTGGATAGAAAGAGCACATCCGGTAGTTGTCAATTGCTTGGTAGATCCCTTAGTATCATGGTCATCCAAGAAACGAAACTCCGTAGCCCTCTCTACCGCCGAGGCGGAATATATTTCGGCGGGTAGTTGTTGTGCACAATTGCTTTGGATGAAACAAACTTTGTTGGATTATGGTATATCTTTCACCAAAACACCACTCCTATGTGACAATGAGTGCCATAAAAATAGCCAACAATCCGGTCTAACATTCTAGAACCAAGCATATTGACATTCGCCATCACTTTCTAAGAGACCATGTTACAAAAGGTGACATAGTCATTAGCCATATAAAAACCGAAGATCAACTAGCCGACATCTTTACCAAGCCTCTTGATGAAAACCGCTTTTGCAAATTGAGGAATGAGTTAAATGTCATAGACTTCTCAAATGTCGCTTGAGATCATGCATCATGGTTGCTATTTGTGCTTATTTGCTTCATCCTTGTTATTTTCTTTGGATTTTATTGTTATTTGGTTGTTTTTGCGAAAACAGAGCTTATCACATTAACGGGGAGACTTGCATTTCTTCATGTGCTCTACTACTCCTTATATGTGAACAAATCAAACACAAGTGCTAGTAGAGTTTTCAAAATGCTCAAGTCAACATAAGTCAAAATTTTTGTAAAATCAAAGTAATTTGAAAACTATCTCTTGGAAAAGGCTTAAAATGGTTCCCTATATGTTTTCCAAGCTTTTATTCTAAAGAAAAATGGAGTTTGTTTGAAAATGCCACTTTGGTCTCTTTTCGAAGAAACTAGATTCTTAGTTTTGGCCAAAATGAGATTTATCTCCAAAATAAGGTTGAGAAGGAATTTGAGAAAAATGCAAAAACAAAATTAGTAGATCGAGACCTCTTTGAATGTTTTTGGTATTTAAATCAATTTCAAAATTAAATCTTTCAAGAGTTATTTGAAAAACAATTTGGCCCAAAAACCCCTATAGACCATAAAAGGTCACCTCCTAGCACTTAAGTGAGTTAAGTTGCAAATCATCATAATTTTTAAATGTTATGAATGGTTAGCAATATTTCAACTCATACATTTCAAAATTGCTCCAAAAATTAAAATTTTATTGGAATTCCTTGTGGTGGGGTTGTCGGATTGTGCAAGGGCTGTGCACAGCCGACAGGGGGCCTGGCGGTCTGATCGGCGCTATATGCGCGGTCTGACCAGCCAGGTTCGGCGGTCTGACCGACCGAATAGCACCGGTCAGACCAACCGATCAAGTGGGCCCAATACTTTGCCTCTTCTCTTCTTCTTCTACCCGATCTAATCTCTCTCCTTCTCTTCTCCTCACTCCTCCACCCGAAATTTCTTTCCTCTCTCTCTCCCTCAAGCCCTAACTCAAATATCTCTCTTTTCCCTTCGGTTAGACCGCGGATTTCTCTCCGGTTACACCGTAAGTGAATCCCCTCTTCCTCCTCTCTCTATTCCATGGATTAGATTTGATTTTTATAGATTTTGTGATCCATGGATTGAAACCCTAGGTGAAGGAAGATGTGTTCTTGATTGTGCACACTTTAAGGGTTTAATCTTCGTGCAAATCAACTCCTGAAATTAGTAATTTCTCTTCCCCTCTCTTGTAATCGAAAAATCGTCTATTTCACTTCTAGGGTTAAGGGTAGTTTCTCCATCTTATCATTCTTGATGAAATAGACATCTCCTTGTGCTCCTTGTTCATCTTACCTTAGTCCTAGCAAATTTCAGACTTACATTGTGGATGTGAAAATTTTGGAGATGTTGTGCTGACTGCCACTGGCGGTCTGACCACAGGTCGTCGGTCTGACCGGCCTGTTGCCGTCGGTGTGACCGGCCATGGCCCCGGTCTGACCGCCCCTGGCAGGCAGCAGTCCTCTATTTCGCCACTTCCAAGTGTTTTCTAAATTTGTTGCTAATATTCACTCTTGATCTCTTGCATTCAGAAAATGCCTCCTCGCACTCGCTATGGCCGTCAAGCTCAAGAATAAGAAAGTGAGGATCAATATGCTCTCAGTGGTGGTGCGCAAAGTGAGGAAGAACAAGAAACAGCTGAATCTGAGAACTCAAGTGAGAAAAGTGGAGATGAGATGGAGGTTGACCCGGCAATTCAATTTGTTCTCAACATGAGAAATCCAACTCATTACACAATTCTCAGACATCATGATCAATTCAGAAGGCCGAGAGACTGCACTGACCCAAGGTTCCACACTGCTTTCCAAAAATCAGTGTTTGAACAGGTCTATAGAGGAAAGGCGTTTGCCGAACACAAATGGATCTCCTGGCGCAGCGTCAACGACACTTCAGAGTTTCAGAGCCTACAGGACATGTTCAGAGTTGTTGGCATTGATAGGATTGTGACCTTAAGGCAGGACTATGACGAGGAGCTGGTTCGTCAGTTTTATGCCATGGTGTGGGTTGCAAGTGACTTCTCTGAGATGAAGTGGAAGTCAGATACCCTTCAATGTTCCATCTCAAGGAGAGAATTTCGGAGGCTTCTGATCATTCGATTTGATGTTGGGGATGACTTGCATGAGGAGTACGCTCATAATCCCTTCTCCATAGATGACCTTGAGCAGTTTTATTAGGATGGAGTGGGGCACACGTATAGGAAGGTTGCTGGTTTAAGAACTCTTCCCAGTGTCATTAATAGGATTGTGCAAGCTACCATTCTACCTAGATGTGGCAACAATGATGATATTCGAGGGGTAGCTTGGCATGTTATTGATGCTATCCTCCAAGGGCGTCAGTTTGATGTTGTGAATCTCATTATGCAGGAGATAGCCATCTCTAAGGGCACTTTTGGACAAGGAATTTAATATGCGCCTTATATTATGAGGATGATTCAAGATAAGCTTGGAAGTGCAAGAAATAATCTTAAGAAACACAAACAGTACAAACCCCGTCTCCAGCTCAGCACTCCTCGTGTTCCTAGAGTGCGCCAACCTCAATTCGATCATGGCGCCAGTTCTAGTGCAGCACCTCCACCACCTCCTCCTCCTCAAGGTTTTAACTCCTATTTCACTCCTCAGTACGCTTATTTTGGCATGCCTCCTCAGGATTATTTTAACCCAGTATTAGAGGTCATTCACTCTCTTAATGACAACATGACGAGATTGAGCACTGGGCAAGAGGCCATGTATGAGGATGTTAGGGGGATAAGGACTGATGTGAACAGTTTAATGCCAATGTGGGGTGATTATCAAGTCGAGTGGATTCCTTGGATCGGCGCATGTCTTCTTTGGAGAGCTCTCACGCCTATGTCTATTCTCGTCGTCAGCACTCCGGTTCCTCTCACTATCCCATTCCTCGCCCGTCTTCACCTCCTCAAGAATGATGTTTTTGGTCCTTGATGTCAAAAGGGGAAAAAGTCTACAAGGGAAGAAGACCAAACTTCGTTCTTTCATCTTAAGTGGGTTTGGGACTAGTTTTAGTGAGGTTAGTTCTCCTATTTAGTAGATTAAGGTGAAAGGGCTATTTATCTATGTAATGGGCTATTACTATTATCTATTATGTATTCTTTCTCGTTTGTTGAACTCTTTTGAGATTCTAGGCCCTTCGAGGTCTTGTAATAGCTTAGTAAACTTTTATGGATTGATGATCTTTATGGATATCTTGTGATGAATGTTTATTGTGTCATATGTCATTTGTTGGAAAAAAAATTTGCGCTGTTGATATTTGTATTCATTATACATATGTTTAGGGGAAGCTTATATTCATGATTCATGCCTATTATATTTGTGAGGTGTTTGTCATCAATTACCAAGAAGGGGGAGTCATTTGTTGGAAAAATCTTTTGCGCTGTTGATATTTGTATTCATTATGCATATGTTTAGAAGGAGCTTATATTCATGATTTATGCCTATTATATTTGTAAGATGTTTATCATCAATTACAAAAAAAGAAAAATTGAAGCATCTAGGCTTTATTATTTATTTTGGTAATTAATGACAAAGTGTTAATTGTGAACTAATATGTTTAAGAAATGATCACATGACAAAAAGTGCATGAATATTATTTACTAAGGATCATTTTCGATGGCACCCTGCAAAAAAAAAATTGAAGACAGTAAAAATAACGATTTATTTTTAATGATCGAGGAGTTTGGGCGATCAAATTCCATAAATTCTTTTTATATCTTTGTCGTACTATCAATGACCTAAGCAAAGAGATGATTAAAATTGTCACATTGACTGCAAGGAAGCTCTTCTTGGCACTCTATTGCATTGTATACATCCTTGCATCTCTCACACACCTTCTTAAGCTAATGTTTATCCACTTGTGTTTGAGAGTGATTTTAGCCAAGAGCCAAGTATATTGCTTCATTGTAGAGCTAGTGTGGTACTTGATCATATCCGAACCACGGGATTACTTGTTACTCTTGAAGGTTGTTGCCTCCTAGACGGCTTGTGGAAGAGTTGCTCGGTGACCTCTCCGAGAAGATTGTAGAGGAGGCCTACTACCAGTTTTATGAGTGGTTTGGAGTTCGAACCTCGGTGAAAAATTACTTTGTCTTTTGTCTTATTTATTTATTGCATTTACTTTTGTGTAAATTAATTTAGTAGAGACATAATTGAGCCACTATCACCCTAGGATTGCAAAATTTAACTTAGTTACTTAGTTAGACTCATCTTTCATCAAGCCTAGCAAATTAGGTTAGTTTTGATTTAGTGCCACTTAATTTTAAATCGCCTATTCACCCTCCCTAGTCGATATCTCGATCCTACAATAATGTAAAGGAAACAAGAAGTGCTAGCATAGTCTGGGTAATGGCTAAATCTTATAAATTTAGAAACTTACGTGGATTAACGCATGTCCTCACATCATGAATATCATTTTGACATGAAAAATTGTATTCTGCAACTGCTACAGTGGTGTCATGAAACTGTTGTGAAGCAACATCAGTGAAACCACCTAGGATTGAAGCAAGATTCACATTAGCGTGTCCTGTTGCAAACCCGTAATGAAATCAAAAGAAAAACTAGAAAAGTACCTTCTTCAGATTGCTTTCGTCTCTCATCTTCCACACTAGGTAAATAATTTAATTCGAACTGAGGAGCTTTGAATGAACCATTATCTGTTTCATTTCCAGGTGAACCTGAATCAAATAAAGATAGAGAAGCATCATCATTCTTCATGCAAGTCCTCTCAAAGTTATGCTCGGCCAGAGTGCCATGATCCAAGACAGTAGCCACAGCGCACGATAGAACTTCTTCTGCAACAGTCATTGATTTAGAAGCTTCAAGGCCATCGTCATTCAAAGCAATATCCATATTTTGAATGTCCTCGGTATCCCTCACAGCAGTACAGTTCGCAATATTACAAGCATGAGAATCATTTACAATAACTAGTGCATCAGCATCACTAGTACATGGCGGTAACTGATCAACACTCGGGAGTTTAGCCAAGGCACCAAGGAGTTGCTCTGGTAAAGTAATGATCTCATCATTATCTGTCTGATCTTCAGCATCTAAAAGGGGTAAAGCAGTGGCAGAACCAAGTTCTTCTGCAATAGCTGCTGGATTATTTAAATCTCCCAAAACCTCTTCATTGGAATCGGCATTCAAAGTTTGTGCAGCAGCAGCACCCAAATCAGCCTCAGCATCATCCAGCAATACTTTGTTCTCTGATGAAATACCAGCACGCAAAACTAGTTCTGTGATACTTGATGATTGGCCCAACTCCTCAGAACTCATTCCAGATAAATGGATAATACTTTCAGTTCTAAAGTCAACATATTCCTGCGCAGCATCACTAGAATCTGACCCATGTACTTCTGAATTCACCCACTGCTCTCTGTGAGTCTCTTCTACAGTGGCATTATCCCGATTAACTTCTTGGGTGCTGGCACTGGAATCCTTGCAATATTCATGACAACTTTCATCTCCATCCTGTGTTAATTCCCTAACAACCATATCATCAGCATCAGCATTTGGCTCTTCGAAAGAGGTAATTTCTTGCAAAGCATCTGTCCTACTCTCCTTTGCACGAGGTCCTTTTGAAGCTGGAGTCTGTACCTTCTGCTGCTTCCTGGATTTTTGCCTGTCAGAAACATTTGTATTATTACCGGATGAACACGACATTTCCATTGAAGTTCTTCTCCGTTTTCCCAGTTTAAAGCCACCCCCATTACTTCTTATAGGTTTCTTTGCTTCCAGACGTTTCACCGAAGCTACACCCACAACAGTTCTGACCAATTCATCATGGTACTTGTTCTCATTATTGGGCATATTTGGAACAACAGATTTCCGCGTTGACCTCCTGACATGCACTTCAGGATTCATTTCTGCTGCAAGACCCTTTGTTTCTCTGTCAAACATTCCTAGGACAACAGATTTTCGTGTTGACCTTCTAGTAGGTTCCTTTATTGCTAGTTTCTTCCCAGGATCATTGCCCTGAAAGTGCTTAAGTTCCTCATTCCTGACCATCTCACAGTCATCCATCTTCTCATCATTGAGCATATTAGGAAGAAAAGATTTACGTTTTGATCTCCTAATATGTGCTTCAGGCATCATTTCTGCAGTTAGTCCATTACTCTCTTTCTCAAGCATAGCTGAGACAACAGACTTCCGAGTTGATCGCCTAACAGGTCTTTTTTCTGTTGGTTGCTTCACCAGGACATCTCCAACACTTCCATGCATACACTTGGTTCCTTCCTCAAGCAAGGTAGAAACAACAGATTTCCGCCTAGATCTTCTCAAAGGCTCAATTACTTCTAGCTGCATTTCTGTAGGTAAAGCTTCACCACTGCTCTCGGAGAGTGAAACTTTGCCAACACTTTTGGCTATCTTATCCCTGACCCTTCCTGTGTTCCTCTTTGTCAAACCAGCATTCTCATCTTTCATGACCACAACATTTTTCATGCTAGTCTGAGCAGCATTGTGCATCAATGGCTGGGCTGTTTTCAGGCCATTGGCATCTGTTTGTGCTCTACTCGTGTTGTTGCTTTCTGAAATTGAATGAACTAACAACAATTCAGTAGCCACAGATTGTCGTCTGCTCGACCGCCTCAATTTTGGGCCCATACTGGGATCAGGAACCATTTGCTCATCTTCTTCCCCAACGAAAGAAGCAGACTGTTGATACTGAGTAGATGGTCGACAGGACTGCCTCTTATTTTCCAGCTTCTTGCAGACCTCAGTCTCCGTCATCACGCTGTCATTAACCTGAACAACCCTATTCCTCAAAGACCTGGTTCTAGGAGCCACATTTGCTTGCACCACTGGAACAGTAGAAAGCTCAACATCCAAGTGCACACATTCTTTCTTCTGTCTTTTGTTCTCAAGGACAATGGGTGACGTGATAGCAGCTGCAACTGAACTTGCTCTTGTGCTTCTGCTAGATACATTCACCTTAGCAGCCTTCTCCACAATAGGATCTTCCACCTTCCTCCTGCTTCTCCTGCACTCAACAGCAGGAGGTGACACTGTAGTGACCGTCATCAACCCTGACCTAAGCTTTCTGCCATCATCTTGAACTTCAGCATGCTGTTCCTGAACCTCAAGACAAATTTGCTCCTTCACATCTCCTTTCCTCTTCCTCCCTCTCTTCTTCTCAACAACAGGAGACTGCACAACAGTGACCACCGTCAGGCGACGACTCGACCTCGTGCTTCTACCAGAAACTCCATCCAGCACACTGACAGTAATCTCCTCACCAACATCCCCAGCCACCTGCTTCTGCTTCCGCTTCTTGTCAACTGCTTCCCCTACCTTCGCCGCATCCCCTTCAGCGCCATCAGCATCGCTCAAATTCACCACATTTCTTCTAGACCGCCTCCGTGGGTCATCTGCAGCAGGCTCTCCAGCAACACCTTCTTCTTCAGCAGCAGTATCACCACCAACACGGTCACCCCTGCGATGCTTCCCCCCTCCTCCACTTCCTGCTTCTGAATCAGTAAGCATCTCCCCGGCCTTCCTCCTTCCCCTTGTCTTCGCGGCAACTGGCGACCACATCACCCGGGGCCTCCTCCCCTCCTCCCCCCCCCCCTTGTCTCCATCTCCACCTCCGCCTCCTCCTCCTCCTCCAAAACAAATGTTACCGTCTTGGCCGCACCAAAACCCCCGCTACCGCCGCCCGACCGCTTCATGCATCCCTTCCCCACCACCACCCCGACCATCTTCTCCTCCGTCGCGCCACCCTGCACAAATCCCAAGAAAAAACACTATGATCAGCACCCTCCACCATCTCCATTTTTCCGAACTCGGAGAGAGCATTTTCGCAACCACCCACGGCTTGGAACCTGCATGGGTAACCCTAGTACCCTACTAACCACTCCACGGAACTAGAACTCGAGATCGAAAGCGAGGGCACGAAGGTAGGATGGGAGGGAGCGCATCCGTACCGAGAGGGTCGCGGCGAGGCGGGCGGCGAGGGCGGCGTTGGAGCCGCCGGCGGAGAGGCCGTGGCGCTTGCAGAGTGCCTGAAGCTCCCGCCGCTTCATCGACGCGAAGTCCATCTCCATCATCCTCCCCCTCCTCCTCCTCCTCCTCCTCCCCCTTACCGCCGCCTCCGCCGGAGATCAGCACGGTCCGGTGAAATCGTCAGCCATCCGCCGCGCCGGGTTCGCCAAATTTTGGAATTCTCCGCGGTTTTTTTGTGGATTGCTTTTTGTGGCGTTTGGGATTTGTACAGTTGCGCGAGAGCGTGGGTTGTGAACGTGTCGCGAGTTGGCGCTGGCGCTGACATGTGGGCCCAGGGAGCGGGGCCGTGACGGTGGGGACCACGTGGCAGTGGGAGCGGGGCGGTTTGCTTCCTGGGGAAGGAGCGCTCGCTTTGAATTTTCGGGTTTCGCGCCCAGTACGGCGACGTGGGAGAAGTGGATTAATGGATAAGGTATTTATACTGACATGTGGGGTAGGTAGCCGGATGCCGTGTGTTGGTCCCACATGTCAGTGAAGTGAACGCTTGCACAGCGGGGTGACGCCCGAGGTCCTCGCCTTCGCTTCGCGTACTCACATTCGAAATAGAGGAGCGGGTGGGTCGTGTGACTGACAGGTTGGGCTCATGCCCAATCCTTCACAGAGGAATATATCCTGTTTGTGTATGGGAGATTTGTTGTACGCCTTTTTCTTGTGAAACATTGTGGCAAAAAAAAACGTGAATATCGATTTCCATCATTTGAATTCTTGCTATTTATCTAGAGTTTGCTGAACTCGGGCTGCATTTATGTTTGTTGCGTTGTGTTGAGGTTATTTAAGCTAGTGTGTGTATATATATATACACACACTAGTATATATATATATATATATATATATATATATGGGTTGTGTTGTAGCTAAAACACAACCCACCTCCAACCCCCTCCCCCACACACCCCTGCCCCTTAACTTGAGTAATTGCTTTATTACTCCAACAAACACTCGTATGTATGTTATAATAATGCAGTTACTAAGTAAATACACATTAAAACACATTAAATATGTTGATCCAAGTTGCTCTGAACAGAAACGAACCACTCATTCAGTTTTCCCCATTTTTTGGATCTGGAGAGATGTGTGACTGTGGAAGGGCTCTCCGGTGGCGGCACCCAAGAAGTCTCCTCCGGTGTAGGGACCCCCATCGGCGACGAGCGACAACGGTTCCTCCCGAGCGGCCTGGGTCAGCGCGACGGCATGAAGGCGGAGCCTCAGGTGGTGGTGATGAGATCAATCGGTGTGGGCGGCGGCATCCTGCATCCAAGTGAGAAAGGGCGATGGGCGGCGGGCGACGTACTAGGCTTCGCAACTCGTTGGGTAGCCTCCCTCTTGAAGGCGCCTTATAGAGGCCGGCTCCGGTGAGCGGTCTTCTTCGGAGCCAAGAAGGGCAACAGGGAGGGCGTCGGTGAACAAACCGGCAATAGGAAGGGGCACTGGGGAGGACACCGACACGCCGGTTGCCATTGAGACATATGTGTATCTATACCTACTAGCCGGTGGTGGTGGATGGTAACGTGTTGTGTTTCTTCATTTCTTTCTACTAATTTTCAATGTATCGTTCTAGTTTCTAAGTATGGAGTTTGTTATGTCCAGGATTGCAACAGACCTCACGAAGGGGCAGATCAGTGGCAACACTGGCTCTTGCTCCACTTCCATGCAATGACGCTCAAAGGAGAGCCTATGGATGAGCCGGTGTGGAGTGTTGCGTGGTAATACAAAATAGGTGCAGGACTCAAGGAGGACTAACGACTTACAGCGTAAGCAGGTCATGGTAAAAAAATCTCTTTTTTCTTCTGTCTAAAATCCTTACATCTTCTATTCGATTGATCTATTATTATTGATAGGATCAAAATTTCAGTATTTCACCAGTAGTTTCGTACTAGTATCATTCATTTTTTTTGGGTCGAGCTGTTGCATATTGCATAAACACCTGACAAGAGACTATCAATGTGTTGGTTAGCAACCATATAGAAGTATATGCATTATATATTTATCAATGCAGTGATTAGTGAGCTTTTGATTTTCCGTTTTTCAGCTATGACAATTATAGTGGAGTGATCTTTATTTCATAGGTGAGTGATTTAGGTAGTTTTTAATTTTGTTGGCTTTGGATTTGTCTCATTTAGTCATATATGAATGTAAATTAAAGACTTCTCATTTGCAAATTTCATACATAGATACATCTACATATATATATATATGTGTGTGTGTGTGTGTGTTTGTGTGTGTGTATCTTCTAGATTTCAAACCATGCACTTTTTCATTTTGTTGGCATAGTGCAGAGACTTCTGGATGATTTAGAAACGATGCAGATGCTGGTTGGGCGGCAACTGCAACTTGATGGATGCAGGTGGAGTTTTTGCCTATGCAGTTGGTTTTGTATATATATTCTTATTTGAATTTTTGGATTTTCTTCTTGATTTAGTGTTGATATACTGATTCGAATCACCAGTATGATCATTTTTCTGGTGGTGTCTGCATCTGTGACCTGCCGCTAGCTGCAAGGTTCGTTGATCACAGCTGAGCTAGGTTTTTATAGCACCATTATTTTTATTTTGTTCGTTCTGAAATATTTGCATATACGAAAGCTCAAGGACTGGGCACAAGATGCCTACAGTGAGCGGATCACGAGGGCAGACTCCACACAAGACACCCACGGCGAGTGGATCCCAAGACGATTTCATTTTTTCAGCTTTAGCCTGTATTTGCTTTACGCTTTACGACCAAGATTTCTTGCGCCCAAGCCCTCTGTAGCTGCCCCCTTGGACTATAAAAGGGAGGGCATATGGCTCGGGCTAGGGGGATCGCATCCAAGAACTCCTGCTGCACACCTGCACTCAAAACCCTAATCTTTCATCGCCCTAACACCGAACACAGGAGTAAGCTTGTTATTCTCCGGAAAGGCCGAACCTATCTAAAAATCTTAGCTCACCTTATCTCGAGTCGACCATCAAGCACTTTGATAAACGTTCCAACCACTCTTTCACCTCCTTGGGCAGCCCCCTTAGAGGACTGTCGACCACCCCGTCGACAGAAAGGTACGGGCTAGTTCTGTGGGATTGATGGTGTGGGGCACCTATTTACTTATCGGACTAAAACTACTGATAGTAATTAATTTACTTGATCATATAACACAAGGTTGAGGAGAGGGAGGGGGAGTGTTTGTGCGAGATGCATGAGGCGGGATGGGTGCAATCTAGAGGGTGGTGGAGGTGTTGGAATTTGGCCCATTTATGGTATAGTCTAACATTCCAAAGCATGCATAACATTTAGTCCCATATTGCTAATTAAAGGAGAGGTTGTCTTGTTTAAATATGGAAGTCTCCTTTTTACGCATAATAGATACAAGTTTAAATATGGAAGTCTCCTTTTTACGCATAATAGATACATGTGTGAGATAGAAGAAGATTGTGTACACATGCCCGCGCAGCCCACGCATATTTTCACGCGAAAAATCGCATGACTTGTGACTTGTGACAAGCGCGACGCTTACGTATACAACAAGCTATTCTTTGTGCAATTTTTATTTTTGTGCTGTAAACAACAATAAAGTGCATCAGTTTTTGACTCTCTAGCTACTGCGCCTCTTCGACTTCATGAGGGCAGTTTCTGCTAGTCGATGACAGGGAATTTGAAGCACTTGATGTCCTATAAAACTAGGAGACGTCCTAGTGACTAAATAGGTTGATACACAGTTCTCCTCCCCACTTGCGCGCACTGTTCTGACTCTCTAGTTGTTGCACCTTGTCAACCTTCGGCTTCGGCGTGCATCGGATTTGGAGAAAGCGGGATCTCCGAACCCACTGCCACGAGTTTCCTGCACGGGGCGACAATTAGGTTTTTCAGCAGCGTCTACACACGACCGCTTGGTATTCTGTTTCATCTGCACCGGCGACCACTTGGTATTCTGCTTCATTTGCACCGACGAGTTTGACTTTGTTCTGCGCAGGATTAAAGAATGATTTCCCTTGCCCACTTTTGTTGCATTCAGTATGTTGCATGTTCGTATGTGTTTTGTGCTTGCATCTTATTTAATCAATGAGTTTTTTCTCCAATTAAAATATGGACAGTATATAATTAGGCTAATATTTCCAACAGGAGGTGTGGTGGGCGGGGGGAGAGGGGGTAGTTGGGTATTATGTGAGGGGAGTGTTTTAGTTATTGTGCACCCCGGTTGCGCTTTAGCGTATATATATATATATATATATATAACTATCTATAAAGCAAATATTGTTTCTACCAAAAATTTTCGTTCGTCTAGCTATTTTGCAGAAAACCCCTTGAGTGTTTATAAAATTAACCCGCAGAATGCTGAAAAGAGTGTTTCTACCCAAAATTTTAATCCACCTGTCTATTTTGCAAAAAACTCTTGAGTGTTTATAAAATTAACCCGCAGTCCCAATGAATTATGATAAAATAAAATGACGTCCGTTGCAACGCACGAGCATATTTACTATTATATATATATATATAATATTGTAGATTTTCTAGATATCAAATTTAAGGTTAAACAGAATGTGGTATCCCATTGTTATCTTCCTCCTATTTGTTGTGTTTTTAAATTACAATGATGTTATACAAATTAAACGAAAAGTAGTCTACCTAATGCTGAAATTCTGTACCAAACGAACACAGCAAATGCACAACTGGCGGTATCATATATTCATATTCCACCAACAGAAGCTCAAGCCATATTCATAGTCGTAACCTATTTTTATTTTTAAGTTTTTTTTAAACTGCTAATAACACGTATTTATAAAATTTACGCATCACATAGAAAATATTATGTAGTCTATTTTGAGTTGATTTATGGTAGTTTTGTTCACTTCTCCATGGTTTTTACAGAAAACATTTTTCCTCTACATCACTGATCTGAAGCAGAAAATCGACCGCCACATTTGCTTAATCCTTTGTCTAAAGGGAACATGGGCCAAACTATGCCCATATCGTATAGTCGGAGGAACATTAATGTTTCAGAGCAATTGCGCATCAACCTTTCAGTGTAACCAGCCACTGGAAGTGGAGCAAATCGCACTCGCGATGAGGTCGGAAGTGGAGCAAATCGTCGAACACTTGATGGGCATTACCTTGGACTAGGCATTCCCAATTAAGATTTGCAAGTCTTCAACCTTCTTTTGGACTCTAGGTATCCACGATTCTACCGTGTTTTGAGTGACATCAGATCAGCTCTCATTCTCTGATCTGCCTTCGCCCCCCTCAGCTTGGACTCCTCCATCCGCCTCAATACCATATCCAACTTGTCTTCACCTGTCATTGCAACTTGCTTGGTGAACTCGGCGGGGATTGGTGGCTCTAATACCAATTTGTAGTAGTATTGAGGCTTACGAATAAGCAATGAAGAAAAACAAGAGAGAGTGTAGGACAGGGATAGAAACAGACAAGGTTCAACTGATCTAGGTCATCGCCATCGTTGCCGGCTCTGGTGTTCGATGCCTTGGCATTTTGGTGGTGCCTCTGCAGCTACATATGTAACCACGGGTGGACCTAGGGATGAAAACGGTCGGGAACGGTCGAAAAAAGACCTTAACCATTTTCGTTACCGTATTTTTTAGCGGGAATGGAAACGGAAACAGTAAAGACGGACGAAAAAACGAATTCGGTAATACGGGATATCGGGAACGGTCGGGAACGGTCGAGAGCCTGTCAATTACGATCGGGAATCGGTAAAAAAACGGAAACGTTGACACACATATAACCACTTCAAAGAGTTAACTAGATGCAACAATTGCAACCATATGTAATCTCACGATATGAGTGAAGGTTTTATAATGCACATGAGCTTACAATGTTTCAAAAATTCTATGAGTGAAGGTTTAATAGACTAGAGTGAATGTTTTATTATGCACATGAGCACAAAAACGGGAATTTCTCGCGGGAATTTTCCCGGATAAATACGGGATCCGTGAATACGGTCGGGAAAACACCCCAACCGTTCCCGTTTCCGTTTCCCGTTTTCCCGTTCCCGTTTTTTTTCGTTCTCCTTTTTCTCGCGGATACGGTATTCGGTCGGGATATTCGGTATTCGGTGAAGGTCGATACGGAATTTTCCCGTCCCCGTTTTCATCCCTAGGTGGACCCAAAACCTGGGGCACCTGGGCCATGGCCCAAGGCCTAGGACAAAATGTCCATGGAGCATTTTGAGATTTCATCATATAAATTTATGTTGGAGAACACTATAATAAGGCGGCTCAGGCTTTGACCCATTTTTGGGTCCACCCCTCTATGTAAAACGTTGTTAGGAAAGCTTCATTGCCGTTCTGGCTTAGAGATGTTAATGCAAGTTTGGCACCTAGAGTAAATACAGGGGAACATGGTCAAAATTGAAAACAACCCGACTTGCCACGCGAGGTTAGTCTATCCGTCACATAGTTCCGATCAGACTAACGGCAGTGGACCGGTTTGACCAATGGTATGTGACTGCTCAGACTGGTAGAGTCCGATTTGTTGGTTCTTGAGTTTTGCTTACTTAGGGTTGTAATTGGTTCTACACCTAGTTAAATGTGAAAAAGACCCTGGGAAGCAAGTCCACCCTTCATGTAAATATAGGGGTCTAAGGCAGATTGAAACAACTACCAACCAATCATTAAAATCAATTATTACCCAAAACCTTTATATTCTACATCTCCCTCCTTGCTACCTGAGCCCCAAGTCTATTCTCCTATAATCCTCCAATTGCTCATCATTCTCATCTTTACGATGTTGAGACCGTCCTAGCTAGACTGTCAAGTCTAGGACAAACCGACGCACGTTCATCCTGACGGAATCCTTTTTAGGTGTTCATTCGGCAACATCACCTCCACCATGGCGATGTGTCTCTAAGTTCCACTGTAAGTTACACATAACATGTTTAAGGTGTGACGGCTCGATCCGACGTCAACCAGAGAGGAGAGTGGCTGAACCGGCCCATGTGCTGCCAATCAGAGCTCATAACATATCTCCATCAGGAACAAAAATTAGCGTACTGTATATCGTAGTTTCTGATCTATGATGTAATTTCTCAAGCCTAGAAGTCCGAAAGTACACATGCAAAATGTCTGATCTCATGTCTTTTTCCCAGATAATGTTAGCTAATAAGTATATGGCCAATGAACTTCACAGCTTAAAAAAACAGGACTTCAGCATCTTAAAGCTCAAGTAAAGTAACTCTGATGTTTGATATCATTGTTCAAACCATAAAAGTTTAATTGCAGTACTGACTACTCTCATATATACTCTGATCTCAGTTTCACATAGAGATTTTTCCAAAGAGATGTCAGAAACAATTTGCCAGGACTATGTACTGACTAAAGCTAGCCATACATGATTAAAGCTAGCCAACAGATAATTTAGCCTGGATTAGTTGTTACTGTTCTCAAATACTACTCAGCTAAATTTTGTCCCCAAAAACAAAATTTGAGATCGATCAAGCTAGATAAACTTGAGATCTCATTAGCTGGGATTAGTATCCTAAAACGCGCCTACCTTTGCTGCAGTTTGCACGATCTTACATCATCCAGGCTAGCTAGAGCAACTACTGATTCTTTTCTAACGAGCAAAAGCACCAAACCAAAAATGCCCATTTGCTTATCAAATTACTTGTGCATCAGGAGGCATAACCCCGCCCCCCTTTCGGATTCCCAGCCAGCCTCTGGTTTTGCCTCACCTCCACCCCGGTAGCCACCACCGCCGCCGCCTCCTCTTCCTCCTCTAGAACAAACTTCACCTTCTTTGTCGTCCCGGATCCCTCACGGCTATCAGGCCGCTTCAAGCAGCCTTTCCCATCCCATTTCGCCGTGACCACCTTCACCACCACGGCATCACTACGCCCCTGCATTGGATCAAATGTGCAAGGAGGGGTTCGATCGGTGCATGCGCCGCTGCGCGCATAAACAAACATGTATATACTCTTTATAAAAGAGATGAGTGATTATAAAAGAGATGAGTGATGATGGTGGTAGTTTATCACCACCTCACCACCAACTTATATGAAGAGTGATGGTGGTTCTGTCATCATGTCATCGTCAACTCTTAATTTTTCTTAAAATACTAGTAATTTATTTTTATTTATGTTAACGCTACGACGATATTTAGTAAATGTGCATATGGAATTCATGTTAAAAAAATGTATTTCCTACTTTAAATATTTTACTATTTCAAGTTCCACTTTTATTTAAAATTTATTGTAACTATTGCAAACACGAGTAGCTCTTGGATATAAAAATTCGTCTCAATCAAGAGGAGTAATCTCTTTGATGTGACTACTTGATAAGATGGTTCTTATTTTTCTACCTGCATAAACAAATATCAATTAATGGTTTTTTATGTTTCATCAATAATCACCATTTATACCACAATATATGGACACAAAAGAAGTATCTAACACATTTGACGAAACAAATCATCTTATAAATAATTATGGGTCAAGAAAATAAAGTAATGATTTAAAATTAGGTTAGACCATAGTAAAAAAATGATTAAGGTTAGACTATAGTGCTATATAACAGTTGTGAAAGACAACACCATATTTGTTAGGGAGCTGCTATTTGTTGTAGTCGGTCAGCACCACATAAGTAACAAGTCCAGGCATGCACACAATATAAACATGAACTTTATATAGTCCAACATAGTATTTGAACAACACAGTATTTGAAGTTTGATACGAAATAAATCTGATATCTTGTAGAAGAATATGGCTCCAATCTAAATATGTAATATTAATATAGACTATATAATCCTGCAGCCTGCAAACACAACACCGTGATGTAAAATCCCATAAAAGAATATAATTCCTTACTTGTTAGACCATCATCTGTCCAGCATTTAAGAAAGGTTTAAAAATATGTATGTCCACTTTTGAAAATAACATATTTGAAAGAGAAACCATCCGTTACAACAGAAGGCCATATGAATGCACGTCTTTGGCGACGCCAATTTCACCGAAGAACTGATCAAACCTGAAAGGAACTTCAGATTCAAATCAATTTCAAAAGAAGAGGTTATATATGCTCAAATCCATGTCATACTGTCATACGGAGTGAGACATTTGGTAATATGCCATAATATGCTTGTGCTAAAGCAACGACGATATTTGGTAATATAAATAAAACAACATTTTGTCAATCATAGAAAAGATGATAGATTTAAACTTCACACACAAAAAGAGCACCATAGACCATAGAGAGAGTATTATATTGCCCGTGCTAATATACCGGTTCATGCTCTAAGAGCCCGTTTGGTTGCGAGAATCGGTTCCGATTCTATGTGTTTTTTTTCGAGAATCTATACCAAACGGTTAAAAATGAGAAATATTTCATGGAGAATCAGCAGAAACGTTTTTCCTTTTGAACTAGAAATGAGAAACCCTTAGGTAGTTTCACCGGTTTCTGAAGAAACGTTTCTTCGAGAATTACATGTGAATCACTGTCCGTTTCTCTCGTTTCTCCGAGAATCCAAAACCATACCAACCAAGTCCTAAGATACCTAAAGGCTCAAAACATCAAAAAAAAGTTGGAAATAATTGGATCTAGACAAGCTCTACGACCACTACTCCAAAAATCAAAGCAACACATGTTTATAGATGAATCTTTCACCAACTAATAATAACATATTTGTAGCTTGAAAATGAAGTGTGGCATTAATATCGGGATGACATGATGTGAATAGTTTAGAAGCACATGAAAAAATAACAATTAAACAGAATGGTGTTGTGCATGATAAGACCGCATACACCTAATGGAAAATCTTTAGGAAATAAAATAAAAGGTTAATAAATTTGTTCAGAAATATATCAAGAACAAAATGCTCGATTCTCATTCATGAAAAGTTGCAAGAGGTGAGGATCAGGGTTCGCGATTCCGCGAAAATCGTCACAAAAAATTTGAAAAAATTCATTTTATCACAAATATATATATTTTTTATAAAAAATAAATTTCACGCGGTTTGTCACGAAAACCGCGGTATGTGGCGCGATTTTCGCGCGGTTTGACTGAAAACCGCGGTATGACACGAATTTGGATTTGGTTCAAATTTAAATTACGGTTTTCATGGCTTTTGGCGGTTTTCGCGCGGTTTGCGCAGTATGCACGAAATCGTCCAAATTCAAATTTGGTATTGTTCATCGCCGACCGGTTTTCGCAGTTTTCGCGCGAAAACCGCCTTACCGGCGAGGGGCGACACGGCATGCACCCACGGTAAGGTGAACCCTGGTGAGGATTTTGCATGAAAAGGTCCAATAATTGTGTTCAAGTCTATTATACCCTAAATTAATAATGGACTAAAAAGCTATGGTTATCCTATAAAATGATTTAGTAGAACGTGTACACATAGATGGTACCATTATCTGCAAACGATATCTGTAACTCATTTTCCGTAAAGAAAGAACTTCAATTAAGTACAAAGACTTAGAATTAACATTTTTATGCAATTAGGCAAGAGATCTGCTGGTTATATAAAAGGCTAAAATAGTTGAGTGCATACCGTGATTGAGTCATGATTGTCAATACACATAGAAAAGGATCCATGGACTGAACTGCTTGCTTCAGGTATAGACAAGCAGGAATTAGCTTCATTTTAGACCCAAAAATAGTGCACTATGTATCTCCAAACATGTGAAAGCCCCGCATTCTTCATTGTTGAGATAATGTTGTGCTGCCTGTATACTGAATAAGGTGTGTAGATCAATGTCAGCTTACAGTTAAATAGGACTCAGCAAACTGGTAAATGATCCAAGTCAATGAGGTAGCTTTGCAATTTGCAGTACATTCAGTTATTCATGAAGGACCGGTAACCACTATAGAGGGGGGGTGAATATGGTGTGTAAAAATCTTCTCCGAAAACTCTTCAAAAATTCTTTCTTGGAAAATACCTTTAAAACGTAGCTATTGTCTTAGCTAGATCTAAGAGTAGGTTGAGAAGAACTTAATGAAATCCTGCTAGTCCGAGGGCTTCAACCTCTCCAAGTGCTCGAAAGCATATGAGGTTGCGTCTTTCATCATTGCAAGAAAATCAACTCCAAAAGAATTTGAGGTAGAGAGGAAAACACACTCCACGTAGAGAAAAAGGAGGGGAGGCAATACCCATGCGGAATTGAAATTGCAATAATATAAATTGCACAATCAATTGAGAGGAAATAAATTGCAAGAACGGAAGTTATATTGCACATCTCAAAGGATCTCGATTACAAAAGAGATGAAATAAAAACACTCAAATATACACCTTCACGGATTTGAATTTAAACTCTCAAAAGTACTCAAGACCATATCTCACAAAGAGGTAAAATGATACCCAAACTGTAGCCTCCACCTCTCTATTTATAGGCTAAGAGGGCTGAAAACCACCTAAGACAATGTTCAAATTGTCCTTAGGGCAAAACCCTAGCTCCGACAAAATCTTGGCCATCCGTTGTTCCTTAGAATTGAAGGAAATCATCTGGATTGATTCCACGTCATTGTCCACACCAAATCCTCCTTTTCATAGAAGATCCGCGCCGAATCTCGCGTGCTCTCCCTCGCGGCGCAAACCGCAACCACCGCGTGTCTCAGCTCCTGTGTGCGTCTCTTGAAGTGGGTCCTACAATCCGCGCAGACACCATCTGTGGTAATCACCAGGCACTGCTTCACGTCGTTGATCCACATATTTTCCCCTACACCAACCACGGGCAGACGTGTGCCTCCGTGCAGCTAGTAGTACATAAATTGCTAGTTATTAATTAGTATATAAATTTTATGTTAGTAGTACAATCCGATGTTAGGGGTGTAGATCTAGTATGTATATATGTTGAGTAACCCTTGTGACATGATTATTTAGTTATACATATAGCAACATAGTATAGTTATGGCCCGTTTGGTAGGGCTCCAGATTCTGTAAGAAACGTTTCGGATTCAGATTCTCCTGAGAAACGTTTCTCGAAGAATCGAGAATCACTTATGAAACCGTTTGGCGATTTTCTTTGGATTCGATTCGAAAAATAGGTGAGAAGTTGGAATAGTCTAATTTGCCCCTTGTATTGTGCTACTGCCAAAATATGTCACTGAATACATGTCCTTTTGCTATGCATAAATAACACAGAAACTCCATACCACAACATCTGTTAGTTTCAATCTAGGCATTCTTCTAACCTTTAATTTATAAACAGGTGTTAAATTGATTATGTCACTCTCGGCCAGGCTATTGCATCTGTTTATCTAGAAATGACCATTTTGTTGTGTGGATCAAACTCACACTCCTTAAAGGCCTTAACCTTACATTTAACAATAAGGCGACTGTGGAAACACATAATGAGGAAAATATCACAATCATTCGATGCATTATAATTGAACAGAGAGAACTCCTTACTTTTTTCACTTCAAGCCACCCCGATCCCACATCATCTAGATCTCCATGATCATTCTCCATTACCACCAACAAATCCTCAGGGGTTCCTCATGGCATTCCTGCTTTTCATACAGATACGATAGTTAATTATACCAGGAAATGTAACGGCTAAAATATTTTGAAGTGTATAGTGTGCTGAGGAATTAAAAAACTACACATTTTTCAAGAAAACAACTATAATCTATAGGTACTGAAATCCTCACTAAAACCCTAACACTTAACTGCAACATAAAACATAACAAAATAGTGCAGAAGATTTTGCCAGCAATGCATATCCACACCAAGAAAAAAAATCCAAAACCATCAAACGATGGCGCACAGATCCGGATGGCGGCGACGGCGTCTGGAGGTCGGGGCGACGGCGCCGAGCGTCTGGAGGCCGGGGGCGGCGGCGCCGAGCGGCTGAGGACGGCGGCGCGCGGCTGGAGGGGACGGCGCTGCTGAAGGGTTACGCGGAGGCTACGCTAGCCGAAAACAAAAACTTTTACCGCGCAAACCAGGAATACTTGCAAGTAAGGGCCGATAGATCGTTACCGATTGGAGTAGAGTGCGGCGGAATAACCAATCGGGGCAATCCGATCCGGAACGGTGTAGCCGATTCCCGGAGAGGCCGATTCGCCAATCGCCCGATTCGAGTCGTCCAGCCGCGTTCTCACGCCTCGCTCCGATGCGCCCGACCGCAGCCGATTCCACCACAGCCGATTCCACCACGGCCGATCGCTCCGATTGCGGCCGATCCGAAGCCGATCAACGGCGCGCAACGTAGCGGCGCCTCTGCTGGTATCCACACGTCCGGGGACAGAACGCCGTACACCCGTGTGCTAGCCGCGATGCAAGGCTAGGGTTTGGCTCGAAAGTGGGGAGGGTTTCCGTGGAGATTGATCTCGGTGACTTCATTGCACGCGATGCAATTGATGTGTGGCAGCTCTCCACCCCTCCCTCCTTTATATAGAGTTGGCCGGCGGGACTAGTGGCCGATTAGGACTCTATTTTGAATCGGATCTCATCCGTATCTCATAGAGTTGGCCGCCCATACGTCGTAAGCCCATAGGACTCTATCCGATCGGATCCCTATCCGATCGAGCCTTATCCGAGTCCAACTCGAATATCTATTCTATCCCCTTAAGCGTGCGACCACAGTAGGTTCAGGTATACTCGGTTTCGGCTATAGTCTAACTTAGCCGATCGTCGGCTCGAGTCCAACTCGGCCAGCACTGTCCAATAGCGGCGCCTAGCGGCACATATTGACACCATAGTATACAAGAATATAATATCGGCTCGAACTCGTAATGTGTACACAAATCCCTTTGCCTCACGATACCGGTTAAGCTATAGGCAAGATGTGTGCCATCCCTTCAATAGCTTAACCATTCACTCGAACCGTATTGGATTATCCGTCTTTGATTGACTCCTCAATCAACTTAGCATGGCCATGCATTTCCATAATCCATTACCTCGAGGGGCCGAGATATCTCTCCAAAGGAGGGGCAAATTCCATCTTGATCACTCACATCCCACTCCATGTTTCATAGCAAACCCGAAAACTACCTTTATAACTACCCGATTACGGAATAGCGTTTGGTAGTCCCAAAGTAGGCTACTACACATGTTGGAATCCATGGTGATCTCAGGTCTAAGGACTTTGTACCAACACTACCGAGACCAACTAATGGCACATTAATTCTGTAGTGTCTCATGGTGGGTCTATCCAACAATGTGTTCTCTAACACATATGTCCATGTTTATTGATTTGGTATCTCCATACCCATGATCTATGAGACATGATCATCAATCAATAAACATGCCGATCTTAGAATCATATTTGTTCCAACAATATGACATATGATCAGGGATCGTTTAGAAATAGATTCATACATATCGAGTCTCATAAATAAGTCACGTACTTATTGATCAATACAAGATGTCTATTTCATGGAACCGAATAACACTTTATTCATTTATACATAAACATTGACGTGATATCCAACATCTCCATGTTGCCTCTAGGGCATATCACTAACATCTGCGCGACTTGGGACGGTGACGTGCGACTTGGGGCGGCACCGCGCGGCTGTGATGGCGGCGGTGCCGAGCGGAGTGGCTGGGGAGCGGGGCGTCGGCGGTGAGCGGCTGAGGAGTGGACGGCGGGACCAAGGGGCTGGGCTCTCTCTCTGAGGTGCGTGCGCCTGTGGGGTGTGGGGGAGGGGCTCCGTGGGAAACCGTTCGTGAATCTGGAGAAACTAGTCTAGACCCGTTTCGCGATGAGACATGTAAAGTCGAAACGTTTCGGTTCTGAATCACTTGTGCGAAACACCTTTGGAATGGATTCTCCCGTTTACGCCGAAACGGAACGGTTTCTTCCATCCAAATGGGCCCTTAGTAACTGCGTTTATCTCGTAAAATTTAAACACATTAGTATTAGTAGAAACAATATAATTGGTAGTTATTAATTAGTATAGAAATTTTATGTTAGTAGTAAAATACAACTTTATGGGTGTAGATCTACTATGTATATGTGTTGAGTAATCCTTATGACATGTTTATTAGTTATACATGTAGCAACATAGTTAGCAATTATGTTTAGTTTAATATATTGTAACGAGACTTTAATGCGTGCACATATATGTCAAGTAAGTTGATATTCGACTTGTATTACAGTAAAGACAATGTTAGATATGGTCAGAATGGGGTAGATTTGTCTGAGTTCAAGTGTGTGGCTCAGGCATTGATAGGGCTGTCGAAAGGAGTTTTGGGGTGTATGCAACTGATTGATGAGAGGCTTTAAAATAGATCCACAGACCCATGGCCTTACAATTTATGTAGTGGTTAACTGTCAATCCGTAGGCTATATTTGGGAACTTATGCCTATGGACTGCACCGATACATAGAGAAGATATATTGAGATGGCATGCAAACGTTGTTGGCCACTTGCCATTCTCGTTCAGGTGTACGAGAAGGAGAACACAGTGGATGTGGGTATGGGAGAAGATGAAGTATGCCTAGTAATGTGAGAAGTATGGAAGTGGAAGTCACAAAGCAAGGCAATCCTGAACTTCAAGAAACCGGGGTGGAAGAAATCGGGGAGGTTGACAAGGGAGAGAGGATTGGTTGCCAACGTGCATTGGTGTCACTTACTTCGTATTCGGCAGTTGTTGCGGTGACATCAACATTTTCATTGGTAGTGGCAGCAACATCGATCTCTTCATTTTCGTTTACCACTTGTGCTTTGGATTGGTTCCCGGATCTATCCTTGGAGTAATATGAAGGAGGAGGTGTCCAAGGCTGAGTGAAGAAGGAGCTAAGTCCCCCGATGGGGTCAGAGTCAATGTGTATCTCTAATCTGCAAGAAGGGCATATTAGAAATTTAGAATAATAGATAAAAATATCGAAGGGATGAGGAGGATAGTTACCTGAGGATTGATCGATAAGTCAATAAGGGTTAAATAGTAGCTTGAAGGAAGGACGAAGAGATGCTGCTTCCATTCAACCCACCATCGGTCAAAAGATTGGCTACGTGAAGAATGGCTATCGAAAGCTACAAGGGGACCAAGGCAGGGCCTTCAATTGATGTCAGCCAATTGAAAATAAGAGCAGAAGGCACAAAACCCCTAGTTTGGATTTTGTCAAGGAAATACAGGTCGATTGGGACTTGACCACAGCCTAATTGTTGAGCTTCTACCATTGGATGATAAAATTCATATGACACTTGTCATTGACGGCCAGTAGAGATCCTAATGGCAAGTATGCAAGGGGAGATGGCCGATACAAAGATTTCTCGTGATCTTTCATCAGAGTTGATGGTGTCTAGCCTGAAATCGATTGGGAGCTCAAAAGCCTCTACATTTTCATAAGCATACCAGGTTCTGGCATTCTTGGGGAAGCCATTGTAGAAGTGATCAAACTAAAATTTGAAATCATCTACTGATGGTCCTGCTCCAAGGTAAGTCGATGCTGCTTCACCCAAGGATATGCATCGACGAAACGTAGCGTCGACATCTTTTGCATAATAGGCTGGGAATAGGGATTCTTCAAGTCGAGGCCGTTCTGCTACTTCAATTGTATAAAGGTTAAGCCACAGCTATATAAACCACCAGGGACCGCCAATGTGACCTATCGACTTGTCAGCAAGTAATTTGGCTGATGCTTGGTGCAGAAGGTGATAGGTGGCTCCAAGAAGATATTAACCAATTGGCATAGTTTTTCCTTCAGAGAGGGTTTGAGCAATGTTCTGGAGGTTAGCTGTCGACCCAACAGTTGTTATACAGAAAACAAATCTTTCAAGCCAGAGATCGAGGAAAGCGACATGTTCTTGGTCTATTATTGGCCCTGTCTTAGCATGCCTATGAATGTATGCTAACCAACCACCAGAACCTTTGGTTTCCAGCTGATGGGTGCACTTGATCTTCAGATCAACAAAGTTGGCCAATGAAGATACATCAAGACCAGTTAGCATTGTGATGTCTAGCAAGGTTGGAGTCATCGGTCCATGGTTAAAGAGAAAATCATTCAGGGTGTTTGACCAGAAGTATGTGGCCGATGTCATTAGGGGTTCATTCTTTTTCATCTCGGCTAAACACATAGATAAACACTGAGATATGCCTATGTCAGACCAAAATTGGTACTTGGCAGGCAGCATACATCGATACAACCTTGTAACTTAGATGGCCAAGACCTAAAACTGAGGTGCCATGCCGATAGGAAGGGTTTCGATTTACTAAAGGGGATTCTATTGGTTTCGACATTGATAAAATCAGTAGGATCTTCGTTTCACATTGGTCCCAGAAAATAAAAAGGAGGTTGATCAACCATAGAGATGGCAATCTGATTCCTCAAGTGCTACAGTAAAAGAACGATAACAAAGAACTCGACGAATACAGAGAGCAAACAAAATCAATATGAGAAAATGAATGTGACGATTAGAAAAGGGAAAAAGATGTTGTGGGTTTGCATACCTCAAGGATCTCTGTAATGGTTGCCATTTGAAATCAAAAAGGGATTTGTCGAAAAAGAACTTGGGAGCTCGATTCGGTCGTCGGAGTTGAGGACAGAGAAAATCGGGTTTGTCGGCGTGGAGGATGGAGAAGGATTTGGATATCATAATGATTACCGGTGTTGCCGTGGGGTTTTTATGATGCATCAAAAGGTGTACCGAGCTTAGTGGGTCGATGACCTAATGGGTCGGTAAGGCTAAGTGGGCCATGCAGAAAAATTCCAAAGCATGTTTATCCATACTACGAAATTGGGTGGCATGTGTTAATGACAACATTTGGCATATTCCGTTAAGAAAGGAGCAATTTCGAAGCGGGATTGACCATGTGATTTTAGTTGCTAGAAATATGGAATTGCATCGACTAAGGGTGTATTGGCAGGAGGCATCGACAAAATAGTATCACCGGCTTGATAGGTCCTAAAAGATCGAGTTCTTGTCGGATTTGGTCGAAGGGATTGGTGATTTAATACTAAAAGGGGATAAAATTCAGGAAGAAAGTGTCACGTCCCCATTTTCGATCAGGATTAAAAATCGTTTAATAATGAGTTTTATAGAAATTATTAAAAAAAGTAATTAAGTCAAGTGAATTTAATGGGGAAATTAAATTTTCTTTAAAAATCATGGATGAAAATATTTTTGAAATATTCTCCATGCCTTAAAATACTCTCGAAATTTTCCGTAAAATTTTGGAGCTCCAAAAATCATTTTAATAATACAAAAGGCACTTCAATGATTATTTAAATAGATTATTTAATCAGTAAATGATCTTTTTATATTTTTACTAAATACTTTGAGTGTCCATATATTTTTAGAATTTTTCTTGAATATATTTGAGCATTGAAAGTATTTATAAAAATACAAATGTTATTTATCCGATTAAATAAAATGAAAAACAAATCTAATTTGTTTCCCGTCCTTGGGCCGCCGCACCGTCGGTCCATTCCTTTGCAAAGCACGCGATGCCTCCCCGCGGTGTCCCTTCTCTCTCTCTCTTCCTCGACCTGGCCTGAGCCGGCCTCCCTCTCTCTTCCCTCACTGACGTGTGGGCCTCGTTTGTCGGCCTCCCCCTCTCTCCTCGAGCCACTGATAGGTGGGCCCCACCTGCCGGGGTCTTCCCCGACCTCCGTGCCTCCCTCGCCTGCACCACCATGGCCGTCCCAGGCCGCCGCGTTTCCCGGCCATGCCGTGCACCTCCTAGCCACCTCACCCTATGTTGCCCCTCTCTGCGCGCATCGTGCACCCTCTCCTCCCCCACTCCCCGCAAAACCGGCACCGAACCACCGCCATTTCCCCACGCCAGTCGCACCTCACTCCGCCGCAATTCTCAGACACACCGGCCACCCTGCATCTCCCCGGGGCGATTTAAGGCATCCCGATGCTCCCATCCGTCTTTCCCTTTCTTTTCCCCAAGTCGTCACGCTCCCCATCTTTTCCCCCCACACGAAACCGCACCACCGCCGTTGCCGGCCATGTCCGACAACACGCTACCGTTGCCCTAGCTGTCGCCGCACCCCACCGCCACCACCTCCGGCTTCGTCGCACCAAGGACGACCTCAGCTGCCCCCCTCTCTTTGCCCAACCGCCGCTGGAACACCGTCTCCACCGCGATCCCGAAACCGCCACCGCTTTTCCCACTCTGGTGGTGCGCCACGGCCGTTCCACCCTCCACCATCGCACTCTGAGCTCACCACCGCCTTCGCCGCACCGTCCCATGCCCCGGCCGCCATCTCCCGTCCTCGGGCCATCGCCGAACCACCCCACCGTCGTGCAACCCGAACCCCACCTCCGTTTGCCGCCTCCGGCCGGCCATCGCCGCGGCGCCAGTAGCCACCGCCGCGTGTTAAGGCTGCCACCGCCTTCGTCGCATCCTGCCGCACCCCGGCCACCACTTTTCCCCATTGTCATGCCACCAATTCCACCGGAAGCCGCCATCTTCCCCAAGTCCAATGAGCATCTCCTTCCTCCCTCCTCTCTCGGTCGCCATTCCCGAGCCACCAAGCCCCTGTTGCTGCATCGCGCCGTCAAAGTTCCTCTGTAGCATGCCACCGCCTCGCAACCGCGCGCGTGAGAGCGTGTGAGCGTGCCTCTCTCACCGTCCGCGTCGCCTAGCGCCAACTTTAGCCGGTGCTTTTGGCTCGCCGTCGTCTGCGCCGTCCTCTTCCCATGCGCTCGGTAATGCCCTTCCCCTTTCTCCTGCTCTCCTTCGCCGCCCCGGTGTGCACCGTTGCGCCTATGGTCGCCGTCGGTGACCATCGAGCTACGTGCGCCGCCGCGCCACCGGCCGGTCGTCGCCACTTCCGCCTCGCTCTCGGCCGTTGGATCGGTCTCGGGCCGATCCGAGTCGTCCGTTCCCCGTGGCCGCCCAATCCCCTTCGGGGCGATCTGGGCCGTCCATGTGGTGGAACGGGGGTCGGTCCATGTGGACTCGGTCCACCGTGGACCACCCGTGAGCCGGCTGTCACGGCCGACATCGCCCTTGGGTCCGCCGACATCGCCCCTCGCGCGTCGCCGCGACGTCCGCCACAGCTCTGCGTGTCGGCATTCGGCTTGCTTCGATGTCATGCCGTGCCCGAGCCCGCTGACGTCAGCCCTCGGCTGCTGACGTCAACATCGCCCTTTTCCTTTGTAAAATTAGTTAAATATTGTGTAATAACTTATTTTAATTTCTAGAATTCAATTAAATGGCCCAATACTTCTAAAATTCATATCTAATCCATACGAACTCCAAATTGGGCCATTCAAATTGCCAAATTCATCTGAAATTGAGCTCTACATGTTTGTTTACTTTCCATATACTGTTTATTTCGTTCTTATTAGGTTTTTCCTTGTTTTGCATGCGAGCGTGTAGACTTCATCGTTTCAGGAGTTTGCGTTCGCGAAGAAAAGAAGATCAGCTGAAGAAGCAAGGCAAGTCACATTCATCATTGACGCATGTTGATCCCAATTTATAAAATATTTTATTGTTTGCAAATAAAATTGCATGTTTTGCTAATTACACGGGAATCAGGACTACCTATCCGATCGCTTGTGCCATGATTAATTGATATCCATTCATTGTCAACCAGGGTAACTAATTTGACTAGCTTACGTCACTTACGTGATCTTGCTAGAATTACTTACGCTTAGCCATGCTTAATTACACTAGATCACCTAATGGAAAAACTATACTACTAGCAGATAGTCACATGAAATGATGGTCAAGGACTAGTATTACCTTGGAATAAAGATTAAATTAAAATATGACTAAATGGTGGGCTGTGAGTGCATGGTTTTGCTTGTCGCAC
Source organism: Oryza australiensis (assembly GCA_019925245.2). NCBI lineage: Eukaryota > Viridiplantae > Streptophyta > Magnoliopsida > Poales > Poaceae > Oryza > Oryza australiensis. Next base: position 948,612 of record JAIFGZ020000583.1, on the reverse strand, counting down.
CCATGACAATTAAGGATCGGTTCATGGGAAACCCTTGAAGACTTACAGTACTTATCACAAGCCAGCATGGACAATAACTGGACTTGTAGTGTAGCTTTTTCCTGGTCAACGCATCCAGGCAAGGGTGTGCGTGATGGAGTTTGGATGGACCGGACAAGGTCTATGCGGCTTCCGAATTCACCTAGACATGAGAGGGGGCTGTCTCCCTTGGATATAAAGGTAGGTGCAAAACCTGAGGTGTGGTGTCGCTTGGTCAGGGGAAGTTATGCGAAAGGTCTTGTCATGATTTCCCCCTTTGTAGTACCATGGTGGTGCTTCGGGGCATGACAATATGTGTGAAATCGTGTCTTGTGGGTACAGTTGTACAGCTCTGGCCATAGTAGAATTATTCGAATAGTCGTGCCCGCGGTTATGGGTGATCGACCAGATTCACCATGATTAGTCCCACTTTTAATAATTTGACCCATTGGAACTTGTCGATGTCAGAGATCGACACGCTGAAATTCGAGGGACCCCCTTTTCGGTTCGGCACAGGGGAGCGGTGAATCAGGGCTTAAATCCATGGTAAGGATGGGGAGGAGCCGGTGAAGCCGAAGAGAGATCGCAACTGCAATGGACATAAGGGGTTTATACAGGTTCGAGCTACCTATGAGGTGTAATACCCTACTCCTGTTCTTTGTGTGATATGAGGGATGAATTACAAGGACCGGTGATGGCGTTTTCCTTAGGGGTATCGGAGGTGGTTACTGAGGTGGCCAAGGAGTTGCTAAAAGCTAGCTGTTGCTCAGGAACCTGGTGAACGGAACGAACCGAACTAACACGAACGAACACGAACGAACACCAACGAACACGAATGAACACCAACCGTTTTTATTGAGGACTTGGGCCTCCTTTTATAGTGCAAGGGGAACACCACAGTAGTCCTGATTTTTTCTACTCCGCTCCACATGATGAAGTGGCTCTGGCCTTGTCTTGTCGAAGAAGCCACCCCCATCTTTGCTCCTGTTGCCGCGTTATGGGAGTAGGCGGAGAAAAGCGGGCGTCGTGGCGGTCATGTTGCTGACGTGGGGATGGGCTGGCCTACCTACTCTAGTGGGGCCTACTGGTCAGTGGCCCATCTCCTGGGTAGGTGCTGACGCAACGCCTCCTGCGCTCGTGTTCTCTCCCACGCGGCCGCCCAACGCATTTAACGCGACGGGACAGGGCGTGGAGGGAGGCGTGCGCGGAGTGGGCATGCTGCCATACCACGGTAGCAGTCAAAGACTTTATGCCCTCTTTGCCTCGTGACGGGCAAAAAGGGTGATGATGAGAGCGGCTGACAGGCGCGCCTCACATCGCATTAAATGCGGCGGGGCAGGCGCTTAGCCTCTCTCTCTTTTGGCATTAAATGAGGTAGTTGGCAGTTGGGCTTCGCCCCTCTGTCAGAGAGGTGCGGGGTGAGGACGGGGTCCGGTGATCCGGCCCCGCCGCTGGGTCCGGTTGGTCCGGGACCCGCCGCCCGGGAATACGGTGGCCTCGGGCAGCCCTCGGGCCAGCCCTCTTGGGGTGGCCACGTGGCCGCCTGTGGTCGGGACTCACCTGAGCCATCCAGGACATATCTTTGGCGTGCCCTCCTTTTTCAGATATCGTATCTCCGACATACCCTCGGGCCCATATCACCGACAGTAGCCCCCGGTGTTGACCGGGGCCGAGTCGGATTCGGGCGCGGTTAATGCCATTTACTTGAGTGTGTGGGCCCGGGCACTGGATGTGCCTCGCCATAGCAGGAGGCCAGTACGCGACAACTGATGTCGCGCTAGGCCAAGCTTTCTCTAGACGGGGGACGAGTTTTATTCGGGCCGCGCACGTGGGGGCCCATCAAAACCGCCTAGCTCTCTCCGTCCCGCGTAGTGCGCCTGGTGAGCGCGAAACCCCAGGCGGCGCAAAATCCAAGCGACGCGGGAACCAAAGGGGATGCAAAAAAACGAAGGGGCGCGGAGCCGAGGAGGCGCGTCGTGTGGTAGTGGGGCAAAATTAATGCCGTGGAATTCGAGGGGGCCGTGGTTTCTTATAAAAACAGATCCGCAAGAAGGGGGATCAGTTTCTACGCTTTTCACGGCCATCGCCTCTCACAGCCATCGCCTCTCATCTTCCCAACGCCCTTGCTCCTTCACCTCCTTTCTCTCGCCACCGGCTTTCCCTTTTGCACTCCAGCGCCCGTTTTGGAGATGGCTCGCGATTCACCTCTGGAGCCGGGGAGCGTGCTCCCCAAATCCCTGGTCCGCACCGTGGAGGCCCGCAGCCTCTTCAATAAATACCTGCCGCGCGGCACGCGCAGCGGCGGCGATGTCCCAGAGGAGCGCCCCCTCACGAGGATGGTGTTCTTCGTCTCTTTTGCCATGGTCGGACTGGTGCCGCCCTTCTCTCACTTCTTCCTTGACGTGCTGGAGTTCTACGACCTCCGACTGCACCACCTCACCCTCAACGTCGTCTTCTACCTCGCCGTCTTCGCCTACACCTGCGAGATGTTCGTGGGGGTGATGCCCTCACTGCATCCTTTTCAGCAGTTCTTCCGGGTGTGCCAGGCGGGCTCCCCCGGCACGGTCGGATACGTGGCGATTCAGCCGCGTAATGACAGGACCGTCGGCACCCCCTTCATCGACATCCACCCCCGCTCCAGGTGGGAGAACTGGAGGGCCTTCGGTTCTACACCGGCTGGCGACCACCCCGTCTTTCCCTTTCGACGGAATCCTGTGGAACTGCAGGAACCGGGGGCGCGCGTGAGCCGGGAGAGAGCCGGACGGGGTGCCGGAGCGGATCGATTACCTCCGGAGGGGGCCTGTCCAGCCACGCCGTCTTCCGGATTTCCGATGAGGCGCATCGCGCCGCTGCAGGAGAGGCCGCGTCCCGCCCACATGTACACGGGCTTCAACGACGACATGTGGACCCATGTGGGTGCCATCTACAATTGAGACGAGAAGGACCTTGCGATCCTGGTCCGCCGCACCCTCGGTGTCACGGTGATGGACCTGACGCAGCTCCCGCCCAGGTTGGTGCCGCTGTGCCAGGACTCGGCGTGCCCGGAGATCCTGCATGCGCTGCAGGTGGTGGGCGACGGCGTGGGCTCGTCGTCAGCGCCGAGCGTCGCCCTGGGGGGGTGAGGACGACGACTACGACGACGCCGATGATCAAGTGCCCATCGGGCGGCTGGGCCGCCGTGTTCGGGCAGAAGCGAATCGGGGGCCCCGGACCCTAAGGGAAAGAGGAAGAGGCCAGACGAGGACCCCGCACCTCCCCCATCTATCCCACACGGCGGCGGCGGAGCGCGCCGCCCCTCCCCGCAGGCCTGGAGGCTCGTAGGCGGCGGGCTCGGCCCCAAGGGCCACTCCGTCGGGGGCCAGAATGGCCACAGCGATGGCGGAGGCCGAGCGCACGCCCACGGCGGGCGCACCATTGGCGGGGGCCGGCCGCGGCGCCTGGGGCCGGAGGCGCGAGCGACGCCCCGCAAGCTCCCCTGTGCGGCCTCGCGAGGAAGAAGCAGCCATCTCCGGGTTTCTGGACTTCGACGCTCCCGCAGTAACGCCTTGTAGATACGTATGCGCCCCATGGGCTTTGTGTTTTTGTCTTGTGTTTCGATTCCTTACTGCTTCTATTTCTGCTTCTAGCCGTGAGCACCGGCATTTTCGCCCCAGGGTTATACCCAAGGGCGGTTCCGCCTCCGGCTCGGCGGGGAGGCGCAGAAGCGGGGCGCTTGAGCCCTTCAGTTCGGGTCGCCCTACGGGCTCGGCCCTGAGCCGCAGCGAACCGGGAGGGGGCCCACCTGCATGCTCGGGTGCCGCCGCCCGAGGAGCGAGCCGGAGGCAGCCCCGACGCAGGGGAGGTAGCGACGGCGCGAAGAGCAGCCCCAGGGGTCCCCTTCGTGGCAACCATCGCCGCCACCACGACAGCTGTCGCCCGCGCCGCGCCGCGCGGCGGCGCCGTCGCCCCGCCGGCCAACATTAGTTCCTGCGCGCCGCCCACCACGAGCCCCGACGCATGGAGCGGCTTCACCGGAGGGCGGCAGCGCCGACGGGCGAAGTAGTGGCAGTGGCTCGGTCATGGGGTGCCTTCGGATTCCGCTCCGCGCAGTGACCGACCCCGCCCGAGCTTCGACTCCGAATCGGGCGCTCGGTCCGGGCCGTGGCCGCCCGGACACCGAGCCCTCGTCCGGCCGCAAGAACAAGCGAGGGAGATTGTGTCTAGGGCACCGGAGGAGGCCAACGCGGTCTCCTTGGAGGGCTCCGGCCCGGTCATGGCCTTGGCCGCCAGGGAGGTTGCGGTGGCGCGGCGGAGGCCGACGTTGACGAAGGCCGTCGGAGCCGGCGGCCACGGCGAGGCGGAGGGCCTCGTCCGCAGGCGGGAGCTGGCGGAGATCGAGCGGAGATCGAGCGGCGCCAGGGGGAACTCAACCAGGTGTTCGAGGACACCGTCGTTGAGCGACACGCCGCCGACTTCCGTGAGCAGGTCACCGTCGCCACAGAAGAGAGGGTCCGCACCACCGTCGGAAGGTTCATCTGCGACCTCAACGAGCGCGCCCAGGAGCTCGACCAGCGTGAGCGCACCCTGCATAATGCTGAGGCCGCCGCCGCCAGTACCGACGTTGAGCTCCAGGCCCGCGAGGCCGGCCTGGAGGAGCGGGAGAAGGCCCTAGAGGCGACGTGGCGGGCGGTCGAGGACCAGGAGGCCGTCGTTGCTCGGGCCGAGGAGGATTCCACCGCGCGGGAGGCGAACGTGGTGGCCCAGGAAAAGGCCATCGCGGAGCGCGAGGCCGCTATGGAGGGGCGCGAGGTGGTGGTGCTGGAGGCCCAGGAGGAGGCTTCCCGATGCCTGAAGACCGTCTGGGAGCGCGAGCAGCTGCTCGTCGCCGCCTCGGGCCGCCGACAAGATGAGCTGGAACGGTGGGAGGAGGACTTGGCCGCCCGAGAGTGGGCGGTTAGCGACGCGGAGGCGTAGGTACGGAAGCCCCCGCCGGCCCCTCGCTCCAGCGACGCGGCGCCAGAATTGGAGGAGGCGCGCCGCTGGATCGCGGAGCTGGAGCACACCTTGGGCTTGGGGCTCCGGGTCGTGGCCTCGTCCGTCGAGCGCCTTCGGGAGGCGGCCCGTAAGGTGGGGGTTATCCGTCCTCTCTCCGGCGTCCCTACCCTAGGGGGTTAGCCACGCACATAGATGAGCTGGCTGAGGGGATAAAGAGGGTGCTGGAGGAGGTCGATGAGGTGGCGAAGGAGTCGTCGTACGACTTGTCCCGCCAGGTCGCGACGCTCATCCTGGCGAGCTACCAAGCCCGCGACCCCAGCTTCGACCCTTACATCCCCACCGAGGACTTCCTCGAGGGCACCGAGGAGGCCGCTTGTCTTCGCGTCCAAGATGTCGTCGACTCCATTATGGTGGGCTTTGACGGCACTCCGACGGCCTTCCAGCTCACCCTCCGCGAAGACTCGCCGGATGAAGACCACCCGGAGAACGCCCCCTGCGACCCGTCGGCCGCCTAGGACTCCCCCGCCTCTTTTTGCTTTTATCTATATTTGTAAGCAAAGACATTGCAATATTGTTTATAATATTAGTGCACTTGCCTTTAACATGCTGGACTTGTATTGTAACAGCCCATCGTGGTTGCTTCTGTTGATTCATATGTGTATGTATATATATTGGGAGCCCCGGCCAACTTAGCACACACGTAGTGGCGGTTAGTTGGCCCGAGCCCCTGCCTGTTTGCTTCCTTTGTTGAGGTCGGTGTAGTCGATGCACATGCGCAGCTTGTGGTTGGCCTTCGAGACGACCACCGGGTTAGCCAACCACTCCGGATGCAGCACTTCCCGGATGAAGCCGGCCTCCTGGAGCCGTGTCACCTCTTCGCGGATGAACGCTTGCCGCTCCGGGGCCTGTCGCCTCACTTTTTGTCGGACCGGTCGTGCATCTGGCCGCACTGCAAGTCGGTGCTCAATCACCTCCCTGGGGACTCCGGACATATTTGACGGCTTCCAAGCAAACACGTCGACGTTCGTCCGCAGGAAGGAGACGAGCGCGTCTTCCTATTTGGGGTCCACGTTGCCGCCAATCTTGGCGGTCTTGGACGGGTCGTCGCCCAACTGGATAGACTTGATTACCACCTCATCGGCCGAGGTGATATGCTGTTTTGGGGCCCGAGAACCCGAGGCCTCCCCTTGAGGGCCTTCGGGTTCAATGCGGTCGGTCGCCGCAATGTCATCCACGCGCGCTTCCACGCAATCTAGCGTGGTTTTAACGTCGGCATGGACGGTGATGGGGCCTCCGTGGCCCGGCATCTTGAGTTGGCGGTAGGCATAATGGATAGCCGCCATGAACTTCACCAACGCCGGTCTCCCAAGCACGACGTTGTAGGGCAGATTGAGGTCCACCACATCGAAGTCGATCCGCTCGGTGCGGAAATTGGCGAGGCTCCCGAAGGTGACCGGCAGCGCGATCTGCCCGAGGGGCCACACCTTCCCGGGCGTCACCCCAATGATGGGATAAGACGGCCCGAGCACCATCCCCGGAGCCTTGATTGCATCGAAGGCCTTCGGGGATAGTATATTGAGGGCCGCACCTCCGTCAATTAAGACTCGGGCGACCTTGACGTTGCAAATGGTGGGGGAGGTCACGAGGGCCAAGTGGCCGCTACGTGCGATGCTTCCTGGGTGATCGGTCTGGTCGAAGGTGATTGGCACCTCCGCCCAGCGCGACCTTCGGGCTGCCTTGTGGGACGGCACAGCCGCGAGGAGCTCACGCCTCATAGACTTGAAGCTCCGGCGGGACACCTGGGCGCCCGCCCCCCTCCCCCATCGATGGTGGCAACGACGCGCTAGGGATCTTGGTAACTGTTAACACTAAAATTTGGTAATTGAGTTCCTAAGTTCGTAAAGGCGGAGCGGAATCGGATCGGCTGAAGAAAGGAATCGTATCAGTTAAAAAGGGATCGGCTGCAGGGTTAGTCGGCTAAGGATGGGTTGAATGGGAATAGGCGACAGCCGATTCTGAAGTCCGGAAGAGATGAAGCCGCGTTCAGTATGGAAACTTGGGGATAAATGAGAGATTCGACTGTTAGTTATGCGTTAAAAGATATTGCCACTTATGGATAGAGTCCTATAACGGTAATTGTGTCTGTAATCTAGAGATTTGTTAGATTGTTAGTTGTAACACGGTATAGGTTCAGCTAGGGATAATATGGTGTTTTAAACAGTGGTCTAGATAGGGTCCAGGGTTGTTACGAGTATTTGTATTTCGGGTATAAATAGGACCCGAGGCCTTCTATAAAAGGTCGATTCAATCAATCTAATCTTCGGCGCATCGCCACCCTTTTCTTTTAGACGAACACTCTGTTTGGCTTTGGGCTGCATCGTCTCGATCCCCAAACTCAGGTAAATATTTGTCATTAGTGGTAAGATTATCTGTTTCTAATGCTTCCATCGCAATGATACATTAGAATTAGTGATTTTACTGCGTCATATATCATATAACGCATATGAATTAGGTCAATGTTTAGATCTATCTTGTAGTTGGCTCATTTCGTCAAGAATGTGTGGTCAACAGGGCTAGGTCTAAGGGTTGGCTGGTTCATATGTGGTATCCACCATCTCAAGGAGTGTAAGTCAGTAGTAACAGATTGGATGTTTCTTTTGATACTTAATGCTGCATCAAGTTTGAACTATTGAGTCGCCTTTAGAACTATCAGTGATCTGTTCTTCTGGGATTTACATTATCTAGAGAGTCGCCTTTAGAACTATCAATGATCTGTTCTTCTGGGATTTACACTATCAGTGAGTCGCCTTGCCCTTGCGGCGGGTTTCCTTCTCCTTTTCACTCCACTCCTGCTCGTACTTCTGTACCCGCTCGGCCAAGTTCTTGACCGAGCGGCACTCGGAGAGGTCGTGGTGGGATGTTTGGTGCACCATGCACCATTTGTCCCCGACCCAGCCCTGGGGGCGAGGGTCTGGGGAGCGCATGCGGTTGACCGCGGGCTTGCCCTTGAGCGCCATGGGGAAGAAGTTGGCCATGACGAGCTCGTCACCTCCAGCAGCCTCGATGGCTGTGGTGTAAATCTAGAGGAACTCGATGGGATTCACCGAGCCGTCATACTTCTCCGTGAGGGCCGACCTAAACTTGTTAGGCTAGCGCACATGACGGAGGCCTGCGACGAAGGCCTGACAGCCATTGCCGGCTGGAGGGGGCGGCGAGGGATGAGGGGTCTCTTTGGGCACCGCGGAACCTCCTACTCGCGGCTGGCCACCATGGCCGCTCGCCGTCCCCTGAGGGGCTCCTCCCGTGACAGGGCCGCTACGGCCGCTCGTCGAGTGCTTGCGCCTCCTGACGAGGAGGCACAGTCCTGAGCCTGCCCCATGCGACGCTCGTCGCGGCGCTGCTCGATGCGAAGGCGGGCGTCCAGTTCTGCGTATAGCAAATCTCGGGGCACCTCTGGTTGGGCTGCTGTCGAGAGGCTCTCTTCCGCCCTCGCGGCAGCCGCTGCCCTTTGAGCCCGTCGTCGAGAGGACGAGCTGACCGCGGTGTGTGAACCACGCGGTTGGTGGCTGGAGGAAGCGAGGTCAGCGGCCAGCTGACGCTGAGCCGTGCCTACCAACTTCGCCACGTCGTCAAACCAACGCTTGGTGTTGGATACCTCGCCCAGAGTGATCGGGGGGTGGCGCAAAAGAGCTTCCGCCGCCTGAAGGGCACCCTCAGGCGTGCCAAACTCCAGACGACGATGGACGTCCCCCCGGCGAGGTTTGCCGGTATGTCCGCTCGGGTGTGGCATGGATCCGGCAGGAGCATTGGCAATCCTGCGGGATGCCTGGCCCCCTCCGCCCACAGCCGTCGTTTCAGCGGGGGGCAGAGAAGGTGGCGCGGCCTCGGATGCTACCGCTGCCGTCAGAGGCGGTGAGGGGGACAAGGGCCCTCCCTCCCCTGAGAGGAGGTGGCAGAAATTAGGGTTGTGCCCACTCGTGTCAACCTCCTCGGCCGCCTTGTTGGCCAAGTCGCACTCGCGGGTAGCGCGGGAGCCGGATGCGGACCGCAAGATGTGGCCGTGTACCATGGTGAGGACGGGAGAGGGAGTTTTCGGCGGGAGATGGAAAGAACACGGGAGTTTAAACCCAAATGCAGTGTGCTCCCCTACCTGGCGCGCCAGCTGTCGATGTCGGAGATCGACACGCGGGAATCCGAGGGACCCCCTTTTCGGTTCGGCATAGGGGAGCGGTGAATCAGGGCTTAAACCCATGGTAAGGATGGGGAGGAGCCGGTGAAGCCGAAGAGAGATCACAACTGCAATGGACACAAGGGGTTTATACAGGTTCGGGCCACCTATGAGGTGTAATACCCTACTCCTGTTCTTTGTGTGATATGAGGGATGAATTACAAGGACCGGTGATGGCGTTTTCCTTAGGGGTATCGGAGGTGGTTACTGAGGTTGCCAAGGAGTTGCTAAAAGCTAGTTGTTGCTCGTGAACCCGGTGAACGGAACGAACCGAACGAACACGAACGAACATGAACGAACACCAACGAACACGAATGAACACCAACCGTTTTTATGAAGGACTTGGGCCTCCTTTTATAGTGCAAGGGGAACACCACAGTAGTCCTGATTTTTTCTACTCCGCTCCACGTGATGAAGCGGCTCTGGCCTTGTCTTGTCGAAGAAGCCACCCCCCATCTTTGCTCCTGTTGCCGCGTCATGGGAGTAGGCGGAGAAAAGCGGGCGTCGTGGCGGTCATGTTGCTGACGCGGGGATGGGCTGGCCTACCTACTCTAGTGGGGCCTACTGGTCAGTGGCCCATCTCCTGGGTAGGTGCTGACGCAACGCCTCCTGCGCTCGTGTTCTCTCTCCCACGCGGCCGCCCAACGCATTTAACGTGACGGGACGGGGCGTGGAGGGAGGCGTGCGCGGAGTGGGCATGCTGCCATACCACGGTCGCAGTCAAAGACTTTATGCCCTCTTTGCCTCGTGACGGGCAAAAAGGGTGATGATGAGAGTGGCTGACAGGCGCGCCTCACATCGCATTAAATACGGCGGGGTAGGCGCTTAACCTCTCTCTCTTTTGGCATTAAATGAGGTAGTTGGCAGTTGGGCTTCGCCCCTCTCTCAGGTCGCCTGGGAATACGGTGGCCTCCGGGCAGCCCTCGGGCCAGGCCCCTCTTGGGGTGGCCACGTGGCCGCCTGTGGCCGGGACTCACTTGAGCCATCAGGACATATCTTTGGCACGCCCTCCTTTTTCAGATATCGTATCTCCGACATATCCCCGGGCCCATATCACCGACATAACTGGACTAGGTCAGGTGGTTTGGTTGGGCCTGTTCAACATGGAGATAACGTTGTTCAGTGGAAGATTAATCTTGATCTAATAAATCAACCTTTTTTCCTGTTTTGAACTATAAAGGTTTTACAACCACATCTATGCAAAATAGCCCAAGCCACTCTTGTCTCCCCTTGCATGTCTGCATTTCTCCGTGTGGCTTGTTGAGTACGATGGTTGTACTCAGCCTTGTTGTTTCCTCCTTTTCTCGGAAGTGTAGTACTTCTGAGTTGAAGACGAAGTTAGAAGATCAAGGCTCAGATCCCAGTTGAGTTTGCCTGTGGGGTGGAGCTGAAGCCTCGCTAGGATCGACTTTTCTGTTGCTGCTGCTTTCTTTCGAGTGTGAGGACTAAGTGTCTCTCCTATAAGTACTTTACGTTTTATTTTATGTTTGGATCTGTTTATTGATTTTTAGTGTACCCTAGCTGATTCCTGGACAGGGATTTAATACACAAAATAGTCTAGAAATTTGGCTAAATTTCTGGGCGTGACAGAATGCGACATGAAGATTTATTTATTAATTAGGCAGGTGGAATTATTTTCCTTTCGTAATTTTAGGAAAGACTGAGTAGAGTTCGGTTTGGACTTGTAATTTGTGTTTCATCTTTAGGAAAAGTCTGTGTCATGTTCGGATATGGACTCATTTATGCTCATGGGTATAAATATGTACACCCAAGGTTTTGTAAAAACAACAATAGTTCAATACACAATTTCGATGCATCGCCACCCTAGTTTTTTAGGTTTGAGTTGGGCTGCATTGGTTAGGTTCGATCTCCAGCAAGAGATGAGTTCCTCCTATAGTTGCTTGTATCGACGGGGCTAGGGCTTCCATCAGTTGAGTCCGACACTCTACTCCAGTCAATTTCTAAGTTATCATATACATTATCTAATCTAAGTTGTCAGTGTTGTTTACTTATATTGGCTGGTTCACTTAAGGTTTGATGGTATTGGCTAAACTGTTCTTGACGGTTTAGATTGCTTGGTGTATCTACCACCCTGAAAAATAATCAAAGGCTTTGTCTAGACCTTGTCCTTTCTTTCATACTCAGTGCTGCATCAATTGAGTTTGACCTACTAAATCATGATTAAAATTGTAAGAACTAACTTGCTCTTGGATTGTCGATAAGGGTAATATCGAGGTTTCAGCCGATCTTATCTGGTATAACTGTTTCACTTTAAGTTATATGCTTTGTTTTGCTATATCTATCATCTTATACAAGTCCATCAATCATTTAAATCTATGAAGGTTGTTGTCAGCCTCATACTTTCTCGGTTAGGTCTGATTTGTTAAGGTTATAACTTGTTTAGTGGATTTAATTAAGGTTGATAGTCTTATATAAGGCGATATCGGAGTTTTAGCCGATATGTTATCTAAAAACGCCCAAGTTATTTCATCGGCTATGATACAAGTCCATATAATTATTAATTTGTCTGATCTTGGTTATAAGCAATTAATACTATCTTGGTTAGGTCCGATCTATTGTAATTGCTTGTAGCTAAGAAAGAGATTAAATTATCAATTACATGTTACTTACATCTACAACCGATCATAATTGTTTTGTACATGTAGGCTTTCAAATGGGCTAAAATTTTCATGGTATGTAGAGGAACCAATGTTCATTACCTTTTACCATATAAATGCTAGTTTCAGCGACTTGTTTCCTAAACTTTGGTTTGTCTACAATTGTAAGAGGGCTTGGTGCAGCTAAGGATGGCCATATGGGAAGCCAAGGCCACAACAAATGTTCTACTAGAAGAGGATTTTCAAACTTGGGATCTTTGTCCTTAAATTGATGGTAGGGTAGCTCCAAGCATAACTGCATCTCACACTAATAGAAGAGTTCGAGTAAATGTAATAAGCTTGTATATTATGACGATAGAATGCTTACAAGAGTGTCATTATTACTGTGTCTTGTCTCATACCACAGCTAATTGAAGCAATTGAAGTTTTTTTAACATATAAATTTAGTATTTCAGTAACTAAGAGTGGAACTATAGCTTAGTTATTTTCACCATTTATATGATTGAAAATTGCTATAGTTTTATGTCAGTTACACCTTAATTTATAGGATTACGAAGGGTTCGAAAAAAGTATCGTTGCTTTTTTGGTGTCCACCTCTTGCAGTCCTTAAAAGATCTCAGGTAAACCGAACTGTTAGATGATTTTACTATCTACCATTGTATTACAAGCAACATGATGATAACATTCACATGAATTCTGTTCTATGAGGAATATAATAGGTGTGCTATTACTCGTGCTATATGATCTACCAATGTATCATCTTGTTTTCTTAGTGTTGTTGTCCTTATTTATTTTTGTAGTGGATAAAAATCGCTGACATCTTGAGTAGTTTGTGTCATACAAGTATGTACAGTAGCTGTAGTTTTACATTAGTAACAAATTAAGTTATCCATGACTGTATTCAATGAATGTTATTTTGGATCATTTGGATTGACTTCTTTTGATAGAACTTGGTTATGTGGTGTTGATTGTAGTACACTTTGTGCTCCGTTTACTCTTACCTTTCATTGGGTTTAGTAGGCAGGATATTAGCCATCATCTCTGAAACTCACTTTTTAGTGGTTTGACTTGTGTGATACATATCTATGTGTTGATGAGAAATCTTTCCCACGCACTGGCCTGGAAGATCTGCTTAACTCCAGTGCAGGTCCATCCTTGGCTACCTGTGATGAACTAGGCATGCCAATTGGTTTGATCTGCTAACCAATAAGAAATAAACAGATATGTGCATTAGGGTTAAAGTTAGATCATACTAGATCAGCTCAGGGAACCAACTCACATATAATTGCTATCTCGAAGCGTATTTAACTAAGTGACTGGGATAGATCGGCTGTGCCGAGACAGAATAAATCACTTAGTCTAAATATACCTCAAGACAATAAATATATGTGTTTATAACCTAGCCGATGTTGTAGTTCTAACGTGAATCGGCTAGTACTCCAGTACATCTTATAAAAAGATATCAATCTAACCTAAATGCGTTAAACCTAGATCAATCGGCTACCGGCTGGTGCCAACAGATTGATACTGGCTTAAGACATTTAACCAGATTGAGATCTTAATATAAGAGGCATCTTTAATATATCTAATAGTAAATAATGCTAAAAGGCAATTAAAACAGGTAAGGCCGGCTGAAACTCCGGCACTGTCTCTAATGATAAACATCCAGTCGAATAGATCTTAATAATTTTAAAAGCGACTTAATAGTTCATGATGATGCAACATTAAGTAAAAAAGAAGTACTAGATCTATATGGACCGATGCAAACCCCTCGAGATGGTAGATATAACATATAAACTAGTTTAACATCTAGACCTAACTCTATCGGCTACTGCCTCCCAAGAGAAACAAGCCGATGGTAAGATAAATCTAGACATTGCTCCAGACTATATGTTGCATATGATAAATTGTGCTGTTTATAGCATTAAATATAGAGTTTCATGACGATGTAAGCACTAGATTCAACGATACAAACTACTAATGATAAGTATTTACCTTATTCGGGGGTCAAGATCGATGCAGCCCAAAGTGGGATCAAGAACTCGTCTAAAAGAAAAAGATTTGGCGATGCACCAAAATTGTATTGATATGTGTTGTTGTTTACAAAGAGCCCTCGGGTCTTATTTATACCGAGGCATAACACTATCCATGTAAGATACGGTTTCTATCTAATCTACTATTTAAAATACGACAATATCTCGGGATACAGCCCCAATGTCATATCACAAAAGAAATATCTAAATAAAACCCTATTTTATAGATACAATTGCCGTTACAGGACTCTATCCATAGATGGCAATATCTTACATTTGGGAACCAAATCTTCCTTTTATCTTCAAGCCTCTTTATCGGAAACGGTTTCATCTTCTTCTCTGAATCAGAATCGGCTATCGGCCGTCTTATCCAATTCGGCCTCATCCGACTGGTCTTCCAGCCGATTTAATCATGGCCGATGCAACCTCTGTCTCTTCGCAGATCATATTCCCGATCCGATTTCACTTCAATTCCAACCTTAAACTTAGGGATAAGGGATTTGGTTACCAAATTTGGTCGTTAACATTATGTAATAAACAGATTGATAATAATTCACAGTCCTTAAAATGTATTGAATTCTAGTATCATTTTCTGTTTGGGCTAATTGAGATTGAAATGGTTATTGTTGTTTTGTGTTACAAAATTTTGACATACTACTGAAAAGATGGATGTCAATTTGTATCCGTGCTATGAATCTGTGTAGGTTGATAAATGTATAATAAAATATCTTACTTGTAGGTTCGTAGTAATGTTTGTTCATCTCAAAGAGCAGTGAGGTATCAAGCGATGGAGTCTCTAGAATCTTGTTCTTACGTTTCGTGCGGTTCTCTCTTATAAATAGTCAGTGTCATGTCATGCAAACCGTATATGTTGATGCTTGGTGTCCTGTTGTGTTACTAAATATGGACTTGCACTGTTTATGTGAATGATCTAATGAAATAATAGCGTACTGTGTATATCTATTGAGGCCTATGTGTTATTATGAAAAATTGATCCTGATGTTGGGTGTATGTACGTGTGTATGTATAGTGTGCATTGGTGGGTATGGCTGCTGCCTGCTGGAGATGTAGCTCTACTTTTATCCACTGACATGTAGTAACTGTCAGCAAGGAACAATATTTTTTTTCTGACGTGGGTTAAATGTTAGAACAAAACAATGTTAGGTCTGATGGTTTGATGCACGTTGGTGATATTCTAATTTTTCTGACAGTGCATCTAACGTCAACAAAATTAATTGTGACGAACATCCATGTCAGAAGTTATTTCCCTGACGAGGACATGTCAGGCAAATAAAATTTTTCCTGACAAACCAGCCCTGACTGGATTTGCCTAACGGCACCACGTCAGACCGAATTTTCCTGACGTGAATTTGTTTTTTCCTTGATGGTTTTGGGATGTCACAGCTATAGTTGAGTTTCCGAGTTTCTAAAGTGATAGAGCATCACTAACAACACATTTAAATTTTATCTTTTAAATATGATGGATATAGAATCACACATCTAAGTAGAGCATATATATATATGTATTATGTCTACAACAGTTCACCCAAATATCACACCTAAACTTAAATGGATAGAAGCCCAAACCGGCTGGCTGGCTGGCCCATCAGCGCTACAAGCACAGACGTGAGCAAGTTGGTCGGCGCAGCGACAATGATGGATATGGGTGCGGAGGAACGACGACAAGGGGAAAGGGTGGGGCGGCCCCGGTGGCGGCGGGCGGCGGCGAGCCGGGAAAGGGCGGGCGACGACGAGGTGGGCGAGCGGGCGCGGCGCGGGTGGGCGGGGAGGGGTGGCGGCAAGGGAAGGGCGGGCGCCAGGTGACTGGGTGGGCGGGGCAATGATGAGTGGGCGGGTGGGGCGGCCGCGAGGTGGGGAGAAGGGGCGACGGCAAGGCGGCCGGGTGGGCGGCGGCGAGGTGGGCGGGCGGGACGGCGGCGACACGGGCGGGAGAGGCGGCGAGGGAAGGGCGGTGCGGCGCACGACTCCTTTTTCGTGGGCATTTTTACTTTCGTGAAAGGAAAAGGTGACGGGTAGTCCTCTCCATTTGGGCGAGCAAAAATCTAAATTGGGTGAGATGATGGGTTGGGTGATCTGTTGAAGCATGTTTTTTCATCAAAATCATCCAAATTTGGGATAAAGCATCATTTAGAAGAGCTGTTGGTGATGCTCTTAGTGCTCAAGCATCGCTCATTGAAAAGACAGTTCATTTCTCTTTTTTCCTCAATGGGGCTATTTGGATCCAGGATTAGGGTTTAGATCTCTGTCACATCGAATGTTTAAATATTATTTTGGAGTATTAAATATAAATTATTTACAAAACTCATTCATAATCGGAGGATAATTTGCGAGACAAATCTAATGAGCCCAATTACGCCATGATTTGATGATATGATGCTCGATAAACATTTGCTAATAATGGATTAATTAGGCTTAATAGATTCGTCTCGTGAATTATTTTTATAATTATAATTATTTTTATAATTAGTTTATGTTTAGTCATTTTAAATGATGTCCAAACATCCAATGCGACACGGAATAAAATTTTAGTTCTAAATCCAAACAGCTTCCTATATTATCTATCATCCATATCAGAAAACAATTAGGTCAATACACTGTTTAAATAACAAACTTACCAGTGCTTGGAAAGTCTGTTCTCGTTCGCAGGCTGTTTTTCCTTTCCATTTAATCTATTTGGGTTTTCATCCTGCTTAATTGAAATATAATTAATAGTTCTGCTGCTTGTTTAGATTTTTAAAGAAGCAGCATTTGAATATGAGGTATGAAGACAAGTATTAAATATATACCATTTACAAAGCCCACTCATAATAATTTATAGATCATTATGAGACGAATCTAAGGAGCCTAATTACGTCATGATTTGACGATATGATGCTACATTAAATATTTGCTAATAATGGATTAATTAGGTTTAATAGATTTGTCTCGTGAATTATCCTTCGATTCTGTAATTATTTTTATAATTAGTTCATATTTAGTCCTTCAAATTGATGTCGGAACGTCCGATATAACACGGACGTTTAGTTTCTCCATCCAAACACCTCCTAAGGGGCTGTTTGGATCCGAGACTAAATTTTACTTCGTGTCGTATCGGACGTTCGGACATCAATTTGAATGACTAAACGTGAACTAATTATAAAAATAATTGTAGAATCGGAAGATAATTCACGAGACGAATCTATCAAGCCTAATTGCAAATGTTTACTGTAGCGTCACATCGTCAAATCATGGCTTAATTAGGCTCATTAGGTTTATCTCGTGAATTATCCTTCAATTATAAATGGACTAGCAAAATGCCCGTGCGTTGCAACGGAATGACGACGCACGGGGAGGGAAACAGACGGAGGGCGAAGGTCCAGGTGACGGCACGGGAGCTCCGAGCGACGACAGGGGGAGGGGCGCAGGCGCGGCGGGGGCGTGGCGCGGATGGGGACGGAAGAGAGGAACATAGGAGGTCTTTTTTTCATCCAAGCCCTCCCTTTCTTTTCAGCATTGGGATTGCGGGTTAATTTTATAAACACTCAAGGAGTTTTCTGCAAAATAACCAGAGACGGACGAAAATTTTGGATAGAAACACTACTTGCTTTATAGATAGTTATATAAATATATATAACTTCGAAAGCAAGGGTATCTTCAACTTTATGTACCACTGGACCTTGATTAAGAAATAGTATCAGATAGACATTTAGTGTAAGTTAATTTAATTTTAACCAAATTAAGTAAAAAATATAATGAAAATAGATATTGACTTACCGATACTTTAAACTGATTAGAAATTTGGTAAAAGTTTAAAATATTTATGACTCGGATATTATTAGTTAGAAAAGTATATTGATGAATAGGAAAAGTTGCATGTATATCGACGGCGGCATGCTAGCTTGCAGCATGTGCTCGGCCGCCGCTCAGGGCAATGCACGGCAACGCAAGAGGCGCGTAAGTCGGGCTCGCCTGCTGGTAGGACTGGGCGTTCGGGTTTACCCGAAATTTCGGGTTGGGTAGTTCGGGTTTTTTAAATTTTGGGTTTTCAAAATCGATACTCGAAACATTACCCGATCACCTATTTACCCGAAATTTCGGTACCCGTTATTTCGGGTTCCGATTTCGGGTTACCCGAGCCGCGTCGACGCGAGGAAAAGCGAGCGACGCCGAGCGCGAGAGGCGAGCCTGCGGCGCGCGGCGAGCAGCGTCGGCACGCGGCGAGCGGCGTGACACACGGCAAGCCGCACCGACGCGAGGGCGAGCGGCACGGCTCCGGCCAGCGAGGGTGAGGGCTAGCGGCGATGGTGAGGGTGCGAGCGACGAGGCGGCGGCGGCGCGGGGGGTAGGGTTAGGGTTAGCGTTACGGGCGGGCGGGCGAGCGCATAGGGTAACGGGTTGTTCGGGTTATCGGGTACCGCAAGTTACAACCCGATTAACCCGAAATAATTTCGGGTTTTCAAGTTATCTACCCGATATCAGTGTTTGGGTTTCGGGTTTCGGATTCGGGTTCGGGTTTTTTCGGGTTTGGGCTTCGGGTTCGGATTTTATTCCCACTCCTACCTGCTGGAGGTGAGGAAAGTGAGGCAACAATGGAGCGAGAGGTTATACGGATCGAAAATTTTATAGATTTAGATGAAAAACCGATTTGATGATCGAAAAGTTATAATTTTTTAAGTAGTTAAGATAAGCTCTATCGTATGTATAACTGGGTTTTTTTAAAAATAGCCAGGTGGATTGTGGGTTAATTTCGAAAAAACTATAACTGGGTTTTTTTAAAAATAGCTAGGTGGATTGTGGGTTAATTTCGGAAAAACTCAAGGGGTTTTCTACAAAATAGCCAGGCAAAACAAAATTTGGATGGAAACACTACTTGCTTTATAGATAGTTATAGATTTATAAATAGTCTATATTTAATACTGTAAAATAGAATTTAAACATTTGATATGACAAAAAAAATTTAGTCTTGATTCAAACAGGAGATACTCACCTCATTGAAAAGACAAAATAGGAGTATGTCATTCTTGTCAGAAAACAATGAGGACAAGGCACCGCTTGAATGTTAAAGGCACCGTTTGAATCTAAGGTTGGACGTTGAGTTTATAGCAACATGGAAACATACTTATGTTCAGTCATTAACTTAAAATTAGATTTATTTGTTTTTTAAGCAGTGCCTAAGATCAGGATGATAAGAACGGTGTCTAAGATCGTTTAGGATGGCTGATAATCCATGTAAAGATGAATAAATCAACAAAAATGATTTATAGTTAAATGAGTGAATTATACTTTGGGCCATCTTTTGTTGTCATAGTTTCACTTTAGACCACATCTATTCTAATTTTCACTTTATGATAGCTATATTTATATTTGTTTAATTTTGGATCACCTAAAACCACTTCTTCAGCACATCAACGACCTCAAGGATGTTGACTCTAGCCCACCAATAAAATCCTCCACCTATAAGCAGGCCATAGTTTTTACCAGAGTATAGGATAGACATGCCTAGAGAAAAAAGTTAGGGTGGTCCAAAGTATAACCAATATAAAGTTAGCTAGTCCAAAGTGAAAAAACTAGACTATAGATGGTCCAAGTGAAAGTACGACAATAATAGATGGCCTAAAGTATAATTCAGTCTAGGTAAATTTAGAGTAAACTTAGAGCCACATTTTATTACTAATGATGTTTTACTTTGACCATCCTTTAATCAATGTTTTTACTTTAAAACGGGTAATCGTGCCTATTTCACTATCGTGCCTGTTTCACATTGTACCACCCAGATTTTCTTCTCAAGCATATGAAAGACCCTAGGTACGTCGGTTCGTACTTGTCAGCTATATGTAAAACCATTTCTTTGGTATATGATAAAATAGATATAGATGGATAAAAGAGTCAAGGGTAATCCAAAATAGCACAAAGGTAAAAATATCCGGTCCAAAATGAAAACATTAGATGGTCTAAAACAATACAATAATCAATAATAAAAAGTGACCCAAAATTAAATTTAATGTTTTATTGGTTTAAAATACAAAGCTATAAAATAGAATGTACATGAGTATATAATGAGTATATAAGTATCATTAATAACTCTGTCTACTCCTTTCCTCAAAAGTTAAATGACTTTAGAGTTCATAATTTGTTTCAAAATAAGTTGATTTCTATCCGTTAACTTACCCTTCTTCGTAAATCAAGAAGTTTATCCTCTCAATGTGACGTACCTATACACCCGTCAATTATATTTTTTATTAATGAAGGGCACTTAAATATTTCTATATCATCACTAAACTTGGCTCGGGATGCTAAGATTTGATTTAATTTTGGACAAAGTGAGTATGACTTTAACGATGTATACAGATATACTCCCTCTGAGCATGAATATAAACAATTTTGGTTTTTTATCAGATATTAAACTCGAGGATAAAAAGGCTTTGATATGTCTCTAAAATGAAGGATCTTTAGGACTTAGGATTAGAAGGATTACTGAGAGTAAGATGAAAAGAAATAATGAGAGCGGTTTATAAAACAATTACTACTCTAAAAATCTTTATATCTGTGAATAAAATTTAAAAACTTGAAATGTTTATATTTGTGATCAGAGGAAGTACACAATATGCCACTGTCATAATACAAAAGAAATAAGTTCATCTGAGATCCCTTAACATTACACCGAATCCGATTTTCGTCCTTGCGCGTCAAAACCAGATACAACGGGTCCCTAAACTGTCAAAACCAGTGCAACATAGGTCCCTCGGTGGTTTGGAAGGCGGTTTGGGCTGACGTGGCGCCTACGTGGCTGCTTTGACTCGGTCTTTATATGACGTGACAGTGACGTGGCGCTTACATGGCAATTTGATTTTAGAGAAATAATAAATTTTGTGGACCCATTGTCAGTTACACCAAAAAAATTAATAAAAAATGGTGGGCCCCTGTTGATGAGAAATTTCTCTCATGCGCTGGCACAGGAGATCTCGCTTAACTCCAGTGCGAGTCCTTCTCATTGCTGTGTTGTGCGGGCGTGCCGATTGGTTTGATACTGTTAACCAACAAGAAGAAACAGGAAATATGCGTTAAGTGTTAGGTTAGATCTCTACTGGATCGACTGAGGGAATCCATGAGCATATATATGCTATCCTAAAATATATTTAAGCCAAGCGAGTAGAACAGATCGACGGTACCGATACAACATTAGCCGTTTAACCTAAACACAGTAAAGGATAATAAATATATGTATTGGTAACCTAGCCGATACTGGAAAGCTAACAAAGGATCGGCTATTACTCTGATGATTCTTATGAAAAGATATCATACTTGAACTAGATGCTTAGCCCAGAAATCGGCCATCGGTTGTTGATGGCAAGCCGATTTTGGCTTATGATGTCCGACAAGAACGGGATCTTAACATAAGACAGTCCTAATACAAATCTAATAATAAATATACCAAAAGAAATATATTAGGGCAGGTAAGGCCGGCTGAAACCCCGGCACTGTCTCTAACCTTATAAATCTAACCGAACAGATCATTGGAAGTTCTAAAAACGACTTAATAGTTCAACGTTGATGCAGCATTGAGTATAAAAAGAACAACCTGATCTGTTGTGGCTGATTTATACCTCTCGAGATGGTGGATACCGCATATAAACCAGTCAACCTTTAGATCTAACCTTATTGGCTGCGGGTTCTTGATAGAACTGGCCAGTGGCAGGATAGATCTAAATATTGCTCCAATTTATATGTGATATATGATAAATAGCGCAGTATAAACCCTTGAATCTAATGTGTCATTACGATGGAAGCACTAGAATCAGCAGAACATACCACTAATGACAAGCATTCACCTGGATTTGGGGATCGAAACGCTGCAGCCCGTAGCCAAATCAATTGCTCGTCTGAAGAAAAGGTTGGCGATGTGCCGAAGGTTGTTTTGATTGTGTGTGAATGAATTTTACAGGGGATCTCGGGTCCTATTTATACCCAAGATAACATTATATGTATAAACCCTGGACTCTATCTAAACTACTATTTAAAACATGACGATATCCCGGGAAGGACCCATGCCGCATTACAACGAACAGTTTAAACAAACTCCTAATTTACAGATATAATTGTCGTTACAGGACTCTATCCATAGATGGCAATATCTTTTAACACACAAGCTGATAACAAATCTTCTATTTATCTTCAAACATCTGCACCAGAAACGGTTTTATCTTCTCTGAACCTAGAATCAGCTATCGGTCGCTCTTGTCCGATTTAACCTTAGCCGACTAGCCTCGCAGCCGATTGCTTCTCAGTCGATGCGACCTCTGTTTCTCCGTCAAACCAGCCGATCCGATTTTGTTTTACCTTTGCTAGGACTTAGGGATTCAATTACCAAATTTAGGTGTTAAGACATGCCCCCCAAGTCCGTGATACGAAGTGTTACAGATTTGTTGCCTGTTCAAATTCTCGCTCTTTTCTGACCTAAACCGCTTTGGCTGCCCTGAGTGCCCTTTAAATAGCCCTTCGCTTCGACCGAAACGATTACGCTTTTAAAACCCACTCAAACACTTCGCAAACAAGCTTTCGCTTCCTCTCTCCTCTCCGGCGATTCACCGGCGTCCTTCATCAGATTCCAGCGCCCTTCGCAGATCAGGACCCATTCTCATCTTCGACAACACCGATGGCTTCCAACACCACCGCCGCGTCGAGCACCTCCGTCGCACCGGCCACCGCCGCCGCACCAGCCATCGTCGCCGCACCAGCTGTTGCCGCCGCACCGGCCACCGCCGCCGTCGAGTTCCCCGAGGTATACCCGTTGGTCCGAACTCCTTTTCTTCGATTTACTTCTCCACCACGCTTCCAACCTTGTTGCATTCATCCTGCTTTTAGCCGTTCTTGATTAGTACTTTTTTCCTCTTTCAAACTGTAGCATTTAGCCATTCTTGATTAGCGTTTTTTTCCTCTTTCAAACTGTAGCACCTGTCACATCAAGTGGTCATCCCCAGTTTGACCCAAGAAAAGACATATTTTCTCAGCCCCATCGGCAACACTGACCCAGCCGATGTGATTATAGCCGAAACCAACCGGATCCCTTACAACACCACCAAGCCATCCCTAGCCCACTAGAATGGGACCTTCAAGTCGTGGCCGACCACCGACGCAGCCTGGGTTGAATGGTATAAGAGGGTGCGATCGGCCAAATACGCTCAGTGGGAAGAAACCGGGATTGCCCAGTGCTTGGCCCTGTCCGTCGCCGGCATGGAAAAAGATGAGCTGCTTCTATCGGCTGCAACATACTTCTGGAAGGACAGCTTCAACGCCTTCATATTCTGGCAAGGGCCGATGACAATCACATTGGCCGACGTGTACATGATGACCGGGTTGAACATCCTGGTGTCGGCTAACCCCGGGAACCTGAACCGAAAGGGGCAGCACCAATTCAAAACCAAAGCCATCGACGGGTGGAGCGGCTTCATCGCTTAGAACATGAAGGACGGATCAGTCGGCCACAGGGAGCACGCCGCATTTCTGATAATGTGGCTTGAGAAATTCTTATTCTGTGGATCGAGCTGCGGACCGACCGCCAACTGGCAAGTCGTGGCCGAACTCCTGGCCGATGGGGGCAAGCTTGCGCTGGGGAAATACCTACTCGGCTACTTATATCAGATGTTGCATCAGGCCGCCGCAAAGATAGCCGACAACACCCCGTCAACACCGGTGGCCCCGGTGGTTCTTACGATTTGGCCGATGCCGGCGACCCGTAAAATAGCCGGTCGGCTCCTCTCGACGGAGGTCGTTTTCCCAAGACCGGAGCCGATCGAAGACGAAGACGGCAACCAGATCACCACCACCAGATGCATGAGCTATGGAGAAGCAGCGGCTGCTCATGCGGGCTCGAGGCAATCGGCTGACCTGCTGGCCGAATGGTTCATCCCCCTGTACGACGGGCTATCACGCGAGAACCGCGCCTGGTACTTTTACCGGGATCGGTCACTGTTTGAATTGCCGACCGATTTCAATTGGGAAGACATCAACTCAGCCGACAACCCACAGTGCAGGGAGTTTTTCGTCGCCGCTCTGTCCCCTTGCATCCTGCCGACCGGGATCAACCAGGGCTGATCAGTGGCCAAAAGCTATGAATTTTATTACCAGGGCTGGTCTTGGGCAACTGCCCATCGGCTTCTATTATGCCGACAAGATTGAAACGAGGAGAGTGATGAGCCAAGATTTGATAATGCATCGGCTGCTGAACATAGCCGGCCCTCCCCTCGGTAGCATCGGCGAGATGACCCTGGCGCTCAAGAAAAGTGTGGCCTACGATCAATGGTGGGCCGAAATTAAACGACACATCTTCCACCAGCGGTCATCTTATTACGTCGATCTGCTTCTGCCCGAAGAAATCCTTTTGCTAAGCTTTAAATTCCAAATGATTTTTCTCTTCTTATCATCGGCTGATATAGCCGATTAACACTCGCCCTCTGGTTTGCAGGAGACAGAGACGGAGCAGCCGACGGTGAGCGACTCCGGGCTCCCCATCGAATACCGTCTAGGTGTTCTGGATGAGGGCGGCCTCGCTCCGTCGGCGATCGGCTAGGGAGCGCCGAAGCTAGCGTCCTTGCTGCGTGGGCAAGTGCGCGAGCCGATCGCTCACAAGAAAAGGGCCGCGCCTCTCACACAGCCATCGGCCACGCCCGCCCTCAAGAGGCCAAAGGAGAAGAAACCGACAGCGCCAGCCGATAGCCTCCCCCCTTTGGACCCGAGCGTCATGCAGAAGCTGGCGTCCTTGCTGTGTGGGCAAGTGCGTGAGCCGATCGCTCACAAGAAAAGGGTCGCGCCTCTCGCACAGCCATCGGCCACGCCCACCCTCAAGAGGCCGAAGGAGAAGAAACCGACAGCGCCAGCCGATAGCCTCCCCTCTTTGGACCCGAGCGTGACGCAGTTCCTTGACGCCGTCATCAGTGAGGAGATGCCGGCGGGTGTTGGAGCGGCGGCTCAACCCGAGATTTCTAGCCATGAATCCGTCAATGCTCCAGCCGACGTTCCGCCGGTTCCATGTCCCCCTCCCGTGAAAAATCGGCCGGTAAGCCCTTATCTTGTCAAATTTGGCTTTATGATGATATCACTTGCATCTGACTGAACAATTCTCCTCAGGTCAAGAAATTGGCCGGCCGCACTCCACGTCACATGCCATCGGTAACCGTCTCTTGCAACTTGATCTGTAGAACTTAGCCGACTTGACTGCTAACCCTTTCTTTTGCAGCCCCCGCGATCTCCGTCGGCTGCCCCCCAGGCGTCCAGTGAGCATGTGGTGACTGCCGCGGACGGCGGCAACGGCACTGGTGACGAGGTCCTCATGGCCGGGCGGCGAACCGCCAGAGCCGGTCGCTCCGACCCCGGTACCCATGGTAAACCGATGAATCGATGATCGGCTCACGCCAACTCAACATTTTCTAATCATCTTTCTCTTTGCAGAACATAGCCGACCTCCTCAATTTTGACTTGTTGGAGTTCGAGGAGTCCGGTGAGATCGGCGAGGAAGCACTGGTGACGCCGGCCGAGGACCTGAGGGCCACCCTAGCTGACATCGACAACCGGCTAGAGGCCTCGCCGGAC
The DNA here is from genome assembly GCA_019925245.2 of Oryza australiensis. Classification (NCBI taxonomy): domain Eukaryota; kingdom Viridiplantae; phylum Streptophyta; class Magnoliopsida; order Poales; family Poaceae; genus Oryza; species Oryza australiensis. The sequence goes on along the minus strand of JAIFGZ020000583.1, from coordinate 923,155 downwards.
GCAGATGCGGTCGGCCATCCTCCAGTCGACCAAGGAAGCCATCGAGAGCCAGAAAGTCGCGTTCGATTGCCTGAAAACTGAGCCGGCGGCCAAGCATGAGCAGCTCCTCTCATGCCAAGATTAGGCGATGGCCGATCTCGTTCAAGTCACGAACGAGATCGACGTCCACAAGGAGTACATGGCCGGCCCGCCTGAAATCAATGCTCAACGTCAAAGTATCAAGGCGGCCGTGGCACATCTCCGAGACCTGGTGAAGGGCATCCGGCCGGTGGCTGGGTCTGAGGCCGACGACGCTAGGGCCATTGAGGAGGTGGATCAGATCAAGTGGACGGCGCTGTCGGCCATAGCCGATTTCTTGAAGCAATGAACTTTGTAATATTTTAACGTTCTGAAATCGGCTACTGCTCCATGTAATATATTTGTTGAACTTTTTGTAACGTGCTTTAACTCGATCGATCGCTCAAATTGTGTAATCGGCTCGGCTCTTGTGTGATATATTTTTCAATCTTGCAACCGTGCTTGTGGATGAGATCGGCTCCAGCCGCATATAGTGTCTTTGTATGACTGTCAACTCTGAATTGCTTATGCTGAAATCGGCCCTAGCCGTCTGTGTCACACCACGTTTGACGATTCCGCAACCATACCACAACTGTCGATTTTAATACCTGAATTATGGCCGCCGATGCCAATCACTTAAAACGCCTTTGCACTGGATGCCGATTGTGAAGCTTAAAAAAAATTAAAATTTCCTGACCCCCAATTTTGCAATCGGCTCGTGTATGTATATGCCCCCAAATTTTGTTGATAGCTTTGGTGTCGACAAAATTGTGAATCCGAGCTATTTGCACCTCATTGTCGTCACTATCTGCCAATCGTTAGCCGACCGTAGAGAACTCGGGGAAAAACGTTGCATAAAAATGCCTAAAGGCGATGCCTTATCGAAAACAAGACATCGGCTGTCATCAATCGGCTAAGAACCTAGAGCCGAATCATGAGTTTATCCATATACTTGGGTAGTATTTTTTCAGGTATTTTCTATTAAGAGTCCTTCCAAATACTTCTCCGTCCAGCCCTTCTAGCATGTAAGCTCCTTTAGAGACGCATTTGTGGATCTTGAAAGGCCCTTCCCAATTTGATGACCACTTGCCGAATTTGTTATCCCTAGATCCGATTAGCAGTATCAATTTCCAAACGAGTTCGCCTTCCTCAAAAGATTTAGGCACCACTTTGTTATTATAATATCTGGCTACTCGTTCTTTATCCCTTGTAACTTTTTCCAAGGCCCTCATCCTGGATAAAACTAAGTCTTCTCATTCGTTCACCATCAAGTGATAATAATCGTCGGCTGTAAGTTGATCCTGTAGCTGAATGCGCTGTGAGCCGACGACGATTTCCCATGGTAGCACCGCCTCATGCCCATAGACCAGCTTGTACGGAGGGACTTGAATTGATCCGTGGCATGCCATCCGATACGTCCACAGTGATTCAGCTAATCGGCTGTGTCATTGCTTGGGGTACTTAGAGATCTTTCTTTTAATCAATTTAATCAAGCTTTTATTTGAAGCTTCGGCTTGCCCGTTGGCCAGTGTGTAGTACGGCGAAGAATTAAGTAGCTTGATCTCCATGCCGTCGGCAAACTGAACAAACTCATCTGATACGAAGATAGATCCCTGGTCTGTTGTTATCGTTTGTGGGACGTCGAATCGGTAGATAATATATTCTTTGACAAACTCGATTGATTCCTTAGAATCCACTTTCCTCAGAGGAACTGCCTCCACCAATGTTGTGAAATAATCTGTCGCCACCAGAATAAATTTATGCCATTTGCTTGAGGGTGGATTGATCTGGCCGATCATATCGATGCCCCATCCTCTGAACGACCAAGGCTTAATAATTGGGTTCATAGCCGACGCTGGTGCTCGTTGTATGGTGCCAAATTTCTGACAATCTTGGCAACCCTTATAATATTTGAAACAATCCTTCAGCATTGTCGGTCAGAAATATTCTGCTCGGCGAAGTAGCCACTTCATTTTGTGGGCCGATTGATGCGTGCCACAGATCCCTTCATGCACTTCTCCGATGGCCACTTTGGCCTGATCGGCTCCCAAACAGTTGAGCAGTACACCATCAATCGTCCGATAGTACAGATCTTCATCGAGCAGAACATATCTTAACGCCTTGTACCTGTTGACGAGAAAAATCAACACGCCGGCCTGGGAGATCTGTTTAGCTCCAGTGCAGGTCCTAGAATAGATGAAGCGTCGGCGTGCCAGTCAGTTTGATCCTGCCACTGACAAGTTATGCAAAATAGCAGAACAAAAATCATATCGGCCGATAGATCGATACCCAAAAACTAGTTGATCGCCTGGTAAGCCGATGGTGCAATTCCAGCTGATGCCAATGCCAACCGATGGTGTTAGGGTTTGAATCCATTGGCTGTACGCTGAGCAAATATTTATATAAAGACGATCGGCCGATGATAACATGATAATATAGCAATGTAATACAGCACAAAGCAATCACATGATAAAATAAATGCTGATCTAAAGGTTAAAACACACATCGGCTGGAAGTCCGATGTCATTAAATCCAAATGATGAAATATTCAATGAAGCCTCTGCTGCAATCGGCTATATCCAACTTGTGTATATTCCTTGCAGACCGATGCGATATCCAGATAACTCATCGGCTGAAACTCCGATGAAACCCCTAGTGGCAGTCAATAGGCAGGCTAGAGATTACGGTTCTAATCACGACTTAGTAGATCAAACTGATGCAGCACTAAGTATGAAAAGAAAGATAATATCTAGAAAATCAAGCCCTTGGCTGATTTTCAAGGTGGTAGATGTCTAAACCAATCTAATCTAGTAAAACGATTTAACCGGTATCAGCAGAAACCCTAAAACGAGAGACAGCCGATAGAGATAAATCGAGATACTAGGACTAGATTCAACAGAGACATATGATAAATAACCAGGCAAAGATATCAACCGAATCGAAGCAATCCAAGAGGTCGAATGTACTGATGCAGCCTTGGACGACGCCAACATAGCCAACACGATTGCCTGAGCCGACGGGACCTTGGACTTACCCCTTCGCCGGAGATCGAAGCCGATGTAGCCCCGCGTCAGGTGCCAAGCTCCGCTGGATGACAAAGTAGAACAGATAAAAGAAAGGTGGCGATGCGCCGAGTTGTATTGATTGAGAGATGATTTACATGAACCCCGGGCTTACATATTTATACCCGTGGGATGACAAATATCCTAACAAATTACAAAACAGAGTTCCCTAAAGATAAAATAGGAAACTAACAACCTCTTCCTAATTAATAGATACAAGCTGTATCCTCCCTGGACTCGGTTTCTTCTGGATAAGATCTTCTCAAACCGAATCTAACAAGAACCCGACTGCTGGAAATATGGACCCTCCATCGGCTGTCGCAAAACTCTCAGCAGATTCTGCTTCGAGCCGATACTAACCCTTAGCCGATAAGGACTTCGGGGCTTACCAAATTTTGGCGTTAACAGTACCGTAGCTTCCTTGTAGCCGATTGAGAGGGGTTCTTGAGATAGTTGTATACTTCAAACCTCCAATCATCGGCTGTAATGGCGGCGACCTCTATGTCGATCTTTTTCAACATCGGCCTATAGCCCGATGCCCCTTGAGCTAAATTATTGGCTTCTGTGTTCTGCTCTCTGGGGATATGTTTCAAAGTAACTAGCCGAAAACCGTCCATTAATTCCCGACATTGCTGATAATAGACCATCAGCGCATCATTTTTGCATTCGTATTCTCCTGATAATTGGTTGATGACCAATAATGAATCTCCCATTATTTCAATGGCGTCGGCTTCAACTTCCTTGAGTAGATGTAACCCTTTAAGGACGGCTTCGTACTCGGCTTGGTTGTTTGTAGCGTGGGGGTTGATAGCGAAAGCAAATTCGAAACTTGCCCCCCTGGGTGAAATAATGACTAAGCTGATGCCGCAGCCGTTGGTGCAAACTGAGCTGTCAAATGTCAAAGTCCAAGGCATAATTTCCACTGAGCCGATTGAATCATTTCTGTGCTCCACAATGAAATCGGCTATAGCTTGTCCTTTGACTGCCCTGGGTGCCTGATACCACAGATCAAATTCTGTTAGCGCAAAAATCCACTTCCCAATTCTTCCTTTTAACACTAGAGCCGATAGCATGTACTTAACCACATCGGCTTTGCAGATTATTGTGCACTCGCTGGATAGCAGATAATGTCTTAACTTTGTATATGAAAAATAGAGGTATATGCATAGCTTCTCCACAGGCGAATACCTTGTTTCTGCGTCTAGTAACCGTCACCGAGATAAAAGATGGCCTTTTTGCCCTCAACTTCTTGGATTAAAAAGAGCCGATTGACTTGTCGTCGGGCATAGGTACGAACTTAAACGGTATCCCTTTTTGTGGGGGCATTAAAACTGGAGGGGAACTCAGATAATCTTTTATGTTGTCTAAAGCCTTTTGCTGCTCTGCCTCCCATGTGAATGCTTGATTGGCTTTCAGCTGAAGCAGTGGTGTGAATGGCTCCATCTTTTCTGAGAGATTGGCTATGAATCGCCTAATAAAATTGATTTTGCCGCTCAAAGATTGGAGTTGTTTCTTGTCCTTCGGAGGCTGAATTGTTTTGATAGCATTTATGCTCCTTGGTGTAACCTCAATTCCTCTTTCATGAACAAGAAATCCCAGGAACTGCCCAGCCGATAGGCCGAACACGCACTTGAGTGGATTCATCTTCAGGCCATATTTCCTCGTCCGCTCTAACACTTGTCTCAGATCGGCTATATGACCCTCTATCTCCCTGGACTTGACAACCACGTCGTCAATGTAGATCTCTACTAGTGAGCCGATCATGTCATGAAAAATATAGTTCATGGCCCGTTGATATGTTGCCCCAACATTCTTCAACCCGAACGTCATTACCAGCCATTCGTACAAACCGATTCCGCCGGGACACCGAAAAGCGGTCTTGTGGATGTCTTCGTCGGCCATAAATATCTGATTATAACCTGCATTGCCATCCATGAAACTAATAATTTTGTGGCCCGAAGAAGCATCGACAAGCAAATCGGCTACCAGCATTGGGTATTCGTCCTCAGGGGTGGCCTTGTTTAGATCTCTGAAATCGATGTACACCCTAACTTTACCCTTTTTCTTCAACACTGGGACAATGTTTGAGACCCACTCGGCGTATCGGCAAGGTCGAATGAATCCCGCATCGTATAGCCGAGTGATTTTGGCTTTGATTGCATCGTACATATCGGCCTTAAATCTCCTGGGAGGCTGTTTGAACGGCCGATAGCCTGCCTTAATCGGCAATTGATGGACCACTATTGATCGGCTAAGACCGGGCATCTCGAAATACTCCCAAGCAAAACAATCTTTATATTCTTTTAACAAATGAATAAGCTGGGATCTACAATGAGGAGATAGATTTTTGCTAATATACGTCGGCCTCGGCTTGTCACCAGAGCCGATGTCAATTTCCTCTAATTCGTCGGCCGATATGAAACCTTACCCGAGCTTGCCATCGTCTTCGTCTGCGGTGTCCATGCCGAAGACGCTTGAGCCCTCCACCATGTCTTGTTCAAAGCAGCAGCTGTGGCTCGTCATCTCCAATCGGTTGTATTGTGGAATAGGACACATTTAGAAAATCGGCTTGCCAAATTTTTCCAGACAAACAATCGATGCCCTCGATTTTCCAAAGCGGCAAATCGGCACCGACGACGCTAATCGACCTGGCTACGGTACGATCTCAATTTTGTCGCCGTCCCATTGGATCGGCTCGATGCATTGTAGAAGGAATGCAACAATTAGCGTGTATCCAGTCCCTTCCGAGCAGCAGGCTGTAAGACCCCTTCCCGTCGATGACAAAGAATGTTGTGGGCACAGTCTTATTGTCGATGGTCAGTTCGACGTTCAGGACGCCCTTGGTTTCTGATGGGTTGCCGCCGAAGTCTTTGAGCACCATGTTGGTCTTTATCAAGTCTTCGGCTCCTTTGCCTAGTTTTCTGAACTTTGCGTAAGGCATGATGTTGACTGCAGCCCCCCCATCGACTAGCATCTTGGAGATCGGCTTGCCGTTGACGAATCCTTCAACGTACAACGGCTTTAAGTGCCGATTATCGGTCCCCTCGGGTTTGTCGAAAATAGCTTGATCCGGTGAGATTGCTAGATTCACCAAGTCGTCTTCAATGGTGTCTCGCATCGGCTCGGGAGCACCGATTCGACGGTAGTATGAACACCATGTTGACCGATGCAGAAACTTTGCCTTTCCCTTTGGCTGCCCTCCTGGCTTGGTCGGCTGAACTCTCCTGGGCTTGCTCCTTGTCGGCTGTGGCGGTTTCCTCCTTGGGGACCCATCGCCTTTTGATCTTGCCCAGCCGACGGCGCTTTTCTTGGATCATTTGCTGAACTTCAACTTCTCTCCCTTCACGCTTGAGTCGTTGAATTCTTCTTTTCTGTGTCTTTGTGAAGAGATCGGATGGACACCATTGGGGATTGGCCGATTCCTCGTCATCGGCCTCTTCGTCATCGCGGTTGTTGTCGTTGCGGTCTTCGTCGACGAAGAAGTCTTGATGGATCGGGCCGAGCCGATCATGGACGGACCGCCGCCTCTGGTTTAGATGAACGGCTCTAGGGATGAACCGGGCTGGGCTTGCAACCGATGAGCTCCTGTGTTCGTCGTCGTGGCGATCGTTGCACGCTGGGCAGTCGTCCAGTGTCGGCAGCCTCATGCCAGATTCCCAGCAGTACCTGAAAAAATCACAATGCCAATGTGGATCGGTACTGTTGTGGCTCGCCTCGTGCCAGTGGTTTTGGGTTTTCGGCTCACGCCGACGGGGTGCTTCATCACGAGCTGCTTCCCGCCGAGACCGGTGTTGAGGATGGTGTCGGCTGTCTCCATAGATCGACCGTCGGTCAGCCGACCTGATTGCGGGACGCACCATGTTAATTGGTGCGACATGATGTTCGATCGGCTCGCCTTTGTCCCGGCCCCGATTGATGCGTTGACTAAGCCGTGCGCCATTCGTTCGTCGATCGCCTTGCCTCGGGGCCGGCTTGAACTGTGTTGGACCGGAAAGGGTTGTCGTCTACCTTCATCGGCCGACTTGAATCGGCGAACTTTAATTTCCCGGCCTCGATTGCCGACTGGATTTGCTGCCTAAAGACTTTGCAATCGTTAGTGGCATGGGATGTGGAGTTGTGCCACTTGCAATATTTCTTCTTCTTTAGCTCCTCGCCGATGGGATCACATGATTCTCGGGGTGCTGGATTTGTTTCTCCTTGAGGAGTAGGTCGAAAATCCTGTCGGCCTTAGTGATGTCAAAGTCGTATCTATCTTCTTTGGCCATCTTCAGCAGCCATTGGCGTGACGATAACTTTTTTGTTCTTGGCTCATTCGCGCGCTACTTCGCATCATCGTCATTGGAATTGTAGTTCGATTCGACGACGACTGAGTTATGTTCTTGACGGCCTTCCTGGTGTCTTGGAATCGCTGCTCGTGGGCCGTCACCTTCTGCGCCAAGTGAGCTAGGCTGTCAAATTCCTGCGCAGCGAATCGCTCTCGGATCGGCGCGATCAAGCCGTGAAAGGCCAAATCGGCCAATCAAGGGCGTCGACGGCACCGAGCTATAGCATCGGTTCCTCATTTCTCTGAAACGTTGGATATATTCTTGAACCTATTTGTTGTGCTTTTGCCTGACACTGGTGAGGTCCGACAACTTCATTTCGTGGTTGCCGGAGTAAAAGTAGCTGTGAAATTTCTTTTCGAGATCGGCCCAACTCTGAATTGAGTTGTAAGGCAATAAGGAGAACCAGGTAAAAGCCGATCCTGAAAGAGACAGAGGGAACAACCGGACTCTCAAGGCGTCTGTAGCTGATGCTTCACCGCACTGCACCAAGAATCGGCTAACATGCTCGTATGTTGATACGTTGTCTTGCCCCGAGAACTTCGAAAAATCTGGGATTTTGTATCGGTTAGGCAACGGAATCCGCTCGAAATGTTCTGGATAGGGATACCGATACATGTTCCCTGAGTCCTTTGGCTCGAGACCGAATTGATCGCGCATGACGTCTGCAATCAGATCGGCCCAAGTCCGGTTGTCCTGCTGTATCGACTCGTATGGGTCATATGGCGCGGGTGCTTGCCGATACAGCGGTGGTGGCTTCTGAGGGCTGTAGTGATGGTCCTGACGGCCTCCTTGATATTGGTAATGGAGTGGATGATCAGCGAGAGGCGGTCGATGCGCCGGTGGTGGCGTTGGTGGTCCCGGGAACAACTGTCGGCCGTCGGCGTTGTACCGTCTGTCCAGGTCAATCTGGGCAATCGGTTCTGACTGTCGATTGTTGTTGAACATGTTAGCAATCTGATCCTGGGGCAGCGGTTGTTGTCGGTTCAGCATGGTAATCGCTGGCCTTGTAGCCGATTCAGTTGGTTTTGGCTGGCCGAGGACCCCTCCTGGCGGCCCTGGTTGTGTTGGTGGTGGGATCGGCCGATTCTGGGTGACCAATGTCCTGTAACTAGGAAATTGGCCGTCGGTGAAGTACGTCGGCCCTCGTTGCAACTCTTGGCGTCGACCATAGTAGCGATCATGTTGTTGAGTGAATGATTACACCGATCATGTTGTTGAGTGAATGATTACACCATAGTAGCGATCATGTTGCAACTCTTGGCGTCGACCATAGTAGCCCCGGATCTGGTCTGGGTGAATGATTACAAGTAGTTGGCCTGGAGCTCTTCCACCATCTTCTTGTAATCAGCTTGTTGCTCAGCCGATAACTGCTCCATCTTCATAGGCACGATATTGTCCTGAGAAACATTGGGGCTCTTGGAGTCGACCATCTTGTCGACTGAGTCGATGCGTCCTAGCCGAGTCGACAGAAAAAGTCCCACTGGGCGTGCCAAGAAGCGTGTTGATGAGAAATTTCTCTCACGTGCTGGACTGGGAGATCTGCTTAACTCCAGTGCAGGTCCTTTTCGGCTGCCTGTGCTGTGCAGGGCGTGCCAGTTGGTTTGATCTATTAACCAACAAGAAGAAACAGGAAATATGCGTTAAGTGTTAGGTTAGATCTCCACTGGATCTGCTGAGGGAATCCATGAGCATATATATGCTATCCGAAAATATATTTAAGCCAAGCGACTAGAATGGATCGGTGATACCGAGACAGCATTAGCCGTTTAACCTAAATACAGTAAAGGACAATAAATATATGTATTGGTAACCTAGCCAATACTGGAAAGCTTTCGATACTGGAAAGCTAAAAATGGATCGGCTATTACTCCGATGATTCTTATGAAAAGATATCATCCTTGAACCAGATGCTTAGCCCGAAAATCGGCCATCGGTTGTTGATGGCAAGCCGATTTCGGCTTATGATGTCCGACAAGAACGAGATCTTAACATAAGACAGTCCTAATACAAATCTAATAATAAATATACCAAAAGAAATATATTAGGGCAGGTAAGGCCGGCTGAAACCCTGGCAATGTCTCTAAACATATAAATCTAACCGAACAGATCATTGAAAGTTCTAAAAACGACTTAATAGTTCAACGTTGATGCAGCATTGAGTATAAAAAGAACAACATGATCTCTTGTGGCTGATTTATACCTCTCGAGACGGTGGATACCGCATATAAACTAGCCAACCTTTAGATCTAACCTTATTGGTTGCGGGTTCTTGATAGAACTGGCCAGTGACAGGATAGATCTAAATATTGCTCCAATTTATATGCGATATATGATAAATAGCGTAGTATAAACCCTTGAATCTAATGTGTCATTACGATGGAAGCACTGGAATCAGCAGAACATACCACTAATGACAAGCATTCACCTGGATTTGGGGATCGAAACGATGCAGCCCGTAGCCAAATCAATTGCTCGTCTGAAGAAAAAGGTTGGCGATGCGCCGAACATTGTTTTGATTGTGTGTGAATGAATTTTACAGGGGATCTCAGGTCCTATTTATACCCAAGATAACATTATCTGTACAAACCCTGGACTCTATCTAAACTACTGTTTAAAACACGACAATATCCCGGGAAGGACCCACGCCACATTACAATGAACAGTTTAAACAAACTCCTAATTTACAGATATAATTGCTGTTACAGGACTCTATCCGTAGATGGTAATATCTTTTAATGCACAAGCTAATAACCGAATCTTTTATTTATCTTCAAACATCTGCACCAGAAACGGTTTTATCTTCTCTGAACCTAGAATCGGCTATCGGTCGCTCTTGTCCGATTCAACCTTAGCCGATTGGCCTCGCAGCCGATCGCTTCTCAGCCGATGCGGCCTCTATTTCTTTATCAAACCAGCCGATCCGATTCTGTTTTACCTTTGCCAGGACATAGGGATTCAATTACCAAATTTAGGTGTTAACACCACGCGGGCCCCACATGTCATTCTCACCCCTCCTCTTCTTCCTCCTCTCTCCCCAACTCCCTTCATCTCTCCCCCTCTCCTCTCCCTTGTCAATGTAGCAAATGACAAGGGCAAGTTACTTTGCCGAAACCCGACCAGGCCTCTGTGAACGGAGCTCTTCCAGGACGGAATCGACGAGGCTATGAACCTGCGCAGTCCTCGCATCCGCCTGAGCGGAGAGGTGCCCGGCGCGAGCGGCGGCGTCGGCTGAATCAGCGTGGCCGAGGAGACGCAGGTGAAGAAGGCGAGCGCGCCGCCGTGGGCGGGGCCGCACCGCCGCCCGCACCGCCATGGGCGACGGCCTCATCGAACCCGTCGCCACGAAGCTCAGGGGGAAGAGAGATGAAGGGAGTTGGGGAGAGAGGAGGAAGAAGAGGAGGGGTGAGAATGACATGCGGGGTCCACGTGGGGCCCACCATTTTTTATTAATTTTTTTGGTGTAACTGACAGGTGGATCCACAAAATTTATTATTTCTCTAAAATCAAATTGTCACGTAAGCGCTACGTCACTGTCACGTCATATAAAGACCGAGTCAAAGCAGCCACGTAGGCGCCACGTCAGCCAAAACCGCCTTCGAAACCACCGAGGAACCTATGTTGCACTGGTTTTGACAGTTCAGGGACCCGTTGTATCTGGTTTTGACGCGCAAGGACGAAAATCGGATGCGGTGTAATGTTAAGGAATCTTAGATGAACTTATTCCTAATACAAAACACTCAGAAAAGAGATATTTGGGCCGTAAACATGGTACGGTCGTGCCCAAGCGAGCCAGCCCATAAGCCCATTTGCTTTACCTCGTGGAAGGCCCAGTCTGCGACCTCCACACAAAAGCCCTATCCTTCGACCCCATTCCTACATTGCCTGACACAGCGAAACCCTCCATTCGGTAGCCGCCTATAAATACCAACCCTAGGGTTTACCCCCTCGCCTCCGCACTCAGCTCCCGCCGCCGCTGCCGTCGTGCCCTCACTCTCCTCAGGTAAGAACTCTCCGCCCCTCCTCATCCTCCAATCCCTGCTTCGATTCAGATTTTGCCTCCGTTTCGTATCCGCAATCCGCCATTGGTTGTTTGTGAGCTAAAGCTGGAAGATCGAATTCTCGTCGCTGGTCACCTGGTTCCAGTGCTGTACCGATTGCTCGCGATCTTAGGGGCATTTTCTTGGTTGCGGATCTCATGGCTTGTGTGGTTTTTCGTTTGCAGGTAAGGTGGAGGAGGCAGGAGGATGTCGCACAGGAAGTTCGAGCACCCGAGGCACGGATCCCTCGGCTTCCTCCCGAGGAAGCGCTGCTCCCGCCACCGCGGCAAGGGTACGTGCATCCTTAGCTTCAACTTGCTCGATTGGTGATGCCATGATTGATCTGACGAGGGATTTCGTTGTGCTCTGCGAGTCATTATCTGGTGTAGTGCGGCGTGATGTGGTAATCGTTATGCTAATAGATTCAGCTATCTGATTGTATAAACGTCAGCTATCTAATTCTGTAAGCGTGATGTGATTCGTATGTTTTCTGTTAGGTTGATTGTAGTGTTTCTTATTAAGAGTATTTTCGCAATCATTTAGATGTTCCTTTTGTCTGCGAGTGTGCTGTTTGACTATGTCTTCCTGAATATAGCGGTTTATTTTCTTATATATGCGGCTAACTTAACTAGATTGACACATGCTCATATTTTTTTTGTTTTATTGATGTGGTACATAAAAAGTTGAGAATGCATCTGTCTTTAAAAATGTCTGGACAAAAGCATAACCCAATTTAAAATGTCAGGACATAAGCATTTGTATGCTGACAGTAGATCCTATGTTTTTTGCAGTGAAATCCTTCCCCAAGGATGATGTATCAAAGCCCTGCCACCTTACTGCCTTTGTTGGCTACAAGGCTGGAATGACACACATTGTGCGTGAGGTCGAGAAGCCTGGCTCCAGTAAGTTTCTTTTCAACCTGCATCTTGCTCATTGGAGGTGTAGTATTCCTTGAATGTAATAACACGTTATGTTGACATTGTGCAGAGCTTCACAAGAAGGAAACCTGCGAGGCTGTTACCATCATTGAGACCCCTCCACTTGTCATTGTTGGTCTTGTGGCCTATGTCAAGACGCCCCGTGGTCTTCGCTCTTTGAACTCTGTCTGGGCCCAGCACCTTAGCGAGGAGGTGCGGAGAAGGTTCTACAAGAACTGGTGCAAGAGCAAGAAGAAGGCTTTCACTAAGTATGCCCTTAAGTATGACAGTGATGCAGGCAAGAAAGAAATCCAGATGCAACTTGAGAAGATGAAGAAATACGCTTCTGTTGTTCGTGTTATTGCCCATACTCAGGTGAAATTGCCATTGCCTCTCATATCCTCTTCTTAATTCTGAAGAGTAGATGTTGCTGACCATTTCTTCTTGTCAAAATTCAGATTAGAAAGATGAAGGGCTTGAAGCAGAAGAAGGCCCACCTCATGGAGATCCAGATCAACGGTGGCACTATTGCCGACAAGGTGGACTATGGCTATAAGTTCTTTGAGAAGGAAGTCCCTGTTGATGCAGTCTTCCAGAAGGATGAGATGATTGACATCATTGGTGTCACCAAGGGTAAGGGTTATGAGGGTGTTGTCACTCGTTGGGGTGTCACCCGCCTTCCTCGCAAGACCCACAGGGGTCTCCGCAAGGTTGCTTGTATTGGTGCCTGGCATCCTGCCAGGGTGTCCTACACTGTTGCCCGTGCTGGTCAGAATGGATACCACCACCGCACTGAGATGAACAAGAAGGTCTACAAGATTGGCAAGTCTGGTCAGGAGTCTCATGCGGCCTGCACCGAGTTCGACAGGTATATTTCTTCAGAACCTGTAGAGACCAGAGTTATATATTAAGGTTGTGATGACACTGAACTTTCTCCGTTGCAGGACTGAGAAGGACATCACCCCGATGGGCGGCTTCCCGCATTACGGTGTGGTGAAGGGCGACTATCTCATGATCAAGGGTTGCTGCGTTGGTCCGAAGAAGAGAGTCGTCACCCTCCGCCAGTCGCTGCTGAAGCAGACCTCGCGGCTTGCCCTGGAGGAGATCAAGCTCAAGTTCATCGACACCTCGTCCAAGTTTGGGCATGGTCGCTTCCAGACCACGGACGAGAAGCAGAGGTTCTTCGGCAAGCTCAAGGCCTAGGCCATCATAATTCAAGCAAACCTCACCTGATAGCTTTCCCAGTTTCTGTACTTGTCCTGAGTTTTGTGGCAGATATTTGAGTACCCAGTTTTGCTTTGCTACTCTGAGCTGCTGGTGCTGCGGATGATCAAACTGTTGAGATTTATGAATTTTGAACTCGATAGTTCTGTTTTTTCGCATGCTTTGCATCTTTCAGTTATCCATCTTTTGGTAGAATTGGTTTATTCAAATTTGAAATTTGTTTTGGGGGCTGAGTAGCCTGAGTGTTGCTTCAAATCAGTTCGGTGCTCTCGTCACAGTTCGACCTTACTGCTCTCTAGTTAGTGGTCCCACATGTCAGATGAGAGTCGCATAGTGGTTGGTCCCACATGTCAGTGGACAAAGGAGATTGCATGTTACCGGTGGACGAGGAGCACACGTGCTTACCTTCACGGCGTCCACACGAGTGGCCATGCCTCCCCTGCCAGCGTCGCCGCCGCCGCCGTCGCTGTCTCGGTCGTTGGCTGCGGCGGCGGCGTTTCGCCGAGGCCGAGCCGTGGCGTGCTCTGCGGGGGGCGCGGCTTCGTCGTCGTCGTCGGCCTCGTTCGACGCGGCGGGGTTCGAGGCAGAGCGGCTCCGCCTCGACGCAGAGGCGCGGGCCGGGATGGCGTCGGCCGCGGCGGGGGCGGAGGCGGCGGATCCCAAGGCGTGGAAGTGGGCGATACGGAAGTGGGTGTGGGACGCGCTGGAGTCGGAGGGCATCGCGCGCGACCCGCGGCCCGTTCACCACCGCATCCCCAACTTCGACGGTGCCGCCGCCGCCGCAGACTCGGTACGCTCCCGCTCTCTCTCTCTCGCCCACACATACATTGCCCACCTGCAAACCTAGAACCCTTGTCCGCTGTGTCTTCGTTTCTCTATTTTCGTGTCTTCCGCGCAAGGAACGGCTGGAAATGGGGCTTGAATTGCTGGAATTAGGCTTGTAGATGTAGTTGTAATTGTAGTGCTAGGGAATCATTTAACATCTAAGTTTGAATGTGATGGGAAATCATGTCATAATTTTTCAGTTTGAGGCGACCACTTAGCAATAGGTGTCCATTTATGTGTTTAGGGATAAAAGCGGGGACGGGAAAATCCCGTACCGACCGTCACCGAATACCGAAAATCCCGACCGAACACCATATCCACGAGAAAAACGGGAACGGGAAAACGGGAAATGGAAACGGGAACGGGAAAACGAGAAACGGGAACGGGAAGGGAAAACGGGAAATGGGAACAGGAATGGTTGGGGTGTTTTCCAGACAGTATTCACGGGTCCCGTATTTATCCGGGAAAATTCTCGCAGGAAATTTCCGTTTTTGAGCTCATGTGCATAATAAAACATTCACTTTAGTCTATTAAATTTCACTCATAGAATTTTTAGAACATTGTAAGCTCATATGTATAATAAGACCTTCACTCATACCGTGAGATTATGTATGGTTGCAATTGTTGCATCTAGTTAACTCTTTGAAGTGGTTATATGTGTGTCGATGTTTTCGTTTTCTTTTACCGATTCTCAATAGTAATTGACATGTTCCCGACCGTTACCGACCGTTCCCAATGTCCCGTATTACCGAATTCGTTTTCCCGTCCATCTTTCCCGTTTTCGTTTCTGTTCCCGTTAAAAAAATATGGGAAATGGTTAAGGTTTTTTCCCGACCGTTCCCGACCGTTTTCATCCCTATATGTGTTTCATGATATGTACCCGAAAGGAGGCAGCATCGGAATGGCAGATCCTTTATCCCTGGAATTTACTGCCCCAAACGAAGTAAGTTTCTAGTTTCTAGATGGTGTGGGAAGTAGGTTTGCCAAGCCGTTGTGTAGGTTGGTCTGGATCAGAATTGGTGTGGAACTACATCCCAAATGATGTTGGTCCTTTTAAAATTGTGTTCAGTTTATTCAAATATGATATACCTTAAATCTGCACTGCCAAGGGTCAATCCAGTTTTTTAATGAAAATTACCTGGTGTTCTCTGTATCTATCACTAAAATATCTACATTAATGAAAATATTAATCTTTCTCAAAACCTGATTGAGCCACGTAAGCTACAAATTAAACCCCGTCCGATGCATGCAGCAAGTAATATAAACCGTTGGATTCCCGTACAAGTTAAATACCAAGCCATAAGGCTAAACCGGGAGCTGCCTTCAAGAGGCTTCCAGCAGAAACCTCACGAGTCAAACGCACGTAAATAAACTACCAAAAAGATCTTTAGAAAATTTCATGAACATTTTTTTTTGCTTATCTTTTCTGCATGCAACGCACCTAAAATTTTGCCACTACTTCAGATAAGTAAAAAAAAGGATTTATTGACCTTGCAGGAATCCATTAAATATTGTAATTTCTATATGACAGAATACAAGTGTTTTTTGAAAATATCGGTATTGCTAATAGTAGAGCAGACAACTATACAAGTCACACTAGAGACATTCCCTCTTTGACATGTCTATTTTATTAACAGTTTAAAATAGTGCCTTTCAGTTTTAGTACAAGTCACACCAGATTGCACTTCTGTTTCGTGTGGATGATCAGTAGAGTCCACTAGCTCACTTGGAAGAGGTAAATAAATTATTCCAAGAATGTTCTTATTATCTGATTTGAGATCTTCTATATCTTGCTTCTGTTAATTTGTCAGTGACAATTGAGAACTGACAGATATCAACACGAGCTCCCGGGATTGCCTTGTCAGTCAAAACTAGAAGCCATATAAATGGCTATGACTGCAGGTTGAAAGCCATATCATTTTGGGTTTCATACTTCGTCGCTTATTTTGATGACAATTTTTGTAACTTATCAGCAAAATACAAGCATAGCATCATGGATAGGAATGTTCCATTTCATTTGTACTATAACTGCAGGTCTTTTGTTGTTTTATGAAAATGATACAGCATAATCATCAGGATACCCTGGGCGTACTGTGTATATATATTCCAATCGATTATCCTAGATATATATTCCAATAATTCATCAGATTTATGGTCATAATCATAGTTAAAATTGAAGAATTGATCGGTAGGAAAACAAATTGCATAATTTACCAGAAGTATTTCATAATGTTATGTTATTGCTACCTCTTAATCAAATTCATTTGTGTATAATGATGAACATTTCTGTTGGCATTATAGACAATTCTGTTGGTTAATATACATGTGAGAAACCAGGCAGCGATCAATTAATTTCCCACACCTGTTCTTGCCACTGTAAACTACTCTTTCTTTTGATAGATATAATTGTTCTTCAAATACTGTTCACTGCACATATTAAGTAGGAGTATTTTTTTATGCGTGGATATTCATGGTCGTGCAACGTGCGACTTAATGGCTAGTATAACTGACTAATACTCTAATTATCAACAATATACAATAGGAGATTGCAAGCTGGACCGTGTGTCCTGGGCACCATGCAGCTAACACTTGGCTACGCCCATGTGCACTTCTATGGTGAACTTTTGTCTGTTATTCTTGATCTGCGCTTCTACTTGACTAGTTCTAAGGTCTTCCGCACAGTGCATCGGCTCTTTGTTGTATTGCCCTTCTTGTCCTTCAAGCCTCTTGCACATAATTCTTGGGTATTGTTGTTTAACCACAGTTTATTTTCTTATGTTCCTTTGTTGATGTGGAAATATAAACTTTCACCAGTTGGGGAGACTCGACGTGTTCCAGGATGCACAGTGTGTGAAGGTCAATCCGGACTCACCTCAGAAGCAAGTTCGCTTCTTAACACTCTCAGGTCAGTTTTCTGCTACCTTTAATGCATATACTCACTCGCGAGATACTTAATGCTAATACCCTACTACACATGTATTCCATCAACCGCTACAGTAGCTTGCGTCTTTTTGCTATCGCTTTTTTTTGGTAGATTCCCATGACACTCCAATAGTGAGTTCTCGATTCAGGTCCAAGGGATCATGATTTGTCAGGTTGATTCTTGTTCACTGCCAAATAGGTTGCATATGTTAAGATAGGGTATAAGCAAGACCTAAAATAATTCTTAAAATACACAAGTGGAGACAAAAACGATTCTACCGGTGTGATAAACCTGAGAACTTTATTTTATTCTATTCAATTAAGGTGCTTACAAAGGAAGGAAATGAAATTGAAAATTATAATAAACTAAGATGCCTTAGGACTAAATAACTAGGGAAGGTCTTTAGGGTGACAGTGCATGGTAGAGATCATCCTTCCCTATGGCCTTAAAAAATACTTTTTGCGTCTGATTAGTTGTATTGGTTGGCAACTTGGGATAAGAACTCATTTTTTAAATTGTTAGTTCTTGTGTGCATGCATGTGCCAAAAGAACTTGCTCCCAAGGACTTATTTGGATTGATAGGGATTAGGACCAGGTTGGCATGGATGTTAGTACAAATGTACAACTTCCATGCAAATATGAAAGGATTAATCCAAATAAGCACTGAGTAGGCTGCCGGCTGCATGCTGACCTGAGAGGGCCTTTAGGCCAGTCACAGTGGAGTTTCATAGAGGATGTCATGCATATTAAATAAGTGTCGCATCAGCAGAAAAACAAATTTTTGTATGAAACTTGGAGGAGAAAGGAGGGAAGAGTTTCATCACGGTGAAACGACTCAGCGCTATTTCCTAGCTCTCGGTAACCGCGTGAAACTGCCATTGAGGCCAAATCGTTTCATCCTCCGGATCCCATGCGCACGCCTCCGCCCGCGCGCGAAACTTCGCCTTCTTCCCACGCGGGAAACTTCGCCTTCTTCCCGCGCGGTGCTGAATCCTCCCGTGCCTCATCCTTCTTCCCGCCCCCTTCAGCATCCCCTTCCTCCCCATTTGCCGCATCTGCCGACCGTGCACCATCTCGCCCCGTCTGCCGCCCCATCGAGCTTGGGTACGACGCGAGATCCACCAGCCATGGATCTGCCACCGGGTGATGATTCCCGGCGGCGCGCACCTGGCAGAGGACGGAAACCGCGCGGGGCAAGCGGCTGGGATTGAAGACGTCGTCGGCGCTGCTCCATTACCGCCTCCGTGTTACTCGCATCCAATTGAATATGTGCATCCGATTGAATCAGTGATGGCTGGTGCTGTCGGCCTGAATGTTTGTTGCTGTTTAGCTGATGGTTGTTGTTGTTTAACAAATAGAAATGGCTACACAATTCATAGGGTGCATATGATCCCAACAAACTGCATCAATTAAATGCTTTTCTTAGCCTTGAAAATGTCAAAGTGCAACATGCATTGCTGGGGTTGTTTCATGGACGGTTTCATTTGAGTCTTGATTACATATTTATTTTGAAAACTGTGTGATACTAGCCATTGTGACTGGCCTTATGGCAATTGGGCAGTGGATGTTTTTAATGGTTTTTGAGTAGTTTGCTTAAGGCTCTGTAAGTACTGGTACTGGTTTCATTTAATGAAAATCAGTTAATCCGGATCACTCGTTGTCATTGACTTGTGTGCTACAAGGCAAGCCATACTGTTCACGTTAGGGCTCATAGCTTTACATTTGTTGCTTTTGAATGTGATGCTCATTTTAATCAACTATACAAGTCTATGATAGACATATGCACTCAATCAAGTTAAACTTGGATCATTGCAGGTGATAAAAAGTTGCTGACCCCACAACCCAGGCTAAGGACAGGATTTTTCTCAGTTCTGGAATCTCACATGATACCTACTGGATGCATTCCAGAAGCATGCACTTCTGTTGGTGCAGCCAAATACGGGAGGCCAATAGGTCTAGATGAAAAAATTAAAGTGGATTTGATTGTGATTGGGTCAGTTGCAGTTGATCCAAGCACAGGAGCAAGACTAGGAAAGGGCGAGGTAACTATTTTCTTCTTGCATCTGCATTTCTGCAGTTGAAGACTTGACGTAGAGTTAACTTTTTTCTCCTGCACATTTGATGATTTGAATGGTAAAAATTAATAGAGTAAATGACGAGGTTTGGCCTGCTTTTCTTCTTCCTTAAGAAAAATCGACTGATGGGCTTTTCACTTCTGTCCAATGTTGGCATTGTTAAAAAGTTGAATTATGCTTTGTCTACCGAAACTACTCCGGTTTAATAATTCTTGACGCTTTAGACAATGGCACGGTTTTCACTATGTTTTTAATTATAATATATACGATAGATAAATACATTTTTACTTTTATTATAGTATTTTGTAAGACAAATATATATATATATATTTTCTTTAAACTATATTTATATTAAAATAAATATAAGTTATAAAAGTTTGACTACAACCTTATTAAAAACGTTAAGAATTATGAAACCGGAGTCTTATTCCCACTCCTTTATTTTATCAAAATGGTTTATAGGGATTTGCAGAGCTGGAATATGGGATGCTTCGTTATATGGGATCTATAAGCGATTCAACCATGATAGTAACAACTGGTGAGTTTTTTCTCAAAATATTGATTCAGCTTGTTATCCCTTCTTCTTGGATAAGTATCACTGTTTGCTATGACACCACGGGACGTTATATGACTAACTGCTCTTTCTTATGCATTAGCCTGTAGCCAATTGGATTCTAAGCTCATAGGACTGGTCTCAGGCCCCCATCGCTATAATGTTTCAAATCTACATGCTTTATGTCAGAGGCGGTGGACCCCATACGGCAGGGTGGGCCATCTGGCCCTCCTAGCCGCTGGGACCCCCACCCCTCACACTCAGTGATCGATACCTTGTTGCTGCTGCATGAATGCATATATTGCTTGCGTCTCTGTTGACATGCATGTCAGAAAAATTAAATTCAGGGTTAGTTCCTGTCAGCGGTATCTAATCTCAGTGCTACTCTCAATTATCACAAGCTAGAGATGAGCTGCCTGAGCATAGTGTCGACCATCTCGCCATCTATTACTCCAACCAGCTTAATTCCAATCACTTGCTAAAATTGTTACTAATTATGTTTCAACACGCTACACATGCATTTCAGTATATAAGAGCGAGGGAGCTTCAACTTTTTTCATTTCGTTAGTGGTCAGGTGGAATTAAAAATATCCCAGCCTCATTTTTTTTTGTGAGCAACACGTTAGACGACTTGATATTCCCGTGCGATGCCGTCAGCAAGCCACGGAGGTGCCTGTCTCGAGCGCTCGGAATTTAACCCTAACGCAAGCGCCGCCTTCCGTCGCCGTGTTATGTCTGACTCACCTATTTTTTAAGCGTCCTTCGCCACTGTTTTATGTTTATGTTTTCTTTCATGAACTGTAAAACCATTCGTGAATACTTTCCTTTATTTTTCTTTGGTCAATTCAAATTTGTTTGCCTTTTAGTTCCATTCGGTCCTTGATTAATGACTGCTGTAAATTGTCAACTGTGTCTATGACTGCAGTGCATGACAAACAATTAGTGAATGACATTCCAGTTGAGAAGCTGCTAATTCATGATGTACCAGTTGACATCATCTGCACTCCGACTCAGGTCATCTTCACGAATACCACAATCCCAAAGCCACAAGGTCTGAATGATTCCATCACTTGATATTTGGGTAAACCTTCAAACAAACCTTATGTGACCAGATTTTGGGGGAACTTCTGCATGCAGGGATTTACTGGGAAAAGTTATCTCCAGAGAAATTGGGCCAAATCCGAATTCTACAGGAGCTGAAGAGACGCATAGAGAATGAAACACGAACTACACTTCCTTGTGGCCCTTCCGAGAAGCTACCGCCAACAGCACAACGAAGAAGAAGAAAACGAAGACGATGATAATTGAGTATGTAAATCTATCTTAACTAATCTTATCAAACAAAAAGTAGTGCACATGCATATATATCGTTGAAATGTCAAACCACTTAGTTTTAACCTGGGGAAACAACATATCACTTCCCATAGCTCTTGAAATATCAGTACATCTGTACATGTTCTTGAAAAGTATTTAGTTGCGTGGATTGTTAGAGAGAACACTCGCATAGTAAGGATGACACTCAGAGTTGAGGCAATTTTCTTATTGTTTACTTACTCTAGAATGTCACACCCAACCTGAGAGGTTGAGGGTACATATATATAGCCTGTTGAGTAGCCAAACATATGCTAATCAAATATGGTAGATGCTAGTCTAAGATGATAGTCTAGGATGCTAAAGCGTTAAATGCTAGTCTAAAATGCTAAAGTGGAAAAGCTAAAACTGAAAAAAGTTACACTAGACTTATTCCTTTCAGCTGCACTGGACTTATTCTATCATTCTCCTCCTAAGTCTTGTGCGTTGTCTTCTGGGAGATTTGAATCATCCCAATCCTGACGCGAAGCTTCTGAAACTTGATCCTACCAAGGAGCTTGGTGAGAAGATCAGCAAGTTAGTCGTTGGTGTTGATGTAGCTTGCCCTGACGCTTCCTTCCTCCAAGCAGCCTCGGATGAAGTGGTGCTTTACTCTGATGTGCTTGCTACGCTCGTGGAAGACAGGGTTCTTTGCCAAGGCCAGAGTGGACTTGCTGTTCACCCTGAGCTCCACTGCTTCAGCGTCTCTGCCAAGGAGATCACTAAGCAGCCGAGCGAGCCAGAGCGCCTGAGTTGAAGCGGTGGAAGCCGTTATGTACTCAGCCTCGCAGCTGGATAAGGCCACCACCTGCTGCTTGACCGACTGCCAGCTAACGAGGCACTTGCCGAGGAAGAAGAGCACCCTGCTCGTACTCTTGCTGGTGTCGATGTCGTCGGCGTGGTCGTTGTCGTTGTACCCAACGAAATGTGCCGCTCCGAGACACCTCGGGTAGTGGAGGCCGTGGTCGAGAGTCCCCACAACATAGCAGATGATCCTTTTGACGGTCTGCTGGTGCTCCGTCGTCGGTCGCTGCATGAACCGACTGACGTAGCCGACGGAGAACGCCAAGTCCGGTCGTCTGTGGGCGAGGTAGCGAAGGCTCCCCACAAGGCGTCAGTACTACGTGGCATCCACCTCCTCTGCAGTGCTGTCACGACGGAGCTTTAGCCTCTTCTCCATCGAAGTGAGGGTTGGTTTACAGTCGGTGAGCCCAGCTAGCTCAACGATGCGCTTGGCATAGGCGGTCTATCGAAATGTGATGTCGAAGTTGCCCTGGTGCACCTCGATCCCCAAGTAGAAGGAGAGAGGCCCCAAGTCACTCATCTGGAAGGTGGCATTCATCTCTTCCTTGAACGTTGTCACCTCCGCATCCTTGGTGCCCGTGATCACCAAGTCGTCAACATAGACACCCACCAATAGGGCATTGCCGCTGTTGCCCCGTCGGTAGATGGGCGCCTCATGCGGGCTTTGCTCGAAACCCATCCTCTTCAGTGTGGAATCCAACTTGTCGTTCCACGTTCGTGGTGCTTGCCGCAAGCCGTAGAGGCCTTGCGCAAGCATAGCACCTTGCCCTCCTTGCCGGAGGTCACGAATCCCGACGGTTGGTGCATGTAGACCTCCTCCTTTAGGTCGCCGTTGAGAAATACCGACTTGACGTCCATGTGGTGGACGCATCAGCCCTCCTGGGCAACCAGTGCAAGAAGGAGCCGCACGGACTCCATCCGTGCCACAGGAGCGAACGCATAGTCGAAGTCGACCCCTCCTGCTGCACAAACCCGCGTGCCACCAAACAAGCCTTGTGCTTGATAATGGCACCGACTTCATCCTTCTTCAGCTTGAACACCCACTTAAGGGTGATCGCGCAGTGTCCAGGGGAAGATCAACAAGCTCCCAACTGTGGTTTCTCCCAACTGCGTTCATCTCAAGCTTCATCGGCGGCGCGCCATGCCGCGTGTCCCTCGGCCTCCGCGAAGGAGCGAGGCTCGCCGTCGTCGCACGCAAGGTGTAACTGCGCCTCCAGGTCATGAGGCACCGGTCCCGGCACCGGTAGGTCGCCGAGAAGGTCCTCCATCGTGCGATACCTCAACGGCTCGTCGTCGTAGGATGCGTCGACACGTTCCTCGTTGTGAGAGCGGAATAGCAAACTCTACCGGGCTGTGCTCGACATAAGCAGGTGCTGGTGTAGACGTGCCTGGAGGAGTAGCTGTCGGCGCTGGAGAGCGTGGCGTGGACGGCTATGGTGATGGCGGTGGAAAGCTCGTCGCAGCTGGCGTCACAATTGCCCGAGTCGGTGGAGGCTTGGGGACTGGGGTAGGCACGCTCGGCAAAGAAGAGCTGCCCACTCCCCTAGCTCCCTCGAAGTGGACGTACTTGACGATGAAGTCGTCGTACGTCGGAGCCGAGCCATCATCCACCATCTTGCCCCACGCCCAACCTCGGCCTTCGTCGAACACAATGTCGCGTGCCATGCGCACACGCTATGTCTCCGGGTCAAGGATGTGGTAGGCCTTCGCACCCTCCGCGTAGCCGATGAACACTCCCGGAGTGCTCCTGTTGTCGAGCTTGCTGACATGGCCAAGCTCCTTGACGAACGCGAGGCAGCCGAAGACGCGCAGGTGGGCAACCGCCGGCTTGCGTCCATACCAAGCCTCGTACGGTGTCTTGCCGTCGAGCACCTTGGTGGGCGAGCGGTTGAGGATGTAGACGGCTGTCACCATCGCCTCTCCCCAGAAGATGGTCGGCATCCCCCTCTGCTTGAGGAGGGCTCGGGCCATCCCCACCACCGTTTGGTTGCGCCGCTCGACGACACCGTTCTGCTGCGGGCTGTACGGCGTGGAGTAGTGGCGCTGAATCCCCTCGTCAGCGCAGTACGACGTGAACTCAGTTATCGTGAATTCGCCGGCGTTGTCGGTGCGTAGCACTCTAAGCTTGCAGCCACACTCCTTTTCTGCCGCAGCCAGCTGACGCTTGATAGCATCAGCTGCTGCCACCTTGGTGTCGAGGAGGTATGCCCACATGTAGCGGGACACGTCGTCGACGAGTAGCAAGAAGTAGCGCCGTCCTCCAGGTGTGGCCGGTGTCACGGGACCGCAGAGGTCGCCGTGCACCAGCTCCAGCCTCTTCTTGGCTCGAAAGCTCGCCTGACGAGGGAACGAGAGTCGCCGCTGCTTGGTGAGGACATAGGTGTCGCAGAGCTGCTCCACATGCTCGACCTGCGGCATGCCCTGCACCATCTCCTTGTCGCCAAGCTGCTTCAGGGCCTCAAAGTTGAGGTGCCCAAAGCGCTTGTGCTATAGCCAGGCGTTGTCATCGCGGCGGGCTGCGAGACATACGGGCTGCGCCACCTGCACATTGAGGGCATAGAGACGATTGATGTCTCTGTTTACCTTGGCAAGAAGGCGACGATGGTGGTCCCAGACTCTCATGATTCCATCCTCGATCTCCAAGCGCGAGCCATTCCCATCCAGCTGGCCCAGACTGATAATGAAGTTCCTCAGCGCGGGGATGAAGTAGACTCCAGTGAGGAGTCGGTGCTCGTCAGTCTTGGCGACGAGGACAACGGAGCCAATGCCCTTGATGTCCATAGCCGAAGAGTCGACGAACTGACGGAGCCGCGCACGTCGATGTTCAGGTCAGAGAAGAACTCCCTCCGACCCGTCATGTGGTGAGTGATACCACTGTCAAGGAGCCAGCCATCGATCTTGTCGTCATTGGAGCCGTCACCGAGGAAGGCGTGTGCCCTCAGCTCGTCGAGGTGGAGAGTCGCAGCCGCCGCCACTTCCTCTCGCCGCCTCGCCAAGCGCCCGCAGCTCGCCAATCTCGCCGCCCAAGCCGCGCCGCCGCGCCCGCCGCCACTGCTCGCACTCTTCTATCGCGGCGAGGTCGGCCTCCTGCCGACGCCGCACGCTCGAGGTGACCGAGCGGTGAGAGCCTCCTGCGGACATGGCATGTCGCTAGCGGGGAAGAGTCGCGAAGGTTGCTGCTGCACTGGGAGGAAGCCGTTGCCTCCGAGCTGCTGCTCGTTCGAGCGGAAGAAGAGGAGGGATCGGCGAGGAAGGGAGTCGAGCTGGGAGATCGGCGCCTCTGCTGGAGAGAACTACGGGTTACGGCTCTGATACCAATTGTTAGAGAGAACACTCGTATAGTGAGGGATGACACTTAGAGTTGGGGCAATTTTTCTCATTGTTTACTCACTCTAGAATGTCACACCCAACCTGAGGGGTTGGGGATATATATATATATATATATATATATATATATATATATATATATATATATATATATATATATATATTGGTGGGCGATCACATATGCTTATTAAATATGCTAGATGCTAGTATAAGATACTAGTCTAGAATGCTGAAGCGTTAGATGCTAGTCTAAGATGATAAAGTGAAAAGTCTAAAATTGAAAAAAGTTATACTAGACTTATTCCTTTCAGCTGCACTAAACTTATTCCATCATGGATAACGTGGCTATGCTGAGTATGCTCCACTGAGCTAAGAAATAATTTTTTTTTGCTGGGCCTAAGGAATAAAATTTGCCATGCTAGTGAAAAACTTCTAAGCTTCTATGAGGAAAATAAAATGCAAACACATTCTATGTTTACCGAAGACAAGTTCTAAATTTCTGTGCAATGTACCACAATGCTAAACAAAAATAAGTTCTTAAACTTGTCATGTACTTCTTCCGACCCATAATAAGTGTAGCTGTTTAGTTCAATTGCACAGTAACATCAGAATCATAATTTGAGGTGTCATTTCTTTGGGTCTCTCTGAAAAAAGATTTTTCAGAGTTCCCTTCAGAGGACATATAAAGTATTTTTATTGAGAACAAATCCTTTTGAGAAAAAGAAATGTCGATACTTGCTAGGATGATTCTATTTAGTATTTACAAATCAGTGACTTTTGCCATCCAGAAGATGGCTCAGTGCCTTGAGTCACTTGAGGAATCAAACTTCCATACCGCTTCAATTAAGTTCGAAAGAACCTGAGCTGAATTTTGGAAATCTTCAGCATGAGGACAGCTAATCTTTGGAATCTGATGTGCTCCAGTCACACCACATTGGAAGTACTCGGAAAATGCTGTACTTATGCAAAAGGGACAATGCCGCATGCACAAACCATGTTGAAATTTGCAGAAAACAGCCATTTGTGTTCTTGTTAATGCAACTGCAGTTAGTCTTAGTTTGGAAAAATAACAGTATGAAAGTATCACATAAATACATTTTCAGTAAGATTAGGTAATACTATCAATCAGCTCAGTGCATTTGCAGTAACATGTAAAAATGGGTCATGGCTGTCTTCACTGATCTTCAGCTGGTGGTCATGTTCCATGTCAGCTTAGCATCCACTATTTCTATATGGCTCGTGACTGATCTTTTTTTTTTTGCTGACGTGGTGCAGGTGTACGCATGCCCTGGTGCTGACGTGGCACGAACGCTCGATGCGATGTCGCGATTGGCTGCTTGTGTCATGGCCACGGGCGCTGGAGGCGTGACGAATTTGCCGAGGTACACTCGTTTTTCGTACGGAACAAAAGGGTAGGGAAGAAAACGACCACATGTTAGCTACATTAGTTCTATCGAAAATAAAATATTGTGAACATTGTCACGCGAGGGGTCGATAAAAGAGTACGTTGGACATATTTTGTAATTTTTCCTTTTTTTATGTTGATACTAATTTCCTCGTTGGTGTTGTTATCTTTTTTAAAGACTAGCTGGCACACACCACTGTAATCTTGTTATTTATACTCCTTTATAAAAAGGTAATGATGGTGACAGTAAATCTGTCGTTCAACAATTTTATTATATTTTTTAGTCTCTAGAATTTAAGTTTATCAAACATCTTCAACAAATCAGGATGAAATTGTTTCAAAAATTTTACAATTAACTTTTTCAAATAATAATAGTCTATAATTTAGTTTTATTCACAGCAAGACCGGATCTTAGGGTGGCGAGCCTCATCCTACGTGTTCGTTGGCTATGGTCTCAGTGCTCAGGGCATACCTGCTGAGGGGGCCTTTATGTTGAGCAACCTGTTGCCAACTTGTTTCAGAGTCCACTTTCTTCGTGCCGGGGGATGAAGAGTCAACGCTCTTCTGGTCGGACCGATAGATTGGTGGTCGTTCAGTTGCCTCCATGGCTCCAGACCTCCTTTTCGCCGTGCCTCGGCGTCTCTATGGTTCACGCAATGTCGCCCTGGTTTGGTGAACAATTCCTGGGTTTTTCACATTCGCGGCGCCATCACTGTCCCGCTCATCTTCTAGTTTCTTCTCGTATGGGATGTAATGCTGCATATTCAGCTTTTGCCGGGCGTCCAGGATCGTCTGGCTTGGCATTGGACACAGGCCCAGCGATCTCAGCGCGCTCGGCGTACCAGGCACTTTTCGTCGGACAACACCCTTTTGCTTGTGTATCTCCTCTGATGCGCGAAAGGTCCTGTCAAATGCAAGTTACTTCTCTAATTTGCGCTTCAGCAACATTGCTGGACGACCGATCTCCTCCAGAAACGTGGCTTTGATAGCCACTCGGTTTGCCTTTTTTGTGCGCAAGAGCTTGAGATAGCAAACCACATCCTCTTAGATTGTGTGTTCGCTTGGCAGCTCTGGCTCCGGATGCCGTCACCCTCGGGTTGCACGACCCTCTCCTCCCTGGGGCAGTACGCTGCAAGACTGGTCGTCATCCTCCTGATCTCGTCTTTCTAGGTCCCTGCGAGTCAGTTTTGACTCTTTGGTTCTCCTAATCTTTTGGCGGCTTTAGAGGGAATTTGACTCGACCCTCGTTTCGGTTTCAGCGGTCCTGGAGTCCACCTTCTCGTGTGGTTGCTAGCGGGTGTTGTCGTTTTGGGGTTTTCTTGGGAGAGTAGCATGGTTTCTGTTTTTTCTAGAGTCTGTGTTTTCGGAGTTTGTTTATGTCGCTTTAGTTTCTTTCTCGTGTTTTCCTTCGCTTTTCTTTAGCATCAACCGGACTGCTTTTTATGTTTATAAAATCTGCTGACATATGATCCTTTTACGCGTTCGAGAATTTATAGCAAAACATGAATATTTAGTTAGTAAACAAGACAAATAGACGGGCGATGTGAATTTTGCAAAATAATGCTGATTAATTTTCAGCTTGCACACGAAACAGAATTTCCGTACTTGCAACTGTGGTCCTGAAATAATCTGACAAAATGACTAATTTGAACGCATCGCGTCAGTTTCGAGCATTTATTTTTGACCGCGTCTCGTGCCGTCCATATGACCCCTGCCCCGTTTGAACCCGTTGACTGCTGCCTTACGTGGTATGCCACGTCAACTTATGGTTGACCGTTGACCGTTGACCGCATCTGGCAAAAGTAGCCCCACCTGTCAGCGTCACTGCCTGTCCGCTCAGTATCACATCATGATTAACCCTACGTGGCTACGTGTCCGTGTCGCGCCGCTCCGGCGGCGGGTAGAAATCGTACTCCGCCCACGCCGCCGGCGAAGTCTCCGCCGGCCACCCCGTCCCGCCGCCGCCGATCTCCGGTTGCCAGAGGTATGTGCCCGACGCATCCTCTCCTCCGAAGCTGTAGAGTAGTGTAGTGGCGGGTGGCGTTCTTTGCGAGCCACCGCCACCGGGAAGTGCCGCCGGCTCGCCGTCGCCGGATCCCTGCAAGAACCTGGCGTACTGAGAATAGGGATCACCGCCGGTGCCGGGAGAGAGCTCCTGCGACTCCAGCAGCGCGTCCGGCCGCGGCGGTGGCGGGCACAGGTGAGCGGCTGGCGTCGTCGTCGGCGGCGGCGGTGGGAGGGTGGCGTGCTCGGGGAAGTTGAGCTTGGCGCGGCTGCCGCGGAATCGGAGCGCGGCGCCATCGTAGGCGCGGGCGGCGTCCTCGGCGGTGTCGAAGGTGCCGAGCCACACGCGCGCCGCCTTGTGCGGGTCCCGGATCTCCGCCGCCCACTTCCCCATGGCCGCTGCCGCACCCCTGTACCGCTTCCTCGCCGTGCCGGCCCTCTCCTCGCCGCCTCCGGAGTCGGCTGAGGACGGCGACGGGAGCTCCTCCTCGTCGGCCGCCGCCGCCGCAGCAGCAGACGCAGGCGAGTGCTGCCCCAGCGACGGCACGTAGCCTGCGCACGCGTCAAAAACACAGGAGATTAGGACAAGAACCTGTTTAGATTAGCGCTTAATTATCTAGTAATACAATTAAATTATTTTCAAGTATCCATACTAATAATATACTGAAACTGTATAATGAAAAATTTTGCATCACAGTAATTTGAGCTGTGAATTTTCAAAATAATTTGACCTGGTTAATTTGGTTACTCTGTTTTGCTTCTCTTTCTCTTGAGATACTCTGTTTTCCTTCTCACTTGCTCTGTATTGTTAAACTAATATAAAAGATAGGCAAGGTAATATTTAAACTTCTCTTGGATTATTAGAATGTTCCTATTTTTTAATGTCAATACGGACTACTGGTTTAACTAGTCACAAGTTCATTTCGTGTTTTATTTAAACAAAGTTCATTTCGTGTGTTTGATGCTAAGAATGACGAAACGTGGCGATTAAGGAACACGTGTTTGGTTGTTAGTGAGCTACCCATCCCATTGTTTCTCTTAATCTTTTTCCCTAATGAATAAATTAAGCCCATGGGATTTCTTAATTTTGTGTCTAATGATAAAATTAGTCGTGATGTGGCGGTGGTTGGAGAAGCCTCGTGCTTGTGCGACGCGTGGATCCACACGTGCACATTGACCAACCGATATGCTTATGCATGCTGCAAGATGCGTGCACGTCGTGTGTGTTAGTGTAAACACCACTAACTATAAAAATATACTCCTACCAGGGGTACCATCTTTGTGATTACTCTTGAATAAAACAAAAAGAAAATAGAAAATAATAAAGCTTATCATTCATTTTAATTTTGCTTTATCAGTCATTAAAATTTGTCTTATTGTTAGTCGTATAAAATTGCATAATATACGTGGTTGTACTGTTCTGTTCATGATTTTCTTAATTGTGGTCCTGTTCGCTGGTACACTTTAGTCGGCTTATCAGTCAAACAGATTTTTCTCATGAAACCAATGAATTGCTTATCGCGAGCTTATATTATATGACCAACCGAACACCCCTGTATTTTTTTAATATTAATAAGGTTCAAAATCAATCTTTTTTCACCAAAGGAAAAGACATATGCATTTTAGTTAGTGTTAATCATCGAACTGAAGGTTAATTAGAAAAAGTGATAGAGAGAACAAGCAATTCACTTCGTGATCAATGTAATCATGATTATTAGTTTGGTTAATTAACTAAGTCCGAGGTAGACTTTAATTAGTCATGTTGCATAAACTTTTACTACTGCTCTGCATGCGTACAAGTACGTACCGGCCGGAAACGGAGCCGCCACCGGCGACGGCGCGGCGGCGGCGAGCTCACTGCAGTACGACCACCACGCGTTCTCCACGGCGGTGCCCTCGGGCTCTCTCTCGGCAGGTCTCTTCGCCGGCAACGACGTGCCGCCGCCTCCGGCCACGACCCTTGCCAGCGCCGACACCATCGCCGTCATCTCCTCCGCCTGCCTCCGCCGCGACAGCATCGGCGCTGCCAACAACTCCGCCGCTGGGGACATCAACGTCGAGGGCCTCGTCGCCGCTGCCGCCACTGCCCCCTCGTCGCCGCCGGCGTCGGCGTCTAGCGGCCGCCGCCGCTGCCGCTGCTGCTCTCCCCTGTCCGCCACCTCGTGCCAGTACAGCACATGGAGCACTTACTCCGGCAGCCGAGAGAGACCAACCCAACTCAATTAAGCTTCCATTGCTTGTAGGGGCAGCAATGGCGAGTGATATATATAGCCATGGATGCGAGGCGGCATGTACACCTACCAAGATGATAAGGCATATGCAAGCTAGCTAGATGCAGGATAATTAAGTGCATGCATGTCGGATCAGTGAAGGAGCTAAAAAATTTACTCTGTAAAATCAATTACCATTACATATATTAATAATATGAGTTAAATAAATTTGAATGAATTTATATGAAAAGTTGAAGACTTTTATGGGTGAGATCCTCCCGCTTACTTCTCACTAATATGGGTCACTGTCTAATATGGGTTACTGATGTGTGGATCCTTTACTAAATAAGTTCACATGTCCAATTATCACTAACTGAAAGGAGAAAAATACGTTGGAGGATCTGCTTATAGGAACATGCAGTATAATTGGTAGCAGAATCAAGAAGAGTAGACAAGGATAAGTACCAAGTGATAATAAACCACTTGTGCCGCCATACGCACAGTAATTTAAACTGCTAAGTTTATCTATCTATCTTGGATTCATGCATACAGATACAATTAGGCTGCAATATAAAAAAAACGAGATTTAGAGGAAGAGACGTCCTTTAAAAAATTATAAGCGTATGAAGAATTAAATACAAAACCTTGAGGTTAAATCCACACATCCTTTATCATTGCACTGTCAAATGCATTTCAGGCCATAATACAGTGCTATCATCGATACAACCTACCTCTGCAAATTTGAATTGAGATCACTGCAACTTAAGCAGTCACATAGATACCGTTGGACTGAAAAATAATGGCCAAGATTTTCCTGGTCACTATTTGGCAAATACTGTAGCCAGGTATTTCCTGTAGCGAAAACTGTAGCAGCTACTATTTAGAACCGATGTGGCACATATTTTAACCGTTGATCGTCTCAATCCTATGGTGAAAAATGATTCCAACTGTTTAAGTTACAGTCTCTATTATATAATTGCACTGGATCCTTATTCTGCAAATTCTGTTCCTACCCTGTACAATATGGAGTTCTAATCTAATCAAATCAAATAATATAGCTATATTGGTCCCAGGAAAAATGACACCCATATAGATATCTTTAATTTACTACAGTACTATTTTTTACGGTTCAGTTAGTCATGTATTTTTAAATTTCAATTATTAATCTCGTTTTCCGGCAGTCAGGCTTGCTGTTTCTAGCCAAGAAAGCGAATTAGGAATTTGGAGGCCAATTGGCTTTGACCAGACATGATAGAGTATTAGCTAGGTTAGGTTTCACATTCCATTTTGACCACGTTGTAAGCTCGGTTGTCTACCTTTCAGTTTCTTTCTTTTTTTTTCTTTCTTTCTTTCTTTTTCTAATAAAAAATTACTCCCATTGCCTTTCAGTTTCAATAGTCGGCTGGCCGGTAGTGATTGACGGATGAACATCACTAGTTTGGGTAGGCTTTGCCTGCTTGTTTGGATGAGCACGACGATGATTAATTAGGGAGCTGCAATGAACAGTTGTTAATTACTGCTTAATTATCAGAAAGATTGCTGGTTTAATCGACCTAAGAGCATCTCCAAGAATGTTTCTAAATGAATCTCTAATTTCGTTTTAGAGAATTTTCTTTAAAAAAACTAGCTCCAACAGATACTCAATATGGATCTCAAATTATAGGTTCTCTAAAATCAAAATCTCATGCTCAAAACTGAGAATAGAGTCTTGGTTCTCTAAAATAGCTCATGTCATCGTAAGAATTATTTTACTGCGAGGCCTACACGAAAAAAACATATTTGTGTCGTCTGGTGCCTGCGCCGCCTGCCGCCATCCTACATCTCGTCGAAAAAGCTTGCCGCTGCATCTTGGCGCATGCCACCGCCTGCATCAGTTGGCTACTCGGTTTAGTCACCCGTGTATGTAAAAAAATTGATGCTGCTACTACTCAGGCATAGTAAAATCTCTAAACCTATTCATTTTCAGCTGCTATGGATGTAGAATACTGATGCAAACACGAATTTTGTGATTGGAAAAGGGAAAATAGAGAATCAATTTTGAGAATCTGTCGTATCAATTTTTGATTTCATTTTAAATTTAAAAATTCTTTAAATGAGTTTTTTTAGAATTGTTTTTTGAGAATTTGTTAGGGGTGCTCTAAGTACAGTGTGCCCTTTTAAACATAACGGGGGCACTCACGGGTATGTGAGAATGGTGTACGCGTTTACATATTCCGTGTAATCGAACCATGCTTCTTTTTAAAATAAAAAGAATAAAAAATACTGGTTTAAAATAAGACTGGCTGTTTTATTTTATTGAAACTTTTGCACGTTTGTCACTCGGAAACCTTCCCTCCTTAATTTGGACGCATTGAATGAGGAATTTCATACCAGCTAAACTTGACATATAAAATTTCAGCACTTCGAATGTGTCCTTGAATTGAATGTCGATATAGCATGGAAGACGTAATTGCTTAATTACCGTGAGGCTAAGGGCAGCAGTAGTTTTTTTTTAAAATTTTTTTACTACTTTGTGTTTCAAAATAATTTTATTTCTAATAACTGGGATTCAAATTAATATGCAAAAAATCGAAATAACTATTGAAAGTAGTATCGCTGTCGATAAAATATATTGAAGGGACAAAACTCATCTATTTGCTGATTAAGATGTGAAAAGATATAAATGTATTTATTTTGAAATAAGTTTTTTATGTAAAAATATTTATTTTTAGGAGGAGGGAATAGTTGCCTGATGATATTGTCGTTCCTTTGGTAGTCATACCCGTTGACCTAAAGATGCTATTAAACATTGATGACGTAATGTCAATTACATAAATCTAAAAAATGACATATTTGCATATCATATTTTTTATGCCTAAATTGACTTTAAATATAATGAGACTTATAATTTCTTTAACAAATACTATGTTGACGGGAATATATTATAAGAGTACTATTTGTAATAAGTCTTCACTTTAGGACTTTGCTACGGGCTAAGCTGCTTATTCAAACTTAGAACAGTCTGATCTTTTTTAATTGAGATCATAGTTTTTAAACTAAATATCACATATGTTAAAAGAGGCTACATGAGCTCGCTCTATGCTGTAGCCCGGGTCCTAGATCCGCCCCTGCTACTGCCATGCTGACGATACTAGCAATATGAAGAAGTCAAAATTGTTTACATTAACTGCATTGAGTAACTGCATTGAGGTTTAACATGTAACTATGGAGGTTTAACATATATTTCAGTTAAAATTATAATAGGGGAAAT
The DNA here is from genome assembly GCA_019925245.2 of Oryza australiensis. Classification (NCBI taxonomy): domain Eukaryota; kingdom Viridiplantae; phylum Streptophyta; class Magnoliopsida; order Poales; family Poaceae; genus Oryza; species Oryza australiensis. The sequence continues at coordinate 888,807 of JAIFGZ020000583.1, read as the reverse complement.
TAAAGCCACTTTAATTGAGATGTTTTCTGTGAAAATTCTATAATATAAATTCATCTGGCCCAAAAAGGTCTACCTTTTCTACACTTTTCATGCGTGTGCTGCGTGTTCTTTCATGCACGTGTCACTTCATCATGTTTCATTCTCTGGTTACGTTGGTTACGTGTTATCTCTCCATCCCAAAATATAAAAAATTTTAGCATTTTGATTTTTTTTCAAAATATAATAATATTTTTATTAATATTTTTTCCCAACCAATCATAACCATTCACTATTTAATTTTCTTATCCACTTCTCATCAATCATAACTTTTTTATTTAATTATATATATATATATTTAATGACTATACTTATTTTTATAAATATTTATATTCTAGAACGAAGAACGGACAACAGAGATAGTAGTAGGTCTTTGGTTGGAAAAAACCTTAAAAGACGACATTGTGACATTTTTCAATGGTAGACTTTGCAGACAACGATGTGAATTAATGTGCTATATACATTTAATTCTCTATCAGAAAATTAAGAGTTTTATGGTATTTTTGTCCTTAAAAATAATTTTTACTTAATATATAAAAGGACACACATACCACACCCACACTTACACACTTATAATAACACATTAGATATGGAGATCCGAGGGCCATAGATCTTCAGTGTGCCTTTTTTAGTGGTCTCATCGAATCCATAAACAATGTCGAGATATAAGGTATACACAGAATGCCTGTGTACGTAGGATATGTCCTTCTTAGATAGTGTTTAAAATTTATGAAGATAAAAGGTTAAGTTGGCACACGTAAACAAGAAATCTATTAGCACATGATTAATTAAGTTTTAATTATTATAAATTTAACAAATAAGTATATCTGATATTTTAAAACATCTACGCGAAACATACCATTTAATAATTTAAAAATATACTAACAAAAATTAAGGTAAAATCTAAATAACTCACCTATGACAAAAAAAAACTCACATAAGAAATAGCTTAGATATACTTAAGCTCGTTATCTGTTGACGACGACTCTTATTATATATAGAACTAGCTAATATTTGCAAAGTCCAATTCTAATTAATGGAATACGCGTTGAAGCTCAAAACTAAAGAATTTTCAATGGTTGACTAATGTGATGTTCAGTTCAACTACGTTCTCGGAGGACAGGATGGGTAATCTAGCTAGTTGGTTTTGGTTCTAGCTAGGTTTTGCTTTAGTCAAAGTATGAATACACTATTTTATGACATGCGGCATCCTACTCTACAATCATCTCCTCCTTCAAAAAAAAACCATCTTGTATACTGTAATATCAAAAAAGGTAATTAAAAAGTTTACAAATTAAACAGTAATCACTATTAGAGAAACAATTTTTTCGTGCGGGCCGAAAGACATCTTCCTGTACAGAAGGCCTGCCCGTACGTGCGAGAAGGTATGAGAAAAGACCATTTTCACGTGCGGGCGGCCCAACCGCACGGGAAGATCGATTATCCCGTGTGGTCGGCTTAAACGGCCTACACGGGAAGATCGATTATCCCGTGCGGTCCTCTTTACCCGACCACACGGGATAATCGATCTTTCCGTACGGTTCGTTAAGTCGACCGCACGGCAAGATTGCCTCCCTTGTCCATTATTTTATGTGCAAAGCTCTCTATAGTGTCCTCTCTAATCACCCTCTCTCCTCTCTGTCCTCTCTGTCCTCTCTCTCAGTAATATTATCGATCGATTGAGATGTTTCGTACGAGAAAAAAAGACATTTAATTATATTATTTCCTCATAAAAGATATCAATGTACACATTATGCATGCATGTTTATATACATCTCAAGTTTCGTCTCGTAAATTACAATAGTCTCGCAATTTACATATGGTCTTTTTCCCACTCCCTAAGTCTTTTGAATTTATCGTCTGTCGCAAAGCTCGCTCTCCGGATCGTAGAAATCGTCCAAATGGTTGCAGACATCGTGGCGGATGAAGCGACAAATATCTGCAACCAAGTTGACCATGGTTCGATTATCGAACCGATTCGCTACAACTGGAACGGACTCGATCTGTTTAAGAAAGAATACACATAGATACGATTAGAAAAATTATACAAGATAGATCTTAATATGTAGAAAGATATTTTTCTCTAAACTTACTTGTTCAAACTTTACAGTGTATCTTTCGTAGATTCTTAGCATCTCGTACACGTAGTAGCCACATAGGCTAGTGCCTGCTGGTTGCTTATAACACTGTGTTGAATAAAATTGCATACGTATGTCAATAGTTGAAATTAAACACAGTATAAAATACGGCATATAGCGGGCATATAATTACCGGCCATTGTGTCTTCACCAGAAGCTTCTTCTTTTGTGGATCCTTGACCGGTCCACTGTGTCTTACATAATATGCGTGTGCTCTATTTAGACAAAATAATTGTTTCAGTCAATTGTTTCTTTGAGAGTAAGAACAGACAAAACTTATTAAATGGTGCATGATAGTACTTACAAATTTAACAAGACGAGGAACTCTTTGAATGTATCCTCCTTGTAGTGTGCCAGATCAAGCACTACAGTCAAGTGGTCCCGCGGATATACCAGAAAAAGTATGTAGTGATCGCTGCGATAGAAGAGATATGTTAATTGCAGGTGATATCGTAGGAAACTATCGGTTGTACGGAAGAATATTACGTACCGCAGCACATAAGGGACCATTAGGACATTTTTGTCTTTGTGCTCGATCATAGCTTGGCCCAAGTAGAGTGCTACTACGACCATCTTCACCTTGTGCATTTTTTTAATGGTCTCGTCTTTTTGGGACTTCGTTTTGCCTTTGAGCTCATCGCAATCTGCACGAACATGAACCTCATGTTCCGTCCAGCATATCCTTGTTGGTTAATGTATCCAACTGGATAGTTGGTCTTTGACGTGTCGTGGAATTGCATCCTAAGTAATGCAGCGGATAATTATTTAGAAGTTAGTTTGCAAATGAATTCATTAATGACATTAAGTGCGATTAATACTTACAGGCAAAACGCATCAACGAGATTTATATCCATTTTTCCATCTTGGATAATGCATGAAGGTCGTTGAAATCGATTACCAGCATCCATTTGGTCCACTGGTGAAACCGTTATCTGGGACCTTTACAGTAATCATGTTGAGCCCTATTTTGGACGCCTTTAGGTACCAGTCGTGCATAAGCATAATTTCCCAGGGCATGTCTTCCATGACATGCCACGATAGGAACGTCTTGCTGTACTCGTATTTTGTTGGCACTTCGTCCGAAGTCCAGTTTTGTAGGTCCTCCGCTTGGTTTTTCACTGATTGTTGTGAATCCGACAACTTTGGAGGTTGATCCTGCTTCTTGTCAGTCGGCGATCTCCCCCTGAAAGCCTGAAACACTAAGTTCTGCTCATATACGGCCATTTCTTTCTTATCATAGGTTGATCTAACCATTTTGGGATAAGCCGACGAGGTTCAAGATTGCTCGGACTTAGAACACTTGTTTTCAGAAGAGGCCTTTCAGGTACCGCCAAAGCTGACTGTGGTGTCGGAGGAGATTGATGAATATCTTGGACATCGGTTGGAGGTTGTTCTGCGGTGACTTCAGGGGCTGACAGCTTTGGCGAATCAGTACCTTTATCTTTAGGGGGAGGTAGGTGGGAAAGTAGGTGGAGAAGGCGGTGCAGGCGCAGCAACAATCTAAGGAACCGGCTCGATTGGGGATGCTGACTGTGGACCGACCAATAGGATATCTCATCGATGCCATAGAATGAACTGATTCACCGCATCCCCAAGCAATTCTATCCCTTCAGGTCCTGGAATATCTAGCTCTAAGCTGTTATACTCTGCATACACCTTGGCCACTTGCACCCTTGCATATTCCTCAGGGATTGGCGTGTTGTGAAATTATCGCCCTGGTATAGCAAGTCCTGAACCCACCTCCTTTCTCTTCCCGGCCCTTCCTATCGGCACGAGGAGGCTGCACGGCGTTGAGGCAGTTATGGTATCTACTGAATAAGGTGCGGTGTCAACTGACCCGACGCTGCTGGGCATTTGTACTGTGGGTTTTTCAGATTGCTAAAACACGTTAGGGAAGACTTGGTGATTCTGTGCAACAAGAGAGTAGAAATGTTGTTCAACTAGTTTTTCTATCTTCTCTTTAAGTTTGTGTTTGTACCTGTCCCGTTTCTTGTAACTTTCAGCTTCCTCAGGAAACCCTTCTTTCCAACTTGTCTGTGACGATACACCCTTTACTCGTCAAGAATGTTCGAGGTTGCCCAGTGCAGCTGTCAACTGATCGTGTTCTGTCTTGGCAATAAACTCCCCAGTCTTCTCTTTTTCCGCAATGTCCTTTAGACTAGTGGTCACACGCTCGATATCAGGATCCTCGAAAAGGATCTCTCCCTCGTCGGTGACCTGGCCCGTACTCCGTGCTCAAACCCAGTTTTTGCTTCTTTCCTTTAGTGCATCTACAAGCAAGGGCTTTCCTTGGACGGCAAACTTTTCTTCGGTTACTCGCCACTTCTCTGCGTGGCCATCGTAGCCGCTAGAGCCCAATCGGTGCGAGTACTTGTTCTTTTTTGTGAGGTCGGACATCTTCTTCCTCCGTGCTAAGGCTTCAGGGCTTGTCATCTTCACCACAAACCTATCCCATTCGGCGGGCATAATACCACCGTAGTCTTCGAATGGAGACTTATTCTTTTGCACGTAGTGAGTGTTCATGTCCGATTTCCACTGCCTCCACCGATGTGCCATCGTTTTTAAGGCAAACTCTTTTCTCAGAGCCTCTAAACCAGGCGGATATACAAGCCACTTCTGCAACTCATTCCACATGAAGTTCTTCAGGTTGTCATCCACCTGCTCCCAGGAATCTACATTTAAAGGGCCATGGGTTCTGGCCAGTACCCCGCAAGTGTTGCTGAATTTTGTCATTGCTACCTTGGGCTCTACTGACTTCCCATCCTGGTTCAGAGAGGTGATATAGTATGTCTCCTTGAGGGTTTGGTTTTTACTTCTCTGACCACATCTTCTCTTTTGATGTCCTTCAGCGCTAGCGGACATGTCAGTTTCTACCGGACCGGATGTTACTGTGTCCGTCTCGACTTCGGCTATGACGGCTGACTTGGTGGCCTTTATTTTTGAGTGGCGCCGGGTTTCCATCTGTACGTACAACAAAAAACGTTAATAGGATCCTACGAGGTACACCGGTCAGTTCATAACAATACGGCTCAACTTACTGTTTGCTCGATTGGGATATAGTCGGGGTCTTCTTCAACCGGTGGTGCTGGTGTAACTTCGACTAAAGGATCGCTTGGTGTCTGCCATGTGTCTTCGCTCGAAGAATCTTGCATTGGTTCAATGTTGGGTGCCTCCGATGGAGCTTTCTCGTTCGACATTTGATCTACAGTCGTTCATAACACACAATTTGTGAAATACTATTTTTTCCTTCTTCTTCTCTTTAGGTTTTTCTATATTGACTATATTTTAACTTCTAAGATATTATTTTTTTCTCTCAGAACAACAAGACTATATTTGTAATAGCATGAGGTGTTGTGGTAGGTAGGGTGGCTACCAGAAGATCTCCTTTGTGACCTTTGACACAAGGTTTGATGTGGAGATCTTTGTTAGCCACTCAGCCTTTAACACGCCTAAATAATTCGAACCGTGTTTGGATGTTGCAATTTGCAACATGTCTGAATGGCTCCAGTTTATCATCGAGCAAAATAATTTATTTACAATAATTTAGCGTAAGTATAAAATCTAAAGAAAAAACCTAGAGAAAAAGCCTAAAGAGAAGAAGAAGGAAAAATTGTATTTTGTCCTTCTTATTCTCTTTAGGTTTTTCTATATTGACTATATTTTAACTTCTAAGAGACTATATTTTTTTGCTCTCAGAAAAACAAGACTATATCCACTATCGGAGCATGAAGATGAAAGGGCACTGACAATTCCACTATCGGAGACCCCTAGACCAAATCGTCAAATGTAAGTTATACATATGCATACATTTGACACTTTCGTATAGGGGTCTCTGATAATGGACGCCAAAATTTGTCCGTAAGCAGAGGTGAGATAGGGGCAGGGGAAGAGGAGAGATGAGAGACCGAGGAGAGGGAGATGAGAGAGGGAGATTAGATTTGTAGGTCCTTCGATAGGGAAATCCTAAAATCTATATGAATACATATGTTTGACTTTAATAATACATATGTATGAATCACATGAACTATTTCACATCAACTAATTCACATCAAAACAATTCATGAAAAAACAGTCCATTTTATAATCCATTTACAATAATAACAGTCCTTTTAAAATCCTAAAATAAAGAGTCCATTTGCACTCCCAAAAATCATCCAATTTACGATCCATTTACAATATTAACAGTCCATTTCACAATCCATTTACTATAAATCGTCCATCCATCCATGCATTTTTTGATATAGTATATATATATATCCATTTTTTTGCTAAAAATTTTGAAGTCCTACACATCCATTTTGAAGTCACATTCTCACAATCTCACAACAATTGAAGCCCCCACCCCCACTGTATCCATCCATCCATTCATTCATTCCATCACGACATCAACAAATATAAACATCATTCATCAAATTTTTCATCACGGCATCAACAACCCACTATATGCTAAATCCATCACAACATCAAAATTTTCATCAAAATGTCACCTGCGGTTTGAGGAGGCCGGTGTGGATCAGTTTGAGGAGGCCGGTGAGGAGCGGCGGTGTGGAGGCCGGCGGTGAAGGGGCGTCGGTGTGGAGGGGCGCCGGTGAAGGGGCGTCGGGGTGAAGGCCGGGCAAGGGCGCGACGGTGTCGGTGAAGGGCGGCTCGGCGGTCTTGAGGCGCGGCGGAGAGCGCGGCGCGCGAGAGAGAGAGAGAGACGGCGTGGACGGCGGCGCCTAGAGAGAGGCGGCGCGGTGAGCCGGCGGCGGCGAGGATGGGCGGCGAGGGCGAGGCGGCGGTCGACGGTTGCTCGGCGCGGCAGTGCGAAATTTTGGCAGCCTAGCGGCGTAGATCTGAAATTCACCGGGACTTAGAAATTTTCGGGAGCCCGCCCGCCCTTATATTGGCGGCGATTATCCCGTGCGGGCGGTTTAAGAGGCCCGCACGGAAAGATGATTTTCCCGTGCGAGCCGTTAAGCCACCCGCACGGGATAATCACCCTCCATTTATAAATTCATCAAATTAATTTAATTAATAAATATAAATTCATCAAATATTAATTTTATTAATTAATATAACTTTATCCATATTAATTTTATTAATTAATATAAATTCATCACATATTAATTTTATTAATTAATTTAAATTCATCACATATTAATTTTACTAATGTAATTCATCACATATTAATTTTATTAATCAATGTAAATTCATCGCATATTCTAATGTAAATTCATCAAATATCAATTCATCACATAGAAATATCAATTCATCACATAGAACCACACATTCGCTCGTAACCTCATATGTTTGATACATTCGCTTGAAAAAACATATTACACAAAAATCAACCGAATGTTTCACAATTTTTGGATTAACATCCTTCCGCACGGATAAAAATTTGATTCATCAAGGACACTCTCAATGCGTTTGATCCACGTAGAAAGATATGTGAATAACGAAATGGCGTCATATTGATTATAATCGGACGCGTCTTCAATATTGTCCATACCAATGATGTATTGCTTGCCCGATACAATAATGTCCATCTTTTCATTAGAAGGATCCTTCACATAAAAAACTTGTGCAACACGCTCAGCAAGGACCCATGGATCATCCTTGTGTCCAATTTTACTCCGTTCAGCACACGTAAATCCAAATTTATCCACCATGCTGTCTTTCACCCATTGGCATCTGAGAACAGGGATCTGAATGTTTAAACCATAGTCAAGTTCCCATATTTCTTGTATGAGCCCGTAGTAAGATTTCTTCTGCCCTATTGCGTTCAACGCTTCGACACGAACCCCACTGTTCTACGCTGAGCTTTTCCTGTCTTTGCTGTTTGTGTAAAAAGAATATCCGCCGATGTCATACCCTTGTCATGAGGTCATAAGGCTTGTTGGGCCAGCTGCAAGTCTTTCTATCGTTTTTTCCTTGAGTGATTCACCAGACGGTAGCTTTTGATCCTTCAATCATTGGGGAAAAGTGTGTTTCTGTTCTTTTGAAACCCAATCGTCGGATCGCCTAGGATTGCATGCTCTTATCTCGGAAGTGTGTTGCTCAATGTAGGGCGCAACAATGGCGAGTTGTTGAATAACACTATTGTGTGCATCTGATACCGCTTTGTAATCGTTTTCGTAAAAGCATTTCTTCCCACAGTACCCTTCCCAGATAACCTTCCATCATGTCAAGGCACCGGTATCCCAATGGTGTTGGTATTTTTCATATAATCTAGGCAACACTCGACAACCTCCTCAGTTGTGTAATCCTCTATCATCGAGCCCTCCAGATGAGCACGATTACAGACATACCCTTTCAGAACAGCCATGTATCGCTCGTATGCCCACATTTGATGTAGGTATAGAGGACCAAGTTCAATAATTTGAGGGACAATGTGTACAATGAGATGTTCCATCATGTCGAAGTACGATGGAGGAAAAAACATCTCTAGCTGGCAAGCTGTCTCGACTACGAATTTCTGAAGGGGTCCTAATTCTTCTGGATCAAAAACTTTCTGTGAAACTCGATTAAAAAAGTAGCACAACTTTGTTATCACTACCTTGGTGTGCACTGGTTTTACCGCCCTTATAGCGATAGGAAGGAATACCGTAAGCATCTTATGACAGTCGTGAGCGTTGTATCCGAGAATCGACAAATCTTTCATTACAAGTTTCCAGATATTCGATGAGAATCCAGTCGGCACTTTCAATCCACGAAGACATTTACGAGTTTTTTTCTTCTAGTGTCATTGAGTAGCATGCCGATGGAATCTCAATCTTACCATTCGTTAGCTCTATCAGGTGGAGATCTTTCCTTATGCCCAAATTGACCAGGTCGTTACGTGACTTCAATCCATCCTTTGTTTTACTAGGGATGTCAAGTAAAGTCCCGATGGTGCTGTCGAACATGTTTTTCTTGAGGTGCATGACATCAATGGCATAATGAATCTCCAGGTCTTTCCAGTACGTCAGGTACTTGAAAAAGATTGAATGTTTCTTGAAGGGTAGTGTGTTTTCTACCACTTCTTTGTTTCTCTTGCCTGAAGCTATCTTTCCCTTGCCGAACACAACCTTTATGTTCTTTATCAGCTTGAACACCGTGGAACCATCCTTTGCTTCGGGGGCAGTACCTTCCTCAATAGTTTGTCAAAACAAGGTAGCCATCGCACGATACCTATGCTTCTGTGGTAAGAAACGACGATGATGCATGTAAACTAACTTTTTTCATGAGATCAGGTATATGTACGATGTGTTGTCCAGACATATCAGACATCCGGTCTTTCCTTTAATCTGTCCGGAGAGGGAAAAATTGGCTGGTAGATCGTTTATAGTAACGAATATGATAGCACGCAGAGTAAAATACTCCTGATGGTACGCATCAAACAATCATAGACCCTCTTCCTGCATTTCTTGCATATCCTCCAATCAAAGGTTCAAGAAACACATCTAGGTCAATGTCAGGCTGTTTTGGCCCTTGTATAAGAATAGTCAACAAAATATACTTTCGTTTCTGACATAACCATGTCGGAAGGTTATACATGGTGAGCAAAATAGGCCAAGTGTTGTGCAAGCTGCTTAGGTCACCAACGGATTCATTTCATCCGTGCTCAACACAAACCTGACATTTCTCGGATCATTGCAAATTCTGGGTGCTTCGAATCAAAGTTTCTTCATTGTCGAGCATCGGCGAAATGTCGAATCATACCATTCGTCTTTCGACCCTCTTGATGCCATCTCATCAACTCGGCGTCGGTGGGGTTCGAGAACAATCGCTTCATGCGATTTTTCACTGGCAAGTACCACATCACCATGGCCAGAATCTTTTTTCCTGGCTCGACCAATGCATTTGGTTTGGCAACATCACTATCGGCGGCACTGTTATCCTTTTTTACCTACTCGCTCCACATGTTGGACACTTGTCCAAGTCAGCGTATTCCTTGTGATAATGTACACAGTGATTAATACATGCATGGATCTTTTCCACACCAAGTGATAATGGACATATCAGTTTCTTGGCTTGATAGGTGTTAGCTGGCAACAAGTTAGGCTTAGGAAGCATAGCTCTCAGGAGACCCATCAAGTCGTTGAAACTAGTATCAGACCATCCGTGCCTAGCCTTCAATCTAAGAAGTTCTAGCACCGACTGCAACACTGTATAATCCATGTCACATCCCTTTGATTGATTATACAAAAGATCTTTCGTTGATTTCTGCAACGCCTCCCAATTGTTTAAATCTCTTGCTTTCTCTGTTAGGACCTCTGGTTCAGCGTGCCGCAACATATCCTCAAGATCAAGATCAATATCAACCTCTCTATCGTCAAAACCAGAGCCGCCAAAATCACCCGTCATTTCACGGGACATGTCCTCAATTATAAAATTCTCTGCCTCGTTGAACCAAACATCAGGAATCTCTTCCAGAGGGGCGACTTCCCCGTGATAAGTCCAAACTATGTATTTCTCCACAAATCTACGCTGAATTATGTGTCCAAGAATTACATTCGGATCTTTCCACATCTTCTGATTCTTACAATCTACACAAGGACAAAAAATATCCTTCCTATTCTCCCTCAAAGTGTATGCCTTAGCCTTATCAATAAATGTTAATGCTTCTCTCATAAACACCGGATGAGTTCTCCGTGTCTCATACATCTATGTCCGATCCATCTAAAAAAATTCACAGCATAAATTAATATTATATTACCAGTGTTTTCTAAATAAACAAATTAAACTTAAATTCTACTTTAAAACTAAAACCTCATTCACAGCAAATAATAATACTGAGACAATATTAGTTACAAAAAAAGGTTCAATAAAAAACAAAATATTTAACCTACAAATTACAAAAATAGCTCAAAAAGATAATTCAAACAAGTTTAAATATCTTCGCATTCAACTAATTAAATTTTACAAAAATGAAAGCAAATGAAAGAGATGATCAAGCACGTTACCTTTTATATTGATTTCAATAGAAGATTTCAAGTCTAAAACCTTCCACCAAAATAAATTACCTATTTTTGGAGAGAGAAACCGAGTTAAAAAGTTCAAATATCTTTGCATTCAACCAATAAAAATTTTTAAAAATGGAAGCAAATGGAAGAGAAGATCAAGTATGGTATATTTTGTATTGATTTCAATTGAAGAATTCAAGTTAAAAATATTTTCCCCTATAATTGCCTTTTTTAGAGAGAAACACCATGTTAAATGTGGCACTGTCGGGTTGGGCAGCTGTTTTATGGTGCATCATCGTATACGGTCTACTTAACAGACCGCACGAGAAAATGCATTATCTCGTGCGGGTCCTTAAGTGGGCCGCACGAGATAATGCACCATTATCCCGTGCGGGCAGTTAGGTGGGCCGTACGGGATAATGCATTATCCCATGTGGTCCAACAGCCGGTCTTCTCGAGACTGGTTTTTTCAGGCGCGGTCACTTATGGTTCGCCTGAAAACTATTTAGGGTCTCATCCAGGAAAATCAAAGCTGCAGTAGTGAATGAGGAGCTTTCTTAAAAAAAGATCAAGCTGTTTAGAAAAGCAACACTTTGATTCCTAGAATACTAGAAGAAAATGGGCATATTTGTTGGTTAGAACCTGCAAAAGATGGGAGGGAGATTTGCAAAGAACAAAATAAAAAAACAGCCAATTCTAAAATATAAAAAAATCTAATTGATGTTTTTTAATGGGGAACTTTTCCTACGGTTTAATAGCTGGTTAAGCAACATATGGAACGGCATATGGAATTGATCTGTATACTTTTCAGTGATCGTGAAACGCGCTACGTATTATAATTTCCCGAAAATAAAAATCACATGCTCTCTTGGCGGTAATTTGAAGTTTGGAATATCCAGCTAAGAGCTAGTGATATTTGGCATATATAGAATCTGTCACTCCTTGCAAATACGACGCCACATTAGTTATATACTCTTTATTCTTTGAGAAAAGCCAGTCTATTCTACGCCATGAATTTGATGAGTGTCTTAAAAAACACCTGGAACTTTTAAACTGGATAATATTTAACCCTAAATTATTAAATATTAACTTCTCAACCTTGATCATATTTACAGTGGTTTTAAGCAATGTGGAAATGCATAACAAAGGTTGTCACCATTATTCTTAAATTAGCAAATGGCTTTCATGATTCAGGGGAAAAAAATACTTACATGTATTTAGAGTTTGAGTAGTACTATTGAAATATTTGATTATTAATTCTATTTAATCTAAAATTCATGTCAAAATAAAATTTATAATGTAGTACTCTCTCCTTCCCAAAATAAAACATAGCAATGTCTAGCGTTGTCGAAGAGTGGGAATAGGGGTTCCCTTTCTCTGGGTGCTCGAAGCGCTGTGGGCCCCACCAAGCCTTACAAGATCTACATTTTCAAGATTTCAAGAAAAGTATCAAGACCTATAAGATCTATATCTTCATTTAAAAAAAAGAACCAAGACCTACATCTTCAAGGTTTCAAAAAGAGAATCGAGACATATAAGATCTACATCTTTTAAGGTTTCAAAACAAATGTCAAAACCTACAAGATCTATGTCTTGTAGGTGTAGGGATGGTCACCGACATGTACCAGTGTCTCGTCTAAAGTCATGCCCATCATGAACTCCTTCACCAATATCTTCGAGAAGCTCATGCAATATAACAATGAAATCTACTTTTGACAATGGGAGCATGCTCGAGTGTGCGAGGTGCCCTGAGGACTCGGCTCGCCCTGAGGACATGGGATGACCCGAACACGGCAGCCAACCGGTGACAAGCTATTAATCCCTCGAGGCCCTGAGCTCTAATTAGGGCCTAGAGAATGCCCTGGGCATTCCTTGAAGGGGTTCACCCCATTAAGGAAAGCTGCTTGGATCTGATGATCACATTTAAACCATCTTTTTACATTACCTGTGGAGTGGCTCAAACTTAGCGTACAACTCATACATTACTTGGGAGACGTTACAGTGCATGTAACCCCTTACATGCCCACATCGCCTTGGAGAACACGAGGCATGCAACGTAGCACATCCTTAGCAACCATCCTCGGGACCCACCTCTGTTGACTACAACGACTGACGGGTGGGCCCGAAAACAATTGGAACAAAGACTTTTGACTTTTCTCTCCACTTGTCAGCTAGTAGGTGTGACTGTCATATCCGGCCGGCTGACTGGAAGGGATAGTTACAAGGCTAAGCATATCAAGTTTAGAGGAAGAGACCTTAGTCCTACATGCATGCAACGACATTGTGGACTCCCCTTCACGTATAAAAAAAGAATACATGCCATCGAGAAAAGGGTTTACACTCTCATCTAAGCTAGGTGAGCCAAACATCCAGTGAGCAAGGAACTTCTCCTCACTTAGCTTTTCTTTCTACATCACTTTGTAATTCCTCTTATCATCGATAGTCCACCACACATGAGTAGGTATTATGCATTCGTACAGTCTGACCCTGTATACTCGCTTGTGTTCATTCTTCTCGCGCACCAGGAATCCAAGCTTGAAACTTGCACCCCGACCGAACCTTCCTAGGGGGAGTGCCTAGCTTCCCCACTAGAGGAGTTTCGTACTCCAACAAACTTTTAAAATTTGTCTCATAGCCTACTCATCCATCTCAAACAATCACAATCATATTCAATTAACTTCTCTACTTACTTTCTCATCTTAACCGATCACAATCATCTTCCATTTAATTTTACTTATTTCTGTAATCACTATGTAAAACTCCGAAAATTCTTATATTTATATTTTGAGACATGGGAAATATGTTGGTTTATTTGTATAAAATAGTTTATGTAGTATTACTTTTAAGAGTAAACTCATGCTACCACGCGCCACACAACTAGACCATGGATTTAATTTTTCAGGTTCATGTACAGAGGAACGTAGCTTATTAATTATGAGTATTTGTTTTAAAGAAAACTTCGAGGTACTTCACTCCTTTCTTTCGCGAATACTTAACCGAGATTGATCGAAGTTTGGCTGGTACTTCTAATATGCATCATAAAAATGAACAGATCCAAATATAGGATATTAGTAAAGTTTTTCACCTGATTATAGGTGGCGATGCCACTTTTTATATTAAATTTATCAAAAATAATTTTGGTCAAATCCCAAGTATGAGTATTCAGAAAGGAAAAGGATATGATGTAGCCTTGTCATCGAACTAGCTGGGACATCATCACTGCTTCCGTTGTCAAGTTGTCAATGAGAAGAGAGCATTTTACCTTTCCAACAATAGTGTTAGTACTTCGATCACCTTTCTTTTTGATAGGTTGATCACCTTAATTAACATACGTGTCACAAGAAGAGTCCATTATATATATTCGAAGCGGTAGATTACTATGTACCCCTCAGTATGGGAGGATGTCAAATCAAACATGTGATACTCACCTAATCACCGTCATAGCTTCATTTCACTTTAAGAAAAATGGTAATCAAGAATATAATTTAGGGAGATCCAGAACCATATACCGAATAACAAAATAGCTAACAGGTTGATGTCAGTATGACTAGCATAATATAGATAATAAATAAATATCAGATCTGATATCTTCTCGTAGATATTAGATTCGGTACTTAATTACCATATGTATCTAATACCATATCTGATATCTAATTATCCTGTTGCATGATACCTTAGATATATATTAGATATAATATCTACTGTATCATGTAACATAATACTTAAGTATAAGATATTTTAGATATCAAATATAATATATCATAAGTATCAAATTTGATAACTAGGTATTAAACTGATGTCAATTATTTTATTGAAACGTTATATTTCTGAATAATTTATCTCTTTATTCTTGTTGGCCAGCCTTGCATTATACACGGTCCCATGATGACTACTACATTTTTGTTCTCTTCCCATGCTAGTGTTGATGCTACAATAGCGCACGTGCAATTATAGTTGAGATTATACAAATAGTGAATGGAAAAAAGAACATTATTTATTTCATTGCGCTCGCAACATGAACTAAAGTACCTAAATTTAATTTGGAAAGGGTAGACAAGTTCAAAACAACAATTAGGAGTGTCTCCAAAATAACAGACAATTTGCTCTTAGCTTAACATCGAACATATATAAACAAATTCATTAAGAATGTAAGATTGTCTCAATTAAATTAACTATACACGCTCCTATAAAATATTGATAAAATTATCTAGTTCTGGAAGGGTTGAAGGCTTCAAAGTGTTGCCGACATAAACAGAACAAACCTTCTGTTTGTTTGTTCTCAGATTAAGTTGATCTGCTCCTGAATCAAAGCTACTACCATTGGAGCAGGACATGTGTAAAGTCAGCAAGTTTGGTCAGACAAAGTACCAATAATACTACACATTATTAGCAGTATCTGTGTCTAGGTTCTATGAACTGAACTAATTATAAAATCTTCCATTCTTAAGTCTTTCTTACAACATATGTCTAGAGATTAATCTGTTAAGAAATAGTGAGAGATAAATTTTGTAGTTTCATGGTAAATTCTATGGTAAATCCAGTCTCCTGAAGTTTCCGTTCTCTATATATCCACAAGAATATACACCATCAAAGAGTACTTAGACTCCAAGTTTTATACGTAAAATACATAAAAAACAACAAAAAAACAAAAAAAACTAAGAAAACTAAGCTTCGCTCATCCTACATCTCGTTTCAATCTTGCTTTTTTTTTTGTTATGCAGGAGCAACCGTCACACTACTCTCGTTTAGTTAGAAACTTTCATGTCAGAGAATTGTTCTGGCAAAGATAGAAATTTTTTTGCCCGATCAACCCTACTACACAAAAGTGCACTGAGGTGATCTCGAGAAGCATCTCAAACTCCAGTAAACCCTCGTGATAAAAAAGATACGGTGGATGAATTTTACAGTATAGCTTAAGTTGTTTTTCAGAAACACTGCCATGGTGCTGGAATTTTACATGTAGACTAATACGATAAAATTGAAGAAATGACCCACCAAAACACAAAATGTAGTGAAAATTTGATAACTATGATAGTGCACTGTTTGCTGGTCAAAGGAAAGGAATATGATGGGACAAGAGTGTCTTGGTCAGCAGTTTTTGAATTAATGTGTGTGCATTTCAGAGTTGCAGATATGCTTAGGCATCATGGAGAAGGTGAGAAAGGAACAAATCTTTTCTTTTCATTCATCCTCTTTTAGGAGTAAAGGAGATACATCATGCAGAGTATATGCTATACACGTGTTAGTGTTGTGTTGGACATATATGAAATATATTCTAGTGGTGTTCTTCCACTCTTGGACCCCCATTTTTTAAATTTTTCAATTTGAACAAAATATGTGCAAATTAAATGGTACAGTTTTTCTGATCCAAAGTGGCCAATTATGGTTGGAATGTCACTAGCCGGTTTGCTGGCCCGTTTATGTAATGGATGATGGATCTATGCGAAATGTCTCGATATGAAAGAAATTGTCAGGGTTAATATGCTAATATCACCAAAAAAAATGATGGAATGGCATATTCCATATCTTAGAACTTTTTACAAAGAATTGTGCAGGATTTCCACATGAATTAGTTCAATTCAAATAAAACAATTCTAAAAATCCAACATTTCAAAACAGGTCGTATAATTAAAATTATCCCATGTCCTGCGGAAGCAATAAACAGAGCTTAGCTCTCTCCCCTGAACCCAATTAATCTCACCAACAGTTCTGCAACTGAGTTACTATTATCACTTATCTCCGATTTCGTAATTACGTTTTAGACATGATCTACAAAATATATTTTTAACTATATTTCTATAACTATCTATAAAGCATATAAAGCAAGTAGTGTTTTTATCCAAATTTTGTTTTGTTTGGCTATTTTGCAGAAAACCCTTTAAGTTTTTTTAAATTAACCCGCATTCCACCTGGCTAATTTAAAAAAACTTAGTTAAAGAAAAAAGGAGTTATTTTGCAGAAAACCCTTTGAGTGTTTATAAAATCAACCCACAGTCCCAATGCTGAAAAGAAAGGAAGAGCTTGGATAATAAAAAAGACCTCCTGTGTCCTTCTCTTCCGTCCCTACCCACGCCGCGCCCCGCGTCGCGTCTGCTCCCCTCCCTCCCGTCGCCACTCGGAGCTCCCGGGCCGCCGCCTGAACCTTCGCCCTCCGCCTGTTTTCCTCCCTACGTCGTCGTCCCATTGCAACGCACGGGTAATTTGCTAGTATATTATAATATATCTAATAAATAAATATATTATATATTTTTGTTTTTATTATAGTACTTTGTAAGACAAATTTATATGTGTTGTTGTAGTGCTTTTAAACTAATCTTTTTGATAGTTAAAGTTATACTTACAAATTTATATGTGTTGTTGTAGTGCTTTTAAACTAATCTTTTTGATAGTTAAAGTTATAAAAGTTTGATGTCAAATTTATTCAAAGTATAAAGAATTATAAAACTGGAGGGAATATCCCTGTAGAAGACTTTGCTTTCATTTAAAAAAACGAAAAACCAATGGAATTAAGGAGGCCAATATTCACAGTAATATTCAGAGCACTGCGCTAGACAACTAGTGTGAGCTAGTATCAGAGAACCTGTGGCAAACACATCAAGCCGTCAAAGCAACCGTGACGACCGAGCTGGTACGGCAGAAAACGGCAAAAATTTATAGCAAAAAAACCAACTTGAAAGTGAGTGACAACCACCTGACCGTGAAAAGAAACAAAACAGTTAAAGTCAGACCTCTCGTCATCCCACAGGATTCTGGCACCGGCAGATGATTGATCGCCTTGCAAACAGCACCCCTGACTGGTCAAAAACGAAGAACAGATGAAGAACCAAACAAAATATTACTCAAGGGCATTGATCTCATGCCAAAATACGAGACAATGTTTCGATGAAGACGGCTGAAAAAATATCATGCATTTCGAGCTATATTTTGAAAGGCATCACCACTGAAATTCATGGTTTTGGTCACTGTCTTCCTCGTTCACCTTCTGAATTTTACTAGTACTGTACCAATAGGCCAATTCATTAACATGTACTGTACCATTCATCACGCTCACCATGAATTTTAGGAAGCAACTAAAGCAAATGAGAACATTGTTGCTGCATGGTTTTGAGACGATGGGAGATCAACATCTGAATATCCAATTATCCTCTAACAGCAATCAAGCGACTCAGCGCAGGACATATTTTCTTTTATTAAGTTTCACACATCTTCCCCCATATGTTGGCATGGAACAGGAACCAAACTGGAATCCAGTTGGTACCGCAGTTTTTGTACATTTTCCAGTATGCCAAGCTACCAGTCATCCACATGATGGAGTTAAATTAAGAATGATTCTGCTGCCTCTGTATAATCCGCACGATGAACTACAGAAGTTAGTAAAATGCCATGTTGTATGTGAGCTTCCGCTTGTGCTGCTTCTCAAATGTAATAATCAGGTCATCAATAATTTCCTCCCAACCATCATCTGCCCCTTCAAGCTGAAAAGGAATCAATAGATGAATTAACTTCTCGTGGTTCACCAACAACATGCAGAACTACATTAGCTCATTTCAAATATTTCAATAGTCCCACTTTACAGAAGTGAATGCTTTTACCAGTCTAGCCCGCATAAACTAAGGTAAAAAAATATTGTAGTAGGAACTACTGAAGAGAAGCATAATGGGAAAACAATAGTAATATATACATCAAATTCTACTTTCATACACCGGATTGCTAGTGTGCAGATTGATGTCAAAATCCATTTACAACATAATCATACCATCAAATTAGTAATATGCAGATATTATGTAACACATTCAAGAAACAGATGTGGAAATCATACAGGCCCAAGGAAGCAAAGAAGAATCATATAACGTTAATTGTTTTCGGAGAGTACATCACACAAAAAAACATCAAAATACACCTCATCATCTTTTATGAAATGGAAAGTTCATTATGCTTAGTGTTAGGCTTGTTCCATACATGGCTTTCACCGCAATGAGAATATTAATGGGGACTTTTTCTATGTTATTTTAGAGCAACTTGGAGGTGTCAAAGTTCATTAAGTAACTATATAAGTGATTGACCATCTAAATTTATAAGGAAACAAGGTACCCTGCCTTTATTCCTAGAACACACTCGATTTTGGAAAAAAAAATAGGTACCAGCGATTTTGTCAACTTTCCAACAGAATAGAAAAAAAGTAGCTGTTGTCTTTTTATGGGAGGAAGCAATGCAAAACACACAAGGGTCAAGGATCGAACCCAGTGGGCAATGCAAATAGGTCCCAGCTAACCAACAGAGCTATCTTTTTTAATAAAAGGAACAAAAGGAACAGTTTGGAGGAACTAGCTATCTTTCTTAATAGGGAGAAACAACCATAAACAGGAAACACCTGGGTCAGGAGTCAAACATGGCTGGGCCTCGTTTGAGAAACATAGCTATCCAACTGAGAGGTGGCCATTTCTCACTTTCCAAGAGATCGTCAAAAGATTGGAATGAAGATGTTTGACTGAAAAGGTAATAATATGCAAGCATTTAATATTCTACAAACACAAATTTGAGCATGTCAATCCACAACAATCACATTCATAGAAGCATAGAACTCCGCAAACACAATTATATGCACTGAGGATAATAAGGGAATTCAATCGGGCTTGTCCAATAGGAGGTTTGCTGGAATCAGGTGGGGAGTTGGATCTATCTGTATGCCCAGTTGGCAGATAAGATGCAAGAAAACGAGGACACATGTCCTATGATTTGAAGGGAGCAAGAGGATGTTATTGAAGGCCAAATTTGTTGCCGATGTGGAAAAAAGGAATCCAACCTATTGGCAGAATATTCCTGATGTGGCAGTGAACCACTTACATGAAGCCCTTTGAGCATACGAAGGCACCCTTTAATGCCAACAATTTCAATCCTAGCTACTAGATTCGCCACACACCACAGTGAACTGTCTTGTCGGACTTATCAGACCTGAACTTTTGTAGGTTATGGACTTTGTGTTTGCAATGTAAAATTGGCTGAAAAGTAGTAAACTTCAAACCAATCCTTGTATGTGTTGATCCTAGCACCTAAACGCTGTGATTTGGGCTTCATCGTTATCTTCACCTTAAGTAGAATTTGGGTCTCCCCGATATATATCTTTCTCAACTGAAACCGTGCATGTGTTGTAGCTCACCCTTGTGAAAATTAGTGAGTAAGACGCAGGTACATAGTCCGTGTAAGAAATTTGTGCCATATGTGTTTGTACTGCATGATGTGAGATGTAACCAACTAGAGACAATTCACAACCCTGAATGTGGGGTATTAATTTGCATGTGTTCCCTGTTCTAGATATAATCCACTACCCCTCAATATTGGGGTATTGATTTACATGTGCTTCCCAATCTAGAGACTGCGAATGAAGTTCACTACATAAGGCTATGCTAGTAGCGCATCCAGAAAATTGGGGATGGGAGTGGCTAGCTTGCGAGTGTTAAGATCTTGGTAGGCTCCCAAGTTGATTAGTAATGCACCATTGTGTTACAAATGTAGTGTGTAGGAGATGCTATTTTGTTCTGGAAAATTGACAAAAAAGACATAAAGATTAGCATTAGTCTGTTTGTTTTATCTAACACTGCTTTCTAATTTTGGACTTGACGCATACAAGGACCCCAGCACAACCTGTCTAGCATGTGTTGGTCCAAGAGGCTGGGCTGCTGAACATAAATCACTTCATTAATATCAGTAGCAACCAAAACATTTACATTTCATTGCTGAACAACAAGATTAACCAGATCAATGAGTAACCACTTAATCGAAGGATAGCTTTATAATGTTATGGTACTTATACCTTCTGACACAAATCTAAAGCAAGCTTTGCACCAACACCAGCTTCTTCATGGTTATCTTTCACATCCATATTGATTATCAGCGCATTCTTTAGCATCCTTTGCTCACGGTTATGCATATCTGCAGCAAAAAGAACATACTAGCCATCTTAGTGAATGACTACACAGCCATGTAAATAATATATGGATACAACTGTTACTGACTGATGCATTTGATAGACCGAAAAATCATGCCCACGTTGTTAATCGTTATCAGTTGATTACCATCGACGATTAAGTCGAAGACCCTCTCCTCAAAGCTGAATATCACATCAAACAGCCCATCGCCGGCATTGTCCTGCCACCTCTGCGGCGCCAGCTTGACTGAGGTGTTCCTCTTCAGCATTGGCAGCAGGCCGTTCCTCTTGTACCTGAATGGCACACCACATAATGCATTAAGAAGAAATTTTTTTTGCCATTTCCGCAAATCAACAAGGATCACATATCGCAAAATCAAATTTTATCAAGAATTATCCAAGGAACTAACAAATTTCGAACAAAACCCCCCAAATTGCAAGACAACGCTACCTGTTTCCATCAAGACCATCCTAGATTTCCCTAAATACCCATCAAATCCCCACGAATATCTCATACATGTGAAATCGACTCCGAAAAAGAGATCCAGCCATGTCCAGGGTCATCACCAAGAACCCCCCCGGAAAGAACACAGTAGCACAAAAGGGGAAAAAAGAGCAGTAGGACGGACAGGTCGGGGTCCTTGCGGCGGAGGTCGTCGTAGATGACGTTGTAGGGGGTGCCGAAGTCGTAGACGTTGGGCTCGTGGAGGGAGGGGCCGGGGAGCTTGACGTGGGTGCCGGTGCCGTAGGAGGCCACGTCCAGCCCCGCGCGGCCCAGCAGCGAGTGCGCCTCCATGCTCCGGTTCATGTTCGACGAGCACACCATCGCGAACCTCATCTTCCTCTTCGCCTCCATGCCCATCCGCGACCTCCGCCGCCTCGCCGCTGGCAAGGTAGGGTCAGCTCGCCGCCGGCGCTGCTCCGACCGAGCTCGCCTGCGAGGTGAGGCGGCGATTGCTGCTATGATGTGGGGGCTGTCCGCTTTGAGATTCGTGTATGAAGGGAGTGAATGGACTGGATGGCTTGGAGTTAGGACGTGTAGAGCTTTGGGCTAGCCTGGGCCAGTTCAGTCCACTAAAATACTGTTTTGGGCCTAGTATAATCATGTTAACTTGAGCTTAGGTTTTATTATTTTTTATGGTGAGTTTGATAAGTCCTAAAAATGATAAAACTAGAAAAAAAAACTTTGAGCTATGGCTGATAAGTAAAAAATGAATGAAAAAAACTTTTTTCTTTCTCTTTTTTAATAAATGATGCTATTGACATTTTAAAATATGTTTGACTATTTATTTTATTTAAAAAATATATAATTATTATTTATTTTACTGTGAATTGATTTACCATCAAATTTTATTTGAATATGACTTAACTTTTTATACTCATATAAATTTTTTACAATAAAACGAATGGTCAAATGTTTATCAAAATGTTAATGGTGTTAATGGTGTCATGGATTAAAAAGAAGATAATATATAAATTTTCCATATCTTTATTATTAGTGGCTTAAAGTGGCTTAAAGGTTAAGGATGAAAAATAGATTATAATGAAATAACCCGAAAATCAATAAGTTTTAAATTCAAATGTAGTTGCGATTAATAAGAAAAAATAGACGATGAGACCGTCACGAGAGATTAGGAATGAAGAATGAGGTATAACCGTATAATCACATGAAAAAATTTCTCCATGATAGGACTCAGTACGACAAAATGGCCAATATAGTATAAATAATATAGTATAAATATAGTATAGAACTTCAAACTATCTTCTTAGCATAATCTATAACTATCTATAAAGTAAAACTATCTATAAAGTAAGTAGTGTTTTCTTCCAAATTTTGTTTTTTCTGACTGTTTTACAGAAAACTCCTTGAGTTTTTTTGAAATTAACCCCAATTCGCCTGGCTATTTTAAAAAACCAGTTAAAAAAGAAAAAAGAGTTATTTTGCAGAAAACTCCTTGAGTGTTTATAAAATTAACCCGTTGTCCCAATGCTGAAAAGAAAAAGATGGCTTGGATGGAAAAAAAACCTCCTCCGTCTATTTCTTCTGTCCCCATCCACGCGGCGCCCCGCGCTGCGCCTGCGTCCCTCCCTCTCATCAGCGCTCGGAGCTCCCGCGTCGCCGCCTGGACCTTCGCTCTCCGCCTGCTTTCCTCCCTGCGTTGTCGTCCCGTTGTAATGCACAGGCTTTTTGCTAGTAAGAACTAGATACATTTATAATTTTACTTTTGCCGATCAAAATCTATAATGTTTTACATACACCATATAAAATCAACAAAAAAATGTGTGTTATTAATAATTAATACTATCTTCGTTTTTAACATAGAATACTGTTTACTTTTTATATTATGAACATTTATTTTATTTAAAAAAATTTAAGTAAATATTTTTTATTTTATGTTGGTTAGTTTATAAAAAACTAGTAAATATGCCCGTGCGTTGCAACGGACGCCATTTATTTTATCATAATTCATTGGGACTGCGGGTTAATTTTATAAACACTGTTGATGAGAAAAATTTTCTCACGTGCTTGCCTGGGAGATCTGCTCAACTCCAGTGCAGGTCCGTCCTTGGCTACCTTTGATGAACTAGGCGTGCCAGTTGGTTTGATTTGCTAACCAACAAGAAATAAACATATACATGTGTTAAGGATAATGTTAGATCCTACCGGATCGGTTCAGGGAACCAACTTACATATAATTGTTATCCCAAAGCACATTTAAACTAAGTGATTGGGATATATCGGCTATGCCGAGACAGTATAAACCACTTAATCTAAATATTCGTCAGGATAGTAAATATATGCATTTATAACCTAGCCGATGTTGTAGATCTAACGTGAATCAGCTAGTATTCCGATACATCTTATGAAAAGATATTAATCTAACCTAAATGCGTTAAACCTAGATCAATCGGCTATCGGCTGATACCAACAGATTGATACCGGCTTGGCATTTAACCAGATTGAGATCTTAATATAAGAGACAACTTTAATATATCTAATAGTAAATAATGCTAAAAGATAATTAAAACAGATAAGGCTGGCTGAAACCCCGGCACTATCTCTAATAAACATCTAGCCGAATAGATCTCAATAATTCTAAGAGCGACTTAATAGGTCATGGTGATGCAGCATTAAGTAAAAAAAATACTAGATCTATATGAACCGATGTAAACCCCTAGAGACGGTGGATAAAACATATAAACTAGTTCAACATCTAGATCTAGCTCTATCAGCTATTGTCTCCCGAGAGAAACGAGCCGATGACAAGATAGATCTAGACATTGATCCAGATTATATGTCGTATATGATAAATTACGCAGTCTATAACATCAGATCTAGAGTATCATAACGATGTAAGCACTAGATTCAATGGTATAAACTACTAATGACAAATGTTTACCTTATTCGGGGGTCGAGATTGATGCAGCCCGAAGCGGGATCAAAAACTCGTCTAAAAGAAAATAAAGAGGAGATACGCCGAATTGATTTGTGTTATGATTGTCTTCTTTTTATAGGAGGTCTCGGGTCCTATTTATACCCAAGTACAATAAAGTCCGTGTAGAACATGATTTCTATCTATCTACTGTACACGGTACGACAATATTCCGGGACGTAGTCCCATGCCACGTTACAAAAGGAATATCTATATAAATCCCTATTTTACAGATACAATTGTCGTTACAGGACTCTATCCATAGATGGCAATATCTTAACGAACATTTGGAAACCGAATCTTCCTTTTATCTTCAAACTTATTCATCGGAAACGGTTCCATCTTGTTCTCGAATCGGAATCGGCTATCGGCTGTCCCTATCCGATTCGGCCTCACCGACCGGTCTCCCACCGATTTGATTGTGGTCGATGTGGCCTCTGTTTCTCCGCAGATCACTTTTCCGATCCGATTTCGCTTCAATTCCGACCTTGAACTTAGGGATTTGGTTACCAAATTTGGTCGTTAACACATGCCCCCCAAGTCCGTGATAAGATAATATCGTGGATTTGCCGCTTTTTTAAATTCACGCGTGACTTTCGTCCTATTCCGTTTTGGCTATAAAAAACTCTTTAAATATTGCCCGCCCGGCGCCGAAACAAGCCACGCTGTCACTTTTATTCCTGCGAACCGGCGAACCCTCGGCGATTCCCGCGAACCGGCGTAACCCCTTCGACGATCTCCCGTGGCGCGATCCCCTTCACCAATGGCATCCTCAAGCACCCGCGCCGACGCCCCTCAACAGTGTACCCCGAGGTAAGTCTCGTTGGCCATAGCTCTTTTCCTTCCGCGATTCAATCTTTTCGCTTTTTGTGATTCCTTCGTTCTTTCCTGCAACCTGTAGCACCTTTCGCATCAAATCGCCATTCAAGATCTTGTTCATCCCAACCAATATCTGTTAGGGCCGATCAGCAACCTAGACCCAAGTGAACTTATCAACGTCGAAACCGATCGGATCCCCTATAGGTTCTCAACCCCAGATCTAGCATACTAGATCAGCGCCTTCAAATCTTGGCCCTCAACGGACAAATCCTGACCAGCATGGTACCTTAGAATGTCGGCTAGGATGCAAACCCACTGGATCGAGCTTGGCATAAGCCAATGCCTAGAACTGACAATAGCCGACATGCCTAAGGACGAACCCCTCCTATCGGCTGCGAGTTACTTCTGATCCGACACCCTCAACACCTTCTTGTTTAGGCAAGGACCGATGACCCCAACACTCCTGGACGTAGCAATGATCATCGGACTAGACATAATATCCACAGCCGATCCCAACGGCCTCCAAGTAAAATGCCATCACAACTTCAATACCAAAAGCATAGGGGGCTGGAGCGGCTTCATAGCAATGAACATGAAGGATGGGCCGATCTCCGATAAGGAACACGCAACTTTTCTCCTAATGTGGCTAGAAAAGTTTGTCTTTTGCGGATCAAGCTGCGGACCAACCAGCAATTGGCAGCATATAGTCGAAGCCCTAGTGAGCAAGAAGAAGATCCCTCTGGGAAAGTATTTGCTCGGCTATGTATATCAGATGTTGAGCAACACATTGGCTAGGCTGGCTTCAAAACAAGCTATCAACACAGGGGGGCCCTGGTGGCTACTACAACTCTGGCTCAATCTTCACCTCTACCAGGTCGCTGAAAGGCCGCCCCCACTTGAAGCCGATTTCCCCTTGCTCGAGCCACGAGTCGAAGATGATGAAGAGAAAACGACTCGGCGGTGCATGTCATATGGGGAGGCAGCTGCCACTTATCCCGGATCTAAGTTAACAGCCGACCACTTCAAGAATTGGTCCGATAATCTATATAGTGGCTTTCCAAACACCTCGAAGATCTGGTTTGCCTTCGAAAACTTTGATAAATTTGAACAACCAGATGATCTTCAGCTAGACGAGCTCAATTCTGAAGAATATTTAAAGCCAAGGGAAATCCATGTAACAGCCATCACTCCCTATATCCTCCCTGTCGGCATCCATCAAGGACGTAATGTCACCAAAACTTATGAATTCTACCATCCAATGGTAGTTGCAAGGCAGTTCGGACTGAGTCAACTGTTGATTGGTCTTTATTATGCCGACAAGATCCAAGCCAGAGGAAAAATTGAAGGCAGTATCATGATGCATCAGTTGTTACGCATCCCTGGTCCCCTCTTGGGCAGCATCAACAAGATTGACTTGGAGGTGACCAGGACAGCTACCTTCAGTCGATGGTGGAATGAATGGAAACAACATCTGTTCCACCAATTGGCTTCGATGTACCTGACAATCGTCGACCCTGACTTGGTCCCCTCGGTGAGTATTTTGTCTTTTAATCCTTTTCTTCATCGGCTATCACTTGTGTCCTCAACTGATCGCATCTTATTCCTTTGCAGACAATTGACGACTCCCCTCCGCATACCAGCAACACAGGAGTAGTCATCCTCTACGCTCGTGGCATCCTTCCCAACGGCTGTGGTCTGGCACCATCCATCATCGGCCACAATGCGCCGAAGGTGGGCACGCTCCTTCACGACCAAACTCGTGAACCACTTCAACGGCCGAAGAGGGCAAAACCGTCGGCTGTTGCCACCCATGCTGCCGAACGAAAGAAAAGAGCTTCGAAGAAACCAAAACGAGCTCCAGCCGACGACCTCTCCCCAATCGATCCAGATGTGGACGTCTTCTTGGACGATGAGGTCAGAGCCGAAGAAATGGATAAAGCTGTTCATGAAGCCACAACCGACACCAGCTCTTTGGAAAAGTATGCTCAGACAACGTCGGCGGGGGAGCAATCGACTCAGAAAACCCCAAGTCCTCCAAAGCGGGCTGCTCGTCCGACGCCAGTAAGCAGCTCTCCTTGCTCAATCTTTCAACAACTTCATCCGCATTTTCTCACCGTCCTTGTTGCATCGGCAGAGGAAGAAAGTGGTCACTAGGCCGAGAAAGGCTCCTCCTTCGGTAAGCTCTTAGCTATTGTATTTTCCTTGTTAACCAGCCGATTCTTGAACTAACTCTTTTTCAGCCTCCACGCGCTCCGACACCTGCCCCCCAAATCTCAAGCGAGCACACTCTATCAGCTGCAGGTGGCAAAAACGCTGATGACGAAGCTACATCAGCCCCAGCAATCCAAGTAAATACTATAATTGTCTTCTTCGCAATCGGCCTTATGATTTCTACCCTTGTTATAATTGTTCCTTGTTCTGCAGAGCGTAGCCGATCTCCTAGGTTTCGACTTGTGTGAGTTCGTCGATCCGGACGAGGATGCTGGCAAGGCCATGGTGCTGCTCGACGAAGATCTAAGGGCCTCGCTGGCCGACAACGCTAATCGACTGGAGAGTTTCCTGGATGCACTGGTGGCCGATTGCGGCTCTGTCCGTAACCGGTTTGAAGAAATTCAAGCCAGGCTCCTAGACGATCTAGCCGACACCATCGCACCAGCAACCTTTCTCGAGGCACATCGTCACAAATACGAAAGGGCAAAGCAGCGGATAGCCGACCGCCGAGAAAACAAGTCATTGGCAGCTATGATCAAGGTCAATCAAGAAGAGATCAAGGCAGAGAAGGCAGTGTTCGACACTCTAAAGACAGAGCCGATTGCCCAACTTGATCGACTTCACGCGCGCCGGGATGAACTGGTGGCCGAACTCGTCAAGACTAAAATTGAAATCCAACTACAAGAAGAACGAGTGGCCAGCCTGTCAAAAGAAATCGAAGATCAACGAGCAAAGATCAAGGCGACCGTGTCCCACTTAACAGACTTGACAAAGGCGGTGAAACCGATGGCCGAGACTGATGCAGCCGATGCCAAGGCGGTCGAAGAGATTGATGAGATTCGCCACAAGGCGATATCGGCTATCGCTAACTTCCTGAAGTGTTAAGCCGATTGTAATTTCCAACTAAGACATCCTTGTAACTCAAACTCTCTATGCATTTTGTAATCGGCTTAAACTTCTTCTGTGACCGGCTGGTTGCAACTTAATCCTTGTTTAATGCCATTCACATGTATGCTTGCCGATTACTTCAAACTTGCTTGAAAGCTTCAAAAATTTTTAAAAGTTCGCTCTGCCTTCTTGATATCATATTGTATTGTATATGCCACCTAATTTTGTTGATGGTGTTCCTAGCATTAACAAAATTATCAAATCAAATATCTTGTCGTTGTCAGCTAGGTTGAGCCGATGTAGAAAAATTAGGGGAAACTTGGCGTAAAAACGTCCTAAAGGCGATGCGTGCGTCACAACGCATCGGCTAACATGACTCGGCACAAACATAGCCAAATCACGAATTGATACACACACTTGGATAATACTTCTTTAGATATTTGTCATTCAGAGCCCTTCCGAATACCTCTCCATCCAATCCTTCTAGCATATAGGCTCCTTTGGAGACACATTTTTGGATCTTGAAAGGTCCCTCCCAATTTGGTGACCACTTGCCGAATTTATTATCCCTTGATCCAATCGGCAATATCAACTTCCAAACGAGTTCACCCTCTTCAAAAAAACTTAGGCACAACCTTCTTGTTATAATGACGGGCTACTCATTCCTTTATCTCTTGTTACCTTTTCCAAGGCCCTCATGTGTGACAACACTAGATCTTCTGATTCATCTACCATCAGGTTGTAGTAATCGTCGGCTGTAAGCTGATCTTATAACTGAATCCTTTTTGAGCCGATGATGTTTTTCCATGGCAGGACTGTTTCATGTCCATAGACCAGTTTATATGGAGGCACTTGGATTGATCCGTGGCAAGCCATCCGATAGGCCCAAAGTGATTCGGCTAATCGTTTGTGCCATTGCTTAGGATATTCAGCGATCTTCCTCTTTATCAGCTTGATTAGACTCTTATTTGAGACCTCTGCCTGTCCGTTAGCCTGAGCATAATACGACGAAGAATTGAGCAACTTGATGCCCATGCCATCGGCAAACTGAACAAAGTCGTCCGATATGAAGATTGATCCCTGATTTGTTGTTATTGTCTGAGGGACGCCGAATCGGTATATAATGTGCTCCTTAACAAACTCGATTGCGTCCTTTGAATCAACCTTTTTTAAAGGAATTGCTTCCACCCATTTTGTGAAATAGTCTGTTGCCACCAATATGAATTTATGTCCCTTGCTCGAGGGTGGATTGATCTGGCCGATCATGTCGATTTCCCAACCTCTTAACAACCAAGGCTTGATAATTGGGTTCATAACCGATGCTGGTGCCCTTTGTATAGCTCCAAACTTCTGACAATCCTGGTAGCCCTTGTAGTACTTGAAACAATCCTCCAGCATTGTCGACCAAAAATACTCTGCTCTTTGAAGTAGCTATTTCATCTTGTGAGCCGATTGATGCGTGCCACAGATTCCTTCATGCACCTCTCCGATAGCTACCTTGGCTTGATCGGCACTGAGACACTTGAGCAGCACTCCATCAATCATCCGATAGTATAAATCTTCATCGAGCAAGACATATCTCAAAACCTTGTAGCATAATTTTCATGAAGCCGACTGAGAGGGTGTTAACACTGAAATTTGGTAATCAAATCCCCAAGTCTGTAAAGGCGAAGCAGAGTCGGATCGGCTGGAAACAGGCGTCGCATCGGCTGAAGAGTGATCGGCTGAGAGGCCAATCGGCTAAGGTTGGATCGGACAGGGGTAGCCGATAGCCGATTCCAGGTCCGGAAGAGATGAAACCGTTTCTGATGCAGCAGATTGAAGATAAATAGAAGATTCGGTTGTTAATTACGCGTTAAACGATATTGCCACTTATGGATAGTCTTGTAACGGCAATTGTATCTGTAATTTAGGGATTTGTTTAAACTGTTAGTCGTAACACGGCGTGGGTCCTGCTCTGGATAATGTTGTGTTTTAAATAGTAGTTTAGATAGAGTTCGGGGTTTGTATATATAATTGTATCTTGGGTATAAATAGGACCCGAGACCCCCTGTAAATATTCAGAAAAACACAATCAATCAAACCTTCGGCGCATCGCCAACCTTTTCTTCAGACGAGCACTTTGTTTGGCTACGGGCTGCATCGTTTCGATCCCCAGATCTAGTTAAATGCTTGTCAATAGTGGTATGATCTACTGCTTCTAGTGCTTCCATCGTAATGACACATTAGAATTAGGAGTTTATACTGCACTATTTATCATATAGCACATATAAATTAGATCAATGTTTAGATCTATCCTGCCATTGGCCAGTTCTATCAAGAGCTTGCAGCCGATAGGGCTAGATCTAAAGGTTGGCTGGTTTATATGCGGTATCCACCGTCTCGGGAGGTATAAATCGGCTACAACAGATCAGGTTTTTCTTTTTATACTTAATGCTGCATCGGGTTCGAACTATTAAGTCAACTTTAGAACTATCAATGATCTGTTCGGCTGGGATTTATATTGTTCAGAGACAGTGTCGGGGTTTCAGCCGGCCTTATCTGCCCTGATATGTTTCTTTTAATATATTTATTATTAGATTTATATAAGGACTGCCTCTTATGTTAAGATCGCATTCTTGTCAGACGT
Source organism: Oryza australiensis (assembly GCA_019925245.2). Classification (NCBI taxonomy): domain Eukaryota; kingdom Viridiplantae; phylum Streptophyta; class Magnoliopsida; order Poales; family Poaceae; genus Oryza; species Oryza australiensis. The sequence goes on along the minus strand of JAIFGZ020000583.1, from coordinate 857,797 downwards.
CACCAGCCGAGATAGGCCTACCTTCAATAGCCGATGGTCGATTTCCAGGCTACGCATCCGTTTCAAGAATGATATCTTTCTATAAGATTCATCGGAGTACTAGCCGATCCATTGTTAGCTTTCCAAGATCGGCTAGGTTATCGATTCATATATTTATTATTCTTTGCTGTATTTGGGTTAAGCGGCCGATGTCGTTTCGATAGCCGATCCATTCCACTCACTCGGCTTAAATATAGTTTAGAATAGCATTTATATGTTTATGGATTCCCTCAGCCGATCCAGTGGGGATCTAACTTAACACTTAACGCATATTTCCTTGTTTTTCTTGTTGATTAACAGATCAAATCAATTGACATGCCCTGCACCGAACAGGCAGCTGAGAAGGACCTGCACTGGAGTTAAGCACATCTCCGAGCCGCGCGTGAGAGAAATTTCTCATCAACACGCTTCTTGGCACGCCGGTGGGACTTTCTTTGTCGACTCGACTCGGACGCATAGATTCAGCCGGCAAGATGGTTGACTCCAAGAGCCCCAACATTTCCCAGACAACATTGTGCCCGTGAAGATGGAACAGCTTATCTACCGAACAGAGCCGATTATAAGAAGATGGTCGAAGAACTCCAGGCTAACTATTTGCAGTCTTTCACCCAAACAATATCTGGGGTTGTGCATCAGAAGTATAAGTTTAGCATGAACGACACTAAGGTATCCTCCTTTGGTGAGACAAAAGGCAAACAGAAGGTGGAGGAGCCGACCCAGGTACAGGATGATCCGGATGTATACTCTCTACAAGATCGGATTGACTCAGCCGTTCACCACGCATTGGTCAACCAATATAGCATCTTGGTTAACACTCTCAATAACATGATCGCTACTGTGGTCGACGCCAAGATAGCCGACCAGCTGCAACAGGGGCCGACGTACTTCACAGACGGCCAATTTCCTGGTTACAGGACGCTGGTCACGCAGAATCGGCCGATCCCATCGCTAGCGCAACAAGGGCCATCGGGAGGAGTCCTCGGTCGGCCAAATCCAGTGAATCGTCTATAAGGCCGGCGACACTATGCTGAACCGACAATAGCCACGCCTCATGATCGATTGCCAATATGTTCAATGACAATCGGCAGTTAGAGCCGATTGATCCAGATAGACGGTGCAACGCCGATGGCCGACAGCTGTTTCCAGTACCGCCAACACCACCACCGGCACCTTGGCCACCTCCTGCTGATCACCACTACCAGTACCAAGGGGGCCGCCAAGATCATCATTATAGGTCTCAGACGCCACCACCGCTGTATCGGCAAGCACCCACGCCGTATAACCTATACGAGCTGATACAGCAAGACAATAGGACATGGGTCGATCTGATCGCAGATGTTATGCGCGATCAATTCAGCCTCAAGCCAAAAGACTCAGGGAACATGTATCGGTATCCCTATCTGGAGCACTTTGAGTGGATCCCGTTGCCCAACCAATACAAGATCCCAGATTTTTTAAAGTTCTCAGGGCAGGACAACGTTTCAACCTACGAGCATGTTGGCCGATTCTTGGCACAGTGTGGCGAAGCATCGGCTACGGACGCCTTGAGAGTCCGATTGTTCTCTCTTTCTCTTTCAGGATTGGCTTTTACTTGGTTCTTCTCGCTGCCCTACATTTCGATTTAGAGTTGGGCTGATCTTGAAAAACAGTTCCACAGCTACTTCTATTCCGGCAACCACGAGATGAAGTTGTCGGACCTCACCAGCATCAGGCAAAAACACAATGAATAGGTCCAAGAATACATCCAACGCTTTAGGGAGATGAGGAACCGATGTTATAGCCTGGTGCTATCGGATGCCCAGCTGGCCGATTTGGCCTTTCATGGCCTGATCGCACCGATACGAGAGCGATTCTCCGCGTAGGACTTTGATAGCTTAGCCCACTTGGCGCAGAAGGTGACGGCCCACGAGCAGCGATTTCAAGACACCAGGAAGGCCGTCAAAAATATAACTCAGGTCATCGTCGAATCAGACTATGAGTCCGACGACGACGACGCAGAGGTGGCGGCAGCCGAATGGGCCAAGAACAAAAAGGACATCGTCTACCAATGGCTGCTGAAGACCGCCAAAGAGGAAAGATACGATTTCGACATCACCAAGGCCGACAAGATCTTCGATTTGCTGCTCAAGGAGAAGCCGATTCAGTTGCCCGAGAATCACGTGATCCCATCGGCTGAAGAATTGAAGAAAAAGAAGTATTGCAAGTGGCACAACTCCACATCCCACGCCACCAACGACTGCAAAGTTTTCAGGCAGCAAATCCAGTCGGCAATTGAGGCCGGGAAGCTAAAGTTCGCCGATTCGAATCGGCCGATGAAAGTAGACGGCAATCCCTTCCCGGTCAACACGGTCCAAGCCGGCCCCAGGCAAGCCGATCGACAGAACAGAATGGCGCATGGCTTAGTCAATACATCGATCGGGGCCAAGGCAGAAGGCGATCAAAGTGGATGTCACGTCGCTCCAATTAATATGGTGCGCCCAGTCATCAGATCGGCCAATCCATGAACATAGCCGACACCGTCATCAGTACCGGTCTCGGCAGGAAGAAGCTTACAATGAAGCACCTCGTCAGCACAAGCCGAATACCCAAAGCCGGCGATACGAGGTGAACCACGACAATGCCGATCCGCATTGGCATTGTGATTTCTTCAGGTACTGCTGGGAATCTGGCATGAGACTGCCAACACTGGACGACTGCCCAGAATGCAACGATCGTCGCGACGACGAGTACAGGAGCTCAACGGCTGCAAGTCCAACTCGATTTGTTCCCAGAGCCGTCCAGTTAAACCAAAGGCGGCAATCTGTCCATGATCGGCTCGGTCCGATCCACCAGGATTTCTTCGTCGATGAAAACCACGATGGGAACAACCGCGACGATGGAGAGGCCGACGATGAGGAATCGGCCAACCCCCAATGGTGCCCGTCTGATCTCTTCATGAAGACGTAGAAAAGAAGGGTTCAACGCCTTAAGCGTGAAGGGAGAGAAGACGAAGTCCAGCAAATGATCTACGAACAACGTCGTTGGCTTGGCAAAATCAAAAGGGGATGGGTCCCAAAAGAGAAAGCTGCCATAGCCGGCGAGGAACAATGTGGACCCCCGATTTTGAGTCGGGAATCTTTCGTGTTCATAGTACCCTTTCCCTGGATCAAGTAGTTGGTACCCACGAATACAGTACTGGATAATCAAGTGCGCATGCACGAATAGTCTTACAATACCATTATTACATAAATAGGCTCGAAGGCATTGTTCATCCCACAGACCTTATGGTCCGAATACAATATAAAAACAGAGTTTAGATAAGGCAATGAAAGAGGGCAATGACTTGTCCATTGCCACAGCAACGACCGGGACTAAGGTCTAATATGCGCCGTCGCCTTCGCCTCCCGGTAATACGCATATGGGTCTTCTCGCTCTTCATTTCCATCACTGGAGGTTTGTGCGTATAGCAAGGGTGAGTACCAACCGTACTCAGCAAGCCAACACAGAATTGATGCATATGATAAGGTTACTCAAAGAACATGGCTAGGGTTATTTTTGCGTAAAGCCGTTTCACAATTCTTTTCACAAGCCTATCGTCTAGCCAAATCAAGTTTTAATTTCATAGTTCATTAACCCTGACGGTTCCTGTCTACCATCCATCGTGATTCCAAGGATGGCTTCCCGCCTCCGGTTCGTCATGATTTTCTCGGGAGTCCACCCCTTCTCGCATTCTCGAGAAGTTGATCCACCAATAACAAAATCATCATGCAAACCCATCCCAGCGTTTTCAAGTTCAAAGTCTAGCCAAGCGAAAGTCTTGTCACGATGCTCAATATCCGCGAGCACGGCTATTCGAATAGATTAATTCATTCACACTGCAGTGGATGTACACTTTACCCGTACTCCGCGACACCCAACAAATGAGCCTACGTCTCAACACATGAGACGGCCACGGCAAAGCCTTTCGATATCCTCACTTTGGCGCACTCCGCTCCATGAACTTAAGCCCTCATGCACTCTAGCCGTCCTTTTCTAGCAAGTGAGAGGAGTTCGCGCACCCGGGTAAGGGAAGTCTTTCCGCATCTTTAAGTTTAATTAACATCGCTTTAATCCCACCATTCATAACAAAGGCCGCAGCCTCATCCTCATCCCATAACCACATCATAGAGAACCATCTATGCAAGGATACCGCCTCCGCTCGGCTATCTAGTCAGCTAGGTCTATACCCATTCGAGAAGTACGGTTGTACCGGCTCGTTTCCGGCTATCTCATGGCTCGGTCCCACTGACCAGGTCGGCACTTGCCTTTTCCTAATCCACCCAAATCATCCGCCGCCCAGCCTAAAACATTTGTTTAGTACTTTCAATTTTCATCAAACTTAATTCATCATGGTCATGTGGCGCTCATGTCTCCACATGCGAATCTCAACTACCTTCCCTAAGGTAGTTGCCCAAGCACAAGCTTTTTCATAAAGTCATGAGTATGCATAAATCTAAGTATAGCATGGCTAGCGCATCAAGTTAGGCTTCGGTTATTTGTATCACATCGCGAGTTACAAGGAGTAATTCTAAAGGTAAGCAATAGCAAGGTATGGCATAACAAGTATAGGTAACTCGGTAAAGCATGCATGTTTAAAGTTTAAAGTAACATCATTTCGCAATTGGGATCAATATGTTCAAAGGGTGTGAAGACTTGCCTTGCTCGCACGCCGGTTGAGTGGGGTCTTCCGCGTAGTCGGCGTTCACTTCTTCTGACGCTATCCGTACGTGCGAAAAGAAGGGTTGAATCCAATTAAAATCCAACAATATCAACGAAGAGAAAGAGATCTCGAAATGACCGCGGAAAAACGGATTCCAAACACAACCTCAAACTCCGTAAATTTTAATAGTTGAATCAACGGAAGAAGTCCAGCTTAAACCGAGCGAACCATCGTAATAAATGTATATTTTGTTCCTAAATTTGAAGATATCCTAAAATAATTAGATTCCTAATTTCCATATCTTCAATAATTGATCTTTAATATTGCAATTATATTTGCTAGGGTTTTGAAATTCTAACGGCCGAATAATGACATTCATGCTTAACAAATCTTTAAAAAGGGCTCATGTGAACTTCGATAACAAATTAGAGGTCGGACAATATTTGAATTCATAAAAAGGACAAATTTAATCTAGAAATTACTTTCTCCAAATAATTCTTTTTGGAAGGAAAAAGAATATAATACCCATTCCTAGACAATAATATTTCAAAACCCTATCTTTTCATCCTAAAATATTTCCAAAACATTTCAAAATATTTTACCCAAATTTTCTTTACTGTATTTCCCTTTTTTTTCTATTTCCCCTTCCTTTCCTTTCTTTTTCTTTTTAATCCTCCCCGGTCTCTCTCTCGTTCTCTCTCCTTTCTCCGTTTGCGCCGGTAGCCGACGGGGAAGAGGACGCCGGCGTGAGGGATGGCCGGACCTAGGGGGCAAGGGGTCCCATCTCCATCTACGAGCCACGAGGGTTCCAATTCAAGGCTTGGGCGGGTTGGAGAGGTGGCGAAATGAACCGGCGACGGCGAGCTCCTAGCGGCGGCGCGCGCTCGTCGCGGCGGTGCCCGGCAATGGCATGGCCAAGGTAGCGGGTGTGGGAGCATCTATGAGGTGTGGAGAAGCTAACTAAAGCATCGGTTTGCCCGGAGAAGCTCCGTGCGGCCTAGCGACGTGCACGGCGGCCGAAACAGAGGGCTCTGCGCCGCTCGTCGCCGCGAGTTCCGGCGGCGCATTGGCTCGGGAATCATGGGGGAAACAAAACCTAGAGCACGGAGATCATGGAAGTACCTTCAATTTGGGAAGAACTTGATCGAGGACGATGAATTTTGATTCTTGCTCCGGCGGCCGAACTAGGGTTCCTCCGACCGGCCTTGATCTTTGCGAAATTCTTCGTGCACGGGCTATGGTGGCTAGGGATATTTGAGGGGTTTTACGAGAGAAACAATCGCGATCAAGATTGGTGTAGAGAGTTTGTGCTATAGCGGTCTACTTATATGGATTTTGCGGAGACCACGGTGGCGTTGCAGTGGCGCAGCGCGACACCGCGCGCTGCGTCACGGCGCGTGCGCGCGCGTGGTCGACGCGGCAAGGCGTGGGAATAGGATGGTGACGACGGTGAGAGTACGCGCGCGACGCGAGGCGGCATGGCCGGCGCGGCGAGCGGCGCATGGCACGCGCGAGGGCAGCGCGCGGCGGGCAACACGCGGCTCACGCGGCGCGGGGCCGCACGGCGGCATCGCGCGTGGCGGGAGCGACACGCAGCGTAGGCGGGGCCGGGACGCGGCGTGCGCGGTCGTGCGGGCGAAGACGGCGCCGCCGCGTGCTGGTACGGCGGCGACATGGCCGACGCGAGCGATGGCACGGCGTGGTACGGCGACAAAACGCGCACGGCGAGAACGCGCGTGCGCGGGCCCCGTACGGCGCGGCGACGCGTGGGTGCGTGCGCACGGTGCGGGACGCCGTCGAACACTCCGCCTACGCATGAACAAGGCACTTTTTCATTTATCCCGATTTTAAAATTCTATTTTCCATTTCCATTTCTTTTATCCCTAAAAATTCTAAATGAATTCTAATATTCCCAAAATAACTTTGAGATTATATTTTCAAACTTTTCCCCACTTTTTTTTTATTTTTCAAAATATATTTTTCATATTTTTATTTCTTCTTTTAAAATCAATAACTAGGGGTCTTTAATTAATTTCTAAATTCATATTTCCTTTTCAAAATATTTTTATCAACCAAATCCAAATATTTAGTATTTTTCTTCCACCAGTTAGGGTTTAAACCAAAATATATTCTTTTCAAGAATCTTTTGTAAGTCCACAAAATTAGGTATTTATCCTTCTCCAAATATATATATACATTTTGAATTATTATTCTCACCTAGGATATCAAAGCTTAGGGTTTTTATCCAACTCGCATCAAAGCAATTCAAAAGAACAGAGCTTGGCAAATAGGAACGATAAATACGATAAGAAGCAATGATTCAAAAAAAGTTTTTATGAGTTCCGATTTTTCACGTCCCGAATTCTACTCCTACGATTTTCAGGATGTTACAAACCTACCCCCTAACAATAAATCTCGTCCCCGAGATTTTCTTACCTATTGCTAAATAGGTGTGGATGTTCGTCCTCAGAATTCTTCGCTCTCCCGTAGCTTCTTCTTCGGTGTGATTGCTCCATTGTACTTTGTACATGCGCCACGACTTGGTTCGTGTCTTCTTTTCTCGCTTCATCTAGTATCTTGATTGGATGCTCCTGTAGGTAAGATCACCGTGGACATGGATGGTTTCTAACGAGGTTTGCTCTTCCGTACCCGTAGACATTTCTTCAATGCGATACGTGAAATACCGGTGGACGCTCGGAGAGATTCTCAGCAGCCCAATTGATAAGCCACTTCTCCCTTCCTAGCGCTTATCGTGAAGGGCCCACGTATCGTGGTGCGAGTTTCCCTTGACTTTGAACCTCGTGTTCCCCGTAGTGGTGAGACCTTTAGATACACGTAGTCACCCTCTTTGAATTCCAATTCTCTTCGTCGAGTATCCGCGTAGCTCTTTTGCCGTGATTGAGCAGCTTGTAGTCGGTCCCGAATCAGCGAACCTTTTCCTCACCTCCTTGATTATGTCCGGCCCGAATACGGTTCGTTCACCGGCTTCGACCACATCAATGGGGTTCGACATCGGCGACCAAATAGAGCTTCGTTTGGCGACATCTTCAAACCGGCTTGATAGCTATTATTATAAGAGAACTCGGCGTACGTAAGCATTTCTCCCAATCCTTGGTGAAATCCAATGCACAGCTCTCAAGATATCTTCCAAGATTTCTGGTTGTCCTTTCGCCCGCCCACTCTGCCTCGTGGATGGTAGGCGGTGACTGAAAGTGAGATGACTTCCGAGTGCCTCGTGGACTTTGCTCCAAAAATGAGATGTGAATTGGGTACCACGATCCGATATGATCCTCTTTGGCACACCGTGAAGACATACAATCCTACTCATATATAGTTCCGCTAGCTTGGCGCCGTTGTAGTTAGTTTTCACCGGTATAAATCGGGCGCCTTGGTGAGCCGATCTACTATTACCCAAATGGAATCGTAGCGCCGTAGTTTTGGGTAGTCCCACTATGAAATCCATGCCTATCTCGTCCCATTTCCATTCGGGAATCTTGAGTGGTCTGCAGCAAGAAGCACCGGCCGTTGATGCTCGCCTTTCACCCTTTGGCACACATCGCACACGGCTACGTATTCGGCTACATCTCTCTTCATATTGGGCCACCAATATTCTCCTTTCAAGTCTTGGTACATTTTCGTGCTTCCGGATGTAACGAATATGCCGATTCGTGGCTTCCTTTAAGATCAATCCCCTCAAACCGCCTCGTTCGTGCACACGATTCTTTTCTTGTACCACAGATTCCCTTGTCATCCACCGAAAACTCCCGAGCGCGTCCACGCCATGCGTTCCTTGATTTCCGGGTTTCCTCATTCCCTTTTGGGCTTCCTCTATTTGAGTTCTCGTAGGGGTTGGATCTCCAATGAGTTCACTTCTCCGTGAGGAATCAGTGCGATTGAGTCCGCCATTTCTTCTTGAAGTTCGCCGGCCATACCTCCCAATTCCATGTGATTGTATTGGGCTTTGCGACTCGCAGCATCGGCCACTACATTTGCCTTGCCGGGATGATAATGGATTCCTAGACTGTAATCCTTGATCAACTCCACCATCGCCTCGTCGTAGATTGAGATCAGCCGAGTAAAGAAATATTTTAGGCTCTTGTGATCGGTATACACATCACGGTGGTTCCCGATCGATAGTGCCTCCAAATCTTCAATGCGTGTACAACTGCGGCTAATTCCAGTCGTGTGTGGGATAATTCTTTCGTGGGGTCGTAATCGCCGAGAGGCATACGCTACGACCTTCCCATCCTCGCATCAATACTCCTCCCAATCCTTGCCGGGATGCATCACAAGACATCACGAAGTCCTTCCGGTTGCGGGTAAGGTCAAGATTGGGGCGTGGTTAACTTTTCTTTTAATTTGTCGAAGGCTTTTGGCACTTCTCATTCCATTCAAACTTCTTTTCCTTCTTCGAAGTTGAGTCATAGGTCGGGCTACGTGGAAAACCCTTCGATAAACCGTCGGTAATAACCGGCCAAGCCCAAGAAACTCCGGACTCCACCGACTTGGGTGCCTTCCATCCCGTAACGGCTTCGACCTTGGCGGGGTCTACGGCTACTCCTCCGCTGAAACCACGTGACCAAGAAAAGCGACTTCCTTGAGCGTAACTCACATTTGCCGAACTTTGCATACAATGGTGCTCTCGTAGCTTTTCCAAAGACTAGTCGTAGATGCTCCGCGTGTTCCTCATCGTTCTTGGAGTAGATAAGTATATCGTCGATGAACACCACCACGAATTTGTCCAGTATTCCATGAATACCTTGTTCATCGTGTTCATAAAGTACGCAGGGCATTGGTCAATCCAAAGGACATCACCGTGAACTCGTATAAGCCGTAACGGGTAGAGAACGCCGTCTTAGGAATATCTCCGCTCTAATCTTCAACTCGATGATATCCCGACCGTAGATCAATCTTTGAGAACACCGTGCACTCCTTAAGTTGATCGAATAGGTCATCGATCCGGGCGGGTACTTGTTCTTGATGGTAACTTCATTCAGCGATCGGTAGTCCACACACATTCTCATACTCCCATCCTTCTTTTTGACAAAGAGTACGGGGCTCCCAGGGAGAAGAGTCGGGCGTACGAATCCCTTCTCTTGTAGTTCCCGTATTCGCTTCTTGAGTTCCTCTAACTCGTTGGCGGCATTCGATAAGGTCTCTTGGATATGGGGGCAAGATTCGCATTAAGTCGATGATAAACTCTACATCGCGATCCAGGGGCATTCCGGTAATTCCTCGGAAATACATCCGGTATTCTTGTACTACGGGCATTCCTCCTAAGGGTAGCATGGTGAACACTCCCGCAGCTTGCTCACATAGCTTTGGGTTTTGATCCATAGTTATGCTCATCGGTGATCCCCACGGGGTGGATACCGTGACTTCCCTTCGACTGCAGCCTATGATTCCATTATTTTTGGTCAACCAATCCATTCCGAGTATGACATCTATGGTTTGGGGAGATAACACCATAAGGTTTGAGAGAAACACCACGTCTCTAATCCGTATGGGCACATTAATGCGCATGGGGTACGGTTATGTCTCCCCGTGAGTGTACCAACATCGGCCTCTTAAGTGCTACTTGGTGTAGGTGGTGTTGTTTGCTTACTTGGGAAGATATGAATGAATGCGAGGCTCCGTAATCGAATAAGACTTTAACGGTGCAGAGTTGATAGAGAACATACCCATCAATACGCTCCGGTCCTCCCGAGCTTCTTCCGCCCGCACATGATTCACTCGACCACGTCGAAACCCGGTGGCAGCCTCGTTGGGTAGCGGGGTCCCGAATGCACCTCGCCCGCCGCAGGGTGGAGGTTCCTCCGACGGCGTTGCATTGGCGCCTGCGTACAGGGCGTTGCGTGGTTTTGGACAGCTATTGGAGTAGTGCCCGAATTCTCCGCAATTAAAAAGCTCACATTCCTTCTTCCCGGAGCGGCTAGGGTTGGTGTGGGCGTACGGAACCGAGGTGTAGCCGACTCGTTGACATGGTCGGAGGTGGGAGAACGTCCGGTTGCCGAACGTTTGGCTTCCATCCGACGGGGTGGCTCCCTTGGGGCGTTGTGGCGTTCCCGAAATGGGCGAGCCATAGCGAGCCTCCTCTTGCGGTTATTGTCTACCACCTTTTGGTCATGCTCAAGCCGACGACCTTGTTGATGAGGCTTTGGAACCGGTGTGATCCCGCCCGATCATTGGTCCCCGCCCGTCATTTAGCCCCTCAATGAATTTGTCTATCTTTTCTTCTTCGTCCGCCGATCACCGGTGGCGTAACGGGCAAGCCGGGTGAACTTGTTCGGTATTCCCGACCGAGGTGTTCCCTTGACGCAGCGCTGAACTCGTTTTTCTTCATCCTCATCACCGCAGTGGCACGAAATTCTCGCGAACGCAGCCGTGAATTCCTCCCATGTGGGTTCGCCGCGTCTTCGCTCGTGTCTCCTTGTAGGTGTCCCACCGCCACTCGGGACCCTCCACCGGTTAGTAGCGAAGATAACTCTATCTCGCTTCTGGATTCTCGACAAGAGTTAGCTTTTTCTCTATTACTCTTAGCCAATCTTCGGCATCCATAGGCTCTTCGGCCGTGGAAAAAGTGGGCGGCTTAGCTCTCATGAATTCCCTAGACTCGATCCTCCTCGACCTCCTTGATTATTAGCAATCGCTTGGAGTAGCCGGGTCCGCATAGCCATGACCTCCGCCAGGTGGAGGGGTTAGGTTCGCGGGTTCTCGTTGGTCGCTGCGCGCCGCGGCGATGTGCCATCTCGAAGAAGGGAGATGAATCAAGAGATCGGACTAGTTTAAGTTATAGTTCACAGAAATTTTTCTTCAAGCTCTTTCGAATGATCTTCAATCAACGACAAGGTGAAATAATAATAAGCATACGAATTAATACGTCGCAAGGCGATGCCTGTGTTCATCATATTACATAGAGGGGTACATGGACCGTACATACACATCCTTCATGCCGGATAGCAATAATAACTATATCGTTCAACTACATCAACTAATTAAGGGTAAATAGGAAGTGCCGCGAGCCGGGAAGGTCCTCCCGCCTAGTCCTCCATCCATCCGCAAGAGCCGCGCCGGAAGTGGGTGGTCTCGTCGAAGCAAACCGAAGTCCCCACGGCTCGGAGGTGGTGGCCTCGAGTCACGCCGAATCTTCCGACTCGGTGGGCCGCGTACTCTTGCGAGCGCCGGCGGTGAGGGGCCTCCCGTGTGGGTCGCGACGCGGGAGCTTCCTCCTCCATTGAGTCGGTGTCGCTAGACTCCCATTTGATCTCCATGGGCTCGCCTCGACTCCGTGTCGGTGTGGATCCGGATGGGGTTACCCTCTCCGATCCCGGCTCGATGGTACGGTACGGAGCTCGGGGTGGTTCCCATGGATGTAGCAAGAGTGGGGTCGACTGTGCACGTGTGCAGCTCGTGCTCAACATGAAAGCTTGCTCCATCATAGCTTGAAAAGTATCAAAGCTTGCTGAGTCATATGGTAATAGTGGTCGGGCACAAGGCGGGAGGTGATGGTACGGCTCGTGGAAGTACTGCAGCGTAGACAGGACGAGTGCGCATGCTCCTCTAGCCGGTTGATCTCGCTGCTTGCTCTTCCCGAGCCGCTCTTCCAGCTCTACCGAGCCTCCCTCGGGCCATGTAGCGGTCCGAGAGTTGCTCATCGAGCACCATTGGCTGCAGAGTCTCGCAGCATGCTTATCTCGGTCTCCACAGCCTTGGTGGCCGTTGACCGATCATTGAGGCGTGATCGCGGTCGTTGATCTCGAGTAGGGCCTCCTCGTACGCCGTCGCTCGTCTCCGCCCAACGCGATAGACGCGTGACCATCGGGTTGTAACAGCAGGGGTAGCCTCCACAAGGCAGCCGGGTTGCCCTCTTCGCGGTAAGGATGATGCACGAACTCGTCATTGTGAGTTCGGCACGGTGTTCCGCATTAAGGCGAAGGAAAGCCTCGCGAGCCGCATCCCGAATAGCGCTCGCTAGGTCCCGGTGGTAGCGGGTATGGAAGCAAAAGATGTCTCGCTTCCCATGCGGGCTTCTATGGATACAGCTGCCTCCCAGCTGGATACTCTTCGAGCCATGCCTTTTGATGTGATAGGTGGGTGGCTCCGGTATCTCAAGCACCATAGTAGGGACTGGAGTTGGGCCACGAACCCTCATCCCGCGGAACGGTGACTTCCCGTGTTCCGTCGTGGTTTGACATCTCGCTTTACATGCAACTTAGGGTTAGCGGGAGGGAGCTATCATAATCATTTGGTAAAAAGAAATACAGATGTAGAAAAGATATATTTGCATTTTCGGAAATAATAATTTAAAACGATCCTACCGTAGGGATATTTCCCTTTAGCCATCTAGTTAGGGGTAGGGCGCCATTTGGTCTTAGCCTACGGTCGCATGGCTCTGATACCAGCTCTGTGGACCCCCGATTTTGAGTCGGGAATCTTTCGTGTTCATAGTACCCTTTCCCTGGATCAAGTAGTTGGTACCCACGAATACAGTACTGGATAATCAAGTGCGCATGCACGAATAGTCTTACAATACCATTATTACATAAATAGGCCCGAAGGCATTGTTCATCCCACAGACCTTATGGTCCGAATACAATATAAAAACGAGTTTAGATAAGGCAATGGAAAGAGGCATGCTTGTCCATTGCCACAGCAATGACCGGACTAAGGTCTAATATGCGCCGCGCTCCTTCGCCCTCCCGGTAATACGCATATGGGTCTTCCGGCTCTTCATTTCCATCACCGGAGGTTTGTGCGTATAGCAAGGGTGAGTACCAACCGTACTCGGCAAGCCAACACGAATTGATGCATATGATAAGGTTACTCAAAGAACATGGCTAGGGTTATTTTTGCGTAAAGCCGCTTTCACAATTCTTTTCACAAGCCTATCGTCTAGCCAAATCAAGTTTTAATTTCATAGTTCATTAACCCGTGACGGCCTTCGTCTACCATCCATCGTGATTCCAAGGATGGCTTCCCGCCTCCGGTTCGTCATGATTTTCTGGGAGTCCACCCCTTCTCGCATTCTCGAGAAGTTGATCCACCAAAACAAAATCATCATGCAAACCCATCCCGCGTTTTCAAGTTCAAAGTCTAGCCAAGCGAAAGTCTTGTCACGATGCTCAATATCCGCGAGCACGGCTATTCGAATAGATTAATTCATTCACACCGCAGGATGTACACTTTACCCGTACTCCGCGACACCAACAAATGAGCCTACGTCTCAACACATGAGACGGCCACGGCAAAGCCTTTCGATATCCTCACTTTGGCGCACCCGCTCCATGAACTTAAGCCCTCATGCACTCTAGCCGTCCTTTTCTAGCAAGAGAGGAGTTCGCGCACCCGGGTAAGGGAAGTCTTTCCGATTCTTTAAGTTTAATTAACATCGCTTAATCCCACCATTCATAACAAAGGCCGCAGCCTCATCCTCATCCCATAACCACATCATAGAGAACCATCTATGCAAGGATACCGCTCCGCTCGGCTATCTAGTCAGCTAGGTCTATACCCATTCGAGAAGTACGGTTGTACCGGCTCGTTTCCGCTATCTCATGGCTCGGTCCTTAATTGACCAGGGTCGGCACTTGCCTTTTCCGGAATCCACCCAAATCATCCGCCGCCCCAGCCTAAAACATTTGTTTAGTACTTTCAATTTTCATCAAACTTAATTCATCATGGTCATGTGGCGCTCATGTCTCCACATGCGAATCTCAACTACCTTCCCTAAGGTAGTTGCCCAAGCACAAGCTTTTTCATAAAGTCATGAGTATGCATAAATCTAAGTATAGCATGGCTAGCGGTTTACCGAAGTTAGGCTTCGGTTATTTGTATCACATCGCGAGTTACAAGGAGTAATTCTAAAGGTAAGCAATAGCAAGGTATGGCATAACAAGTATAGGTAACTCGGTAAAGCATGCATGTTTAAAGTTTAAAGTAACATCATTTCGCAATTGGGATCAATATGTTCAAAGGGTGTGAAGACTTGCCTTGCTCGCACGCGGTTGAGTGGGGTCTTCCGCGTAGTCGGCGTTCACTTCTTCGGACGCTATCCGTACGTGCGAAAAGAAGGGTTGAATCCAATTAAAATCCAACAATATCAACGAAGAGAAAGAGATCTCGAAATGACCGCGGAAAAACGGATTCCAAACACAACCTCAAACTCCGTAAATTTTAATAGTTGAATCAACGGAAAGAAGTCCAGTTAAACCGAGCGAACCATCGTAATAAATGTATATTTTGTTCCTAAATTTGAAGATATCCTAAAATAATTAGATTCCTAATTTCCATATCTTCAATAATTGATCTTTAATATTGCAATTATATTTGCTAGGGTTTTGAAATTCTAACGCCGAATAATGACATTCATGCTTAACAAATCTTTAAAAAGGGGCTCATGTGAACTTCGATAACAAATTAGAGGTCGGACAATATTTGAATTCATAAAAAGGACAAATTTAATCTAGAAATTACTTTCTCCAAATAATTCTTTTGGAAGGAAAAAGAATATAATACCCATTCCTAGACAATAATATTTCAAAAACCCTATCTTATCATCCTAAAATATTTCCAAAACATTTCAAAATATTTTACCCAAATTTTCTTTTGTATTTCCCTTTTTTTCTATTTCCCTTCCTTTCCTTTCTTTTTCTTTTTAATCCTCCCCGGTCTCTCTCTGTTCTCTCTCCTTTCTCTCTGTTTGCGCCGGTAGCCGACGGGGAAGAGGACGCCGGCGGTGAGGGATGGCCGGACCTAGGGGGCAAGGGGTCCCATCTCCATCTACGAGCCACGAGGGTTCCAATTCAAGGCTTGGGCGGGTTGGAGAGGTGGCGAAATGAACCGGCGACGGCGAGCTCCTAGCGGCGGCGCGCCGCCGTCGCGGCGGTGCTCCGGCAATGGCATGGCCAAGGTAGCGGGTGTGGGAGCATCTATGAGGTGTGGAGAAGCTAACTAAAGCATCGGTTTGCCCGGAGAAGCTCCGTTGCGGCCTAGCGACGTGCACGGCGGCGGCCGAAACAGAGGGGGCTCGCCGCTCGTCGCCGGCGAGTTCCGGCGGCGCATTGGCTCGGGAATCATGGGGGAAACAAAACCTAGAGCACGGAGATCATGGAAGTACCTTCAATTTGGGAAGAACTTGATCGAGGACGATGAATTTTGATTCTTTGCTCCGGCGGCCGAACTAGGGTTCCTCCGACCGGCCTTGATCTTTTGCGAAATTCTTCGTGCACGGGCTATGGTGGCTAGGGATATTTGAGGGGTTTTACGAGGAAACAATCGCGATCAAGATTGGTGTAGAGAGTTTGTGCTATAGCGGTCTACTTATATGGATTTTGCGGTGAGACCACGGTGGCGTTGCAGGGCGCAGGCGCGACACTGTCGCGTGCGTCACGGGCGTGGCGCGCGCGTGGTCGACGTCGGCAAGGCGTGGGAATAGGATGGTGACGACGGTGAGAGTACGCGCGCGGACGCGAGGGCGGCATGGCCGGGCGCGGCGAGCGGCGCATGGCACGCGCGAGGGCGGGGCCAGCGCGGCGGGCAACACGCGGCTCACGCGGCGCGCGGCGATGGCGGCGCACGCGCGTGGCGGGAGCGACACGCAGCGTAGGCGGGGCCGGACGCGGCGTGCGCGGTCGTGCGGGCGAAGACGGGCCGCCTCGCGGCGTGGTACGGCGGCGACATGGCCGACGCGAGCGATGGCACGGCGTGGTACGGCGACAAAACGCGGCACGGCGAGAACGCGCGTGCGCGGGCTCTGTACGGCGCGGCGACGCGTGGGGTGCGTGCGCACGGTGCGGGGACACTGTCGAACACTCGCCTACGCATGAACAAGGCACTTTTTCATTTATCCCGATTTTAAAATTCTATTTTCCATTTCCATTTCTTTTATCCCTAAAAATTCTAAATGAATTCTAATATTTCCAAAATAACTTTGAGATTATATTTTCAAACTTTTCCCCACTTTTTTTTATTTTTCAAAATATATTTTTCATATTTTTATTTCTTCTTTTAAAATCAATAACTAGGGTCTTTAATTAATTTCTAAATTCATATTTCCTTTTCAAAATATTTTTATCAACCAAATCCAAATATTTAGTATTTTTCTTCCACCAGTTAGGGTTTAAACCAAAATATATTCTTTT
Organism: Oryza australiensis; assembly: GCA_019925245.2. Taxonomy (NCBI): domain Eukaryota; kingdom Viridiplantae; phylum Streptophyta; class Magnoliopsida; order Poales; family Poaceae; genus Oryza; species Oryza australiensis. Next base: position 840,940 of record JAIFGZ020000583.1, on the reverse strand, counting down.
CAAGAATCTTTTGTAAGTCCACAAAATTAGGTATTTATCCTTCTCCAAATATATATATACATTTTGAATTATTATTCTCACCTAGGATATCAAAGCTTAGGGTTTTATCCAACTGCGCATCAAAGCAATTCAAAAGAACGAGCTTGGCAAATAGGAACGATAAATACGATAAGAAGCAATGATTCAAAAAAATTTTTTATGAGTTCCGATTTTTCACGTCCCGAATTCTACTCCTACGATTTTCGGATGTTACAAACCTACCCCCTAACAATAAATCTCGTCCCCGAGATTTTCTTACCGGTTGCTAAATAGGTGTGGATGTTCGTCCTCGGGAATTCTTCGCTCTCCCGGAGTTCGGCACCCCAAGTCGACACGGACACTATCATAGACGATCGGGCGAAACTGGCAATCTCACCAGATCAGGCTGTCTTCGACAAACCAAAAGGAACCGAAATTGGCACTTAAAGCCGTTGTACGTTAAAGGATTCATCAACAGCAAGCCGATTTCACAAATGCTAGTTGATGGGGGAGTTGCAGTCAATCTCATGCCTTACGCAACATTCAGAAAACTAGGCAAGGGAGCCGAAGACCTGATAAAAACCAACATGGTGCTCAAAGACTTCGGCGGCTTGATCGGCTTAAGCGCGAAGGGAGAGAAGACGAGGTCCAGCAAATGATCTACGAACAATGCCGTCGGCTCGGCAAAATCAAAAGACGATGGGTGCCCAAAGAGAAAGCTGCCATAGTCGACGAAGAGCAAGCCGAGGAAAGTCCAGCTGATCAAGCCAGGAGGGCATCCAAAGGGAAAGGCAAAGTTTCTGCATCGGTTAACATGGTATTCGTGCTGTCGGCCGAGTTCGGCGCTCCTGAAGCCGATGCAGATGCCGTGGAGGATGATCCGCGAAACTTGCAATCTCACCGACCAAGACGTCTTCGACAAACCCGAAGGAACCGAAAATCGGCACTTAAAGCCGTTGTACGTTAAAGGATTCGTCAATGGCAAGCCGATTTCCAAAATGCTAGTTGATGGGGGAGTTGCAGTCAATCTCATGCCTTACGCAACATTCAGAAAACTAGGCAAGGGAGCTGAAGACCCGATAAAAACCAACATGGTGCTCAAAGACTTCGGTGGCAACCCATCGGAAACCAAGGGCGTTCTCAACGTTGAACTGACCGTGTGCAACAAGACCGTGCCCACAACATTCTTTGTCATCGATGGGAAGGGGTCTTACAGCCTGCTGCTCGGAAGGGACTGGATACACGCTAACTGTTGCATCCCTTCTACAATGCATCGAGCTCGATCCAATGGGACGGCGACAAGATCGAGATCGTGCCGCCGACAGTCGGCTTAGTATCGTCAATGTCGATTTGCCGTTTTGGGAAATCGAAGGCATCGATGTTTATCCGGAAAATCTGGCAAGCCGATTTTCCGAATGTTTCCAATTCCACAATACACGATTGGAAATGACGAGCCGCATTGCTACTTTGAACAAGACATGGTGGAGGGCTCAAGCGTTCTCGGCATGGGCACCACGGACGAAGACGATGGCAAGCTAGGGCAAGGTTTTACGTCGACCGACGAATTAGAGGAAATAGACATCGGCTCGGTGATAAGCCGAGGCCGACGTACATTAGCAAAAATCTGTCTCCTCATTGTAGATCCCACTTATTGAATTGTTAAAAGAATATAAAGATTGTTTTGCTTGGGAGTACTTCGAGATGCCCGACCTCAGTCGATCAATAGTAGTCCATTAGCTGCCGACTAAGGCAGGCTATCGGCCGTTCAAACAGCCTCCCAGGAGGTTTAAAGCCGATATGTACAATGCAATTAAAGCCGAAATCACTCGGCTATACGACGCGGGATTCATTCGGCCTTGCTGATACGCCGAGTGGGTCTCGAACATCATCCCAGTATTGAAGAAAAAGGTAAACTTAGGGTGTGTATCGATTTCAGAGATCCAAACAAGGCAACCCCTAAAGACGAATACCCAATACCGATAGCCGATCTGCTTGTCGATGCTGCTTCAGGCCACAAAATTATCAGTTTCATGGATGGCAATGCAGGATATAACCAAATATTCATGGCCGACGAGGACATCCACAAGACCGCTTTTTGGTGTCCCGGCGCAATCGGCTTGTACGAATGGGTAGTAATGACGTTCGGCTTGAAGAATGCTGGGGCAACATATCAACGAGCCATGAATTACATCTTTCACGATATGATCGGCTCGCTGGTAGAGATATACATTGACGACGTGGTGGTCAAGTCAACGGAGATAGAAGGCCATATAGCCAATCTAAGACAAGTGTTAGAACGGACGAGGAAATACGGTCTAAAGATGAATCCGCTTAAGTGCGCGTTCGGCGTATCGGCCGGGCAATTCTTGGGATTTCTCGTCTATGAAAGAGGGATTGAGGTTACACCAAGGAGCGTAAATGCTATCAAGACAATTCAACCTCCGGAAGATAAAAAGCAACTCTAGTCATTGATCGGCAAGATAAACTTCATCAGACGATTCATAGCCAATCTCTCAGAAAAGATGGAGCCGTTCACACCACTGCTTCGGCTAAAAGCCGATCAAACATTCACATGGGGGCAGAGCAAAGAAAAGGCGTTAGACAAAATAAAAGATTATCCGAGCTCCCTCCGCTTTAATGCCTCCACAAAAGGGGATACCGTTCAAGTTGTACTTGTCAGCCGACGACAAATCAATCGGCTCAGTCCTAATACAAGATGTCGATGGCAAAGAAAAAGCTATCTTCTATCTCAGCCGGCGGTTGCTAGACGCACAAACGAGGTATTCACCTGTGGAGAAGCTATGCTTATGCCTCTATTTTTCATGTACGAAGTTAAGACACTATCTGCTGTCCAACGAGTGCACAATAATCTGCAAAACCAATGTAGTTAAGTATATGTTATCGGCTCCTCTGCTCAAAGGAAGAATCGGGAAGTGGATTTTCGCACTAACAGAATTCGATCTGAGGTATCAGGCACCAAGGGCAGTCAAAGGGCAAGCCATAGCCGACTTTATTGTGGAGCACAGAAACGATTCAATCGGCTCAGTGGAAATTATGCCTTGGACCCTGACGTTCGACGGCTCGGTTTGCACCAATGGCTGTGGCATCAACTTGGTCATTATTTCGCCTAGGGGCAAGCTTCGAGTTTGCTTTTGCCATCAACCCCCACGTTACAAACAACTAAGCCGAATACGAAGCCGTCCTCAAAGGATTGCACCTACTCAAGGAAGTTGAAGCCAATGCCATCGAAATAATGGGGGATTCATTATTGGTCATCAGTCAATTATCAGGAGAATATGAATGCAAAAACGACGCGCTGATGGTCTATTATCAGCAATGCCGGGAATTAATGGACAGTTTTCGGCTAGTTACTTTGAAGCATATCCCTAGAGAGCAGAACGCAGAGGCCAATGACTTGGCTCAGGGGGCATTGGGCTATCGACCGATGCTGAAAGAAGTCGACATAGATGTTGCCGCCATTACGGCCGATGATTGGAGGTTTGAAATTTACAACTATCTCAAAAAACCCTCTCAATCGGCCACAAGGAAACTACGATATAAGGCATTACGATATGTGTTGCTCGATGAAGACCTGTACTATCGGACGATTGACGACGTGCTACTCAAGTGTTTGGGAGCCGATTAGGCTACAGTGGCCATCGGAGAAGTACATGAAGGAATCTGTGCCACGCATCAATCGGCCCACAAAATGAAGTGGCTACTTCGCCGAGCAGAGTATTTTTGGCCGACGATGCTGGAGGATTGTTTCAGGTATTACAAGGGGTGTCAGCATTGCCAGAAGTTTGGCGCCATACAACGAGCACCAGCATCGACTATGAACCCAATCATCAAGCCGTGGCCGTTCAGAGGATGGGGCATTGATATGATCGGCCAGATCAATCCACCCTCAAGCAAAGGACATAAGTTTATCCTGGTGGCAACAGATTACTTCACAAAGTGGGTGGAGGCTATTCTCCTTAGAAAAGTGAATTCTAAGGATGCAATCGAGTTTGTCAAAGAACACATCGTCTACCGATTTGGCGTGCACAAACAATAACAACAGACCAGGGAACCATCTTTGTATCGGACGAATTCGTTAAGTTTGCCGACAACATGGGGATCAAGCTTCTTAATTCTTTGCCGTACTACGCACAAGCCAACGGGCAAGCCGAGGCCTCAAACAAAAGTTTGATCAAGTTGATCAAAAGAAAGATCTCTGAATACCCTAAACAATGGCACAGCCGATTAGCCGAATCACTGTAGGCGTATCGGATGGCATGCCATGGGTCAATCCAAGTCCCTCCGTACAAACTGGTCTATGGACATGAAGCAGTGTTGCCATGGGAAAGTGTCATCGGCTCAAGGCGCATTCAGCTACAGGATCAACTCACAGCCGACGATTATTATCACCTGATGGTGGACGAATCGGAAGATTTAGTTTTATCCAGGATGAGGGCCTTGGAAAAAGTCACAAAAGATAAAGAACGAGTAGCCAAACATTATAATAAAAAGGTGGTGCCTAAATCTTTTGAGGAAGACGAGCTCGTTTGGAAATTAATACTGCCGATAGGATCTAGAGACAACAAGTTCGACAAATGATCACCAAATTGGGAAGGGCCTTTCAAGATCCACAAATGCCTCTCTAAAGGAGCTTACATGCTAAAAGGACTGGACGGAGAGGTATTTAGAAGGGCTCTTAATGGAAAATACCTAAAGAAATATTACCCAATCGTATGGATCAACTCGTGATTCGGCTATGGTTACTTCAGCCGATTTACGACAGCTGATGTCTTACATTAACAAGGCATCGCCTTTAGACATTTTTATGCAATATTTTTTGCTAAGCTTTCTACGATCAGCTCATGATTTGCCGATAGGGACGGCAAGGATGCACGAACGACTCGAACTCACAATTTTGTCGACACCGAAGCTATCAACAAAACTCGGGGGGCATATACGTACACAAGCCGGTTGCAAAATCGGGCCGATTGCAAATATCTGAAGAAATATTACCCCAGTATTTGGGTCGATGCTTGAATCGGTGTGACAGTCGCCGACTTTTATTCATAATCGGCATGAAGCCGATTTCGATTACATGTCTCCTAGATAGTCTCTGATGGCTTCTAGGGCCCGGTCGACGGCCTCTGGAGATTCTCTCTCTAAAGCATCCAAGATCAAATACTCTAGCCTAGTGACTCTTACATCGGTGGTGGTGATTAACAGTTCATTGGCGAGTCGTGTTTGCTTGCTACCAGCCTGTCGTGACGTGTGAGTGTTGAAGACGCCAAAGGAATAGCGGCCGAAACACTACCGAGGTTTATTGGAGGTCTGGCCACCGGATGACGAGCATCTTGTTCCCTAAAGCACTGCAAGTTGATTCTCACTTGTCGGTCTTGGCTAGCCGTCAGTTCATACGGGGTGTTCATGATCGCTAGAATCACTCGTAGGGGATGGAGCGGCTGTGAGAAGATTAACTCGTGAGTATTTAGAGAAAAGAAATAGTGAGGATGGATGGGTTGGAAAATCACCTTGTTCACCGATGAGCTTGAGGAGGCCATAAGAAGTCTTGCTGAAAGCTTGGAAACCTGAAATTCGCACACCTGGAGAGTGAGGGATTTCTTCTTCGGCCGTGATGTGTTCGGGAAGGCCTGAAGGGGTCTATTTATAGAAAGAAAAAGATGCGGATTCGGATGTGAAAGATCGCGCCGATATGAAAGTCGAAGAGGTCATCATTAAAAGCATTGGGAATCGTTGAATGGTTGGTGACTACTCAAGACCTGGATATCTCGTTGTTCAGACTCACGGGTCTTTGAAATACGTGTTCGGATAAGACGGACCGTGAAGCCAAATCGAAGCGCGTTTGAATATTACCAGCCGATAACCAATGAGACTAATATTCAAACGCTGACACTAACTATCGTGGTGCGGTCTCGGAATCGGCAACGTAAAGCGATACGGGCGACTGGAACCGATTTCAACGTAAGCAATTCGAGACGCTACACGCGGCCGAAAACCGATCTTATCTACAAGTATATCCGATCTTGTCTACAAGCACAGTGGCAGAAGATCGATAAATTATATTACACGATTCGAAGCCAAGTACAAGCACGAGTAAAATGATCGTCCAATCCCATCACAAAAGCATAATACAGAAGGCATTACCCGATTTCAGAAGATCAGAATATTACAAAATTATTGTTTTCTCTTTGTCCATTGCTTGAATCGATAACCTAGCCGATACTGAAAAGCTAACAATGGATCGGCTAGTACTCTGATGAATCTTATAGAAAGATATCATTCTTGAAACAGATGCGTAGCCTGAAAATCGGCCTTCAGCTATTGAAGGTAGGCCGATCTCGGCTGGTGACGTCTGACAAGAATGCGATCTTAACATAAGAGGCAGTCCTAATATAAATCTAATAATAAATATATTAAAATAAACATATCATGACAGATAAGGCCGGTTAAAACCCCGACACTGTCTCTAAACAATATAAATCTTAGCCGAACAGATCATTGATAGTTCTAAAAACGACTTAATAGTTTGAACCCGATGCAGCATTAAGTATAAAAAGAAAAACCTGATCTGTTGTAGCCGATTTATACCTCCCAAGACGGTAGATACCATATATAAACCAGTCAACCTTTAGATCTAGCTCTATTAGCTGCAAGTTCTTGTTAGAACTAGCCAATGGCAGGATAGATCTAAACATTGATCTAATTTATATGCGCTATATGATAAATAGCGCAGTATAAACTCCTGATTCTAATGTGTCATTATGATGGAAGCACTAGAAACAGTAGATCATACCACTAATGACAAGCATTTACCTAGATCTGGGGATCGAAACGATGCAGCCCGTAGCCAAACAAAGTGCTCGTCTGAAGAAAAGGTTGGCGATGCGCCGAAGGTTTGATTGATTGTGTTTTTCTGTATCTCTACTACAGGGGGGTCGGGTCCTATTTATACGCAAGATACAATTATCTGTACAAACCCTGGACTCTATCCAAACTACTATTTAAAACACAACATTATCCCGAGCGGGACCCACGCCGTGTTACAACTAACAGTTTAAACAAATCCCTAAATTACAGATACAATTGCCGTTACAGGACTCTATCCATAAGTGGCAATATCGTTTAACACGCAATTAACAACCGAGTCTTCTATTTATCTTCAATCTGCTGCATCAGAACTGGTTTCATCTCTTCCGGACTTGAAATCGGCTATCGGCTACCCCTGTCCGATCCAACCTTAGCCGATTGGCCTCGCAGCCGATCACTCGTCAGCCGATGCGACCCCTGTTTCCAGCCGATCCGACTCTGCTTCGCCTTTGCAGACTTGGGGATTCGATTACCAAATTTCAGTGTTAACACATGCCCCCCAAGTCCGTGATACGAAGTGTTACGGATTTGCTTGCCTATTCAAACTCCCGCTCTTTTCTTGACCTAAACCGCTTCGGCTTCCCTCCAAGTTTTGTTGATAGCTGTGGTGTCGACAAAATTGTGAGTTTGAGCCGTTCGCGCATCCTTGCCGTCCCTATCGGCCAATCATGAGCCGATCGTAGAAAACTTAGCAAAAAAATATTGCATAAAAATGCCTAAAGGCGATGCCTTGTTAATGTAAGACATCAGCTATCGTAAATCGGCTGAAGTAACCATAGCCGAATCACGAGTTGATCCATACGCTTGGGTAATATTTATTTAGGTATTTTCCATTAAGAGCCCTTCCAAATACCTCTCCGTCCAGTCCTTTTAGCATGTAAGCTCCTTTAGAGACGCATTTGTGGATCTTGAAAGGCCCTTCCCAATTTGGTGACCATTTGCCGAACTTGTTGTCTCTAGATCCGATCGGCAGTATCAATTTCCAAACGAGCTCGCCTTCCTCAAAAGATTTAGGCTCCACCTTTTTATTATAATGTCTGGCTACTCGTTCTTTATCTTTTGTGACTTTTTCCAAAGCCCTCATCCTGGATAAAACTAAATCTTCTGATTCGTCCACCATCAGGTGATAATAATCGTCGGGTGTGAGTTGATCCTGTAGCTGAATGCGCCTTGAGCCGACGACGCTTTTCCATGGTAACACTGCCTCATGCCCATAGACCAGTTTGTACGGAGGGACTTGAATTGACGCGTGACATGCCATCCGATATGCCCACAGTGATTCGGCTAATCGGCTGTGCCATTGTTTAGGGTACTCAGAGATCTTTCTTTTGATCAACTTGATCAAACTTTTGTTTGAGGCCTCGGCTTGTCCGTTGGCTTGTGCGTAGTACGGCGAAGAATTAAGCAACTTGATCCCCATGCCGTCGGGAAACTGAACAAACTCGTCCGACACAAAGATGGATCCCTGGTCTGTTGTTATTGTTTGTGGAACGCCAAATCGGTAGACGATGTGTTCTTTGACAAACTCGATTGCATCCTTAGAATCCACTTTTCTAAGGAGAATAGCCTCCACCCACTTTGTGAAGTAATCCATTGCCACCAGGATAAACTTATGTCCTTTGCTTGAGGGTGGATTGATCTGGCCGATCATATCAATGCCCCATCCTCTGAACGGCCACGGCTTGATGATTGGGTTCATAGCCGATGCTGGTGCTCGTTGTATGGCGCCAAACTTCTGGCAATGCTGACACCCCTTGTAATACTTGAAACAATCCTCCAGCATCGTCGGCCAAAAATACTCTGCTCGGCGAAGTAGCCACTTCATTTTGTGGGCCGATTGATGCGTGACACAGATTCCTTCATGTACTTCTCCGATGGCCACTGTAGCCTGATCGGCTCCCAAACACTTGAGTAGCACGCCGTCAATCGTCCGATAGTACAGGTCTTCATCGAGCAACACATATCATAATGCCTTATATCGTAGTTTCCTTGTGGCCGATTGAGAGGGGTTTTTGAAATAGTTGTAAATTTCAAACCTCCAATCATCGGCCGTAATGGCGGCAACGTCTATGTCGACTTCTTTCAGCATCGGTCGATAGCCCGATGCCCCCTGAGCCAAGTCATTGGCCTCTGCGTTCTGCTCTCTAGGGATATGCTTCAAAGTAACTAGCCGAAAACCGTCCATTAATTCCCGGCATTGCCGATAATAGACCATCAGCGCGTCGTTTTTGCATTCATATTCTCCTGATAATTGACTGATGACCAATAATGAATCCCCCATTATTTCGATGGTGTCGGCTTCAACTTCCTTGAGCAGGTGCAATCCTTTAAGGACGGTTTCGTATTCGACTTGGTTGTTTGTAGCGTGGGGGTTGATGGCAAAAGCAAACTCGAAGCTTGCCCCCTAGGCGAAATAATGACCAAGCCGATGCCATAGCCGTTGGTGCAAACCGAGCCATCGAACGTCAGGGTCCAAAGCATAATTTCCACAAAGCCGATTGAATCGTTTCTGTGCTCCACAATAAAGTCGGCTATGGCTTGCCCTTTGACTGCCCTTGGTGCCTGATACCTCAGATCGAATTCTGTTAGTGCGAAAATCCACTTCCCGATTCTTCCTTTGAGCAGAGGAGCCGATAACATATACTTAACTACATCGGTTTTGCAGATTACTGTGCACTCGTTGGACAGCAGATAGTGCCTTAACTTCGTACATGAAAAATAGAGGCATAAGCATAGCTTCTCCACAGGTGAATACCTCGTTTCTGCGTCTAGCAACCGCCGACTGAGATAGAAGATGGCTTTTTCTTTGCCGTCGACATCTTGTATTAGGACTGAGCCGATTGATTTGTTGTCGGCTGACAAGTACAGCTTGAACGGTATCCCCTTTTGTGGAGGCACTAAAACTGGAGGAGAGCTTAGATAATCTTTTATGTTATCTAACGCCTTTTGCTGCTCTACGCCCCATGTGAACGTCTGATCGGCTTTCAGCCGAAGCAGTGGTGTGAACGGCTCCATCTTTTCTGAGAGATTGGCTATGAACCGTCTGATGAAGTTTATCTTGCCGATCAATGACTGGAGTTGATTTTTATCTTTAGGAGATTGAATTGTCTTGATAGCATTTACGCTCCTTGGTGTAACTTCAATCCCTCTTTCGCGGACGAGAAATCCCAAGAATTGCCCGGTCGATATGCCGAACGCGCACTTAAGCGGATTCATCTTTAGACTGTATTTTCTCGTCCGTTCTAACACTTGTCTCAGATCGGCTATGTGGCCTTCTATCTCCCTTGACTTGACCACCACGTCGTCAATGTATATCTCTACTAGCGAGCCGATCATATCGTGAAAGAGGTAATTCATGGCCCGTTGATACGTTGCCCCAGCATTCTTCAAGCTAAACATCATTACTACCCATTCGTACAGGTCGATTGCGCCGGGACACCGAAAAGCGGTCTTGTGGATGTCCTCGTCGGCGATGAACATTTGGTTATATCCTGCATTGCCATCCATGAAATTGATAATTTTGTGGCCTGAAGCAGCATCGACAAGCAGATCGGCTATCGGCATTGAGTATTCGTCTTTAGGGGTTGCCTTGTTTAGATCTCTGAAATCGATACACACCCTAAGTTTACCGTTTTTCTTCAATACTGGGACGATGTTCGAGACCCACTCGGCGTATCGGCAAGGCCGAATGAATCCCGCGTCGTATAGCCGAGTGATTTCGGCTTTAATTGCATCGTACATATTGGCTTTAAACCTCCTGGGAGGCTATTTAAACGGCCGATAGCCTGCCTTAATCGGCAGTTGATGGACCACTATTGATCGACTGAGGCCGGGCATCTTGAAGTACTCCCAAGCAAAACAATCTTTATATTCTTTTAACAATTCAATAAGCTAGGATCTACAATGAGGAGACAGATTTTTGCTAATGTACGTCGGCCTCGGCTTATCACCAGAGCCGATGTCGATTTCATCTAATTCGTCGGTCGACGTAAAACCTTGCCCTAGCTTGCCATCGTCTTTGTCCGCGGTGCCCATGCCGAGAACGCTCGAGCCCTCCACCATGTCTTGTTCAAAGTAGCAGCTGCGGCTCGTCATTTCCAATCGGCTGTATTGTGGAATTAGAAACATTCAGAAAATTGGCTTGCCAGATTTTCCCGGATAAACAATCGATGCCTTCGATTTCCCAAAGCGGCAAATCGGCATTGACGATACTAACGACTGTCGGCCGGCACGATCTCGATCTTGTCGCCGTCCCATTGATCGAGCTCGATGCATTGTAGAAGGGATGCAGCAGCTAGCGTGTATCCGGCCCTTCCGAGCAAGAGTCGTAAGACCCCTTCCCATCGATGACAAAGAATGTTGTGGGCACGGTCTTGTTGCCGACGGTCGGTTCAACGTTGAGAACGCCCTTGGTTTTCGATGGGTTGCCGCCGAAGTCTTTGAGCACCATGTTGGTTTTTATCAGGTCTTCGGCTCCCTTGCCTAGTTTTCTGAATGTTGCGTAAGGCATGAGATTGACTGCAACTCCCCCATCAACTAGCATTTGTGAAATCGGCTTGCCGTTGATGAATCCTTTAACGTACAACGGCTTTAAGTGCCAATTTCGGTTCCTTTTGGTTTGTCGAAGACAGCCTGATCTGGTGAGATTGCCAGTTTCGCCCGATCGTCTATGATAGTGTCCGTGTCGACTTCAGGGGTGCCGAACTCGGCTGGCAGCACGAATACCATGTTAACTGATGCGGAAATTTTGCCTTTCCCTTTGGCTATCCTCCTGGCTTGATCGGCTGGGCTTTCCTCAGCTTGTTCCTCGCCGGCTATGGCAGCTTTCTCTTTTGGGGCCCATCCCCTTTTGATTTTGCCAAGCCAACGACGTTGTTCGTAGATCATTTGCTGGACTTCGTCTTCTCTCCCTTCACGCTTAAGGCGTTGAACCCTTCTTTTCTACGTCTTCATGAAGAGATCAGACGGACACCATTGGGGATTGGCCGATTCCTCATCGTCGGCCTCTTCATCGTCGCGGTTGTTCCCATCGTGGTTTTCATCGACGAAGAAATCCTGGTGGATCGGACCAAGCCAATCATGGACAGATCGCCGCTTTTGGTTTAACTGGACGGCTTTGGGGACGAACCGAGTTGGACTTGCAGCCGGTGAGCTCCTGTGCTCATCGTCGCGGCGATCGTTGCATGCTGGGCAGTTGTCCAGTGTTGACAGTCTCATGCCGGATTCCCAGCAGTACTGAAAATGACAATGCCAATGCGGATCAGCATTGTCATGGTTTACCTTGTATCGTCGGCTTTGGGTGTTCGGTTCGCGCCGACGAGGTGTTCCATTGTAGACTTCTTCCTACCGAGACCGGTACTAATGACGGTATTGGCTACGTTCATGGATCGGTCGTCGGTCAACTGATCTGATGACTGGGCGCACCATATTAATTGGTGCGGCGTGACATCCCATTTGATCGCCTTCTGCCTTGGCCCTGATCGATGTATTGACTAAGCCGTGCGCCATTCTGTTCTGTCGATCGGCTTGCCTGGGGCTGGCTTGGACCGTGTTGACCGGAAAGGGGTTGCCGTCTACTTTCATCGACCGATTTGAATCGGTGAACTTCAGCTTTCCGGCCTCGTTTGCTGACTGGATTTGCTGCCTAAAAACTTTGCAGTCGTTAGTGGCGTGGGATGTGGAGTTGTGCCACTTGCAATACTTCTTTTTCTTCAATTCTTCAGCTGATGGGATCACGTGATTCTCGGGCAACTGAATCTGCTTCTCCTTGAGCAGCAAATCGAAGATCTTGTCGGCCTTGGTGATGTCGAAATCGTATCGTTCTTCCTTAGCCGTCTTCAGCAGCCATTGGCAGACGATGGCCTTTTTGTTCTTGGCCCACTCGGCTGCCGCTACTTCCGCGTGTCCCATGTCCGGTTGTCTTGCTGTATTGGCTCGTATAAGTTATACGGCGCGGGTGCTTGCCGATACAGCGGTGGTGGCGTCTGAGGCCTATAATGATGATCTTGACGGCCTCCTTGGTACTGGTAGTGATGATCAGCGGGAGGTGGCCGAGGTGCCGGTGGCGGCGTGGCGGTCCTGGAAACAGCTGTCAGCCACCGGCGTTGCGTCGTCTATGTGGATCAATCGGCTCTAACTGCCGATTGTCATTGAACATATTGGCAATCCGATCTTGGGACAGCGGTTGTTGTCGGTTCAGCATAGTAACCGCTGGCCTTATAGCCGATTCACCTGGATTTGGCTGACCGAGGACTGCTCCCGGCGGCCCTTGTTGTGCTAGTAGTGGGATCGGCCGATTCTGCGTGACTAGCGTCCTGTAACCAGGAAATTGGCCGTCTGTGAAGTACGTCGGCCCCCGTTGCAGTTGGTTGGCTATCTTGGCGTCGACCACAGTAGCGATCATGTTATTGAGAGTGTTGACCAAGATGCTACTTTGATTGACCAATGCGTGGTGAACGGCTGAGTCAATCCGATCTTATAGAGAGTATACAGCCGGATCATCCTGTACCTGGGTCGGCTCCTCCACCTTCTGTTTACCTTTTGTCTCACCAGAGGAGGATGCCTTAGTGTCGTTCATGCTGAACTTATACTTCTGATGCACGGCCTCAGATCTTGTTTGGGTGAAAGACTGCAAATAGTTAGCCTAGAGTTCTTCCACCATCTTCTTATAATCGGCTTGCTGTTCAGCCGATAACTGTTCCATCTTCACAGGCACGATGTTGTCCTGGGAAATGTTGGGGCTCTTGGAGTCGACCATCTTGCCGGCTGAATCTATGCGTCCGAGTCGAGTCGACAGAGAAAGTCCCACCGGGCGTGCCTTTTAAGTGTCCGTCAGGGCCTCTTCGTTGGCGTTGTCGCCACCGCCCCAGGCAGGCGCAGCATGCTCACTGGACGCCTGGGGGGTAGCCGATGGAGACCGTGGGGGCTGCAAAAGGAAGAGTTAGCGGAGAAGTCGACTAATTACTACAAGTCAAGTGGCAGGGGATGATTACCGATGGCACGGGGCGTGGAGTGCGACCGGCCAATTTCTTGACCTGAAAAGAATGTTTCGATCAGATGCAAGTGATCATCGCGAAGCCAAAATCTGGTGAAGTGAAGGCTTACCAGCCGATGTTTTGCTGGGGGACTTGGGACCGACGAGACGTCGGCTGGAGCGTTGACCGACTCGGACTCGAAACCCGGGTTCGTCCGCCGGTCCAACAGCCGCCGGCATTTCCTCACCGGCAACGATGTCGAGGAACCGCGCAATGACCGGATCCAAGGGGGGGAAGGCTATCGGCTGGCGTGGCCGGCTTCTTCTCCTTTTCACCTCTTGGGGACAGGCGCGCCGACGGCTATGGAGGTGGTGCGGCCCTTTTATTCGAGCGATCGGGGGCGCACTCCGCCCTCATAGGAACGAAGCCAACTTCGGCGCCTCCCAGCCGATGGCCAACGAGCGAGGCCGTCCCCATCTAGAACACCTAAACGGTATTTGATGGGGCGCCCGGAGTCACTCACCGTCGGTCGCTCCATCTCCGTCTCCTGCAGACCAAAGAGTAAATGTTAATCGGCTATGTCAGCCGATGATGAGAAGAAGAAAATTATTTGGAACTTGAAGCTTACCGAGGGGATCTCGTCAAAGTGAGTGTCGACATAACAAGACGACCGTTGGTGGAAGATATGGCGCTTGATTTCAGTCCACCATCGGTCGTAAGCGGCGCTTTTCCTTAGCGAAAGTGTTATCACGCCGACGTCGCCGAGGGGAGGGCCGGCTATGTTCAGTAGCTGATCCATCATCACGTCTTGGCCTACCACTCCCCTCGTTTCGATCTTATCGGCATAAAAGAAGCCGATGGGCAGCTGCCCAAGACCGAACTGCCTCGCCGCAGACACTGGATAATAGAATTCGTAGCTCTTGGCCACTGATCGGCCTTGGTGAATCCCGGTCGGCAAGATGCAGGGGGATAGAGTGGCGATTAATAGTTCCCTGCACCTCGGGTTGTCGGCTGAGTTGACGTCTTCCCAATTGAAGTCAGCCGGCAACTCAAACAGCCCCCAGTCCTGGTAAAAGTACCAGGTGCGGTTACTGCGAGACAACCCGTCATAGAGGGCTATGAACCATTCGGCCAGCAGCTCGGCCGATTGCTTTGAGCCCACGTGGGTGGCTGCTGCCTCTCCGTAGCTCATGCACCTAGTGGTGGTGATCTGGTTGCCGTCTTCATCCTCGATCGGCTCCAGCCTTGGGAACACAACTGCTGTCAGAGGGAGCCGACCGGCTATCTTTTGCGTTGCCAACACTAACCAGATCTGAAGGAACCACCAGGGGCCGCCAGTGGTAATGGGGGCGTTGGCGGCTATCTTCGTGGCGGCCTGATGCAATGTCTGATACAAGTAGCCGAGGAGGTACTTCCCCAGCGCAAGTTTTCCCTCGTCGGCTAGGACTTTGGCTACGACCTGCCAGTTGGCGGTCGGCCCGCAGCTCGATCCACAAAACACAAATTTTTCAAGCCATATCATCAAGAATGCAGCATGCTCTCTGTGGCCGACGGTTCCATCCTTCATGTTTTGGGCAATGAAGCCGCTCCACCCGCCGATGGCCTTGGTTTTGAATTGGTGCTGCCCCTTTCGGCTCAAATTGCTGGGGTTGGCCGATGATTCGATGTCCAAACTGATTGTCATGTACACGTCGGCCAGCGTGATGGTCATCGGCCCCTGACGAAAGATGAAGGCATTGAAGCTGTCATTCCAGAAGTACGTTGCGGCCGACAGAAGTGGCTCGTCCTTCTCCATGTTGGCAATGGACAAAGCCAAGCCTTGGGCTATCCCGAAATCCTCCCACTGTGTATTCTTGGACGATCGCACCCTCTTGTACCATTCAATCCAGGCTGCGTCGGTGGTCGGCCATGCTTTGAATGTTCCGTTCCAGTGGGCGAGCGATGGCTTGGCGGTGTTGAAGGGGATCCGGTTAGTTTCAGCTATGATTACATCGGCTGGATCTGTGTTGCCGATGGGGCCCCGAGAAAGTATCTTTGCGTTTGTGTCAGATTGGGGATAAGCACTTGGCGTGACAGGTGCTACAGTTCAGAAAAAGAGAAGAGGGGTGCTAATCAAGAACGATTGCATATTACGGTTCAAGAAAGAAAAAAGTACTAATTGATAAAAACGAAGGAAAGTGCTACTAAAAAATGGTTGAATGTAATATTGATGCAATGTGTTCAAAGGAGCGGATTTGAAAGGAAAAGAAAGTTTTGAATCAAAAGAGAGTACCTCAGGGAACTCGGCCATGGCGGCGGCCGGAACAGCGGCGGTGGTTGGTGCGGCGGCTACGGCTGGCGCGGCGGAGGTGCTCGACGCAGCGGCGGTGGAGGCCATCGGAATGCTTGAGGGCGAAGATGGGTCTGGTCCAAAGAGCGGGATCGCCAACCTTTTC
This sequence comes from Oryza australiensis, assembly GCA_019925245.2. Taxonomy (NCBI): domain Eukaryota; kingdom Viridiplantae; phylum Streptophyta; class Magnoliopsida; order Poales; family Poaceae; genus Oryza; species Oryza australiensis. Next base: position 824,628 of record JAIFGZ020000583.1, on the reverse strand, counting down.
TTCAGACGAGCACTTTGTTTGGCTGCGGGCTGCATCGTTTCGATCCCCAGATCTAGGTAAATAATTGTCAATAGTGGTATGATCTACTGTTTCTAGTGCTTCCATCGTAATGACACATTAGAACAGGAGTTTATACTGCGCTATTTATCATATAGCACATATAAATTAGATCAATGTTTAGATCTATCCTGCCATTGGCCAGTTCTATCAAGAGCTTGCAGCTGATAGGGCTAGATCTAAAGGTTGGCTGGTTTATATGCGGTATCCACCATCTCGAGAGGTATAAATCGGCTACAACAGATCAGATTTTTCCTTTTATACTTAATGTTGCATCGGGTTCGAACTATTAAGTCGTTTTTAGAACTATCAATGATCTGTTCGGTTGGGATTTATATTGTTCAGAGACAGTGACGGGGTTTCAGCCGGCCTTATCTCGCCCGATATGTTTCTTTTAATATATTTATTATTAGATTTATATTAGGATCGCCTCTTATGTTAAGATCGCATTCTTGTCGACGTCACTGCCGAGATCGACCTACCTTCAATAGCTGATGGCCGATTTCCAGGCTACGCATCTGTTTCAAGAATGATATCTTTCTATAAGATTCATCGGAGTACTAGCCGATCCATTGTTAGCTTTCCAGTATCGGCTAGGTTATCGATTCATATATTTATTATTCTTTGTTGTATTTGGGTTAAGCGGCTGATGCTGTCTCGGCATAGCCGATTCATTCCAGTCACTCGGCTTAAATTTAGTTTAGAATAGCATTTATATGTTTATGGATTCCCTCAGCCGATCCAGTGGGGATCTAACTTAACACTTAACGCATATTTTCTTGTTTTTCTTGTTGATTAACAGATCAAATCAACTGGCACGCCCTGCACCGAACAGGCAGCTGAGAAGGACCTGCACTGGAGTTAAGCAGATCTCCCAGGCCAGCGCGTGAGAGAAATTTCTCATCAACAGAGGGGTTTTGCAGATAGTTGTAGACCTCAAACCTCCAGTCGTCGGCTGTCATGGTGGCAATCTCTATCTCAACATCTTTTATCATCGGCCTGTAGCCTGATGCCCCTTGAGCTAAATCATTGGCTTCTGCATTCTGCTCTCTGGGGATGCGTTTTTAATGTTACTAGCCGAAAGTTGTCCATCAATTTCCGCATCATTGATAATAGACCATCAGCGCATCATTTTTGCACTCGTATTTCCCTGACAACTGGCTGATGACCAACACTGAATCTACCATTATTTCGATGGCGTCGGCCTCAACTTCCTTGAGAAGATGTAATCCCTTAAGCACTGCCTCGTATTCGGCTTGATTGTTTGTGGCATGGGGGTTGATTGAGAAGGCAAATTCGAAGCTTGCCCCCCTTGGTGATATGATTACCAAGCCGATACCGCATCCATTCGTGCAAATCGAGCCATCAAACGTGCAAGTCCAAGGCATGATCTCCACCGAGCCGATTGAACCATCTCGGTGTTCTATGATGAAATCGGCTATGGCTTGTCCTTTAACTGCTCTGGGTGCCTGATATCTTAAGTCGAATTCCTTTAAAGCAAAAATCCACTTCCCAACTCGTCCTTTGAGTTCTGAAGCCGATAGCATATATTTGACTACATCGGCTTTGCATACCACTGTGCATTCATTGGATAATAAATAATGTCTCAACTTTGTACATAAAAAATACAGGCAAAGACATAATTTCTCCACTGGTGAATATCTTGTCTCTGCGTCCAGCAACCGTCGGCTGAGATAAAAGATGGCTTTCTCTTTTGCTTCGACCTCTTGAATCAGGACTAAGCCGATGGACTTGTCGTCGGCTGATAGGTACAATTTGAATGGTACCCCTTTTTGTGGAAAAATCAGGACTGGAGGTGAGCTTAAGTAATCCTTGATATTGTCCAACGCTTTCTGTTGCTCTGCCTCCGAAGTGAATGCTTGATCGGCCTTCAGCCGAAGCAATGGTGTGAATGGCTCCATCTTTTCTGAAAGATTGGCTATGAATCGCCTGATGAAGTTGATTTTGCCGATCAAAGATTGTAGTTGCTTCTTGTCCTTCGGAGGCTGTATCATCTTGATAGCATTAATGCTCCTTGGTGTAACCTCAATCCCTCTCTCATGAACAAGAAACCCTAAAAATTGCCCCGCCGACATGCCGAACGCGCATTTCAGTAGGTTCATCTTCAGACCATATTTCCTTGTCCGCTCCAAAACATTTCTAAGATCGGCTATATGGTTTTCCATTTCCCTGGATTTGACAACAATATCATCAATGTAAATCTCGACCAGAGAGCCGATCATATCATGAAAAATTTAATTCATGGCCCTTTGATAAGTTGCTTCAGCATTCTTTAAGCCAAACGTCATAATGACCCATTCATACAAGCCGATTGCTCCTGGGCATCTGAAAACAGTCTTATTGATATCTTCTTTGGCCATAAGATCTGATTATAACCTGCATTACCATCCATAAAACTGATGATCTTGTGGCCAAAAGCAGCATCTACGAGCAAATCGGCTATGGACATTGGGTATTTGTCCTTAGGGGTAGCTTTGGTGAGGTCTCTGAAATCAATATACACCCTAAGTTTACCATTCTTCTTCATTACTGAAACAATATTTGAAACCCACTCCGCATATCGACAAGGCCTAATGAATCCAGCATCGTATAGTCGAGTGATTTCGGCTTTGATCGCATCATACATATCGGCCTTAAACCTCCTAGGAGGCTGTTTGTACGGCCGATACCCCGGCTTGATTGGCAACCGATGCATAACAATAGACGGGCTAAGACCAGGCATCTCAAAATACTCCCAAGCAAAATAATCTCTATATTCCTTTAACAAATCAATAAGCTGGGATCTACAACGCGAAGACAAATTTTTACTAATGGATGTCAGCCTAGGCCTATCTCCAGGACCTATATCGATTTCTTCTAGCTCGTCGGTCAACATAAAACCTTGCCCAAGCTTGCCAACGTCGTCGTCCGCGGTGTCCTTGCCGTAGACGTTCGAGCCCTCCATGATGCCCTCAAAGTAATAATTGAGGCTCTTCGTCTCCAATAGGCTATATGGCAGAATCGGACACCTTCAAAAAATTGGCTTACCAGATTTTGCCGGACAGACAATCAATACCGTTGATTTTCCAAAGTGGCAAATCGGCGTTAGCAACGCTCACTGAACTGTCGGCTGGCACGATTTCAATCTTGTCGCCTTGCCATTGGATCAGACTTTGATTCATTGTGGAAGGGACACAACAGGTCGCATGGATCCAGTCCCTCCCAAGTAGCAGGCTGTAAGATCCCTTCTCGTCGATGACAAAGAATGTTGTGGGCACGGTTTTGCTGTCGACGGTTAGCTCGACGTTCAGCACGCCCTTGGCCTCCGATGGGTTGCCGCCGAAGAATTTGAGCACCATGTTTTTCTTGATTAGATCTTCGGCTCCGTTGCCCAGCTTCCGAAAAGTGGCATAGGGCATAAGGTTGACTGCTACCCCTCCATCGACTAGCATCTTTGACATCGGCTTCCCGTCAACAAATCCTTTCACGTATAGTGGTTTGAGGTGCCGATTGTCAGTCCCCTCTGGTTTTTCAAAAATGGCTTGTTCCGGGAAGAATGCTAGTTTTGCCGAGGTGTCTTCGACACTATCTGCATCGTCCTCTGTGGCGCCGAATTCGGCTGGCAATATGAAAATCATGTTGACCGATGCAGTAGCTTTTCCTTTTGCTTTAGCCGCCCTTCTGGCTTGGTCGGTTGCGCTCTCGTCGGCTGGGGTGTTCTTCTTCTTAGGGCGCCATTGTTTCCTGCCCTGTCGACGTTGTTGATGCTGAATCATCTGTTGGACCTCTTCTTCCCGCCCTTCGCTTTTCAGCCTCTGAATTCTTCTCTTCTGTGTTTTAGTGAAGATGTCAGAAGGGCACAATTATGAGTTAGCCTATTGCTCATCTTCGGCTTCTTCTTCGTAGTATTCGTCTTCGAAGGTCTTGGTGGATCGGCCCAAGCCGATCATGTACCGATTGCTGCTTCTGGTTAAGCTGCATGACCCTGGGGACGAATTGGGAAGGGCTTTGCATCGACGAATCCCCGTATTCGTCTTCACGATATTCACCGCAGGGCGGGCGGTTGTCTATTATCCTCGATTCCCAAGAATCGGCAAAACTCGCAACGCCAGTGCGGGTCGCAGTCGTTGTGGTGTCGATAACTCTGGAGGTCCCTCACCTCGGGTTCCCTAACGTACGGCTTGCCGCGCCGGGCCTCCTCTTCTTGCCAAAACCGTGCTGAAGCGGCGAAGGCATCCATGCAAATCGGTCGCCGATCGGCCGATCGACCGGTTGGATGAACCATGTTGGACGACGCAGCCTAGATCTCCGGTCGGACTCTTCTCTCGCCTTGACCCCTTGAGAGTTTCGGCTAAGCCGTACGTCATTCTGTTTTGCCGATTAGCTCGCCTGGGGCCGGCCTGGACCATGTTGACCGGGAACGGGTTGCTGTCGACTTTCATTAGCCGAGGTGAATCGGCGAACTTTAGCTTCCCGGCCTCAATAGCCGACTGGATTTGCTTGTCTGAAAACCTTACAGTCGTTAGTGCTATGGGAGGTAGAGTTGTGCCACTTACAATACTTCTTCTTTTTGAGTTCTTCGGACGATGGGATCGTGTGGTTGGCAGGAAGCTGAATTTGCTTCTCCTTCAGCAATAAATCAAAGATCCTATCGGCCTTGGTGATGTCGAAGTCGTACTTCTCCTCCCTAGCCGTTTTCAGCAGCCATTGGCAGACGATGGCCTTTTTATTTTTGGTTCATTCGGTTGCTACAACTTCTGCGTCATCGTCACTTGTTTCTGAGTCAGTCTCGACGATGACGTGGGCAACCTTCTTGATGAATTTCCTTGATTCCTGAAATCTTTACTCGTGGATCGTCACCCTCTGCGCCAGATGGGCCAAGCTATCGAAGTCTTGAGCCGAAAACCTTTCATGGATCGGCGCCAACAGTCCATGAAAAGCCAAATCGGCTAACGAAGAATCGGACAGCACCAGACTATAACAGTGGTTCCTCATCTCTCTGAATCTTTGAATGTAGTCCTGAACCGACTCCTCATGCTTCTGCCTAATGCTTGTCAGGTCCGACAGCTTCATCTCATGGTTGTCGGTATAGAAGTAGCTGTGGAATTGTTTCTCGAGGTCGGCCCAGCTCTGGATGAAATTGTAAGGCAATGAAGAAAACCACGTAAAGGCCGATCCCGATAGTGAGAGCGGGAACAAGCGAACCCTCAGGGCGTCTGTAGCCGATGCCTCCCAGCATTGCGTCAGGAATCGGCTGACGTGTTCGTATGTAGAAGTATTGTCATGCCCTGAGAACTTGGAGAAATCTGGGACTTTGTATTGGTTGGGCAGTGGCACCCTCTCAAAATGTTCTGGGTATGGATACCGATACATATTGCCAGAATCTTTCGGTTTGAGGCCGAATTGATCGCGCATGACGTCGGCAATCAAATCGGCGCAGGTCCTGTTATCTTGGGCTCATTGTATCGACTCATATTGATCGTACTGTATGGGTGTTTGCCGATACTGAGGTGGCGGTGTCTGCGGCCGGTAATGTTGGTCATGTTGGCCTCCCTAGTACTAGTATTGAGATGGGTTGACGGCGGCAGGCGGTCGATTCACCGACGGTGGTGATTGGTCGGAGAAGAGCCGACGGCCGCCGGCATTGTACTATGCCCCTTGAATGAGATTGATGGCAGGTTCTTGCCGCTGATTGAAGTTGAATATGTCGGCCAGTTGCTCTGAGAAGGAGGTTGTTGCCGGTTCAGAATGACGGGCGGCGGCCTAGAAGCCGACGCGGATGCAGTCGGCTGACTGAGGACCCCTCCTGGTGGCCCTGGCTGTACTGATGGTGGCATTGGCCGATTCTGGGTTGCCAAGACCCTGTAGTTAGGGAACTGACCATCAGTGAAATAAGTCGGCCCCCGCTGCAGTTGATCGACAATCTTCGAGTCGACCACAGTGGCAATCATGTTGTTGAGGGTGTTGACCAAGATGCCACTCTGATTAACGAGAGCGTGGTGCACAACCAAGTCAATTCGGTCTTGCAAATTGTGCAGTCCCGAATCGTCTTGTTCTTGCTTCGGCTCCTCCATCTTGCATTTTCCTTTTGCGTCGTCTGAGTAGGATGCCTTGAAGTCGTCCATGCTGAATTTGTACTTCTGGTGGACGGTCCCAGACCTGTATGGGAAAAAGATTATAGATAGTTGGCCTGCAGTTCCTCCACCATCTTCTTGTAGTCGGCCAATTGCTCAGCCAACAATTGTTTCATCTTGACAGGAACCATGTTTTCCTCGCTGATCTCGGGGCTCTTGATGTTAACCATCACGTCGACTTTGTTACTGCATTCTAGCCGAGTTGATGGTCCCACTGGGCGTGCCAAGAAGCGTGTTGATGAGAAATATTTCCCACGCGCTGGCCTGGGGGATCTGCTTAACTCTAGTGCAGGTTCGTCCTTCGCTACCTTTGATGAACTAGGCGTGCCAGTTGGTTTGATCTGCTAACCAACAAGAAATAAATAGATACATGTATTAAGATTAAGGTTAGATCCTACTGGATCGGCTCAGGGAACCAACTTACATATAATTGCTATCCCAAAGCACATTTAAACTAAATGATTGGGATAGATCGGCTATACCGAGACAGTATAAACCACTTAATCTAAATATACATCAGGATAGTAAATATATGCATTTATAACCTAGCCGATGCTGTAGATCTAACGTGAATCAGCTAGTACTCCGATATATCTTATGAAATGATATTAATCTAAACTAAATGCGTTAAACCCAGATCAATCAGCTGTCGGCTGATACCAACAGATTGATACCGGCTTAAGGCATTTAACCAGATTGAGATCTTAATATAAGAGACATCTTTAATATCTCTAATAGAAAATGATGCTAAAAGATAATTAAAACAGATAAGGTCGGCTGAAACCCCGGCACTGTCTCTAATGGTAAACATATAGCCGAATAGATCTTAATAATTCTAAGAGCGACTTAATAGGTCATGGTGATGCAGCATTAAGTATAAAAAGAAGTACTAGATCTATATGAACCGATGTAAACCCCTCGAGACGGTGGATACAACATATAAAATAGTTCAACATCTAGATCTAGCTCTATCAGCTATTGTCTCCCGAGAGAAACAAGCAGATGGCAAGATAGATCTAGACATTGCTCCAGATTATATGTCGTATATGATAAATTGCGCACTCTATAACATCAGATCTAGAGTATCATAACGATGTAAGCACTAGATTCAACGATACAAACTACTAATGACAAATGTTGAACCGGGATCAAACACTCGTCTAAAAGAAAATAAAGAGGCGATGCGTCAAATTGATTGTGTTATGATTGTCTTCTTTTTACAGGAGGTCTCAGGTCCTATTTATACCCAAGTACAACAAAGTCCATGTAGAACATAATTTCTATCTATCTACTATACACGGTACGACAATATTCCGGGACGTAGTCACATGTAGCGTTACAAAAGGAATATCTATACAAATCTCTATTTTACAGATACAATTGTCGTTACAGGACTCTATCCATGGATGACAATATCTTAACGAACATTTGGGAACCGAATCTTCCTTTTATCTTCAAGCTTCTTCATCGAAAACAGTTCCATCTTGTTCTCTGAATCAGAATCGGCTATCGGCTGTCCCTATCCAATTCGGCCTCAGCCGACTGGTCTCCCAGCCGATTTGATCGTGGCCGATGCGGCCTCTGTTTCTCCACAGATCACTTTCCCGATCCGATTCCGCTTCAATTCCGACCTTGAACGTAGGGATTTGGTTACCAAATTTGGTCGTTAACACACTCAAGGGGTTTTCTGCAATATAGCCAGGCAGACGGAAATTTTGGGTAGAAACATTTTTTTAGCATTCTGCGGGTTAATTTTATAAACACTCAAAGGGTTTTCTGCAAAATAGCCAGGCGGACGAAAATTTTGGGTAGAAACACTCTTTTCAGCATTCTGCGGGTTAATTTTATAAACACTGAAGGGGTTTTCTACAAAGTAGCCAGGCAGACGAAAATTTTGGGTAGAAATACTATTTGCTTTATGGATAGTTATAGATTATCGATATAGATATATAGATTACGTATTTGAGTTATAACATTATCTCTAAGAAAAGATGTATAAGAGTAAAAGATTACAATTTTCATAATACACTTAGAAATTAAGAATATGCATGCAATCCCCAACCTGCATTATTAATTATTAAGAAAGATCAATAACTACTCTAGAACTCTAGTACTATATAGTATACTACTATGACATACTGTACTTTCAAAAAAGGTACAACCATAGTACTACTCTTCCACTACTAAAAGATTAATCTAATTGTTTAATTAACTAATTAATTAAAAGTAGTTAATTAAGTGTAGAAAATTGAAGTTGAAGAACGTGCTAGCTTGGCTCTGCCATGAATTATGATAAATGTATGGCAAGGGCTCGTCGCCGATGGCACCATCGACGTCTCCGACGTCGGAGACGGCGGCCTTCTCGGCGTCGACGACGGCGAGGGAGGAGTCAGCGACAAATGTGACGACGGAGTCCTTCCTGACGGTGAGGTAGATGACGGCGACGATGTAGACGAGTATGAGTGGGAAGACGCCGACGCCGACGAGCACGTTGGCGTACTTGGGAAGGTCGTTGTAGATGAGCCAACCGACGAAGCTCGTGCTCGGGAAGTACATGTTGATGTCGATGATGAACAACCCCGAAATCACGAGAACACTAACATATTATGGTTGAGCGGTGCGGTGCGTTGGGCTCGGTCGGTCCGACCCGGTGAGGTGGGTTTTGACGTGCTAGATAGATGGGCGCACGACACTACGGGTTAATTTCACAAAAACTCAAGGGGTTTTCTGCAAAATAGTCACGCGGACGAAAATTTTGGGTGGAAACACTACTTGCTTTATAGATACTAGCAACTGTGCCCGTGCGTTGCAACGGATGAAGTTGGGCGCGACGCGAGAGCTCCGAGCAGCGACGAGAGGAAGGGGCGCAGGCGCGACGCGGCGGCGTGGATGGGGACGAAAGAGAGAGGCGCAGGGAGGGAGGGACGCAGGAGAAGTCTTTTTTCCATCCAAGTCCTTCCTTTTTTCGATATTGGGACTGAGTTAATTTTAACAAAATTTGGGTAGAAACACTACTTATTTTACATATAGTTATATTATAGATATAGGTTATAGATAAGTTATATAGATTAGTATTTTTAAAATATGTACATAATTTTTAAATAAAACGAATGGAAAAAGTTTATAATAAAAATTTATTAAAAAACGGAGTGAGCGTAAGTTGATAAAAATCGTGCGAAATACCTAAAACCCTCCTCCCAACCGCTCGGCGCTCGCCCTCCTCATCCCCCACGAAGTAGGGTTTCGTTCCGCCGCCTCTGCCGCCATGGCACGCGCCGCCGCTTCCAGGCTCGCCGCCGCGGCGACCTCCTCCTCCTCGACGGTGAGTTCGCTCGCTAACTCACGTTACCCCCCCGTTTCCTCCCGCCCCCTTCTCTTCCTCCTCTATCCGGACCTCGTCTCGCTCACGGCTAACCATCCCCTTTGCCCCCTTGCTGACAGCTCGAGCTGTTCTCCCGCCACCTTGCGGCCGCCTCGTCGGCGTGGGCCACCGCTTCGTCGCGGGCTCCCTATCCAGGTGAGTCGAGCTCCATGCAAAATACGTGGATTGTTTTTGGATGTCCCTGTGTATTGCTGATCTGGTTGGATTGGACAGGGAGGGAGAGGAGGAGCGCGAGCTGGTGGTGCCCTTCCAGGTCGTTCCATGGTATGTTCTCTGGTGGTTTTGATGCTTCGCTGCTTACTACTAGATATCATGTTTGCATTTCGTGGTACATAAACAGTTTTAGCATTTGAGGTCGGCGTAATTCATTTTTACAGCCAATTTTATTAGAGTAGAAAGTCAAAACTCAGACCCAAGATTTAATGCTGTCTTAGGTTTGTGTTAGTGAGCGTGGTTGCGCTCTTTTTAGGTTACATGTTGGTATTTAGCTTTAGATAGTAAGAAACGTAACTTTGAAGCGTTTATCTGATCACTCGTATCTATGCTAACTTGTTAAGCCACTCGTATCTTCATAGATACTACATAATCTATTTTTTTTTCAATAGATGTATTAACAGTACTACACATATATTGTATTGCCAAGTTTCCACTGACTTGTTGATAATGTTTCAATCAATGGATGGCAGGTTTGTTCACTGTTATTTCACTTTACTAATTAAAAAAGCGATTGTTGTTACTTTTTTATTTTTAATTTTACTTTGAACAGCGCATTGGTTGATACTAATATTTGTGCTTATTTACTTCAGCTCCCTATGATAGCTGGCTAATGCCATTTGTCTGAATAAAAGAACAAAACTCAGCCGTGATGGATATGCAAATTGATAAGATGAATGCCGTATTTACGCTTAAAATTGTTCTTTTTGCCATTTCCCTACCAATGTATTTGTGCCTTTTCCAGTAAAAGAATATGTATTTGTGTCTTTTCAAGGCACTCAGATGTGATGCTTTTGTAATAAAATCTTTGATAAGTCAAAATGTCGAATGCATATTCTATTTGAATTTTGAAATACTAGCATAATTTCTTTATTGTTTTTGTGTGATTTTGTTATTTTGGCGAAGTTCCATATCTATTCTGTTTTCTATATGATAATTGTTTTATATTTGTATGATTTTAGCCACAAGGGAGATGAATGCAAGGGACTACTATGATGTTCTTGGAGTGAACAAGGACGCATCTGCCTCAGACATAAAGAAGGCGTATTATGTGGTATATACATATCTTGTTACTTTTTCTTGGTTAAGATAATGCGATATTGATTAGATTTAGATTTGATTGAATTTCTGGAGGGTCCTGCTCCGTATAATTCCTGAATGTTTGTATGAGAATATTGAATGTGAAATGTGGTCTAAATTCTAAACCAAATATACAGAGAAGTTTAATGTGTTGTTTGGCATTCCACCATATGCTTATACTTAAGTTTTCTGATCTATAATTTTGGCTAGTGCTTGAGAATTGTATACTAGCTGGAATTCTTAAACTTCAGATTAGCAGGGAAAAGCTGTTATATTCACTATGACTTTCTGAACTGTTTCTGTGTTTACCGGCTGTCCAGCACCATTTGAATATGACAGCATGGGATGGCCATACCCAGTTTTAAATTTGAAGGGCTTCTGCAGAGTAGATTAGGCAATCAGCCATGGGCATTCGCATGCCAGTTTCCAGTTGTATGGACCATAGAGATTTGTAAGACCATTTAAGCCTCTATGGAGCAAGAGCTGTGTATGTAGTTGCATGGTGTTTTTAAGAAACTAAATATTGTATCAAACTTTTTGTTTCTTGAATCGTGTATTTGCCCATCTGTAGCCATGCTATGCCCATGCCCACCTGTGGATTTAGCGAGCACGTTAAGAATGAAGAGGAAACACTTGATCCTTCTCTTGGCTCTGATACTAATTACCAGAACTTTTAGCATGTTGTCTATTGATTAGAAAATCCGGATATTACCCCCTCAATGTTTTGTTAGATTGTTGTCCTGAGAGGCGTGCAATTCATAATCATATTATTTGAATAGACCATTAGGATAGTTGTTACATTCGCGCAAACACTCTAAGCTACAGTCTGCGGTTTATTTATTTCGGCATCCATCAGTTTTTATAAGTAAATAAAAGGTTACTTCCTGAAGAGGCTTAGATGATGGGGCTTATGGGAGAAGATGCCCTCCCTCACAGGAGAACGTGTGTCCCTGAAATCATATTCCAGTAATATTTTCTTAATTCTTATTGAGTGGCCAGGCATTTACTGCACGCTTTGCTTGCTATGTTATATTCTCAATAACTTGTGTTGTTTGTTAAACAATGTGCGTGATCTTCGACTTAGTGTGTTTTTATCTGTTTCTTTACATTTCCTTCTTTTTTTTAACTTATAAAGTTTTAGCTAAACTATTAATGCTTCTCCAGCTCGCAAAGAAGTTCCATCCTGATACTAATAAAGAAGATTCTGACGCAGAAAAGAAATTTCAAGAAGTTCAGCGGGCCTACGAGGTATAGAGTCCTAGTAGTGATTATTTATTTTTCATTTAATTAACCATAGGACATTCTTATTCTAAAGGATTGCTATTTGTTGTGCTTATCTCAGGTGTTGAAGGATGAAGATAAGCGTGAAACATACAACCAGGTTATTTAACTCTTTTCTATGACTATGATAATAACATGCGGTATACTGCATGTGCTTATTTTTTAAAGTTGCTGTAGGAACATAAATCTATCTTCATAGTAGTTTGTTTTATAAATCAAACAAAGGAAAGCTGTTAGCCAAACAACAAAACATTTAATAGCACTTCTACCGAACAAGATTATTATTATCCACCTCAATGCCAATTGGAGTTTTAATACTGCCATAAATAATGAAATATGTGATTTTGTCTTTTTCGCTTTGTGATCGATTATTCAACTGAATTTTCTTTCGTTATGACTGTTTTGTTTCAGCTTGGAGCAGAAGCTTATGAGCGCCAAGCGTCAGGTGGTGGCCCAGATGATTTCTCTGGGAGTCATCCATTTGGTGACATTTTTGGTGATGTAAGAGTAGACATTCCTATTTTTTATTTAGTATCCGTAAATTGTCACTGGCCTGTTTTCAGGTTTTCAATGTGAATTCGCTCTATCATGAAACCTTGCATGAGGCCCATAATTTACAGGATAAAATATGTGATATGCCTGCTTGATTACCTGGTATTCTGGGGCTTCAAAACACAAGGGGGGATGAAATAAACTTTATAGAGGTGGTATTGAAAACATTGCACTATGGGTGGTGGGATTCCTTTTTTTCCTTCAATGCAAGGTCTATGATGAAATAATGTGAACTTGTGAACATGTAATGAACTAATACTTTGATGTTATAGTAGTTAACTAGTTAACAACAATAGCCTTTTATTCGGAGGACCAAACATGATCCCAACTAACTTTCAGATTCAATATCTATATTTGGCAAAAATTTCTGATCTCTTTCTGTTTTTCCAAGTGTGTAATTACTTCCGTACAATGTCTATTATACATGCCTAATAATTTCCATTTTGCCATGTCAACCAGATGTTTGATAATCCTTTCGTCGTGAGAGGAGGTCGAGATGTCAAGGTTATATTGTTGTGCATTAAATGATTTGCTTAACAACAAAAACTTGACGATTGGATGCTTTTTTTTTTCTTTTTTTTCTCAAATATAGGTTCCAATCGAACTATCATTCATGGAAGCTGTCCAAGGCTGCAGGAAAACTATTACATATGAGGCTGATGTTTTCTGTGATACTTGCAGTATGTGTTGCCACTTGTTTATTCAATCCTTCTTTGATGCAGGACATGTCGGTATCTCTGTCCACCCCATTTGTTTGCTTTTATGGCTTAAGCTTGTCATTTGTTTGGTGCAGATGGAAGTGGTGTTCCTCCTGGCACTGTACCTCAAACATGTAAAGCCTGTCGGGGTGCTGGTGTGGTATGTATACTTTGACAATTTTCTCCCCTAGTATGTCACATAGTGATATTTATAGATTACTTTAACGACCTTCAAAATGTTGTCATTGAGTGCAGATATTCATGCAGAGGGGTATAATGAGTATAGAAACTACTTGTTCTCGGTGTGGTGGAAGTGGGAAAATTGTGAAGGTGCATTTCTGCTCTAATTACATATTTGTGTCTTGAAGATTTTATAGTAATTCTTCAAGATAAATAAAGCCTGATCTGTCGTGCATCTCTTTGTTTCAACAATTTCAGTGAAAAATTGTAAACATCACTCCTATGAGTGTATTTTCTTCGTTAGAAAAAGATCTAACTGGCATTTTAAGGAATACCCTTGATATTATAAATAATTTGGGATTGTGATACAAATTAGTCATGTGATTGTACAGGAGATTGGTTGTTGCCAAAGTTTCTATTCAATGGGTTTATCTCTGTTATGTTGATGTTTTGGTTCTAGGACCCTGACTTGTTTTGTATTCTATAATTTGCTTGAAGAATTTTTGCAAGACATGCAAGGGTGAACAGCTAGTGAAGGGGAAAAAATCAGTCAAGCTCGACATAATGGCTGGTAAGAAAAATTTAATTACACCAGTTTATGTGTATGCTTGACATGTGAATCCTGCCTTGTACTAACTATTACGTGAAATTTCTTCATATGCTTGTTTAATGGTGGCTTCGCCAGCAGCAGAAATGTAAACTTGTGTGGTCATACCGGTGATTCCAACTGTACTACTCATAATGCAGATCTGCCTTTTAATCTTCTAAAGGAATACCTTTAGAAGAAAATAAACCATCTCCTGTTCCACAAGACGTGCTTCTTAAATCATTTTACCTTTTTCTGTCAATGTTTGTCTTTACTTCAAATATTCAAGTATATGGGTTTATATTGGTGTGCATGGCAATGGCAATACTTGATTTTGGGTGTCATATAACTGGAACACCTTTTCCAGGTATCGATGAGAATGACACTATGAAGGTTTTTGGCAAGGGTGGTGTAGATGTTGAGCGCAATAAACCTGGTGATCTTTATGTTACTATCAAGGTTCGGTTCCCCCCTTTTTTTTTCAAAATACAAACTCTTTCTGTCAGTTTGATCAGTTCTTTGCAAATGAACTTTGTATTCATTTTCCTAGTACAGATCAGAGAGGATCCTGTCTTCCGTAGAGAAGGCAACCATGTGCATGTTGATGCTATTATAAGCATTGCCCAGGTCACCTCTCTTCCTAATTGTTTAACCTGTTTGATGCTGTTATGGTTATATATGATTTAGGTCTTTACATATACATTTCATGTAAATTACACCTGTCTTTTTTAAAAAGGAAAATCATGTACCTCATGATGACCAACTCTGCTGTGTATGCAAATATATTCCTTTTCTGATTAATAGATCTAAAACTGCTTGATTTTCAGGCTGTACTAGGTGGAACTGTCACAGTGCCTACCCTTACGGGCAATGTTTCAGTCAAGGTATAATTTCATTTTTGATGCATGACACTAACCATGTAATCCAGTTATTTCATTGGTTAACCATGTTGTATATTCCGATCAGGTTCGCCAAGGTACCCAACCAGGAGATAAGGTTGTCCTCCGGGCCAAAGGTTGGTTATTTGAGTCATCCTAGAAATTTTTTGCCCAGATACTGGGACATGTTACTTGATATATTTGGTTTTTAACCTACAATATCTACTGAAAGTACTCACTAGGTACATTGATGTGATAAACATTTTATTTTCCATTAAAAAACTGCAGGAATAAAAGCACGTAATTCCCCAGCCTACGGGAATCAATATATTCACTTCAACGTCCGAGTTCCAACGTATGATAACATTTTCAAACCGAGCTATATAATTACATTGATCAAAGAATTTCCTGCCCATTCCTATAAACTGACATCTTTCGTCTCCACGATCTACAGGGATGTGACGCAACGACAACGCGAGTTAATGGAGGAATTTGATAAAGAGGAGTGCAACGAAGGCGAGAGAGTTGCAGCTGCCTCCGGATGAAATTTTGGAGCACATTCGTTGATGATTATACATAATAAGACGATAGCCGCAGCCCCAATTACAAGGTGCTCGGTATACCGTATACATGATGTAGTCTTTATAGTTCCAGTTTTTGCATTGTATTATATGCACGCTTAGGCTAAATTATTGTACTAACCTTTTGACCTTTTATTTATTGTACTAGGAACATATACTAGGAAGGCTATGTGATGTGCAAATGCCTTAACTGCCGCATAAACCCACGAATCCATTGTGCATGTACTTTTCTCCGTTTCATGTTTCATGTTATAAGATGGATGTTAGTGAATCTATACGAGGATGAAGAGGCCAAAACGTGGAACAGCTCGTCTAGATTTCTGGTATTATGTGCTAAAAAACAGCGCGACATTCGGCTTTCTTTATTGAACTGTTTTAGTATAGTTTTAGGACTTAATCGAAAGAAAGAAACTTTTATTGCTTTTTACATAAGTTAAATTAATACATACAAAAATCTTATAAAATTCATGTGTAACAAACGTTTCCACGAAAAAAATAAGCACTCCATGCCATAAACAATATGCTACGGTAACTTTATCATAGCAGTTCGTTATGCAACAGCATTTGCTCGTCACGGGGAGTTAAAAGGTTCCTGGGCATGAAAAATATAAAAATTTTGGAGGATTTTAATATAAAGGTATTTAAAAAATGATTAAATTCTATCCTATCTTTTAAATTTTATTTTTATAGAATGAATAATTTTATAAAGTTTTTAAAGAAAATTTAACGAGAACTCTAACCTTTTGAAATATTCTCTGTTAAGTCTATCTTTTTTATCTGTATTTTCTCTATATGGTCCAATCAAATGGATTTTTATATTTTTTGTGTTTTGTAATTATCTATTATGCATTTGTATTTTTATCATAATTTTGTATTTTTTTATTTCTTAAAGAAGCCCTTGTAAGCTTTGTCCGTAACAACATTCCCGTCACATGCAACTTCACATCGATCAAACCATCGAAAACTTCTGAATCGATCCAAGGAAGCTTAATTTTCTCTTCTACAGATCGAGGCCGCTGAGGACAAGTGACAAGCAGCTGTTGGAAGCCCTATATTTACGAAAATATATTACTGTTGGATTGAAAAATGAATATCAGAAATTTGTTTAGGATATCATCTGAGTAAAATTTATTCCTAAGTAAAATTCATTTAACTAAGAGAAAAAGTTTACTGGGAATAAAAATTTTACTCAGTATGACAGGTATAAATTTTAGACGTTCATTTTTTGGTTTTAAGATAATTTTCAGCTATACACTATATATACGTGATGTGCATCATATATTTTCCCTTTACTTACTACACTGATAGGTACTACATTTAATGTATAACTATCAATATTATCATTTCTCTTTCCAACTCTATTATTATTTTTGCTCACTCACTAATAAAAAACTAAGAAAAAATCCAAATAACTTAGTCACGACTCTTTCTAATCAACTACTATAACTTAATTTCGTGCAATTAAAATATTCCCTACTTATGTCTTTGTTTAATTTTTAGTTTTTAGCGATTTCTTGTAACCTGTGGACCTGTATAGTAAGTATCTCTTGTTAGACATGAAATTTAATACATTTTTTCTATAGTATGTGATTGTCGTTGTATTTAAACACCATGTCGTTCGTTAGTGGAATTAAAGCGTAAAAAGACGGAAGGTGGAAGGAGACCAAGGTACACAAACCTTTGGCAGCTAGGAACAACTTGGCTTACTGCAATAGTGGGGCTCATGAGGTGCGAAAAATAGTTGAAAACTGATAAGAGGTAGGAGTTTAAAAGAGAAATTAACTAGCGAGGAGTGTAGTGTATGACACGAAATTAAGTTATATAGGAGAAGTTGAAAAGAACATTGAATTGTAGGTATGTATTTGGATTTTCCTCTTGAATGGGAATTTTCCTTTTAAAACTAAACAACTGGACACCAGCCGATCAATAAAACCATTGACCCCGAATTTAAAAGCTCATTAAACACCATATGCGCTGGCCATAAGATCGGAAGCGTGTCAACAGATCAGCTGAGTTTGTAATTAAGTAAATTCTAAATCTAGGCACAAGTACACCCACCGTATGCAAAACTGTTTATTTGTTTTCCACTTTTGCTATAGCTTGGATAGGTTTTGTCCCTAAAAGACCACCTCTCAAACCACCAATAGATTATTTCAACAATCACCTCTCAGCCTCTTTTTTTGCCAAATGGTTGTTCCACGGACACGTTTTTTATCCATTCGGATAGACGTTCACCCCACCAAATCTTTTTGCTTTTGGTCCATTTTTACAAAGATTCTCATAAATAAATCCCTGACATTTTTCATTGTAGGAATAAACACTAAGGTCGATGCCAATATTGATGGCGTCAAGCTTACACAGCTCAACGTCAATGGTGTTGGCATCGAGATCTTTGCGTCACGTGGACGCTGAGGCTGACGTGGTCACATCGGCACTGCGGATCTTGGCGCCAAGCTCAGCGCCAAGCTCTGCGTCATAGATCTTGGCGCCGAGCTCGGCGCCAACATCCGCGACGCCGAGCCGTGCTTACAGGTGGACCCGTCTTACTGGCGGCAATAAGGATGGCGCTGATATCGACGCCAATGAGGATGGCGTGGAGCTTGGCGCCGAGCTCTACTTCAGCTCTCCCATTCTCTTCCTGTTCTCCGCTCTTCAGCTCTCTCCTTTTCAACTATCTCTAGTGTTTTCTTTCTCCTTCGCACTTCCTCACGAATCAGCATATTAGACCGTGAACTATAGTTTATCAGAAAAATTGTTGTGTAGATTAGGACTTCGTAATGTGTTGCGACGTAGTGCACCGATCTCACATACTTCTTCCAATGATCTGCACACCCAGTTAGGAAGAGCCTCCTTAAGATGTTGGAAGGGGATACTACGTGAAGTACACTCAACTATGATGGAATCATCTCCAGGGTAATGTAGCTCTTCTCGAGCCTTACCAAGCAACTCACTAAATGTTGGCTTCTTATTGAATATAACAGGCTCACTTTGCATGTCAACAAACTCGACATATCTATAGTGATCTCTTGCCACGGTGCCTCCATGATATATGATCACTACGTTGTCCATCTAGTACTTCAACAAAATTACAAATACAGTTCATTCAGTCCAAAATAATTGCTATATAGTAATGAATTTCTCAAAGCCAATAGTTTTTTAAAGGCCTACAATTTTCTATAGGAAACTCTTGCTCGTACGAAATTATCCAATCCTAATATTTCTTTATGAGAACTACCTTCACCCTACGTCTTACGCATCATCGAAGGATGTGCTAATTTGCGTCGACCTAGCTAAATCAACTAGTAAACTAATCAAAATTACACTATGATTAAAACTTACCAATTATTCAACAAAAACAATGTGTAAATTTAAAATTTACACGTACATTGCATATTTAAATTTTATCTACATTGCATATTCTAAAATTATGCACATTACACTTTTTTTATTTTTACCCACATTGCATATTCTAAAATAAATTGCGTACATTGCATTTATAAATTTTACCTTCATTGCATTTTCTAAAATCACATGCATTGTATTTTTAAATTTTGCCTATATCGTGCATTCTAAATTTGCATATATTGCATACTTTAATTTTACTTATATTGCATATTCCAAAACATATTCAACAAATTAAATTTTGAAATTTACCTCAATTAGGGAGCGACGGCCGGGGAAGAGGAAGGCGGTGCGCCGGAGAGGCGGCGGCACAGGCGCACGTAGCCGGCCGGGAGCGGCTGCGTCATGGCGAAGGGCCGTGGCGCGGGCCGAGGGGCGTGGCCGGGGCTGGAGATGCGTGTCGCGGCGATGCCGGGCCCAGGGCTGCCGAGGCCAGGCCCGAGGCGTCGGCGGCGCGCTGTGGCGAGGACACGCGGCGTCGGGGACGGGATGTCTTGCGGCGGAGACGGGGGAAGGTTAGGCGCGAGCTCGGGAACGATTGAACGAAGAGAGACAAACAATATGGCGTCGACGAGGAAGACGGGACCGCCTGTAATCCAGGCTCGGTGCCAAGATCGATGACACTGAACTCGGCGCCACAATGAGCGGCGCCGAGCTCAGCACCATCGACAGTGGTTTCAGCGCCATGTCAGTCTCGGCATTGACGTGGCGCAAAGAGCTCGACGCCAATTGTATTGGTGCCGAGTAGTATAAGATCGGCGCCATCATTATTGACGTCGAGCTTGGAATTCATTCCTGTAATGAAAACTGACAGGGATCTATTAATGAAAATCTTTTAAAAAATAGGAAAAAGCAAAAAATTCGGTCCACCCCACCTGAGCGCCGTCGGATGGATCATGAGATTCAGGATGTGATCCTAAAATTCTGGGCACTAAGTGAATGTGTAGGAGAGCACATGTGTACTTACAAATCTCGACGAATTTCAGCGTCTAATTCATGTGGATGTGAGTGAAAAAAAGACTTTCTCACTGTTCCGCGCAAGCATTGTCTGAACGATGAAAGACGATACAGTAGTGTCGTTATAAACATCTCTTTAGAGGAATTAGATATAATATATGAGAAAACATTTTCATTTTTTGAGGGAATCTCCTTTCGTACATACCACCTAAATAGTAATAACAAAATTTAAAATTTAAAATTTAAAATTTGAAATATCCACGTTTATATCCATATTCATCTATGTTGTCAACTTTTTATAACTATTTAGATATGCAAAGCAACAATATATCCTTCAAGAGATAAAAACCCATATCCATATTATTTTAATTTAAGAGGCTTAATTACATCCAAATGAGCAGCATTTTTTCCTTGCGTGATTACAGGAGCTTAAACGTTCGTGGTGAGCAGACGGCCAGTCACCCCAGGACGCTGGCGTGGTAGACTAGCGCCCAAAGCTGCGTCATGAACTCACCGCCTGCGCCCGATTGTCCGATGGCCCGAGGAACAGTATGAACTCCGCCCTGAACGTGTACTCGGCCAGCACCTGCCACCGCCCGCTCCGCGTTGTTCACAGCCATACCTAGAGCTGCCCGCCGAGCCGTGCAGCTGCAGCCCTCTCGATGATGGTGGAGGCTGACTGCTAGCTCTCCCGTGCATGGCGCCGCTGAGCTCGCGCTCCTTGTCTTCGATCTGCTGTAGCCTCGCGAGCACGGAGCTCTCCATGTTGCCATCACTGCTTAAAAAAACATTTTCTCCTACGGTCAAAACTTATTATTTCATATGATTGAACGGCCCGTCTGTTCAAGAAATACACGAAAATAATATTTTTTTTATATGGATGATGCACCCACACATGAAAATCCGATTTTTGTATGAGTGCTTATGTCTTCCATACGCAAAAATAAAAATCCAAAAAAAATAAAAATTGAAACCTTAGCTCCATGATGGCGGCGGCGGCACGGATCCGACCGTCGCGAGGCCGATGGTGAAGGATCCGGCCATCGTAGGGCCGGCAGTGGTATATCCAACCGCCTCCTTGTCGATGGCGGCGGCACGAGGTGGGGACGGAGATGAAGCCACTCCCGGCCATCTCCTCCTTGTTGGCGGCAGCGCGCTGGGCGGGGGACAAGGATGGAGCCGCTCCTGGCTGTCTCATCGACGGCGACGCCACTTGAGGTCATTGAGCCGGCCGCCGCCCGCTCCCGCTCGAAGAAGAGGAGAGGAGAGGAAGAAAGAGAGGAGAGGAGGTGAAAATAATATAAGGAGAGAGGAAGAGAAGATAATTTTTGCATACGGACGACTTAAGAGGCTCACATACAAAAATAGACTTATTTTTGCATGCGCCTCCTTAAGAGATTCGTCTGTGAAAATAAACTTTTGTATACGGGTCTCTCAAAGAATCATATGCAAAAATGGAGTTTGACTTTTAGGATGCGACCAATTATGTCTGCCTACAATTTATAGAGTTTTCATAGAAAAATTATTATTTATGTAGTAGTGCATCAAGGTCTTACCGCGCGCGTCTCTTGCACCATCGTGCATGTCGAAGATCTGCTCGGTGCTGTAGCTCGGGTCCGGCAGCATCTTCGGCACGAAGGGCCACCAGATAGGCGTAGTAGTTGGACATACAGCTTTAATTCCTTTCCACGAGCCTGTTCCGGTCGTCGTCGTCGCGGCGGCTACAGCCACCGCCACCGCCACTGGCCCAGTCGCAGCGCGTGGTGACGACGTGCCAGTGCCACACAAGGATGAAGGATCTGGTCAGTGAGGTTTGGGAAAGCACACGCCCACTCCAGCCGAGACGACAGGTCGTGCCTTGAAGGAGAGGTCGATCTGCAGCCACGACAGCACGCAGCACGCCGTATACGGCAGTTGCTGTTGAAGCCGATGACCGCCTGGAACAGCTCGAGCGTCGCCGGCGATCATGACGATGATCAGAAGCGTGACGGAGTAGTCGATCGAGGTCGAGCACGTACTATACGCCGATCATCCCAAGGTCAGGCCGGCCATGGCGGTGGCAATTAATGCAGATATAGGTCCTTGCATTGGTCCAACCAGCACGTTGTTTCTGGTGTGTACAAGTCGTACGTCTTAGAGGAAGGCAAGTTTCTGCGGTGGTGCTCCGGTGGATGAGCCTCGGTGTGAAGAGCGAGATCTTTCGCCTTCTGTGACCTGGCCGGCCTCCACGTGAATGTACAAGATTCAGCAACTTGCACAAAATTCCTTGGCCATATCCTTCAATTCCACGCTATACCAGGCCTGATCGTCGATCCACTGGTAGACCAGGTGAATCGTGACGACCGACTTGGCGGTGCTCTACGCCAGCATGTCGTCGGCGTCGCGCTGGCCTCCCAATGGAAGATGTACTTGTACCCTTCCATTGTCCTGGGGCTTGCTGGCTGGTCATCGGCGGCGGCGGCGACGAGGGACTCCTCGACTTCCATGTACCATGCACGCACGTGATCACCTTCAGTCCCATGCATGCGCATCCGCGTCCATGGCTCTGCACTCCCAAGGCTCTGGATTATAGTGCCAACAGTTGTGTTCTTCACGCGCATGGTGATCCAGCTGCCTAGCTACCTACATAAATAGACTGGCCAATCAGCTATCAGTAGAGAGCATTGTAGTGAGGTCTAATCTAGCTAACTCGACCGATCGGAGAAAATTAAGCCTCTCCTTGGATAGATTCAGTCGGTTCTTGTCGAAACTTGGTTTCGGCAATAGAAATTGGGGGTGCAGTCAAGATCGCCAAACACGATAGGTTAAGTAAAAAAAAGATTTAGACAGGTTCATGCCCTCTCATGAGGTAATACCCTACTCTTGTTTCGAGGATTCGATCCGCTGAGTATTTATTGATCTCACGATCTCGTGTGTCTAGTTGTTCATATGTGTTTCGCACAAATCAGATCTGTTGCTCTTGTGTTGCTTATCCCTCAAGGGACGCCCCTTACCCTCCTTATATAGTCTTGAAGGGTGGGCTTACAAGTCAGCAACCCTATCATACTCTAAGTCGGTTTCCTCAATCTTACCAAGTTATGACTATGAGCCGTTGTCTTATCTGATCAGCAACGTAACACCCAAGTCATAGCCGGTTTACACAATCCATAAACATAATCTATCCTTATTTTCAGTCGGACAAGCTCGTCATGAGGGTATCCGATTGCCATAATCTCCACAGTAGCCCTCGAGACCTTCGTAGTCGACGAGATAACTTTGCCTTGAACCAGAGCAACATACGGCCGAATGACTCCCCGGCCGAGTGCTTATGTTGCCGAGTGATTCCATTAGCTCTACCTGAATCTCCCAAGTGGTTCCAAAGACTCTGAAGGGCTGAAAAATACCTCAAAAAATTCTCAAAAATAAATATCCAGGTGCATCTCCTGATGCGCCTAATTAGGTGTAGCCCCCAACTATGTGGTTAGTCAAAAATAGACTAAGCATATAGTCAAGAACTATAAAAAATCATACTCATATAAATGCTTAGCTCAAGCTAAAGCAATCATAAAAAATCATATAACACATCACTCGGCAAGCTCATGCTTATCCGAGTAAATTTGTCCGAGTCGTCTCAGAACAAATAATTTAATTAGCCCTCATGGGTAAGAAATCAATTCACTCGGCAAGCTCATGCTTATCCGAGTTGATTTGCCCGAGTCATCTCGGAACAAATAGCTCAATCGACCCTCGTGGATAAAAAACACTTGGCAAGCTCATGCTTATCCAAGTTAACTAGCCCGAGTCATCTTGGAACAAATAATTTAATCGACCCTCATGGGTAAACAAATTTTTCAGTCATCTGAAAAATACGACCAAAATATTAAATAGCTCCTGCCATAATATTAGTCTTAATCTAAAAAGATCTTCACCAAGGTGAAAAAATAGCATTGATATAATCATTTAATCAAATGCTTAAAAACCAAACAGTCCCAATCATCAGGACAGCCATGAAAAGCTTAACTGTTTGTCACCTTTCAAATTGCATCGTGCCAACTTCTCATGAGGTTGCGCAACCCGCGATATGAAAGGATTTTAAAGGTATTGGGCTATGTGACACGTGCATATTGCCAGGGCAAATCTGCTTAAGTCCATCCACTTAAGTCCCTAAGGACACGTGTCAAGCCACACCTTAGTTGGGCTACAAGTCTCTCATGGGCTCGGCCCAATCGTGAGATAACTTAGCAAAAACCCTCAAGTCTGATGTGAACTTGTAGATATCTAGCTTATTTATGTTAATGCCTTGACCCGAGTTTTCATAGAAAACTTCTTAAGTAATTTTCGTCCGACTGTCACCAAGCCTAAGCTTAATTAGGTCATCAAAAAATTCTCAGTCATTATCTATTGAACTCGAATCAAAACACTAAACAATGATAAACCAAATATATACAAGTTGTTGAAGAAAATCATGCTTTATTGACACATGTATAGCCCCCGACTGTCAACTCAAGAAGTCATCTTGCTTGAGGTTGGCAGTCGAGAATAACATAAAACTTAAAGCAACTTAAGCATAGTATCGTCGAAGATGTTCGATATTTCAGGAGTTCTTCACCATGGATCCGTCTTCACGCTTTAGTCGATATGCTCCTGGCCGAGTCACCTCAGCGATTATATATGGTCCTTCCCATAGTGGAGATAATTTGTGACGGTCCTTGGTGGTCTGAATCTTGCGTAGAACCAAATCACTGACAATGAAGGCTCGCGCCCGAACATTGCGACTATAGTAGCGTCGAAGTCCTTGAAGATATTTTGCCGATTGGATCAAGGCTGCCTCACGGGCCTCCTCCAGTCGAGTCAGGTCATCCACTCGGTCTTGGTTATAGCGCTCGTCGTTGAAGCTGCGGACCCAAAGAGATTTATACTCCATTTCATTTGGCAACATGGCTTCTGCCCCGTAAACCAGGAAGAAAGGAGTTTGGCCGGTGGCCCGACTGGGCGTAGTCCGCAGTGACCACAAGATCGAAGGTAATTCTTGAACCCATCTGTCAGCATAAGGATTTAGCATGTCGAATACTCGAGCCTTGATGCCTTGAAGAACCATGTCATTGGCACGTTCAACTTGTCCATTGCTTTTAGGGTGTGCGACTGATGCGTAGCAGATTTTGATGCCGAAATCTTCACAGAATTTCTTGAAAACACCTCCAGTGAATTGAGTCCCATTGTCGGTTATAATTCTGTTTGGGACTCCAAAACGGTGCACAATATTAAGGATGAAGTCTCGTGCTTTGTCAGATGTGATCGTAGCAACCGGCTTAGCCTCAATTCACTTGGAAAACTTGTCGATTGTGACGAACAGATGTGTGAATCCTCTTGGAGCCTTCTTGAAAGGGCCGACCATATCCAAGCCTCGTACCGCAAACGGCCAAGATAACGGAATCGTTTGTAACTCTTGGGCTGGGACATGGCTCTGCCGAGCAAAGAACTCGCAACCTTCACAGGTGCGAACCACTTTGTCAGCGTCGGAGACCGCCGTGAGCCAGAAGAAACCTTGTCTATAGGCTTTGCCTACCAAGGTGTGTGTCGCCGCGTGACTTCCGCATACACCCGAATGGATATCTTGGAGTAGTTGCCGTCCTTCCTCAGGTGTGATACATCTCATTAGGACTCCAGAGGGGCTTCTCTTGTATAATTCGGAGTCGACCATGATATAGCCCTGACAGTGACGTCGGACTCGTTCCGCCTCATCCCGGTCTCCGGCCTCTTGCTTGAGCTAAAAATTTGATGAGCGGTGTCCTTCGGTCGGCGTCGAGCATGGCAAATTGATTTGCGGCTTGCTCGTTGGGACTTAGCTTTGCTACAACAGTCGGCTCATAGAGATGCTCTACGAAAACGTCTGTTGGGGCAACTTCTCACTTGGACCCGAACCGCGCCAACTCGTCAGCTACCTCATTGTTATGTCTCAAGACATGGGATAGCTCCAGTCCATCAAACCTGTCTTCAAGTTTACGAATTTCTTGTCGATAGGCTTCCATGGTGTCGTTTAAACAGGACCAGTCTTTCATCACTTGGTTGACGACCAGCTGGGAATCTCCTTTCACAACCAAACGTCGTATCCTGAGTGAAACAGCAAGTCGCAGGCCATGCAGCAGGGCTTCGTACTCGACGACGTTGTGTGAGGCAGAGAAATAAATGTGAAGAACATATCGCAGCCTTTCTCCAGTCGGGGAGATCAGCACGACTCCCGCTCCCAAGCCAGTGATCCTCTTGGATCTGTCAAAGTGCATGGTCCAGTATTGTAGGTCTTCCCTAGGTACATCTTCTTGTTGTTCGGTCCACTCAGCCAGGAAATCCGCCAAGGCTTGTGACTTTATAGATGTCCTCGCCTTGAAAGTTAAGTCCAGCGGCATCAGTTCCAGAGCCCACTTTGCGATGCGCCCAGCCGCCTCCCGGTTATGGATGACATAGCCGAGTGGAAAGAAAGTGACGACGGTGACCGAGTGACCCTGAAAATAGTGCGCCAATTTCCTTGTGGTTATTAGAACACCATATAGTAATTTTTGTACCTGGGGGTAGCGAATTTTGGCTCCTGCCAGCACTTCGCTAACAAAGTAGATTGACCTTTGAATCTTCTGGACTCGTCCTTCTTCCTCACGCTCGACGACGAGAACTGTGCTGACCACCTGGTGAGTCGCTGAGACATACAACAACAGGGGTTCCTGAGGCTGAGGTGAGGCTAGGACGGGCGACGTCGTGAGAAATTCTTTGAAATCTTCAAAGGCTTTGTGGGCTTCCGTGGTCCATTGGAAGTCATCAGTTTTCTTCAGTTACCTGAAAAAAGGCATGCCTCGCTCGTCGAGTCGGGAGATGAATCGGCTTAGCGCCGCCATGCAGCCAGTGAGCTTCTGGACATCTTTCTGGTTACTCGGGGGCTTCATATTCAAAATAGCGTTGATTTTCTCTGGGTTAGCTTCGATGCCGCGATGGGACACCATGAAGCCGAGCAGTTTTCCTGATGGCACGCCGAATGTGCATTTCTCCGGGTTCAACTTCATTCTGAAGGCCCGAATATTTGCGAAGGTTTCTTCTAAGTCGGCAATCAGGTCTTCCTTCTGCTTGGTCTTGATGACGACATCGTCGACATAAGTTTCCACGTTTTTCCTGATCTGCGTTTGAAAGAATCTCTGGATCATGCGCTGGTACGTGGCTCCGGCATTCTTCAGATCGAAGGGCATCATGATGTAGCAGTAAGCTCCAAACGGCGTGATGAATGATGTTTTTAGGCAGTCGGATTCCTTCAAGCTGATCTGGTGGTAGCCCGAGTAATAGTCTAGAAAACTCAGAAGCTGGCAGCCGGCTGTTGAACCTACGACTTGGTCGATGCGAGGCAATCCGAATGGATCTTTGGGGCGAGCTTTGTTGAGATCGGTGTAGTCGACGCACATGCGACATTGCCCTGTCTTCTTCCGAACCAAGACCGGGTTAGCCAGTCAGTCAGGATGGAGGACTTCTTTGAGAAACCGGTGGCTAAGACTTTTGTGAGTTCTTCCTTGATGGCATCTTTTCGATCCTGAGCAAAACGACGTAATTGTTGTTTGATAGGTTTCGCGTCATCTTTGACGTGTAAAGAATGCTCGATCACCTCCCTAGGAATTCCAGGCATATCAGATGGTTTCCAAGCAAAAACATCTTTATTATTTTGGAGGAAGGTGACGAGCGCGCTTTCCTATTTAGGATCTAGCTCACCGCCGATTACAGCGGCTTTAGAAGGATCCGATGGATCAAGGGAGATCTTCTTTGTTTTGGCGTCGCCTTGTCCCGACTTGGCTATCTTCTTTGCGGGGATTTCACCCTCTTTAGATGTCGATGCAGCCAGTCGGATTTCTTCCTGGCCGCGTGATCTCTCACGAGATTGGGCCATATCGCAACTTTCTTTGTCGCAGGTGAAGGCTTGTTTGACGTCGCTGCGCAGGGTGATGACGTCGTTGGGGCCGGGCATCTTTATGCAGAGGTAGGTGTAGTGTGGTATCGCCATGAACTTGGCGAGCGCAGGCCTTCCAATGATTGCGTGGTAGGCCGTTTCGAAGTCAGCCACCTCAAAGGTGATGTTCTTCGTCTGAAAGTTCTCCCGAACTCCAAAGGTGACTGGAAGGGCGATGTGCCCAAGTGGCGTAGATGACAGCCCGGGGATAACTCTGTGGAAGGGGGCTGAGCTTGCCTTCAACTCGGTTCTTGGAATCTGCATCTCGTCCAGGGTCTTGGCGAACAAAATATTGAGGGCGCTGCCCTCATCAATGAGGACGCGCTTCAGCTTTATGTTTCGGATCACCGGGTCTAGTACCAGGGGATACTGCCCCGGGTGAACCACTCGGTCAGGATGATCCGAGCCGTTAAACGTGATGGCCACCTCCGACCATCGTAGATATTGTGGGACTTCGGGTTGTGCCGCGTTGACCTCGTGGTCCGTCAGCTTTTGCTTCCTCTCGGACTCATAAGCCTGCAGCCCCCCGAAGATGTGATTCAGCTTGCCCACGGGGTCTTGAAAAGGTTCTGAGTTACCACTCGGGTTGTTCTTCTTGGTTCCCGATAGGCGGACTTCATCAGTCGGCTTCTTATTTAGCTGTGCCGCGTATTGCTCGGCGAACTGCTTGTAGACGAAGCAGTCCTTGGCCGTATGCTTGTGATTTGGGTGATGCGTGCACTGAGCGTTCATGATCGTGTCGTAGGCCGCGACCCGGGGACGGCGTTGGGAGTTGGACGTTGTAGCAACCAGGTCCTCGGGCCGACGCTTGCGGTCTTTCTGGCCCTGATTGTTGTTGTCATTATCCCTCTTAGGATGCCGGCTGCCTCCCGGCTGCTTGTCGTCCCTCTTGTCGTGCCGATCTTGTCGCGCCGCCTTGATTGCGTCGTTGGATTTGCCGTAGGAGTTCGCTGTCTCGAACATTTGCTTTACCGTCTTCGGTGGCTTACGCCCAAACTTTCCAATCAGCAACTCGTCTCGGACGCCTTTCTGGAAGGCGGCGATTATGATGTCGTCGGTGATGTTGGGGATCTTGTTGCGCTTTTCCGAGAAACGTCGGATGTAGTTTTTTAGCGGCTCGTCTGACTTCTGGATGACGTTGTAGAGATCAAAGTGGGTCCCAGGTCTTTCAAAGGTGCCCTGGAAATTGGCTATGAAGTGGTCCCGGAGCTCACTCCACGAGCCAATCGAGCCTCTTGGCAAGCTCGTGAGCCAGTTCTTGGCTGAGTTGGTGAGGGCGACAGGCAGATAATTGGCCATGGCCTTGTTGTCTCCTCCTGCTGCGTGGATGGCGAGGGTGTACACGGTTAGCCACGACTCGGGGTCGGTCTTTCCATCGTACTTCTCGATTCCTGTAGGCTTGAAGCCACTCGACCAATCCACTCGACGCAGGTCCCGAGTGAACACAGGCACTCCGTCGTCATTGCAGTCGGGCGATCTTCTTCGATCTTCGTGGGAGCGCTGCTCACGCTCTTGATAGCACCGGTCAAGGACTTCCCGCAGATCGCTTGGCGGGGTTCTTTGTAGGCTGCTACGGTAATCAGAGTTGTAGTTGCGATGGGTCCGGTCGTGGACGGGTGGTCGTCCATGTCCTTTCTCGCGGAGTCGGCCGATTGCTCTTGATGCCTCCGGGTTGGCTCGTGGCGGGGGTCTCTTGACCTAGTGGCCGTCTTGGCTTGCTCAGGCCTCCTGTAGTCCTTCGACCGTAGCGGCGGAAGTCGGCTTCCATCGGGCGTTTCAGTGACGGACTCAGTCAACCTTCGTGCTGAGGTGGAGGGAGAGCAATTGGCTGTGGCCGCGAAGATAGTCTTGATCATGTCCAGGATTGGTGTTACCGTAGCAGGTGCCGCTTCGATAATAGTGTCGAGGAGAGTGAGGGCGGCCACGGTGTTCTGTTGAGGCGTCTGGAAGATGTTTGTGTTGTCGACTCGTGTCTGAAGTATGGCCTCTTGAGCGGATCGCCCAGTTGCCCTCAAGTCTCGCTTCCTCCTGTCGGCTTCTTCCTTGCGCCTATTTTCCTCCTCCGCCAGCTTGCGCTCCTGCTCAAGCCTGGCTTGTTCTTTTTTCGTGATTCTGCGGGCCATGACCGAGTCGGTCTCAGCTAGCTCAGCCATGAGAATGTTGAAGCACCTTGGATCATGATCTTTGTCGAAGTCGAAGTCGTTGGCCTCATCCGTGGAGATGTCGTAGAGGTCGTCGAAGTCTGAAGAACTGAAGTACTCATCGAGCTCCGTGGATGAGCATGATCCGAACGGTTGGAGGATGACGGCGACTTCTCTTGAGCCCGGATCACTCGAATCTGGATCGTTCTAGTCCGGGTCATAGCTTGATGATGGTGGTTCTTCCGAGTGAGTTGATTTCGACTCGGAAGAGAGGAGTTCGCAATAGATCTCGGCGACGTTTGGTAACCCAAACGGTGCCGAGAGGGTTTCTCCTCCCAAGTGGATGGATTCCGACGTGGAGGTTAGAAGATGGCTATAGATTTCAGCGGCGTTTGGTAATCCGAATGGTGTGGATTCCTCCTTTCAAGTGGATCAATTCCAGCTCGCAAGTTAGAATGTTGTAGTATATTTCAGCGTCGCTTGGTAACCCGAATGGCGCCGAGCGGGTTTCCCCTCCCGACTGGTCCGAATCCGAGTCGGGGAAGGAGAGCTTGTCGAATCTTTTGACGGCGAAGTCGTCGATGCCTGATGAAGATCCCATCGCGCTTGCTGGCGAGATTGAAGAAGAAGTCTTAACGCACGAGCCTCTACCTGGCACGCTAACTGTCGAAACTTGGTTTCGGCAATAGAAATTTGGGGGTGCAGTCAAGATCGCCAAGCTCGATGGGCTAAGTGGAAAAAAGGGTTTAGACAGGTTCAGGCCCTCTCGTGAGGTAATACCCTACTCCTGTTTCGGGGATTCGATCCGCCGAGTATTTATTGATCTCACGATCTCGTGTGTCTAGTTGTTCATATGTGTTTCGCACAAATCAGATCTGTTGCTCTTGTATTGCTTATCCCTCAAGGGACGCCCCTTACCCTCATTATATAGTCTTGGAGGGTGGGCTTATAAGTCGAAAACCCTATCATACTCTAAGTCGGTTTCCTCAATCTTACCAAGTTATGACTATGAGCCGTTGTCTTATCTGATCGACAACGTAACACCCAAGTTATAGCCGGTTTACACAATCCATAAACATAATCTATCCTTATTTTCAGTCGGACAAACTCGTCATGAGGGTATTCGATTGTCATAATCTCCACAGTTCTGTTTGTGGTGTGATCGATCCATGTGTAATGGGGTGAACTAATTAACTCGTAGCAGGGTACAGGAAAGTAGTAAGGATTTTGCTAGCTCAGCCCATTTGTTCTCTCTCCAATTAGAAAGTGAGACGGATTGAGGAGGAAATTAAGGATTGTTGGTAGCTAACTCATGCATTTCTGTTCTAGTGCGAGAATGAATTGGTCTCCAAGTAAATTGTGAGAGAGTAAAGAACAATCAAAGTGTTGCGCGAAGCCGAAGAATAGAATCCTTCCACGAGCTAGGGCAACCTAAAGTTCTTTTATCTCTCGACCGGACATGTTTTGCGTGTCTTGAGCGGTTCATGGCAAATTATTCTAAACGTCCTCTCATTATTTATATATCACTCAAATTATAATTTTTTAAAAAAATTAAAAAAATAGATTATTATGTGATAAATCATTCCACACATATACTAGCTAAAATTTAATTTCTATATATTAAAAAGACAAATTTTACTATAAATATACGTTAACTAGTTTAATTTATATTTTTACAACTAAAAGTTGAATTTTTACGTATATGCTTGTGTGATATATCACATGCAAATCTATCTTCTTTAATTTTTTATAACTATTTAAGTGACATATAAATAACAAAAGTAAACGTTCTCAAGAATTTAAAATCCACTCTCGCCGATCGAATTTTTGCATTTTTAATTTTATTTTTAAAAGATTTTCAAAAGTAATTTTTCATTTGGAAAAAGTGCAAAAATAGTTGCGAGGGCGAGATTTAAAAATCGCCCTCTCAAAGGGTGTTTTCTGTGACGTGGCACACGTGGTTATTTCCGTCGAAGTTTTGAACGTTTTTTGAATTTGCAAAAATTTGAGGGCCAAACTGCAAAAAAGGAAAAACCCTAACCCTAACCCGTGCGTTCGCCGCCGACTCCGCTCCCCGCCGCCTCCCCACGCGCCCGCCTCGCGCTCCGCTGCCGCCGCTGCCCGAGCTCGCGCAAGCGAGCGCAGAGGCTAGAGGAGGAAGGCGGTTTTTTGATCCCTCGTTTTTTCAAATTCGAAAAACACCAAAAACTTCGACGAAAATAACCACCATGTGTCACGTCACAAAAACGCCTCCGAAAGAGCGATTTTAAATCTCGCCCTCTCGAACAGGAGGCGACTATTTTTGCAAATTTTCGAAACTAAAAATTATTTTTAAATCTTTTAAAAATAAATTAAAAATGCTAAAAATTCCTCGCCGATCATCCTCTCGCCTGCTGACGGCCACAGGGCCCACACCCAGCGAGTGGGCCAGTCCTAAGTGAACGAAGACTTTACATGGGCCATGATGGTGACTGCATGGGCTGCGATGCTGCTCCGCCCTATTTGTGATGAGCCGTTCTTTCCGATCTAAAATTTGGCCCGTTCTTCTGGCCCAACTGAAAAGGCTCACTACTTGGGCCATAATTCAGTTCCGGCCCACTTATGCAAAACGGTGATACGATCGCTCATATTGGGCCGAGAAATCCAGGCCCAACAAGCGAAGATTGGTTGGTGGGGCCAGGGCAAACACCGGCCGCATGCCATACGAACGAAACCCAACTTTTCTCTCTCTCTCTCTCTCTCTCTCTCTCTCCTCTCTCTCTCTCTCTCTCAATCTCTCTTCCCGAGGCGCCGACTCGCTCCGCCGCACCGGCGCCACTCCTCCTCTCCCGATCGATCCTCCTGCCTTGCCTCCACGCGACGCCACGATCGATCACCCACCTACCTTCTAGGCGCTCCGCCGCCGCCGCCGCCGCTGCCGCCTTCCGCAAGGTACGCGCCTGCGACCCTCCCTTCGCCGCGGTGGCTAGGACTAGGAGGACACCGGACCATGTCGCATCGCAGCATGCATGGCGAAATCGAGAGCACTGTTACATGCTACAGTTCCAACTGCCTGATGGGGTTCATAGCTCTTGTTTTTGCCAACTTATCCCCTTTCTTGATGCCATTATATTGCACTACGTCGGTCCTATGTATGGTGTATGCCAATTGAGACGTTGCAATAATCAACATCTAGTCGAAGATATTTTTTTTCTTTGGATAACGAGTCATACGATGAGTGGAGTGGCTGCACAAATACAATCGGCGGCCGCCCAAAGGATGAACCTTGCAGTTTGTTTGTTTGTTTGTTCGTCGTGTGTGGAATTTATTTACATATTGCAATCTGGCCTGAATGTTCACTATACAATGGGCCCAAAGGAGGAACCTTGTAACCTGTTTGTTGCATGTGGAATTTCTTTACATGTTGCAATCCTACCTACCTGAAAGTTCAGTTATTACCTTTTGTGTGTGTGTGTGTGTGTTTCTTTACCTCGTGAGATTATCTTCTGCAGGTTTCTTCTTCAGTGCATATGTGAATCTGCACCTCACCTCCCATATCCCATAATTTAGTGCAGCTGTGAGAACTGAAGGAGCACTTTCGAATAAGTATGAACCCTTATTTCGTTGGTCTTCTCGTCCCCATCGCGGTATCTCTTCTCCTCCGGAAGAAGAGAAAGGCTGACAAGATGAGGGGAGTGCCAGTTGATGTGGGTGGAGAGCCCGGGTATGCAATCCGCAACTATCGATTCAAGCAACTGGTTGAAACTCACTGGGAAGGAGTCACCACGCTTGCCGAGCTGTTTGAGCAGTCTTGCAAGGAGTATGTCCACATGCCACTCCTCGGCACCAGGAAGCTCATCTCCAGGGAGAAGGAATCATCACCTGATGGGAGGTCCTTTGAGAAGCTTCATCTTGGGGAGTATGAC
This sequence comes from Oryza australiensis, assembly GCA_019925245.2. Classification (NCBI taxonomy): domain Eukaryota; kingdom Viridiplantae; phylum Streptophyta; class Magnoliopsida; order Poales; family Poaceae; genus Oryza; species Oryza australiensis. Next base: position 790,647 of record JAIFGZ020000583.1, on the reverse strand, counting down.
TGGAAGTGCTATGCTGAAGTATTCAAGAGTGTTTGCAACTTCGCGTCTGGACTAATTCGGTTAGGCCATCAGAAGAGCGAGCGTGTTGCTATTTTCGCCGAGACGCGGGCTGAGTGGCAAACTGCTCTGCAGGTAGGCCCTGTTTATTCTTCTGTAATTGTTTGATATGCTAATTTTGTGCATTTATGTTATGTTTCTGTGGAGATGTGAAGAAGGAATGCAATGGATAAATACATAGAGCGAAATTCCTACATAGTGAAACATACATTGATTGTGTATTGAAACGAGTGTTCCAGACAAGGTTTGTCCTAAGAAACCCTGCAATTGCAGGTGTTCTGCTCTGCCAATATGCTCTGCAAATTGTAGTAATACAGAATGATAGTGCAGTTCTTTTTTTTAGCGTTATCATGTGAAGTGAGGAACAGGGTATTCAGATTTGTCAATGGGTGGCACAACATTTGATTATTATGGTATGTGAGTAACTGACAGTGGTAGTTGTCATCCTTGAACATGATATACTATGAAAAGTATATGCCTCATGAACATACTAAGTCATTGGAAATATTGCACATGCTGCAAGCTTATATAATTCTTAATTGGTTTGTTTTAACATACATTCACTCTGATTTCGTTTCCTACTTTTCCCCCTATTGCTATTTAATGTTGAGACCAATCCTGTTCCTTTTCCATTGAGATCTGAACTTGAATTTCTCTGAGTTACTATTCTTCTATTTGCAAGGCATGCTTCAGACAAAATATTACGGTTGTCACAATCTACGCCTCCTTGGGGGAGGAGGCGTTGTGTCACTCACTAAATGAGGTTAGTACAGTCACTTGTGTCTCACCTTGTCATTACTTGTAGCCCTTTTTAATCGTGTGCTATGTTTCTTGTATTCTAGGAAGACAAACAGATTTGTTCTTATCACTTTTTCTATAGAAATGCACGAAATTATGTTTCAGCAATCACTAAAATATGGTTCCAAAAACAATTGCCTAAAGTAATTGAACTTACATTTCCTTAGTTATGTTGAGCTAATTTTGCACTTATGTTCTCCAGACAGAGGTTACTACTGTCGTATGTGGTCAGAAAGAACTGAAAAAAATGGTTGATATAAGTGCGCAGCTTGACACAGTAAAGCGAGTTATCTATATCAATGAGGAAGGAATCTCAGCTGAAGTTTCTTTAGCTCAAAAAAGCACTAGCTGGATTATTGAGCCGTTTGAGGATGTAGGTAGATTGGGAGATACAGCACCTGTTGAGGCAAACATGCCTCTCCCATCTGACGTAGCAGTGATAATGTATACAAGTGGTAGCACCGGATTGCCTAAGGTTAGCCCAAGCCCTCCTGTTTTTCCAGTGTTCTCATTTTGGAATATCTTTATGCTACAAATTTGCCTTTTACTTCCAGGACTCATGTTGGCAATTACTTCATGATACACAATGAAAATATATAACTGTATTTTCTGCTAATGAACTAACATAACTAAAAATGTTTTATAGGGAGTAATGATGACCCACCGGAACGTCCTGGCTACACTTTCAGCAGTTATGACCATTGTGCCTGAAATTGGTAAAAAAGATGTATACCTGGCCTACCTGCCACTTGCACACATTCTTGAGTTGGCAGCTGAGGTGACTCTAAAATAGTGTCTATTTATATCATTGGTACTTAAGATTAATAACTCACTGTATGGAAAAAATAATTTTTTTCAGGCACTCATAGCTGCTGTTGGTGCTTCCATAGGATATGGATCACCTTTGACCCTGACTGATACATCAAACAAAATAAAAAAAGGGACACTTGGTGATGCTTCTGCACTCAAGCCAACACTGATGACCGCTGTTCCTGCCATACTTGATCGTGTTCGTGATGGTGTGAGGAAAAAGGTACGGCACAACGCCGTTTCTTCCAATGTTCCTCATTTCTTTCTTGATTTACTGATCGCTATTTTTTCATATTGGGATGTCTTTAGGTGGATGCAAAGGGTGGTGTAGCAAAGCAGTTGTTTGATGTTGCCTATAACCGTCGACTTGCTGCAGTCAATGGAAGTTGGCTGGGTGCATGGGGATTAGAGAAACTCTTGTGGGATATGCTTGTCTTCAAAAAGGTGCGTGCAGTTTTGGGAGGAAAGATTCGCTTTGTGCTTTCAGGTGGAGCACCTCTATCAGGAGATACCCAGAGATTTATCAATATATGCCTTGGGTAAGATAACACATACCATCATCCCATGTTAGCTGCAATTGTCTTTAACATCCTTGTTTATCATTTCATACATTTTAGCACAATGAAGAATGAACCAATGTTTATTTGTTTCAACATGCATAGAGACCTGGGAATTGACAAGTTTATGCAATTTCAGGGTTCCAATAGGGCAAGGGTATGGTCTGACTGAGACATGTGCTGGAGGAACATTTTCTGAGTACGATGATCCATCTGTTGGTCGTGTTGGTGCTCCACTACCTTGTTCGTACATTAAGGTAAAGTTTTGTTTTTCTTATCCATATCCTGATTTCAGATGAATTCGTTTTCAGTAGAAACCACTGTGTCTTGAATTCTTGAAGATCACCTGTATATGAAAGAATATGTTGATTGTTTTGGTTTTGAGATCACTGACAAGCTCATGCTTTGATATTTGTAACTCACTGATCGTTTTTTCAGCATGATAGATCTCCATATTAGTCTAATCACTATTATCTGTTGTCATCTCACCAATGCTTGACATTTGTAATTATATTCTCCAGCTGATTGACTGGTCAGAAGGTGGATACTTAACAAGTGACTCCCCAATGCCTCGGGGGGAGATTGTGATTGGTGGTCCTAATGTAACTAAAGGCTATTTCAAGAATGAAGCTAAAACAAATGAAGTTTACAAGGTATGCTGTTGTGTTGTTACCAATAGGTTTGCAGACTACCTCATGGCTCATACTGATAACCTTCTATTCAGAATAATTTAGTAACCCTATGCCTCATATATTTTGTGAAGGATGATGAAAGAGGTATGCGATGGTTCTATTCTGGTGACATCGGGCGCTTCCACCCAGATGGCTGCCTTGAAATCATCGACCGTAAAAAGGATATCGTGAAGCTTCAACATGGTGAATATGTATCTCTCGGAAAGGTGATTCAGTCTTGTTCTGTTCAGACAAGTAAATGTTATGTTACTTTGTTAGCACTTCTTAATTGATTGGACCATCACAGGTGGAGGCTGCTCTGATTGCGAGCCCATATGTGGAGAACATCATGATCCATGCTGATCCTTTCCACAGTTACTGTGTTGCACTTGTGGTAGCTGCACACAATGAGCTGGAAAACTGGGCTTCGCAGCAGGGAGTTACATACACCGATTTTGCAGATTTGTGCCAGAAGCCAGAGGCTGTTAAAGAAGTGCTTGGATCTTTATCAAAGGTTTGTGTTCTCCACTCACCTCGGCCATCAATAATGTAGGGGGAATCCTTGGATGAACTCTAGACCTGGCCCTTTGCGGCGTACTAATTTGAACGCAAGCGGAAAATTTGCAAATAATGCATACTTTTAGGATTAAAAAGTCAGCTCTACTGACATAAACTTGCTGTTTCAGGCTGCGAAGCAAGCGCGACTGGAAAAGTTTGAGATCCCAGCCAAGATCAAACTGATATCTGAGCCATGGACCCCGGAATCCGGCCTTGTCACTGCTGCCCTCAAGCTCAAGAGGGAGGTGATCAGGAAGACTTATGAGGACGATCTTGCTCAACTGTACGCCTGATGATCAATGCTGAATTGCTGATTAAGCCTACTCTTTTTGACACAACCAGCTACCGTAGGACAGAGCTCTTGTGAGCAAACTGAAGATATTGATATCGGCAGGAGATAGCCTGAAATTTTGGAGCTGTGGTTGTTTGATCTTTTGGAGCTAGCACAATTTGATGTAGCCTCATTTCACACTTACCTGTGTGTCTGTCATATGTGAATTTACATTATTCAAAGGAAAAAAAAGGCATTCTACATATTATGGGGCTATCATGATCACGAAGATAATTACTCCCTCCAGTCAAGAAGACACGTCGTTTTGGAGCATGTTTCAAGTTAAACTTTTTAAACTTTAAATATCTTTTTTTAAAAAAAATATTAGAAAAAATAAACATCACGCTTGTAAATTTGCCTCAAAACATTTTAAGGCTATTATAGTTTTGTGGGTTTTTCAAATATTTTACCATATAAATTAGCGGTCAAGCCTAATATAATCCGTATGCCATCCCTCCAGAACAGCCATGCTGCACATAGAAAATTCAGGCCTCCTTTGGAATGGAGGAATGTTTGAGGAATTTTGGAGAAATTGAACAACAAAAGTCCTATAAAATTCCATGCCAAATGAGCCTGACTTTGCCATCTCTCCACAGTAGCCAACCGTAGCATATCAAAAGATTCAGTCCAGGTGTTCTGAGAAGGAATCAGGTAATAACAGTCATGTTGTAACTTATCCCTTTTCAAAAACTTATTACAAGAATTAACATATCTCTTTTTATGTGACTTATCCCTTTGATTTTTTTCTCAATGAGATTACGACTCCAAATATACCATTTAATTATAGGTCTGGCTTAGGCACTAGACGGGTTATGCGACCGCCTAAGTCCAAGATAGGGAGAGGGTTTGTCCTTAGGCCGTTCATTGGATCGTATATTTATATGCTTCACTAATACTACATAGCAGCAACAAGCTAATCAAACAAAAAAAAATATGTTGTGCTGTGGGCTATACTAGATAGACCATTCCTTGTATAATGTATGTACATATATATACATGTTAGGCTGCTAGACTACTATCGACTAGTAGAAGCTAGCTATTATTTGTATGATTAACAAGAAGATGTCACGATTAATTTGTGATATGTAATTAGCGAAAGCCTGCAGAATTAATACATGTATGTTGCATAAGCATACACATGTCTAGCCCTAAGGCAAACTAACCAAGGGAAACCAAACTAATAAGCCAATGTACATGCGTCACGAAATATATATACTAATATACTTGCGCTTAACTCATACGAAGAGAAGCCGGATGATAAAACAACAACGAACAAATCTCATGAAAAGCTTATTTATCTGAAGATGTAAACAACTATTTTCTGTCCTTCATACTAAAAATAGATATTTTTTTAGTAATTTTTCTTCAAAACATAAGTAGCTTAAAAGGCACATGTCATCGAGTTCGCCTAGGTCATCGAAACTATAGAGCCGGCCCTGTTTAATTATTAGGGATGGAATGGATCGGATAGGGATGGTTGATAAATATACCATATTTTTAACATATTTTAAGTGGATTTTAACTTTACAGATATGGAACGGATTACTTCGAAGAAAATGGTATGGAGTCAGAGTGGACTCGACTTAGAAATGAATCGATACGCGCGTTCATATAAGTACAATGGTGATAACAAGCAACGATAGGGACCCAATTAAACTGTCATGCTCGCAAGAAATCTATAGGATAGAAGCGATAAAACACTATAAATGCTATAAAAGAGACAAATATAATATTGAATATGCTATGACGGTGTACAATCCAATTTATGATATATAGGAAACTTGGATTAACTTGGTCGAACAATCCGCATCCGACAAAATGAAAACCACATCCGAATCTCATCTATTCATTACTACCTGTCGGAATTTTTTAAAAGGTGTTCTAAATCTTCACTCAGTTATTCTTGTCCGAATCCGAAACAGATTGAATAAAAACTATCCTATTCGTTTTCATTCATAATGACGGGTAAACTTATTTGATATACGTTCCATATATGACCGTATTAATGAAGAATTCCATGTTCATGTTCATATGAGAACAAATGCAGCGGTGGCAAGAGATTTGCAATGTACTTTATACACAAAATTGAATCCAACTAATTCTACCAACTTTAATACTACAAGAGACAACTACAACGGCCAATAAAAACTGAAAAAACAAGCTTTCTTTTCTCATTTTTGCTTCACTCGAGACGCCAAAAAAGAAGAGAGATAGAGAGCAAACTAAGGTATTAGAAAACTATTGATGTGTTTTCCTAATTTTTATCAGGAAAGTACAGCTGACCTCCTTTTCACTTTCTTTTTCCAAATTGAGACACGAGAACAAAACAGTTCTAGCTGTAGAGATTCATACTTAAAAATTGCTGGGTGGTGTGTGTTTAGTGTGGAAACGCTTTAAGTGTAAAGACATTTTTATGTTATAAAAAATTAAGAGTGTCCTTGTTGTATCTTGCTATCTACATTTGTACAAATCCATTACTTTACTGTATACCATCGATAATTAGACAACTCCTATCATCCAAATATCTTAATGTGAAGTTACGTGATAATTTTCTCCCAACGAGACTAAGACTTTTGGAATGTGCCATATAATTAATAGGGATGAATGTGATGAGGATGGATGATGAATATACTGTATTTTCAAGTGGATTTTAACTTTACAGAACGGATATGAGGATATGAGACGGTTTTTTTATTATGGAAACAGAACTTAACTTAGGAATGGACCAATAAATACATACATATAAAATACAACAATGATAACAAATAACGACCTAACATCGAGCAAGGGATCCAATTAGACTCTCATACTCGCAGAAAATCTATATGCTAGAAGCGACAAATGAAACACTAAATATGCTAGAAACGAAAAATCACTTAATATGTTAGAAGCGACAAATGGAACCGTGAATATGCTACGATAGTGTATTATCCACTCTACGGTATAAAAAAACTTGAATTAACTTGGTTAGATAATTCGTATCCGACAGAAATGAATGCCATATCCGAATCTATCATCCGTCCATTACAGCCTATCGGATTTTTTAACGGGCCTTCCAAATTAATTCTCACACGATCACTATTGCCAGAATCGAAAAAAGACTAAACCTGAAACTATCCCATTTGTTTTCATGCACAGTAATACGTAAACTTATTCGATATATATTTCATATGTGATCGTATTAATTAAGTAATCCAAATTTATGTTCATACGACAACAAATACCGTCATGGCAAGACTTAGACAAATATACTTTACTAGCAATTGTGCCCGTGCGTTGCAACGGGTGAAGTCGAGACGCGACGTGGATAGAGACGATACAGAGGGGCACGGGAGCTTCAAGCAGCGATGGGAGGGAGGAGCGCAGACGCGACACGGGGCGCGACGCAGATGAGGACGGGAGGGAGGGGCGCAGGGAGGGAGGGGCGAAGGAGGTCTTTTTTTTCATCCGAGCCCTCCCTCGTTCGGCTCGTGGTTGGGTAGGCTCGGCTTGCTGAGAAATGCTAACGAGCTACGCCAAGGGTTTAGCTCGTTATCTATAACGAGCCAGCTCGAGTCAGTTCGCGAGCTGCTTGTGAGCTCAACGAGCCAGATACAATGTACAAAGCAGGGCCTAATGTTTTTCTTATTTTGCTTTTGTCGGTGATATGGGCCCGGGGGTATGTCGGGGGCGTGGCATTTAAGAAAAAGGAACACGCCCTTGTGCATCAAGGAGCATCAAAGTTATGCCCTGAAAGGCTAGGCGAGTCTCGGCCACGGGCGGCCACGTGGCCGCCCTGGGCGCCGGAGGCTGCCCGGAGGCCACCATACTCCCAAACGGCGGGGCCCGGGATCTCCCGGACCCCTGGTTGGTAGGGTCCGGGATCACCCGGACCCCCATCCTCCATCCCGCACCTCTCTGAGAGAGGGGCGAATCCAACTACCAACCAACCCATTTAATGTCCAAATGGAGGAAAGCTGAGCGTCTGCCTCGCCGCATTCAATGCGATGTGAGGCGAGGCTGTCAGTTGCACCCATCATCACCCTTTTTGCCTATCATAATGCAAAGGGGGCTAAAAGTCTTTGACTAAGACCGTGGTATGGCCGCGCACCCACTCCGCGCACGCCCCCTCACGCCCTGTCCAGTCGCATTTAAGTATTGGCGGCTGCGTGGGAGAGAGAGTGCGAGCGCAGGAGACACAGTGCCAGTGCCTACCCGCGAGATGGGTCTCTGACCAGCGGGTCCCGTTGGACCGGGTAGGCAAACCATCATCACGTCAGCGGCATGGCTACCACGACGATTACTCCTTTTCCGTTTTCCATGACGCAGCAAACAGGAAGGAATAGGAATGGAATGGCTTCTCCGACAAGACAAGGCAAAAACCACTCCCTCACGTGGAGTGAAGTAGAGAAAGGGTAGGGCTACTGTGGTGTTCCCTTGTTCTATAAAAGGAGACCCAAGTTCATCATAAAGGGGGTTCTAGAAAAGAGAGGTTCTGCTCAAGGTTCTGCCTCCCCAGCTAGCCCGCAGAAATCTCTCATCCACCTCTGAGTCTAAGGGAGAGGAACATTCTCATTGTTCTTGGCAATTTGCCTCATCTACTACATACAAACAGGAGTAGGGTATTACACCACGTCGGTGGCCCGAACCTGTATAAATCCCTCGTGTCTTCGCAACTCTGATCCCTACCCCGCCACACCTGCGTTACTCCATCTTTACCGCGAGTTTGAATCAGGATACACCGCTCCCCGTGCCGAACCAAAAAGGGGGTCCCCCAGATCCCTGCGTATCGATCTACGACATCGACAGCTGGCGCGCCAGGTAGGGGGAGCACACTGTGTTTTGGTTTAAACTCTCGTTTTTCCATCCATTCTTTTTTTGGCGGGAATCCTCTCTCCCCGTCTCAGCTATGGTCCACGGCTGCGCCCTACGCTCCGCGTCAGGCTCACTCGCTACGCGCGAGCGTGGCAGGGCCAACGAGGCAGCGGAAGAGGTCGATGTGGGCAGGCACAGCCCCAACTTCCGCCACCTCCGCTCGAGGGGGAGGGATCTTTGTCTCCCTCACCACGGTTGGTGGCGACGGTGGCAGCGCGCCGCGCCATCCCTCGCCCCGCCGAGCGGCGGTTGAGGCGGAGGGCCCATGCATCTGCGGGCGACAACGCTCTGTGGGACCCGGACCACGCCCTAGCGGGCGTACCTGCGAGCCCCGCCAAGGCGACGTCCATCGCCGCCTAGAGTTTGGCACTCCTGAGGGTGCCCTGCAGGCGGCAGAAGCTCTTTTGCGCCACCCCCGGGTCACCCCTGGCGAGGAGTCCAACGCCAAGAGGTGGTTCGACGACGTGGCGAAGCTCGTAGGCATGGCCCAGCGTCAGCTGGCCGCTGACCTCGCTTCCTCCAGCCGCCAACCACGCGGTTCACACACAGCGGTAAGCTCTTCCTCCCGGCGACGGGCTAGAAGGGCGGCAGTGCCGCAAGGGCGAGAGGAGAGCCTCTCGGCGGCAGCCCAACGGAACCGCCCGGGACTGGCATGCGCGGGCGCGACGCCCGCCTCCGCATCGAGCAACGCCGGGACGAGCGCCGCTTAGGGCGAGCGCCGGACTGCGTCTCCTCGTCGGGAGGCGCCACCTCACGGCGAGCGGCCGCAGCGGCCCTCCCGCGAATGGAGCCCCTCGGCGGTCGGCGAGCGGCCATAATGGCCCAGCCGCAAGCGGGAAGCTCCGCGGCACCCAATGAGGCCCCGCAGCCGTTGTCGCCCTCTACGGCCGGCAACGGCTGTCAGGCCTTTGTTGCCGACCTCCGTAACGTGCGCTGGCCTAACAAGTTTAGGCCGGCCCTTACGGAGAAATACGACGGCTCGGTTAACCCCACCGAGTTCCTCCAGATCTACACCACAGCCATTGAGGCTGCTGGGGGTGATGAGCGTGTCATGGCCAACTTCTTCCCCATGGCGCTTAAAGGCCAGGCCCGCTCCTGGCTGATGAACCTGCCAGCCCGGTCGGTCGCTTCGTGGGACGACCTGTGCCAGCAGTTCACCTCCAATTTCCAGGGCACGTACCCGCGTCCGGGAGTGGAGGCAGACCTTCACATGGTCCGACGAGGGGAGGACGAGTCCCTGCGCAAATACATTCAGCGTTTTTGCCAGGTACGCAACACCATACCCTCCATCGCTGACCATGCAGTGATCTTTGCCTTCCGGAGTGGCGTATGCCACGATGTCATGTTGGAGAAGATCGAATCCAAGGCCCCCCGGACCACCACGGAGCTCTTCGAGCTCGCAGACCGGGTGGCCCGCAAGGAGGAGGCCCGGGTTTGGAATCCTAGGAATCCTACCCCGGCCTCCACCGGCGCTGCCCCCTCCGCGTCCCGTGAAGAGCGATGCGAACGGCGATGGAAGCACCGGCCATCGCGCGGTGGCGAGGAGGGCCACGTCCTCGCCACCGACGGAGCCGAGAAGCCCTCGAGGAAGGGCAAGCCCGCGGGTAACCGCAGGCGGTCCCCGGACCCCCGCCACCAGGGCCGGGCCGGAGACAAATGGTGCATGGTGCACCAAACCTCTCACCACGACCTCTCTGAGTGCCGTTCGGTCAAAAATCTGGCCGAGCGGGTGCAGAAGTATGAGCAGGAGCGGAGAGAGAACGAGAAGGAGATCCGCCGCAAGGCAAGGCATCGGCAGAGTGTCCAGACAACCAGCGAGAGGAGGCCAAGGGTGCGGCCCTCGCCGAGGACGACGATGACAACTTGGGCTACCAGGATCCCCAGCACGTTGTCGCCACCATCGACGGCGGTGCGGGCGCCCAAGTGTCCCACCGGGGCTTCAAGTCCATGAGGTGCGAGCTCCTCGCAGCCGTGCCGTCTCACGAGGCGGCCCGGAGGTTGCGCTGGGAAGAGATGCCCATCACCTTTGACCAGACCGACCACCCAGGGAGTGTCGCACGTAGCGGCCATTTGGCCCTCGTAACCTCCCCCACCATCTGCAACGTCAAGGTCGCCCGCATCTTAATTGACGGAGGTGCGGCCCTCAACGTACTATCCCCGAAGGCCTTTGATGTAATCAAGGCCCCGGGAATGGTGCTCGGGCCCTCTCACCCCATCATTGGGGTGACGCCCGAAAAAGTGTGGCCCCTTGGGCAGATCGCTCTGCCGGTCACCTTTGGGGCCCCCACTAATTTCCGCACCGAGCGGATCGACTTCGATGTGGCGAATCTCAATATGCCCTACAACGCCGTGCTTGGGAGGCCGGCGTTGGTGAAGTTCATGGCGGCTACGCATTATGCCTACCGCCAGCTCAAGATGCCGAGCCCCGGAGGCCCCATCACCGTCCACGCTGATGTCAAAACCACGCTAGACTGCGCGAAAGAGCGCGTGGACGACGTTGCGGCGGCCGACCGTGTTGAACCTGAGAACCCCCAAGGGGAGTCGTCGGGTTCCCGGGCCCCGAAGCAACGCATCACCTCTGCCGATGAGGTGGTGATTAAGTCTATCCGTTTGGGCAACGACCCGTCCAAGACCGCCAACATTGGTGGTGGCTTGGACCCCAAATAGGAAGACGCGCTCGTCTCCTTCCTGCGGGCGAATAACGACGTGTTTGCTTGGAAGCCATCGGATATGCCCGGAGTCCCCAGGGAGGTGATCGAGCATTGACTTGCAGTACGGCCGGACGCACGCCCGGTCCGGCAAAAGGTGAGGCGACAGGCCTCGGAGCGACAGGCGTTCATCCGCGAAGAGGTGGCACGGCTCCAGGAGGCCGGCTTCATCCGGGAGGTGCTGCATCCGGAGTGGTTGGCGAACCCAGTGGTCGTCCCGAAGGCCAACCACAAGCTGCACATGTGCATCGACTACACCGACCTCAACAAGGCATGTCCCAAAGACCCCTATCCTCTACCCCGAATAGACCAGATAGTCGACTCCACTGCGGGGTGCGACCTTTTATGCTTCCTAGATGCGTATTCTGGCTATCATCAATTCCGCATGGCTGTAGAGGATGAGGAGAAAACTTCATTTATCACTCCTGTGGGTACTTTTTGCTACATGTCAATGCCCTTTGGTTTAAAAAATGCCATGTCCACCTTTCAACGTGGTGTCTACATCACGTTGAAGGACCAAATAGGGCGCAATGTTGAGGCATACGTCGATGATCTCGTAATCAAATCTCGGGATCAAAGAACTTTGCTCCCGGATTTGGCTGAGACATTCAATAACCTCCGGTCCTCCCGCATGAAACTGAATCCAGAGAAGTGCATGTTCGGGGTACCGGCAGGCAAGCTATTAGGGTTTTTGGTCTCTGCCCGAGGCATCGAGGCCAACCCCACTAAAATAAAGGCAATAGAGGAGATGCATCCCCCCAGAAAACTCAAGGATGTGCAGAGGCTCACTGGCTGTGTAGCTGCCCTGAGTCGCTTCATATCCAGGTTAGGAGAGCGGGCGCTTCCTCTATTTAAGTTGTTAAAACGAACTGGTCCCTTCACTTGGATGGACGAAGCGGAGAAAGCCTTGGGCGAGCTCAAGCGCTACCTCTCCTCGGGAAGGGGAGCCCCTCCTCTTATATTTGGCGGCGACCCCCCAAGTGATTAGTGCGGCCTTGGTTGTGGAGCGTGACGACGAGCTAGGCTCTCAGTCGCCCCTAGCCCTGTCAAAACCGGAGGCGGAGACCTCGGAACGGAGCCGGCCGAGGAAGCGCCGAGCCCGGAGGTGGCCACGGCCCCCGAGCTCGGGGAGCCGCCGGCCCCTAGTCCGGGCACCCAAAGCCCCTCCACCCGGAGTGGCCCCGAGGGCCCCGGTGGAGGCGACGGCTCGGAAGCCCCGGACGCCGAGATGACCCGCCCCGAAGCACCCGTGGCAGGAAGCCTCGGAACGGAGTTGGCCGAGGAAGCGCCCGAACCCGGAGGTGGCCCTTGGCCCCCGAGCCAGGGGAGCCACCGGCCCCTAGTCGGGGGCTCCCAAAGCCCTCCACCCGGAGCGGCCACAGGCCCCCGTGGGGCGACGGCTCAAAGCCCAGGACACCGAGATGACCCGCCCCGGTGTACCCGAACCTGCCGCCCCTAATAAAGTGGTCAAGGCCCGCACCAAGGTGTAGCGGCCGGTCTACTTTGTCAGCGAGGCGCTACGGGACGCGAAGACACGTTACCCGCAGACCCAGAAAATGCTATACGCTCTACTTATGGCCTCCAGGAAGTTGCGTCATTATTTCCAGGCGCACCGGGTAACGGTGGTCACGTCCTACCCTCTCGGACAAATCCGCATAACCGAGAGGGCACGGGACGGTAGTCAAATGGGCCATCGAGTTGTCGGAATTCGATCCGCACTTCAAGCCGGCACGCAATCAAGAGCCAAGCCTTGGCTGATTTCGTGGCGGAGTGGACACCAACGGCCGAAAGCGATCCACCCCCGGGGGAACCCGAGAGTGCGGAGGATCGCGACCAAGGAGCCGCGCACTGGATAATGAACTTTGACGATTCACTCACCTTGCACGGAGCCGGAGTAGGCGTGGTGCTAACTTCCCCAACGGGCGACGTGCTTCGGTACATCGTCCAGATCGATTTCCGGGCAACCAACAACATGGTCGAATATGAGGGACTTCTAGCGGGGTTGCGAACGACAGCAGGCGTGGGCATCCGCCGTCTGCTGGTCCTCGGGGATTCCCAACTGGTGGTAAACCAGGTCACCAAAGAATAGTAATGCACCGACCCCCAAATGGAAGCCTACGTCAAGGAAGTATGGCGCATGGAGCGCCATTTCGATGGACTCGAGCTACGCCACATTCCCAGAAGAGACAACTCCCTGGCGGACGAGCTATCTAGGATCGCGTCCGCGCGAGCCCCAGCCCCGCCAGGTGCCTTTGAGGAAAGTCTCACAGAGCCGTCGGCGCGCCCCGAACCGCCCCAGAGGCAGGAATCGGCCGGTCCCGACGCCCCGGACCCGGCGGGCCAGCCACAGCCTGGCCCCGCCGGGACCGACATCACGCGCCAGGTGGCTTGGATTTCAGAAATCCGAGCGTACCTAGAAGACGCGTCATTGCCCGAGCAAAGTGAGGAAGCGAACGCATTGCCCGGACCTCCAAGAGATACGTGTTGGTAGAAGGGACACTCTACCGACGCGGTACCAACGGAGTGCTCATGAAGTGCATTGCTCGGGAACAGGGTCTCGAGCTCCTAGCCGAGATCCATGAAGGCGAATGCGGGGCGCACTAGGCCTCCCGAACCTTGGTAGGAAAAGCATTCCGCCTGGGATTCTATTGGCCCACCGCGTTGGAGGATGCAACAGACCTCGTGCGGCAGTGCCAAGCATGTCAATTCCACGCCAAGCAAACGCACTTGCCGACCCAGGCCCTTCAGACCATCCCACTCTCATGGCCGTTTGCGGTCTTGGGGCTGGACATCCTGGGCCCGTTCAAGCAGGCGCGTGGCGGATGCAAGTTTCTATATGTCGCCATCGACAAATTCACCAAGTGGCCAGAGGCCTATCCAGTAAGCGTCATCGACAAACATTCGGCTGTGCGGTTCATGAGAGGCATCACGGCAAGGTTCGGGGTCCCCAACAGGCTCATCACCGACAACGGCACCCAGTTCACGAGTGAGCTGTTCGGCGAGTATTGCGACGACATGGGCATCAAGCTCTGTTTCGCCTCGCCCACCCACCCCCAAAGCAACGGTCAGGCCGAGCATGCAAACGCAGAAATACTAAAAGGCCTCAAGACCAAGACCTTCAATGTGCTCAAAAAGCATGGGGACTCGTGGACTTATGAGCTGTCTGCGGTCCTTTGGGCCAATCGGACAACCGCGAGCCGCGCCACCGGGGAAACACCTTTCTTCTTGGTGTATGGAGCCGATGCGGTCTTGCCCTCTGAGCTCACCCTAGGATCGCCCCGAGCCACATTATACACCGAAGCGGATCAAGACAAAATGCGTCGTGACGATCTGGATTACACGGAGGAAAGAAGGCGCCGGGCGGCGCCGCGCGGCCCGCTACCACAGAGCCTCCGTCGCTACCATCAAAGCAAAGTCGCCCCGGCGCTGGAAGTCAATGATCTGGTCCTGCGCCTTGTGCAAACGCGCGCAGGGCTAAGCAAGTTATCCCCGATGTGGGAGGGGCCATACAAGGTTATCGGCACCCCGCGTCCTGGGGTAGTTCGCCTAGCCACAGAGGATGGCACTCCGTTGCCGAACCCGTGGAATATTTCCCACCTGCGCAGGTTCTACCCATAAGCCGCATGGTGCGCTGAGACATGCATGGAAGTTCATCCACTGCCCCCGATGGCATGAGCAATACGTTTGTTATTACATTCCATATGTTTCCCTTGCAAAATACCTGTTGCAGTGTGTTTTCCCCCACGTGCTGGAGCATGTACTGCGGATGCGGCTTTCCAATGGTTCCCCGGCCTTGCCCGCCTCAGCCTGAGAGCCCTAAGGGTGTCGAGGGTACAGCGATGCTGCATACTACCATGCCTGGGGGTTCGGGTGCGAACTAACACGCCTGTCCCGGCCCCCCGTTGCCGCTGCCCTCGCTAGCCTTTTTATGCCTTCGCTCCTACCCGGAACCCCGACGAAGGCACCAGCCAACGGCCAGTGCATGCTGCCCGAACCCGGAACAGCCCCCCAGCTGCATGGGACAAATCACGGGGGAGGACAACACTACCGCATTCTCCCAATAACTAAGAGTTGAACTATCATCTGCAGGAAAGCAAATAAACAGGGGCTCGGGCCAACCAACCGCCACTACGTGCGCGCTAAGTTGGCCGGGGGCTCCCAACATACACATACATGAGTCATCAAAAGCAGCCACGATGAGCTGTTACAGCGCAAAATCAGCATAAGTTAAGGCAAGTCCACTAATTTTATAAACAATGCACAAATATCTTTTTACATAAATACAGATACAAGCCGAAGCGAGAGAGCCCTAAGTGGCCGGTGGGTCGCTGGGGGCATCCGTCGGGGAGTCTTCATCCGGCGAGTCCTCGTGGAGGGCGAGCTGGAAGGCCGCCGGGGTGCCATCGAAGCCCATCATGATGGACTCGACGGCGTCCTGGACGCGGCGGCGAGCGGCCTCCTCGGTGCCTTCGGGGAAGTCTTCAGTGGGGATGTGGGGTCGAAGTTAGGGTCGCGGGCTTGGTAGCTCGCCAGGATAAGTGTCGCGACCTGGCGGGATAAGTCATATGATGACTCCTTCGCCACCTCGTCGACCTCCTCCAGGCACCCTCTATATCCCTCGGCCGGATCGTCAATATGCGTGGCCAATCCCCCAAGGTAGGGATCTTTGGGGGTACGGTTGACCCCACCCCGCGAGCCGCGTCCGAAGGCGCCCGACGGACAAGGCCGAGGCCACAGACCCCCGAGGCGCAAGACGCGCTCCAGCTCCATGATCTGCCGCGCGCCTCCTCCGGTTCGGCCCGGCCCCGCAGTGCGCTGCGCATCCATGACCACCGCTCCCGGGTGGCCGGCTCCTGCTCCCATCGCTCCACCTCGTCCCGCCGACGGCCAAGGCGGCGGCGGCGCTGCCGCAATCCCACACGCCCTTCGGGCATCGGGAGGCCTCCTCCTGGGCTTCCGCACCGCCGCCTCTCGCCCCACACGGCGACCTCGCGCTCGGCGGCGGCCTTCTCTGGGCCGGCACGTTGGCCTCCGTGCGGCGGAGTCTTCCTTGACCCTGGCGATGGCGGCCTCCCGGCTCTCAATCGACCGCCACGCCGCCTCAAGGGCCCTCTCCCGCTCGCCAGCCGGCCTTGCGGGCTGAAGGTCGGCGTCGGTGATGGCGGCGGCGGCCTCAGCGTCGCACAGGGTGCGCTCGCGCTCGTCAAGGCCCTGCGCGCGCTCCTTGAGGTCGCGGAGGAACTGCTCGGCGGTGGTGCGCACCCTCTCTTCAGCGGCGGCGGCGACCTGCTCGCGGAGGTCGGCGGCGTGCCGCTCAGCGACGGTGTCTTCAAACACTTGGCTGAGCTCCTCCTGGCGCCGCTCGATCTCCGCCAGCTCCCGCCTGCGGATGAGGCCCTCCGCCCTCGCCGTGGCCGCCAGCTCCTGGCGACCCTCCTCGACCTCGGTCTCTCGCCGCGCCACCTCGACCTCCCTGGCGGCCAAGGCCTGCACCTGGGACCGGAGCCCCTCCAGGGAGATAGCGTTGGCCTCCTCCAGCGCCCTGGAGACGACCTCCCTCGCCCGCTCCTGCGACCGGACGATAGGCTCGGTATCCAAGGCAGCCACGAACCCGGATCGGGCGTCCCCAGGTTCGGAGTCGAAGCCCGGCCCGGGATCGGCCACCTGCGCTGGCTGAGCCGCCGAAGACCCCCCCGTGGTCGGCGCCGCCCGCCCCTTGCCTTGGGGGCTCGCGGTAGGCCTGCGTCGGCAGGATTAACGGCAGCCGGCGGGGCGACGGCGCATTGAGTGCGGCGCGGGCGAGGGCTGTTGTGGCGGCGACGATGGTTGCCGCGGAGGGGACCCCCGAGGTTGCTCTCTGCCGCCCTCCGCTGCCCCCTCGGTGCCGGCGCCGCCCGCGGCTTGCCCTTCATGGGCGGCCAGCGCTCCAGCCGCTGGGTGGGCCCCCTCCCCGGATTGCACCGGAACCGGGACCGAGCCCGAAGGGGGCGACCCGGACCTAGGGGGCTCGGGCGCCCCGAGCCTCTCCTGCGCGTCCTCCCCCGAGCCCGGGCGAAAATGCCTGTGCTCGCGGCTGAAGGCAAAACATGAACACAACAAGGAATCAAAAAACAGAGACAAAAATATAAGACCCCAATGGGCATCTGTGTATTGGCAAGGCGTACTGCGGACGGGGTTGAAGTCCTAGGAGATGCCCAAGATAGCCCGCTTCTTCTTCGCAGGGTGGCCCGGAGGACTCGCCGGGCTCTTGCTCGTCGCGTCCCCTGATGCTGGAGTCCCGCGGACGGACCTCGCCACCGGCGTACTCGCCGGAGATGCGCCCCGAGCCTCCCCCGCCGCCGGTGTACTCGCCGGGGACACGCCCCGGGCCTCCCCCGCCGTCGTTGTCGCCGCCGTTGTGGCCGGCCTGGCCCTCGGCGTGGTGGCCCCTGGGGATGGGCCCGCCGCCCGTGAGCCCCCTGGTCTGCGGGGGGGTGCGGTGCGCTCCGCTCCGCCGCCTCGTGGTGGAGATGGGGGAGGAGAGGGGTCCTCCTCTGGCCTCTTCCTCTTCCCTTTTGGGTCCGGGGCCCCCGGGTCGCTTCGGCCCGGACCCCGGCGGTTCAACCGCCCAATCGGGATGTGGTCGTCAGCGTCTCCACCTCCGTCCCTCGGAGCAGCCTCCGGTGCAGCCTCCGGTGCGGCCGACGACGAGCCCACGCCGTCGCCCACCACCTGCAGCAGGTGCAAAATCTCCGAGCGCGCAGAGTCCTGGCATAGCGGCACCAGCCCGGGCGGGAGCTGCGCCAAGTCCATCTCCGTGATGCCGAGGCTGCGGCGAACCAGGGTCCGAAGGTCCCTCTCATCCCAGTCGAAGGTGGCGCCCACGAGGGTCCGCATGGCGTCATTGGGGCCCAGGTACATGTAGGCGGGGCGCGGCCTCTCCTGCAGCGGCGCGGATGCAGAAGTACGAAAAGGGAAGCTGAAGGCGAAAGGAAGGAAACAGAAGGGGCAGGAGGCGCTAGGTAGACAAAGGGCGAATGGCAATGAGAGGTGATGGCAGTGGAAAGCGTAGAAACCGATCCCCCTCCATATGGATCTGGTTTTATAAGCTAACCACCGCCCCCTCGGATTCCACGGCATTAAATTCGCCCCACTATCACACGAAGCGCCCCCTCGTCTCCACGCCCTTTCGATTTTCGCATCCCCTTGGATTCCCGCGCCGTTCGGATTTCGTGCCACCTGGGGTTCTGCGCCGCCAGGCGCACTACGCGGGACGGAGAGTGCTAGGCGGTTTGAATGGGCCCCCGTACGCGTGGCCCAAACAAACTCGCCCCCCGTCCTAAGGAAAAGCTTGGCCAGGTGCGACATCAGTTGTCGCGTACCGGCCACCTGCCATAGCAAAAGCGCCCAAATGCCCGGCCCACACGCTCAAGAAAATGGCGTCAACCGCGCCCGAGCCCGACTTGACCCCAGACAACGCCGGGGGCTACTGTCGGTGATATGGGCCCGGGGGTATGTCGGGGGCGTGGCATTTAAGAAAAAGGAAGGCGCCCTTGTCCATCAAGGAGTGTCAAAGTTATGCCCTGAAAGGCTTGGCGAGTCTCGGCCACGGGCGGCCACGTGGCCGCTCCAGAAGAGGCTGGCCCGGAGGCTGCCCGGAGGCCACCATACTCCCAACCGGCGGGGTCCGGGATCTCTCGGACCCCTGGTTGGTAGGGTCCGGGATCACCCGGACCCCCATCCTCCATCCCGCACCTCTCTGAGAGAGGGGCGAATCCAACTACCAACCAACCCATTTAATGTCCAAATGGAGGAAAGCTGAGCGTCTGCCTCGCCGCATTCAATGCGATGTGAGACGAGGCTGTCAGTTGCACCCATCATCACCCATTTTTGCCTATCATAATGCAAAGGGGGCTAAAAGTCTTTGACTAAGACCATGGTATGGCCGCGCACCCACTCCGCGTACGCCCCCCTCACGCCCTGTCCAGTCGCATTTAATGTATTGGGCGGCTGCGTGGGAGAGAGAGTGCGAGCGCAGGAGGCACAGTGCCAGTGCCTACCCGCGAGATGGGTCTCTGACCAGCGGGTCCCGTTGGACCGGGTAGGCAAACCATCATCACGTCAGCGGCATGGCTACCATGACAATTACTCCTTTTCCGCTTTCCATGACGCAGCAAACAGGAAGGAGTAGGAATGGAATGACTTCTCCGACAAGACAAGGCAAAAACCACTCCCTCACGTGGAGTGAAGTAGAGAAAGGGTAGGGCTACTGTGGTGTTCCCTTGTTCTATAAAAGGAGACCCAAGTTCATCATAAAGGGGGTTCTAGAAAAGAGAGGTTCTGCTCAAGGTTCTGCCTCCCCAGCTAGCCCGCAGAAATCTCTCATCCACCTCTGAGTCTAAGGGAGAGGAACATTCTCATTGTTCTTGGCAATTTGCCTCATCTACTACATACAAACAGGAGTAGGGTATTACACCACGTCGGTGGCCCGAACCTGTATAAATCCCTCGTGTCTCCGCAACTCTGATCCCTACCCCGCCACACCTGCGTTACTCCATCTTCACCGCGAGTTTGAATCAGGATACACCGCTCCCCGTGCCGAACCAAAAAGGGGGGTCCCCCAGATCCCTGTGTGTCGATCTACGACATCGACAGCTATTATTTTGCTTATTTTGTTATTGATCTGACAATAAATCAATAATTTTTATGATTTTATGATGGTCAATATGGTCTAATGCTTTAGATTATAATAGTAATAATATCTAATCTAGTTGCATCATTACATTTTTATAGATAATTGTCGATGGACAAGTGCTATTACGTTAATTATAGACTTAATATATCATTTTTTATTTTTTTCAATTGTATATTTGCATCTTTAATAGACTCAGAAAAAATAGAATGCAATTTGTATAGTGGCTCGTGAACTAAACGAGCTGGCTCGAGCCGGCTCATGAGCCGAACCGAACCGGCCTCTGGCTCGGCTCTCTACCAAGCCGAGCGGAGCCGAGCCGAGCCGGCTCGGTATCCACTCCTAACTGCGGGTTAATTTGAAAAAACTCCAAGGGGTTTTTGCAAAATAGTCGAGCGAAACAAAATTTTAGATAGAAACACTACTTGCTTTATAGATAGTTATAGATTATAGATATAAATAACAGAATTGAATTCCACCTAATTCTACCAACTTTAATACTTCAAGAGACAACTTTAACGGAAACAAAAACTGAAAAAAAAAGCTTTCTTTTCCCATTTTTGCGTCACTCAGACAGGAGAAAGAGAGAGAGCAAACACCTTGCGTCAGCATCTTTTACTGAATTCAAGCTCCCTCTTTCCCTCCTGCTGACACACCTGTCCGGTTGCCACACCGTCGCCGGCCACCGGCCCACAGCTCGCTCGCCGCCGTCCATGATAGTCTTTTCCTTCTCTTTTCATATTACTCCCAATGATCATGATCATTGCTCCAAACCACACCTTATTAATAAGAAAAATTATAGTCTTTTCTTTTCTACATCCTCAATCTTTTTTTAGGCTGCGTTTGCATTTGTTTGTAGCAGATTAAAAGAAAAAATTTCTTGTTCTTTAAGTGCACACTTTTAAATTGCTAAACATTATGTTTTTTAAAATGATAAAAAAGTTGCTTTAAAAATTATATTAATCTATTTTAAGTTTTAAATAATTAATAATTAATTAATCATATGTTATCATCTTATTTTAGTATCTTATCAATCTTTCTTCTTTCTCTTTTTCTCAAACATAGTCTTAATCTCTCCAAAAGACTCTCCAAAAGAATCTAGATCAGCGATGTTAAGGAACGGAGGAGTGAGAGTAATACGGGTATGTTAAAAAAAAATTAAGAGTATACTCGTTGTATCTTGCTATCAACATTTGCACATGTTAAAACTTTATCATACCATATTAGCCATCTCCTATCATCCAAATATCTTACTAAAGTTATGTGACATATCCTTTTAATTTCCTTCCAATGAGATTGGTAGGGATGAAATGGATGGGATGAGGATAGATGATGAATATTATACCATATTTAATATGTGGATTTTATCTTTGGGGATATGGAATGGATTACTTCAGATTTTGAAATCACTATGCAGTCAGAGTGGACTCAATTTACAGATGGACCAATACGTGCATATGTATAAAGTACAACAGTGGTAACAAATAATATCCTGACATC
This sequence comes from Oryza australiensis, assembly GCA_019925245.2. Classification (NCBI taxonomy): domain Eukaryota; kingdom Viridiplantae; phylum Streptophyta; class Magnoliopsida; order Poales; family Poaceae; genus Oryza; species Oryza australiensis. The sequence continues at coordinate 769,132 of JAIFGZ020000583.1, read as the reverse complement.
AAGCAAGGGATCCGGTTAGACTCCCAGGCTTATGGAAAGTCTGTATGACAGAAGCCACAAATGAACACTGGATATGCTATAGATAGAAGCGACAAACGGAACAATAGATATGATATATATATATATATATATATATATAAAATCTGGATTAACTTGGTCGAATAATTCACATCAAACAAAAATAAATACCATACATCATATGTTAACCTTTGTCGATTTATTCATAACCGTCGTATTCTTTAAAAGGCATTAGATCCTCGGTAATTCTTGTCCGAATTCGAAATGGACTGAACCGGGAACTATCCTGTCCGTTTTCATACACAGCAGCACCTAAAATTATTCGATATACATTTCATACATGAATTAATTAAGAAATCCAAGTTTAATTACATTCCTACTACAACAAATACAGTTCGTGGAAGAGACTTAGATATCTGCATACTTTATAACACAGTTAAATTCCACCCAATTCTACCAACTTTAATACTAAAGAGACAACTACAATGGAAAAAAACTAAAAAGAAGACTTTGTTTTTCTCAATTTTGTGTAACTCGAGATATCAGAAAAAGAAGAAAGAAAGAGAGAAAAAAATGGATCTTTACTGAAGCTCCCTTCTTTCCCTCTCCAAGCTGACATACCTGTCCAGTTGGCCATCGTCGCCGCCACCCTCCACCCCGCAGCCCACGGCTTGCTCGCCGCCGTCCATGGTAGTCATTTTTCTCTCTTTTCATATTACTCCCTATATGTTCATCCTTTCTCCAACCACACCTTATGTATAAGAAATATTATACATTTTCCTATCTTTTGGATCTCTTCTTAATCTTTTAAAAAAACTAAAAATCTTGTGTTATGAAACGGAGGGAATAACATTTTAACCTTATCTTTATGATGTGATATGTAAATATGTTATTAAAAATAATTAAGAGTATTCTCGTTCTATCTTGCTATCTACATTCACACGTGTCATTACTTTTACTATACCATATTAGGCATCTCCTATCATCAAAATAAAATATCTTGACATATCCCTTTGATTTCCTCCCATTGAGATTAGAACTCTCCGAATGTGCCATATAATTGGTAGGGATGAAATGAATAATAACGGTATGGATGAATATAACTATAGTTTAACTTTGCGAATATGGAATGTATATTACTTCAGATTTTGGAAGCACTATGTAGTCAGATGACTTTGACTTAGAAATGGACCAATATACGCTTGCATATAAAATATGACGGTGGTAATAGGCACATCAAACATGGGATTTAGTTTGACTCGAAGGCTTACGGAAAGTCTATAGGATAGAAGCGACAAATGGAACATTGGATATGCTATAGAAGCGACAAAAAGAACAGTGGGTATGCTATGATGGTGTGTGATCCAATCAATGGTATTTAGAAAATTTGGATTAACTTGGTCGGATAATCCATATCCGACAAAATAAATACCAAAACAAATCTTTATCCACCCATTACTATCCGTTGGATTTTTAAAAAGGTGTTACCAAACTCTCATTCAGGTCTGTATTTGAAACAAACTGAACCCGAAACTATCCGATCCATTTTCATTTTCATGTCGACCCAGTAAATTTTATTATATATATATATCATATATGGTAGTATCGTAATATATAAACTACAACGATGGCAAACAAACAACAACCATGCATCAAGCAAGGAATCCAATTAGACTCCTAGACTTGTGAAAAGTCTATAGGTAGAAACGACAAATAGAACACCGGATACACTATAGAAGTGACAAATGAAACACTAAATGTTATGATGGTGTATGATCCAATCCTATGGTATGTAGAAAACTTGGATTAACTTGATCGGATAATCCACATCCGACAAAAAGAATACCTAAATGTTATGATGGTGTATGATCCAATCTATGGTACGTAGAAAACTTGGATTAACTTGATCGGATAATCCACATCCGACAAAAAAATACCTAAATCGAATCTTCATCTGTCCATAACTATCTGTCGAATTTTAAAAAAAGGCGTTACCGAATTCTCATTCAGCTAATTAATCTTTGTCCGAATTCAAAACGGACTAAAATTATTCGGTCCATTTTCATGTCGTCACGAGTAAATTTATTTATTTTTGATACACGATAGTATCACTACAATAAAGTAGTACAACAGTAACAAATAAACAACAACCCGTCATCAAACAAGAGATCTAATTTTACTTCTAGACTCGTGAAAAGTAAATGACAAAGAAAACACCGAATAAACTAAACGAACGGCAAATGAGACACTAATATGCTACGAATGATGTATGATCCAATATATGACATATAGAAAACTTGGATTGACTCGATCGGATAATCCACATCCGATAAAATGAATACCGTGATCAAATCTTCGTCCGTCCGTTACTATGTGTCGGATCTTTAAAAAAAATCGTTACCAGATCCTCACTCGATCACTCTCCAAGACAGACTGAATCGGGAACTATCCATTCCGTTTTCATACGTGTTGGCGCATAAATTTACTCTATATACATTCCACACGTGTTCGTGTTAATTAACTAAGAAACCCAAGTTCATATTCACATATGAACAAATGCAGTTGTGACAAGAGACTTGGACAAATGTACTTTATGACACAAAATTGAATCCAACTCATTTCTACCAACTTTAATACATGAGACAAATACAACGGAAAGAAAAAAGAACTTATTTTTCCCATTTTTGCGTCACTCGAGACTCCAAAAAAAGGAGAAGAAGTCCCACATCTCGCGTCGGCATCTTTCACTGAAGCTCCCCTCTTTCCGTCTCCTGCTGACGCGCCCGTCGCCGCCGCCGCCCGCCCGCCGCGCCGCCGAGCGCGGCCAAAGCTCGCTCGCCGCCGGCCGTCCATGGCCGCGGTGGAGGGCGGAGGAGGAGAGGTACAAGTATCCATCAATCTCTCCTCTTCTTTTTGTGGGTTTGATTTTTCTTGCATCTCTGCGACGGGAGTAGTTGTCTAAAGATAGCATTTTGTAGCCGAGCAGCCGCCTGGATTAGCCAGGGAGAGGCGCCCAAGACTCCGGCGATTTGTGGCTACCGGCGACATGGACGGGGACGGCGGCGGTAGCGGCGGGAGGGAGCGGGAGGCTCCCCACGTGTACGTCCTCGCGCTCCCCGCCATGGCGTCGCTCGCCGTCCTCGCCGCCCACCTCGAGGCGGCCGTCCCCCGCAGGCCTCGCAGCTACCTCCCCCGCGCCGTGCCCATGGGGTGGTGGGCCTTCAGGCTCCCCGTCTTCCCCCGTCCGCCACCGCCGTCGCCGGCCAAGAATCCGGTGAAGGAGGAGGAGGGGGAGGAGGAGGCGAGGAGGACGTGGAGCCCCCCACGCGTGCTCGTGGTCGGGGCGCCGCCCGTCGATCCCGCGGACGCGGCGGCCAAGAGGCCGCCGAAGAGGGCGAGGAGGTGCCTGAACTGCGACGCGGTGGAGACGCCGCAGTGGAGGTCGGGGCCGATGGGGAAGAGCACGCTCTGCAACGCCTGCGGGGTCCGCCTCAGGGCGGTGGGCTCGCTGCCGGAACACCGGCCGACGGCGAGGACGATGTCCGCCGAGGCCCTGCAGCAGCCGGAGCGCCCCGCGTCGCCGCCGGATAGCCCGATCTGGACGCCCGGCCACAAGCCGTCGTCGTCGCCCGACATCTACCTCGTGAGGAGGACACCGAAGCCGCCGGTGACGAGACCTCCCCGTATGAAGCAACCTCCACCAGCGCCGGCGTCCGTGCCGCTGCCACCACCGCCGAAGCCGATGACGAAGGCGAAGGCGAAGGCGAAGAAGCAGAAGAGGAAGAGGAGCTGCGTGCACTGCGGCTCGACGGAGACGCCGCAGTGGAGGGAGGGGCCGATGGGGCGCGGCACGCTGTGCAACGCGTGCGGCGTGCGGTACAGACAGGGGAGGCTTCTGCCGGAGTACCGCCCCAAGGGGAGCCCCACCTTCTCGCCGTCGGAGCACGCCGCCAACCACCGCCAGGTGCTCGAGCTCCGCCGCCAGCAGAAACAGAACACCAACCGCTGCACTCCTCCTCCTCCATCGCCGCCGCCGATGTCGTCGGCGGTCGACAGCGCCGCCACCGCCAAGCCAACCTCCGACGATCAAATACCGGCTGACCCGCCGCAAGAACAGCCGGTCGACTTGCCGGCGCAAGAAGAGGTGGTAAACGTGCCAGTCGCCACCACCGCGGCCGCCAACGGGGGTGGCGGAGGCGGCGGAGCGGCGAGCTCGCTGGACGCGCTGCTGTTCGACGGGCCGTCGGCGCCGCTCATCGTGGACGGCGACGATTTCTTGGTTAGTTAGGTAGCCAAAAAAGAGGAATAATTTCAGCTGAGATGAGGATACCAATTTTTCGTTTGATTTTTCGGAGAACAGTTTTACCACCTTTCATTGTGAATACTCGTCGATCCTGGAAAATCTTTGCGTCAAAATTTCGCTAGTTTTGGTGTGCTGATGAAACCGGTTTTATGGATCAAGGGGATGTTCAATGCCAAAGTATGCTGCACTTGGTCCCATTTTAGTTAAACTCAACTTCTCATGATAGTTCACTGGTTCTAAACCATATTTAGGAGATATTATCCTCTTTGTTATAGATCATTGGTCAGTATTTGCAATGAAAACTAGCCAGAGCTTAGTTTTGAGTGATTTCTTCGTCACACTGAGCTGATTTCTTGCATCGTGTGGGACCTTCAGCATGATGAGCGAGGTTGTCCCCATGTATTCTCTTGTTGGGCATGAAATTTAGTACACCTTCTCTGTACATAGTATGTGATTGTCGTTGGAATTAAAGCGTGTAAAAGTATGTGATTGTCGTTGGAAGGTATTTGAGTTTTCTCAGTTTACGTACATTTAAGTCGGCATACGGTAAAATATATTTAAACCACAAATTTAGAAATGATTTTATCAAAAGCTATATATTTCAAAAGTTTTATCGAGACAAGAATGTTAGGACTAAACCCCCACGCATGCTTTTGCGATAAATACTTAGTTCTAGGGTGATACTTTAGCTTAGATATATTATGCTGTTCTTTTGAGATTATGGTGTTGCAAATTTTCGCTCCCACGCGTGCTTTTTTTATAAATACTTAGTTCTGTGATACTATAGTTTAAAATATATTATGTCGTTCTTTTGAGATTACGATGTTGCAAATTCGCTGACCACAGATAAAGATTTAGCAATAGACTTTACTATTAATTATTTCCATCCAAACATTGAAGTGTGATGTCTCAACTTGAAAGTTGAACTTCTGTAGTAGTAATTTTTTGGTGGAAGCTCTTGAGCTAAAGGCTGAGATCTAATTCCATTATTAAAAATAGCTTAAATATATTATTTGTGATATTGTACACCATTATTATTTAGATCTGTATTTTGGTTTGTTCAAGTATACTACCTTTGTCTTAAATTAAGTTACTTTTATACATGAATCTGATATATACACCATCTGTCCTGTGATTCATGTATAAAAGCGAACATATTTTAAGATAGATGGTGTATATATTTGTGTCCGTCTGAGCATTATGTAGGTCAATCGCAATGTGTAGTATTGTACTAGGAACATGTCAATTGTCCTGGTTGCACTTTTTATCTGAAATCACGATTTGCAATGTAACGCATTCAAGAGACAAATCAGACTGTGCAAGAGTGGACTTTTACATTCTTCTGACAGGGCAAGATGATTGCAGCTACATTCTCCAAACTGAGGCCTACGGCCTACCCAATTTGTAGAGGTTCAGATTGCCCAATCACACAAAAGCAATCTGCCATGCTTGCCAGATGAGCAAACTGCTGTACTAGGAACCTTTTGGAACTTGCAGTAAGTAGGAACTAGGAAGATTTGTTGGTTTGAGACGAGAGCAGAGAAGTTCTATATTCTGAAACAATATTTAAAGTTACTACAAAGTTTCACCGCTAGAAGTTTTTAGGACGAAGGGAATAAATCACCATCCAGTGACACGCCGAATTTCTATCAGTACAATATTTGAAATAGAACTTCAAAAAATTTGTATGTCAACTAGGTGATAGGAAGGAATGTATGAAAAATGTACCAGATTGAAAACAACCATATGCAAATTTACCTTGCAGAAATCAGGAATCACAACTCAATGACGAATAAACAGAATAGAGGATTGAGTGAACAAAAGAGTCTCATGCTCCCATTGCATTGCGAATTATTTGCTTATTCACCAGATTACATCACTGTCTAGCAAGACCCCAAAAAACTGTGCATAAATAAGATTCAGACCGCCGCCAGCACCACCATAGCGAAAAAGAATGGCACCACAAGGGCAAACCTCCCTTGGATACAGATGTTTTTTTTTTGTTCATGACCCAACAGAAGAACAGAATCTAAGACAGAATAAACCCCTAGAGCTCAGCTTGTAGTTTCAGAATATGAAACAAGAACCCACTAAGGGTTTGCGTGTTGAAACATGCCTAATCCGCACGAGATTGGCCAGCGCGGGATGACAGGATGATGCCGACAATGAGCCCATAGAGAGCAAGCGCCTCGGCAAAAATGAGGATGAGGATCATACCCACGAACAGCTTTGGTTGCTGGGCGTTTGCCCTGAAAAAGAACATGATTAGAAAGTAGTACTAAGAAACTATAATGTAGGAATTTTACAGTAAATCTTCATTGCAATTGCATAGATGCAAACGACTTCACATATGAGGCCATGAATTAGTAAAAGCGGATAACATGTCTAATCTACAGAAGCCTTTATGGCTAATGGCAATTTTAACAATTCTCAGTTCAAAATATCATGCCACAAATAAGTCCAAGAAAATATATGTTTTGACTTATACAGAATTTTAAAGCTTCAAATAGTTCTAGCCATACTTGTGCTACTCTAAAACAGGGGTTTCTCTGACACAACTATCCAAACAATTTTAGGGGAGGATGTGCAGAACCTATCTTCAGGTGAGAAACTCTTAACACGGATATAAATTTAAGCCTTGTCCTTTGCTCAAATCATCAAATATGTTCAGAACAGAGGTAGCAACTTACAAAATACCAAAACAACATACATGGTCTTCTAAGTGAAAAAAAATACAGATATGATACCATATGAAACTGTAAATTTAGAAAAGGAAAAATAATGGGACGCATAAGTTAAAATAACAGCAAAATCAGCACATATCACGGCGGTCATTTTCACTGAACCCTGTATTAGTCCGCCACTCAGCCCCACAAAAATAAATGGATAATATATTTTGCCAAAATACTGAACCCCTAACCTAAAAAAAATAAGAATTTGTGGAAGAGGCAGGCCTCTTTTAGTCAGATTTGTACGAATTAGAAGAAGTTCCTAAAATACCAGATCCAATGGCATGATGTGTATCTAAAGAGCTATATGAATACTGTGGAGCATTTCACATCTTTTATCCATGGTAGATAAATATATAAAATGATCTTATTATAAACATCTCAGAAACTTGGGGTTAATATATAGTACGATCCATGGTGCCAACGCCCTTAGCTCCGTTAAGAAGATAACACCAATTGTGTAATTCATGGTTTGACAGCATGGTCCTAAAAAAGGTATAGCACTGTAAAGCCTGCGATCTAACTGATTGGACCCATGATTTAACACTCAAGCTTAGTGGTTTGACAGTGATAGCAGTACAAATAGTCTGCTAGTTAAACACACCCTTTTTCAACACACAAAAATGTAAATGTGGCATATCAATGTTAACTGGCAAGCATAAGATAGAAGCCCCCAGAAAAAAAGGTATAGTTTGTCCTATACAGTGTGTTAACTATGCAAATATAAAACATATCCAACTAGGTACTTATAGGCCTAAAAGATCGTTTCTCAGCATACACATAAACATGTATATATACATGCAAATGCCATACTTCACTCGCAATTAACTACACTAATCATCTCCTGATCTAATCATATGCAGATGCATTAGCAACAAGAAAATTAACAATAGCAGCAAACGAAAGCCAATGTCAATTACAGCTAATAAATCCCACGCATAATAAGAAAGAGAAGTTAAGGCAAGTGCTTTTTACCTGACTCCAGCATCACCGACGATGCCAATGGCCATTCCGGCAGCGAGACCGGCGAGACCACAAGCAAGGCCAGATGAGAGGTGCGCGTAGCCGTCGAAGAGGTAGTACGGCTTGGCCTTGGGGTTGATCCCCGTGCTGATGATGACGGCGATGATGAGGCCGTAGATACCGAGCACACCAGCCATGACCACGGGCACGATGGACTTCATCACGAGCTCCGGGCGCATCACGCCCATGGACGCCACCCCGACGCCGCTCTTCGCCGTCCCGTACGCCGCCCCCATGCCTGCAACCACACCCAGAGATCAGAGATTAGAGAGGCGAGATCGATCGTATCGTGGATCCGATCGTTTCACAGGTCAGATCGGATCAAAGAGCGTGGATCACGCCGGATCGGAGCAGCCCGGAAGCTCCAGGTCCTCGCGAATCGACGCCCCAAGCTCCCGCCTTTACGTTCCCGTGGAATCGAACGCGAGGAAAAGGCGGCGAATTTTGCGAGACCAGACCACCTCATGCGGCGAGATCGACGAGGAAAAGAGAGATAGAGAGAGAGGGAGCGTACATGAGAAGACGAGGGCGGAGGCGGCGCCGAGGAAGCCGAAGAAGGGGGCGGTCTCATCGCCGCTGAACACCGACGACATCTTCGCCTCTCCTCCTGCTCGTCTGCCGCCGCCGCCGCAGCTGCGATCCTTCACCCGCCGACGAGCTCTCGACCTCTCTCTCTCCGCTCCGGTCGCCGCGAGCAGCAGGAATGGCTCGCTGGTGGGATTGAGCTCTCGCGATCCGATCTGAGGAGAGAGAAGGGGAGCTTCGATTTGGGGTTTGAGGAGGATGGAGAAGAGAAAACGAGAGGCGCACGCCGCGGCGTGGTTGGGTTTGGACGGTTTTACCCTCGTGATGCAGGCAGAGACAAGCCTGGCCGTTGTCTTGGGTTACCAAGGGCATCACTGTCTTTTTGTCATTTTTGTCCCATGTCACAAAGAGATTAAAAAGTTCTTCTTGGCTAGCTACTAGTTTGAGATAATAAAATCCTTTGTTAGGCCATCTTCAATCTTCGATGTACAGGCGTTTAAAAAATTAAGACCATGTTTAGGATATGTATAAGAGCAATTAATAGTATGTCTCTTTGGATTGTTAGGATATATACAACCCACAAACGAAAGATCGTATGTAAGCTACTGGTCTCTTTTTTTCCTTCTCTCCCTTATCCCGTCTCTCCTTCCTCTTTTTCTTTTTTCTCTCTCTTGCCTCTCTTCCTTAGTTTCTCCCTTTGCTATCCTGCACCGGCGAAGCGGTTCGCGTGGCCACGGGAAGAGGGTCGAGGGCGACGAGGGATGGCGCCGAGGCGGGAAGAGACAGTACATCCTGGTGGGGCAGTCGTCTCATCGGGATGCACCTCTTCGACGTCACCATCGCACCGGCGGTGGCATAGCCGGATCCATCCGATCGTCGGGATCTGATCCTACCGAACCCGTGCCGACAATGGCGGTGAGGGAGGATGCGATGTGCAAGAGCAAGAGCATGGGCAACCTCGCCGCCGTCGCGACCTTCGAGGACGCCGAGGGCTCTGGCGACGGGTACCTCTCCGACGATGGCCTGCATCCATCCGGGGGAGAGCGATGCGGCGAAGCCTTGGAAGAAAGGTGCCTCCTTTTTCTCTCCATTTCTTTTTTGCTCCCAAGCCTCACTCGCTGTTGCTATCGGTGTACCGCGTCGCCTGTCCGTCGTTGTCGCCGACGGCCAAACTCCGCTCTACCTCGCGCGGGCCCCTCTCTACCTCGCGCCACCGAGGCCATCCGACCGCCAGCACCTCCTCCAGCCCCTCTAGGAGCGTGGGTGCGGTCGGCCGCGAGAGCGAGACTTCACACCAAATCTCCAAACCAGGAGACGTGTGCATCGCCTCACGGTACAACGGGGCTGCGGCCATCGCCTCGCCTCGGAGCACGGGTCGAAAGCTGTCGTCTCGCAAGACAACGAGGAGGCCGTCTCCAGGCATCGACGGAGAGAGGGAAGGCTTTTGTAAAACCAACATGATGCAGACAGCTTATACCGACGCATTGTACATTTCTGTCGACGGGTGGTCGATCAGTCCTCCAAGGGGCTAGAGGTGAAAGAGTGATCGGGAACATCTATTAAAAAGATACGATGGTCGACTCAAGAGAGAATATGAGCCAGAGATTCTTTAGACAGGTTCGGTCCTCCTGAAGGATAACAAGCCTACGTCATGTGTTCTTTTGTTGGGGTGGTATATGAAACATAGTACAATAGTGTGAGTTCTCGGGGCTCTAGAGATTATATATAGCTTCCAAAGAACCGATCCCCCTCGCTTGTGGACCCGCCCTCCCTTTTATAGCTCAAGGAGAACAGTTACAAGAGGACTTGTGGACCAATAAAGCTAAGACTAAAGACTAAAAAGCAAATACAAATATCTAAAAAATACATAAAGATATCCTAGGTCATGCGCGCCGTGGATATCTCGTGCTCCATCTTGCCTTGGGATCCGTCCTTCGTAGGTACCTTCTACGCAGTCCTGTCGGCTGACATCATCTTCTGCCGGGTTGTCCCTTCTTTGTCTCCTCCGTGATCCTTGCAAAGCAAGCCTTTCTTCCAAGGAGACCTGGGGTCGGGCTGATGAGTCATAGTCGGGATAGAATACTGGAGTCGGGATAGAAGGGAGGTCGGGGCGGCCAACCATCAGGCTCCTGACCCCCTTCCGAGGACTACGAGTCCGACTTCAGCTGATCTTAACTCTGTTCCGTGGACTATCCCGAGGTGACATCTTCCACAATGTCCTTAATAATTTAAGTTTTGCTGACATGAAAAGGATAGGGTTAAGGAGAGAGAAACATTAATGATAGTCTTAACAATGTTTTAGCATTGGTTTTTAGCATTTATAAAAAAGATTGTTGCATGAGGATGGAGGAAAGGAAAGAGGGATAATAAAAAAAGTTTTGATGCATTAACTGTTAAAAATATTTATAGCTTCAACTGATGTTAGAGCAAAGCCACTAAATCTATACCTATATATAAAGCAAGTAGTGTTTCCACCCAAATTTTGTTTTGCTGGCTATTTTGCGGAAAACCCCTTGAGTTTTTTCAAAATTAACGCCCGTCCGTCGGCTATTTTAAAAAACCCAATTAAAGAAGAAAAAGTGTTATTTTACGAAACCCTTGATTGTTTATAAAATTAACTGCGAGTCCCAATGTTGAAAAGAAAGAGAGGGCTTGGATGAAAAAAGACCTCCTACGTCCTCTCTTCTCGCTCCCATCCGCGCTGCGCTTGCGCTCCTCCCTTCCGTCGCCGCTCGAGCTCCCACGCCGCCGCTTGGACCTTCGTCCTCCACCGCTTCCCACCCGCATCGTAGTTCCGTTGCAACGCACGGACATTTTGCTAGCTATCTAAAAAGCAAGTAGTGTTTCTATCCAAAATTTTATTCTGCCTAGCTATTTTGCAAAAAAACCCTTGATTTTTTCCAAAATTAACCCGCAGCTAGGGGTGGATACCGGCTCGGCTCAGCTCGGTGAGGAGCGAGCCAGGAGGCTCGGCTCTCGGCTTGGCTCGGTTCGGCCGGCTCGGTAGAGGCCGAGCGAGGAGGCTCGGCTCGTGAGCCGGCTCGTTTAGCTCGCGAGCCACTTTAATACGGTGCAATTTATGTACAAATTATATTTTATTTTTTTAGTCTATTAAACATGCAAATATACAATTGAAAAAAAAATAAAAAGTGATATATTAAGTCCATAATTAACGTAATAACACTTGTCCATCGATAATTATCCATGCAAATGTAATGATGCAACTAGATTAGATATTATTACTATTATAATCTAAAGCATTAGATCCATATTGACCATCACAAAATTATAAAAATTATTGATTTATTGTCACATCAACAACAAAACAAACAAAAGAATAGCAAAACAAGCAAAACATTAGGTCCTACTTTGTATATTGCATCGCTCGTTGAGCTCACGAGCGACTTGCGGCGATTCGAGCGGCTCATTATAGCTAACGAGCTAAACCCTTGGCACAGCTCGTTAGCATTTCTCAACGAGCCGAACGAGCTAGCGAGCCACGAGTATTTCGTCGCCCTACCCGCAATCCTAATCTTGAAAAGAAAATGAGGGCTTGGATGAAAAAAGACCCCTTCGCTCCTTCCTCCCTGCGCCCTCCCTCTCGACCCCATCCGCGCCGCGCCCAAGATCACGACTCGCTCCTCCTCCCGCCGCTCGGAGCTCCGCGCCCCTCGTGCCGTCCCCATCCGTGTCGCGCCTCGACTTTACCCGTTGCAACGCACGGGCACAATTGCTAGTATAATAAGAGATGTACAAAGCTCAAACAGTTCTAAGTTCTAATACAAAACGAGCAATTAGTGTGCTTCAATTATCTGAAGCACCCCTGCGACCAATTTTCAAAGCTACAAAAGATAAAATCTCACATTCTCTTTTGGAACACACGAGTTTTAGATTCATAGGAATCAACTCGTTTTCTCCAGAATTCTCGCAAAATTCCTATATTACATAGGAGGTCTTAATGTTATTTAGTGGTAAAAACAAGGTTTCAAATCATTGTTTTTCTTTAATATCGTGAAAACAAGCAATATTCGTGTTGGCAGCCGAACGGGCCCATGAGATGCCTGTAGACAGTTTGCCCCTCTGAAAGAGACGTATTTGCTGCTGCACGGGGATCGGGGGCAGTATCGTCAACTCACAGAATGATTTATTGGGTTTAGTTGTCGCCACGTCCATGGTTTGCACCCTGCGCCCACGTGTATGCGCGGCCACCGCGCTGACAATCCGATTGGGTGCGGCCACCCGCATGGGCCCCACATGCCAGAGGCCCCACATGCAGTTGATGCAACAGAAATGCTACTAAAATTTCACATATATATTTTTGCCCTTTTTTGGGCACTATAATACAGAAACTATTTGTCATATAATGCATACATTTTAACTTAATTTTTGTTCCGCTAATCAAACAGTTTCTGCAATTGATCTAATTTTGCTCTCTTCCTTCTGGTCATGTAGCTACATTGTTCTCCCTGACACAAATGGAAGAACAACTTCCGTGCTAACTGAAAATGGATTCTCTTCAATGTTGGGGACTTGATCGAAGCAACGATCTGAATTTTCTGAATTCTGACGTACATACAGCCTGCAGGTTTAATCTTTCTTGAGGAGATCATAGAACACTTCAGGTTTCTTGCAGTGCTTCTTGCACGCCTCCTGCAAAATTATCAGATTCCAGAGTAATCATAAACACAACTCACATTTTTTTCAGGTCTCTGTTCAAAACAAATGCAAATACTGCAGTCTACAGGTTCAGGAAGGCTGCAAAATTTTTCAGCTTGAATAATTTTCACTTGCCTGCATTGCGAATGCTATGTGGAGCAGAGTCGCCTCGGACCACGGCCTGCCGATGAACTGGAGGCCGATGGGCAGCCCGGCTTTGTCATACCCAACCTGACAGATTGATCACCATGTTGTAGATTCAGATATGTAGGCCTCTTCATACAGATAGAAGGTGTAAAACAAGTTCAGTTATCTGTTACCATGACGGTGATGGCCGGCAAACCAAGGAAGTTTCCTGCAATCGAGTACCGGACCAGCGCGGCTTTGATCCAAAAAACATGGGGAACTTGGTTAGGATACATTGTACTAGGTGTGAAGTTATTGAGTCTTTTTCTTCTGAAGTTTGGTTCATTACCTCCATTTATGTAGTCCAGTTCTCCGCTTTTTAGCGCGTCGTCTTGCAGCTTGTAGGCAGTCACACTGCAGAAAGATTTAAATAAGGTAGGATGAACACACTCTAGTGAAAACAAACAAGCACGCAAAGTTTTGAACCATGCATATTATGACATAATGCTTTTCTGAATTCAGAAACGGTCACTGTAGCTTATCATGACAGTGTCGCGAGTGGCGAAAATTGCTTTCCAGGTTTGATGAGCGATAAATGTTTCATGCCAAGTGATTCATGTGAGGTTATCTGAACAGAATGGATAGAAGAGAAAGATGAAAATACCCGGTCATTGGTGAGACGATCACGTCTGCCGTCTTGAATATCTCCTTGTGGAAGTACATCTGACGATTCCTGCAAACATGGATAGGCTAGCAGGTCAGTACTAATGTAAACACTGGAGCACTAAATTGTCATGTTTACAAGATATTCTGTTCTGTTGATGCTTCATCTGACAAATGAGAACTCACCGAAGCCGTTGCGAATTCAGGTAAGCTCTACTGCTGAAGGAACCATACACGCCAAGTGCGACCCTTACATCCCAACCGATTTCAGATCTCTTCCTGACATAATTCACACAAGTCATGGTCAGTTCATCCACAGGTTTATTGCATCAAAGCCACGCAAAGAACATTATTCTGACTACTCACAGCTTGTCAAGATATTTAGCAAGTGAGGCAGTGCATTCTGAACCGATTGTCACATAGTGCGCAAGGCGCATCTCTTCGATCTCCGGTATGGTTACATCCATAGTCTTGCAGCGAGAAAAAAGAATCACAAGAACAAATTAATGAGTTCTTGTTCTGCCAAAGCAAATGAGCTAGCATGGAGTTCTTGACAAAATTGCTAGTACTAAAGTTCTAAATGCTAATTTAATTAGTACTTTTGACCACAGTAGTCTTCCTTACCTCCCAACCATACTGCGCATGCAGCATCTGAAGAGATTTGTCACAGCAGTTTCTGATGTCCTCTGAACTGTCATTGAACCACTTTTTCCATCGCACAATTACCACAATGTTCAGAGTTAATTCCTACCAAATTTATTTGCCTATTTCACTCGTGCAATAATCTCACTGACCTTTGCATATTTTGCAAGCTTGATGTTCTTGATGGAGAGTGAAGACTTCAGCAAGGGCAGATTCAACTCAGGCTGTAAATCAAAGACACCAACTTTGTAAGCAATTCAATATCACTTAATCACTCACCAAGACCGTAATTAGGAAGGAAATTACCCGCAAGTAAGATGGCTGAGACTGATCAACAATTGCTGAGTAGCTGGAATCAAGAGCCAAGAACACCAAAAGATTTTAACTTTGCTTCTTTCAGAGCACCCATTGTACAGTGTACATCAATCAGTACATGTACAATTAATTAATGGCGATAATTAAAGATGGATTAGTGAAAGTAATTAAAGGGGTGTAGTGTCACTGACGCGACGGCGGCGTCCTCGACCGTCCCTGCCAGGATCCCCGGCATGCCGACCGTCCAGTTCAACGGCAGAACTCCGGCGTTCGACAGCCGCCCCGCCGTCGGCTTGAACCCGACCACGCCGCACAGCGCCGCCGGCATACGGACAGACCCTACAAGATGCGGTGGACGGCGTCAGTGCCGCGCCGCCGCCGGCATGGACACAGCAGGCCAACGAGGTCGGTGGACAGGCTTACCTCCTCCGTCGACGCCGAGGGCGACGGGGCAGAGGCCAGCGCAGACGGCGGCGGCGGAGCCGCTGGAGGAGCCGCCGGAAACCCTCCCGGGGTTGTAGGGGTTCCTGGTGGAGCCGTGGTGCGGGTTGATGCCGCTGGTGCCGGCGCCGAGCTCGTGCATGTTGGTCTTGCCGGCGAGCACCGCGCCGCACGCCCGCAGCTGCGCCACCACCGCCGCGTCCGCCGCGCACGCCCGCGCGCGCCCCAGCCACCTCGTCCCGCCTGCATCACCACCGTCTGATCTTCATCTCACCGCTCCAATTTAATCACAGCATCTATAGTAATTACTTACCTCCGTTTCTAATATATTTGAATTTTTTCTAGTCAAAATTCTTTATATTTGAACAACTTTTTATAAAATAATTTAACAATATCTATAATACCAAATTAGTTTCATTAGATATAACATTGAATATATTTTTTTAATAATATGTTTTGTTTTGTATTGAAAATGTTGATATATTTTATATAAATTTAATCAAACTTAAAAAATATGACTAAAAAATTAAAATAGCTTATAATATGAAACGAAAGAAACAGAAGAAGTATTACTCTTCCCCAATTTTAATGTTTTAGACATTCGTTTTATTTAAAATTAACATAACTATTATTTTTTATGATTTATTTTATTAAAGATATTGTAAACATGTCTTATATTTTTTATATTCGTACAGATTTTTTAGTAATACGAATGCTTAAACGTATTTTAAAAAAATCAACAACGTCAACCATTAAAATCGAAGGGAGTATTGATTAATTAGTGTGGTTAATTAATTAATTAATTACCTGTGGTTGGGTAGGGCAAACAGTCGATCTCGTCCTTGACGGCCACCAGTATCCCGTCCATGGCAGACAGAGGTGTCCCTGCGATGAATGTCG
The DNA here is from genome assembly GCA_019925245.2 of Oryza australiensis. Taxonomy (NCBI): domain Eukaryota; kingdom Viridiplantae; phylum Streptophyta; class Magnoliopsida; order Poales; family Poaceae; genus Oryza; species Oryza australiensis. The sequence continues at coordinate 752,791 of JAIFGZ020000583.1, read as the reverse complement.
AAATTAACAGATCATCAGTACATATAATTTTTAACACATAATTGCACTATATGTCCTGTCTGTCACCATTCTACTGCACTGCATCGTGATGCAAATAGCTTTTCTTTTGTCACAATTTATATCATACTAGTTCATAACTGTAATGTGATCACCAACCAACAAGCCTAATAACTAGCCATCCTAGCCATAACTCTGCAAGAACCCTGATTGGCCTGCAAACCAATCGTATGCAAAGTTAACAGCTAACTGATCGATCGGCTACGCAATGAATGCTTGTCTTCTTGGCCGTCTTTACAGTTGGATCAAAACATCAAACACAGCCAGATCTCCAAGCCTCCCTGTCAGGCTGTCACCGCTCCCTTAATCTCTTTCATCACAATCTCCCTTGTAATGTAAATGATCTTGGCCAGAATGTGACATTTGGGATGCTAATTACCAACATTAACATGTCTCCTTTCATAAATCCTGGTGCTGCCTTTTCTTGTTCAGAGAACAATAAATGTGACCAGCTCCAGCAGCATTCATCTCTGCAGCTTCCTTTCCTTTCTGTCTGTCTTCTTTTCCATTGTGGATCAACAACGTAATGTTTTTTCAGATGTCAAAACAGAAGAACAAAAAAAAAACTGAAGAAATTCTTTGGAGGGTTGCATGTGTTGTAGGAGTAGTACTGCCTGGTTGTTACCAAGTGGGTACAAAAAGTTTGGTTGGCTGGGTAGAGGTCAAGACAGAAAGGTGGTGGTGAGTTGGTTGAGAGGGACACAAGTTCAGGCCATTCCTGTGTGCTGCTAAATCTGCTGCTGATAATTGCAGCTTCCATGCTTTGCTCTTGCTTCAGACACTGTCACTGTCAACTGTAACTTTCTTTTTAGTGTAAAAGAATGTTTTTTTACCTCTCTGGTATCTCAGGGTGGATTCTTCAGCCTGCCTGATGATGTCTTCAGGGTTGTAGCTGATGAAGAAGGCCATGTTGAGCCCTGGGCTCGAGCACTCCTTCACTGCAGCCAGGAACCTCTTTGCGACCTGCAACAATGTAGCTGTTCTTGATCATTTCTTGCAATTTCTAGCTTTTGTTATCATGTTACAATTGTCAATTACTAACTAGTACTCTTAATAAATGTATTCAGACATGATAATTCAGTAACTAGTCAAGGAAGACTTGTAACCATATTATTGGGCCTAATAAGTAATAACTAGTACTCTTTAGAGCAAGTTTAATGATAGAGCTAACTATTAGCTATTAACACATATTAGAGCTAACATGTATAATATATTAACTATAAGATTGTCTTTGTTTTTTTCTCTCTTCTCTCTTTCTCTCACTATAAATTTAATATAAATATAGAAGAATATGTATAACAAGCTTTTGCATGAGAGTCGATACTTTATTTCTTTTCTTTCATATAAGCTTATAGTTGGCTTACAGCCCACTTATTATCCTTGTTGAGAACAATGTAGCTAGCCATGCAAGATTGCAAAACCTGAACAGGAGTGATCTCCCCTGAGCTGTACGCCCTGTTGAAGTCCCTGATCGTCCAGCTTTTCAGGCTCGACGGCGGTGAGCCGGCGAGCGTTGATTCGAGGCTCGCCGGGAGGCAGCCGATGGCCTCTTGGACGCGCTCCGGCGGCGACAGGTCCGGCTTCGTCAGGCACACATTCTGCTCTGGAATGTCTGCAGGAGATCAATCGAGCAAACAGTGTGGTTGTTTTTATCAGATTAACTAAAGAAAGGGCTTTGTTTGTCAGAGCAGGAAATTCTGCAGAGTTCAGAGAGGTTCAGAGAAGAACCTTCCCAGCTGTGTGTGGCAGTGAACAGTGGAGGCTCTGGGATCTCAGCATCTTGGACAAGCTGCAGATGATGAACAGTACTGGGTGAGCTCACAAAGACAGCAGAAAGATGTGTCAAATCAGAGAATTATTCCTGTCTGCGTGACACTGCTCAACGAAAGCTCAGAACGCAACTAACACTAGTAACAGTTGCTGATGTTTGTGCTACTGCTAGTTGAGATGATGAAAAAAAAAGAACATTTCTTTTTTCGGTGAAACTTTTCAGTTCTCGCTGAAACCTAGTAGTAACAGTTTTGCATGCAAGATCATTGCCAGAGTTAAAAGGAGAAATCTTTTCCTGAAAAAAAGAAAACTTTTGAGGAGAATTGGAGCAGGTGCTGCACCTTGTTGATGAGATTATCCTTCTTGAGGATGTAAAGCACCATCGGGCCGATGATCGGCATCTCAAGAATCCATACGAAGATCTTCACCAGGAGCCCTGCTACCCGAGGAGCTGAAGAACAACAAGAAGAAACCAGAAGGAGAAAAATTCAGAGTCAACCTCAAGAACAGAGAATTCAGAATTTCCTGCTGACTTCAGGATCCAACTCCAAAGAACCGAACTCCAGAATCAAGAACGAGCTGGATGCAAGGGAGAATTGAACCTTTGACGTTAGGACTGATGTAGAACTCGTCGCTGTCCGGGCCGAGATTGACCTCGGCGGCTGGCTTGTACACCTTGGCAGCCATGGATGACAAGAGACTCTTCTCTGCACAGCAACGACTGCTAGCTTCTCTCTTCCTGTCTGTCTGATTACTGATTAGGGCCAAGAATTGGTGCCTTTTATACGACAAGAAGACCCAAGATGAACGGAAAGAACGAGGAGAAAAGAGAAAAAGGTAATTAATTTGTTGGTGGAGAATTAATTAATCAGAGAGGAATGGACAAAATGATAGATTGTGACAGATAGAGATAGATAGAGAGAGATAGAGAGAGAGGACAGAGAGAGCGGTAATGGCTTGGACTATGTATGATATACTACATACATACATAGTGTTTGGTGTGTGTGTCTGTCAGTGTGCAGCAAGAGAGAGGAAGAGAGAATCACTCAACTATTCAGGTTTAAAAAAAAGAGAGAATCACTGAATTTTCTTGCTGCAATTTTGGCGGGAATTTGGGATTAGGAACGGTTGCTTGGTTTCCAACGGTGGCTTCTGGCAAAGAGAAGCCAGCTCTGCCTTGTGTATTAATCCTACATCAGTACAGTATTGGGTACTCATCAATGTTAGTACCAAATTTAATAGAGCCAAAATTGTTGGAGGACTAGTTTAATCTTTATTTAAAAAAACATCATTTATATATGAGTATATTACTAGTCTGTTCTTGAATTCAAGCTAGGACTATGTGTAATCAATGCTACCATCAAATTTAATCTTATTAAAATTATGAGTGGCTAGTTTAATCTTTATATTTATACATCAATTAAATATAAGTATATTACCAGTTTGTTCTTGTGTACAAGGATGTTAGGAGAAGGTGTAAAATGTAAATAAAGATGTTAGTCTCTTAAGCCTAAATACTCCAATATGATGTTTATGGACAGAAAGATTTTATTTTAATGTAAATAAGTTAAAATTAGAAGAAAAAAATGTAGGCAAAAATAGCGTAAAATCAACAACATGTAGGAAAAGAAGTACACTAGTTTCACTATTATCAATTTTGCAATATAACGCTTAATTGCTATACTGAGTTTCTTGGTCAATGTTTACCGGCTTGGTCCATCTCAAAAGGTGATGCCCAACAGGGTACCGAAAACCGTGAAAATCATCATGGGTTTCGCGGTTTTCTGCCATACCGTGGAGGGTGCGGCACGGGCATCCCTTCGGTTTCGTTTGAATAATTTTATGCGAATTCAAAAATTTGAAAAAAATTTCATTTTTATCACAAAAATATATTTATTTATTATCATAATAAATAAAATTGCGCGATTTTGCGAAAACCGCAATATGGCGCAGTTTGAGCGAAAACCGCAAGACGACAGGGGATTTGAATTTGATTCAAATTTAAATTATGTTTTTTTTGCTTTTTTCACGGTTTTTGACGCGGTTTTCGCTTTTCGCACGGTTTTCGCGGTTTTGCGTGGTTCGGATGAAAACCGTGATACGACAAATCGTTTTGGAATCTATTGTTCGTCTTGTCACGATTTTTGCGGTTTTCGTATGAAAACCACGTCACCGTCGGGTCACGGTACGGCATGCTCACGCGATATATAAAACCCTGATGCCCAATAGTTTTTAGGTTCGTTACTATCAAACCGAAGCTTCTATTTTGGTTCGTTAGAGTAATTTTTATAACAACTATACTCAAGATAACAAAAAAGAAGGAATTAAAGGAATATCTCTGTACGACGGTTCCATTACGTCGATTCATATCGCATCAAAATTAAGAAAACACCTTTGAAATAAAAGGATGATTAAGTGAGTCAACGTAAACATTTGGTCATTAGGATGAGAAGTTGAGTTTGTGAGCCTAATTCATTAGCCACTTGACTGGATTTATTACATTTAGTGTCACCATCTCTTGATTTTGAAATCTATCCATTACAAAATGGTTTTTAATTTTAGGCTAAACAAAGAAGTGTATGAAGCTTAAAATTCCTAGGAAACCCAGATGAACAATTGACTATCTTTGCATGAGAGGAAAGTAAGTTTTAAAACTTTTTTATCATTGGAAGTAAGCATTTATTTATTTGAGGTGAAACACTATTAAAGAAGACCCTAGGTCGTTATCCAACCTTCAACATGTCACTAGAGTAAGCAATTTAACAACCTCTCTCCCACCAAACTCATTCACAAGTTGTCCAAAAAGCAATAAAACATGTATGTTGCACCCATATTCTACATGAATCAGCAACCAATAAATGTTGCTGGTTTTCTAGACGTGTAGCATACAAAAACCATAAGCATGAAATGATGCAAAGGAGATCTTCTGGAAGCTCACATATTTTTTAAAAGAAAAACAAATACAGAACAAAAAGGATGCAGGGATGGAAGCTAGAAAAAGGAAGAGAAGGGAAAAAAACAGCAACCAACTATTCCAGCAATTGATTGGGCTCACTTGCATCGCATTCACAATTAATTCCTCTCTCTTGCACATCCCATCCTTGCAAAGATGGTTAACCTAAACCCATTCAATTAATACCTCTTCTCTTAGGCATGCATTAACTTGCCTCCTATGATTAAACCCTGTGGTGTGCTCACCCAAAATGGAGGCTGGTTTATGCTTGTACTGCTATAACTTTTGTTGATTTGAGCTATACTTGTTGACCATTGATTGCATATAGATGATAGATCCAGCCCTTGCTACGGCAAGAGTAGTTCTTGCCTTCTTGAATGCATGGAAGCTGCAGTGTGATGCTCACTCATTTTGCCGATGATTTGTCATCATCCTTCTGATTCTAAATATAAGTTTCTAGATGCAGATGAATTGAAGAAATTATACATGAATAATTTTGTTGCCATCTATTTATACTACATTGAAAATACAAGTAATTTATTTGAGAGAAGTACTCTTTTGTTGTAAAATATAAGGATTTCTGTGTATAGTTTGAAAAATACGAAGAAATTCATATATTTTAGTCGTATCAATTCCTTCCTTTTTTTCTCTTTCAACACTTTGACCCTTTTATCATATAATTGAATTGAATTATCTTGGTATTTAGCATTTGCTCTCTTCTGGGACCTAAAGAAAGTTGGAGGAGGTGTATATTATTTATTTAGCAATGCAAAATAAGAAAAAAAATAAAGAAATGTCCAAAAGTCCTAAAACAACTTACATTTGAAAAAAGATGTGAAGATTAAAACGACTAATATTTAAAATCGGAGAAAGTATGGAGTGGCACATCAGCACATGCTGCATATGCTACTGGAGACAAATTTTGCATCGTGCTACAGGCTGCTATACCGGGTAGAACTACGTCCTTATCAAAAATCAATGTTTGTCCTTTTTCCCGTTATGTGTACTTTCTGTATTTGTCAATGTAGAGGAAATTTTAAGAGAAGCGTCTAATATTTTATACACGTTTTCTTCAAAAGTTCAACACTTAACCTCATGCAATAAAAGATACTACTACTATTTAGGCAAATGTGATATACTATCAATTAATAGGTATATTTATGAACATTCCGTACAAACTTTTTTTGTTAATTAGATTTTAGTGCTGCTTAGTGGGCATGATGCCTACTCCCTTCGTTCCTTAAAAACTTTATTATGGATATAAAAAGACGAATATAAATATGTCTTTCATTAAAACTACATGCCTCTCTTAAACTTATATGCTCGCTAAACTTTTAACATGTTCAAGCTCTAATTAATAATTAATAATGTATGCACTTGATGATTGGAGGTGTGGATAGTGGCCTTAAAAAGAAAGAAAATAAGGATAATAAAGAGGATTAGTACACCCCACGTATGAGAAAATGTTTGTGGGATAAATGCTTCAGTCTAAAAATAAAATAAGGTGTTTTAGGGACAGAGATAAGAGTAGAATTAATTTGGATAGAGCTTTGATCAAAATGAACTGTACGTTCTCCTCTGTTCACTCAAAGCATATGTAGTGCTCATCAAGCTTAACCTGATAACATCCTGACCACAAATATAATTGTTGTAGATACTTTTGAAATTATTCATCGAGCGATCGTTGCTCAGTTTTTTATGTTGGGGCGGCGAAGCATACCGATCGAAAGCTTAAGATTAATTGAAAGAAAAAACTTACAAATTACAATACGATATTAAATATATTGTGTCGGGATTAGCTTTGCTAGTCTTCGATTATTAGGAGAGAAAGCATAAAAAACAACAACAAAGGCAGCCGCTAAGAGCATAACAGTCACCGGAAACAGAGCTATGCCGACTGCTCTCGCAGGAGAGAAAAGATCCCGGCTTTCTTTTAAATTGTAACCTCGCCTATGAAGACCTGCATCACCTGCGCTCTCGTTGGCTCGTTTCGTTTGCGTGGCGTATGACCTTTAATTTAAACCATCAACATAATCAGGGAAAAGAATGAGAAAGACGATTTCACTATTTTTTTATTTGGACGATAACTCTGAAAAGAAAGATTTTCTGTCTTTTCTTTCTAGCCCAAATAAAGATACGTTGTTGCATAAAGGATCATGTGGCAGCCATTCCGAGGAGCCAAATATAAATTAAGAAAAAAGAGGTGTGGGTAAGGGTTTTATTAACTTATTATTAGGGAACCTGCTACACGATACCATGTAGAGAACGAGAGAGAGAGGCAACATCACACCCAATCAAGGGGGTGACCATTGATATTATATATATAGCTGATTACACCAGAATTAGGGAGGTACAACAGCCTCAATTGAGGAGCTAATCTAGGCAATTATACAGCTATGCAATATCTCTAACTCAGAGGTGGCCAAACGGGTGGCCCGGCCCAGCCCGACATGGGCACGCCCATGGCACGGCTTGTAGCGGGTCGTGTCGTATCGGCCCACGTGTCGTGTCCCGGCCTAAGCACGGCCCACGGGTGGCGGACCGGGCCGTGCGGCACGGCACGTCAAAGGCCCACGTGTCCTTTCGGCCCACGGGCCAAGCATGGTGGTGGCGAGGCGAAAGCGAAACCCTAATAAAAAATCGGTCGATGGCGGCGGCGTCGCGGGGCTCACGCGCGGCGTCGGGTGGGATGGGATGCGGGTCCGGCGGCGCCGCGGGGGGAGGGGAAGCTCATGGGCACGGGCGACGTCGGTGGATAGGATGCGGTCGCCGGCGGGCGAGATGGACAACGGCGACGACGAATAGGCGACGGCCTTGGTGGCGGAGAGGGAGATGAGCGGCGCCGGTCGGGCGCGGAGAGCGGCGGCGGCCTTGGCGGCGGAGAGGGAGACGAGCGGCCGTCGGCCAGGAGCACGGAGGCGGCGGTGGCCTTGGCGGCGGAGGGCGGGAGAGGGGAGGGTGGGAGTGGCCTTGGCGGCGGAGAGGGGGGGCGGCGGCGGCCTTGGCGGCGGAGAGGGGGAGGCGGCGGCGGCTTGGCGGCGGAGAGGGAGGAGGCGGCGGCGGCCTTGGCGGCGGAGATGGGGGAGGGTGGCGGTGGCCTTGGCGGCGGAGAGGGGAGGAGGGCAGCGGCGGCAGGAGAGCGAGTAGGCGACCACGACTTCGCCTGCGCTTGCGTTGCGGGAGTCGAGATGCGATGCGGGGCAGGCTGGCAGCGGTGCGGGTGCGGCCATGCGCGTGCGCCGTGCGGTGGCCGCGTCGGTGCCCCGGTGGAGTGGAGGCGGCCCGTGAGACGTGCCGTGCCTGGGCCAGCACGCACAGGAGTCGTGTTGTGCCATGCCGGCCCATGGGCTCGAGCGTTGGCCCAAGCACGGCACGCCCGACTGGGCCATGCCGGCACGGTCCATCTCCTCACGGGCCATGCCGTGCCAGGGCGGTGAACAGTACAGCCGTGTCCGGGCTGGCCCATGACAGTACGACCCATTTGTCCACCTCTGCTCTAACTCACGTTATTGGTCACTGAACTTGTATGGTACAGTCGTACAGATTCAGAATTCATGAACAAATTTGCACCACCTACCGCTCAAAACGTACCATGTACAGGAACAGGAGTACGAGTACAATTCTATAACTATCTATAAAAGCAAGTAGTGTTTACACCCAAATTTTATTTTATCTGACTATTTTATAGAAAACCCCTTGAGTTTTTTCGAAATTAACACACAGTCCGTCTGGCTATTTTAAAAAAACAGTTAAAGAAGAAAAAATGGTTATTTTGCAGAAAACTCCTTGAGTGTTTATAAAATTAACCCGTAGTCCCAATGCTGAAAAAAATGGAGGATTTGGATGAAAAAAGACATCCTGCGTCCCTTTCTTTCGTCCCCATCCGCGCGGTGCCCCGCGCTGCACCTGCGCCCCTCCCTCCCGTCGCCGCTCGGAGCTCCCACGTCGTCGCCTGGACCTTCGCCCTCCGCCTGCTTCCCTCCCTGCATTATCGTTCCGTTGCAACGCATGGGGCTTTTTGCTAGTTACTCTAAAATTTTATGGTATTTATTTGAACAGCACAGTAGTAGCTCTCTCTTGGTCAGGCTACGGCTGGCAAGGAGCCTTGTCATGGATCACAGATTGTACAGTACTTTTTTTTTGAGGGGAGATTGTACAGTACTTTGAAAACATTTAACTCGATTAGCAAATAGTCACAATAAATTTAACACATTTGCACTGTTTGTTCTTCTGTTTTCCTGTCGTATAGCATTCAGTATTGACCGCTGAAATACAAGCTGCAAGTGCAACATGAGCAGCCAAACTTCATAAACACATGCAATTAACCCAGAGAAATTTGGAAGAGACAGCATTCGGACTGATAATATGGAGATCACAATTCACACAGCAAGTATAAGCCGCACAACACAAATACACCACAATGTATCTGCACTTCTGCAGTCTCACACTGATACTGAGTTTACATTTTTGTTCCCTTTCTTTCTGGCACCAAACAGCCAACACTGATACAGTAAAAATCTCATCAAGCAGGCTGTGAAAAAAAAACTGAGTTTGCTGGAACGAAATTCAGCACACAGTCTCTAACAATCAGTTTCTGTAAATGTACACTGATCTACCTACAGATGAGAGCATCCATGAACTGTTAGTAGCATCTGGACAGATTGTTTTCACCAGCTCTTTACTTTCTTCTTTTGCTTCTGAAACTACTAAGCGAAGACAGCCCCCCTGCAAATACTGACATTTCTGAGGGTGGTGATGAGGGCTGGATCGACGGTAGTGGCGAAAAGCAGCTGCTGTTGACCTTTGGAAGATCAAAATCATATAACTCATCTGCAAATACTGCAAAGTCAGCGTCGCTATTTCTAAAATCGAGTGGCATTTCTCTCATTTCTCTGGGTTCCAGCCTTTCAGGCTCCACAATCATATTGTCGATGTCTGTCAGTGACTTCAACTGACGGCCGAGAGAAGCTATGGTCTTCTGGCATTCCGCGAGCTTCCCAGCAGCGTTTGCAAGTTCCTTCTCCTATGAAAAATACAGCGATTTATAGTTGGATCCATTTCTTGATAAATTCTAATGTTGTCAGGTGTATTTAGAAGACAAAAAAAAACAAAAATCAAGTATATAGATAAAACTACCTGCTTGGCCTTCAGACCCCCATTTGAATTTGCGAGTCGCCAGAGCTTCGCATCCCGGCTATCCCTTGAGAGCCGAGCCTCCAGCTTGTGGTATTCTTGTTCGAACTCTTCTGACAACAATCTCTCCTGCAACACCTCCCCTTGGAGCAAGCTCACCTTATTTGTCAGCTTTCCAACTTCCATCTTTGCTGCTTCAAGTTGTTGCTTCATTGCCCTTCTCTCTGACTGCATTGCTTCTTGCTTGGCAGTGAATTCTGCCGCTGACGACACCTGTTCCTTGAGTTTTGCTTCAAAAGATTCAACCTTGTCATTGAGCTTTCTGTTATCCTGATGCGCAGACTCAACCTCAGACTCCAACACCCTTTTTATAGCCTCTAGAGCTTCTAGCTGCATCTGGAGCTCTGCAGAAAATGTTTTCTCCTTTACCACCTCATGCTCAAGTGCAGTCACCGTGCCACGCAGCTCCACAACTTCCGAGTTCACTAACCGGAGTTCTGACTGAAATGATTCTTTAATATCCTCCACAGAAAGACTTCTCTCTGCTTCGATCTTCGCCTCCAACTGTGCTGAAAGATCTTCATGCAGTGCCTTCTCTTTTTCTACCTCATTTTCTAGCGCTTTAACAATGTCACGCAGTTTCAGTACTTCGGTGTTTGATGAATATAGCTGTGCCTCCATTGATTCCTTAACAGTCTGAACAGAACGAGTTCTCTCTTCTTCAATCTTCACCTCTAACTGTGCTGTCAGTTCTTTATGCAGCGCCTTCTCTTTTTGTATATCATTCTCTAGTGCCTGAACTATGCCATGCAGTCTCCCTACTTCAGTGTTTGCTGAATTTAGTTGTGCCTCCAATGATTCTTTAACAGCCTCAACAGCTGTTTCCCTCTTCATTTCTAATTCTGCCGTGAGTTCTTCCTGCCTCACCTTCTCTTTTTCTACCTCATCCTCCAGTTCTTTGACAATGATATGCAATCTCTCTACTTCAGTGTTTGCTGAATACAGTTGTTCGTCCAATGATTCTTTCGCATTACATGCAGCCGCTGCTTTTGCTTGATGCTGCACAGAAAGAGCCCTTTCAGCTTCAATCTTCTCTTCTAGTGATGTTACAGTCAGACGAAGCTCTTTGGCTTCCACAGACAGCAGTTCTAACTGTGACTCTAATTCCTTGTTTTCTGCATTTTCTTCCAATGAAGCCACCACCAGAAGTAACTCCTCCACTTGTACAGATTTAGACTTCAGTTGGAATTCCAAAGCCTTCTTATCCGAGTCCAAACTCTCCAAATCCCCCAAAGCAGCATGCTTGGTGTCGTTTGCCGAGTCCAACTCCATTTGCATTTCAACTAGCCTGTTCTTTGCTGCCACTAGTGCATTGCAGGAGATGTCAAGTTGATTTCTTGCCTCCATTAGCGCCATCTCAAGCTCCTTTTTCTCACTTTCAATCTTCTCAACCTGTGCATGCAAATCAGCTACCTGACTCCTCAACTCTTCAGTTTCAAGTTTAGAGGAGCTGTTTCTGGTCACAGCTTTATCAGAATCTGTTTCCATATCGAAGGTAGAGCTTGTGCGGTCTGATTCAGGCAATGCAGCTAACCTCTCCATCTCAAGGAAATCATCCATTAGGTCAATCACAACAGGATTGTTCACAAGATTTTTCTCGTCAGGATTGCCATTCTTGAACTGATCAAGCTCAGCTACCAGAGCAGAAGCCCATGAGTCGGAATTCCGCAGTTCATTATCAACAGCAGCCATACGTTCAGCACTGTCAGAGTGGCTATCAGTAAGTGACTCCACACAAGTATTGTTTGCCAGAGGCCTAGAATCATTAATTATTGTTGCTTTGCGAATTAGATGGTGTAATCTGCGGCATTCTGCCTCAAGCCTTGCAATTTTTTTCACGTTTTCCAAATGTTGCTTGCTTGCTGTCTCCGCTGCTTGATTGCTCAAGTCTCTTTCCAATGATAATATCTTCAGGTCCTTGGACTGTACAAGAAGCTTGGACTTGAGATCCAAGTTCTCGTTCTTAATTACCTGAAACTGCTCTTGCAGATCGTGCTCTATGGACACGCTGGAGGCTTCTAGTTTCGTGGTTTCCAGCTGCTTCTTCAGATCAGTGATGCGAGTTTGGAGCTTCAAGTTCTCAGATTCCAACTCCTGGGACTTGGTAACTACATCATGGACTTTCACCGCTTGATCTTCCCGTGCTAGGTGCAGCTGCCTGACACATTCCTTCAGAGCCTCATCTAAGCGGCTGACTTGAACCTCGAGAGAAGCATTTTTTTCAGCTAAGTGGCTGACTTGAACCTCGAGGGAACCATTCTTCTGGGCTGAAGCTTCAAGTAGCTTCTTCAGGGCAGCAACTTCAGATTCAGCTTGTTCCCAACCTAAAAAATGTTATCAATGACAAGATTAGTAATACTGCAACAAACACAAATAAAATTAACTAAATCAAGTTGATCTCTTGCAATATTTTTTACAAATGCAATTCAGTACTCAGAAGTAACTTTGCAGATTAATGAATGAAAATATGGATCAATTAAGTGCACAGTTTCTTAAGTTTACCTACAAAATAACTTACATGGAGGAATCATTTAGTTAATATGCATAAGTTATAGAAAGGATTTTGTGTAGCACAGCCGCACAGGATGTGATGCTTTCAAGTTGCTTTGCTAGAAACTATTATAGCTTTATCTTTTCTTTCTAGTCATTATCAGATCTCAAAGCAGTAGACTATCCAGCCATCGGTGTGCACTCGATAGGATGGCACCAGGCTAAAAGGCATGCTGAAGCTCCTATCTATGTTTTCTTTTGTTTGCTGTAAGAACTACATGTCGTTTCAGCCATTTCTGGTAATAGAAATGGGGGAGGCCTACCTCCCTTTCTCTCAAAAAAAAATGTTCTAGAAAGGATATATTTACCCAAAACAGCTTCTTCTGTGACTTTAGCGTGCTGCCTCACCAATTCCTCTTTAGCATTAATTGTCAAAAACGCAGCAGCAAGTTTCTCATTCAAACTCTTCAAGTTCTCCTTGACATCTTCATCTCTGACATTGGAAAATGACTGTGGCTCTGATGATTGGCCATGCTGGGGAGAAGAATCATTTAGTTTAACTCCCAATGCTAACTTCTCATTCAAGGGTTTTGCGACTTCAGTCTCTTCGGTCCCATCATCCCTAATCCTTGAAGACATGCCAGGTGATTGGCCAAGATGTGGTGAAGCTTTGTTTGAGACAGGCCTCAGAACCTCCTGGTTTAACATGAGCAAACAAAATTTGAACACTCAGAATAAATCATCTATTATCATTTAGAAAGAAAAAAAGCATCCAGATTTAGAAAAAGATGCCATATAATAAATTACATTACATGTATTAACTATTTATGTCCATATTTACTGCTATTAGGTAGCTCATTTACCTTCATACAAGAAAACACAAACAGGTTGACCAAAGGTACATCAATATAGATTGTTTGAAGAACTTACTAATTAGAACCTTGAAAAATATACATAGATTTCAAGAGAATCTTATAGGAGATTGGGCGAATTGAATTTCATTGTCTTTAGTTGGCAGATACTATTCAAAATAATTTTTAAGGAATGAATTTCCTCATAATTAGAAAAACTCTCTTGGAGTTAACTGAACAGGGTACTTAACTCCCATAAATACTACCAGCTTCATTTTGTCTGTTCAAAGCTTTTTCTTTGCTTGCATGGAAAAGGGCATTACAAATATTATGAAACATCAGCACATCGCTACAACACTTTTATTAATAGAAGTAGAGCTTCAGCTTCATACTCAACCTCAACATCACAGATTTTATACGGTTTGAGCTACCGTTAGGAGCATGATAGTCGGTACTCGGTAGGTACTAGGTAGCAGCAAGCTGCTCAATCTCTACCATAATACATCAAATCAATATCAATGCATTCATCAGACATTATCATCTGCACCGCTATGCTCCATTAGAATCAGGTCAAACTATAAGTTTGTCTGTGATATATATCTGTCCAAGGAAGCGAAAATGACAGCTTGCCTGTACAATCCTAAAGTGACATTTCTATTCCACTTATAATGTAAAGTTTCAGACTTCTTTTCTAAGACAATCTTCGCTATCTCTGAAAACAATAGGTCAATAGTACACTTATCACATTGTTGGAGTCATGGATTCAAATTCCATTCTCATTCAGATAAAAAGCAGGTATCTTATCCTGCCTCACATTTTCTTAAAAGCTAAAAAGGAGATTTGTTTATAACAGCTCGAAAGAGAATCGCTACGACTAAAGAATGTAACAACCGCAACGTAAGTCCGAAAAGAACATAGTAACTAAACTGTCCTATTGAGGTAGAAAGATCTCTAGTTATACAAAACAAAGTCATCAGACATGGGATAGAACCTGGTCATCAGAGTAGTGCTCAGAATGCGACGACACAGACACGGTGTTCTCGGTGCCTCCGGGGCTCTTGTCTGACGGCTTGCGCCTCCACAGCCAACTCGTTCGATCCATAACCATGAAGCGTTCAACAGATCAGAGCTGAAACTCTGAAACTCCTGGTTTCTGAGTTACTACCACCATATGCTGCTTTTTCATTGATCAGCAGCTCGCCCAGTTGCAGGTTGCTGGTCTGGATTAAACAACATGCAGTAGAAAATTACCACGAGAATGATAACATTTGATTGTGAAAGACGCAACATCCTCAACACACTACCTATTATAAAGAAAGAAGAATGCCATGACAATTCACAAGCACACAACCTTTTGCATTGACTAGTAGCCCACAGCACATGCTGCAAGACTGTCACTTATTTTTTTCAGCGCAACTTGTCAAAAGTTAATCAGGCTAGCATTCTTACTGACTGAATCCAATCAGAAACAAACAGTGCCGTGAAAACAAAGAGATCAAAACATTTCAAGAGAAGAACCCTGCATCATTGTGCAAAAAAGCAGTGGGGGCAAGATGAAATTCATCACCATGAGACCCAATCAAACCCTCTTTACTAGCATCTTTTTCGCAGTAGCAGCAAATAAAACAGTAAAAAAAAGGTTGCAATGTGTTTTCACAGAGAGAATGCCACAGTGCAAGAAAACAGTATCCACCGACTACTCCGAATTCCCCAAGAGAACCCAAGAAACCAGAGCACAAGCATAAAAATCCCTGAAAAAAGATTGCAGCTTGAAGCCCAAATTCCTCCAGAAGTCCCAAATTCAGAAGTAAAGTAATCTTCAGGTATTCCCACAAAATCCGGCGGAAAAAAGAGGTAGCAAAAATAGGAAGAGCAAAATATGTTCAGAGCAGGCGAAGAAGAAATTCCATGGGTGAAAGCAAGAACGAAGAGGGAGAGCACAGTATAGCAGCAAGCAAGGAGGAATGGCAGCGTTAATACCTCCTCGAATTCAAAGACTACACGGAGAAGACGAGAATGTCTCGCGTCGCAAGACCTCCGTGAAGAACACACACACACACTCTCTCTCTCTCTCTCTCTCTCAACACCACATTTCTTCTTGCTTCGCAATAACTCTATCTCTCTCTCCTCTTTATCTCTCTAGGACGAGCTGAGCATGGCGGCCATGAGCTGAGCTGGGGGGAGAGGAGGGGAAAGCGCGGGGTCACAGCTCACGCGCGCAGATCGGAGCAGGAGGCGAGGCGAGCTCAAAAGCGGAGAGAAAAAAAGGCGCGTGGCCAGCCATGGCCACCACCACCACCACCACCTGCAGCTTTCGCCATGTGAGGCCAGTACAGCTCGCTCGCTTCTGTACTCACTCCCCTCTCCCCCCGAGCAGAGTGAGAGCTCCTCTCGGGAATAAATGCATCGGGGAAAGTGATAAATGCAAGCATCCAAAGCTCCTCTTTTTTTTTCCTCCCCCTCCTCCTCTCAAAAAAAAAAGAGAGAGATTTCACGACGAACACCGCCATTGACGAGGTAGAAGAAGAGCTCACCTCACCTGCATCATCCACCATTGGCGACCTGCATTGCCTCTTCCACCTCCGCCTCCTTCCCGCGCGGGCAGCTCGAATCAGGAAGAAAAGCTTGCAGCTTTCTCGACTACTTGTCTCTCTCTCTCTCTCCCAACCCCACTCTTGGAGAAGTGAGTATAATAGTGCGTGTTCGATGCAACCACCGCGGGATTAGGATTTGGGGGGGTTCGGATTAGCAGTGGTCGGTTGATGATTCTGTGTTTTGCTCTTTGCTGCCGACTTTGGTCGATTGATTGCGAGATTCCAGCGACGGGTTTTAGTTATTTAAGGGGATTAATCACTGTGTTAAGCACAGGGATTAATTAGCGGCGAGATTCCGGTGGGGTTTTCTTTTTTTTTTTCGTCAGTGCTGCACCTGACGACGGTTCGAGTTTGTCGGTCTGGTTTCCCTGGGGCCCGCGCCTGTCAGTGACTCAGAGAGATGGGGCCCACGTGTGGCCGCATGAGGTCAGCGGGTAGGGCCCAGTGGAGCAGAGGCGGAGGCCACGTGTAGCGCCGGATGTGACGACGTGTACGCGTACGTGGAGCTTCACTTCACTAGCGGCGAACTGGTGGCAGTGTGTACAGTGTACTATGTACTGTATAGACGTATTTGTACCTTGTACTGATGAGTATTTCCACGGTAATAATGTGACTGATTTTTATAGGTGTTCGTACTTGTACACATTGTAATGGATGTAAGCTTCCTATTTATACACACATGTATGTACGCATGTTTTTTTTGTTCTTTTTTCTGGTAAGGATTTAAAGGTTTGTGGAAGCTATTTTTACTTTTCGTGCTGAGGATTCGATTTCTTTCTTATATTTCTTCTGTATTATCCTTCACGAGAGGATTTACGTTACTCGGACATGGACGAATCTAGGGCATAGGCTGTCTGGGGTTGTATCTCAGGGCAAGTCCATGTAACATGTTTAAAATATATAATATTTAGCTTAAAAATTACGATTTTAATTAAAAAATGATATATAGGAAGTAAGATCAGATTGTTTTTTTTAATGAGGTATGAATGAGTAGCTCAGTCCAGAGCGCAGCCTCGTCTCGTTGACTCTGTGCTTTAGGTTGTATATGCATGACCTCATATGTTTTTTATTAAAACAACTTCGTTAAATAATACGGTGTCATGAACACTTAGATTTTATGAGTTTACGACAAACCGTTCAAATGATAAGTCTCGATAGGACGTGGCCACCACCTTTGTTTTTAAGAAAAAGGGAAGAAGATAGCCACCATCCCACGAAATATTTTCTTTAGACATAAAAATAAGCAAATGAGACAGCAAAATCATAGATAAGGCGTCACGTAACCATCACATGCTACATACACTCACCTCCTTCACCTCTTGATTTATCTCACCCGATAACCTATATCTTTTTTTCTCGTACCTCATCTCCCCTATCCTCAATTAAACTTTAAGCATGCCTTCCTTTTTTCTTTACCTCTAACGGCACAAGACCGGTTACAAGACAAGATGCATGAAAATAAGCAAATAAGGCAGCCAAACGATAGATAAGGCGTTACGTAACCATCACATGCTGCATATACTCACCTCCTCCACCTCTCGATTTATCTCAGGCGCTCATCTATATCATTTTTCTCGCACCTCATCTCTCCCTATCCTCAAGTAAACTTTAAGCATGCATTTCTTTTCTCTCTACCTCTAACGGTACAAGACCAATTATAAGACAAGATGCATGAAAATAAGCAAATAAGGCAGCCAAACATTAGATAAGGCGTCACGTAACCATCACATGCTATGTATGCTCACATCTTCCACCTCTTGACTTATCTCACGCTCTCACCTATATCATTTTTCTCGCACCTCATCTCTCTCTATCCTCGAGTAAACTTTAAGCACGTCTTTACTTTCTCTCTACCTCTAATGACACAAGACCGAATAGAAAAAATATAGATTACCATATTCTATCCACTTTTTAACTACGTATCAAACAAGCCATTATTTTGTTGATATAAAATTACACCGGCTATCATTAGAAAAACTATCTCAGGAACCCATCACAAAACCGATATAAACCGAGCATGATAGCATGGTATGAAAACATGACCGTGTTTATGTTCTTAAAATTCTTTTCTTCTCCACCATAAATACTAGAGTTGCACAATAACAGATATGCAGCAGTGGTCCAATAACATTATTCTGAAATCTAACTTCTCAACAGGCCAGTACCCATGCTATGTGATATCCCGGCAATGATGGCCTCATGGACGAGGAGAAAGTGGTACACCCAAGCTAGCTAGCTAGGTAGCACATTGTTCTCACTTTAAGCTCACTCAATCATGCTCCTGTTTATGGTTTGAGAGTGTGTCCAAGCTATAAGCACAACGATTTTGTGCCCTAATCCTTGCCGATATCTGCTAATTATCCATATGTCCATGTACAGTCGTACAGAGCACATACCCAAAGTGTGTGAGATGCCATTACAACCTATCATTGTGTGGTTAGCAGCTGCATTATTTTGCTAGTTTGACATGCTAACTACCAACATGTTATGTTGCTGGTATATATGCCATAATAATTAATAATAATATATATTCCCTGATATTATTATTATCCGTTAATGAATAGATAGATAGCTTGTACCCCTGTTATTTTTTATTAGGATTAGCGCAAGCATATGTATTAATTTAAAATGTTTTGTCTGGAAAAATGAGGAAGAAGAATGCAACCATGCTGCTAAACCAAGCATTGCCTTTCAAGATACAGAAAGGCAAAAAAGAGAGAGAAGCACGAGACCACACTCTAAGCCAAAGCTGCTGTTGCCGAGGAGGTTAAGAAACTACTAACCAACTGAATGAAAAAGCTCACCAAAAGATCCAACACAACCAACATGCAAGACGCAACCATAACTTAGCTTGAGCCACACACCATGCATATCTTCTTCTTTTTTTTTATTTTTCTCACTCACTCAATCATGTCTTAATTATCAATCAATCACACAATGGGTTAGGGGCCACTCTAACTCTTACTGGGGACAGTATTATAATCACTGGAAAGTTAAGTCATGTTTGACACTTCAGAAGTTAATACTATTGCTTTAACTTTCTCATAGCTAGTAGTGTAGCTTAAAGGTTGCGTTTACTTGAATCACAGTACAAGAATCTGTTTGCAGATCATCTTGCCTTGTTAGAATAAATATGCACATACAGTTACACTTATCAGTACAGTGGACACTGGACAATGGAATGCATCTCCTCATCAGTACGGCCATGTTCATCACAATGACTCTCTAACTTGAACTTGAAGCCAGATAGGAGACAAGGATATATTTACTGCTGTCCTCTCAAAATGAGTTTACATATCTTTTATCCGTAAACAAGTACATAAATATGAACTAGGAACATCCTAATGTTTATACATTTCACAGTACTAGTGAAATTTGCTGATATGCGTGCAAATTGAGGAAACAAAAATGAACATAGGCAGATTCTTCAGCCCGGCGTCAAGAGAGTTTCAGTGCATCTGATGCAACTTTGGTTGCTCTCCAATGTGTCACTTTCTTGGCATGATGTATAATTAGCTCCAGGAACTGGAAAAAATACAGGTTTGGAAAAATTACCAACTGTTCCTGGGGAAATCACACTTTAGCTCGTTTCAGGTAAACCATCACTGCTGCACCGCTGAGAGCGACCACACCAGCCATCAGCCCAACACGAACAGGCGACAACCGACTCCTGCGGGCAGGTGCCAGCTGCTGTGATGGCTTTGTCACCTCTGTGCTGGATTCAGACAGGTCGATATGCAACTTCAGAACCTGACAATGAGATATTCAGAGTGGTGAGATAGATGGAAGCAAGAAAAGTTGGAGAGCCCTACGAGTTGCTAGATAGAGTAACTATAATACCAAGAAGAGTCCAAGAACAACAGATACCTTCAACCCGGACGATTTGGCATGCAGCACGGCACCAGCAAGATCGGTATCGGTTGTCAGCAGCACTCGGTCGCCTTCATCATCTTCATACTACATAGAAGTATAGAACAAGAAGGTTAAGTAGGGAAGTGCACAAAAATGTTGGCTATCGTCTAGTTAATGCCTTAGTGGTGCAGTGCAAAGACAATATTACAGATTTACAGGACACAAATAGATGCATATAAGCTTAATAGTAATAGTTTTCCTCTCAAAGTATGTTAAGGCAACGAATATTTCGTCACTGACGAAACACGGGAAGCTTGGCCATTGATACCAGAAGTCACACACCCAATCTCTTTGTTCTACATTATTATGAAAGTGCTAGAAATATTCTCATGAATCGTACCAGGAGTTGCATTCTGCCCTCTTCATCAGTAATACTTAATCTTTGCTTTATAGAAGACACTAGCTCGTTTAAGCTCTCTGAGCCTGCAGGAACAGAAAACAAGTTAAAACAGTTATATTCGGATGATATGAGAACAATCAACATACTCGTGCAAACTATCAGGAAAGCAATTACCACAAGTGAATCTATGCACGCGTCCCTTTTGGTCTTGAAGCTTAAAGGCAAACGAATTTCCAATAACAGGGGGGTAAATACTACTCTTTCCATCTCCAGTCTCTGACGCCAAGAGCAATGATACTTCGCTGGGAAATATAGAGGAGAATTGTATTAGGGGAAAGCAGGTGAGCGAAACATTCAACAAATGAAAACCATCAACAGACCTACGACTATCGCATTCCTCATCAGGAGACTCCAAAGCAAGAGTAGAGTCCCAAAACCTCTGCATTACTGTATTTGCCACATCATTTACAGTGTCATTGCCTCCTTCAACCTACAAATTGATAATGTATTCAGAAGCTTAGCATGGGAATCTACCGCAGAGTGGAAGAAATGTCAGAAATTAAGGAGTTAGGGATAAGGGACCACCAATTGAATGGCTGCGTGGGTAAGTTGCAGGACATCCAAGCAAGCAGCAATTTGTCCTTCTGTTGAGGAAAATGTAAGACATGCATCAAATAATAAAGTCCCAGAAGATGCTTTATTATTGTCCTTCTGGGATGCAGAGACATGAATAAGGTTGTACCTCGATCAAGAACAGGAATATGCAAGAATTTTCCATCATGCATTATATGTAGCGCATCAAGAATTGTCGTGTCTAATGTAGCAAAATCTGGGTTTACAGTCATCACCTTCAAAAAAATTGAAAGTAACACAGTGAGTTCATATGCAATTAAACAAAGCTCAGATGCCACCGGAAGAGGCAAGAAAATGTAAATCTGGTGGGGAAACCTTTTCTACTAGGGTCAATTCAGGAGAAAGATTCTGTGCAACAACACGCATAAGCAAATCTTTTGAGCTGCATTTGGCAACCACGTATGCATCAATAAGTAGAAGGAAAAATAAAGAAGTTGTAAACAAAAGTAAGAAGTACTAAAACAGAATGCTCACGTGAAGATCCCCTGTAGTGTGTTTCCTGTAGTGACAACTACTGAATTAACTCGAAACTCGCGCATTTTCTGTGTTGCTACATACACTGGGTCTGAAGGAGAAACAATTGCTACTCTGAAAGTTAACAGAAAATAGTCAGAGATAACTCTCACCATTTGTTCTTTCTGCTAAAAGTTAATAGAAAATATTCAGAGAAAACAGTAACTATACTTTGTGCCCTCCGTGACAATGGTTGACAAAGAAGGTTTGAACATCCGCTCTCTTAGAGTTTCTATGAAAGCGTAAGGAGCTGTATCCAAAAACAGAGAATACCTTAAATTGATCAGTACCAAGCATAATTAGATCAGTACCTCATTAGTGTACAGTATGAAACATTTTTATTTAGAAAGATATATATAGCAAAATGAAAAGGTGATAATTCATATGTACCATACATGATACACATTATGCACGGCATACTTTCAGGAGTGAAAGATAGTAAAGTGATCGATAATATATGCAATGCAGTACCTGAAAAGTTGCCTCCTAATTGGCGCTCAACCCCTTCTACAGCAGCTGCTATCGCACTCCCTTGTTCTGCTGCCTTTTCCAGTCTTGCTATTGCATCATAAAGGCATTTAGCAATGTCCAGCATAGCAATAACCTCACCATTCTCCACAACTGGGAGGTGTCTAAATTTCCCTACAATATGTAAGAACATGTTAAAGAAACTACTGTTAATATGTTTGTGAAAGAAGGGACTAAATTTCTAGCCAACCAAGCCCTATGTATAACAAAGTGAAACAACCAGCCTACATATATGCCACTGAAGTCAGGAACATACCAAAAAAATCCTAGACGTCTGACAATAAAATCAAGGAATCTTTTTTTCGCTGGAGATATTGAGATACCAAGACAGTTAAGATGCCTAACAGTACCTAAAATTGTGTTTTTGCCTTTCATTACACTCACAGAAAAAGGGGCAGATTGAGCTGATCTGATGGTGACATACAAAAACAGTATAAATCACAGAATACTTTTTTTTCATATTTTCACCTAAGATAGTACTTGAAAGTTGAGAAAAGGAAAAACCATAATATACTTCATGTGGATATTCCAAAAGAAACATGAGTTGCACCAGAATTTAGGAGTTAGACAGTTAAAGGTTGAGCATGCTCATGCAAAGAGAATACTAAGTTGGCCTCTAACATCAGGGCGGTCATCTCCTATTCAGCCCCATCTACCCAACCAAACACACCCTTAGTTTTCCTCTCTGTCAGCCTTCCAAGGGCTTAGCGCTCATGTAATTTCTGGATATTGCATTTTTATTCTCTCCCTGCTATAAATTAATGGGGAAGAACTCCAGCACCCTTTTTCAGAAAAAAAAAAGAGCACAAGCAATTTACACAGCAAACAAGTATATTATCTTTAATGCTCTACTAAGTACAATATATTTTCATTTAATGCTGTGAATTATCCCCATTTCACAAAGCTCTAACAAAGTTTACTTCTGGATATGTGTCAGTTCTCAATTAGGTGCTCCCAATTTGTTTAACCGAGTACTTTGTGTTAATTACTACAATTTAGAGAATCTTTGGCAAAAGAATTATGTGCCATGATAGTGAAAATCGCTTGAAGTGGCACCTATCACTACCGCTAAAACAATAATAACAGAAATAATGACTGAGTAGTCTGCTACAGTCACAATCATATCAAAGAACATTTCATAACACAACAGGTGAATTAGGAATTTAACCAGCTCAGTTTCACTGTTACATTGTCCCTATAAATATTTTAGCCAAGAAAGTGCAAAAAATGGAGTGCGTCTGGCATACCTTGAACCATCTTCTGCAATGCTTCAATGGCAAGCGTATCAGACATGGCATATGTGGGGTTCCTTGTCATGATCTTGGACATGATGGTTTGCTCCACCCGCAGCCCCTCAGCAACCACCCTTGTAGCTACATCCTGCGATTGGAATCCCGAAAAAGAATGAAAAAAAAGAATCATCTTCATCTCGAATGTACTAAAATTAGACCAAGTGCAAAAGCATGTTGGCTTTTTGGTTCACAGAAGAGTAAATCGACTTCACTTTACCTTAACTAAATCTACCTTTTTGCCAAAATCGAATGAAAAAGAAAAGGCAGAGTGGAAAATATGCAGCAATAAGTAGAACTTCAGCGACTGGTGAACACATGGTCAACAAAAATGACTCCTACTTTTTTGGATGAGAACATCTAAAATCTAAAGGAGAACAAAATATCTTAAACTTACACAAAAAGCCATTTGCTATGCTCCAAACTGAGAATCCAATCCAGGCATCAATATTTTTGAAAAGAATAGCGAGTAAGTGTCGCATCCGCATAGCATCAAGTTCAAAGAAGCACACAAAATTCACTATAAAAGCACTAGACATCCCAAATTTCAGGCCATCGAAATTCCCAACAGATTGGGAGGGTTGCAAAGAAATCCGGTACCTTATCAGTGACGATGCCGGAAAGGAGGCCCTGGGCGTCGGTGAGCAGCACGGCGTCGACCCGCCTCGCCGCCATCCTCCTGCACGCCTCCGACACCGTCGTCCCCTCCGGTATCGTCAGCGCCTTGGACAGCCTCAGCTTCCTCACCGTCCTCTCCCCGCTTACCAATAAAAAATCAACCTTTAGCGGCTACGAACAAAGGAGAAGAGACGGGAGGGAAGGGAGATGATGCTAAGAGATTCGGCGCGCTTACGTCAGCTGGCTGGGGAGGTGGGTTTGGAGGAGGCCTTCCCGTTCCCATTGGCGGTGGCGGCGGCGGAGGGGTCGTCGGACTTGCGGGAGGACGCCGACGGCGGACGGCTGCGCGTCCGGCGGTTCGGCGGCGCCGTCGCCGATGCGGTGCTCATGGCGCTTGTCGCGGGGACGGGGACGTTTGGACGGCGGCGGCGGCGGCGGCCGGAGAGTTGGGAGAGCAGGTGGAAATGGAGCTTCTGCTTCGATTCTCCTGCAACAGCGCGTGGTTTTTTACGCTTCGGCCCTTCAAGTATCAAATTATTATAGGACTTGGAGTATCTGGTTTTCATTTTAGCTCCAATAGTGTTATTTTTTCAATTGATTTAAAAAATTTAGTGCATCGAGGATTATGTTGTAGGAGTACTCCGTACTTATGGATGCTTAAAGGATTCTTTTGACAGTGAAAATTTTAGAGGATTTTCACGTAAATTAATTCAGTTCGCATGAAAATACTCGGAAATTCTAAAAGAGGCCTTATTGGTTTTGACCAAGAGCGAACGAAGGTTGACCGCTTAATTTCTAAGCAATATATTAAAATGTATTGAAATGAGTAGCACTAACTATAAAGATATTGGTGTAATACTTTGATTACGAATATAGTGATACAACTTTTATGTTACTCCACCAATATTAGATTGTCTGAATTCTTCAAAAAAAATTCAAATTTATGACACCATATACAGGGAAGAAAAAAATAGTGGGACTGATTTAAAACATTTCCACAAAATTTAGCACGAGCAGCAGGAGCAGAATATTGTACACCCACCCATTAAACTCAACCCTGACACCCCAACGCGTGAACCGTATCGCACTGACTCCGGGCCCCACACTCTCCTGGGCCCCACACCAACATGTACTTCGTGTCCACACCCGCTCACCGTGAACCGGGTCCATGCAGATCTCCGGCCCAATCATTCATCTGGGAGTTGTGCGCCGCCGCTTCCTGCGGCGGATTTGAATACTCCCAAAATTTTTGAATCCGCTCACCCGCGGGATGAGCAAATAGCCCCTCGGATTTCTTCAAATTTCAAATAGGTCCCTCCAGGTAAGCCGGGGCCAGCCGTGGTGGCCTACCTGGCAGTGAGTGGGGTGTGTCCGTTGGAGTGGAAGGCTGTGGTGCGGCCACGTCACCGTGGAACGAACGGATGGACGGTGGGGAGCGTGGGGAGCAGAATGGCCAGCCACAGACGGTTTTGGTGGTTTTGGTGCCACGCTGTCATGTCAACCCATCACTGACATGCGTAGGTAGGGACAAAAATCTTGGGCGCTAAGGGACAGAGCTGACACGATCACAACACAAATTCCCCCCACAAGAAACATCATTTTATTTTGTTGCGAAGAAAAAGTATGAATAATTTGACGGAGCTTTTTCGGAGTAGAAAGATGTTTATCTATTAGTTAGATTTTTTTTCTTTCCCACATGCATATATGTTGCCTTCATTCTTTGAGTAAACTGTTTACATTTTTTTATTTTTTCGAATCACACATGCACCCCTATCTAGGTGCCACCGAAAACCAAAATGACATATTCTATATGTCGTTTATAACTGAAATAATAATTAACCAGTATGACAAGTCCACCATTTAATTTCAAGTAAATTTAGCTAATTATAGTAACATCAAAAATATTTTCTCTATTCTAAAATATAACTTTTGACTATAAATTTATATAATTATTTATTTACATATATTTATTTACAAGTTATATTGTTGGACGGATGAAGTAGTTCAAAAGAACTTGAACTTCAATTTTACCATAAATTTGCAACTCCATCAAGGAAGGAGTCTTTGGATAATTTTCTGATATTGTTGCTGTTGAAATGGTTAATTTGGTTTATAACTGTTTTCTGATATGAAATGAAACAAACGCACAAACAGTAATACAGACAGCAGAGCCAATTTCTCTTGTCTTCTCCTAGCCACAACAATGATGTACTACCATTTTATTGCCGATGTGTTGTTAAATGCGTTCATATGTAAGTAGAGTCCTCTATTTCAGATAGATACGCAACGAACGGGTAGCTAGCTGGGAAAATGCCAGAGAGTTTTCCATACGAAGATCACAATTATCTACTCATCGGCTCATGGCATGATGATCATCTGCAGGATTAAGATAGTGACATGACTGGACTAACTTTGATCACACTGCTGCTAGGGAGTTCCTGAAATCAGTGGCCAATGTTCATGGATGCTGCAGCTAGCCAAGAAATTAACACATCGAAGTCCAGATGCAGCAGCAGCTAGCTACCAATCACTGAAACTGCAGTGGAAGCTGCGAGTGTTCAGAGTCACACAACGCTGCACGCATGGCAACAAACGACTCCCAGCTGCAGCCGTTTCCATCACTGAAAGCCTGAATTCTGAAACGAAACCAGCGGCATTCGACACTAACCATGGCAACCAAATCCATGGATGCAATGCCCCGGGAGATCTACGCCGTAGGAGTAGATAGAGAAACATTGTCCCTTTTCAGCTAGGAGTGACGATCCATTTTGAGGCCACCAATGTTCGGAGGATTCCTGTGGATATAATCAGGCACAGCCAAAAGATAAAATTCATTCGGGAAGCTGTCTTTTACAAGGTGCACACAAAATTGAAATTGTAATTCTGATCAGCCACCAAAACAGTTGAGGAAATAAGAGGAGTGTGACAAAGCATCAGTTGCATGGAGACAAAGGAGATGACAGCAACAGGATTGGAGTGATCAGATTGAGCCAATGAAATCCTGAGATTAACCTGAACCTCACAACTCATATCCCTTTGCACAGCCAGCAGTTAACCAGGTTCAGTCACTTCAGTGTTAGTGCACAGTGCAGTTCAGGCAGGACTAAATATAGGCAGCGGCTGCAGCTCTCACCCCCCTATGAGGAAGGAAAGAAGGAAGAACACTAGCTAGTTTCAGGTTTATCTTCAGTTCAGAGTTCAGAGGTTCAGACAGGTTGAGAAAAAGAAGCAGCAGCAGCAGCAATGGCCTCTGCAACTATGCTCAAATCCTCTTTCCTTCCCAAGAAGGCTGACTGGGGCGCCACGCGGCAACTCGCCGCCCCCCGGCCGCCGTCCGTCTCCATGGTCGTCCGCGCCGGCGCCTACGACGACGAGCTCGTCAAGACCGCGGTAAAAATTCAATCTTTCTTCTTCTGCTTGCGATAAAAATTCAGTATTTGATTGTTATTTTTGTCGTGGTTGGGATAAAACTGAGTCTTTGATCAGAAAACGGTGGCGTCGCCGGGGAGGGGGATCTTGGCGATGGACGAGTCGAACGCGACGTGCGGGAAGAGGCTGGCGTCGATCGGGCTGGAGAACACGGAGGCGAACAGGCAGGCGTACCGGACGCTGCTGGTGACGGCGCCGGGGTTAGGGCAGTACATCTCCGGCGCCATCCTGTTCGAGGAGACGCTGTACCAATCCACCGTGGATGGCCGGAAGATCGTCGACATCCTCGCCGAGCAAGGGATCGTCCCGGGGATCAAGGTCGACAAGGGCCTCGTCCCGCTCGCCGGCTCCAACTCCGAGTCGTGGTGCCAGGGCCTCGACGGCCTCGCATCCCGCGAGGCCGCCTACTACCAGCAGGGCGCCCGCTTCGCCAAGTGGCGCACCGTCGTCTCCATCCCCAATGGCCCCTCCGCCCTCGCCGTCAAGGAGGCCGCCTGGGGCCTCGCCCGCTACGCCGCCATCTCCCAGGTCACTCATTGCACGCACCAATCAATTCAACTCAAAAGCTTAAATTGACCGACCAATCAAATCAAATATACATAGTGCTACAACAAAATGCACAAACCTAAAAGTTTAAGCTGATCGACTGATACTGACATGGCGTTTAACCCAAAAGCTTAAGTTGATCGACTGATGCATGCATGGATGCAGGAGAACGGGCTGGTGCCGATCGTGGAGCCGGAGATCCTGCTCGACGGCGAGCACGGGATCGAGAGGACGTTCGAGGTAGCGCAGAAGGTGTGGGCGGAGACCTTCTTCTACATGTCGGAGAACAACGTGATGTTCGAGGGGATCCTGCTGAAGCCGAGCATGGTGACGCCCGGCGCCGAGAGCAAGGAGAAGGCGACGCCGGAGCAGGTGGCCGGCTACACCCTCCGGCTCCTCCACCGCCGCATCCCGCCGGCGGTGCCCGGCATCATGTTCCTCTCCGGCGGGCAGTCGGAGGTGGAGGCGACGCAGAATCTCAACGCCATGAACCAGGCGCCCAACCCGTGGCACGTGTCCTTCTCCTACGCCAGGGCGCTGCAGAACACGTGCCTCAAGACGTGGGGCGGCCGGCCGGAGAACGTCGCGGCGGCGCAGGACGCGCTGCTGCTCCGCGCCAAGGCGAACTCGCTGGCGCAGCTCGGCAAGTACACAAGCGACGGCGAAGCCGCCGAGGCCAAGGAGGGCATGTTCGTCAAGAACTACTCCTACTAAGCTATGCAGCATGGAATACTACTGAAGATTTTCTTTCCACCTGAAAACTCTGAACATATTAGACTGCAAGATCAAGATCACAATTCACAAGAGAAGCTCTGAAAACTCTCAAAGTATATATATACTGCCGATCTGCTGAGACATATCGACATCGAGGATGCATCATGGATGCATATAGTTACTGTATTTTACAAGGTTATCTAGATTTTTGTTTTGGTTTCCTTTGTTTCATGAGATGTTTGGCTCCCATCTGTACAAGCAGGATGCTTTGGTAGATTTGTCGTAAGGTTTTGTAATGGCCTAAGAATTTGCATGGTTACCGCAAAATTTTGCATGTTACACACGACGCTTGAACGTCAATATGTTATAATGATGGTTAGTTTTTGGATCTTGTATGCATCATAATTATTCAATGAACACCCAGTATGGATAGAAAGGTATTTTAACGCCCCAAAACAACTGAATAGAAAAAGAAAAAGAACAACAAGCTTGTTCTGCTAATTGTGGCCTTGGGCCCATTTTATCGTAGTAGCACTACTAACCGATAGAAAAAGCAAAGTAGTATGTAACAATATTTATTTGGCAGGGCTCAGCGTTGGGTTGAAGTTATGAGACAGCCTCAACCTCCCTTCAACTATCTAGTTAGGATTTTGAAGAAGATTAACCCTCAAAGGGATGTGTATTTCTTTGCACGCTATACTTTTTAAAACACAGTACAATTTTTTTAAAAAATTTGATAATATGGGGTATGGTGGCACCTATCACTCTACCAAATTTTAAACCTGCCGTACACGATGAAAAGAACAAATTATAGCATGAATAGTGTAGGTGTTGTTCGAATTATGGATTTAGACTCGGTTGAGAGTTTGTTGGACGGAATACATATAGTTATCAAATGTGTAAATTATTTTTCATAATCATTAACATGGAATTTTAACAAATAAGAGGACGACGTTCCCTCGAGGAATACAAAGTTCCCACAAGGCTTGCCCACGTACAAGCCAAATATAGGCTTACTTGCAATATACTTCCTTCATCTCATAATATAAGACATGCACGTATTTTAAGATTTAACTTTTAAAACACATTTGAATTTACTTTTATATGGTTATAATTTTGTTTTTATAAATCTCATAGTATATGAGAAATTATAAGCTAAGGATTAGTTATGAAGACCATGCCAAGTTTAACCATGCCTTATATTATAGGATAGAAAGAGTATAAATTGTGAAAAAAGTTTTTTACTACTTAATTATTTATGAGGTTATTGCTATGGATTATCTACTTGATTAAGAATATATTAATATTCTAAATAAACGTAACAAATAATCCACATCAATAATATGAGGAACTAGATTAAAAATAAAGGGACCTAAAACTAAGGATCATTTTGAAGTTTATGTACTCATCTTATTCATTTGACGATATGTTGTGTCAAACAAGTTCAGAACAAGGCAACTTAAAATTATCAAATCTATGTACGACAAGATAAGAATCCTAAACAAATATTATGTCCTAAACAGACATCTCACCTTTACACGATGTGAAACTTATGAGTAAGCTTCAATGAACTATGAATGTTTTTAACAACACATAATTTCCTTTACAACAAACTTCAACTCCTCACTCTATATGTGTCTGTTTTAGGTGTTATATGCGTATGTAGTGAACCTAGACTATATATTATTGACGGAGTAACACTTTTATGAAGAAGTTATCATTTGTTGGTCTTGAACTGTTCAGCTGTTCATGGCTGCAGCTATTCTATGGCTATTATATGACTATAATTTCAATAGTAGAGCTCTATTGCTCCGAGCCAAGCATTTTTGAACCACTCATGTATAATCATTTTAAAGCTACATTTTTGTTTACTTTTTTCTGAATTACTTTCCTTTTATTTTGTTCTATGTCAAATATTTTTTTTAACTTAGACCATCAATTTTTCTAGAGTAAACTATATTTTGGACCACCTTTTATTATAGTTTCACTTTGAATTTTTAAAAGAGTAAACTACACTTTACATCGGGTAAAATGTATCTTGTTTAACTTTGCTGCGTTTAGTACATATTTTCAAATTAGACTAGGGTATTATCAAAATGATTTTTATTTTGTACTAGATTGCGTCATAACTGTTGAAAAATCGTATAAATCATGACTGATACTTATGAGTTCTTAATTTAGACCATGTTTCACAAAGTTTCATCCATATTTGATAAATTTTGATGAAATTTCTATAGGTTTGATGATATACAATGGACTACTGGTGCTAAGTGAAACTTATTTGAAGACAATCTTGTTTAAACTAAAAGTATATGCTAAACCTAATGTATGGTTTCTAAAGTGAAACTATGTACGTTTTATCCGGTGCAAAATACAATTTACCCTTTTTAAAACTCAAAAGTAAAAAACCTACATATTTCAAAGTGAAAAGATTGGGTAAATGATAGTCCAAGTTAAAACTTTAGTGACAAAGGCCCATTTATATATTATGAAAATACTTTTTATGGTGAATCTATAAATAAAAATAAATCTTACTATAGTGTTAAACTACATAAAATTTTAAAAATTAATGTTTAAAACTATAAATGTTTCACTTGCTACAAAGCTAAAACGACGAGAGAGTGCAAAATTTATTGGAGCAGCCATTGTCTTCTCCTCCCTCCTTGGGCTCATCTCTCACTCCTCTCCCCGTCTCACCAGACGCCATCAAACCCCACCTCTCGCGCGCGCGGCGGCGGCGGCGGCGAGCTCCCGGAAAAGAGGAGGGCGCGAGCGGACAGGGCGAGGAGGGGGCGGACAGGCATGGGGACCCTCGGGCGCGCGATCTACACGGTGGGGAAGTGGATCCGCGGCACGGGGCAAGCCATGGACCGCCTCGGATCCACCATCCAGGGCGGCCTCCGCGTCGAGGAGCAGCGTAAGCACGCTCTCCCTTCCTCCACCCACCTCCTCCCTCGTTAGCTACCGCGCGTCACCTGCTCGTCGATTCCTCCCTAGGATCGGGTCTGCGAGGTCGAAATCGTTTCGATTTCCTTGTCAAGTCTTGGCCAGTATTGGGAGAGTTCGTCGCTCTAGTTGTTGATTAATTGGTAGCAACATACACATTCTTGACTATGTTCACAGCCTCACAACCCCTTGTGGTTGGTTGTTATTTGGAAGGGAAATGGTATGAATGGATAGGGTTAATGGATTGATTCCTTCCACTGTGTGTAGTGTACTTCAAGTCTTCAAGTATCGTGAGTTATTTTTCAATTGCTGCATTTGAAGTTTTCAACTTGTGATTCTCGTGTGTGTGTGTGTGTGTGTGTTTCAAAACAACAGCAAGTTAATCAAGGATTGCACATATTGGTTATTATTGTGGTTATACTGCCCATTGGAATGTCACATTAGCATGCCGATTTTTAGTGGTTATGTATCTATTTTTTGTTCCCTAGTATCATGAAGAATGCCATTTCCCCCTTCTAGTTGGGTGTGGTGCTCTAGTAGATTCTGATTAATCATCACCATGCTGCATCAGGTAAATGGCCAGAAATTAGCATAGATAGGAGTATAGGACATTATGATGAAGGGCATGTTTTTGTTAGATCGATCATTTTAGAACTTCTGTAAGTGTATAACTTCACTGAGATACATAAATCTTGTGCCTGAGCCTTACTGACATGTTAGCATTTGTTGTTCATGCCATTGTCAGTGTCGAGGCATCGCACGATCATGACCATATTTGAGAAAGAGCCCAGAATCCACAAGGATGTTTTTGTTGCCCCCAGTGCAGCTGTGATTGGTGATGTGGAGATTGGACATGGATCCTCAATCTGGTACGGCTCCATTTTAAGAGGTAAAATCTTTGGCAATAAACACTCTAGTATTTATACATGTGCTACTGAGTAAGCATGGGCTTTGTCTTAATAATTATCTATCTCCCCTTTCTTCTTGGCAACAGTATGTTTACTGTGCATTTTGTTTCCAGAGTAAACTTGCTTCTGACTGCACTACACCGTTATGGTATATAGAAAACTGACATAACTGCCAGTTGTCAGGAGATGCACAGTTTTATCAAACAGCTCTAGTACACCATCTTTTCATTGTTACTCCCAATCAACACTTCACATGAAACTTCAGTTTTTTACCTTTATTCAATGAAGCGTCAATCAGGGTTTACCCTACTGCCAGTAGGCTATTTACTGACCCCCGGCAGTAGCACAATTACCGCAAACAAATTCATATTCCAAATTTTGAATTCAAAATTTTGAACTCCGTGCAGTAATACACGGTTACCACACGGTAACTGCGGCATGTTGAAGCTGAAAAGAAAAAAAATGCGGGAAAAATGGTAAAATGTAGTAAAAATTGTAATATACTTGTATCATAGTGTGAGGTATTTGTGCTGTCATATTTACTTGGTTAACCCAAGTATATTGATATTTTTAAGTTTCAGTAACTATAATGTTGATGTTGTACTGTAGATAATTCCAGTGTTCAGTGATAATCATTTTAGCTCCTTTTCGTTGTTTTGTCCTCAGGTGATGTCAACAGCATTCATATTGGATCTGGATCAAACATACAAGACAATTCCCTTGTACATGTTGCAAAAGCTAACATCAGTGGGAAGGTTCTCCCAACCATAATTGGAAACAATGTTACAATAGGTCAGTAGAGCACTTCCTATCTTATTTCGTAATAACATTGGTACACAGTTTACACTGTGATATGCTATTGATATTGCGATTTTGTTTTTCTGGAAGACATTTATCACATGGCATCATTTATACATGATAGAATCGTATATAAATGGTTTTCCTTGCAGCATTGTGATTGATTCATTAACTAAAATTCTGAGCTTCATTTTTCCTGGACTACTTGCTGTGTTATGCTCCCACCTAAACTAATAAGCCTCCGCCAGGTCATAGTGCTGTTCTGCATGCATGCACCGTCGAGGATGAAGCTTTTGTTGGTATGGGTGCCACTCTGCTTGATGGAGTGGTCGTTGAAAAGCACAGCATGGTTGGTGCAGGATCGCTTGTTAAGCAGAACACAAGGATTCCTTCCGGAGAGGTTACCTTCTTATTCTCTTGCTAAGCAAGTTTTCTTTTTCTTTTTTTTCACTTTCTATATGGGAAATATGCACTCAAATGCCAGCATTTTGTAACGAGGGCATTCTCAGACACTGATTTATGATGTTTACAAACTGGCATGCTGTTTGTTCCACAAAATATCTAATCGTTTGGATAATGCAATTGAATGATTCCAAGGTAGAGGTTTAGTCTACATATTTATTTTTCCAAAGAACAGTTACTTTAAATTTACAATGCATTGACAACATATTTACATGAATCTGTGTAGTTTTTCTTTCCTTATTTCAAAACCTGTAATTGGGGACTGGAGGATAACCAAACAACGCTGCTGGCTGCATGTTTATACTGATGTCCATATTTTACGTCCCATCTGCTATTGCTATGAACAGCTGCGGGACTTGAATATGTTTTGGTATTTATATTTTATAATAACTTTAATATATTACATGACTTTATTGAACCATATGGTTTCCCGACACTGGTAGGTCTGGGTTGGTAATCCTGCCAAGTTCCTAAGAAAGCTTACCGAAGAGGAGATGGCATTCATCGCTCAGTCAGCAACGAACTACATCAATCTGGCTCAAGTCCATGCTGCTGAGAATGCCAAGACCTTCGATGAGATCGAGCTTGAGAAGATGCTGAGGAAAAAGTTTGCCCACAAAGACGAGGAGTACGATTCGATGCTTGGCGTGGTCCGTGAGATCCCTCCAGAGCTCATCCTCCCGGATAACATCCTCCCAAACAAGGCTCCGAAGGCTGTCGCTCACTGAATGTTTTGTCAAGCTCCCGCTTGGGAAAAGCTCAGTGTTTTTTGTTTCATGTTGTGACCTGGAACAACGTTTGACACATGTTTTTTGATCTCTCATTGTCTGTTTTTCAAGCCCAATAAGATTTTGGGTCGAGCATTGTTTTAGGATCGACCATATACAATAGTACCTCTCTTTGCATTACAATGAAGAGCAGTTTGGGGATCACTTTTTTACACCATCTGTATGAATCACAGTGCATCATCATTGAAGTAGAAACACAAACATAGTGTTTCTAGTGATGTTTCTAGTGAAGATGTGAAGTGAAGATGGAGTCCTGTCAAACGTAAACGTTTTAGCTATAAACAGATCTAAATGGAACGTTTTAGTAAAATAGCTTATTTCACTAGCTTTAGACTCCGGCTTATGATTTTTCTTTAATCGTTTGATCCACGAGAATTCTCTGAATGTTTTCTGGCCTCAAAATGGACCGTTCCTAGCAGACGAAGCTCTGCATGCTTCTCATCAATCAGTGGCACCTATAGATATCATCTGTAGTCCGTCGATACGAGCGCCGACGGCTGAGATTCACCCCCGGTTGGCGTCGAACGCCGCGGATTTTTCCTGCGTCCGGTGATGACGGCAACCGCTGCAACTGCGAGTTTTTTTTGTTGCCATGCCGTACTGCCGTAGTGTGCTTTACAATGTCACAACTCACAACCACTGTAGCTTCTGATTGTTTCAGTCCTGCAGATAACCAACCCTATGGAAAATGCAGAATTTTCCTTGCTACATTTTCTTTAAAATTTTGAATTGTTAGCTTGTCGAAGTATTAGTTTGGAGAAGATGAGAGGAAATGTGGCAGATTTATTTCTGGGCAATCAGATAAACACATATATAAGCTTCCGCGAATTATGCTGTTCTTCTGCACATAAGACTAAAAGCACATTCATAATTGTCAGTATGCTGTAGCATCTGAAAGCATAGTTGGCTTCTTTCATCAGTTCAGACAGACATCAGGGCCTGTTCTAAAGGACGTTTTGGTTAGCCACACGTAAAAATTAACATATGATTAAATACAAATTAATTTGTAAAAACTTAAAAATAGTTTTTTATTTTTTAAATTTTTTAATAAAAATTATCGTATAACAGTTTAAAAAATATGTTAACAGAAAGTTTTTACACGAACTATAACGTTTAACATTTTAAAAACGTCTTAAGCAAATCGAGAAAGTAGTCTAGCTAAAGCTGAAAACCAGACCCATGTGCCTGCATTACTTCAACTTATCACTTTCAGGATAAGTGTTCAATAACTAACGCACACGTAGGAAGTAGGGTATACACAAGCTAAGAAACAACGCAGAGCTGATTGTCTGAACATTCTTCCAGAGATCATCAAATCACTAACCAGTTCAGAAAAAAAAGACTGAAAATTTGGATCTCAAAACCATTTTCATCACCCCACTTTCACATGTTTCATACGAAGTGCAACAGGATGCATCCAGTCATTTTAGACAGGCATAAATCATATAACAGTCCCGCATACATACATACTGCAGAAGGCAATGTTTCCAGATAGATCAATCAAAGATAGCCACAAATGTATGGAACAAAACTCCATACCTGCCTTATAGGAACTATTAATAAGAAAACAAATTGTACATTAACAACAAAGTGAAGTTACAATACAAACATAGAATCATCAACATTATCCATGACGAAAAACACTGATAGCAACTTAACATACAATCACCGCTTGTCCAGAACCTAAAACCTGTTACAGTTGTACCACATAGTATGCTCTCTACAACTAATTCTACTAAGGGAATTTTGCAGCATCCTGACAGAACAAACAACAGATGACATATGAGTCACTAAATCATATGTTTTCTGCTAAGTCCAGCTGATGAGGCACGCAAAACTTCAGGAGATCAGAACCCTCTACTTCAAGTCAGTTTTCATGGGGTTTCAAGATTTCACCAAGATTCACACGCAAGCTGTTTCTCATTGTTCTCCTTCCTGCTCCACCAGCATTGGCTCCACCAGCATTGCCCTTTCTCATCATCGCGGCAAACTCATTGTAATCAATTTGTCCATCCTGAAAAACGATTCACAAATTTAAGTGAAAAACATCAAAGTAAGGATGTACAGCTGACGAAGTACTGAGGCGGAAAAGAATTAAGGAAAGAAGACCAACATTATTTTGATCCACATCTTTGATCATATCCTCAAGATGAACATCAGAAAGGCCAAACTGTTCACAGGCTTGTGAGAGCTCATCAATGGTTATGAAGCCACTTCCATCCTTATCAAAGAACGAGAATGCTGACACCAAGTTTTCCTCCCTCTCCAGTTTATTCATGTGCAATGTAGCTGCTAAGAATTCACCATAGTCAATGGTTCCACTGTTGTCAATATCAGCCTGGAACAAATAGACAAAGTCAAATTACAATCTCAATGGTGTGTACTATAGTTAATACTGCTAAGCATTTTGTCTTTTAATAAATGTGAAACAGCAGACTAAAAAGGATATTAGCTTACGGCATCCATTAAAGCCTGGATTTCTGGTTCCATTAGATCTGAGCCCACCCTTTTCAGGCCATTCTTCAGTTCATCATAAGTTATCGTCCCACTATTGTCAGTATCGATCATTTTAAACAGTTCCTTCAAACCTCCGATTTCTTCTTCAGATAAGCTTTCAGCAATAACCTGAAAGAAAACAAGATGCATATTAGTCACTGAAGAGTTCTAGGTGGAGGAGTAAGCAACCTGCACCATGCTGCCATCTGTATTGAGCACTCGGAGTCTTATGTGATAGCTACTATTCTGTGAGATGCCAGTTGAACAATACTGTACATCTCAGATAAATGAGGAAGAGACAAGTTTGACCACACACTTCCATTTTTTATTGAAATTCTTTCTGGTCTTAAATATTTCGCTCTCATTACATACTGCAACATGAGGGCTGTTAACAAGATTACAAGAGAGTAACCAGAGAAGGCAGGAAAAACATGTGTGCTTAGTTAACTTGAATGTAAAGTCACAAAATATAGACAATAGCGTCAACTTGAATGCATCAAACAAATAAGGCAATGCTAATAGAAGTGAGGATCATTAACCTAATGCAGCGTAATGAAGTACTGAACTAAGTGCGAACAATGGGTCAATGGGAAAAATAAGATTGGCATGTAAATCAGCTACATGAGAGATGCCCATACCCTCAAAGCCATCTTCTTTAGCTTGTTCATTGCAGAAAAGTGCTTCAGCCTTGACAAAACAGCAGAATCAATAGGCTTATCAGGTGCCACAGCATCATCAACAATCCATGGATGACCTGGCATAGGCAATGCAATTTTTCATGACATAGGTTCTTAAGCACACACACCGACTCTCAGAAAGGGAGAGGGAGGGGGCATGAAAGACTTACAGAGAACCTCGTGAGCAGTGAATCTCTTTGTAGGATCGCGGATAAGCATCTTACGGACTAGATCTTTAGCACTATCAGATATACTAGGCCACGGTTCAGATTCCAAATCAAGTTTGCCTCTAAGAATTTGCCTGAAGATTCCAGATTCAGTTTCTGCAAAAAGAAATTTTTACCTATTTAAACATGGTAATTCGGGAATTCCATACTCGTAATTCAATATACAGAAACAACAGATGATTTTACCTGCCCAAAATGGGGGCACACCACATAGCAAAATGTACAGGATTACTCCAGCACTCCAGACGTCAGCTTCTGGGCCATAGATTTTTTGAAGCACCTCAGGTGCGACATAATAAGGGCTCCCAACAACATCAGAAAATTTGTCGCCTGAACAAATATAAAGGAACATTATTCATTGCCAACAAACTTTGAGTGTGAAGTTGAACTTTTAATTGGTTATTATTTCTAATAAACACAAGCAAATGATGCATAAACTAAATACTTCACTCCCTCATGAATAACAGGATATTCTTGTCCATAGAGCCGCACCTCATTTGAAGGCAAGGTTCTAAAAAATCAGTAGTGGTATGCATTCGATCATCCACCTAGTAGCGACTATACAACATAACTGGCCCAACTATGCAAACAAGTATTATAAGGTAACATGTAGGGGCACCTGTTCCTTTTATGCAGCATATTGTACGGCATAGCTTAACCATTTTTGGGACTCCGCTTGAAGGAATGATATTACTGCCAAAAAGATCATCTCATGCAAGATAACTCATGTCCAAATTGTGACATGGGTATTCGGTGGCAGGATTGTCTACTGAAATTGGTATTGCTATGCTAGAAGGGTTTCATTTCAGAGAAGAGAAGATGAGAGTATAGAAAACTTTTCAGGAATGATAAGCCTTTCAAAGTTGAAGACAAGAATGTGGTGTTTCTAGTAGACCAGAATTTGTCAAATGCCTCTACTAGCTGATACAGTGCTTAACCAAATGCATGGAGATTAACACAAAAAGAATGGTTTTCTGTCTGAAGCATGCTCGTATAAACCGAAACACCTAAGGTTTCATTTTATATGCTATGAACACAGATTAGGACAAAAGAATAATCACCCATCGCACTATCGCTGTTAAAACTGGAAGCCATTTTCACAGCCCATGATATTACACCAGAATTTGAACAAGAAAATGTTGCATACCCCCACATTTACCCTCACATCCTAGTGAAAGCTGCTACTGGTGATCATATGAATTTCCCTTAAAAAAATATAGCTTATGAAAATTACCAAAAGAAGTACAGAGACTAAATCTGATGACATGTAATGATTATATGTCAACAATCAGAAATACCTTAGAAAATCAAACTAGACAGACCACAGGAATGCCCCTCTCCAATCATTTACAGTAGCATTACTAATAATGTATTCAACCATCAGCTACTATAATTTCCAGCCTGTAGTTTTGGCAAGGTTGAAACCCGGTGCAATTGCTCCTACCATATAAATTGCCAACACTCTACTTATGGATATTGCAAACACTTATATAGTACCATAATGAGCCATCATCTAATATATGTAAATGCAATGTTAACGAGTTCACTCTCTGCTAAATGCAATGACAGCAGTTTGCCCACATACCATTGTTGGATCAGTTGGGCCAAATAACAACATTAAGCTACGTTATAATGCCGATTGCCGAATCGAGTAAAGTATGCAGAAATTGAGAATGCTCACCGGGCTTGTAGAACACGGACAGCCCAAAATCGGTGGCCTTGAGCGGCGCGTCCTCGGCGGTGCTGGCAAACAGGAAGTTCTCCGGCTTGAGGTCCCGGTGCATGACGCCGAGCGAGTGGCACCCCTCCACCACCCCGACGATCGTCCTGATGAGCTGCGCGGCGGCGCGCTCGCTGTAGTGGCCCTTGGCGACGATGCGGTCGAAAAGCTCGCCGCCGGCGCAGAGCTCCATGACAATGTGGACGAACAGCGCGTCCTCGTAGGCGCCCCGGATGCGGACGACGTTGCGGTGCTCGGAGAGGTGGTGCATGATCTGGATCTCGCGCCACACGTCCTCGTAGTCCTCGCGGCACAGCAGCTTCCGCTTGGGGATGGACTTGCACGCGTACTCGCCGCCGTCGGACTTGCCGACGCACAGGTACGTGGTCCCGAACTGCCCCTGCCCGAGCTTCTTCCCGATGCGGTAGTGGTCCCGCACGTTCGCCGTCTTGTGAGGCAGCACCGACGCCGGCCGCCCCACCGACGGCGCCGTCACCGGCGGCGGCAGCCGCGGGCCCGCGGCCTTCTCCCTCCCCGGCCCATGCGGCTGCGGGTCCGGCTGCATTCCCGATCAAAATTTTGGAACCTTTCTCTTGCCTCCTATAGGGATTGGATTGAACAACACACACACAAAAAAAACAAGATTGGATCTTGGATCAAAGGCTCTCGCCTAGGGCGATTCTTGGGCGAATTCGAGACGATTTGGGGGCTAAAAAAAGGAGCTTTAGGGGAGGTTTATGGAGGCAAAAAGGAAGGAGGAAATGTGAAGCAATGGAGTTATTGATTGATTGATTGATTGCTCCCCTTTTTTCTTCTCCCCTTTCTTGGGTGGATTCTTGCAAGGGGATTCCAGGTGAGGGTCACATGCAAAGATTAGATTTTTCCTCCATGTGAGGCTGGATGGGGATCAAAAGATCCGGCTTTGATGATTAAATTTGGGTCTCTAGATTGGGCTTTTGCAAATTGGAATGGAATTTTGGATTATTAGGGCATGTGGGGGAGTATGCCGATGATTATCTTTTTCTTGGGGAGAGGAGAGAGAGAGGAGAGGGGAGGAAGAACTAAAAAGACAACCATGGTCGGAAACTTCCCTCCAATTAATACTGTATTTTTAATATTTTTTTCTAGTATTCCTTTTTTTCTCTCTCGGTTTTCCATAAACGGTTTGTCATTTATTGCTATTGTTCATTTATATCTTATTTATGTTCTTCTAATTTCTGGCTTATATCTGACAGATTTCATTATTTAGTATGTATATATTTTACTTTATACAATTTAATTTGGTCCGGGAAACTCCTTACTTGGAGTGGATAGTTTTTGGTACAAAAGTCTAATGATGATCATTCGGAAATGAATAATCACATGTAGATTTTAATGTGGTCGCATAAACAGTTGTGTTCTCTAAACGGTTTGTCGTTTGTTGCTATTATTTATTTTTTTATTTTTCTCCTCCTTTTTGGCTTGACAGTTCTTGATAAATTCCATTAATTATTATGC
The DNA here is from genome assembly GCA_019925245.2 of Oryza australiensis. NCBI lineage: Eukaryota > Viridiplantae > Streptophyta > Magnoliopsida > Poales > Poaceae > Oryza > Oryza australiensis. The sequence continues at coordinate 711,842 of JAIFGZ020000583.1, read as the reverse complement.
ATACTTTTTCACTTTATGGATTTTGTTCCGGGAAATGCCTTACGGTCTGTTTGGAGATTTAGTCATGAGACTAAAGATTAATTCTTGACTAAAAACTTTAGTCCCTACTGTTGAATTCAGGACTAAAAGGAGAAAGGTCATTAATCACACTATACAAAGATAATATTACCCTCCTCTCCTTTTCTTTTTTTCTCGTTATCTCTTCTTCACTCCGTCAAAAGCCCCTCTTCTAATCTCTTTCGCCAGGTGTGCCCCCATCGTCCCGACCATAGTCGCGGCGCCTCTTGCTCCACGACGCCACCGCCGCGCATGACATTGGGCTGCCGCGGCGTCGGCCTCACCTTGTTAAATCATTGCCGGCGGTTGGGATCGCCGGGATCTGCGCGCCCTCGAGAGGAGGAGCGATCGTAGGCGGCGTCGAGGTAGAGGTCGGGGAGGGGCGTCGGCGCGGAGAAGCCGGGCGACGACGGACAACTTGTGGAGCGCGGCCACGCCACAGGTGCCGTTGGGGGCGAAGCGAACGGCTCGGCGGGGAGCACACATCGGGCGCGGCGGAAGGCACGCCGCCACTGCGAGCGCGGCGAGCCGCGGCGACGCGCACGACGCCCTCGTCTAGTCCCGGGTCCCCTCCAGTCCTAGGATCTGCGGTAGTATGTCGATCACCAAGCCTACAACAACAAAACCCTCCGCACGCCTCTTTCGCCTTCTTCTTCCCGCCATCCCTCGCACGCGCTCTCGTGCGCGGCGGGACCTATGCGGACGGTCGTGGGACCTTTGGCGGCGCCGGCGCGGACTGTGGCTGCGATGGGCGAGGACCGGCGGTGGACCCGCGGTGGCGCGGGGCAAGGTCCAATTGCGACGCTATGCGGGCGGGACTAGGCGGCGACAACAGTGCGAAGGGTATCCGAAGGAAATGATGCTTTTTAAGTTCCAATTAGTACCTTTATTAAGGACTAATGGACTATTGCTTATTTTAGTCCTTTTAGTCCTTTCGTTTAGTAGTTTAGGGACTAAAAACGACTAAAATGAAAAAACTACTTGAAGCGGATATTTTTTACAAAAGTATAATGATGATCTTTAGGAAATGAATAATTAATTGGTGATTAGTGGGGTCCAATAACCCATATGTCAAATTAAGCTCTCCCGCATCATGCCATCATTCTAAGTTTATAGTTTAATTAATCAGATTCAATTCAGTGCACCTTTTGACACTGTCCTTCTCACATAATTATAGGCATGTTTTTTTTCTACACACGCACATGCATCCGAAAATTGCTAGATCCACGTGATCGTGCGGACTTATTCTGATTAGAACTGGTTCAATCATCCATGATATTTTAATCACATGTGAATATACTTATTTTAATGTGTCCTTTTCGACGTGGATATATGAGTGTGTATAAATTAATATCCATAGAAGTCAGAAATTTTTCTAAGTCAACGTTACTTTAACAAATGCGATGCAATGTTTCTTTTCTATATGGTGTGAGTAACATTTTTTTCACCGGAAGGCGAATCACGATATCGTATAGTTTGAAATTGAGAGTATAGTCTCACATAATTAAATGAGGCTTATATAATTAAGTGGTGCGCAAAATGTCCCAATGGTTTTCTAGCTATTTGTTTCTTTTTTTTCTCTTCTCATCATGGAAATGAACCTATTATAATAGCTTGTTGAATGGAAGAGGAGATGAATGATGATGCCCTCCATTGAGTTTTGAGTAGTGTTATTTGCACTATGGATGTGGGGAAAATAGTGAGTGAAACTCAGCCATGCTAGCTGAGCTCATCGCTGTACTTGCATGACGACAGCATGACGTATCTAAACGCACCTTGATGAATGATTCTGCTAGTGCTAGTAACACAATACAGTATTAAAGTATTGACAGTGAAATGTACAGTATTAACAATGAATATCAGAATATGTTGTACGTATCTACATCTTATTGATCGCAGATATATGTTACATGTTTTTGTTGGAAGAATGGAGGAACGGATAATGCGACATGGTTTCTGAGCTTTTAAACGATTAATTTTTTAAAAAACAAACATTAAATTTATTAAGAAAATGTTTTAAACCTTTTTTAGCTTTACGATAGTTAATTCTAAAACAGTGATCACAAAATCTTTGAGTTATTCGGCATTCGGCTATTCGTTTGTACCCTCATGTTTAGATTTTTTTCCTGCCCCCTTGAAAGTGGTGTGCTCATGTTGGTAGCAATCATTTTATCATCTCATAAGTAAAACGGGCAGCTTGATTTAGGAACATGAGACAAATGATGAAACAATAATATCTCAATTTTCTGTTTTTTAATTAAAACATTGGTCGACTGATAGCATTATATATCAAGCAAAGAAGCATCATTTTGCTTTTCACCTAGATGCAGATTTTTTTAAGGACAGCGTCACTCACAGCGAGGTAAAAGGAGTGCTTGATTCACACAGCATATTAAAAAGAGTAAATTCGGCATGCAAATTTATCTATTGCTAAACTGTAAAGTATACATCAGTTTTGACTAAATATCAGTATAAAAATAAACTGATGATGATATCATACAACCACATGCAGAACTTTTGATTTAAAGATGAACGAATTTTTTATTAAGATTATATTTGATGCTTTTGATGAAGTGTTGTTGTAGTTTATTTACATTTTTAGAAATACATACGTGGATAAAAAAACGTTAAACATACATGAGGCGTAGAGAAAAAAAAGTTGATTGGAAGCCAAATCCAAGTATTTCCAATGCCCTCCACCAGATTACTACGTCACTTTTGGTCCAAGGAAAAAAAGAGATCTAATCCAACATGTTTTGGGTCTAGAATCGGACTGCAAGACAATACTGGATTGTGACGGTTGCCACGGTTTCATACGGACTCCGATTTGGGTGTTCAAATACTTCATAAAAAGCTTATGAAGTCTATTTTTCAATAGATCTGGCCTCACTTCTATATCTATTACGAGCCGGCTGCAATCACCAATTTAGTAAAGATACTTGTTCTGTTCGAGGTGCTGTGCCACCGAAATTGGACCCGATGTACCTTATATCAAGTGGAGTCCATTAGGACACGTCCTAGGGTTGGAGGACGACCCCAACTCGTCTTTCCACCTATATATATATGTCCTAGCCACCATAGAACAACTTGGATTTTTTATGTAAGTTTAGCTCTTGCTACTTCCTTATAGATGTGCGTGTCGACTAGACCATCTGTTCTATTTGATTCGGAACCTCATCTTTTTTTCATGTGCATCAGATCTGAAACTAACATTTGCAATTGAGTTATTGTTCATCTTGTTCTTCGATTGCTTGCAGGAATAACCTTAGTGGTTTGGTTGATTGTGCTCCGTAAGATCACGTCAACCAATGAAGATGGTGTATTGGTCGCTAAGGTGCAATTACTCTGTGAAGTATAGTAGTCGGGTCGTGAACGTCATACCATTAAATCGAAGTTATCGTCTCCAAAGAAAAATCAAGACATCCTTATACATATCATAAACCCATAGAGAACAACTTGTAACTTGTAGTTGTTTAATGTACATATTAAGGGGATCCATTTTGCTGATAGCAACCAATGAACCAAGACAGGTGCTCCAACATGCAATGCAATAGATCAGGGCATTACTTTTACTTTATTTTATTTTTGATTGGAACAGGAGATGCCATGGATTTATTAGGTGATAATGCAAAGATTTGTCATGCATCTGTTCATTTTTCAAAAGTTGGGCCAAACCAATCAGTCCGAAACTCCTTGTGTACATGACGCAACAGTGACACGAAGTGAAAAGGCAAGTACCATCCTTAGCATACTTTTTCATATGTTTGCGTTTGACCCAGAAGTGTTCAATAGAATCTGACCTGTAAAAACCTTATGATTCATTCAAAACATGATAGCTTCTTCTGGACATGTGCCCTGAAGCTTCCTTTCAAACCTGACCATATCAATTATCATGCAAAGTTGGTAGCCACTAACAAGGATTTCAAAAAATAAAATCATTCTGGTGTTAAAATGTAAAATAAAATTTGTGCAGCTGTTCCAGTAGAGTTATCAACTCAGAATATACAGACTAAACATATCTAAAATTGTATGTGGAAACATATAAAGAAGATAGAGATTTGCTCCAAGGGTTCCTTGAACCTCACCAACCAACACATCTCCATGTGGGGTGATGCAGTGTTTGGTGATAATTTATCATAAGTAGCATGAATGCTGGTACATGTCCTTGACCAGTGCCATTTGTACCTTGCTTCCTAGTGCATTGACAACCATACATGGACTTAAAACTAATGGCATATGGCTTTGTCTCCAAGCATAATATTGTACAGAATCACATGCTACATGATTCAGAGTGGTCCTGTTTCTTTTGGCAGATGAAATCAAAGCTTTGTTCTTTTTCCCCCCTCTAGTTTGCTATTTGGTTGTTTTATTTGTGTGTGTGTGTCACATCATACATTGTCAAATTCTTCGCCATTATTCATTTATTCCTCCGACAACAATTGAGTGTTCCAGATTTGGCCACACATGCATTTTAGACCGTATATCAGCAAAGTTCAGAAAATCAACATTCCAAAACTATGTACAATCTCTACATGACAAGTTGACATCAGGAAGGGCTGAAAGTTAAGGATGTACACAGCATGGTTTTAACGTTTCTAATGTTTCTTACAGAAGATTATGACAGGAGATTAACCACACAAAGTAGGAGCAGGTCATACATCACGCGAGTCAACGGTTTTGTTTCTTCGAATCAGGCGGCGTCATACATTGCCATACAAGACCTAATGTGCTACCCATTATGTTCATGATGACAGCCGAGAGTGCAGCTGGCAAGGCGACCAAGGAAGAGGAGAAATGTGCAGTTGCTAATACTACTCCTAAGGATGAATTCTGCATCCCTACCTGCAATCCGAAAAGGCATAATATTCATCATCCTGGAGAAAAGTATCCACAAACAAATACTATTCATGCCAGTTATAAACTGCACAAGACCAATTTGAAATCATTGCACATATACACATGATCAAGGCCATAGTAATAGTATTGTTTTGTAATGCTATATATTTAAAGGTAGTATGAGAAATAAGCTTACACTGTGGGGAATGCAACGGTTTAAATTATAAGAAATGGTTAGTAACTCCCAGTGTTGATAATGGCTACATATTGTTATGTTTAGTGCTGATCTCTCCCAAGCAATTTAAACCATCTGATTTTCTAAACGGAAGTGTGTTTTTTATATAGTTTAATAAGACTCCACTTATAATGATGATGAAAAGTTAGTAGCTTTGGAATGCTATGGTCTGCATTTCTGACGATGATAAATTACTAGTAATAGCTTCAGCGATCAGATTGCATACCTCAATGGATATCGCTCTCCTTTGTCTTTCCTTAAAACCACCTATAGCTGCTGTCGTGTACCTATGTGTGGTAAAATTGTGTAAACAATCAGAAATCTGGATTGTAGATACTAACTACTACAAGCATCCATAACATTTTGGTTGAATTAATGGAAGGATGAAACCTCGCGATTTGTTCCCTCACAGTTTTTCTTAAACAAAAATTGTCCTATTCACACATGACACAACCAATGTAATTCCTTCATATAAAAAAACTATAGCAAACAGTCCAGTGCTCACCCAACAACGAAACCAGCACAGTGCAGCAAGAAGACAGACAGCATCACAACCCCGATATCCCCAGAAAACAGGCCTCCATTCCCATAAGATGCATCAGCAATTGTCGGTCTCAGCCGTACAAAGTTCTCAGAGAACACACTGTCCAGAAGAAGAAGAAATGTTAAAAAACTAAAAATGTCTGCTGTTTCAGCTATTCAAAATCCAGTAACATAACATGTTACAAGAACTCAAACCTGCATGCCAGAAGTGATGAAGTTAAGACCGCTAGAAGAGGGGCAAAAGGAGTAACAAATTTAACTACCGATGGGAATGCACTTTGTACAGAGGAACCTAATAGAATTGGAGCAACAACCACCTAAATTAGAAAAGAGAATGTCAGAAAAAAGCTAATTCAAATTCTACAATGAACAGAGGTCTCAAAATTTCACCTGCAGAGTACTTAGAGAAAGCTTCACCGCGTCCACTGGAACATAAGCACCGGCAAGAATTTTTGTTAACAGTGGAGTAAGGAACACTGCACCCAGAGTGCTGCACACAGTCATGACGATTGATAGTGGAACATCACCTTTAGCAACTAAAGTCACCTGAACCACTATATAGAAGAACTAGGTCAATGCATAACAAAGAAAATCCAGGGAAACAGATTTTTTTCAGAACATGCAAAAGATAAGTATGCCTTTTCATAAAGAGGCAACCCAAGGTACTTATAGGGGAATCATGAACAGCACAGGGTAAATTCCATACTTGGCAGCTAATAGGAAACACGAGATTTTGCAAAATTGGTATTTGGTCTTGATGCTTCCCCAAATATTGCTAGTAAGAACATAATTACATCATCCATATACATGGACAACCTATGTGGTATACTCTGCCTCCAACCATCATGATTTTATCTTGAATGGAAGCTTAAGTAAAGCAATAGAACTTCTTATGTAGAAATAACCTAAAAGAACCACCAAGAGTAACTTGGTGCTCAAGAAGGTTTTTCCTTTGCCACTCAAAAATCATATGTCAACTGTTGGGACCAATTGTTCAAATAGTCGATAGTACCTTCATGGAACAGATTAAGTAGCTAAACACATTTGACCTTAATCCTAGTTGGAAGATAAAACTTCAATGTTTTACTGTGCAGAAAGCTATAGGACTCAAACACTCATTAATATGCATTCTAATTCTTGATTTGCATGACTATGTACTGTTGATCCTTAATTCGACTTCAGTACATAAAAGGGGCCATACTGAAGTTCCCGTTCACCCAAGGACACAGGCAATTGCAAACTTATCCAGGCAAAATTCCACACTATAAAGTATGAAGTTAAGAAGCCATGGATATTTGCTTCACGCCTCTAAAAATACGTTTTCTCAAAAAAAAAATTATTCTACTACATTGCTTAGACCAATTTTTCTAAGCTATTTTGTTAAGTTTATTTCTCAAAATGTTTAATTTATCCCTACAATAAAGTAGATAATCCGCGGCAATAATCCAGTTGATAATCCATGTCAAATGGGGCCTATTCTCTGAGCAAGTTTGACGATCTTACCACATTGGATGCAGTTCCTCCAGGACAGCATCCTAGCAGAATCAGGCCAACTGATAGTGCTGGAGAGAGCCCCAGCACCCGGCTAACAATTGCTCCAAAGGCAGGCATTATGGTGTACTGTGCAGCACAACCAAACAATATCTACAGCGGCCAAAACACAAAATTCATATCCTTTGGATCAATCACAATTTGGGATCTTGGATTCACGGACACAATTGAAATTTGATAGGTTGCCATGGAATTATAAAGCTAGAAATGGAGAAATCTTTGGTGCCAAAATTTGCAGGTGGGAGCGGTGGGGTGCTTAGTGCTTACGGAGAGGGGCCTCTCGCGGAGGAGAGCCAAGAACTCCCGGAGCTCGAGGGTGAGGCCCATGGCGAGCATGATGAGGCCCAGGGCGAACGTGTACGACCCCGGCGCCAGCGCGACGAACCACCGGAACGCCTCGGGCCGCGCCACGGCCACCGCGGCGCCGGCGGTGACGTAGGCAGGGTACAGCCCCGCCGCGGACGCGAGCGCCGCGTGCCACCGAGGCACGGCATCCGGAGCAGGAGCAGGAGGCGCAGGCGGAGGCGGCGCCGGGGCGCGCCCGGCGCGGCATTGTCGCAGGACGACGGCGACGCGCCTGGGGTAGGAGAGGCCGCGCCTTGGCGAAGCCGGGCGGCTACTGGCGCGGAGACGGGTGGCGGGGAGGAGGCGGAGTGGGAGGAGGAGGAGGGGAGCCATGGCCGGCGCCGCGGTGGGCGGTGGGAGGCGGGTGTTTGTCCGGTTCCCGCGCGCGCGCGCGGCGAGGCGGGTGGACGGTAGTTGCGCGGAGTGGAGTGGAAATATCGCTTCGAAGACGGGAAAGTTAATGTTACGCCTTCGCGGGTTGGAAGCGGGTTTCCGTGTGTTGGCTTCACAAAATAACGGGAGAGAGTGCACGCCATGGTAACTTGGTAAGTGGCGGACACAGCTTAAAATAAAAATGGGATGTAGATGCCCAGAAAAGATAGCGGAACACAATACTACTGTTCTATATCTATAACTATAACTATAACTATAACTATAACTATAACTATATATATAAACTATCTACTAGCAATTGTGCCGTACGTTGCAACGGGTAAAGTCGAGCGCGACACGGATAGGGACGGCACAGAGAGGCGCGGGAGCTCCAAGCAGCGATGGGAGGGAGGAGCGCAGTCGCGATGCTAGACGTGGGCGGATGGGGACGAGAGGAGGGGCGGGGAGGAAGGAGCGAAGGGGTATTTTTCTCATACAAGCCCTCCTTTTCTTTTCAGCGTTGGGATTGCGGGTAGGGCGATGAAATACTCGTGGCTCGCTAGCTCGTTCGGCTTGTGGATGGCTCGGCTCGGCTCGTTGAGAAATGCTAACAAGTTGCGCCAAGGGTTTAGCTCGTTAGCTATAATGAGCCGGCTCGAGTCGGCTCGCAAGGCGCTCGTGAGCTCAACGAGCCGATGCAATGTATAAAGTAGGGCCTAATGTTTTGCTTGTTTTGTTGTTGATGTGACAATAAATCAATAATTTTTATAATTTTGTGATGGTCAATATGGATCTAATGCTTTAGATTATAATAGTAATAATATCTAATCTAGTTTCATCATCACATTTGCATGGATAATTGTCGATGGACAAGTGTTATTACGTTAATTATGGACTTAATGTATCACTTTTTATTTTTTCAATTGTATATTTGCATGTTTAATAGACTAAAAAATAAAATGTAATTTGTACATAAATTGCACTCTATTAAAGTGGCTCGCGATCTAAACGGCAGCGGCTCACGAGCCGAGCCGGCCGAGCCTCCCGGCTGGCTCTCTACCAGTCGGCGAGCAGGAGCCAAGCCGAGAGCCGAGCCGGGACGAGCCTCTTGGCTCGGCTCTCTACCGAGCCGAGTCGAGCCGAGCCAAGCCAGGCCAAGCCGAGCCAAGCCGAGCCGGTATCCACCCCTAATCGGGTTAATTTTAGAAAAATCAAGGGGTTTTTGCAAAATAGTTAGGCGAATAAAATTTTGGATAGAAACACTACTTGCTTTATAGATAGCTAGCAAAATGTCCATGCGTTGCAATGGGACGACGATGCGAGGAGGAAGCGAGGCGGAGGACGAAGGTCCAAGCGGCGACGCGGGAGCTCGAGCGGCGACGGGAGGAGGCGCAAGCGCGGCGCGGATAGGAGCGAAGAGAGGACGTAGGAGGTCTTTTTTCATCCAAACCCTCTCTTTCTTTTCAACATTGGGACTGCAGTTAATTTTATAAACATCAAGGGGTTTTCGTAAAATAACACTTTTTCTTCTTTAATTGGGTTTTTAAAATAGCCGGACAAACTGCGCGTTAATTTTGAAAAAACTCAAGGGATTTTCGCAAAATAGCGGGTAAAACAAAATTTGGGTGAAAACACTACTTGCTTTATATATAGGTATAGATAAAGTAAGAAGTGTTTCCACCCAAAATTTTGTTACTCTAACTATTTTACGAAAACCCCTTGAGTATTTATAAAATTAAGCGCAGATCCACTGCTATTTTGTAGAAAACCCCTTGAGTATTTATAAAATTAACTGCAATCCCAATGTTGAAATAGGCCTCAAGTGAAGACATAAAGAAAAATATAAATTAGAATTACATGAGACTTCAACTTTGGAATAATTATGATAAAATAAAATGTCACCCATTGTAACGCACTACGGCATATTTACTAGTATATATAAAGCAAGTAGTGTTTCCACCCAAATTTTGTTTTGCCTGACTATTTTGTAGAAAACCCCTTGGTTTTTCCGAAATTAACCCACATCCACTGTCTATTTTAAAAACCCAGTTAAAGAAGAAAAAGGGGTTATTTTGCGAAAACCCCTTGAGTGTTTATAAAATTAACCCGTAGTCCCAAGTCTTGAAAAGAAAGGGAGGGCTTGGATGAAAAGAAAGACTTCATGTGTCCCTCTCTTCCGTCTCCATCCATGCCGCGCCGTGCCCTCCCTCCCGTTACCGCTCGGAGCTCCGCGTCGCCGCTTGGACCTTCGCCCTCTCGTCTCTTCCTTCCGCGTCGTCATCCGTTGCAACACACCGACATTTTGCTAGTTTATATTATAATTATATTGAAATAGATGTGCAACCAATACATTATTAAAGCACAAAAGAGCATCGAAGATAAAAAAACAATTATGAAATCGCTTAACCATGACCCGCTAGGCGATTGCTGGCTAGGGCATCGGGGGCGGGCACCACATTGCAAACAATAGGGTAGATCGACAAGGACGCAATCATGCGTTCACGGGCCTATGTACCACACAACATTGACACGAGTAGACTAGCATAGTCATCGACACGGCGAAGAAGCCAGTGTTGAGCAAACAAGCAATGAAGACAAACAGTCAATGAGTCATGATGAAGGGATGTGTAGGTTGTCTATTTCTGACTTGGAATACAATATTGATTTGATGTTGTTTATGGGCTAGTAGGTGATGGCTAATATGGCAACCCATTACTAGAAGAGGTTCTAGTGTGTGGGACGATGTGGGCCGTAGTTGGGCTGACCGACCCACCCTACCTAATAGTTACATCTGCCCATTGTGAAAGAAAGTTTCAAAAATGATGGTACATGAGATATGTAACTGATTCGTAAACCTTGCAATGAACCTATCAACCTAAAATATGCTTTCTCGATACATAAACATTTTTGTTTTTGGTTTTTTACATTAAGATTAAGAGTTTATGGTTAACTTCATGTCGATTCTAGAAATCAGCAATGAGAAAAGGGAATAGCACACGAGATCTAAAGTGGATGAGTAAAAGAGACAAGGTTTAGACAGGTTTAGGCCTTCTCGATGAAAAGTAATACCCTACTCCTATTTCGGGGATTGAATCCGTCGAATGTATATTGATCTGACGATCAAATTATGATTATGTCCTTGGAGTGATCCCTACCCACCTTATATAGCTTGGGGGTAGGATTACAAGGAGGAAAATTCAGCGACACGACATAAGTTTCCTTATCTATTTACATAATCATATCCAATTAAGACTATGGGCTATGCATTAGGAAACAAGGCAATACAATTCCCAAATCCTTGTCTTCTACACAACATGCGAACCCGGCCCACCTCTTATAACCAATTGGATAAGCCGGCCGTATGGGTATATGATACATATGATCTCCACAGTAGCCCCTGAGACCTTCACATTCGAAAATAATCTTCTCTTAAACCTATGTAACAAAGAGCCGAGTGCTTTGATATCTTTATTGAAGTTTCCTAAGTACTTCTCCAATAAGAGGTTGTGGAGGGCTGAAAAAATAATGAGAAATAAATATTAGGTGCATCAACTAAATGCATCTAATTAGGTGTAACCTCAGACTATATGATAAGTTAAATAAAACTAAACATATAGTCAAAGAGAAATAATTCAACAAGCTAAGTGGTTTTATCAAACATTATGGCAACGTGGTATCAAATCTGAGTTAATAATACTCAAAATAGATTTACCAACAGCCACTTACATGATGAAAATATCATGTATATAGCTCTAAGGCAATGATATAGGTCTAAAAACAAAATGCACATATATGTGATTGTATAAATTCAATATTGTTGCATTAGATCGACTGTATTGTAATTAATAAGCTAAACAATGCCCCACTTTTATAAAAAAAGCCAGGTCATGAGCAATGGAAGCACACTACTTGCCACTTCCTATTAAATCGCACTACATTAACCATCTTAAATAAAAGGTCATATAACAGCAAAATAGGGGATTTTATAGGATTGGGCTTCTTCCACACGCATACTGTAAAAACAAATATGTTTAAGCCCCTAAAAAACACATGGTGAACCACACCTGAAAAATGGGTTACAAACGATAATGGGCTTCAGCCCAAAATCGCCTACCAATACCCTTAAAAAATAATGTGATACAGCGTATCGTCTTCTCCATCTCTTTCACGCTCCTGTTCACCATCCGTCGTTGATGAAGCTAGGGTTCAGCATCTCTGCCTAATCTGTCACCAAATTGCTCCCAGATCCTGCCACGCACAAGCGCCTTCCATCCATCCTCACATTCCACATCCTAGTCTTTATCAAAAAACCCTAATCCAAGTTCCCCCTCTCCACTCATGGCAGAAGAGAGAGAAATCCCTTTTGATTAATGAGCAACCTCGGATATGAAGGAGAAGCATCTATTGAAAATGGTGAAGGACGGCGTGCTTTCGGTGAAGGAGATCATCGAGTGGCGTCTGGCGGCCGACGAAGAGTTCCCCACACCCAACATGTGTGAGATTGTGGTATTTACTCTCTTCTTCTACAGCGGCTTCGGCCTTCCAACCTCTAATTTATTCCGCGGTCTTTTGGATTTCTATGGGATTAAGATTTATCACCTTAACCCTAACTCAATTCTTCATATCACCATCTTTATCCATCTCCGCAAAGCCTTTCTTGGAATTCTTCCCCATTTCAACCTTTTTTGCTGCCTATTCTATTTGACAGCCTAGCCTACCAAAGAAAATCCCTGCGTAGTTGGGGTCTCATGTTTCTAGTTGCGGGGAAATCTTCGAAAGCTTTACTTCTCTCTTCCATTGAAATCTTCTAATAAATATTGGTGTTCCAATTGGTTTTACATCTCCAATCCTTCTCCTTGCCTTCTCGACTTTATCAGTCTTCCTCCCATCCATCAGCCCCAATGGAACTCTCTACCTGAAGGCCAAGACAAAATTAAGCCGGCGCTCTTCTTGCTCAAATTGCTGAGATAAAGGAAAAATGATTAAAAGGAGAGCAAATCACTCAGCATTTCATCAAGTGTTGACTAGCTCCGATAAAGGAAAGGTCCAAGCCTGCATTTTAGTATGAGGGCCAGTTAGATCCAAACCGAGAATATCCTCAATCTATTGACTTCAAAGCCATGTTCCAAAGGATGTATAAAGTCTTCTCCTCGGGGATACCCGTGGATTACTCGCACAAACTCCTGGTGGCCCCATTCAGCTTGGTCCCTCCTCCTCCTCTGGTATGTAAGCTTTATCTTTACTTCATTGAAAATTGCGAGATATCACCAACTTATATAAATCTTGATAAACCCTTTTTTGCAGGAAAACAAACTTCTAGTCTCAAATCCCCCATCTCGAACTCGCCGCTCTCCAAGAAGGAATCCAAGCGGCAACAGTCAACCCATTGGAGGCCCTAAGGTCAAGCCATGATAAGGAAGCAAACAGTTGGCTGTTGAACAGAAAACCCAGAAGGCTGAGAAGAAGAAACAAAGAAAGATGATCCTTGACTCATCTGACGAAGATGAAGGCCCGGCCCACAGCACAGACGAGATCCTAACATCTCATCCTCCAAAGAAGACCAGCTTCAAGATAAGAACGTCCTCAAGGTATGTTCAAACTCTGCTATTTAACTTGTAATGCTAAATCAAAACCATGTGTTCCATATGTGATGCAAAATTTCCTGTCTTGAGAACATATTGTATCTTGTGTTATCTTTACAGGAAACTTCAAGATATGATCCAACCGGCCGTTCAAACACTTAGAAAAACACTGACACCATCAGTCAAGACGTCATGAGGTCCTCAACAAGCCCCCGACTGGATACCAGTCGGGAAACACAGAGAGCATGAGCATTGATTAGGATCCCCCGACTGGAAACCAGTTGGGTAATAATGAAGAAACCATCACCAGCCAGGAGCAGCCGACTGGAAACTAGTCGCAAATAGTTCTTTAGAGCCACAATGAACAGATAAAAAGCCAAGGGGAAAATTCCCATGCTGCTCCTGGTGTTGACTACACCAACCGACGGGAGAAATTTCAAGGCCTTCTTCACCAACAAGCAGAGAAAATCAAACATATACTCTTGAAGAATCTTTTCGTAAGTCATTATCACATGTAACCTTCTTGCATTGTCACAATCAGGGCCCATAATAAGCGAAGATGAAGAAATTCTTCGCATCAATTCGCTCGAAGACTACCACCCACTAGTAAAGATCCAATGGCGAGATGTGGACGACCTGGTGCATGGGATAATCCTAAACAAGCAAAAGAAAGTCGAAGAATGAGACCTGCTGGTCAAAGGTCTCAATGAATCCACCAGACTGCTAAAGGTAAACAAACTCCTCCACTTTGAATATCCAGTCACTAACAATCTTCTTGTGCTTTTGCCAAAAAAGGGGATCTATCTTCAATCTCAAGCAAAGCCTGAGACACTGGAAAAGCTGATGCCACATTTGGAGACCTTGGAAGCAGTCAAGAAAGAGGTAGCTGACACTAAGGAGGCCACAAAGTCAAAGGATCACAGGATGAGAGAATAAATTCGCGAACTTCGTGACACTAACTTGGAGTATCGAGGAACAGTCGAAGGTAAGTAATATTCATCTGTAGTCGTCGATTTAACAAGCTTCTGTTGTTGAAATTCTCTTAACTTATGCCCATTGTCTCAGCACAAAGATCACAGATTGAAACCTTGAAAGCCCAACCGAAGAAAGCAGAAGAAACTAACTCCAAGCTCAAAGAAGACAAAGACAAAGCTGTGGCTGAACTGGAAGGCAAAACTTACAACTTGTTACTCTTGTCTTAAATTTTAAAAATCCTGCTTTTCCTGACATTTGCCACTTTAGCCCGCAAAACAAAAACCAAAGCACAATTTGGAGTCTTCATCGAGTGGATCAAAATGGCGAAATCCGTGCGTGATGACATTACCAACGTTGTATCTCTAGTACTCAATGCCATCTTTCAGAATGGTCTCGGCTCTAGCTCGGAGGACGCTACCGAGATCTTCGACAAGCCGAGAAGTGCTCCCGACAAGTACTTCAAAAACATTGCCGAGACAGCCACCATGGGAGCAAGCCAAGCCCTTGCAATGACAAAGTCACTATATCCTCAAGTGGGTATAGCTGCAGTTGGGGATGGCTTTGCAGACGACACTTCCAAAGAGCTGGCGCTACAATTGATCAATGAAGCCAAAGAACCTGCCCGAAAGATAGCCAAAGACGTAATAGATAGCTTCCAGAGCTAAGCCTTATTTTAATATAACTGATGAATATAAATGTCTAACTGTCATTTGTATATGAAGTAAGAAAACTTTTGTCCGCTATGCTAGGCCTAAAACTTAATTAAGTCTTCAGAAAAATTTGCAATACTTGTCAACATCTCATAGCCAAAACAAATCAATGATAAACCAAACTAAGAACTCAAACAAGCTTTGAAGATGAAATAATTCTCCATTGTTATTACGGATAGCCCCCGACTGGCTACTTAAGAAGGCAAATTACTTGACGTAGGCAGTCGAGAGAAAGAAAATACATTATATAAGACTAATAATAGAAACAATGTAAATGCTCAATGTTCCAAGAATTATCAAAAGGCGAACCATCTTCTTGCTTCAAACGATAAGTGTCACGCTCAGAAATTCACACCAGAATTTCCGCAGCTAATTTGTGCATTACATCCTCGTCCAGGCATCAGCCGAGGTACACAAATCGACATTATTGATAATACAGAAACCTCGTCTTAGAAACAATATAAAAGAGTTACACAAATGCAGCGGAAAGGAAAGCAAAACTGAGTTAAGCTAAACTTGACTCGAGCGAAGTGAAACACCAACACCACAGCTAACCCTTGACGACGAACAAGCCTACACCTCTTCGGAGACCTCGACCTCAACCTCTGGCACTGAAGGGGGAAAAGAAGCAAGACTGAGTACAACCACCGTACTCAACAAGTCACACCGGAAGAGGAGATATGATGCAGGATAAATATCAAGGAAAAGGATAATAGGCTCAATTTGCATAAACAGCATTGCAGAAATAATAGTAATAGTTGAAAATAGTAAAACAATAGTAGTAATTAAGCAATATTAAATAAACACTGTCCAACGTTAAAACCACGTTGCAACAGGCCCATCCATCCATCTGTACTAATCAAGTTCCAACAGTTCATTCCTGTGAATAAGTGAGACTAATCAAGGTGAATCGGTCGATCGCCCGTAACCGTGGGCATGGCTATTTGAATAGTTTTACTCGATCGAGGTGTACAAGCGTACCCACAAGACACAATCCCACGACACATCACCGTGCGTCGGTGCACCACCACGGTACCTCGGAAAGGAACCGTGACGGGACCCTTCACATAACCCCTCCAACCAATCGTACCACACCAAGGTTTCGCCCCCACTCCCATCGGGGTAATGGGCAGCCCCTCGTGCCGCGTGAATCCGGAAGCCGATCAACCCTTAAACCGGGCCGACTCAACTCCATCACGCCCACCCTCACGGGGATACGTCGGCTAGAGACGGCTACGCCACGAGACCCGCCATTACCCATGCGGCTTGTGGTATGCACGGTAATTCTTCCGGGGTTTCCGTGAACCGGTCCTTAATTGTCATGAGCACGCTAACCAAAGACCAACCATGTGCTCACGACCCACCATTGTCATAATTCAATGTTATTAGAGTAGAGTCACAAACTTGACATCATCCGAGAATTAGCCTCTAATATAATAATTAATTAATGTGGTCCTCTTGAGTGAGCTAGTTGAGCTAAGCATAACTAAGCAAGTCTTAAACTAATATCTAGTCATATTTAACCCAAGTTATCCGGGTATGAGGTAAACAATCCTATGGTTGAGTACAGTAGGTATGATCATCCAATGAAATGACATTCTAAAACATATGCAGTATTTGAGAGAAAAGGGATATTTAAATAAGATAGGTACAATATGTTCAATGAAAAGTATGACTTGCCTTGCTCGGAGGCGAGGGACCTCGGCGACTACTTCGAGGAGAACGGACTCGCGAGGAAAACTCGGAATCTACACGACAAACAAAGCACTCAACAAAACACCCTAAAAGGTCTACTGAACAGCACTGAAAAGTATTTTTAATGGATTCTTGACATTTTTCTGGATTTAATGAAATTTAAATGGACTAAAAGAGAGCTCGGATTAAAAAGATATGAATTTTAGAAGTTTAATTCGATTTTTAAACTAAACGAAAAAAGACTAAATTATTTATTGTGCAATTAAGTCCTTGGTGACGTCATCAACGCGGATCGGGAAAAGGGCGCGTCGGCATGACGTCATTGGTGCGTCGGCCCTAGGTGCGACATCGCACGCTAACGCAAGCGGCGGCGGGCGAACGGGTGGCGGCGTGGCGCGCGGCGATGGGCGGGGCGGCGGCGAATGGCACGGCGACACGTGGCGCACACGCGAGCCAGGGCGCGGAGGCGAGGGTGCGGGGCGCGTGGCGCACGCGGGTTGGCCGAGACGATGGCTGGCCGTATCGTCGCCACGTGGTGAGATCGAATGGCTGGGCGGCGCGGATCGGAGCCTGCGTGGGGCCCACACGACACGAGGCGCGCGGAACGGCGCGGAAGCGGCGGGGACGGCTGGGCCGGCCGGGCGCGAGGGAGGCGGCCCGACAGTGGGGCCCACTGTCGGTGGCTGCGGAGCAAGGAGGGTGGCGGACTTGCGCGGGCACGGCGGCTCGTGGGCCTCGGCCCACGGCCGAAGGAGGAGAGGCGCGCGGGGAGGCGGCTTGGGCCGGCGGCCAGGGAAAAGAGCGGAAAAAGAGAAAAAGGAAAAAGGGATTTAGGGACTTAATTTAATTACATGATTTTTATTTAATTGGTTAAAAATACTTAGAGTGCTCTAAAAATTCCGTAAAAATCGTTAGTGCATTTTGACATGTAGAATTTAAGAAAAATCCTACCATGTCGTTTCCATCTATTAATTGCATTTTAAAATTACTTGTTGGCTCAGTTAATTCCGAAACTCCGATTATTTTAGGGTAAATTATTTAAATGATTTAGGGGCAAAACTCGGGTGCGACAAACCTACCCTTAAACGGTATCTCGACCCAGATTCGGAGGTCAGCGAAAAGGTGCGGGTGCATGGCTTTTAGCTCATCTTCTCTTTTCCAAGTAGCTTCTTCCTCTGAGTGATGAGTCCACTGAACTTTGCAAAATATGATAACCTTGTTCCGAGTCCTCCTCTCGCTGATCTCGAGAATACGAGCCTGGTCTCTCCACGTAGGTCAAGTCCTCTTGAATTTCAATCTAGTCTGGACTCGCTTTGCTCTTCCGGTACCCTTAAACACTTCTTTAACTGGGACACATGAAACACGTCGTGAATACCAGCCATGTTGGATGGAAGCTCAAGGCGATAGGCTACTTCTCCTCGACGTTCCCTAATTCGTATGGTCCCACAAAACGTGGTGCCGGCTTGCCTTTGGTTTGGAAACGGTGTACTCCCGGAGCGGTGTAACACAAAGATACACAAAATCCCTGCTTCAAAAGCGAGATCTCTTCGACGATTGTCTACATAGCTCTTCTACGGACTGTGTAATCCTCAACCTTTCCCGAATCGTTCGGACCTTTTCGCTTCGCTTATCACTTCTGCCAAACAGCGCGTTCACCGGTCGATCCCGGAAAAGGGTGTGCGGCACTTCCGTCCATACAACGCCTCATACGGTGCCATTTGAATGCTTGCTTGATAAGCGTTGTTATAGGAGAATTCTGCATAGGGCAAGCTCTTGTCCCACGCCGTACCAAATTCAAGTGCACATGCTCTCAACATGTCTTCTAGAATTTGATTCACTCTCTCGGTTTGACCATCTGTTTGCGGATGATAGGCCGTACTAAAATTCAAATGGGTACCAAGCTCTTCTTGCAACTTCTTCCGAACTTGGAAGTAAACCGACTTCCTCGGTCGGACACGATCTTTTAGGCACACCATGTAAACACATGATTCTCGCGAGATAAAGCTCGCTAGCTTCTTTCCCAGTAGGTAGTGTGTCACTTGTATGAAGTGGGCCACCTTGGTGAGTCGGTCCACAACGACCCAAATTGAATCATACCACGACGATGTGCGGGGTAAACCCGTGATAAAATCCATTCCGATTTCTTCCCATTTCCACTCGGAATTTGGAAGGGTTGCAACATCCGGCGGGCCGTTGATGTTCGCCTTAACTGTTGGCAAACATCACAAAGTGCGACAAACTCAGCTATTTCTCTCCTCATCTTGACCCACCAAAACTTCTCTTTACGATCTTGATACATCTTTGTACTTGCTGGATGAATTGAATATTGAGTTTGGTGAGCTTCCGTAAGGATCAACTTTTCAAATCCTTATCTTCGGCACACACAATCTCTTTCCCATCCAGTTGTGCCATGCTCGTCTTACGTAAAGTCACGAGCTTTTCCGACCCTCATGTTCTTCTTGAGTTCAGCCATCTCGGGATCGATGCCTAAGCGGCCGAATTTGATCAATGAGAGTGGGTTGGGCTTCCGGAGCAGCCACAAAACCAAAATCCACCACCTATAGATTTAGGTGCTCGAATTCTTCTTTGAATCGGTTGCACATCCTTTCGACGTAGGTGTTGTTGCGATAACTCTTCCGCTCGAGCATCGCATACCACATTAGCTTTGCCAGGATGGTAATGTATCCCCAAATCATAATCTTTGATTAGTTCCAACCATCTTCGCGACGAAGGTTCATGTCCATTGGGTGAAGATATACTTGAGACTTTTATGATTTGTATACACTTCACAACGATTGCCAATTAGGTAGTGTCGCGGATCTTCGGGGCATGAACCACTGCGGCTAATTCTAGATCATGAGTTGGATAGTTGTTCTCATGCGGACACAATTGACGAGAAGCATATGCGACCACTTTACTTTCTTGCATCAACACACATCCCAACCCTTGGCGAGATGTATCACAATAAACTTGGAAATCCTTTCTTTGGATCAGCGGTATCAATCTTGGATCGACACCAACTTCCTCTTAAGCTCTTCAAAACTCTTGTTACATTCTGCGACCACTTAAATTTCTCATCTTTCTTCAACAATTGAGTCATCGGCTTGGCAATTTTGTAGAAATTCTCAATGAAGCGGCGGTAATAACCAGCAAGTCCAAGGAAACTTCGAATCTGCGTGACTGTTTTTGGCGGAGTCCACTTGGTAACGATTCCACATTTGACGGATCCATGGCTACTCCTTGAGCATTCACAATGTGGCCGAGGAACCGCACTTCCTTTAACCGAGAAAGCACACTTGCTAAACTTGGCGTAGAGTTGATGATCCCTCAACTTCTCGAGCACTACCCGAAGATGTTGCTCATGTTCTTCCTCGAGTCTTAGAGTAGACCAAAATGTCGTCAATGAACATCACGACAAATTTCTCCAAGAACTCCATACACACCTTGTTCATCAGGTTCATAAAGAAGGCCGGTGCATTGGTCAATCCAAAAGACATGACCATACATTCATACAGACCGTACCGGGTGATGAAAGCGGTCTTGGGAATGTCCTCTTCCCGAATTCTCAACGATGATAGCCGATCGCAGTCTATCTTGGAAAACACCTTTGCCCCTTGAGTTGATCAAACAAATCATCAATCCATGGTAGAGGATACTTGTTCTTGATAGTGACCTCATTGAGTGCGCGATAATCGACACACATTCTCTTGGTCTTGTCTTTCTTCTCCACGAATATCACCGGAGCACCCCAAGGCGACGTTCTCGAGCAGATATACCCTTTCGCAACTGTTCATCCACTTGCTTCTTTACTTGGCCAACTCGTTGGCTCCCATTCTATACGACCTCTTGTGGATTGGGGCGGTCCCGGTACTAAATCAATCCAGAATTCAATTTCTCTTTACGGTGGCATCGAGTTAAGTCTTGGGGAAAAACTTGGGGTATTCTCGACGATGGGGATATCTTGTAATTTCATAGGGGTCTTTGCTTGCTACTTCGACGATCCACCAACGAAACATGATTCAAACTTGCCACGTCTCGGCTTGCATGGGAGAACGAAAAACAATTTCTTCTCCTTTCACATTGATTAAAGTAATTGTGAGACTAGCACAGTCAATTACTCCCTTATCTCTGGACAACCAATCCATCCCAAGAATGACATCTAGGCCTTTGGGTGAAGAAGGATAAGGTTGGCTAGAAATTTAGATCCTTGGATTTCTATTGCCACCGAGGGACAATGCGAGCCGTGTCCAAATGGTTTCCGGGGTTCAAACCCGCATAGGTACCTTAAGTTTCACTACGATAACCCATGTGCCCCAACAAACTGCTTTGAAATAAATGAATGTGTAGCACCGAATCAAATAATACGTAGCGGGAGTGAGATTTACATGAAACGTACCCAGTATAACTTCAGGAGCGGCATGTGCTTCCTCTGCGGACGCATGATTGACACGGGCTGGATGAACCTTGGCCCAACGCGTCTTGGCTTTGGACACTTGTCCGCAAAATGCCCGGGTCACCACGGTTGAAGCGAGACTCCGGCTTCCTCCGGAGTCCTTCCTTGGAGGTGGTGGCTGTGACTGTTGCTGGGGTGGCGCCGTTGGAGGACGCGGGGCTGGAGCGCGCTGTTGTTGTCCACTGCCACTACCCGGCTTGAAAATTCCTGGATGATAAGGCCGATGCTGACGAACAATCATGGTGGTAGGTCCGCCCGACTTCCAGACATGAAACGCGGCCTCTGGATTTCCCTTTTTAGGAGGTCGGAACTGGAGCGCCTTTCTCTTCTTGATCATCTTGTTGCACCGATCTTCATGCTTGAATGGCCTTGTCAACCAACTTCTCAAAGTTAGCATAATCTCCTGAGATTAGCTTGTCCGTGAGTTCATCATCCAAATCAGCCAAGAACTTGTCTTGCCTTTCTGCATCAGTGCGCACATCTTCTGGGGCGTAACGTGCAAGACGGTTGAACTCGTGCGGATACTCGATGCGACTGTTACCCCGCTCAATAGAATGAAACTCACGCTTCTTACGTGCAACTATCCTGCGAGGGATATGTGCGGTCCTAAAACCGTGACATAACTCTTCCCATGTAACCGCTGCTCCAGTGGGCGAGTGACCAAGTAGTTGTCTCACCAAGCCGAAGCAGGGCCTTGCAACTGATGAGTAGCAAACGAGACTTTCTCCTGGTCCGTGCACTGCAGAAGATCTAACTTCTTCTCTATGGCATGAAGCCGAGTCATTGGCCTCCATAGGATTAGTGGTGCTTGGAGAAGGTCGGCGGTCGGACACGAAGAAACTCGGCAACTTAGGCGGGGTGGTGGAGCGGCAAGGCGATTATTCTCATTCTTATTGCTTCTTGTATTTGTTGCAACATCTGGCTGTTGCATCTGCTGTTGCATCTGCGATGTTGTTGTTGCATCTCGTGCATCATCGCAGCCATCATATGTGTACGTGAAGCAAGTACTTGAGCAATGGTGGGATTCTCGGGTGGCGGCGAGAGGAGCATTGCCGTTCACGTCATGAGCCTCGTTGTTGTGGGCACTGATCGCCCATTGTTGTTGTTCGCTCCACTGGTCCTAGTGTTCACCATTTGGAGGAGACGCACCAACCAAAGAGAGAAAAGAAGAAAAACAGACGGACTTAGAAACTAAACTTTATTATTGGAATTCAAATGCATTGTTCGATCTTGATTAAAACAAGGAAAAACACGAAACATCCTTAATTGGTCACCATATCACACTTGATATCGACCCGCCACTATCCCACGCACGCGACCTAACACACGAACTACCAAGAAGACAAACTAAGCAAAACGATAAAACTAAGAAGGGCGACTAAAACGATTCGCGAGGCGAGGAGCCAAAGCGCTTCCTTCGGAAGATCCCCATTCTTCGAACGGCTCTGGAGTCCTCGGCTTCATCTCGGACTTTGACTCTTCGAATCGGTTGCCGTAGCCCAACCAATTCCGCCTCTTCCCTCCGAGGAACTCCGAGTCTCTTACGAATCCATGTCTTCGGTTGAATCCTCCGAGCTTGAGTCACTGGAGATGGAGATCCAACCGTTCCGCCACCTCTCGCCTTGGTACGCCGAAGCTGGAGCAAAGGCGAGAGCGAACTCCGCGGCAGGAAGAAGCGGGACGAGCGCCGGAACCCGAGCGGTGGAGCGGGAGGAGCTGGAGGAGACGGTGGAGGAATCAGAGGTGCCAGTGGATACGGACGGTGCGGTGGTGGTCTTCCGGGCGTAGTACGAATCCCGACACCACACAGGTGCTGGGAATCCCTTCAACTCAACAACTTCCTTCTTAAGACGAACCACTTCGTCTGCGATGCACAATCCTCGGCATCTTCTTGTCGTTCGCTCCTTGGTTGCCTTGTGCGGTGTCGAGTGCATCTTGTCCAGACCCACGATCATCGTGCACATATGGCCGAAAGTAGAGTCGTTCTCATCGGTGTAGACTTGAATGCACCGACATCGGAGGAAGCTGCCACGACGGGGATGGTAGCGGTAGCGGAGGTGCAAAGGTCGGCATCATGCGGCTCCCTCATCGGCAAACATCGGTAAGCGGCTTCTTGACAAGCGTGATCCGACGTGCCTCCCGAAGCGTGTGACCTCCATGTTGGGAAGACACGTTCCGACAAACCCGTGAACCTCCAAACGGACACGGTAGGGCAACTCGCCGAGAGGCGCAACCGTTGTGTACTCCGGTGCTTGGGATACCCGACCGCAAGGGCCATGCGTGCCGGCTCCGCAACAAAGACACCATCCCTTTTCCACGGTGCGTCGGCCGGGAACCGCCATCTATAGAAACAAAGGAGTGGGAATCAAAGCATGCTCAAAAACCCACGACCAGCAACCCGATTTCCACAATTTCTAACACCCTAGACCGACTTTACTTTTCAAAACACCCCTTTTTTTAACACATGCAAATGAAAAGATTAGAGGGCTCTTAAGGTTTCCGGTTGGCTCGTCCTACGTCAAAGGATGGCTCGATACCAACTTGTCACGCCCAAAATTTCCGACTAATTTGTGCATTACATCCTCGTCTAGGTATCGTGAGGTACACAAATCGACATTATTGATAATACGAAACCTCGTCTTAGAAACAATATAAAAGAGTTACACAAATGCAGCGGAAAGGGAAGCAAAACGGACTTAAGCTAAACTTGACTCGAGCGAAGCGAAACACCAACGCCACGGCTAACCCGTGACGACGAACAAGCCTACACCTCTTCGGAGACCTCGACCTCAACCTCCGCACTGAAGGGGAAAAGAAGCAAGACGAGTACAACCACCGTACTCAACAAGTCACACCGGAAGAGGAGATATGATGCGGGATAAATATCAAGGAAAAGGATAATAGGCTCAATTTGCATAAACAACATTGCGAAATAATAGTAATAGTTGAAAACAGAAAAAGAGTAGTAATTAAGCAATATTAAATAAACACTATCCAACATTAAAACCACGTTGCAACAGGCCCATCCATCCATCTGTACTAATCAAGTTCCAACGGTTCATTCCGTGAATAAGTGAGACTAATCAAGGTGAATCGGTCGATCGCCCGTAACCATGGGCATGACTATTCGAATAGTTTTACTCGATTAGAGGTGTACAACTATATCCACAAGACACAATCCCACGACACGTCACCGTGCGCCGGTGCACCACCACGGTACCCGGAAAGGAACGTGTGACAGGACCCTTCACATAACCCCTCCAACCAATCGTACCACACCAAGGTTTCGCCCCACTCCCATCGGGGTAATGGGCAGCCCCCTCTCGTGCCGCGGTGAATCCGGAAGTCGATCAACCCTTAAAACCGGGGCCGACTCAACTCCATCACGCCACCCTCATAGGGATACGTCGGCTAGAGACGGCTACGCTACGGACCAAGTCATTACCCATGCGGCTTGTGGTATGCACGGTAATTCTTCCGGGGTTTCCCGAGAAACGGTCCTTAATTGTCATGAGCACGCTAACCAAAGACCAACCATGTGCTCACAACCCACCATTGTCATAATTCAATGTTATTAGAGTAGAGTCACAAACTTGACATCATCCGAGAATTAGCCTCTAATATAATAATTAATTAATGTTGTCCCCTTGAGTGAGCTAGTTGAGCTAAGCATAACTAAGCAAGTCTTAAACTAACATCTAGTATATTGAACCCAAGTTATCGAGGTATGAGGTAAACAATCCTATGGTTGAGTACGTAGGTATGATCATCCCATGAAATGACATTCTAAAATATATGCGGTATTTGAGAGAAAAGGGATATTTAAATAAGATAGGTACAATATGTTCAATGAAAAGTATAACTTGCCTTGCTCGGGAGACGAGGGACCTCGGCGACTACTTCGAGGAGAACGGATTCGCGGAAAACTCGGAATCTACACGACAAACAAAGCACTCAACAAAACACCCTAAAAGGTCTACTGAACAGCACTGAAAAGTATTTTTAATGGATTCTTGACATTTTTCTGGATTTAATGAAATTTGAATGGACTAAAACAGAGCTTGGATTAAAAGATATGAATTTTAGAAGTTTAATTATGATTTTTAAACTAAACGAAAAGACTAAATTATTTATTGTGCAATTAAGTCCCCGGTGACGTCATCAACGCGGCTCGGGAAAAGGGCGACGTCGTCGATGACGTCATCGGGCGCGTCGGCCCTAGGGTGGCGTCGGCACTTGTGCCATAGCGGCGGCGGGGCGAAAGGGTGGCGGCGTGGGGCGCGGCGATTGGGCGGGGCGGCGAATGGCGCGGCGACACGTGGCGCACGCACGGCCGAGGAGGTGCGGAGCGAGGGTGCGGGGCGTGTGGCGCACGCGGGTTGGCGGGACGGCGGCTAAGCCGTATCCGCCACGTGGTGAGATCGAACAGGTGGGCGGCGCGGGCGGAGCCGGCGTAGGGTCGGCTGGGCCGGCCGGGCGCGAGGAGGCGGCCTCGACGGGTGGGGCCCACGTCGGTGGCGCGGAGGAAGGAGAGGCGCGCGGTTTGCGCGGGCACGGCGGCTCGTGGGCCTCGGCCCACGGCCAGAAGGGAGAGCGCGCGCGGGGAGGCGGCAGGCGGGGCTTGGGCCAACGGCCGAGGGAAAGAGCGGGAAAAGGATGGCCCAAAGGAAAAAAAGAGGGGAAAAAGAGAAAAAAGAAACAGGGATTTAGGGACTTAATTTAATTGCAGGATTTTTATTTAATTCGTTAAAAATACTTAGAGTGCTCTAAAAATTCTCGTAAAAATCTCACATTCTTGCATTTTGACATGTAGAATTTAAGAAAAATCCTACCATGCCGTTTCCATTTATTAATTGTATTTTAAAATTACTTGTTGGCTCAGTTAATTCCGAAACTCGATTATTTCAAGGTAAATTATTTAAATGATTTAGGGGCAAAACTCGGGATGCGACAATAAGCCCTTGGATGAGTCACTTCGAGATAATATATGGCCCTTCCCAAAGAGGAGACAACTTGTGTCTATCCTTAGTCGTCTGAATTTCCCTTAGAACCGTTATGGTTGTGAAAGTGTCTAAGTCCTTGCAAATACTTTGCTGAGAATAGTAGCAATATCACGAGCCTCTTGCAGTTGGGTTAACTCTTCAACACGATCTTGATCACTTTGCTCCTCATCAAAATTGCACAACCTGAGAGACTCAAACTCCATCTCACTTGGTAACATGGCCTCTGCTCCATAAACTAAGAAAAAAGAAGATTGGCTAGTAGACCGACTGGGTGTAGTTCTCAAAAACCAAAGAACCGATGGAAACTCTTACACCCACCGACCTGCATAAGGACGTAGTAGATCGAAGACTTGATCTTTAACCCCTTGAAGAATCATCTCGTTGGCGCTACATAAGGATGTAGTAGATCGAAGACTCGAGCTTAAGAATCATCCCATTGGCGCGCTCAGCTTGTCCATTGCTCTTTGGGTGTGCAACCAAAGCATAGCATATCTTAATGCTTAAATATTCACAAAAATCCTTGAAAACACCCCCCGTGAATTGAGTACCATTATCAGTGATAATTCTGTTTGGCACACCAAATAAACGCACAATATTAAGGAAGAAATCCCGAGCCTTATCAGCTATAATTGTTGAAACTAGTTTGGCCTCAATCCACTTGGAAAATTTATCAATAGCCACAAACAGTTGTGTGAACCCTCCTGGAGCCCTCCTGAAAGGACTCGCCATATCAAGGCATACAACAAAGGGCCATGAAAGGGAAATTGTTTGCAACTCTTCAGCAGGAACATTAATTTGCCTGGCAAAAAATTGACAACCTTCGCAAGTCCGAACGATCTTCTTTGTGTTAGTAACTGTTGTAAGCCATAAGAATCCCTATCGATATGCTTTGCCAACCAAAGTGTGAGTCGCTGCATGACTGCCTCATATCCCCAGATGGATGTCAAACAATAACTGTTGTCCTTCTTCAGATAATAAGCACCGGAGCAATATACCAGACAGGCTTTGCTTGTATAGCTCTCCTTCTAAAAATACATAGCATTGACTTCTACGATGGATACGCTCAGCTTCATTCCGGTCTTGAGGCAATTCTTGTGTAGTCAAAAAATTAATAAAAGGCATCCTCCAGTCGGTATCCAACATGGAAACTTTAGAGGCACCATCTTCGAAAATCTCCTTCCTTTAAACAGTCGACTCAAGAAGGTGTTCAACAGAAATATCCATAAGAGCAACTTCTCACTTAGATCCAAAATTGGCCAACTTATCCATGGCTTCATTGTGATGTCTTAGTATATGAGATAACTCCAATCCATCAAATCGATATTCCAACTTGTGCAACTTCCTGACGGTAAGCAGCCATGTTATCATTGAGACAAGACCAATCTTTAATGACTTGATTGACGACTAACTGAGAGACATTGCGGACTATCATTCGACGTATCCCTAGGGACATAGCCAGACGCAAACCATGAAGAAGTGCTTCATATTTGGCCACGTTGTGTGACACCGGAAGTGAATTTGAAGAACATATCTCAACCGCTCTCCAGTCGACGAGATGATGACAACCCCTACTCCAACTCCTGAAACTCTAAGAGATCCATCAAAATACATAGTCCAATATTCCAGCTTTGTTGTAGGCGCTTCCAACAGAGCTTCTGTCTACTCGGCAACAAAATTTGCCAAGACCTAAGACTTGATTGATTTACGAGCCTTGAAATATATATCAGAAGCCATCAACTCCATTACCCATTTTGTGATTCGTCCTATAGCCTCGCGGTTGTGGAGAACATCGCCGAGTGGAAAAGCGGTAACCACAGTAACTGAGTGACTTTGAAAGTAATGTGTCAATTTCCTAACCATGATCAATACTCCATACAACAACTTCTGGACTTGAGGGTATCATGATTTTGAATTTGTCAATACCTCATTGACAAAATAGATTGGCCTCTAGACTTTCTGCACATGCCTGACCTCATTGCTTTGGACTACCAAGACCGTGCTAACCACCTAGGGAGTCACTGATACGTACAACAACAATGACTCTTGTAGCATAGGTGAAGTCAACACAAGAGGCATTGTCAAAAAAATCTTGAAGTCTTTGAAGGCTTGTTAGGCTTCGGGTGTCCATTGGAAATCGTCGGTCTTCTTTAGCAACTTGAAGAAAGGCATGCCTCGCTGTCCAAGCCTGGAGACGAAACAACTGAGTGCTACCATGCACCTGGTGAGTTCTTGGACATCCTTCTGGGTACTCGATGGTTTCATATTGCGTATGGCATTAATCTTCTCCGGGTTGGCTTCAATGTCGCGATGCGACACCATGAAGCCAAGCAGCTTCGATGACGGTATTCCGAAGGTGCACTTCTTTGGGTTCAACTTCATCCTGAAGATTTTTTCCAGGTTAGCAATAAGGTTGTCCTTGTGCTTGGTCTTGATGACAACATAATTGACATAAGCCTCCACATTACGCCCGAGCTGTGACTGCAAACATCTTTGAATCATACATCGTGATGTAGCAGTTTATGCCGAATGGTGTGATAAACGTGGTCTTCAAGAAGTCGAACTCCTTTAAGCTAATCTAGTGGTATCCCGAATAGCAATCGAGAAAACTAAGGTTCACAGCCAGCTGTCGAATCGACTACTTGCTCAATGCGATGTAACTCAAAGGGGTCTTTGGGACAAGCTTTGTTGAGATCCATGTAGTCTACACACATGCGACATTGCCCCATCTTTTTCGAAACTAGAACATGATTAGCCAGCCAATCCAGGTGGTAAACTTCTTTGATGAATTCAGATGCCAGAAGTTTTGTCAACTCTTGATGGCTTCATGGTGATCGTGGGCGAACCGACGAAGTCGTTGTTTGATAGGCTTAGAGCCAGTCTTCACATTTAAGGATTGTTGGATTACCTCTCTAGGAATATCAGACATGTCATCAAGGTTTCCAGGTAAATATATCTTTATTAGCTTGAAGAAAGATAACGAGCACACTTTTCTATTTATAATCTAACTCACTGCCACTTATGGCAGTCTTGGAGGGATCACTCGGATCCAACGAGATCTTCTTTGTCTTGGCATCACCTTCTCCAAACTTCAATATCTTCTTGGCAGGGATCTCTCCTTCCTGTAATGTTGATGCAACCAGTCGGATCTCCTGACGACCGAGTGCTTTTTGTGAGACTAGACCAATTCGCAGCTCTCCTTGTCATAGGTGAAGGCTTGCTTGACGTCATTGCGTAGTGAGATGACTCTTTGTGGTCACGGTATATTCATCATTAGGTAGGTATAATGTGGAGCAACCATGAATTTTGCAAGAGTAGGCCTTCCCAATATGACATGGTAGGCTACCTCAAAGTCAGCAATTTCAAAGCACATGTTCTATATCCGAAATTACCCGGTGCCAAAGGTATTGGAAGTAGGGCTGGGCACATGTGAACCAAAAACCAAACAAATAACCGAACCGAACCAAAGTTTGGGTTTTTCGGTTTCCGGTTTCGGGTTCGGTTCATGGGGTTGCAAAAACCAACTAGTTTGGTTCGGGTTCGGGTTTAGATGGATGTAAACCGAAATACCGAAATAACCAAAATTTTCCGTTGGTCGGCCATATGCCCATATCCCTGTCCCTCGGCGGTCAAACCCTAGTACCAACCCGATCTGATCCAAATCACAAGAGAGCGCGAGAACGAGAGAAGTGAGCGAGTCTCTGGGCACCACGGCCACCGCCTCCCTCTGGCCCCCGACCTCGACACGCCACCTCCGTATCTCCGCTGCCTTCCTCTGTCCCCTGACCTCGACGCGTCGTCGCCTTCCTCTATCCCCGAACTCGACGCGCGCCGCCTCCTTCATTCCCCGGAGATGTGTCGCCCGCCTCCCGCCCCCGACCTCGACGCGTCGGCCACCTTCCCCATTCCTCACGCGCCGGCCGCCTCCTCTGTTCCTCCATTCCTCGACGCGCCGCGCCGCCGCTACCCCTGTCCTCCCGACCTCGATGCGCCGCCGCCGCCTGTTGCCTATACGACGGCGGCAACAACCGAGGAGTCCTCCAATGTAAGCTGCCTCTGATGTTGCCTAGGGCCCTAATGTTGCTTGCTGCTGCCTCAATTACTGATTGTAAAAAAATTGTAGATGGGGACACTGAAGAGACAGTGGAGAGGGAAGTCGCTGCATGGTTAGAGGAGCACAAGGATGAAGAGGAGCAGGAGCAGGTAGCCACAGAGCATGAACAGGCAGCCACGGAGGAAGAGGGCTATTGTCCCAAGGTCTAATGTATGGGACAGCTTCAGCAAGATAAAAATTTCCAATGGAGAGGAGAGAGCTAAGTGCAAAGACTGTCAAAAGTTGTTTCATTGTGACACTAGAACAAATGGTACATCATCTTTGAAAAATCACTTGAAAATTTACAAAAAGAATCCTAACAAGCCAGTAATTGATAGCCAAGACACTAATGCTACCAAGGCCTAAAATTGTCTCTACTCTCTATGGTAAGTCATTGTCTTTACGATCTAACATTTCTTAGTTGAAAGAAGCAGTAGTGACCTACATTTGTGGACTGAGGATGTAATCCTTTAGAGATATGAGAAAATATAAGATGTCCTGAATTTTTGTATTTCTATCATGGCATGATAGCAACTAGCAAGCAACTACACACCTGAAATTTTTGTATTTCTATCATGGCATGAAATTTTTGTATTTCTATTATGTTTTTTCCTTGATTGGATGCTTAAGTGGTGATAGTATAATACTTTAAAAATGTAGTATAATACTAGCAAGCAGCTACACACCTGAAATTTTTTCTATTCTGTTTTTTGTATTTCTATCATGGCATGAAATTTTTACTTATATTTTGTTGAACTGCAGTAAGGAAGGACTTCTATCTTTGGCGTAGTAGCAACTAGTAAGCAGCTAAAAAACCAGTGCATATACATTTGATGTTCACCCGGCCCTTCCTTGATTTGCTTATGATAAAGCAAGTCTATGCTTATTTGCACTTGCACCTAGGAGATGGAACATGGAATTTTTGAGTTCTGTCAGTTCCTGAAACTTGACGATTTTGAGTTCCTGAATTTTGAGTGTTGTCAGTTCCTGGATTTTGAGTTCTGTCAGTTCCTGAAATTTTGAGTTCTCATTTCATCATCTTGTTATTTAACTTTCATGCCAAGCTGGTTTACAAGGCATATATATGTTTGGCAGCACCAAGCAGCAGTAGCAAGCAGCACAGCAGCAGCAAGCAGCACAGCAGCAACAAACAACACGCAGCAGGAAGCAGGAAGCAGCACACATGGCAGCCAGCACTCAGCAGCAAAAAACCGAACAATTTTTGTGAATGTTTATGGCTATGTGATGTGTGGTGAATATTCGTTTGTATGGAAAATTGCAGCATCAGGACTATGTACTATGTTTTTACTTTGTTTGTTTCCATGTACTATGATAAAATGTTGTTCTGGAAGTGTTTTGTACTGTGCTGTGCGGAGATCGGTTTTTTCGGTTAAAACCGAAAACCGAATCGAAAAAACCGAAGCCGAATTTCGCGATTTCTAGTATCTACGAGAACCGATCGGTTATATACTTATGCAAAACCAAAGTTTGCATAGAAAAAACCAAACCAAACCTGCGGTTTTAACCGAATGCCCATCCCAAACTGGAAGAGTGATTTGTCCAAAGGTGACGAAGCAGAGCTCAGCCTTAACTCGAATCTTGGTATCGTCTAACGTCTTGGTGAAGAGGATGTTGAGCGCACTGCCGCCATCAATCAGGATGTGCTTCAACTTGATGTTACGAACCACTGGGTCTAGCACCAGGGGTACCATCCGAGTGAGCCACTCAGTTCGAATGATACGAGTGGTCAAACATGATTGCCAATTCAGACCATCGCATGTATTGGGTACTTCTGGTTGGATGGCATTTATTTCCCGAGTAGTCAACTTTTGCTTCCTCTTGGACTCGTTAGCGAGGGGACCTTTGAAGATGTGGTTCAACTCGGCCCTAGGGTCTTGAAAGGCTCCCGTGCCGGGTTCGTTGTTGTTGTCCTTGTTCTGTCCTGAAGTTCCCTCACCAACCATAAGCTTTAACTGTGTCGCATACTCCTTCGCAAATCTCTTGTAGATGAGACAATCCTTGAACGCGTGCTTGGGAGTAGGATGATTCGGGCAGGGCACGTTCATGATCTTTCATAATTGCTGATGCGGTGATGTTGAGATTGGTAATTTGAAGTCATGGCCACCAGGTCTTCAGTTTTTGCTTCTAGTCTTTCTGGCGATTGTTGCTGTTGTTTTTCTTGTGGCTAGCTACTTCCCGACTGCTTTTCTTTGCGTGAGGCATTGACTGCCTCGGCTGACTTGGCATAAGAATTTGTTGTCTCCAATAGCTTCATGACGGTCTGTGGAGGCTTGCGAGAGAATTTGCCAATTAGTAGCTCGTCTCGAATTCCCTTTTGGAAAGCAGCGATGATAATGTCGTCGGTGACCTCTAGGATCTTGTTGCGGGCCTCAGAGAAATGCCAGATGTAATCCTTGAGAGATTTGTTGTTGCGTTGTATGACATGATGTAGGTCGAAGTGTGTTCTGGGTCTCTCGTAGGTGCTCTGGAAATTGGCAACGAACCGACTTCGAAGCTCGCTCTAGGAATCAATTGACCTCCTCAGAAGCCTCAAAACCAGCTCCTTGCAGAGTCGGCAAGTGCCACAGGCAAATAATTAGCCA
Organism: Oryza australiensis; assembly: GCA_019925245.2. NCBI lineage: Eukaryota > Viridiplantae > Streptophyta > Magnoliopsida > Poales > Poaceae > Oryza > Oryza australiensis. Next base: position 678,792 of record JAIFGZ020000583.1, on the reverse strand, counting down.
TGGCTTGCTATCTCCTCCTGCTGCGTGGATGGCCAGAGTGCAGACGGTGAGCCACGACTCGGAGTCGGTTTTGCCATCATATTTCTTAATCCCGGTTGGTTTAAAACCAATCGGTCAATCCAATCGACACAGTTCTCAAGTAAAGGTTGAAACTCCATCATCTCCGTCATCGGGTGATCAGTGAGACAAGCAGTTGTCTCAATGTTCATGGTTCTCCTAGTCGCGGTGACGTTGGTTCAGTTTATGTCTGAGGTCTTTGTGTCCCTCATGTCCATGCCTGTCTCCGTGCCGACGGTCATCGTGGTTATGGGCGCCATGATGACGAGGTTCATGGTGGCAATCGTTGTTGCGGTCTCGAGTGCCGACCGACTGCTTGGGTCGTTTGTCTCTGTCATTGTGACAGTGTAGACTTGATGTCGTGTGTCCTCTGCTACGTTCAGGTACACGGTTCGCGAATGTTGACAGATGTCCTTGGTGTCTCGACAAAGGATTCCTCCAATCGGTGACTGGGCCCGGCCCCTTTATCCGGGACATTTAATTTTTTTGCCACTCTTGTAAGATTTTCGGGATCCCCCTCACAGCTACAGTGAGGGAGAGTGGCAAAAATTTTGTCATCCACCTCTATAAGGATGGCAAAAAATTAGATTCCCGCCTTTATCCTGTTGGGCAACAGCTGCGACGATCATGGTCTTGACCTTGTTTAGCATTGGAGTCATATTGTCCGGGGCAGCATCGATGAGAGTATCCAGCAACGTGACAGCTGCAACGGCTTTTTGCTAGGGAGCAGCGAAGACGTTGGTGTCATCAATACGAGTTTGGATGATATTGTTGTGTACAACTCGACTACTTTGAATTAGGTCGCATTGCCACCGCGCATGGTCCTCCTCATCCTTTCATCTTCATTCTTCCTCTAGGTGAGCACGTTCATCCTCTGCTTCCTTCGCAAGATGGGCTTGTTCCTCATCAGTCAGAGCACCGGCCATGAAGACTTCAAAGAAGAGCGTGGTGTAGTCATCGGTAAACTCAAAGCTCTTGATGCTTTCGGTGTCGAAATTGTTGTAGCCATCGGTATAGTCAAAACTGTTGACGATCCCTGTAGCACTACAGGAATCAGGCAGTTGGATCATGATGCCCATCTCCCTGAGCTCTGATCCGAACATGCATGAAACATGCCCAGATCAAACCCAAACCCTAGGAGGGAGAATCGATCTAGATCCGAATGTCACGATGAGAAGCGGAGGAAATTGCATGACGATCCGAGGATAAGTCACTGAAGAGTGTTACGGTTACCATGAAAACTGAAAAGAAGGTTGCCGCACAAAGTAATCATACAGTAACGCGTGATGTTGCAAACCCTATGGAGAGGACCCCGTCTGAAAACAAATATAATAATTACACGCGAAGGCCTGATCTACTCTCCAGGGTTTTCAATTCCGGCGGGTCATGTCGTGCCGTCCCCTAGCGGCACGGCGAATTCGCACGAAATCCACGAAAGCCGCCGGCAAGGAACAGTAAACAAATTTGAATTTGATGAATTTCACTCATACCACGAATTTCGTGGATTTCGCGCAAAACCGTGGCTATTTGTGCGGAATATGGCCAAACCGTCGCGATAAAAGTGTAAATATTGTCCAAAAATTAGAAAAAATACTAAAATTAGTGAATACATAAATATGATATTTACACTAATATATTTGTGTGAAAAAATTTATATTAATATGTTGTACGGCTTAAACCTACGAATTTCATGTTGTCATCCACCCAAATTACATATTTTTTCATAGGCTTGCTCTTAGCTATCAATACAACATTGTTCCAGCGAAGAGATTGGAAATAAACATGATAAAGCACCCGCATATTTTGCCATCAGTTGTTGCAGTCTTCATGACCAAAGAGGTGAGCGGCTGAGCGCGTGCATATTTCGTCCGAGTCCGGCATATAAATAGAGATATGTCAGCATCAATAACAATTTTTGGCACAAATTTGAAGTACTCAATGAATTTGGCTAAGTATGAATCGCACATTACGGTCACACCATATGTTGGCCAGTCCTCCTTGAACTTTTCAAATTGTTTTTCGACGTCTGCCATAGTTGTGTCAAGGTACTTGTCGTCGATATCACGTCTAGTTGGCGATAGGATCCCTTCTCCTGCATTGCATAGATGATTTAATTTTTCATCGCACATATAGTAAGTAAATGTATGTAAAAAATGAAATGTAGGAAACATTTACTCACCCCACTTCGTGTTTATTTAACAAGACTCACGAAGTACGGATTATCCACTTGCCGTGGAGTAATGCGGCGTGTAATAGAACTTTGCCCACGCCGTTCCAATTGCGTCCTTAGCTAACTTTCCCTTCTTTGACCACCAACTTGTGTCAATCCTAGACTCGCACCGTTGATCTTGAAGCGCGATGTTATAATCTCCCACACGTTGCGAAGGTACTTCTCTAGTTGAAGCCGATCACCTCATAAAATCGTTATGGGGTTACTTCCACCCCTAGATGATTGATTGCCTTGTTGATCGAGAAGGTGCGGCTCGGCCACTTCCACTTCCACTTCCACCTCCATGTTCATACACACCACCTCTTTCTTCCACACCCCTTCGAATTCCGCCTCGTGGCGTGATGCGCCAACGCCGCCTCCATCTCGCTCTTTCTCGTTAGCATCTGCAGCTAAATGAGTATATCTTCTTGCGGTTGCATTCTCCTTTCTTGACTTCTCAAGTTTTCGTTCCTCGAAGCCTGGACCATTCTATCCAGGTGTCGTCTAAAGAAATCCCTTACATCTGGTGGAACAGCAGTGCAATACTTCACTCCTTCGAACCGATGAGCCAAATGGTACTTAAATATTATAGCTCCACCCCCACTCCTCTTAACACCACAATATTTATAATGGAAACCACCACATGCCTTGCTCCATGTTCCCACACGATGTCTTGGTCTACCATTTGACAAATAAACATGTAAAACATCTTAAATCACATCTAAGCATAACATATCATCAGAACAAATTTAATAATAGAGCTAATTATAGCAAACTTAAATTAGAGCTAACATGTATAATATATTAGCTATAAATTAGAGCTAACATGTATAATAGAACTAGCTTTTTCATGAGAGTTAAACAATATCTGCAACAATATCTGCAACATGTATGCTCTCTGTGTATGTGTGTGCAAGATAACATCTCTGAACTCTCAACCGAACCGAAATAATGAATCAACAGCATGGAAACTCCTTCAAGGGACAACATCACCACCCAAACAATCCCCATAACTCTATAAACAGAGGCCAGTCGATGAGCGGCCAGACCCTAAACGACTCCATGGATTTCATGTGAGCAGGAACAAAGCACCTCAAGTTGCACGCTAACTACAACTCATGTACTGTAAAGATAGGTGATGTATACCATATGCATATATGAATCATCCGTAGGGTTGCTTAATTTCAGACATGCATAATACACAACATCATATATACGACGGTTTTCTATCACTTTCGCGCGGTAAGACTACGCAATATCCGCGGCTTTCGCCGCTTCCCTCCCAAAAGCCATCCCTGCCGTGCGTGAAAACCTTGCCGCCTGCACCGCGCGAAAAGGAGACAGATCCAGACGAATTTCGACAAAAACCGCCGAAAGCCATGGTCACGAAACGAAAACAAACTTCGTACCTTCTTTCGTGGATTCCGCCTGTGCCGCCGCGAAAGTCGTTGATTCCCGCACGAAAAATACCTCGCCAGTCGTGGTACGCGCAGATCTGGCGTCGCCACGATTTTCTCCCTCACTCAGATGCATAAGTGTATCCAAAAGAAGTGTCGGCTGCGGTTTGAAAGCTGGGAAGGGGATGATATCCGGATGGAGAAAGTTGATGGTCTTCATTTTTCCCGAAACAGAAAACGATTTTTAAGGGTCAAAAACATGTGTATTTTTACGTACAAAAATATCATAATTCTTGTAAAATCGAGATCTACTTGATGCATTTTGTCCAATAAAAGTCTCCAAAATTTTTAAATCATACCGCGCCGCTACCGTTTCGCTTCCTGGTGAAACCGACGAATTTCGCGGATTTCGTGGCGGCTCTCGCGGAATTGAAAACCTGCGAGTACTCTCCACTAATCACTAATATAATCAAGCTGTTATAAACAAGTGCTCCCATGTGCTAAGCACCTGCGTTACTGCCAACCAAAGAGAGCAAGCAAATCAAGCTGAGACACCCACAATCAGAGAGGTCAAACCAGCTAGCTCAAGCTCGAGCAAAGTGACCGAGAGACTCGAGGCCCTCAGAAATCCACCCAATATTCAACAATTTCCCTCGCGATTAGTCACTGACAGCCGACTAAACTAAGCTGAGATAGGCGATCGACGATCCATCCCCTCTCGATCCTGATCTTGGAATCGGGAGCCCATCCCCAATTAATTTGACTACAGCTCACGCCCTAGCCCCCATCTTCCCGGATGCTTCCTTCTCCTCTCGCTTTCTCGCTCACCTCCTCTTCTTCTGCTGTTCTTGGTGAGGAGGAGACGGCGAGGCGTCCATGGCGACGAGCTGGGAGTGATTCCCCCGCTTGATTGATTGGGTATGTGATCTCTGATAAGCAACTTGTAGCTTCTGTTTTGTTCTCATTAGGAGGAGATGAGGATGGGAAAGTGATTTGGTGATTTTTTTTTTGGCTTGATGCTAAGATTGGAACCATCTTGCCGGCCAGTTTGATTTGGCTTCTTCTTGTACAGTAGACAGTTCTAGGTTATTATGGTTGGGATGGATATAAGGTTCCCCTGTTTTTTGCGATATTGGGAGGAGGACAGAGGGGTGTTCTTGGATCTGAGGATTTTCCTTATTGTTCTTGTAGAAATTTCTTCAGGTTTGCAGCTAAGTAGTTAAGTTTCGGTAAATTATTAGGCTATGAAGGCGACTTTTGGTTCTTAGGATTTCTAGTTACAGCTTATTTTTAGAAAAAAGCTGCAAAATTTTAAGGTTTAACATTGTTTTCTGTTATTAAATTTGGATGCTTCTCAGAGCAGCTTAGCTTGCATCCTGGATTCTGAAATGATCAAAGATGGCATCTGTTTGTTCTTAGCATGTTAGTTCAGAGAAGAACCTTGATCTTATAGTTTCTGGGGGAAAAGGGGTGTCAATTTTGACTTCATGTTAGCATTGCTGTGAAAAGGATGGAGTAGATTGCATCACTTGATAATCTACTATATTAGTTCCCAATTTCTTCGACCAAATAAAAAATAACATCTTTTTTGTTTTTGAAAAAACAACAAGAACACTGTTTCAAAAAGAAATAAAAAACAAGAACAATCTTTGAACATGTTGTTGATTCCTCTTCCTCTGCAGATTTCAAAAGCGACATCTTTTTCCCGTTCCTGAGATTCTTGAGAACGCGAGATTCTTGAGAAGCTTGCAATGGATCGCGACCAGATGAACCCGAATCGTCTCTTCTACCCGTTCATGGCAGAGGATGCTCTCATCGGCATGGGGATGCCGGCGCCGCCGCCTCCGCCTCCGCCGCAGCTCCTGCCATCGGCTAGCATCCAGCACATGGACTGGAGCCCGGACACGATGCTGGACAACCTCACCTTCATCGAGGAGAAGATCCGGCAGGTCAAGGACGTCATCCGATCCATGGCCGGCCGCCGCGCCTCGTCGTCGACGGCGGCGACGCCGGAGCAGCAGCTTGTCAACGCCGACCTGACATGCCTGATCGTCCAGCTCATCTCCACCGCCGGCAGCCTCCTCCCCTCGCTCAAGAACTCCTCTTTCCTCAGCCGCACCACCCCGCCGCCCACCGCCGTAGCTGGAGTTGCACAGGCAGTCAGCCTCGCCGCCGGCGAGAGCTCCAGCTCGGTTCGTAACGAGACGAACAAGGAGGAGCAGGAGCAGATGGGTAGCCCCGACTACGACGAGCTCTTCAATGGATGGACTAACGACGGCGGCGTTCTCGCCGACGACGAGCAGGACGCGAAGGTCGACGGGGAGAATCCGGCGGTGGCGGCTGCGGAGGAGGAGAAGTACGAGGTGTTGCAGCTGGAGGAGGACGAGATCCTGGCGCCGCACACGCATTTCTGCGGAATCTGCGGCAAGGGGTTCAAGCGGGACGCGAACCTGCGGATGCACATGCGCGGGCACGGCGACGAGTACAAGAGCGCGGCGGCGCTGGCGAAGCCGCCGCCGCCTCCTGCCGGCGAGGGGGAGGAGCAGCAGCCGGAGCGACGGTACTCGTGCCCGTACGCCGGGTGCAAGCGGAACCGGATGCACGCGAGCTTCCAGCCGCTGAAGACGATCCTGTGCGTGAAGAACCACTACAAGCGGAGCCACTGCGAGAAGCGCCATGTCTGCGGCCGCTGCGGCGCCAAGCGGTTCTCCGTCATGGCCGACCTCAAGACCCACGAGAAGCACTGCGGCCGCGATCGATGGCTCTGCTCCTGCGGCACCAGCTTCTCCCGCAAGGACAAGCTCTTCGCCCACGTCGCGCTCTTCCAGGGCCACGCGCCGGCGCTCCCCCCTCCCCCGCCGCCGCCGCCGCCGTCGACGACGACGACGACGGCCTCCAGGGCTTCGGCGCGCCACCGCCACAAGCAGGAGGAGCAGGAGTCGGCCGGAGCTGCGGGGTTCACGTGGGGTGGAGCTGGCGCGTCCACCTCGTGCGACGACGGCGGCGGCGATGCGTTTCTTGACGTCAAATGGATCCCCGGCGTTGGCTCCGGCTCCGGCGGGGATGAGTTCTTCTCCGCAGGCAGCTTCGGCGCCATGGATTTCGGTTTCGGGCAGCTGGATGCTTCGCTCGCGATGCTGCTGCCATCCGAGCAATTCGCAGGTGATCATCAGGGGGAGAATGGTGAGAAGTGATCAGGTGCAGGGTTGCTGAGCATCCTGGGCTTTGTGTTTTCATGGCATTGCACACTGTACTACCTGACTGCAAACATGTTGTTCAGCTTCTTCAGAACATTCCATCTTTGTTCTTAGGGAAACTCTTTGTCCCTTGTTCTTAGATATATGCTCATATCATATGCATCTATACAGATATGCTATTTTTCTGTCTTTTATTTGGTTTTTCTTGGATAATATAAAATCTAAAAGAAACTTTATTCTTTTAGATAGCTAGAAAAAATTACTCGTGCATTGTGGCCCGTGAAGTTAGTAGAAAAATTAAGGAATAACGGTGACTTTGCCTCTATCCACCGACCTAATTGTGATTTTGTCCTTGTTTTTTTAATTTTTCCCTCGCGAATTTGAAACGAATCTGTCGTTTGCCCCGAGTTTGGATGGTTGTTAAGTGGTATTAAATAAACGAATTAAAAAAATTACCAAATATATGTAAATAATGGTGAAAAGACCATCTTACCCTCCTTCCTCCTTATCTTCATCTCCTCCACTCACGCACGCAGGCGCTAGGCGCCACGGCGGCGGCTCGAGGCGGGGCGGGCGAAGCGTGGCGGGCGGCGGCGGCGGCTCGAGGCGCGGCGGGGAACGAGCGCGGCGCGCACGCGTGGCCGGCGGCGCGGCGCGCGCGGCGTTGGCTCGCGTCGCTGGAAGCGGCGGCGGCGGTGGCTCGGCATACACCGCTCGACATGAGTTCTTGCAGAGAAAGGCATACACCCTGTTGGCTCGCCCAACTCCAATCGAATTTTCTCTCTTTTTAAGAAAATGCAGTCAATTTTGGAAGAACAAATTGCTCAAAAGATCTATTTCTTATGTGATTTGTTTGGCCGAAATATTTGATTGATTTGTGAATTGTGATTTGAACCTAGGTTGACAGTATGTCATAGCGGACTGAAATAATCTGTACCAGTTGTTTGATTGCTGTAGCAATTACATTGCCTTCTTAAAACCCATGAGCATTTTAGTCTTTTTTAAAAAGTTGACACCGTTAACTTAACGTAACATAATAGGGACAAATGTGTTGCTTGGTTTAAAAAACATAAGGGTAAATTTACAAAATAAAAAAACATGACCAAAACCTAATTTCAAGGACAAATATGCCCGAGCGCCAAAAATTAAACGGCTCGCGCAGCTTGTTAGGCTTTGGTTACAACTGTTTAGCCCAATCGTGCTCAGACGTATGTGCAGTGCACTTGCGCGATGTTTTTTTTTCTCCTCCTGCGGGAGCTCGATCACGGGCCGTCGTGCATGAGTAACGGAAGAAGGCGCCAGCGCGTGGATGGACGAAAATATACGGGACAGATACGGACTCGTTTGCACCGACAGATGAAAAAAATTGTGAGTACAAAATTATCTTTAATTTACATTTAATTTAAATTTAATGTCGTAACAAACGAAACTATTTCGAATGACAAAAAAGAGTTTTTTTAAAAAAAAATAGGATATAGCCGATGAATGTAATTGTAATGGTAAAAGTTAGCATTATTCGTGCATCAGCGCATGTTATTTAGTTTTTAAGTTATGAGGCGTATTTTTTTTTGTTGTAGTGCATGTCTGTGTGATTAATATGGGTCAGGACGTGAAAAATTTATTCTCGGTACGTTTGTTTGGTTTTGATATACACTGTAGTGTCCTTATCTTTCGGTGAAGACAATAACTTTGATTTAATGGAGTGATGTTTATGGCCCGACTATGATACTCTACGGAGTAATTGCGCCTTAGCGACGATACACCAACTCCACCAATTGATGCAATCTTGAGGAGCACGATCAACCAAACCACTAGGGTTATTCCTGCGAGCAACCGAAGAACTAGTAAGAACAGTATGAAAAACAACTCAAATTGTAAATATTGATTTCAGATCTGAATACTTATAAAAAGATGGGGTTTCAAATCAAATAGAACGAATGGTCTAGCCGACACATGCGTCTATCAAGAAGTAGCAATAGGTAAAACTTACATAAACAAAACCCAAATTATTCTAGGTGGCTATGGAGATATTTATATAGGTGGGAGGACGAGTTGGGGTCGTTCTCCAACCCTAGGACGCGTCCGTAATGGATTCAACTTGATACAAGGCCCATCGGCCCAATTTCGGCGGCGCAGCACCTCGGGCAGAACAAGGTATTTGTACTAAATTGATGATTGTGGTTAGCTTGTAATAGATATGAAAGTGAGGCTGGAACCGTTGGAAAGTAGACTTCATAAGATTTCCGTGAAGTACTTAAACATCCAAATCAAAGTTCGTATGAAGCCGTGACAACCGTCACAAGTTGGCGTTGTCCTGCAGTCCGAATCTAACACCGAAATATATTGAATTAGATCTCTTTCTTTCCTTTGGCCAAAAGTGACGTGGTTATCTCGTGAGGACTTTGGGAATACTTAGATTTGGAGGTTGGGCGTACCCCACTTGGGCCTCACTTGGGCCGGGGTCCCAGATGAAGTTACAAGCTCATAGGCCATTATAGGTGATGCAACATCTTATTTCTGTGATTGCGGCTGATTGGGATAGAATTTGGAGATGATGATGGATCCGTTGGAAAGAGGACTCCGAGAGCTTTTTATCAAGTACTCATGGACCCAAATTGGAGCACGTATGCATATTTGACGGCCGTTTGAATTCAGCGCTATTAGAGCTAGACGAATTGGATTACACATTTTGAAGCTTGATCTTGATGTCTTCCTGTTGACATATGATGTGAGCAACGGTTGTATCCATAGTAGCCATGGTCACATCAATATTTTTGTGTACTTATGGCATGAAGTCAACCTTAGTTAACGCCTTAACGGCAAAAACCTTAAACTATGCTAAAAAGAGCCGAAATACATTGTAAATAAATACTGTGATATGGTAGCTCATAAGTGGGAATGAGTACCAAAAATCGTGAATAAAATATCTATAAAAATGGAAAGAAATGAGTAGAAGAATTTCATTTTCGAAAATCACCAAAGGATATCATTATTTCATCTGAGGTCCTGTTCACCTCGATTTACCTTTGCATGGAACTATTCACCATGAGGGGTGAAGCCACAAAGGCACTTACTTGATTTGGAGACAATAGACCCATCCGACCCAGGTGGGGCATGACCAAATTTAGATGGCCAAACGGCCTAGAGCCCGACGACACAGCCCATGGCACGGAGATTTGCCCCGGCCTAGGCACGCCACGGCCCGACCATCGGGCCGTGCTTGGGCCTTGTCCTTGGCACGACGTGTCGGCCTGGCCCAACGATCAGGGAGGCAAAATAGATGAGGAAGGCAAAATAGACTTATTCCATAGCCATATAAGACATGGCCCAAAGAGATGAGAGATGCAAAATAGACTTATTCCAACCATATAAGACAACCCAAAAAGATGAGGTAGTCAAAATAGACTTATTTCAAGGAGGAGGGCTGGTCGTGCCTTTAGGTTGGCACGACACAACTCGAGTCTTATTGGGTCGTGCCTGGGCCGTAGGTGCAGCCCGTTGGCACGACACAACCCAAGTCTTATCAGGTCATGCCTTGGTCGGGCCCGGATCGGGTCATGCCAAGCGGCCCGTTTGGCCAACTATATGACCAATTAACCATTCAAGGCAACCAAACACGTGGGGTTTTTGCAGGAGGCCCAGCCTTCTTTTAGACTAACAAAATGGCCCAAAGATCAAGGGAATTAGGGGTCCAAAACCTTAATATAATGAATAAATACTTGTTAAGTAAATGTCTTTTTAAGTTTCTCAATGGTGAAGTCCTATGGTAGAACCTTTTGCGAAATAAATATTTAAAGGGTAAACCTCTTTCCTATATAAAAATGCAGGAATATGTCAGTTTTAGACTGATTTAATAAAAGTAAAGGATCACTTTGTTCAATATGAATCTTTTAAGTATGACAATGGGATGGAGATAAGATTTTGGGTTGAGCGTCTTTGTAGAGAAGATAGGATGCATTTTCCTCTTGGAAGGATATTCTCTCTTCCCCCTAAGATCAAACTCAAGCCAATGTATTCTCTTGTTTTTGCCCTTAATCCTTAATGAAATTCAGGCTCTCCCTCTGGTGTAGAAAACTCGTCGTTAGGCGCTCGTGGGCGTGGGGTGGGTCAAGCCCTTGTGCACAATCCTCTAGCTTGGTGGCCAGAGATCAATCTAAAATTCCTATTGGAAACCAATCCAGCGTCGGGCATGTAAAACCAACCTGACTTGAGGCCATGTAAACATGTGCGACGGAAGATCCCAATGGTCGAATTGCATATTTTACATGTGCGACGGAAGAGCCAAATGGTTGAATTGCATATGGACTCGTATATAAACGTGATACGGTACCCATCAACTCCTAACCCTAAAATCCCCCTTTGTGGTCCTGTAATCGCCTCTCATCGCCTCTCTCTTCGACTCTTCCTTGGTAAGGCACCTCACCTTACAACTCCCTCGATATGTACTCACAGCAAGCAATTTCATATTTTTCCAATCTCATCATGTGTCTAGTCATTAGTGATATGCCCTAGAGGCAACATGGAGATGTTGGATATCACGTCAATGTTTATGTATTTATGAATAAAGTGTTATTCAGGTTCCATGAAATAGACATCTTGTATTGATCAATAAGTACGTGACTTATTTATGAGACTCGATATGTATGAATCTATTTCTAAACGATCCCGATCATATGTCATATTGTTGGAACAAATATGATTCTAAGATCGGCATGTTTATTGATTGATGATCATGTCTCATAGATCATGGGTATGGTGATACCAAATCAATAAACATGGACACATGTGTTGGAGAACACATTGTTGGATAGACCCACCATGAGACACTACAGAATTAATGTGCCATTAGTTGGTTCGGTAGTGTTGGTACAAAGTCCTTAGACCTGAGATCACCATGGATTCCAACATGTGTAGTAGCCTACTTTGGGACTACCAAACGCTATTCGAATGCGGATAGTTATAAAGGTAGTTTTCGGGTTTGCTATGAAACATGGAGTGGGATGTGAGTGATCAAGATGGAATTTGCCCCTCCTTTGGAGAGATATCTCTGGCCCCTCGAGGTAATGGATTATGGAAATGCATGGCCATGCTAAGTTGATTGAGGAGTCAATCAACGACGGATAATCCAATACGGTTCGAGTGAATGGTTAAGTTATTGAAGGGATGGCACACATCTTGCCTATAGCTTAACCGGTATCGTGAGGCAAAGGGATTTGTGTACACATTACGGTTCGAGCCGATATTATATTCTTGTATACTATGGTGTCAATATGTGCTGCTAGGCGCCGCTTGATGTGTCGTGAGTTGGACTCGAGCCGACGATCGGCTAAGTTAGACTATAGCCGAAACCGAGTATACCGAACCTCTGGGTCGCACGCTTAAGGGGATAAGAACGGGCATTCGAGTTGGACTCGGATACGGCTCGATCGGATAGGGATCCGATCGGATAGAGTCCTATGGGCTTACGACATGTGGGCGGCCAACTCTATATGAGATACGGATGAGATCCAATTCAAAATAGAGTCCTATGGGCTTACGACGTGTGAGCGGCCAACTCTATATGAGATACGGATGAGATCCAATTCAAAATAGAGTCCTATGGGCTTACGACGTGTGAGCGGCCAACTCTATATGAGATACGGATGAGATCCAATTCAAAATAGAGTCCCGAGCGGCTACTAATCCCACCGGCCAACTCTATATAAAGGAGGGAGGCGTGGAGAGCTGCATATCAATTGCATCGCGTGCAACGAAGTCGCCGAGATCAATCTCCACGGAAACCCTCCCTACTTTCGAGCCAAACCCTAGCCTTGCATCGCGTGCTAGCACACGGGTGTTCGGCGTTCTATCCCGGACGTGTGGATACCGGTAGAGGCGCTGCTACGTTGCGCGCGTTGATCCTGTTGTCTCCGGAATCGGCTACACTGTCCGGATCGGATTGCCCGATTGGCTATTCCGCTGCACTCTACTCCAATCGGTAACGATCTATCGGCCCTTACTTGCAAGTGTTCTGGTTTGCGCGGTAGAAAATTTTTGTTTTCGGCTAGCGTAGCTTCCGCGTATCCCTTTAGTGGTATCGAGCTTCTCTTGCTTAGTTCGGGTTTTAGATTGGATCTGGAACAAGTTTTGCGCACGGGTTGATTAGATCAATCGGTTTTACGGGATTTGTTGAGGAGAGTTCATGGTAATTGCGTTCCTTGATAGTGTATCGGAACGGCGTAATGTGATTACGTCGAAACAATATCCATAGAACTCGGTTTGAGTCGGCTTCGAGATAGCGTTCCTTGATAGTGTATCGGAACGGTATAATGTGATTATGCCGAAGCTATCTCGTAGTCCGATCTTGTTTCTTGCCTCGCGCTGCGCAAACCATCTCCCTTGATAGTGTGCGTACCCCCTTATAGGTCGTCTCGATGCCGTAGCTCTGCGATAAGTAGAAAACGTTTCTACGCCTAACTTGTTTTGCAGAGAATGCTTTGAGATGGTATGGCCCTATTGTATGTATGAGATGTATGAGATGCATATGATGCATGTAATATTCTTTCATATGTGCAATGCTTGTAATATTCTTTCACGACCTGCGAGTCGATGTAATCTTCAATTAGAGCTTCTATAGTAGTAGCTTAGTTTGAAGAAATCAAGCATCATGCACATTGGAAGATGGTGCCGAAGATGGAGATCCTCGGCCGACATGGAGATGGAGATCACCATGTGAAGGGGGCCATACTATTTCATTATATGCTATTCTACCCGCTTTCATATATGTGATATGTTTGTTTGATAAGATAGCATCCCTCGTAAAATTAAGTAGTAATGATGCCCTTCTAAATGTTGCACCGTCCACCGTTATGCTCGTCAATGGTGGGTCCGCCAAAGCGAGTGCCATTCTCTATCATAACACGAGGGGTATATGTCGACATATACATGCAGGAGCATTTGGTTTACTTAACAAGGCTATCAAAACAGTTTTGGGCCTTGGGGCATAGGTTGGCGCCGGGGCATGGAGATGCCACACCAACAACAAGAGTCACATAGAGATGTGATTAGCAAGGTGTTGCTTACCGATGTTACTAATTTTCTAGCAGTGATGCCAAAGCTCACTAGAAAATTAACTAACATGTGGATCTTGACCCAATACGTAACCTAGAGGGAAGGTGAAAATACGTAATGGGAGTCTTATGTTAAATTGTTTAACAAAAGACATAGCATAAACATTGTGCTAAACTTTGCTTTTTCATTGTAGAATAAATGGCGGTTAATACTACACCCAAGACCTTTAATTTGCGATCTATTCTCGAAAAGGAAAAATTAAATGGAACAAACTTTATGGATTGGTATCGCAACTTGAGAATTGTTCTCAAGCAAGAGCGTAAGGAGTACGTTCTTGAAGTACCCTATCCCGAGAATTTGCCAACTAATGCCACCGCAACCGCACGGAGGGCTTATGAGAAGCACACTAATGATGCCATAGATATAAGCCGTCTTTATGCTTGCTACAATGTCCCCGAGCTTGAAGCAATATGAGAGCGCGATGCTCACACTATTATTCGGGGACTGCGTGGCATGTTTGAGAACCAAGCTCGGGCCGAGAGGTTCAACACCTCAAAGTCCTTGTTTGCGTGCGAGCTTGTTGAGGGAATCCCGTCATCCGCATGTGATAAAGATGATTGGCTACATTGAGAGTCCTGGAAAACGGGTTTTCCCTTAGCCAAGAGTTGGCTACGATGTGATTCTCCGGTCGCTCCCTCCGAGCTTCGAGCCTTTCATATTAAATTATCACATGAACAATATGGATAGGACCTTGGCTGAATTGCATGGGATGCTAAAGACAGTGAGGAGAGTATCAGAAAACGGTCATCATGTGATGATGATGCGAAGGCTAAGCGCAAACCACTGTCAAGAAACTTTGCACCAAGAGGAAGTTAACTCCCGATGAGATCGCGAGTGCCTCTAATGCAAAGAAGGGCAAGAAGGGCGGCGGCATCGATGCCGTTTGCTTCTACTTGCAAGGAGACAGGCCCTGGAAAGGAACCGCAAGAAGTACATGGAGGATCTCAAGAAGAAGCAAAGTACGACTTACGCCGGTATTAATGTTATAGACATTAATCTTGCTACTTCACCTACGACTCTTGGGTATTTGATACCGGATCGGTAGCTCATATTTACAAATCGTTGCGGGAATGAGAAGAAGTAGAGGGTTGAGAAGGGGCGAGGTGAACTGCGCGTCGGCAATGGAGCAAGCGTTGCTACGTTCTTTGCTCGGCACGATACCACTTCATCTACCTTCGATTAGTTTTGGAATTAAATAATTGTTATTGTGTTCCAACACTATGTCAAAACGTTATTTCCGCTTCATGTTTGCAAGCGGAAGGATATGATTTTAGATCAATGAACAATGGTTGTTCAATATATCTCGAGATATGTTCTATTTTCATGCTCCATTGGTGAATGGATTATACGTTTTGAATCTTGAAGCGTCTCCCATCTATAACATTAATACGAAAGGCAACTCTCTAATGATATAAACCCCACGTTTATCCGGCATTGTCGCTTAGGCCATATAAATAAGAAACGCATGGAGAAGCTCCATAAGGATGGATTGCTTCACTCTTTTGATTTTGAATCATTTGAGACATGTGAGTCTTGTTTACTTGGTAAGATGACAAAGGCACCTTTCACGGGACACGGTGAGAGAGCAAGTGACTTATTGGCACTCGTACATACGATGTATGTGGACCAATGGGCTCAACGGCCGAGGTGGTTATCGTACTTCATTACCTTTACTGATGACTTTAGTAGATATGGTTATATCTACTTAATGAGGCATAAGTCCGAATCCTTTGAAAAGTTCAAAGAATTCCAGAATGAAGTACGTAGAATCATTTAGGGAAAACAATCAAGTTTCTACGATCGGATCGTGGAGGAGAATACTTGAGCCAAGAGTTTGGTAATCATCGAAAGATTGTGGAATTGTTCCACGTTGACTCCGCCAGAACTCCACAATGGAATGGGGTGTCCGAACGGAGAAATCACACCTTGTTGGACATGGTTCGGTCGATGATGAGCCAAAGTGATCTTCCGTTATCCTTCGGGGATATGCTCTTGAAACATGCGCTCACACTAAATAGAGTTCCATCTAAGTCGGTTGAAAAGACACCATATGAGATATGGACGGGGCAACCCCCTAGTTTGTCTTTTCTCAAAATTTGGGGATGTGAGGCTTATGTAAAACGTTTACGGTCGACAAGCTCACACCCAAATCGACAAGTGCTTCTTTGTGGGATATCCTAAGGAAACCAAGGGATATTACTTTTATAATCGGGAACAAGGCAAAGTGTTTGTCGCCCGACACGGTGTCTTCTTGGAGAAAGAGTTTCTTACAAGAAGGGTTAGTGGGAGCAGGGTGCATCTTGAAGAAGTTCAAGAAACACCGAAAACGTTTCGGCGACCACGAACCACAACGGAGGAGCAAAGTGTTGCGCCACCGGTTGTAGATACACCGGCCCACGGAGGTCGAAAGATCACGTCGTGCACTGACAGTACACAGTGCGGAACAACGTGATATATTGTTGTTAGACAACGATGAGCCTAAGACCTATGAGGAAGCGATGGTGGGACCCGATTCCAACAAGTAGCTTGGAGCCATGAAATCCGAAATAGAATCCATGTACGACAATCAAGTTTGGAACTTGGTTGATCCACTGATGGTGTCAAAACCATTGAGTGCAAATGAGTTTTTAAGAAAAGGCCGATATGGATGGAAATGTTCACATCTATAAGGCGCGATTGGTGGCGAAAGGTTTTAAACAGATTCAAGGAGTTGATTATGATGAAACCTTCTCGCCCGTCGCAATGCTTAAATCTATTCGGATTATCCTAGCGATTGCTGCATATTTCGACTATGAGATATGGCGAGATGGATGTCAAAACGGCTTTCCTAAATGGAAACCTAGCGAGGATGTATACATGATACAACCTCGGGGTTTTGTCGATCCAGAATCGCTGGAAAGATATGCAAGCTACGAAATCCATTTACGGATTGAAGCAAGCATCTCGGAGTTGGAATATTCGTTTTGATGAAGTAATCAAAGGGTTTGGTTTCATCAAAAACGAAGAAGAGGCTGTGTTTACAAAAGGTCGGTGGGAGTGCAATTGTATTTCTAATCTTATATGTGGATGACATATTACCGATTGGAAATGATATCCCTATGCTAGAATCCGTCAAGTCTTCATTGAAAAATAGTTTTTCCATGAAAGACTTAGGGAGGCAGATACATATTAGGCATTCGGATCTATAGAGATAGATCCAAGAGGCTAATCGGATTAAGCCAAAGTACATACATTGACAAGGTGTTGAAAAGGTTCAACATGCATGATTCCAAGAAAGGTTTCTTGCCCATGTCACATGGCATTAATCTTAGCAAGAATCGGTGTCCTCGGACACATGATGAGCGGAATAAGATGGGTATGGTTCCATATGCTTCGGCAATTGGATCCATCATGTATGCCATGCTTTGTACACGCCCGCATGTCTCGTACGCTTTGAGTGCTACGAGCAGATACCAGTCGATCCAGTGAAGGTCACTGGATCGCAGTAAAGAATATCCTTAAGTACTTGAGAAGAACTAAGGATATGTTCCTAGTCTATGGAGGTGAAGAAGAGCTCGTTGTAAGTGGTTACACCGATGCTAGCTTCCAAACAGACAAAGGATGATTATAGATCGCAATCGGTTCGTGTTCGCCTGAACGGAGGCGCGATCAGTGGAAGAGTTCCAAGCGGATACTTGTCGATTCTACAACGGAGGCGAGTACATTGCTTGCTTGAAGCGCAAAGGAGGTTGTTTGGATCAAGAAATTCGTTTCGAGTTTGGTGTGATGACTAGTACGACTGGTCCAATGTCTCTCTATTGTGACAATAGTGGAGCCATTGCGCAAGCCAAGGAGCCGAGGTCACATCGGAAGTCCAAACACATACTTCGGCGATATCATCTCATCCGCGAGATTGTGGACAGAGGTGATGTCAAGATATGCAAAGTGCACACGGATCTCAACATAGCCGATCCGCCGACAAAACCTCTCCCTCACGAAGCATGAGGTGCACACAAGAGCAATGGGTATTAGATACTTACATGATTGACTCTAGTGCAAGTGGGAGATTGTTAGTGATATGCCCTAGAGGCAACATGGAGATGTTGGATATCACGTCAATGTTTATGTATTTATGAATAAAGTGTTATTCGGTTCCATGAAATAGACATCTTGTATTGATCAATAAGTACGTGACTTATTTATGAGACTCGATATGTATGAATCTATTTCTAAACGATCCGATCATATGTCATATTGTTGGGACAAATATGATTCTAAGATCGGCATGTTTATTGATTGATGATCATGTCTCATAGATCATGGGTATGGTGATACCAAATCAATAAACATGGACACATGTGTTGGAGAACACATTGTTGGATAGACCCACCATGAGACACTACAGAATTAATGTGCCATTAGTTGGTCTCGAGGTAGTGTTGGTACAAAGTCCTTAGACCCGAGATCACCATGGATTCCAACATGTGTAGTAGCCTACTTTGGGACTACCAAACGCTATTCCGTAATCGGATAGTTATAAAGGTAGTTTTCGGGTTTGCTATGAAACATGGAGTGGGATGTGAGTGATCAAGATGGAATTTGCCCCTCCTTTGGAGAGATATCTCTGGGCCCTCGAGTTAATGGATTATGGAAATGCATGGCCATGCTAAGTTGATTGAGGAGTCAATCAACGGACGGATAATCCAATACGGTTCGAGTGAATGGTTAAGTTATTGAAGGGATGGCACACATCTTGCCTATAGCTTAACCGGTATCGTGAGGTAAAGGGATTTGTGTACACATTACGGTTCGAGCCGATATTATATTCTTGTATACTATGGTGTCAATATGTGCTGCTAGGCGCCGCTGGTGACGTCGGCGAGTTGGACTCGAGCCGACGATCGGCTAAGTTAGACTATAGCCGAAACCGAGTATACCTGAACCCTAGGGTCGCACGCTTAAGGGGATAAGAACAGGCATTCGAGTTGGACTCGGATACGGCTCGATCGGATAGGGATCCGATCGGATAGAGTCCTATGGGCTTACGACATGTGGGCGGCCAACTCTATATGAGATACGGATGAGATCCAATTCAAAATAGAGTCCTATGGGCTTACGACGTGTGAGCGGCCAACTCTATATGAGATACGGATGAGATCCAATTCAAAATAGAGTCCTATGGGCTTACGACGTGTGAGCGGCCAACTCTATATGAGATACGGATGAGATCCAATTCAAAATAGAGTCCCGAGCGGCTACTAATCCCGTCGGCCAACTCTATATAAAGGAGGGAGGGGTGGAGAGCTGCTGCATATCAATTGCATCGCGTGCAAGTAAGTCGCCGAGATCAATCTCCACGGAAACCCTCCCTACTTTCGAGCCAAACCCTAGCCTTGCATCGCGTGCTAGCACACGGTGTTCGGCGTTCTATCCCGGACGTGTGGATACCGGTAGAGGCGCCGCTACGTTGCGCGCCGTTGATCGGCGTTGTCTCCGGAATCGGCTACACTGTTCCGGATCGGATTGCCCGATTGGCTATTCCGCGCACTCTACTCCAATCGGTAACGATCTATCGGCCCTTACTTGCAAGTGTTCTGGTTTGCGCGGTAGAAAATTTTTGTTTTCGGCTAGCGTAGCTTCCGCGTATCCCTTCACTAGCTTTAAGGTCGTCTATCATGTTTGCCGACAGCTCGTCATTCCCCAACTTGGTGTTGCTAGAGCGCTTCGTCTTCCGCAGGGACGACAACAAAGAGGCGCCCATCCGGGTGTCCGGCTCCAACACTCAGAAAGGACCCCTTCCACGTCGCCTGCTATCTTGTCGATCCACCAGCCATCTCCCTCCAGTTGGGACACCAAGGCGGCTACCAATCCACGTCTAGGTCTACCCCAATGGTTTGTCTAATCTCTTCTTCTGGCAGACTGATGATGTGATCCCCTTTGACAAGTAGTTGCGCTAGATCGACTATTTACGAGGCATCATCTTTTATGATATGTTCAATGATAAGAAATCCACTGTCTCTTTCGTTCGGTTTCCTCTGGAGGAGCCTTGCTATCTCCTGGAGGAATTCTTCTGGTTGTATCGTGGTGTGTCGGTCGTTCATGCCGACTCTGAGCTCAAGTTCATCAGTGTTGCCCGCAGTGACATGGACATGCCACATGTAGTGCACTTCCTTCTTGCCGAGTTGGTGTACGCGATCAAGAAGATTTGGGTGATCAGCATTGACATGAACACGAAGACCATGGAGTCTTTTTCTCCATATTTCAACGGGAAGGAGGGCCTTCAAACTGGCACCCCCGACTTGACCTATGTGTAAATGTCAGAATTTGGTAAGCCCCGGTGTCCCCATCGGCTAAATGTTCATATCGGCTCAAAGCTAGAATCGGCTTAGAGTTCTGCATCAGCCGATGAAGGTTTTCTGTTGTCAACATCCTCAGCAGTCGAATTCTTATTAAATTTGGTTTGAGAAAATCTTATCCACAAGAGATCGAGTTCAAGAAGGATGCGGCTTGTATCTATTAATTAGGAAGAGTTTGTTAGCTTTCTATTTTATCTTTAGGAAAGTGTGTTAGTGTCCAATAAGGACTCGGTTTGTTTCTTTTTATCTTTAGGAAAGTTTGGATTGTAATCTGTTAGGATCTCTATCAGACTACGGATATAAATATGTAAGTCTGAGGTGCATGTAAAAATATCTCTCGATCAATACAATTCGACACATCGCCACCCTAGTCTTCTAGGTTTTATTTCGACAAGTTCTTGTTCTCGAGCATGGGCTGCATCGATTGAGTTCGACCTCCTACAAGAAGTGAGTTTCGTCATCTTCGCTTGCGCCGCGTGGCTAGGACTTCCTCGGTTGAGTCCGATATTCTAATCGAGTCGACGCAAGTGTTGCCTATCTGATATATCATCTCTATCTTTAGTTCCATTACCGTTTATAGTCACATCGGCTTAGTTAGGACTTTCTCGGTTAGGTCCGATATTCTGATCAAGCTGATGTTTCTGTAAACATAATGCCGCTTTAGATAGATTTGTTATATCTATCACATTAGACAGATCTATCGGCTCATTGAGTATAAGATTATCATATACAATCTCGTGTTGCATCAGTTAGGTCCGACCTACTAGATTGTTATTGATAATCTAAGTCTTGTTAAGTCAATAGGTTCATGCTAATGTTTCATCGGAGGGTTAGACGATCTTATCTGATGTGTTAAATTTCTCTTTGATGGTTTTACTATCTTGGTAAAATTTAACACATGACCACTTTGATCGGTGTCATATCGGCTGATCTAAATCTAGGCTATCGTCAACCTTATGCTGCATTGGTTAAGTCCGACCTATGAGGTTGTGGTTGTAAGTTAGATTTATTTAAGTCAGTAGGCATCAATCATCGTTTCATCGGGGTTTCAGCCGATGAATTATCTGGACATTGCATCGGCTTACAAAGATTATATATAAGTTGCATTTAGCCGATTGCAGCAAAGGTTTCATTAACTACTTGATCATTCGGATTTAATGACATCGGACCTCCAGCCGATGTGTGCTTTGATATTCAGATCAATATCATGTCATCATGTGATTGGTTTATGCTATATTACATTGCTATATTATCATGCTATCGTCAGCCGATCACTTTATATAGATGTTCGCCCAACACATTGCCGACGGATTAAAACCCTGACTGCATCGACCGACATCGGCATTGGCTGAAATCATGCTATCAGCTTATCAGCCGATCGGCTGTCAACAGATCGGTTGTTTTGATTATCGGCCTATCGGTCGATATGATTTATGCTTTGCTGTTTTATATATCTTGTCAGTGGCAGGATCAAACTGACTGGCACGCCCACGCTTCAATGATTTTAGGACCTGCACTGGAGCTAAGCAGATCTCCCAGGCCATCATGTGCTCTAACGTCAACACATCTTTTGGCACCACAGCAGCGATACAGATTTGGCGTCAACACTATGTAAAGTCCCAATGTCCATGCCCCTTTCTTCCCTCCGACTTCTTCAATTTTATCAATGACACAAGGTATATTTGCTATGATTCTTATCTCACTACAGGAGGATTTGCCGCGTGCCTGGGACACTCGGCAAAAGCCAAAAAACACTAGGTGAAGTCTTCGCCGAGTGCCACACTCGGTATAGCTCACACGAACCACTTCTTCATGGCAAATAGCTCTTTGCTGAGTGTTTTTCCTCGGACACTCGGCAAAGACTTCGTCGAGTGTCGGACTGGCACTCGGCAAAAAAAGGTGTGGTAGCCGAGGGGAAAACGGTAACAGCGTCCTTTGCCGAGTGTCACTCTTCGCCGAGTGCGACACTCGACAAAGATGGAAACTGTGCTAAGTGCAATACTCGGCAAAGTGGCATCTTTGCCGAGTGTAGCACTCGGCAAAGAGTGCTATTTTGTCAAGTGTTTTTGCAAAAGCACTCGACAAACGTGCAATCTTTGCCGAGTGCAATTGCAAAAGCACTCGACAAAGAAGGGCACTCGGCAAAAAAAATTCCAGGACCTCCAGTTTTTGGTCATCTTTGCCAAGTGTTTACGCCAATGCACTCGGCAAAGGCCCTCTTTGCCGAGTGTAACACTCGGCAAAGTGACCATTTTTGCCCTTTTTAATTTGTTCGGTGGCATATATGACACAAAATATACATCACATCATCACATATATAACACCATAAGCATCAATACACAATCAATGTCTTCAATCTGATGCAGCATTTGATTCTGCACCTCTCATATGAGGCACGAATGGGGGTGTCTATGCAGTGTCGTTGGTGCTATTCAATTGAGAGATGTCTGAAGGTCATTAGAACTAAATGTAAAAATAAATGCAAGATTAAAGCTTCCATTGCAGAGGCATACATTCTGGAGGAGGTGTCAAACTTCACATCAAGATACTTGCTGACAACATTTCTAGCGTGCATAATCCACCCCCTCGTTACAATGCTAGCGAAGATGAATTGAACCTCAGTCTTTTCTGAGGGCAACTCGGAAAGGCTCGGCAAAAAACTCTATATTTCATGCAACTAATAATTTAAAAATTATCAAACGAAATTTGACATAAACCAATCTATGCTAACTATTGCCTATAGAAAAAGTTTTGAACTCAAACCCCAATTCGGCCGTCACTTTGTCTTCAAATCCTACCGATCCTTCTCAACACTTCTAATCTTGTTCGGAGAAACTTCGGTTTATGAGCGTCGTATGTGAAAAATTATTCAAAACCTTCTCAATTTTTTACCACGGTCTCAACGTATGATATCATGACATCCTCACAAATTTCATGATTTTTGGACTTTGTTTGCTATTTTTACAATTTTAAAACCATTCGGTCCACGTTCGTGATCATGTTTTCTGAAGAAAATTTTGAAATTTCTTTTCATTTCCTGGATAATGCCTCAAAATAGACTAAATAACATGAATATCATTTTCCACTTATTTTATTCCATTATTTGTATAAATTGTAGTTCAAATTTGACATTTGGCAAAAAATTCCTATAAAAACAATAAATCAATGAAATATAGAAAAATAGATCGATAAAAATATCAAATTTTAAAATTAAGGACCACATGTTGTATTTAGAGAGTAGAAAAAGTTTGAAGGGCAGAGGAAATTTTTTTCAAAACTTTGTCGAGTGTCGAGAAAACACTCAACAAATAGGTCATTTTGCCGAGTGCCGGGATAGAGCACTCGGCGGCAAATAGGCTTTTTGCCGAGTGCCGGGAAGGACACTCGGCAAAATAGTCCAGAAACAGCGCTACTCTGACGATCGTTACGCTTTGTCGAATGCCAATAAGAGGCACTCGGCAAAATTTGTTGTCTGTCGAGTGCCATACTCTTACACTCGACAAAATGGGTTGTTTGCTGAGTGTCTGCATATTTTTTTGTCGAGTGTAGGCATCGGGAAATAGCCAAACTCGTCTTGTGTTTTTTACTGAGTATCCACTCGATAAAAAAAGATCTATCGAGTGCATGATTAAATGTACTTGGCAAAGACTTAAACCCTCAGGCAAATTAAGGGTTTTTCGTAGTGTTTATCTATCACCTACTTATAGATTTTTTTCCCCGGTTGCATATATTTATTGCTGCATACCGGCAAGCTTTTCATCTCTTTAATCATGCTGCCTTCCAGTACTGGGACAGCACTAGAGCTGCCTCTTTCTCCAACCAGGACGAATAAACACCGTTGAATAATATAGCCTGCAAGATGCTAAACATTTGACCTTTCGAGTTGTGTTGTTGGGTATTTCTGATTGTATGTAATGAGCCTCGCTGTATCTATGTACTGCAGGAAAGGCAAGATTCTGGAATGAGTCCATTTCTGTCGACTTCATTCATACTCATATATCTTTCTGCCGTACCGTTTTGCTTTCCTCTAAATATCCGGTGGTTCGAGCAGCGGAGAGCTAATTCATATCCTTCTCTGGAAGGATCATGTGGTCTACTATTTTTAGAAGGTGTCAAGCCGTGTTTGTCCCGCTAATGTCTGCATCGACTTTTTCATCAACATCTTCATTACAACTCTCTGTTGTATAAATAAAGGGTTCGATGAGTCAGGAGGTGCCCAGCCATGTGTAATTCGGCTACCATCTACACCGATTGTCTTCATCAACTCTTCGTTATTTTGATTTCATGTAGCCAAGAGGTGCCCAACAATGTATATTTGGCACATACATCTACCATCTTCACCAACACTAATCATGCATGGAGAACGTGAAGCGAAGACGAAGAGATGACCACAAGCAGGTTAATCAAAAGTGCTATGCAGGCCTGGACCTGCAGAGGTAATTAATTGGGAGTCTTTCGAGGCCCCAGGAACCAAAGGACCACTTTTCTAAGTTCAGATTGTTAGAGATATTATCTCATGTAACAAACATGGACTAGATGAGGCTTGACTGGTGGTTTAGATAGATAGATTAGATTAAGTTGTTGTGGAAAACAACCTCACCCGTGCCTCATAAGTCCGGGCCTTTTTATGTATCTCCTCTGTGTCGTTTTGAGCACTCAATGAAACACGCATCGTCGACCCTAGCGTGAAGGGCGACATTCATCCCGTTCTCGTGATTTCCTTCATGGTATCGGCGCTGAAGTTTAGATCCAATCTATCCATCACCATGGCCAGTTCTTCCACTTCCACTTCCCAAACCAATCCTCTATTCGGATCCCATGTCTCCGAAAAACTTAACAAGCGAATTATCGCCTTTGGTCGGCACAAGTGCTCACGACGATTCGTGGGGCACGTCCGGAGGGACATATCACCGGCAAGACCAAAGTTCCTTCCAAGGAGATTGACAAGACTCCTCAAATGACAAGAATATTGGCGACAAGATCGTCAAGATTGCGAACCCGGCGTACGACGAATGGTTCGCTGCGGATCAACAGGTTCTCGGCTTCATCTTCTCCTCGCTATCTCGAGACATTCTATCTCAAGTAGCCACGGTGCAGACAGCGGCCGAAGGATGGGCTGTGATTCAAAGTATGTTCACCACGAAGACTCGAGCAAGATCCATGAATGTGCGGCTGTCACTCTGCACAACAAAGAAAGGATCATCTACAATCTCTGAATATCTCGGTAAGATGAAGGCTTATGGAGATGAACTTGCGGCATCCGGAAAATCAGCAGATGATGAAGAATTAATTGCTTTTATACTGAATGGTTTAGATGATGAATATGATCCTGTTGTTTCGGCTCTAGTTGCTAGGGTTGAACCACTTACTTTGTCGATGCATATGCACAACTATTGAGTTTTGAGAACAGGCTTGAGATGAGGAGAGGAGTTGCTGCGAATGCAGCAGACGCGGATTAGTCGTGTCGGCTTCATGCGCGGTGGCCGCGGAAATCGCGGCGGCGGCGCGCCGCGGAAACCCGGCGCCGGCGCTAGCCGTGGCAACCGACCGGCGGCGGTGGCCGCAATGACACCGGCTGTGTGCGTGTGTGTTTCAAGCGAGGGCATGCAACACCCGATTGCGGCATAGGTTCGATCAAAATTTCGTGCTCGAAGAACGACGCATAGCGCGAGGCCTCATATGCCTATGGAGCGACTCCAATTGGTATATAGACTCGGCGCTACGGATCACATCACCGCGAGCTCGATAAACTCACCATTCGCGACAAGTACAAGGGTAATGATCATGTGGACACCGCCAATGGAGCAGTATGAAAATCAAGCACATAGGTCAATCTTTTGTTTCTACCCCCATGCGCAATTTACATCCGAGAAATGTTTTACATGTTCCACAAGCCACAAAAATCTTGTTTCGCATCAAAACTTGCTTCCGATAACTCGCCTTTGTTGAAATTCATGGTAAATATTTCTTGGTTAAGGATCGAGTCACGAGGGCCACAATGCTTGAGGGGAGATGTCGCCGAGGTCTCTACCCTCCGCCCACTTTGTCATCGTCTACTTCATCAACAAAACAAGCCCATGCCGTAGTGCCATCTTTTGCAAGGTGGCATGGTCGTCTAGGACATCCCGCTGGTCCTATCGTATCTCGAGTCATTAGCAAAAATAAATTACCATGTCAAGGTGTGGAAAATAGAGAGTCGGTTTGTGATGCTTGTCAAATGGCCAAGAGCCATCGCCTTCCTTATCATAAGTCTAATAGTGTCTCTAAATTTCCTTTGGAACTTATTTTCTCGATGTCTAGGGACTGCACCCACCTCTATTGGAGGAAAGAAGTATTATGTTAGCTTTGTTGACGATTATAGCAAGTATACATGGGTTTATCTTTTAAAGTTCAAGGTGATGTTTTCAAAATTTTCCATGAGTTCCAAGCTCTTGTTGAGAGACGCTTAGATCGAAAAATTGTCTCCATGCAAACCGATTGGGGTGGAGAATATGAAAAGCTAAATAGCTTTTTTCGCCAAATTGGGATCTCTCATCGGTCTCATGTCCTCATACCCATCAACGTAATGGGTCGCAGAAAGAAAGCACGACATATCGTTGAAGTTGGTCTCTCGCTTTTAGCCCATGCTTCTATGCCTCTCAATTTTTGGGATAAGGCATTTCTTGTCTTCCTACCTTATTAATCGAATCCCTAATAAAGTTATTGATTTTGAGACACCTCTTGATCGATTGTTCCATCAAAGTCCCGAATATTCCTCTCTTTGTACCTTTGGATGTGCATGTTGGCCCCATTTGCGCCCATATAATTCCCATAAATTACAGTTCCGTTCGAAGCAATGTGTTTTTCTTGGCTATAGCATGCAGCACAAGGGTTTCAAATGTCTGGATGTCTCATCTGGGAGAATATATGTTTCCCGAGATGTTATATTTGATGAAAATGTGTTCCCTTTTGCTAGTCTCAAGCCGAATGCAGGTGCACGGCTGCGTGCAGAAATCACCTCTCTTTCACCCTCTCTAATTGCACATGATCAAGGGGGAGAACAAATAGATGATCTTGTGTTTGATTTTCCTAATACCACTAATGCCGCTCCTAGTGAAAATGCAAAAATGGGTGCAAGAGATGATGTGCGGGAAGCGTAACAAGATGCCATGCACCACGGTGGCGACATCATGCATGGTGACAGTGACAGCTTCATGCAGAGAGGCAACATTAGCGCTGCAGCACCATCACACACTCTTGCCGATCAACCAGACGCTGCCACATCGACAGACAAGGACAATGCGCTGGCACGCTAGCACTCTCGCCCAAATGCATGCACCGGTGAGAATGAACACACCGACACAAGTGCTCCTGCTGCGTATACAAGTAACACTCCCGGTGATAGAGATGTGGAACAGATGGTACCAATGCTTGAGACAGGGGGAGAACCTGCAAGACCAAAAACACAGTGGCAAAGAGGAATTCGTAGGCCTAAGGTATATACTGATGGAACCATTCCATATAGATATACTAGGTTTATCATACAGGTGAGCCTCAAAATTTAGATGAGGCTTTAACGATGAAAGATGGAAAAATGCAATGGATGCCGAGTATACGCATTAATAAGAAACAAAACATGGCATCTTGTACCGCCCGAGCAAGGCAAAAATGTCATTGATTGTAAGTGGGTGTACAAAGTAAAGAGAAAAGCCGATGGTAGCTTAGACAGTACAAGGCCAGGTTAGTAGCCAAAGGTTTTAAACAAAGGTATGGAATAGACTACGAGGACACTTTTAGTTCTGTGATCAAAGCAGCTACTATTAGAACTATCTTATCTCGTAGCAAGGTCCGAGGATGGAGTCTCGTGTCAACCGGATGTTCGAATGCTTTTCTACATGGTCTTCTTGAAGAGGATGTCTACATGAAACAACCACCGGGTATGAAAACTCATCTCAACCCAATTTTATTTGCAAATTAGATAAAGCTTTATATGGCTTGAAACAAGCCCCAAGAGCCCGGTATGCAAGACTGAGTGGGAAACTACAACGGCTAGGATTCAAGACTTCTAAAGCGTATACATCTCGTTTTATTATAGCAAGGGTGACGTCACAATATTTATGTTGATTTATGTAGATGATATAATTGTTGCTAGTTCAACACAGAGTGCGATGCCTTTATTGCGGGATCTCAAAGAGGACTTTGCACTTAAGGATTTGGGTGATTTGAACTATTTCCTTGGAATAGAAGTGAACAAGGTAAGTGATGGGTTGTTACTATCCCAAGGAAAGTACACGGTGACTTGCTTAAGAGAACTAATATGAGTGATTGTAAGCCGTTAACACACCTTTATCAACAACGAAAAAAACTCTCTCTATATGAGGGAGATTTACTTGGATCTAGTGATGCTACACAAGATAGAAGCATAGTAGGGGTTCTCGCAATATTTAACTTTGACTAGACCTGATATTTCATTCTCAGTTAATAAGGTGTGTCAGTTTTTACATGCTCCTACTACAGTTCATTGGGCAGCAGTGAAGAGAATTTTAAGATATTTGAAGTATACAATCAGTCTAGGACTTAAGTTTGAAAAATCAAAGTCCGGTCTTGTTAGTGCGTTTGATGCATTGGGCAGTCTCTTGATGATAGGAGATCTATCGGAGGCTTTGTCGTTTATCTTGGCTCCAATCTTGTGTCCTGGAGTGCAAGAAAACAAAGGCAGTATCTAGGTCAAGCACTGAAGCTGAATACAAGGCGCTTGCTAATGTAACTGCAGAATTGATGTGGATACAGACTCTGCTTCAAGAATTGGGTATTGAAACTCCTAAAGCTGCGAAGGTATGGTGTGATAACATGGGAGCCAAACATTTGTCAGCTAATCCTGTTTTTCATGCTCGTACTAAACACATAGAAGTAGATTATCATTTTGTTCGTGAGAGAGTAGCGAACAAACTTCTTGAGATAGAGTATATATCTTCAGAAGATCAAGTAGCGGATGGGTTTACAAAACCCCTTCCCGTGAAGCACTAGAGATGTTCGAAACAATCTCAACATTAGAAGTTTAGATTGAGGGGAGTGTTAGAGATATTATCTCATGTAACAAACATGGATTAGATGAGGCTTGACTGGTGGTTTAGATAGATAGATTAGATTAAGTTGTTGTGGAAAACAACCTCAGCCGTGCCTCATAAGTCCTGGCCTTTTATGTATCTCCTCTCGTGCCGTTTTGAGCACTCAATGAAACACGCATCGTCGACCCTAGCGCGAAGGGCGACGTTCATCCTAGTTCTCGTGATTTCCTTCACAGATCCGTTCAACAACATGCTATAAAGCGCACATACATATTACATTTGGAAATTTGTATCTATGATCCTCGAGATTAATAAATCGCATGTTGTCTATGTTTTTTGTTTACTTTGCGTACTTTGTTACACTGACACGCCCCCATAAATATATCTCTCTAAGCAGAGAGATTCCAATGTCATGTATCGTTTTTTTCTAAACACAGAGAGTAAATTCTAACATTAAATTTTGTTGTGGCGGACAAGATTATAGAAATTTATGTATTTAAATTTAAATAAGGATAATTATAATTTTGATCTTATTCTATTGGCTAACTATCAGCTTGACCCTATTTTACCAACTTTGCTTATTTAACCCTGATTTTCAAAAACGAACCTGCCTTCCAACCCTTTCCTAAGTAAACGTAACTAACCTGTCGTCTGACCCTTTCGTAACTTTCGTAACTAAACGTTTGGATTAATTGCATTTACAACATAAAATGATTGAAACACCCCTGTGTAAGAAAATAAAAGCCAATGGAGTTTTTCTCTCCCTTATTGGCATTCTCGTCACGAGCAGGACATAGGTGGGCTAGGGTTTTCTTGTGGTAACACGGGCGGATGTAGAGCAGTGTCGGTGGCCCGGCTCACGGTGGGGTGGGAGGCCCAAGCGCAGCGCGAGCACGGAGCATGATATGCACGCGGTCGCTAGGGAGCTTGGTTGGGCGCGAGCATGGAGGAAGGGAGGCCGGCGCGTGGTCGCGAAGGAACTAGTTGCAAATTTTGGTGAATTTTGGTGAAAATTTTTCATAAGAGTAGGTGTTTAGTTGCATGTAAAAAAATTTTGGATTGTAATAAATACATGATGCATGCAACTCTTATGCAAATCTCCCAAAAGAAAATTTCAGCTTTTTGGTCAAATCCCTCCTAAATATGAAATTATTTCATTCTAACTTTTCACCCCCGTTTAGTTAAAAAAGCTAAAAAGTGATCAAAATCCAAAATCTTTTCAGATTTCAGCTGCAACTAAACAGGGCCTTAGTCGGCGTGCGGAGGTGGGGAGCTCGTGTCACGTCCAGAAATTGACGAACCAGAATTCGACGAACCAGAATTCTAAGCAGAATGTGCATTAACCCCTGTCCAGGACCGACCAACATACACAAACAACAAAGCTAACATATATATCCACGTCTTACAAATATATAAAAAGTTTGACAAATACAACGGAAAGTAAAAATGAGCTAAGTCTGACAAATGCTGAAGGAGTTCAAGTGCTTTCAAAAAAGGGAAAGGTTTGTGTCCTTCTTGATGGCAATATTTTCTTGAATGTAGAGTATTTGCATGTCTTATTTGACAAATGGTCTGTATGTGCTAACGTGCACACAATTCCGTGGAATGTATGTGTGCAAGGGAGATTGATGTTCTTCTGATCATGATGGCTTGAAGGGGAGATATATCTCTTTAGTCAATGTTTCCAGGAATCCATAAATCAGCATTCTTGTCTGGCTAATCTGCTGGATATTAACCGAAGAAATCCTTCAAATTCTTCCACCTTTTTATGGACGTACCGAATTACAAGGTTGAAGTGTGAGATCAGTACGTCGATGCTGTGACTAAACAAGTCATGATGGTGCTACAGCTAATTAAGCATTTAGTTATATCTCTGTCAATTGCGCTTTGGATGAGTTTTTAACCCTCTACACAACTTCTGAAACGAGAGAGGCCGAAAAATGTGGTTGAGAACTTTAGATCTAACTAGCTTTATGGGCCCAACTGTCAACGGGTGGTAGCGGTTGCCAGTGGATGAAGACGGTGAGGCAGACTCACCACCACCACAAGAAACGTTTAAAGGAATAAAGAATCATAAATAATAAAATAGTTTTTATACCTTTCAACATTTTTGGATCCATGATTATCTGAAAATGAAAATGAGGAACAAGACCAACGATGAAGAAACGGATCCGAGAGGATCCTTAGTTGAAGGACGCATGCCACTTCAATCTTTCACTGCACAGATCCATCAATCTGTCAGTAACATGTGGTCCACTCGTTGGATGATCCACTTTAGATGATCCAGATGAGCATTGGAAAAGAAGTTCCGTGAAGCATCAAGCTCAACGGAGCCACCCCTTCAACGCCCCCACGGAGTCGTCCGGGTGCTCGTCGCCACACCGCTCGCTGCCGTGGAGTGGTGGTGAAGGATTTTCGGGCGCTGCCGCCGCCCGACATCGCCATCTTGCTGATTTGTGGGTGGCGACCAGTCCAAGCGGTTTGTTGACTCTATTGCACACTTGCACGGGGGAAGCCGATGCGGGGTCCATGTATAGTACAAAATACATATATATCTGGCGGTGGTAGAGAAGCATGTTATACATTGAGTAATTATCCCCAGGGTGAAAAACATTCCAAATCACGACGTCGGATCGAACGAAGATGAGCGGGGGTTGATGTCACTCGGTAGATAAAACCTGTGTCCAACCTGATACCTTCCGTGTAGTTGAGTCACTGACATATGAGTTTTGGACGTATGTTTTTCATGATATATTACCATATTGTGTTACCTGACTGAGAAAAGGGTTGCTCTTCCATCTTGTACTATCTTATATGCAACTTTTTTTAGATATTCATGACACATGCAACTATATGTGTATAGATGATGTTGCAAACATTTCATAGGAATTGGGAAGCGAGAGGCATGAACTCCTACAATTCTCTACAAGTTCAGAAGTTGTCAAGTGAGGTCAACCTTGAAACGGATGGAGGAGGTTTATGAAAAATCTAAGAAAGAATCCAACATTTTTGGGCTTGGTCCTGGGCCTCCTGGCCTTTCAATGCAGGGCTCAGCCCATCTATGGTCAAAGTCAACACCATCGTAATTCTCACCTGGTAAACGATCGGCTGCCGCCGGCGTACATCTCCCACTGTAAAATCTCAATCTTCCAAGGACCTAAGCACAAAAGGCACCGTAGCTGAAATAAACCTGAGATGAGACATGCGAACTGACATTTTTTCCAAAAGAACCCCTCGAAAAACCCGTAATTCCACTCCACCTAATCCTGAATCCTACCTATCGCCTCCCCTTCCTCCGAGATCTCGCGCTCCGGCGAGGTCCGGCGAGGCGAAGCTTCCGGAGGAGGAAGGCGCACCACCTCGATGCTCTTCCCGAAGCGGATCAACTACATGGCCCCGATGCTGGCCTCCGCCGTTATCCTCCTCCTCCTCATCTCCGGCTACTTCGAGCTTCCGTCCATCTCCTCCTACTCCGCCGCGCCGCCGCCGCCGCTCTTCGCCACGGCGCTCGACGCCGTCGGCTCCCGCGAGCGGTCCCCGTTCACGTCGCTCCTCTCGGCCTTCTCCGCCTGGGACGCCGCCGTCGGGTGCCCACGCATCCGCGCCAAGCTGGACGCCGTGGGGCCGGAGGGGTACGGCGCCAACTCGACCGCGGCGGCGGCCGCGTCGATCACCGGCGGGGCCGGGTGGGGCGGCGGCGGGAGGTGCGGGGACATGAGGGCGCGCCACGTCGGGGTGCTCATCAAGGGGTGGACGTGGATCCCCGACGCGCTCGACGGGGTGTACACGTGCCGGTGCGGGGTGAGCTGCGTGTGGAGCAAGTCCGCTGCCGTCGTCGACCGGCCCGACGCGCTGCTCTTCGAGGGCGCCACGCCGCCGCAGCAGGTAGGCTCTGGGGTTCTCACTTCGCTGGTCCATTCTTGTGCGATGGGGAGTAGGATGTGATGCAAAAAAAATTCCATGCTTCCCTGTGAATGGATTTGGTTAATTTGGGTTCCTGATCATTTAGTGCGGATTAAATTAGGGGCAAATTCATACACTTCTTTATCTGGTAAGTGTTGTGTGGTAGAATTGAAGAATTCGTGAATGCAATTTTTCACTTTCTGCGTTATAGGTATAAAAAGGGAATGCTCGAGTGTGATGATAGTTAAGCTGAACTAACAAGTTCATTAAGAAAATTCTTCTAGTGTTAATGCATATCTGGAAGTACTATCAGTTAGAGAAACAACCTTACTTAATTGTCCCTGTAGATCGCTTGTCCCCTTTTCTGCTTTTGTATCTTAGTGGCATTGCCAAGTTCCTATCAGAGTTAATAACTTGGTAGTTTTCAGAGGGTCATTTAGTGGTTGGATCCTCAGCTAGACTTGAAACAGGTTGCCGCTTGCTTGGGCTATAGCTGCAGGTAGTTATTTTTGCTGGCTAGGCAATGGGTCTCACTGAAGCACCCTTAGTTTGCAAATGTTGCATAAATGGCATGAGTTCTTTTCCTCCAAACGAGCTACTCTTGGATTGCATTACTAACTATCTAAATATGGATGCATTGCTGTTCATACTCCCAGATTTATCACTCAAATACATGATGAATGAAGCAATCTTGTATGGAATCCAGGTTACGTGAAGTCAGCAACATTTGGTTGATGTTCCCTTCTCTCAGTAGTAATCAGAAGCAACAGCATGTTATCTTCTCTGTTTTCCTTTTGGACTTGGTGTTCAGGAGTTTCATGCCACTGAAGTGGTTCATCCTGCAGTGTTGCAGCCCCTGCCTTCATCACTTCTTTAACATTCTAGCACTGAAGGCCTGTCCAAAATTAGCAGGAATGAACGAGCACAACAGATGACCTCAGTAGGAGATTAAATAATCTTATTCTGAAGACATGTTCAATTTTGATGCTTCCTTATTACCCAGCAAACGGTTGCATGTCCTGCCAATGAACCATGTGGCCATATGGCAAATGGTGTCGAATGCACCACATATATTTCCTAAAAGACCCTGGACGTTGACCTACCTAGCCCCAATGGAAGTGCCAAGAACTGCCTAGGCACATATAGCCACCATACAATAAAAAAACCCCAATGATTGATAGTTTCATCTTGTCAAAAACAGCATGAAGGATCTCCACGAAAATATTTGTGGATTCACATATATAGTGCTAGTATTGAGTGGCATGAGTTACAGGCTCACAACTTT
This sequence comes from Oryza australiensis, assembly GCA_019925245.2. Lineage (NCBI taxonomy): Eukaryota > Viridiplantae > Streptophyta > Magnoliopsida > Poales > Poaceae > Oryza > Oryza australiensis. The sequence goes on along the minus strand of JAIFGZ020000583.1, from coordinate 644,252 downwards.
GCAAGCTGGCAAAACTTATTTGTGGAATCAAACACCATTGGTTTTTTACTAACCGCTACATACCATTTCCATTAGTAGTATAGTTTTTTTTTTATTTTTTGAGGATACTGTATTTCATTACTTTTGTGAGGATGCTTTTTTTAAATGAAGTAAGTGCTAACATCTTTCTGATTTCCAAGTTTAAAATATTCTTGAACATGTTTTGACAGAGAATGAAAGGCCTGCCTCTTCGTGTATATCTGGATCTGGAGGCTGCTAGGAAACCAACTGGTTTCGAGGACATTTTTATAGGTTACCATGCTAAAGATGATGTGCAAGTAACATATGCTGGAAAATCATTCCACACTAGCCGAAGTTACCATGTATCGACTGAAAAGAGAAATGTAAGCCCAAAATCTGTAAAACCTAAATTCCATTGCTTAGTAATATCAAGATGCAATTCATATGATTTATTTCCTTAGCTAGGTAGTGATGCTTAACTTTCCATTCATCACGTATTCCCAACAATATATTATGTAAACATGACGCATGACATCATGGTTCCTGACTCTGCTAGCTCACTGCTCATCATAGCATAATAGGATTAATTGTGCTTAGTTGACTGTAGAAGCATAATATTAACACTTCAGCAGGTACCAGTGCACCACAATGGCACAACCTCACACCCTTAGGTCGAGCTGTTCCCTTTGATACTTTTTTTTACTGTATTTCATTTTTCTCTTATTTTTTAAACTTCATACAATTTTCAACTGCCAACAAGATCCAATAGCGTGCAGTGTTCAAAACAAGTTAACAACGTAGCTCAGCAGGAGCTAAAGTGCTCCTATTACTTACCGGTATACCTGAATGCTTTCTGTAAAGATGACATTGTGCATGTCTATTGCTGCATTATTTTTGCACTCCTTGAGACACCATCAGTTCTGCTGTAGTAAGACTTTTTTTAAAAGTTTATTTAATCATCTCAATGGCTGATCTCCTGTATGGTGTCAGGATGCACTTGTTTACTGGTCATCTTCAAGGTGTCTTCCTCATAGAGACAAGGTTGCAAAAGATTTCCTGTCAATGGTTCCGCACCACTCCTTTGGGAAATGTTTGAATAATGTCGGTGCTCCTGACATGGCATTATCCATGTATCCAGTTTGCTCAACCAATGATAATGGAAAACCACACTGGTGGGATCATCTTCACTGCGCAATGTCACATTACAAGTTTGTTCTTGCAATTGAGAATACCAAGACAGAAAGCTATGTGACCGAGAAATTGTTCTATGCCTTGGAGGCTGGGTCAGTGCCAATATACTTCGGGGCACCCAATGTCTGGGACTTCATTCCTCCCAATTCTATCATAGATGCTTCCAAATTCCGCTCACTCCGTGAGTTGGCATCATATGTGAAAACTGTTGCAAATGATCCCGTAGCTTATGCAGAATACCATGCATGGAGGAGGTGTGGTACCCTGGGTAACTTTGGAAGGTCGCGCGAAATGAGCCTTGACACACTGCCTTGCCGACTTTGTGAACTGGTTAGCAAGAGAGGTGGTAGGAATGCAGATGCATTGTGATTGACTGGTTAGTATCCTGACTTGCATACTATTGTCACTTTGTTGTTGACATAGTCTGACAAAAATTTTGTATAACTAGGTAATATTTTTGTGGCTATACTTTTGACGGGAATCAAATGACCTGAACTCCGATGCGGGACATGTAGCTATTTGGTATGTCAATGAAGATGAAGTGCTCGGATATCAGAAGAAAATAGTTTGATATTGTTGTGATAACACACTGCATTTCTTTTACATTTTTTGAATTTCGTTTTCCCTCCAGAGTTGAGAGATGTATACAGTAGTTAGTGATTCATGTTTGTAGGAAAAAAAGGGTATGAATGCACATTATATTGCTAATATTATACGGTCTTTATGACCATCTGTTATACTGATGTCTTGAAATGTGATGATACAGAACCAGCATTAACTTGAAAATGTGTATGCTGCTTAATGCCTATCCAATTCTATGGAAAGGCTACAATAGAGTAAGCTCTGCGCTTATTTTGTGTAGATTCTACAATAGAGTTCCAGAGTGCAAAGTACTTTAGTCTGCACAGCTAAATTCATTCATGCAAGGCAAGATGGATTGTGTTGTGGTATTGGAGTCTATTTGTTCTTGTTAAGAATTGTATGAGTTCGATAAATTCTTTTCAGTGTCTGTATGCATTAGATTATTAATCCCTAATAGTAGACGACACCATAAGAACTGAAGAACTTCTTTTCTTTTTTTTTCCCTTGGAAAGTTGAGATGACTAAGGGCAATGGGCATTGGAGTCCTCCTATGTCCTTTTGTTTCATTTCTTTTTAACCGAGCAAAAGAAAAAAACTTATCATTTCCGTTATGAGTTATCACAGAGTGCAAATTACATATATATGGGGTTGCTATAGGGTTGGTTTGGGTAAGATTTGGTTTGTTGCCATTTTGTTTGCAAGATTGGCCAAGTTCAAATTTGTAGCTATAAAGAGGTAGTCGTGTCAAAATTTTTAGTTGCAAACAAAATGTATGTTAATTCTTTTGAGATTACCAATTAGTACTCTCTTCGTTCTCAACTAATGTAAAAGTATATCAAGATAAAAAAACCAATAGTTCTCTCATATTATATTTAATTCGCTAACAAACTCAACACATGCACCATTCCCAATACTTCCTACCACTAATAAACCAATATATTATATGTTGGTTAATAAAGGGTTATGTGCATGGATGTATGCATCAATGTCCATTTACTTTAATGTATAGAAACAAAATCAGAGTATACGTGAGATTAAGGTAAAGAGACGAAAGGCAAGGATTTTTATATAGGTTCAGATCCCTTGACCGACAGGTAATAGTCATACTTTTATTGGCGAAAGCTAGTGTTGCCATTATATATTAGTATCACACAAATATAATTTTTTAGATGATCTAATCTAGTCTTTGTTGGCTTGACGGCATGAATCTCTCACACGTAGTCGACGGCTAGTATGGTCTTTTTCCTCGAATATGCATTTGGCAAGATTGAAGGTAGCACTAGATCCTTTTGTCGGTTATGTGGCTTCATATTAGGTTTGTCTAGGCTTGTCTTGAATTGTCTAGATCTGTGTTGACTTGTATTTCATTGGTGTGTCCCCACTCCTCTAAGGGATCTTATATTTATAGCGAAAATTTTTTCTCTTCAAGTAAAACTCGAGAAATACAATATGATACAGACTAAACAAACCTTGTTTTCCTCGACTATGACTCTAACACCTTATATTCCAAAAAGATAATTTTCTTCTTTATTCGTAGTATTTTCTTAATCAAATGCATTCTCGTATACTATTAGGTATATGGTATTTTCGTATACCACGAATCGATGTATATGAGATATGTCTTATCTTTAACACTAACACCGATCTACTAAATAAACGAAAAATATGTAATGTAAACCACATATATATAGTGAAAACCTGAAAACTATCATTCGATAAAAAATAGACACCTAAGATTTTGTCCACCTCATAAGAGTAAAAAGTTTACACCTAGTAAATTTTTTATTTATGGCTGAATATGATATTTTTACTTTTGGTGACGTGGACAAATCTTAGACATCCATTTTTAATCCAACTATAGTTTTCAGGTTTTCACTATATATGTGATTTGTGATACATATTTTCCCGTGAATGAATAGTAATATGATAATTATTTAAAAATAATATGAAAAACCTTATACGATGATTAGTTAGAAATAGAGGGACTGATTAGCTAGGAATAGAGGGACCGATTGGAATATTTGGTATGGCTAAGGCAAAAGGTTTACAAGTTAGCTTATAAGCTAAAATAGTCTAAGCCCAAACAAATAAATAACTTTCTTTGTTTAGTTTTTTTAAAGCTATAAATCATTCTTACACTATTAAACCAAATTCTAGATTGAAAAAGCTTTTTTTTACTTATTTGAGATAGAAGTATGATATCACCCTTAAACTTAGGATTTAAATCCACTTATTTATAAATCATGTGAGTCAAAAAGCTAACTTAAAAAACTTAAGTAAAGTATAAGTCAATAATTTGACTGGGCACATTTCGGCTTGAATGTGCTTGAAATTTAAAATCAAAATGGTCCATAATCTGTCAAAGCCATCTCCCATCTCCGGAAATTCAACTTTGAGCCCATGAAAGGCCCATCTATGTCTTAAACCCTAAATCCCCACGCCTCCGGACCTCCTCCTCCTCACTCGTACGCGCCTCGCGCCTCGCCGCACCACCCACCGCCGGCGCCGCCCGCCTCGGCGTCCGCACCTTACTTCCTCTGGCCCGCCGCTGCCGCCGCTGCCGCCGCCGCCAGCGCCTCACTATACGTTGCGCGCTCTCATCTCCCTCTCCCTCCCGTGACCACACGTGACCGGCGGCGGCCGCGAAGACGAGAGGATGAGGAAGAAGGTGGACGAGCGCATCCGCACGCTGATCGAGAACGGCGTGCGGGAGCGGCAGCGGTCCATGTTCGTCATCGTCGGCGACAAGTCGCGCGACCAGATCGTCAACCTCAACTACATGCTCGCCAAGTCCCGCGTCAAGTCCCGCCCCTCCGTCCTCTGGTGCTACCGCGACAAGCTCGAGATCAGCAGGTTGGTACCCCTACTATTCGCTTAGCTTAGCTTAGCTCTTCGATTCGATCGATTCTTCAATTGAAGATGGTGAGCCAATGCCACGCTTAGATTGCTGTTCGATAGATTGCTTTGTGCACCGATTGATTGCTGAATTGGAGATGCTGTATCAAATGCTTTTTTCTTTTTAAAAAAGAAAAATCTTTCTGCTGTAGCCATAAGAAGAAGCGGGCCAAGCAGATCAAGAAGCTGATGCAGAGGGGGCTCATGGACCCCGAGAAGGCCGACCCCTTCTCCCTCTTCTTGGAGACTTCCGACATCACCTACTGCCTCTACAAGGACTCTGAGAGGGTTCTCGGCAACACATTCGGCATGTGCATCCTGCAGGTCTGTCTAACATCAAGCTTAGCTTGATTTCTGTCTTTTTGGTGATGCTGTTGTTGTAGTGTAATTTCCCTGTACTGATATGATGTTTTTTGGCGCCTCAGGATTTTGAGGCGCTCACACCAAACCTACTAGCGAGGACCATCGAGACGGTTGAGGGCGGTGGTTTGATCATCCTGCTTCTCCGCTCCCTCTCCTCTCTCACCAGCCTTTATACAATGGTCATGGTGAGCTCAATTCTCTATCGCACTTTGCTTCTCTTGTCTTTGGGTACGCGATCCCAATTTTAGTAATCTACCAATAGACTTGGACACTTTTGGTTTAACATGCTACACCATAGCTTCGTTTCTGAGTTAAACTTGACTAAGTTGGGTTGTTCCTGCTCCAACAGGATGTCCATGAAAGGTTCCGGACAGAGTCGCATACCCAGGCTGCTGCTAGGTTCAACGAGAGGTTCTTGCTATCCATAGCATCTTGCAAATCATGTGTTGTCATGGATGACGAACTCAACATTTTGCCTATATCCTCTCACATGAAATTTATACAACCAGTTACGAACAATGAGGTTGGGTGCTTACATTTTCTCTCTGTTTTTTCCATATCTACATGTCTTGTCTACTTCTGCTGGTGGCGTTCTTTTTTTGTATTAATGCTCCTGCTGAGTTGTTCCAGTTTTTTTATGAATCTCTTACATTCTGGTTGTTTCAACCAGCTCATCTAATTCCACTATGACATATATATTTTAACATATGTGTAGGATTCCGAGGGATTATCAGAAAGGGAGAGAGAGTTGAAAGATCTAAAAGATCAATTCCGTGAAGACTTTCCAGTTGGTCCTTTAATTGGAAAGTGCTTCACAATGGATCAGGTACTGTTTAGTGCCTATCCTGTTTAAGTTTACCTTACACATATGAAATCTTTCATTCTGTAGCATGCTGAAACTTGAGAGTCATGTACAGGGTAAAGCTGTGATCAATTTCCTTGACTCTATTTTGGATAAGTCCCTGAGGAGCACGGTTGCCTTGCTTGCTGCTCGTGGACGTGGGAAATCAGCTGCCCTTGGTCTTGCTATTGCTGGAGCCATTGCTGCTGGGTAATTCTTGACTCAATTAAAGTTAATTATTTGTTGGATTCTCTGTGATTAATTCTAATCTTTTGTCTTTCTAGGTATTCAAACATATTTGTCACAGCCCCAAGTCCAGAGAACCTAAAAACACTGTTTGATTTTGTGTGCAAAGGAATAAATGTGTTGGAGTACAAGGTGCCTGTCTATTATCTAGTCTTCGAGTTAAAAAGTTTACATTTGTGTTATGCAGTTAATGAATACATCATTTCACCCCTTTCAGGAGCATTTGCATTATGATGTGGTGAAGAGTGCAGATCCAGAACTCAAGAAGGCAACTATTCAAATAAATGTCTACAAGCAGCATCGTCAGACGATCCAAGTAAATACTTACTACTTCCACCCAAAGGTTCTTTCTGTTCTGTTTAGACTTCACTTATCAGATGTTGGTGGAGAGGGGCTTCAAAGTTCAAACTGTATGAGCAAAGGGATCCTTTAGCTTCCCTAGAGAACTTTTAATAACATCCCGTTAGGGAGGACTAAACTTTTGGTGGATTTAAAATGCACCTTATCTTATCATGCCATGCTAATATAATGGTAGTTGATTTGGTACATTAAAATTATGCTATTTTTGCCTACCATAGTTCTTTGCTTACCTTATGTCTGGTTATGAAAACACATGCAGAAGTTGATTGTAGCAGAGATTTGTATGCTATGGTGGATTTATGGTCATAGAAGGATGGATCGAATTAGAAATTATGATAAACATGGTAGGGTAGGAGTGGCGCTGATTGGGGAGAAACTTGTCCAACATCGTTTGTGGTGGTTTGGGCATATCATGGATGCCCCCCTGAAGAACTAGTCCAAAGTGCATTCGAAACATTTCAAAAATACAAGGAGAGGCATGGGTTGTGTAAAACTGTCATGGGAGGAAGAGTTAAAAGAAGACATGGAATATGTCCAAAGAACTGGCTTTGGTAGGAGTTTGTGGAAAGTAGCTATTCATATGCTACAACCATGAGCTGGAATATCACTTTTCGTAACTAGTCTAATCTTTTGCCTTTTTAGCTAGTCTCCCCTTTTAGCTCATTTGTTTCTACTTGGGTTTCATCCTTAGCCTACCCTAAGTCCCAACTTACCTTTGACCAAAGGCTGATGTTGTTATCTGCTACAAATATCACATTCAATAATCCAGTCTGTTAAATGCTGCAGAAGATTGAAAAGCTTTATGTCCTTGTTATTACTACTAGCCTTTGAAGGTACACAAACACAGCATATGATACAAAATTTAATCAAAACTGGTACTTTTTAATGTATACTGGTCCTTCCTGAGATTTTATGTAAAAACCCCACAATGGCAAAGTTTACGTTATTCTGGGTAGATGGGTGGTCTTCTTCACATGAGTTGTATCGTCTGTAGTTAATAAAAACATATATATATCCATCATTGTTTTCGTGATAGATAATGTTCTTTCTTGGTAGATCATCCAATAAAGTGTGTTTTATGATCATTGATAAATTCAATTAAGGTTCATACCTTGATAATTGTATTTATAGTTTGTTGTTTCGCAGACATAATTTTTACTAGCTTATTACCCACATTGAGCAACACTTTGCTTAATATCAATCAACCCAATTCAACTGTTTTTAATGTTTGCAGTATTTGAAACCACATGATCATGGAAAGCTTTCTCAAGTTGAGCTCCTTGTCATTGATGAAGCTGCTGCTATTCCATTACCGATTGTTAAGTCCTTGCTTGGTCCATACCTTGTTTTCCTATCTTCCACTGTCAATGGGTATGTTTCCTTTCCTTTCCAAATGAGATAACACTGACAATCATGGTTGTGATCATTCTGGATGTTTTCTGTATCGAAGGTATGAAGGAACAGGCCGATCCTTGTCTTTGAAGCTCCTCCAGCAGTTGGAATCCCAAAGCCAGCCATCTGCTCCAAGTAATGGACCGAATTCAAGTAAGAGTCTTGTTATGTTTAATGCACTTCTTTTGAAGAACCTTGGATTTTTGGATGTTTTACACTTATTTTGTGTTTTGTTTTGGTTTGTAGGTAGGCTTTTTAAGAAAATTGAATTAAACGAGTCCATTAGGTATGCATCTGGTGATCCTATTGAGAGCTGGCTTAACGATTTACTTTGTTTGGATCTTGCAAACTCCATCCCCAATATCAGTAGGTGAGCATCATCTAAATTGCCTTTTGTATTCTTCCAAGTTACTTGCATGTCTGAAACAATTTATGGTTTTCTTTAGGCTACCTCATCCAAAAGAATGTGATCTGTATTATGTCAACCGAGACACACTTTTCTCATATCATAGGGAGAGTGAGATATTTTTACAGGTATGGATTAGAAATGCTCTGTTGTCCTTATTGATGAATGGATGTTTACCATAATTCCTTAATATTTCAGCGGATGATGGCACTTTATGTTGCTTCCCATTACAAAAATTCACCCAATGACTTGCAACTAATGGCTGATGCGCCGGCGCATCACCTATTTGTATTGCTTGGTAGGGACTAATTCCCCAGCATTCCCACCTGTTCAATATGGCAACACTGTCAGGCTGTACTAAGTACTAACATGTGTTCTTTGTTTTCTAGGCCCAGTCGATGAGTCTAAAAATCAGCTCCCGGATATTCTATGTGTAGTCCAGGTTCTAAACTCCTTCCTGCTTAATCTTCTTTAGTATTTTATTTTGAAATTTTCTCTTAATGCTGGTCATATTTTGGTTCTTTGCTTGCACAGTAGCCGAAAGTGTGAAATATATGATTCTCCAATTCCGGTGTCGCTGAACTACATTAAAGATTCTTACATAATTGTAGAAATGAATCCAAATGCCATGCGCCAGTAACAAAAATAACATGCATCTTAATTTGCTATTGTACTATTCAGCGTCAATATCAATCTATTTGATGTTGTTGAGTCAATTTGCCATAGAAATCACCATATGTGCCCTTATTGTTATAAAAAAGAAAAGTTCAGTTTGATGGTACTCCCATCATTCAGAATTAGATCATCTTAGGATCCATGCAGTCAAACCTTGAAATATTAACTCACTAATATACACAAAAACATTAAGATTTCATATGTAAATAAGATATTAGCAATTTTTTGATGAAAAATTCTTTTACATAGTTACATTTTCAATATGTTTTTTGGATATATCATTAGAAAAGGCAACGATAAATGATGTGCATTGGAGACCATACCAATGTCCTAGATGACAAGTAAAAAAGAACGGAGTGAGTATGTTCAGCACCTGCTAGTCCTGCTTGAAAGGATCTCATGCGGTTGTCTGTACTTTTTAAATTTGAGGGATTTTTTTGAATTTTATGTTTTTTCATCTCATCGTATATGTATTTATCATCCATGGCAACACTCTGGTGCTATGTTAGTTTGGAAAATATCCAACTTCAGTTTTTTAGTTGAGAATCGAATATTGTTGTAATGTAAAGACACTGCATTTTTTCATAGCTTACTGCTTACTTTCAATCATGAATCTTTTAGTGTGTTTTGCATTGTTTATTTTTTACCTCATCGGAATGTGCTCAAGCTACTAAAGGGCATGTGTTGGCCCTGGTGTAATAACTGATATGTGCACACCACTATAACAATTACGCAAATCTGGTCCAATTTTTTAACACCTGATCTGTATGGCTCAGGCTTTATGTTTTTTAAAAGTTTTTCTTATAATTCAAAACTAATTTCCATTTTCTACAAAAACAGATCTATTACTTCATATCTTTATCTCCATCTTGTTCTGTTACTATACATTGTTTGCTGAATACATTTTTAGTTCTGCTGGAAGCTGAACCTTTCCTTCATTGAACTAATTTATTCATGTGGCTGTTAAATTCAGTACTTAACTCATGTTTAAATTTAACTTCTCCACTCCACTTTCACTGCTGCTCATCTTCAAATGATATGGACTATCTAATGTTGATCTAAAGTTCATGTTATCTATTGAAATTTTAAAGGGTTGTTCCTACTGAATACACCACCGCAACATTTCAAGATGTTGGACCTTTCTTGTAAATATACTTGTTTGGGATCTTCAGGTCTGTTTGGAAGGTCAAATATCTCGAAAATCAGCTATGAAAAGCCTAAGTGAGGGTCGGTCACCTTCAGGTGATCAAATACCATGGAAATTTTGTGAACAGTTTCAAGACAATGTGTTTCCAAGTCTCTCAGGAGCTCGGATTGTACGAATTGCTGTCCATCCAAGTGCTGTGAGGGTGAGGTTTATTGCCTTTATAGAACTCTGTTCTGCATGTGTAAACATCACTCTCCATACCCTAAATATTCTCCTTTTTCAATGCAGCTTGGATATGGTTCAGCTGCTGTGGACCTTTTGACAAGGTGTGCATTTCTCTTCTTTACCCTAACTAGGGGTTATGGGTGCTGTGGATTGTAGTATCTTTTGATGCTCTTTTGATTTTTTTTGGCTGAAACTGGTATTTGATGATGAGTGATGGTAGATATAGTGAAGGGACTTTGTCTAATCATACTCGCAATTCTCCCTAATTAGTAATTTTTTCACGTGCATTTGTTCACCCATACTCAATTACTGACATTTATTTATTTGGCTTGAAAGGTACTATGAAGGGCAAATGACTCTATTTGCTGAGGATGAGGAGGAAAATGAAGAGCCTGAAGTCAGGATCACTGAGGCTGCAGAGAAGGTTCATTCGAACAACTATTTATTATGTCCATTTGATATCTTATTGTGCAACAACTTGAAATAGCTCTACCATTAGAACTATCAGGGGCGGACCCTCTTTTGTGGCATGCTATGGCGCTGGCCATAGCTATGCCACAGCGCGAACAGCCTCTATACTGCAGCTGCCGAGGAAAGAAAGCACTGTCATGGCTGCAGTGCAGCAGGGGTGACTCCACGATTGCGCGCTAGAGTCACGGACTGACTGGGTGAGGGTGCAAGGAGCATCTCCTCCCTTGGCCCAGCTTTGTCCTTTGTAGTGCCATGGGTTTGGTGCATTAGCTAACTTGCTTGACTTAGGGAATCAACTGAGACCCACTGCGCGCGCAGCGAGCTCGAGGTCGCGTCTTCACGATCAGCAAGGCAGATTTGGGCATTTGGCCATTTAGTCCTTGATTTTAGATGTTGATCGCGTGAAAGACAAACACTAAAAACAACTATGCAATTTTAGCAAATATTATCCACTAGTTTAGCACTTTGTTTCTTCAGATGAGGCCGCGTAAGGTTCTATTAAGCAGCAGATACCGTGCAAAACAGGGGAAAAAAGGGGGGAATATGACATCTACAAAATAAGGAAACACTATGTAAAAATTACTGCACCTGTCAAATTTGGGCTATAAATGTTGATCACTCTCTTTTATGTCATACATTATAAATTTATAATAAGTGTGATTACCATATAGTTTGTGTATAAATAAATTTCATATCATTAACTAAAAGTCTTGCTTTGTTCCAACGTGTCAACTTCGCCATAGCTACAATTTAGTGCTGGGTCTGCCACCGAGAACTGTATTGTATGGTTTTCATACTAAATATTTTTAATGTATCAATAGTTTTAAATTTGCAAACTTTGAACAAAATAAGCACTGTGTAATAATTTTAAGTATTAGTTTTATATGAATATATGTGCTGGCTTACAGCTAAAAACTGGATGATGGTATAAAGCATAGCAACAAACAGTGTCTATTTTTGTACTTGAACCCTCGATAAATGCAAGATACCAAGTGGTATTGCTATTGACATAATCATGCCTTTAATATACACGTTCGTGGTAATACAACTATAATCATTCATTGGGAACTAAACGATGCACTCATTCAATTAGTTGCATGTTGCTTGACGAATTTTGTAGATTGGTAATCTGCACTCTTCTATTTGATTCCTGCACATAGCACAACAGCTTTCATTATGTACATTATGATGCAAACCTCTATTTGCCTACCATATTAGGATTTATTATTTTGCTTGACCACAAGTCTGTACCTTACAGTTTTGTATATTACTATTGCAGGCTTCTCTGCTAGAAGAGACCATAAAGCCTAGGGCAAATCTCCCACCACTCCTTGTCCATCTTCGCGAACGTCGTCCTGAAAAGCTCCATTACCTTGGTGTATCTTTTGGACTTACACAAGAGCTTTTCCGTTTTTGGCGGAAGCACAACTTCTATCCATTCTATGTTGGCCAAATTCCTGTAATGATCTAATCTGATCTATTCGTTGTTCTTTACCTCTGCAGCTCTGTTATAGTAGCTTCTTATATTTCCTCTATCTATTCTTCAGAGTGCAGTGACTGGTGAGCATACTTGTATGGTCTTGAGGCCCTTAAATAGCGATGACATTGAAGTTAATGAGTCAAGCAAATGTGGATTTTTGGATCCATTTTATCAAGGTACAAAAATCATGAGTTCTGTTTCCTCATCTAATGCATTTCAAACTGAAGCCGCTTGATTTCTTAAGTGTACACAACAAATCTGACGGAAGGTTTGCAGTTCAGATTTTGCCTTTTGCTTGAACTTTTGGTGCATTAGCTAAATTTTGGAACAATGTGCCCAGATTTCAGACAAAGATTCAGGCGTCTCTTAGGAACATCTTTCCGGCATCTCAATTTTAAGCTTGCAATGAGGTATGTTGAAGTTTCAATTGTTTTTTCATGGCAAAGAATTTTGGTGATGTTCTAATTATTGGCTGTGTATTCCCAGTGTATTGGCTTCCAAGATTGATTTTTCAGATCACGAACCCTCAGAATATTATACCAATATTACCTCAAAGATATTGGGAGACATGCTATCACCACATGATATGAAGCGGCTGGAAGCTTATTCCAACAATTTGGTCGATTATCATCTGGTAAGAAATTCAATGAAGGATCTTTAGTTTGATTCCACTTGTTCAAGGCAAACATGGCTAGTTATTTCTAGGCCCAGGTAGTAAGTAGGGATGCAGATTTGGGTTCTACATTGTTATAGATCACTTACCCTCAGCAACTTTCAGACTTCTGGAAACATTTAATACTTGCACAGCTGCTCTGCAAATCATCGCCTCCTTATGATTTTATTACTGTTCACTTCTGCAAATGTAGCTTTTGTTGCTATGATCTGAGAAGTTTATCTTCTCTGCTTCTCGTATATTATATTCCACCTCATGAAAGCATTTTCTTAATCAGGTTAAAAAGTTCAGATGTTGTCATTTGCCTTTATATGAATACAAGCTGTGTTGTAAAGCTGCACGTTGAAACACTTCCAATTTTCACCTTTTTTCTGTTCTTTTTAATAGATTCTGGACCTTGTCCCTATTCTTGCACACCAGTATTTTTCAGAGAAGCTTCCTGTTACACTACATGGTGCCCAAGCAGCTGTTCTGTTCTGTATGGGACTACAAGACAAAGACATAGGTGCTACAAAGGTTCGCTCAAGTTGATCCCAAGCAAATGCAAAATACTTGGAATTGAAATTCGTCGAGATGGCACATCTTATTCTTTTGGTTTTTCTGTTGACAGGAAGAACTGGGGATTGAGAGGGAACAGGTTCTATCAAACTTCATTAAGACAATGAAGAAGTTATACGGTTATCTTCATAATATTGCAGGAAAAGAAATTGAAGCAACATTACCACGACTGAAGGAAGTAAGCTACCATATTTCGTTTCCTTTTGTCAACTTAGTATTCACATGTAATAGCTGCACTTCCAGATTTGGCATTGTTCATTGGTGGGCATGCAAAGCAATGCTCATGGTGTGTAGTTAGATAAATTTTTGTACACGGCCATAATCTCTTAATAGCTGCTATGTCTGACTACTGCTTCCAGATTGATACGGCTCCTCTTAAATCATTGGATGAGGACCTTGATGATGCAGCCAGGGAAGTAAAGGTGTGCTTTTTAGATACATTAATGTTTTCCATACTTAAATCCCGAGTCGTCCACTGAGGAGTAATGAGGATGTTGAAGTATTTTATGAGTTCAAGTGCAGTTTCTGCACAATTAAAATATTAAAACTGGCCATATGTCTCGTACAGAAAACACCAAAATTATTTGAGCACCATTATTAGATGCGGACAATATCATGACGTTTAAACACGAATAAAAAAGGCTGCATTTGCATGCCAAAGTTGTGGTTTCTTTGCTAACCTTATCTTGGGCAAATACAGCAACAAAGAAGAGCAACAGATGAGGATGATGTGGACCCAAAGTTTCTGCAGAAGTATGCAATTGATGCTAATGACGATGAGATTGAGAAGGCGCTGAACGGAGGAAAGATTTCCGCAAGCGGTGTTATCAGTGTGAAATCCAACAAGACAAAGGCTGACAAGCAAGAGAAGCGCAAAGAAATGAAGAAATCAAAAAGGAAAGGAAATGATGGAGAGAAATCCGAGTCTAAGAAGAAGAGGTCTTGAATCATCAAGTAAAATTAGCACTTCCAGAAAGTTGACCTCGGTAGCTTGTGAAACTCACGAGAAACAAGTTGACCTCGGTGGCTCGTAAAACTCACCAGAAAAATTCCCTGTGCATGCTGAGGAAGCCCTGCTAACACAAAACCTCCACAACGTGTTCATCTCGGGGAGGGGGGGCTCAAAGGAGCAGACAAGTTCTCCACAAAACATCTGGCACCAGCAGCCATCAATTTTGATGTTTCAATTTCTTAGAATATTACTGTAGTTTTGTTGTATCCTCACTGTGGCACAGTTAATTTTGTTATGGAAGAAAATGGTAGCTTGTTTTCTAAGTGTGGGAAAATCCTTACTACAGAGGATTGTACTCCTATATTGCTTGCACTTTTGGGATTCAGTGGGCATTTATCCTTCTGAAATGTCCTGGTTCGTTGTTGTAAAGAGTTTCGAACGATCAAATAATGGCGGTGTGCGATACACCCAACATGGTGATGGTGTGTTTTTATAAATGCAAGGTTAATTAGGCCATTTCCAGAAGAAAGAACCTAACAATGTTGCTGGACTTGTATATAAAGATTCTGAAATTACAATTGCAAAACAAGGAATGACTGAAATTGCAAAAACATTCTGAAAAAAAAAGAGTTACAGAGAAAATGCGTGCACCTGTACTGTCGTAGTGTCATCTTCTCCTTACTTTACTTTCAGCAAAGAAACTTTCCTTCTCCGGTTCACACTTCACGAGCATTCTGAATTCTGAACCTGCAGGCCCTAGCAATTCTTCCTGAAAACTTAGTAGCAACTGTCGGGCCTTCTCCAAACAGTCTAGTACATCTTCATTCAGATTATGAGATTATGTTGCTACAGAATTTTAAAAATGAACTAATAGCCAGAAAACAGGTTTCCTAACTTCGTATTCTCACCAGCTCCCCCAAACAGGGCATAGAAAGGAACCAATATCATGATAGGAAGATTAGCTACCAAATCTCAATCATTTCACTTTACATGCAAAATTCGTAAGCTGAATATTAGCCGAACCAATACCATGATATCTTCATCTATGCATTATATCATCTTCAAAGTGACACATCAGTTCAAACATAGACGGTAGTGAGACTACTGACTGCTAATTTGTAAGCTGAATATTGTTAGCAGCCGAGTTGATGATTAACCAACTTGCACAATCTTTCAACACACCTGTACTCCTGCCCAACTGACAGCTGACTTGTGATCTTGTCTTATCACCGAGAAATTCGAGTTATCTAGGGGTGTGTGTGTGTGCACATACACAAGCTTTGCGGCCACTTGTGCTCGCGATTCTGCAGATGCAAGATGTGGATGTCTCAGTCTCAGATGTATCCAGCTATCAGTTACTGACTTACTGTTATGTTTGGTTGGAGGCTCGAAGCTTAGTTGAGTTCTCAAGAAAAGTTGAGGTGAGCTACTTTTCATTGTTTTTCGTGATCACGTTTGCTAAACTTATTTTCAAAAAACTTTTGATATAGATTTTTTTAAAAACAAATAAATCTATTTGTCAAATTTACAATAGCTAATACTTAATTAATCATCTTCTGAATCATGATTTCCGTGGCAAAAAAAGCTTAATCCCAACATCTCTTTTAAACTCAGCCCAGGATGAGCCAGTTACTACTGAACAGAAGCAGTCAAGCAGAGAGGTTTCTCCTTCATTATCATCATCCATTCATTAGCTTGAGAACTGCAGACAACACTGAATTGCATGTTCTACTCTGTACGTAACACAGTCGTTCAAAAAAAATACAATGTTTGTAACACCCGTGAACATTGGATCGAGCAATGTACATAAATAAAATAATGCCGATATATTTGACTTGAAAAGTTCGTGCCTTGTTACCTACATATATTTTTAAAAATATTTGTGGTTACATTTGCATGCCGTGCAGGGTAGACAAATATCAGAAAAATGCCAGCTTTAATCGTTTGATCTTTCTCTTCTTTTCTTTTTACCAAAGGTGTAGTCCAAGCGGTAAGATGTGAAGATTATAGACATACAGTTCGTTGTCACTGAGAGCAAGTTCAGATGGGAAGGTAATTCCGATGTTCAGAAGCAACAAGGCTTAGAGAAGCGTACAACGAAGTGTAAAGCCATCACCATTAAACAAACCCATGGAGACAGGGTAAAACAAAGCAACAATTAAGCTGGCTTAGCTAGAAACATATAGCCAGTCAAATAATCTATCTTGATGTTCCTTTCATTTCAATTTACTTGTTCCAGTTTATCTTGCACTCATTTATTTTTCAAACAAATCTCATAGTTGTGTGAAAATTATATCGTTACTCTCGTTAATTATATTCTAATTATTTTTTAAAGCAGGCATTAAAATCCCTTGTGAGATTACTAGTGTAGTATGGCTGAATTGATGAATGGTAGGAAGACAAAGACATCACTAAAAATCTAAAAGTGCAAGAAGAACAATAATTTTAACACCAATTTTGCATGCTAGAACGATAATTTGAAATTGTTACGTACTTTTCGTGCTTGACTGGTTTTGATGGGCAATAGAATAATAGAACGCACTAACTGATACATGTTCTTTAAAAAATATGAACTACGGTGTTATTTATTTTAATTACTTAAAAAGTCCATCCATCCGAACTCGATGATGCTCCTTTAAGAAACATGTATATCTGATATGTGATATCCATAAGAACAGGTCAGAGGAGCTGTTTTCCTTTGAGCTCTATATAAACCGCAGAAACCTCCTCCGAATCACCCCAATCCCAAAGCAACTGACACACACAAGCTACAAATATGGCTTCTTCTTCTCCTTCTTCTTGGTGGGTTGTAGCGGCGTGCGTGGTGTTGGCGGCGGCGTCTTCGCCGGCGGCGGCCGACCCGACGGACGGGTTCAGGGCGGTGAGGCTGGACGAGGGCAACTTCCAGCTGCAGTGGCCGTACGACGTGAAGAACAGCTCGAGGTACAGCTTCGACGGCACGACGAGGCGGCTGTGGGTGTTCTCCTCCGACAAGCCCCACACGCCGCAGAGCAATACCAAACCAAGGACGGAGATCAGGACGACGGTGCGTAGCTACGTCCCTAATTATATTAATTGATCGATTAATTTATGGCGCGCTTGATTAATTAATTAGCTTCAATAAATAAAATGTTTATACGATGCGAGGCAGATGAATTAAATTGCATGCAGGGATACGACTACTCGTCGGGGGTGTGGCAATTCGAGGGCAGCGGCTACGTCCCCTCCGGTACCACCGGCGTGTCCATCATGCAGGTGTTCGGCGGCGGTCAGAGCGCCACCACCCTCATGCTCCACGTCTACGACGGCGACCTGCGCTACTACGACCGGCAGCTGGTGGAGAGCAACATCTACGACCGCTGGTTCCGCCTCAACGTCGTCCACGACGTCGCCGCCTCTGAGCTCGTCGTCTTCGTCGACGGCCGGGAGAGGCTCCGCGTCGCCGGCCGCGGCGGCGACTCGCACTACTTCAAGTTTGGGGTTTACACGCAGAGGAACCCCTCCAGCCGCATGGAATCTCGCTGGAGAGGCGTCAGGATCCTCCAGAAGAATTAATATTTAATAATAACTATAGTAATGTATATGTTTGTGTTTAATTAAATTGGTGTGTATATGTACGCATATGTATCTATATTTGTGTATGTCAATTTGTTTCATCGATCCATTGAAAGTATGTATGAACATGGATGTATACGATTGAGACTGCTATTTAGCGCATGCAGCTAAGTTCCCAGCGCGTGCTCATTTTGAGAAAAAAAATATATTTTCAGTTGAAATATCTATAATTCAAGATGGAAGTTTCGAGGCCACGATTGAAATTTTGTATGATTTGAGTTAAGTTTTGATACGAAAGTAGTTCTAAATAAGTTTATTTTTTATCCTTCCCATTTATCTTAAAAAGTTTATTTTTAATAATTATTTTATCGAAGTCTGTGAAAGTGATGAATGGATGTATTAGAAGTAGGTAAGGAGAAAAATAATTTTATTTGGATTTGATAAATGGGAGAAGGAGTATGCAAAGGAAACACACGTGCGCTAATTAGAAATCCCCTATATATGATATTCTTGTACAAGTACCACAATGCATTCGCGATCAGGTACAAGGTAAGGACACTGCATGCATACAGAGAAAAAGTTCAGACATGATTTATTGAATGGGGAGCATATCAAGGGATTACATTGATACCTTATACTATTAGGCTAGTATCTTTGCATCAAATTTTAAATCACATCCAATGCTTCTTAACAATTCAGCTAATCCAATCCTTATAAAGTTTCTTATTCATAAGTGCATTGATCTCTCTGATTAAGATCGATGCCACATCAAGTCACTCAGTTAATTAGTGGAATAATAGGGTAGTTCTGCCACTGCTGCACCGCTGCCTGCTCCTGGGCCGTCGTCGTCACCGGGCTTGCGAACCACAGTCGTTACGGAAGATGATGAAGGTTTGCTCGTCTTGCTTAACTTGCGCTGCAGTGACTGATCAACACCAAAAGAATATTCAGATCTTGTTCAACATGCACAACATTTCATGGTTCAGAAATTCAGAGAAACGGGCTTACATTTTTGGCCCCAGAAGCTTTCTTGTCATGTTCATAGGCTACCTCAGCCTGTGCTATTGTCTTCTGCAAAAACAAACAAACAAAAATGGATTTCAATGTTTACAAGTGAAAACAGAATAATCATTCTGAATTTGTGACGGAAAGTGATGGAAATGTAGGCAATTTTATTTATCCATGAGTTGACGTCCTCCTCTTTCTTCTTCCTGTCTTTGCCGTTGCCGTTGTGGTCTCTTCCACCCATTTTGCTACCTGAGGCTGTACTACTTTGCGAGTTAGGACAGTTTCTTCAGAACAGTGGTGGGATTCGGTGAATTTCTATTGAATTGAGGGCCGGTATATATAGAGGAATGGGTTGGAGAGAAGAAGTTTACCAAAGGCATGCTATCTGTAAACAAGGCAGTACATGATTTGAATACTAATCTACAACTATAGAGATTACATGCCATACTACAATTGATTACGAGTATTTTTTATACTGCGGTTGATTACGATAATGTGATTGTAGTTGCAGGCATAATTTAAACAAACTAATTCTCCAGTTCTTTTTATAAGTTTTTCTTATGGTCGTCAAAACTATTGGGAAAACGAGAAACAAAATAATGTGATAATGAGTGGCTGAAGAAAGAATTTAAGTGCAAGAGTGGCAAAGTTACTCCTAACTAGAACTTTGCATCGAGCATCAGCCATGCACGGCAAATTAGGCTATGGAAGCATAGACCGTAAAATCAAAATGTGTTTGATTTTTCTATGGTGATGAACAATTAACATCGTGATTATTGGTTTTGATATTTAGAGATTATTAGCGAAGTGGTTTTGGAGATGATTGGATTTTCGGACGGTGAAGAGTGGTTTGCTGTTTTGTGGTCCGATCAGACCGAGCATGTGCTGCCGGTCAGACCGAAGGTCTTTGTGCGATCAGACCGGGCTTGTGCTGCCAGTCAGACCGACTGACTCAGTCCGATTCCAGATCGATTTCTTGTCGGTTTCGGTTTCGGATAGTTTCTTTGGATATATGTGATTATTTCGTGTTTCTATGCGTATGAATATCGTTGTGTGCTAACAATGAGTCAAGTTGGAGATAGCTTATGCTCGGATATTGTTATTTTGTTTAATTCATGTGTAGGTAATCTTTACGTCTCGGAGAGTATTGCCGGTGATGGATTTAGAGTCAACTTGAAGATAAGGTGACATCCGGATGGCAAGAGATCACGCGGGATACTTAGGATAAAGATTAATGCATGTGGTTGGTGAAGTTTTCATATGGCATACGATGAAGATATTGTGTGCGTATGGGATGTGGAGTTATAATTTTGGAAGGAGTTTAAAATTGTGACGATTGGAGTTTATAAAGTTCGTTTCTTGTACGGGAAGTGTTCTTAGTGGATTAAGACTTCTTATATAAGTTGGATTCGTGGCTTTAGGCTGCCTACTTCATATATAAATAGAGAGGGAATGTGTCTTTTCGGTATGAGTTTTAGAGAGAGTTGAGTTGCGAGAAAGTTAGGGTTTTGAGTTTTTGTCGAAATTTTGTGAAGAGTATTGTTGTTGCACTTTGTAAACACAGAGAGAAGTAATATATTTTTAATCTACTTTGGGAGTTCTTCGATTTGTGTTTTCTCGAGTACGTCGGTTCAACCGGAGGAACATCAGCGGTTAGACCAGCGGCTTCTCACCGGTCAGACCGGTCGGAGTACTGTGGTCAGACCGGCGACATCTGGCGGTCATACCGGATTTACACCACCGGCCGACCGGAGGTATTCAGCATGAGGCCGGTGCGACAATTTCGGTCGACCGATCTACATCGAATTTCGAGGGTAACTTTTATTTCGTCGATAGTTTGGTTTTTGAGGATACCAACCACTCACCCCTCCTCCGGTTGGCTCGCTTTGGTTATTCGATCCTACATAGACCAAGCAACCGTAATATCCATTTTGCGTAAACCAAGGTCAAACCCCACCCTTGTTCCTCAAAGTTGTACTGGGGTTGAACGGGTACTTCATGGTCACCGGACTAGCAGTAGCACCACTACCATCTTCTTCAACCTGATGAACAGCCTCAACGCCAAGCACCAGTTGCCCCCTATCCTCCACCACCGCAACAGATCACTGAAACAAGATGAGGTCGTCATCATCGGCAACGATGGCCTTCTTGTCCTTAGAATCAAGTAGCAAGAAATCTTCGTCGATGCTCGTTGTGCGAACAAAGAATCGTGCTCTGAAGTACCTTGATCCTTCGGTGACTCGAACCTGGATAGTCGCCTCCACCGCGTTGACGATCTCAGCAAACTTGAACTCCATGGTGATGTGCTCAGGGTTTACTTACCGTCTGTTACCGCACTGTTATCACAGTAACCGTCCTTACAGTAGGAGTTCGGTAAGGGTAACCGGCGGTAAGATTTGAGTAAAATTTGTCGAATTCAATTTTTTAAAAAAAATCAAAAAAATCATGGTGGTAACTCTTTAATTATAGTGCCCAATGATGAAGAAAATTTTTAAAAACGAACGAGGTAAAATTAATTTTGGAGTCAAAACCGAATTGGGTTCAAAAAATGAAAAAAGAAAGAACAATGCCCATGCAT
This sequence comes from Oryza australiensis, assembly GCA_019925245.2. NCBI lineage: Eukaryota > Viridiplantae > Streptophyta > Magnoliopsida > Poales > Poaceae > Oryza > Oryza australiensis. The sequence goes on along the minus strand of JAIFGZ020000583.1, from coordinate 622,654 downwards.
GGTTCATTTGGCCCATCCGACCCAATAATGGAGAAAACATTTCCTCACCATCTCCCCCAAGGTTTTACTACCACTACTCCTGGAGGTTGGCAGCAACAACAACAATATTTTGGCACATCACAAGATAGCTACGGCTCATTCAGTTGCTTCAGCATTGAAAGTGGATATCCTACCTACGTGTACAACCGTTATCCTCCTCCTACATGGGTGTATGAGTAGTGAGAGCCTCAGTGGTACGCTCAATTGTACTAACAGTGGCAATCAACAGCCTCATGGACAGGTCAAAATTGGCAAGAATATAATGCTGGGTTGCTTCACTCACATGGATTGATGCTAATGATCATTGAGGAGTACAACATGACATATAATCAGTGGAATAGCTAGCTCTCTGCTCTATGTCGTTGGAACAACTATAACTTCTTTGTTTGATCCATGTGACATATCAAGTATTATCTATCTTGTTGTGGACATTATATTGTGAACACTATATTTCATCTACATATGGACTTCGTGATGCATTGTTGTTATTCTATTGTTGTGATATAAATTGTTGAATTGCTTCGAAGTCTGTAATATAGGAAAGGTCATGTCGATTTTTTAATTCTATATTCTAAATTTAAGTTTACAAGTACCCTGCATATTCTTCTAATTATCTATGATTTCTTTACACAATTAAGCGGTTTTTCTATTTTTCCCTTATTTTTTCATCAACAGAATAACCGATGGTTACCACAGCTGAAACCACGGTTACCTCGGCTTACCATGCGGTAACCGTTTCAAAACTGTGTGGTAACCATTTTGAAGTTTAGAAATGAATTTCGTGTGGTTTCCGACGGTTACCGCCTTACCGGGGGAGAGGGGGCGGTAACCCCGAAAAAACGGTTTGTCAAACCTTGCTGTGCTCTGTCAGCTCTGTTAAGGTTTCAAGACAGCTGTCATCTCTGTATGGAGTGTTGTCGTGATAAAAGACAAGCGAGGCCAAGGCTATATCATCAGTTTGTCCATTGTCCCTTTCACTTTGAGATCAACCTCAAAAACGGCAGGATCAATGAAAACAATGGCACGAGTAGAGCCCTGGAGTTTCAGGAATGAATCCTGCATCCACACACATGAGCACATGCTTTTCAGATATGAGTATTTTCATCTCTCTTCAATCGGAATTCTGAAAGAAAAATATTTATCCATGAAAAGATGGTAATCTTACAAAATGAGCAACATGAATTATTAATAATATACTTCCATCCACATGCTTACAGTATCAAACTGGAAAAAAAGGATCATATCTACAAGTTTGATGGAGAAGGCTAACATAGTAACATCTCACCCACATGGGAAAAATGAATAACCGCGATTACATTTTTTTCCTTGAAGGATTTAAGTCCAAATTGAGGGAAGTTACTCTACTACTCTAGTAAGAAGAACAAAATGGGAGTCAAGTACCTCCTCTGAAGCGAGAGGCTGGGGGTTATCCCTATCTCGACGGAAGATGATGTTGCGCAGATGATCCACAGAATCACGCATCGTGACGACACCATACACATGAAGTGGCCATCGGAGGCCCTTCTTTATCACCGCGACCCTCACAGAGAAGAAGTGCACCTTGTTAGGGGTGGACGGGAAGCTCGTGGCTCGTTAGCTCGCTCGGCTCGTGACAGGCTCGGCTCGCCTCGTTTATATTTTCTAGCGAGCCAAGCTGGCTTTTAAGCTCGTTAGAGATAACGAGCCGACTTGAGCTAGCTCGCGAGCTACTCGCGAGCCTAAACGAGCCGAGGCATGTGGGCTGGGTGGCCCAACTGAGAGCAACAAGCACGGACAGGGCACCGCATCCGCATCGGGCTATCAGCGGCGCTGGCGCATCCATCCATTTCCATCCGCGTCGTGCATCCATTCCCTGCCCTAACCCTAGTCCCTCCCGATCTGATCCCGCTGTCTTGCACCGGCGCCGCATGGCTAGCCGCCTCACCCGCACCAAGCCGTCGCACCCGTACCCGCGCGCCGCCCTGTACCGGCTGCAAGGCCGGCGGTCGCACCCGCACCGAGCCGCGCACCCGCACCCCACGTGCACACGGCCGACACCGCGGTAGCTTCACCGCGCCACGTCAGATAGATTCGGCCGCGTCTCCTACACGGGAGTGCACCCACGCCATAACCCACAACGGAATCTCTCCCTCTAGCGAGTGGCGACCGAGGAGACGTGGTGGCTCACCGTCGGCGAGGAGGCGGCAGCGCGGTGCTGCGGGTGGGTGGGTTGTGGCGGCGCACCACTCCGCTCGCCTCGCGCCGGCCCCCCCCGGCCGCCGGCGTCGTGACCACGACCACGCGACGTGAGTGCCCCCGCCTCTAGCCGTCGGCTCACGAGCCTAACGAGCCGCCTCGAGCTTTCAAACGAGCCGAGCCGAGCTTGGTTTCTAGCTCGTTAGGATAACGAGCCGAGCCGAGCCGAGCCGAGCCGGCTCGCTATCCACCCCTACACCTTGTCCATGGGTGAGACAGAGTCTGGTAAGTCTTGGGTTTGAGCTATGCGGCAAACGTCAGTCAACCAGACAAATTAAGCCACCTCCAAACTTCAAATTGCAATGTCATGACCACATCACATTCACACAACAATATGTACTAGGAAATTCCAAGCATATATTTGTCATCACACAACAATCTGTACTAAGAAATTCCAAGTACATATTTCTCCTTTTTTTGGATAAAAGGCATTCTCCTACCTTTGATAGAAAGCATCATGGGTACAAAACATATCCAAGCTGGGGTTTCCTCACGTCGGTGCTGACAACGAAGGTAGGCGCTCCGCGTCGTCCAGATCCACGCAACCTCTTCGGGTCTCCGGTGACACATCCATCCACTCGCATCGGCGGACTCACCACGGCCGCCGTCAAAGTTAGGGTTTTTGCTCTCACCACTCGGATTTTGAGTTTTTAGTATTTTTATTTTTTATTAAAATATTTGCAAAATAATTTTTTTCAAAGTTTTACAAAAACAGTCGCGTGCCGCTTTTCAAGAGGACTTTTTTTAAAATCGCTCTCCTAGAGGGTGTGTTTGATGACGTGGCAAACGACCGTTGGGTGACCGTCTGTCACTAACGAGCATTTTACATGCGGTCTCCTTGCAGCCATTGAGGAGTGGGATTTTTACTGTGCATGAGGGGACCGCTTGCAAAAGAGACGACCGGGGTGACAGATTTGCAGACGGCCCTCTTGCCGCCTTCCTCAAGGACGATTTTTACTATACATGTAGGGGGCCGCCCTTACAATTCATAAGTACTGTGCATGCAGGGCTCTCCCCAAGCCAATTACCATTGTATTACCATTGTATTACTCGCTAAGAAGGGACTCCAGGACCGTTGGGGCCGAAGCGAGAGCCGAGTCAAAAACCTGATATCATTCGTTAATAAGGCTAAGTTTGATTCATATCCTTCAACAGCAAAACATGATATAAGATGGCACATCAGCCGAAGCCGATTTTAAACCAGTCAAGGAAGGTCAACTAATTAACCTGGTTTTAAGAGTTAAAGACTTAAGAGAGTATCTATTACTTGATTTACAACTAAGGCCTAAGGGACATGAATTAAACATGGTCCATAGTTGAGAGATGCAAATTGGACTTTTTCCCATCAACACACGCACATGCGGTTCACATAGAGAAACTACGCTCTTCTAGCCCACATCAGCCCATGGTCAGGTTCTTCCATGTGCTTCCTTTCCGGCCCAAAACCTTACCTTCCAACCTGGCCGTTGATCGCCAATCGGACGGATGCGACGAGCTCTCGCCGGCTACTGGAGCGGCGCGGGCGGAGAGGGTACAATACCTCGCCGCCGCCGCCCATGTCGCTTCGCCTCCTCCTCCTCCTCCCCCATCGCGGCCTCCTCCTCCGCTTCCTCCGCCGCGGCTCGACGGCGACGGCGGCGGCTGTATCAGCCGTCCCGGCTAGGACCTTCGGTGTCTCCAGTTTCGCCGTCCGCGCCTGCGCTTTCTCCGGCAACCCGGGCATGGCGGCGCCGCCGCAGCAGCAGCGGTGCGTGGAGGTGAGGGAGGGCGTGGAGCTGACCGAGAAGGAGGAGCGCATATTCCGGCGGCTGCTCGATGTCGTCCGCCACTTCGGCCTCGGCACCCAGCTCCGCGTCGCCGGCGGCTGGGTCAGGGACAAGGTGAGTCCCCCAGTCCCCCCTCTCTTTTTTTTCCGATAAAAGGTGGGCACATTTCCTTTTCCGCATTTCAAGCAGAGTACATGGAGAACACTACAAGAAGCAGCGATTGTATCAAACCATTTTGAAAAAAAAACTGGCTGTGATTTGGGAAATTTGGTTTAGGGCTTTTCGGGCTTGTGTCCCTTCGAATTTTAATTTTGAAGAGCTCGATACTAGTTTGTTTAGGTATTGGAATGTGTGCTTTGTCATGTAAGTTTGAGGGGTTTTTATGGGCATTTTGAAGAAATTGTTTTGCTAACATTTTCTTTAAAGTTTTAGTGGATTTTTGGCTGGTATAGTTTCAAATTAGTGTTTTCTGTGGAGAGTTCCTTGTATGGCTATGTTTAGGGGTCGTGACAGGAGAAATTAGGTGACTGCCTGTGAATTGTGGTGGATTGTCAGGCTGATGGGTTCAGGGTATGCGTCAATCAACCTGTTTGTTGGTCTTGGCTTCTTCTAGTCTGTAAGCGGGAGACATATGCAGCCACTGGATTTAGTTGGAAATTTTAGATGCAAACCGTGCACCTGCACATGGCATAGTGTAATTTATGGGCATCTTCCTTTAAGAGCAGAGAAGTGAATATTTCCTCGTTGATATGCATAATTTGGGTCTTATTGGATGTGCTATGTGAATGTCGTATTACACATTCAAGATTTGCATGATGGATACTGCATTGTATGACAAGCAGTCAAAGGAGATGCAGGTAGATCCGTGCTTCGAAAAACAAGGATTTGCACTACTGTTGTCATTTGCAGCTCATCTCTAATAAGAATATATTGTTGAGTAGTTTTGCTGACTCAACCTTTTCCTTTGCATATACTTGGCAGCTATTGGGGAAAGACTCCACTGACATTGATATTGCACTTGATAATATGACGGGCCAGAATTTCTGTGAGAAAGTAAATGAGTATTCGGAGTTGTTGGGTGAGGAACAGAAAGGAATTGGTGTTATTCAGTGGTATGCAATCTTTATAATTTTATTCCCAGCGAGTATATCTTATTACTGTTGTCTCAATTTGTTTTTATCACTTATTTGGTCAAGCTCAACAGCAGCAATTAATTCACTGAGATCACAGAGCACATCAGCACACAGCTTATCAAATAACTTTCACGACCTTTATGCCATTATAAGTTTCATGTTTGATTGAGTTAGTCTTGCAAAATATTCTCAGTTGAATTTGTGAAACAAATAACCTTCTCATAGAGTATCATGACCTTTAGTGCAAGCAGATTATGAATATTTTCTGCATCTTAAGTTTATAATGCTTTGCCATATTGGAATTTGTATTAGCCAAATGCATGCTGTCATGGGATCGTGATGTTTCATGGTTTCTTTCAGCAATCCTGATCAATCAAAGCACTTGGAAACTGCAAGGATGCTTATATTTGACATTTGGATTGACTTTGTCAACTTGAGGTCTGAAAAATATGCTGAAAACAGTCGTATTCCTACCGTGGTATGCACACATATCAAGCATTGTTTTTTTTTTCAGAATTGTGTATATGCTGTTATGTTCATATTTCCATTATTTATTTGCGTGTATTGATTATCTGAGTTTTTAGTTAAATTTGCATTGACATGAGTCTTTTTTGTGTGGCTTCATATGGGTATATAGTACTAGGGATAGTGGTACATTTTTTTGACTCAGTTGGCATAAATAGCCATTAGCAATTTTGGAAGCAATCTATAATTCTTTATTTCTTGTTTTGTTATTCATGTTTTTAACTCTGATCTCCCTCTTAGCTATTACTTTTTTTTTCAATATGTAGGAGATTGGTACTGCCAAAGAAGATGCATTCCGTAGGGACCTAACAATCAATAGGTATTTGTTTCAGATCAGTTCCGTTATGCATTTAAAGTTATGCTTTTATTGCTACAATGTTGAGTTGTCTAGTAAACTTTTTCTACATTCAAACTTGGCCAGTTTATTCTTCAATATCAACACTAACTCAGTGGAAGATTTAACTGGAAGAGGTGAGTTTGGTTGTTGGATCCTAACATAGAAGCTTGTAGATATACATGACCTTTTTCAAATGGTCATGCTGTTTGTAATCATGTTGATTTCATATTCCATGAAGGTATTGAACATCTGAAAAAGGGTCTTATTGTTACTCCTTTACCTGCCAAAGCTACCTTCTTGGATGACCCCCTTAGAGTTCTTCGAGCAATCCGATTTGGTATATTCAAAACATCCTTTTAATTGATATACAATATTTCCGTTGCTAATTTTATGCTAAGCTATACCATTATTGTTGGCTTTTTAGGACTTGATGGTGTCACCATCATTATCATCACAAGTATATTTTCAGATTATAGATTTATTCATGACAAGTTTTACTTTCCTAAAAGTTGATAACATCTCATATTTATTTGCATTTGTACTGGGGCAAATTGGCTGAAAACTCCAGAATTCCTTTTCTGTTTCAAGTTAGATACTCTTTGCTGAATGTTCATCAATAGCAAGTTTAGGGCCTGTTTGGGGAGCTTCTAGCAACTGCAGCTTCCCGCAGAATCTCCAGCACAGTCCAGAATCATCTAGATTCTGACAATCTGTAGTTGTCGAATACAGGAAATGAATTAGAAACCAGAAGCTGAAAAAGCCAGCTTCTCCAGATTCTCAGAAGCTGGCTACCAACTAGCTGATTTTCAGAATATTAAGCTCCCCAAACAGGGCTTAGATTCACTTTATATGCTTATGTTATCATGTGCATGAATCATAGGCATGATATTTGAATTTTCTTTGCATACAAGAACTCGATAATTATAGGCATGATATCAGTAGACATGTAATTGTCTACTGATATTCGAACTGGGTACCTTGTTTATAAATTTATTGTTGAATAGCGTGCCAGCAACATGGAATATTGCATTTCTTTTGCATATACTAATGTGTATCTCTCACAGCTGCTAGATTCAACTTTACATTCACTGAAGATTTGAAAGATGCTGCTTCTGATGAAAAGGTGAAGTCTGAACTTGGTAGCAAGATTAGCAAAGAGCGCATCGGTCATGAGGTTTGGTTTCGGTCCTACTTATAGCCAACCTACATTTCCTCTTTTCTTTCTTCATTAATGTAAAATTAACCAAACATCATCATCAATATGTATTGAGTAACATAATAGAAAGCCCCTTGTCACCAATTTATTTAATCTGTTTGTATTTCGTGCAGGTAGATCTTATGATGTCAGACAAACATCCTGTTAATGCAATGTGTTATATTCGTGATTTGGGATTATTTTATGTTGTTTTTGCTTTTCCTGAGAAGCTTGACCCTCCAGTTCCTGACAAATGTGACCGGTCTGTCCTTGCTATAACATATATCTACTATATGTTTTGAATTCATTCCACTAAAGGGCCACACAATTACATTTCAGATATCAGTACCTGTAGAGCTTCTTCTAGTTATTTCCATTAGCATGTGTGTTTCACTTGACAGTTTTATCTCCTAATCTTGTATTGGTATGCAGGCTTTGTGTTTCACATATTGAAGTTGCATGGAATCTTGCTCATTCTATTGGCTGCTCTGTGTTCAGTGGTGGTTCTGATTCCAAGTCACAGGTGTGAGAAACTTCAGAATGTGTCTTTTTCTTTGTTTAGCGCACACCATTAAGTCAAACAATCTCTCTCTCTCTCTCTCTCTTTCACACACACACACACACAAATTGCTTTATGGTCAAAATGGTACTTACATAATTTCACTGCAAATAAGTAACAAACCATAGTTACCCTTAATCTTTGGTGGAATAAATGACGTAGAGAACTTACAGAAATTTGTACACCTGATTGAACCATTAAGTTTTGGAGTACAAAATAGTAGTTATTATTATTCGGAGTACCTATGACACTAAGCTTTTCACTACAGTCCCATCTTATTTGTTAATTGGTTTCTATGTTACACTTTCCATGTTATGGCTAAACCGGACTAAACAATTTGCTATGCATTGGTATATCTTTGCTTTCCTGACATTAAGATCTGTGATGGTGTTTAGGATGAACACCGAAGGCTTTGCTTGTATAGTGCACTATTCACTCCTGTTCGGAATACAGTATATTTGGATAAAAAGTTGAAGAAGGTAATATCTAAATTCTAACTCATGCATCCTCCAAACTTTTCTCCAATGTAAATACTTTTTAAGCAGGTAAATTGTGTCGGCTTAATCACTTTGGTTAAACAAATCATCTCCTCTTTTGCAAGGATGTTAGTACTTAGACTTGCTTCCTACTAGGTTAGCAGGAGACTCTGGGGCGGACCCAGCATTTCTCCAGGCCTCGGGCTGGCCCATGGTGTATTTTGGCCTACACATTGAATACATGGTGAAATTACATAGGCTTCCATGGGCTTAGCACTTAGGCCTCGAGCCATGGCCCAGGTTGCCTGGGACCTGGGTCCGTCCACCCCTGCAGGAGATTGCAGGCTAGATGTATCATGGCCATATTTTTTTGTACAGACTGAACAGTAAGTTCATCAAGTTTGTGCATTATCCTGACCTTTTTTTTAATACCGACTCCGACCAGCAAAAAGCCAAAAATTGTTTTCAGCTTTTAGTTTACTTGTGGGTGCACTTATATTTTTCAGTGTGCAGTACTAGAATTTCTTGAGAGCAGTTTTTGTCATCATGGTTAAGAATTTTTTTTAGGTACTAGCTAAATGCCCGTGCTTTGCTACAATTGAAAACATTTTCTAATATTTTATAAAATAAATAAAAGCATATCGTCCATGAAATTGGTTAGCCACCTTTTTCATAGGGAAGACTCGCCTTAATTTAATTTATATGTGGCTATCCATTTAGATTTAGTTATATAATATCAAGAAGTTCAAGGGGTAATATGTAAAAGTTCAATGGGAGTAGTTGGGATGGCAGATTCACTGCCACCACCATTGGAGTCTTTTTAAAAGGGTATAGAAGTATAGATGCTGGATATTACGAGTTAGCACTTAGATTTGCCTGAAAGTCCATTCTAAGTTTTGATAAGATGGCAGGTTGTTTGTGTGGCTGTCAAAGAGTGAAGAGAGTATATTGTGAACCATTTAGATGCATATGTAGTCATAATTTTGTTTCTACGTACTGAGCTGAATATGTAGAGCAGTTCTTAGATTAATTTCTGTACAATTGTACAATGCCCTCCCATAGCATTACTTACCTATGACTGTCAATTTATGTTCTCCAGTAAAACCAGTTGGCAAATTGTAGTTTTAATTGGCTTGTAGGATCTAGATAATCAGATCTTATTTCAAATGCCACATATCCCTGAGTTTCTGTAAATTGGCTTTACTGTGCTTGAAATTTCATCGAGGTTGCTTGCTGACGAACCATGGCTATTAAACAACATCTTGTGTGAGGCAATAGCTGGTGCTTGTTTTAACTGCCACAGTTATGTTCAACTTATATTATATGTAAAAAATGGCTATAAGACTAGACCAGAACCTACAACAATTATTAACAGTCAACCATTTTACAAACCAAACAACTCTTTAATCACCACTTTCTTTTGTACTGTATTATTATTATTATTTTCTAGCGAGTAATCTGACAAGATTGTTTCATCATCTGCAGATTCCTGTCACTAACTATATTATTCGGGACTCTCTGAAGTTAAAAGCTAGTGATGCTGACACGGTACAATTTCTTGAACAGGCCTCATCGTCCTTTTTTAGCTTATCCCTGCTATTCTTTTCCTCGAATATTATTCCCGCTATTTTGTACAGTGAGAAAATAAATCAACTTATAATCTGTTCTGCACTTGAAGGTTGTCAGCATACATGCTGCAAGTGAAAAGTTCGCTGAATTAATTAATCTCCTTGAGTCGAATGAAAATCTGACAACTGTCAAAGAGAAATTGGATGATGAATACCTTGAGATCCCAACAGACTCAGTTAAACGTGTTTTGGCAGGTCAGCAGAGAGTTTGATTTTAAAATTTGAAAATCATTTATATTGGTTAGTCTTTACAGTCTATTTTTGTGTGCCAGTTGCCTAATTTGGCCATTTAATTTGCCTAATAATCTAAATTTTAGGTTATTATATAGTTGCAAGTGCTGCAACAAGCTGATCATTTCTTGTAAGATATAATTTGGTAATTTCATGGAGCATTTTGAACCAAAAAATTGTGATTGAGAGAATTTCAGGGCTTATACTCCGGGAGATAAAGGACTTTTGGCGTGTGGCATTGTTTATCTCCACTCTTGCCTACCTAGAGGTTAGCAGTGCTAGTGATTCTCTCAGCCAGCCAGATGAATTACATCAAAGGAAAGAAAAATACGCAAGAGCTGAACGTTCAATAACTGAACTGGGTAAAGAATCAACCGATGACTGCTGACTTCCTTATGACTTCCTACATGATGTTGTATTTTACTGTCTCAACACCTAATTGTGAAACCAACTTATTCATATCCTTGTTAAGATTTTCCGATTTATATCTTACTACCTCTTCTCCAGAGCTTGATGGTGTATGGAAGATGAAACCGTTGCTTGATGGGAAGGCTATTATGGGGATTATGCAGGTCAAGGGAGGTCCGCTAATCGGAAAATGGGTATACCTGACACTTACCGATCATGTCTGAATTGTTCTAGTTCCTGAACACATTTTAACACATTTTTCTTTCGTTCTGGTAGCAACAACGACTGTTGAACTGGCAGCTTGCTTATCCAAAGGGAACCACGGACGAGTGCATCGAGTGGATGAAGCAGTCGCAGTCGAAACGGCAAAAAGTATAATGCAACACCTGAGAATCTGCTGCCACATCAACATTTTGCTGGAGCATTGGTAGTCCTCAGAATTCTGATAGGGCATAAATAATAACTTCCCAAGTTCCTAGGAGTGCAACGTTATCTTGCTTGACATGTAAAAACGTGTTATTAGGAGTATAGCTTTATCTTGGTTAGTCTTCTCATCCGGGTATCCATGGTTGAAATTTGCAAAATTTTGTGGTCGAATGCACTGCACTGTTCTACCCTATGACGAAAGAGAAAGATAGTGCATTAGAGGAGCAAGCTTCTGATTGTGTGTTTTGCATGTCTTTGGCTATACATGTAAAAATAGGTTTGCAGGGGCCAAATTAACCCAGATTTTCTCAGGCTTCACATTGGCCTGGCCCTTATAAGCTCTATCAAAGCCTCGCATTCAGTTTCTGTTGATCTGTTCCTTTGATCCCATCTCATCTTCATGCCCATATTAATATACATCTGAATTTTCCTAAGTTTATGTATGAAAGTTTGATTTCTTAACGTGGTTGATATGCTTCCTGTGTCGTACTGTCGTGTCTAGATGTGATGGTGGTGAGAAAATTCAAGAGAAATTGATCGGTTCGCGAGACGAGCTCCACGCATTCATCTCCAACATCGTCGCATCGAGCCAATGCTTCAGCACTAAGTCGTTCAAGAAAGGTAGTACTATTCTCTTCGATTTAAATTTTTCTCTCCTTTTGCTTTTTGAACAATAGACATGTATGCTTTAAAAAAATATTTGACATATACCCTTTGACTGTTGTTGTAACCTCTGTCTTTGTTGGGTTAAAAAAACTACATAAAAGAAATGTGAAATAAAAAAAAGAGTAGGTTCTGAATGTGTACAACATTTGGAATATCTCAAAAATGCGTACATATATATAATAATTTGAGATATGTACTGTGATGATAAAAAATATTTGAGATATGTACACAAATCAAAATGTCCAAATCAACAACCGAATTTTAATTTTTTGACAAATTTTATCCGTATTTCATCGGTTTTTGTCAGTTTATCGATGGTCCGATGATATCGGTCGTGAGTTAGATTTTGATCCGATATAGGGACTGTGAACATGGGCGGAGGTAATAGCCTTTGTGCGTGAAACTTGCAATGCCACCAAGCAGGTTAGCATCATCAGGGCTATGCCTGCCTTGATCAGGGTTTTCTAAACCGTGAAAACCAGTTTTCTAAACCGTGAAAACCATAGTTTTCGGGTGTACCGTAGGAGTGCGAAACGGTTTTTGGTGTGGTTTTCGCGGTAACCATGGTTTTGGGTGCGATAACCGTGGTTTTCGCGCGAAAACCGCACTACCGCAGAAGGTCGGTACGGTAGGTCAAAACGGTTTGGGAAACCCTGGCCTTGATAATTGAAGGTCACTTCATCGTCGGTGCTTCCCTTCCATAGATGTGTTACACTATCTTCTAAAAACGAGATTTGGAGGAAGTGACGTCCCTCCAAACATTTTTTAATAAGAAATTATGAGCGCGTGAAGAATTAAACACGAGACCTCGGGTTTAAACACACATCCCTTGTCACTGTACGATCAAATGCATCTCTGTTACACTATCTTCTAATGGTAATAAAAATAGCAAGCGAATTCTTAATTAGTAATGTTTGTGAATATGTGTGCATTATTATTGCAGCAACTCCCACTCTGCACCCCTGTTGCTGCAAAACAAGAACAAATGTTGAAATGATTCCCCTTCTGATTTCGGAATGCTGTCTGGAAGTACAAGAAATCTGAAATAGCTTGTTGGGAGGAACAGGGCTAACTGCCTAACTGTGAAACCACATTCAGACATTTCTTCTGTTCTCGAAGGAGCAAAAGTAGAGGCATATATATACTTTAAAAAAGGGACAACAAAAATATATATATAGATAGAAGAGTTGTTCACTTGTGCAGTTGTGGTCGATTCGATAGCAATAGCACTACAATTTACAAGCAGAAATGGGGACATGGGCACAGCAGGTTATCAGTAACGAAAGTGAACAGTCACATCGGACATCATCCAGCAATGCCAAAAGCTAGCTTGTGTTTGTTTGTGCAGCCTCCTTGCAGTAACAGACGAAGTGCACATATATAGTGAGACAGAGCATATAACATGAACACATGCATGCATGTTCCATTGACATTTGACAACAAATTCAGACAAAATGAATCCCACAATACCACATAAAAAAATTAACAGTAGCCATTGCATAAAGACACGTGAAAGTACAAATATTAGGCATGAAAGTAGATAGGATGGGATGAGCAAATATTCACGGCACCACACAAGTTACAGTGAATCCCAAATGTCTAGCAAGCTAGCTAGAAGCCTAGAAGTATTTACAAGCTAGGTTCACATCTATTTCTAACAAGCATCCTAATGTATTGTACTCTCTTCGCCAAAAGATCAACAGCTAGTCACTTTCTCACTTTCTCCATGGTGAGACGGATCAATAGCTTAATTGCCTAGCAATTTCCTGAAGATCCCTCTTGTTATGGAGAAGGCAGTTTAATTCCTACCGAGTTTAATTTGTTGTTGATCCTATAAAAGCATGCATTTGCATATATATGATGAGTAGGATAACAAAACGAATTACACCAAACGTCCATAATCTTTGCCTCAGCTCGCGTGTAAGTGCGGTGTTTGGCTCAAAATAGTCCCTACTAATTAAGCAAGCATGTACAGATGCATGCATAGCAACAGGATGTGCTAGAAGAAGTAGCTTGCATTCCAGTATATTTTGAGAAGTGGCTTATCAAGTTGTTTCAACCAAGAAATCTTGCAGAGCCATGGTTAAGTCCACTGTTGATAAAAATTAAATACGGTCACTCAAAACGAGTAAGTCATTAGCCATTAATTGAGTTTTAATTGTATTGAACTTAAAAGATAAATTAATTTAATATTTTAAAGCAATTATTATATAAAAATTTTTCACATAAAATACACCAATTATCAGTTTGAAAAAAATGCTAATAGATATCAAGATAAAACTTGTATCTTTAATTTAAACCTGCACCAGCCAAACGTCCAAACTCATCCAAGGGCTTCCCAAATAGTGGTTGGGGTTGAGACATATATGAACAGATCGATAATTGTCAATGCCTTCCCAAATCCCATAAGTAGTACTCGTTTCAGTTCCTACAAATGATCAGATTGGGTCACTGGCACTGGGTATACTGAGTTAGAACTCACAAAGTGGTCTGGACATATATATATATATATATATATATATATATATATATATATATTTCTGTTCACTTACCCTGTTTTTTTACAGTAGTTCTACTACTCGACGTGATAGTCAAGTGTTGGGCCACACAGGCCAGAATTGATGTGTTTGACCCAACACAGGCCAGAATTGATGTGTTTCCTATTTTATTTTGCCGTGTATTTGAACGAAACAGTACAAGACTAGAGGCAATTAATGTTGGAAATTTGGTTATAATTCGACATATTTTAATAAAAAAGATAATAAATATGACATTTGGAAATTTGGTTATAATTCGACATATTTTAATAAAAAAGATAATAAATATGACATGTGCAACAGAAATTGATCTAATGAAAATGCAACATGCTAATGACTAAAAAATCATCATCAAAGACAATATTTAACACTATAGCAAAGAATATAACATACTCAGAGGACACTCCGATACCGGACGAGGCATTGTTGGTGATGTTGCCTCCATTAATGTTGCTGTTCTCGGTTCCTTCAATGCCATTGCCGCCTCCTCCAGTAGACATGATGACGTAGTGAAAATAGACGAAGCAGAATAGAGAGTCGATATAGAGGAAGTAGACGGTGCAGAGCAATCGCGTTAGAAAGCGCTCCCGAAAAACTTAATCGCCCGTCTACCCGTGCAGGTACTCAAGCAAGTATAGTTTCGGAGGCCTGCTTGTCCCAAGCAGTTGTGCACATAATTGCTCGAAACTGAGAAACAAAGGCACAAGAGAAGAGAGATCTCTATATATTTCGATCTGTTGATGATGAGTTTATATAGTGCGCGAGAGGGAGAAGAATCAATCTTTTGGGATTTATTCGTTCTATATTTCTCAACCATAAAATCATATAATGAGACTTTTCTAATTACTAAAACGTAAAGTGGTTTCGTCTTAAGTGACAACATAATTAATAAAAAAAATTGAAAAGCAATAGGCCCACGTCTCAGTGACATCCCCAATCTGTTCCAGTCTCCCACAATTCCTCACCTCCCGCGTCCTCCGTCGTGGTGTCAAGCTCGGGAGGAGGCAAACTTGGCTTCTCGGCGGCGGCGCTCCTCCGCGGCGTCGATCTGGCGGCTGAAGAGGCGCCAAACTAGCGAGCGGCCACTGCCGATCTCGGTCCTCGTCCGACGTTGGTTCACCTCGCCGCCGCCTCGCACCCACATCAATGTGGCCCTCCACGCGGCGGCAGTCCTCATAGGGCGATTTGGAGCTAGTGTTTCCTGTGATGGTGGATGGCGTCCATCTCCAGCACGAAAAGCTTCCACAAGCTAGGCAAAGAGTTGTGCATGCATCGACGAATTCTGAGAGCTGGCCAGAGACGAACCAGAAAGCTCCAATTAGATCTGTTAGCAAGCTCGGGTATCAAGATGTACATAGGTGAATTGGAATATTTGATTGGAATCAGCATGCACCGGATATAAAGGCCGGAGTAGATTAGGAAGAACTTGGCAAAGGAGATGTGCACAGAGCTTCTTGGGCGATCTTGTATGTGAATTTCTGAACCTTGCTACCCGTGACCATCCGCCGCTGCTCGTCATGGCGGTGGTGCTCACAGTAAAGATATTAATCTGGACGTTATCGTGATATTCGATGAAAGTTAACATTCAGGGGTTTATGTGGAATCATACCTATTGTGAGACTTTAGTAATTAAAGAGTACATTTGAAAAGTTGAAAGCTATTGCTGTAAAGTTCTGGTTTAACCACATATATGTGGAACTACAATGGTAGCTTGGTAGAGACCATTATTGTGGATCTGTAGCCATACCACTGTATTATGAATTTTCTAGATAAATTCTAGTTATAACTCCATTTTTTTTGCGTTGTATTATGTGTGGACTTGAGCCCTAACTGCCCCACTCATCACTGCTCTTGTCTCCTTGTATAGCTTCTAATTGTCGAATCTCAACATCATATGCAACAGCGTTAAGAGTTCGTATAATGCAACGTAAAGTTGTAAGAGAAACAATCTGGTCATCACTGAGCATAGCAATCTTCATGAAACCAGGCGGGGTATGAGGTTAATGTGTAGTGGTTCGATTGCAAGCAAATTTACCCATTTTCTGCTATCCATGTTGTAACATTGCATTTTACTGATCAAACTCATATAAACTACAGCATGGGAACTGGAGCTGCGCCCTCACACGTTTGTTTGTCCATGTGTGCAGGATTCACTCTTGGAACTCACAGGACCTATAGCCATGCAATTCAGCCATGCAATTCTTTTGTTGGATAACCCCTTATTTGAGATTGATCTCAAAGTGAAGGGCCAAGTGTTAGACACTTAGGATCACTAGACACCGGTTCTAGGTAGGGATCATCTATCGATTGTGAAGAACATGTGTAGACCGTACATAAAGTATGAAAGGGACGGATTAGGGTTACCGGTTGAATGAGAAGAGGAGGGTTGTCCATCGGCCATCGTCGTCGTGCGTGGGCGTGCGGCGGCGATGTCGGTGGAGATCCGTGCAGTGGCGTCGCCGGCATCAGTTGGATTGCCGGCGTCGGTGTCGATGTCGTCGGGGCGTGGTGGTGGCACTTCCCGTCACTGCTGCCCTCCACTGTTTAGATCGGCTAGGGTTTGTGGGTGAGGTTGGTGGCGGCGGCGAATCTCGTGTCGTGTGCCGCCCCGGCCCTCACCCTTTTATATGGCGCAGGTGACAGGGGCCACCAGCCAAGAGGAGGCTGGGCGCCCCGATCAGGCGCGGTCAAGGATCCCCATTGGGCCGTTGGGCCCAACGGGAGGAGATCAACTCTAACATTCTTCCCCTTGATCTCTTTACTATTACCTTTAACCTTTGTCTGTTTCATCACAAATTAACGTATAGAGCATGTCTCATCGTCACGGTCAATCGCCGATGGATTCAATAGCCACTATACACATCTCTGTTCAGAAACAGACACTTTATCCTTTAACTTTTGGGCCCTAAGTCCAGAATCATAAGGCTTCCCTTAAACCCATGCTGGCTACATGTTCCTTGAACAAATTGGGCGGTAGGCCTTTCGTTAGCGGATCCGCGAGCAGTTTTTCAGTCTTTATATGCTCGAGACTTATTGTGTGATCCCGGACTTTATCCTTCACAACATAGTACTTTATATCAATGTGTTTGGCAGCACCACTTGACTGATTGTTGTGAGAGTACAGTATTGCAGGTTCATTGTCGCAGTATAACTTTAGTGGTTTCTCAATACTGTCAACCACTCTCAAACTGGGTATGAACTTCTTTAGCCAGTTCACCTGCCCCGTTGCCTCATAACATGCTATAAATTCGGCATACATTATAGACCTTGCAGTGATAGTCTGTTTAGAGCTTTTCCATGAAATAGCTCCCCCTGCAAGAGTAAACACGTATCCGGATGTTGACTTTGTTTTATCTGTATCAAAATCAGAATCTGAATAACCCACTATTTGGAGTGAGTCAGATCTTCTATATGTCAACATAAGACCTTTCGTTCCTTGCGCATATCGCAAGACTTTCTTTACCAATTTCCAGTGCTCTGGGCCTGGATTGTTTTGAAATCTGCCAAGTAACCCGGTGACAAAAGATAGGTTAGGGCGTGTGCACACTTGTGCATACTGTAGACTTCCTACAACCGAAGTATATGGCTTTGACTTCATTTCATCGAGCTCGAACTTATTTCTGGGGCATTGCCATTCCCCATATCTTTCGCCCTTCACTATAGGAGCAGGTGTAGCACTGCATTTCGACATGTTAAATTTCTTCAATACTTTTTCTATATATCCTTTGAGACAATCCCAGTGCATACTTTCTTCTATCTCGGTGAATTTCTATGCCCAAAACATATGATGCTTCACCAAGGTCTTTCATATCAAAGTTTGAGGACAAGAACTCTTTTGTTCCCTATAGAAGACTAACATCACTACTTGCCAGTAGAATGTCATCCACATACAGAATAAAGAAGATGAATTTCCCATTCTTGAACTTTGTATAAATGCAGTTGTCCTCAGCGTTTTCTTGGAAACCAAATTTCTTTATAGTTCCATCAAACTTCAAGTACCACTGTCTCGAAGCTTGTTTTAACCCATAAATGGATCTCTTTAATCGACATCCCATATTCTCTTTTCCTTTTATGACAAAACCTTTTGGTTGTGCCATATAGACTCTTTCTTCTAAATCTCCATTTAAAAATGTCGTTTTTACATCCATTTGATGTAATTCCAAGTCGTAATGTGCCACTAGTGCCATTATTATTCTGAAAAAAATCTTTACAAGAGACTGGAGAAAACGTCTCATTGTAATCAATTCCTTCTCTTTGTGTGAATCCTTTTGCCACAAGTCGCGCCTTAAACTTTTCTATATTCCCTTTGGAGTCACATTTTGTTCTGTAGACCCATTTACAGCCTACTGTTTTGGCTCCTTTAGGAATTTCCTTCAAATCCCAAACGTCATTTAGTTTCATGGATTTCATTTCATCTTCCATGGCTTCTAGCCATTTGGATGAGCAGGCGCTTCTCATGGCCTCTTCATATGAGGTGGGATCATCCTCTATATGAGACTCTTCTGTGTTATACACCTGATAATCATCTGGTATAACTTTTCTTCTTACTCTTTCAGACCTTCTAGGGGCCTCAACATTTGGCACATTTTCTGTTTGAGACGTGAAGTCTCCTGATTTGGCACATCTTCTATTTGAGGCTGTTGTTGCTCCTCCTCATGTGTGGTAGTGTTTTCTGATGGATCCTGAAAGACAGGTTCCTCATTTCTATTCATTTCCACCACAGGAGAGCGAACAACAGGTGTTGGAGCCGCAACGTCAGGCATTGCAGGCGCAACATCAACAGGTAGTGAGAAGAAAGGTTCCCGAATCGTCGAAGTGGGTATATGTTCCCGTTTCTCCTCAAGATCAATCACTCGAGCTATCGTGCTCCCCCTCATCATTTCGTCTTCCAAGAAGACAGCATGTCTCGTTTCTACAAACTTTGTATAACTGTTCGGACAGTAGAAACGATAGCCTTTCGATCTATCAGGATAGCCAATGAAATGACAACTGGTTGTTTTGGGATCCAATTTCTCAATGTTTGGGTCAAATACTTTAGCCTCCGCAGGACTCCCCCACACGCGGAGGTGAGCTAGCGAGGGTACTCTTCCGGTCCACAGCTCATACGGTGTTTTGGGCACCGATTTGCTATGTACTCTGTTGAGAATATGAACGGCGGTTTTTAACGCCTCCATCCATAAACCCAATGGTAGGGTGGAGTAGCTCATCATGCTGCGCACCATATCCATTAAGGTACGGTTACGCCGTTCAGCCACCCCATTCTGTTGAGGCTCACCCGGTGTAGAATATTGGGCGACTATGCCATTTTCCATTAGAAACCTTGCAAAAGGTCCTGGGACTTGTCCATAAGGAGTATGCCGACCGTAGTACTCCCCCCACTATCGGATCTTACTATTTTAATCTTTTTATCATGTTGATTTTCAACTTCAGCTTTGAATATCTTGAATTTATCCAACGCTTCCGATCTTTCTTTAATTGGATAAATATAACCATATCGGGAGTAATCATCTGTGAATGTTATGAAAGAGTCGTAACCATCCACACTCTTTACAGGAAATGGACCATAAATATCTGTGTGAATGATCTCTAATATTCCTGTGCTTCTATTTGCACCTTTCTTAATGTGCTTTATATATTTTTCTTTGACGCATTCTATGCATTGTTCTAAATCTGAGAACTCCAGTGGAGGAAGAATTTCATTCTTAACTAGTCTCTCAATTCTCCCCCTCGAAATGTGGCCTAAACGACAGTGCCACAATTTCGATGAGACATTAGGAGTTCTCTTTCTTTTCTTGTTTTTCTTTGTCAACGAGGACCCATCATTTACATCATTTGCATCATTGCATATAACATTCACACTTTCATGCATATGCAGCATATAAAGTTTGTCTCATCGGAAGGCGAGACCCCCACACTCATTATTATGAATTATGCGACATTGTACTTTATCAAAATAACAATAATAGTCATCTTCTGCCAAACATGACACACTAATCAAGTTTCTATGCAAAGATGGGACATAAAAAACGTCTCGAAGTGAAAGAATGAAGCCGTTATCAAGTTTGAGATTGAGATTTCCGACGGCTTCAACTTTCACTTCAACTCCATTTGTGATTTTAACGTTGCTTTCGCTTCTTTGCATAGTCCTCGTCAAATGGAGTCCCTGTAAGGAGTTGGAGGCATGAATGGTTGCTTCAGAATTGATCCACCATGTGGATTTCGAATAACTAGTATACAAGGATTCATTTACGAAAGTGATAAAATTCTCACCTTTCTTTGCCATTATCATCTTTAAGAAATCATGACAATCTTTCTTGAAATGTCCTTCCTTCTTGCAATAGAGGCACTGGTTTGTCCCCACTGTAAATTGCTTTTGCTGAGGTTGGTGCTGACCTTGGGACTTTTGAGGTTGTTTGTCCTTTGATTGAGACGGTCTATAGTTCCTTTTCTTTGGGCTACTAACGTAGTTGATAATGCCACCATTTTTGGGCCTAATTTTCTCCTCCTCTTGTACACATTGTGCAAGAAGAGTATCAAAGGTCCAGTTCTCTGGGTGCACATTGTAGTTGAGAATGAAAGCATCAAACTCCTTTGGCAATCGAGACATGATCAAGTGAACCAAAAAGTCCTCCTTCAAATCCAAGTCCCATTGCTTTAGTCTTGCATTTTGTGCACTCTTCTGAAGGATAAAATCCCTAATGCCACCTCCAGTGTACCTGTCCGTGACGAGGTCCTTTATGAGTTCTGCGGCATGAGTCTTTGAAGAACCAGTGAACTGAGTCTTAATCCTTTCTAGATACTCAGAGACATTGTCAGTCTCTGGGATTGAGCCTACAATAGCCTGCTCAATTGTATTCTTTACCATAGCCATACATTTCTTGTTGGCTGAGGCTCACTTTACCTTTTCAACTATGTATAGTTGTCTAAGGTCAGCATTCTCTTTTTCTCTTTTCTCAAAGTCAGCATTAGACTCTGTGTTGCCTCTGACTAGTGCAGCAGGCTCTATAGGACAGGGTGTTGTTAGCACCCAGTCCACCTCTCCCAAGATAAAAGCAAGGTCGAGTTTTCTTTTTCATTCGTTGTAGTTATCCCCTTGTAAGGTTGGGATGTCTTTTATGCATCCATCAAGGAGTAACCTCCTGAAAAATGATCATGAAAAGTGAGAAACAAACTATCACATAACTTTCCTATGCATTAAGCCTACATCACCGTTGGGCAGAAATTAGGCATAGTACATAGCATGATATTGTAATTAACAACGTTGGTCAGAAAATAGCAACATCATATACCATAAATGAAATTCCTAAAATTAAAATTCTCCCGTTGGTTCGAAATTCAATTTTAGAAACATCAATTTCAATAATATTTGTCAATTTTGCAGCGGAAACATTAAACAAAATTATATATAATTAAACTGTACAAAATTCAATATTAGGCCGACCCAAAACGGCCCAAAACTGTACACAATTTCAATAATTTTTTTCTTCCTTTTTTCTGGCCCAAAGGATTTCGGCCTACTCGACCGTACGCGCGCACAGGCTCAGGGCCCAGCAACCGACGGCTGGGCCGCCGAATCGGCCCAATCAGCGCCGCGCGCCCGGTTCTAGGTAGGGATCATCTATCGATTGTGAAGAACATGTGTAGACCGTGCATAAAGTATGAAAGGGACGGATTAGGGTTACCGGTTGAATGAGAAGAGGAGGGTTGTCCATCGGCCATCGTCGTCGTGCGTGGGTGTGCGGCGGCGATGTCGGTGGAGATCCGTGCAGTGGCGTCGCCGGCGTCAGTTGGATTGCCGGCGTCGGTGTCGATGTCGTCGGGGCGTGGTGGTGGCACTTCCCGTCACTGCTGCCCCCCCCCACTGTTTAGATCGGCTAGGGTTTGTGGGTGAGGTTGGTGGCGGCGGCGAATCTTGTGTCGTGTGCCGCCCCGGCCCTCACCCCTTTATATGGCGCAGGTGACAGGGGCCCACCAGCCAAGAGGAGGCTGGGCGCCCCGATCAGACGCGGTCAAGGATCCCCGTTGGGCCGTTGGGCCCAATGGGAGGAGATCAACTATAACACCAAGGACCACCATCTGAAGGCAAGGCTTTAAGCTACTATGCGTTTCTATACAACAACATTGCTCACCACGCTGAAGCCAGCTATGCCATAACATAAGTGGTGCCAAGTGATAACAGCATGATGTAGACCAAGTTTGCACATCTTGCATATGTTGTTGAGGCAACCATCGCCATCCGCATCATCAGTGGGTCAAATGGTTTCAGGGCACGCTTCACACAGCTCGCACCAAGAACATCGATGAGGATATGGTGCTGCTGGACTCTCGAGGCAGGAATGTGCCCATTGCCGATGACGGAGTCATTAATTGCATTGCAGCGCTGCATTAATTGTCATCATTGAGGAGAAAGGTTTGCTGATTCTTGGTGTTGAGGCTACACAGGGTGGAGCTGTAGAGAACAATACCATTGTGCAGCAGCTAAAGTATCAACCTAGGCAAGCTTTGAGGTGTGAAGCCTTTTTCAGCCTTGGGTTCAGCAGGATGCATGTTTTGGTTGCTTGGTCAATGCTTCCATAGCTCTATGTGCTCCATTCATTTCGGCCTTCGAGGATGTGAGTATGAAAGCATACATGTGGAGAAACCCCACATTTATTCTCATCATTCTTAGCTTTCATTCCTGCTGATTGATTTCTCTTTGTAGAGCAGCTCCTCTCATGTCGAACTTCGACAGGTTGGTTCTATCCACCACCGGCGGAGCACAGGGACACAATGCGGGTCTTCAAGGTGAAGGTCACTGGCAACCTGCAGTGACCACTGGACGCCTACGGTGCTGTTACCGTGCGTTACTCCATGGACCAGGAGTGCAACGTCTTCTTCCCCTTGGTAGGGACGATTGTCAGACCTTCACCTCGCTACTGCAGGCACATGCAACAACTGCTTCAATTATGTTCCTTAGAATCCATCTTAGCTGCACTAATATGCACATATATATGTATATTTGTATTTGAAAGTGCATCTAGGCCTTCAATCTCCCCTTTTTTGATGCTTGATGACAACTGGATTAGAACACAATAGAAAGTATATAGAAAAAGAGTTTGGGTTCAAAGTTTAGTGAGAGCTCCCCCTAGAAGTAAGCATCAGAGGCATGTAGAGAGCCCCCCTAAAACTTTGCACCCACAATATAGCTCATACAAGATTTGACTTGAATTAAAATGCATATGACATAGCCATCATCCACGCAAATAGACTAGAAAGAGATAAATAACTCATATATCCATAGTAAATAACAGTCTCAAGCACTTAAAACACACAATGTCTCATACAAGCATAACCAAATTGTCTGACCAAACTAGGATAGAGGCTAAAAAGATAGATAATTCTTCCCCGTTGACATCAAGACACCAAAAGAAGAGGCAAAGGCGAAGTTCATCACGCAAGAGGAGCTTGGGGAGGATCTTGAGATGGATAAGGTGGATAACTGAAGTCAAAGTCATAGTCCAGAGGCAAACCGGAGAAGGGATCCTCAACCTCCTCTTCATGTTCCTCTAAGCCTAGGGGAGAGTGAGGTATGTTGAGCTGGGCTTGAACTGCATTCATGCATCGAGTAGTGCTCTTAATCTCATTGCATGCGGTTCTTCTTTGCCTCAGAAGAACAGAGGCAACTTGTACCTAAGGATGGGAACCACTACTCCCGCAATGTCCTGTACAAGTTGGATCCTCCTCCCACTCCTTTCTCTACTTTCAACTTTGTTTTTGAGATTCGGATCACCTCATTCACTCGCAGGAAGGGACTTGGGTATGCTCCTTGCCTCATGAGGATGATTGAGAAGGTCACCGGGTTGACCTTTGTTAAGGAGGTTCCGCATACCAGGTTGCTACTTCATCGGGGATGTTTGGGGCTTCAACAAGGGCTCACACTGGGGCTTCAATAGGGGCGGGGCCTTCTAACACCCCCTCCTCTTCCACAGATCTACTGGCTGCTCCTGTCGCTCATCGGGAGCCCTCTCCCTTATTTCGCATCTTGCGGAGTCTCTTTGGCCTCTGCTCTTCTGAGGCAAAGATGAACCGCAAGGCGTGCAATGTGATTAAGAGGACTATTCGGCACATAAAGGCAGTTCAAGCCCAGCTCAACTTGCCTCACTCTCCCCCAGGCTTAGAGGAACATAAGGAAGAGGAGATTGAGGATCCCTTCTCCGGTTTGCCTCCGGACTATGTCTTTGGCTTTGGTTATCCTCCTCTTGCGTGATCGACTTTGCCTTTGCCTCTTTTTGGTGTCTTGATGCCAAAGGGGAGAATTATCTATCTTTCTAGCCTCTATCCTAGTTTGGTTGTACAATTTGGTTATGCTTGTATGAGACATTGTGTGTTTCAAATTTGTGCTTAAGACTATGTTATTTACTATGCATGTATGAGACTATGTGGTGTAATGTTATTTATCTTTTTCTAGTTTATTTGTGTGGATGATGGCTTTGAGGCTTGCTTTCTCACTTCTTCCTCTCTACCAATCTTCAAGTTTGGATTTTGCGTGTGTGTGAGTGGTGGATTTGAGTTTGTGTGAGTGCTTGGTGTTGACTTCGTAAAGATTTGTTAAGCACTTGATTCATCTCCAAGAGATCTTTGCTTCATCTTTTACTCTTGGAGGTTGAGGACTCCTATACGGCTAGGTTTCGCTCTTGAGTCATCGATCTATTTGTGGTTGGTTGGGAGAAGTTTTTGAAGGTCGGATCTTACCTTCGAAAGGGAAGAAATACCACTAGTGGAAGGATGAGTGCATTTGTGCAACCTCAAGAGGAAAGGGTAGCGAAGACTCGACTCTTTGTAAGCTCCTCAACAGAGACTAGAATCCCCTCAAGGATTCCATCTTCGGGAACACATCATCTTGCAAGAACCTCAGTGAAAATCCCTCTCTTCCTCCTTTAGATTTGCTTACTTGTGCCTCTACTAGTCTAGTTGTTGTTTGTGTTTGTTCTCCATACTTGTGGCTTGCTAGATCTAGTTTACTTTGTGTATTTCGCTTGCGCTATGATTTTCAGAATTATTCGAAAGGCCTTTACGGATATTTCCAAAAAGTAATGCTTCCGCATTTACTTAAAAGTTTTTAATCGCCTCTTCATCTCCCTCTAGGCCTAAGTGACCCTTTCAGTATTGAAGTTTCTCTCATGGTTTTGATGTGATCACTATGCCATGAACTCTAATGTGATATAGTGAGGAAAAAATATCAAAGAGTAATCCACAAGGGATCGATCATGATGCATGCCTCATCACCTGTTTTGTTTACATTACGGTACAATCTTCCCTGTCACTATATTGTATTGGTTAATCTTAGTGTAATACTTCGATTGTAGACCCAATTCTTGTGCTGATAATATTAACATGTTAATTGTGTGATTACTTTCATTTGATAATTGATATGCTTCAAAATTTGTGCTGGTCATGAATGGGGTAGAACTCTTATCCAAGGACAAAGAGCCTGGGTTGATCAGAGGTGTCCACCTACAAACACAACCTCTGTTCCAAATTCTAATTAGTTTCCATGTTTGTGCATAGTTTTGGTTAAGTACATGAATTTTTTGAATGGAAAATGGCACGATGGTGCCTTTTCGTTGAATAGAGATGGAGAAAATACATCATAAAGAGAAAACAGAGAAAACAAATAACACTATACATTGTACAGTGGCTAGAGAGTTAGAAAGGTGCTCTCAGGGCAGCAGAAGATCTCTCAATCGTTTTGCCCCCGCTAGACTCCAGAGGCTGGCTTCATCCTTGACTTTCTGTAGTAGGGCACCTGCAGGCATTTTCGTGTGATCGAAGATCTGCCTGTTTTGTTCCTTCCAAATTTCCCAGACTACCAACATAATCATGGATCTTAGCCCTTATTTAGGTACGTCGGTAGTGTTTGCCAAGCCCTTCCACCACTGTTGCACCGATTCAACCTCTTGCCACCGAGCTGGCTCGATTTGTGGGATTCCCAGCCATTGCGCTATCAGTAGCCAAATCCTCTTAGTATATCTACACTCGGCGACCAAATGCAGGGCGGTCTCAGGCTCTCGTCAGCATAGGGGGCAATGACCATTGTTCTCCCATCCCCTAGCTGCTAATATATTTGAGGTCCAGACTCTATTCTGGATGATTAACCATACGTGGAACTTGCATTTTCCAGGGGCCTAGGTCTTCCAAATCAAGGCATTGAAGGTTGTAGCATCATCCCACGGCATTGCACCCGATATGCCGAAGATGCTATGTAGTTGCCATGCTCCGTGAATTTCCACGTGATCTGGTCAGCCTCCTTGCTATTGAACTGGACGCCCCGAACAGCTTCCCAGAGAGCTACTAACTGACTGACCAAGGTGGTCATGATCAAGAGATTTGGTTGTATATTCAGGTCCTATACCCAAGCGTCATTCTCTTTCCCCTGTCTGAGGGATTTGTTTTTGTTTTTAGATATTGCATATACGAGAGGCATAACATCCTTCGGCCTTTGTCCACCTTGGAGCCATGTCGAATCCCAAAACCGCACTGTATTCCCATTACCGATTGAAATTTTCGTTGCCGCGGCAAATAATTTTTTATCCAAATCATCGCATGGCGTTTCCAATCATGCCCATGGTTTGTCCGGCTCTTTCCACTCGCTCCAAAGCCATCGCAGTCGCAAGGCTCGTGTGAATTTGTGGAGGTTAAGGATACCCAACCCACCCTGACTGGTTGGCGTGCAGGTTCTTGTCTAGTTAACCTTGCATTTTCCCCCTGTGATGTCCCCCGTGCCTGCCCATAAGAAGCGTCTTCATTGCTTGTCTAGCTCCTCGAGATACTCTTTGCTTGCTCTCAAGGCAATCAACAGGTAAATTGGTTGGGCCGTAAGGACAGATTTCACTAGGATTGCCTTGCTTGCTGGCCCCATATTTTTCCCTCTCCAGCTTGTTACTTTCCCCAAAATTTTATCGAACACAGGCTGCATTTCCGTCTTTCGCATTCTTCCCAGCGTCAAGGGGAGGCCTAAGTATTTTATGGGGAAGCTTGTTTTTCTTGCTAGCACCCCTTCCAGGACCTCTCCCAGTTGTATTCCATCACATCTGATTGTTGCCACTTGTGACTTATGGAAATTGGTGACGAGACCTATAGATTCACCAAAGCGGTCTAGGATGCTTACAAAAGCCATCACATCATATCGCTTCGGGTTGATAAAGACGATGGCATCATCCGCATACATTGACACCTGTAGGCGGGTTGTTCTGCCTCTAAGTTTAGAGATCGCTCCCAAGTCAGTTGCCTTGGACAAAATGTTCTGTAGGGGGTCGATTGCCAGAACGAAGAGTAGTGGAGACAGAGGGTCCCCCTGCCGCAGGCCCCTGCCATGAAGGATTCTTTGACCTGGGTGGCCATTGAGCAGGATCTGTGAACTTGTAGTGGAGAACAGAGCTGTCATCCAATCTATCCACCTTGGGGGGAAACCCCTTTGTTGAAGCAAGGCTATAGCCTTTGTGATATCAAGCTTAAAGAGCAACATCGATCGCCTTAGACGATGGTATCGTCGTGTCATGTTCTTGACGAAGAGGTAATTGTCATGGATGCTCCTGCCCTGTATAAAAGCGCTTTGGTTTATGGAGATTAGCTTTGTCATATGTGCGCGAGCACCTTAGTGAAAATTTTTGCTATGCTGTGAATCAGGCTAATCGGCATGTAGTCTGCTACTCTTTCCGCTCCATCCTTTTTGGGGATCAGCACTATGTTCGCTGAATTAAGCAGGTTTAGGTGCGTGTACCGCAGGCTATGCATGGAGTCAAAAACCGATAGGACGTCTGGCTTGATAATGTCCCAGCAAACTTTGAAAAAAAGCCCTGTAAAACCGTCCAGGCCTGGCGCTTTATCACCCGACATCTTTTTGATCGCCCTGTGGATCTCTTCTTCGGTGAAAGGCTCATCTAGGCCTCGCAAATCAACTTGGTGAATGCCCAGTGCTTCCCAGTTAAGATCGCACTGCCTTGGGCCTGACCGCCCCAACATGTTTACGAAGTGGTCATGCACTATCACTTCTTTTTCGTGGTGTGCAAATGCCCAGCCATTATCTTTTTGCAGTCGTTGGATGGTATTCTTCCTCCTCCTTCCATTAACCGTAAAGTGGAAAAATTTTGTGTTTGCATCCCCTTCCCTAATATGGGTTATTCTGGAAGCTTGCTGCTTCCTCGCTCGTTCCATCAAGACCAGCACAACTGCCTTGCGTTTGAGATCCCCTCTAACCCTAGTTTCTTGAACTAAAAGGGCTCTGTTTTCCTGGGCTATATCTAGCCTTTGGATTACGTCCATTGCCATAAAGAATTGAGTTTTGGCTTCTGTGCAAAAGGCTTTTGCCCACTCTCTAAGTCTGACCCCAGTTCGCTGTAGTTTCTAACTTAAGTGATGAATGGGTTCAGTGTGCGTAGAAGGTTCATTCCATGCAGCCTGCACTGCATCCTTAAACCCCGGCATCCTTGTCCAAAAGTTCTCAAACCGGAAAAGTCTTGGCCGACGAGGGCCCTCCGGGTTTGAAAGGACAAGTGGACAGTGATCAGATGGACCCGTCGAGAGTGCATGCAGGACATGATTTGGATAGGCCAAATCCCACTCCTCATTGCAGAAGCATCGGTCTAGCTTGACCAGGGTGGCTCTCTGGCGTTCGTTGCTCCAAGTGTATCTCCTGTTTCGTAGTGGGATCTCCCACAGCTCACATCTTTGTATGGTGGATCGGAACCGCCTCATGTTCGCCAAATTTATGTTACTGTTGTTCTTGTCGCGTGCACAGTATATCATGTTAAAATCCCCTAGAATAAGCCACCCCACCCCGTGAGCAGGCCTTAAGGATGTGATGTGACGAAGGAAGGCCCTTTTTAGATTGTGCCTTGTAGGTCCATATACTCCTGTGATCTGAAAGGTTGTTCCCGAGTGAATGGTTGTCACCTGTGTTGTAATCGAGAAGCGGCCAACCGAGATATCTTGGATTTCGAGCACACTACTGTTCCAGAGCATAAGGATACCTCCTTTCGTACCCCTCGATGGTTTGTACGCGTATTTATCCAACCTATAGCCCCCCAAGAAGCGTGCAAGCGTATCATCGATCATCTGCAGTTTTGTTTCCTGGAAACAAACTAGATTTGGACTTGTATCTCGCATTAGTTCGTGGATCGCATTGCACCGCAGTGGTGAATTTAAGCCTCTGACGTTCCAAGTTATGAATTTTAGGTCTTCTGTCATTTTTTACGTTTTGAAAGCTCTCCATCATTACCGTTTTGCCGGCCCACGAAGACCGGCCCATTGCCGTGCCATTCTCCATCCGGCCAAGTGCCCACTATTTGAAGTGCCTCAGGTGTTCGACGGTTTGCCGAAGGCGTTGCAGCCGAGCGATGTAAAGGGAGAGGGAGAAGGACCCAAGCACTCTTGTTTCTTTTCAAGGCATGATCCTGAATCATGTCATGTTCTCGCACCCGTCTGCTAAACCACGTATTGTCGTTCAGATGAGATTGATCGTGATCGAAAGGAGCGGCGACTCCAGTCATTCGCAGGTAAAAAGGCAGCAGTCCACACCGCCAACTCTGGATGCCAAGCATGAAAGGCATAGATTAAAAGAGGGAGCTTCGGCACACACCGATGCCAAAGGATACCATCTTCCGAAGGTTCGTTACAAAAGTCCAACCATGGGGGGAACGAGAGCAGGGCGGCGGCGCGCAGACCGCCGTGACATCCCGTGCTTCGACAAAACACAGAGCGTGCATAGACCACGCCGCTCCGAACACTAGGAACATAGAGACGATACATTGAAGCAAAGCAAACTCGACGATAAACATCCAAGATACCAGGCATTACGCCAAGAGGTCTTCAACCTCCTCTGCCGCCTCAGCCACCCCTTCTCCTACCGCTGAGGTCAACGCGGCATCAAGGGCCTGTTGTGCATCATCGTTCAAGGCAAAAATGGCTGTCAAGGCAGCAATGGTCTCCGGCAGCAAAAGCCCATTAAACATGGCCACATATTGTGCAAGAGTTTGTTCAATCGTGTTGGGTCCGTCATCCTTGAGCAAGCCGAGCCTCTTGAGGAGCACCCTCCGGCAGTGCTGCATTGTTTGCCCCGAGTTTTGCTTGGCGATGCGCGCACTTCGCCTAACAACACACGCGTTCTTGCTTGTTGTAGCCTTCACCTCCTGTGGTGCCCGGCGCTTGGTGGATCGGCAGGGGTAGGATCGGCCACGGTGGCGGCACAAAAAGTTCTTGTATCCCCACATGTTGTTCCTGCCCTTCACCCTGCGGTTGCGTCGCCGGGCTCGCAGGGGACCCAGGACGGAGCGCGGGGACTCAAGGCAGCGTCCTGGCCGTTATCTGCGTCAACCCCACGGGTTGGAATTAGCTGTGCTCCCTGGCTTGCGGGGGATCCGGGGCATGGACGCAAAACGACGCCATAGCCGATGGCGCCCTCGCCGCCTGCGCCAGCTGGCGTGCCGACTGGGGAGCCTCCCGCGCCAAAAGAGGACGTCGGCGCAATGATCTCCTGGCTAGGTGCTTCTGGCTTTTCAATGTGCTGGCATGTCAGCGCCGCCGCCACTCCATCAGTCCACGGTAACCTAGGCGGCGTCCGCAGCGCCTCCAGGATTTACCCAAAGGCTTGGCTTGCCAGAACTGGGTCCCAGGCCAAACGTCCAGACCAGGCTTCATTCCTTTCGCCAGCCATGGAACGGCCACCGTCCTCCACCGGGAAGGCCTTGCACAAAGCGGACACCAGCCGGCTCACCCCTCCTTCCTCCAGCGTTATCTGTGTCACAAGCGGAGAGGTATGCAGAGCATGAAAAGTAAACGAAAATTACGCATCTTGTCATTGTCATTTTTGTGGCCTAGGATGGGCAGCTTCCCTCCGCGTGTCGCCACCCCACATTGTTGTGGCCGCGACCTCCTCTGTCCCTTCGGCGCGGCGAATGGGTGCATTCCCGCCGATAGTTGGTGTCGGCGGCCCGACGACTTTCACTCCCATAGCCGGAGTCGTGCCCCCTTCACCATCGTCGTCTTCCCGGTCCCACCGCCTTCCGTTGTTGCGGGGGTGATCGTTGTCATACCTCCGCTGTCTGCCCCGGCCGTCACGGCCGTGGCTGGTACGGCCGCCCCGGCCTTCGTCGTCTTCCTCGCTCTCATCCTCCGAGTCACCAGCGTCGCGAGAGCGGCCGAACAGCGTCGAGCGGCCGCGGCGGTTTCTGCGGATGTCACGCCCACGGCGTCGAGGCCGGTCTTCATCGCGGCCAAGGCTCTCTGAGCCCTCTGCATCTTTGCCCTACTGCTCGTCATCATGAAGCTTGCCTCCCAGTCGATCGCGAACCGAGCGCGCGGTGGTGGTGGATGGTGCGGGAACTCATCGAACACCCTCCCGGGCACTAGGTCACCGTCGAGAACCCCGAGGTGCCACGGCGGTAGGCGTCGCTTTGCCGGCTGAAAACCTTCTTGATCTTCAAGATTAACCGTTGCTGCAGAGAATCATGGATCTCCTCTGTATGGAAGATGACCGGGTGACGCACTCCCCGTTGCCACCGGCCCGGCATGTCATCCATCACGAAGGGACCGTCAGCACAGCTCCCCTTTGCCTGGCACGTGAAGCTGAGCCACACTCTCTTTGGAATCGTGCTAAGGTTGGCTGTACAAGCCCATAGCACGATTGTTCTCGTGTCACCCGATTCCACCGGATGCAGCATGTCGGTCTCGATCTTCTCAAGCGCGCAAGTGCGGCCGATGACGCGCTCGGCGATGTCGGGCGCCCAAGAGTGCACAGGACGCGGAAAAGGAGGGCAACGCCGAGCGCGCTATCAGGCTTCTCCACTTCACGAAATGCAGCTCAATCCCACGGCGTTTGACGGGTCCTCGCAATGACGCGGGTGTTGGAATTTCACCAAGAACGCCTGGGGGTGGTGGCGGGAGACAGCTACCTCGCCGCGGCCGAGGCGGAACTCTTCGCAAAATACTCGCTCGACATCGACCGGCTGCGTCGGCGGCGGCGCCGCCCAAGTCACCACCGCCGTATCCCCCCATTCCTTGAGCTCTCCGTCGATGGCAAAGGAGGTGGGGATGAAGACGGAGTCCTCCTCCGGTCTCGTTGCTGGATCGCCGAGCTGGGACATGACCGGCCGCGTCGAAGTTGGGGGCGGCCCCGGCGCGTTCTGGAGCGGTGGTGACCGGATCTGTGGCAGTGGTGGAAACAGGGCCTTGGCGAGAGCAGGCGAAGCAGTTGCTCTGCACGGCGGGGAGTCGGCGGGTTTAAAGGCCTTCGAAGGCGGCAATGGCGCGCCCGGTGGCCAAACCGGCGGCAGAGCAAGCAACGTACCGGATCGCGGCACTGAGCGGCGCAATGTCCCCTTGCAATTGCAAGGCAATTGAAGCACTTTCCTGCCACCTTCTCGCGGATATAGCTGATGGAGAAATGTCGCTGCGCTGTGCTGAGAGCGTCTTGTCGCCTTGAAGACGGCCGGTGGAATGGACTTGAATGCTGGCCGCGCGTGGGGAGGGCGTGGGGATGGCCATGAGGCGGCGGAAGGCAGCCCTGAGGCGCGTGCAGGCCGAAGGAGAGAGACCGACTGAAGCCGCCGGCCGCACGCCGTGGATCTGGCCGTCGTCGCTGCCGTCGCCTGGAGCGGAGCCAGACGCGACCGTTGGAGACATCGCTGTTAAGAATGAATGCATGCATCAATCACTTCATTACATATTCAGACTTCAGATCAAATTTATTTTCGTTCATCGTTCTCTTTAACTATAAATGCACCAAGCACTTCATTTCTGTATCACTTCAGCGATGTGCCATGCTCTTAACGCATGTGTGCTATCCACATGATAGCATTGTGTTTTACTGTTCATTCATGAACTAGATGCATGGTAATTCAATCAAGAGCTGGCTGGCCTCATGCTTACATGTGTCCATGTTGTGCAGGATTTGCTCTTGGAAAGCAGCTAGCTACGCGAAAACAGAGATGGTGTCAAGCAAGAACAACATGATAGAAGTCTAGTTTCTGCATCGCGCACACCGTGGCCATTGGTGAAGATGGACTTGTGTTGCAGTGCTATACACTACTATAGAACAGCAAATAGGTGACGCCTCATAGGTGAGTTGATTCTCGATAATGTTGTGCATTATTGTAGGAGCTACTGAAGCCAGTAAAATTTGTTAAGGCTGTCTTGTGGATCGCTTCTCTGAATTTATTGGCACTGGAATGTGTTCATGGCTTCAGGCCTATGATGCTATATGCCCTGTCCAATATCTGCACTTCTATCGGACATCAGTCACTGCAAGGAAGCTGTAGCAACAAACACAAGCCTCTGGCTCTCGATTTTGGGAGTGTTCAAATGTTTTTTTGCTTTCGATTCGATTTTGCGAGTGTTGAACGTTTGATTTCATTACTGATGACATATGACCATGTGTCCTGGTATTGCTATTGCTATTCGTGATTTTGGCAGTGTTGCTATTGGTATTGCTATTACTGAACAAACCTATCTTTTTTTGCCGGGAAGGCTGTTTAGACGGCGGCCATCCAATTTCATTAAGGATTTGGAAAGAACAAAAATCAATTCGTTACAACGACATTATTATGCCGGGCCTAGCCAACCGCGCGTGGTAGCCAGAGCAGACTGATAAAGAAAACGAAAGAAAAAGAAAAGCAACGACCCCCTGAAACTAAGGAGCGATCTCCGGGAAGATTTCAGCCACCTTCCAAACCTCTACTTCTTCAATAATGTCCGCAACAACCTCCTGCGGTGATCTGCTCTTGCGATCGAAGACCCTCGCGTTCCTCTGTCTCCACAAACTCCAGCAGATCAAGAAAATGATTCTGTCAAAAACAGCACTGTGGCTCACCCGAAAAATGCTTCTCGCTTGCAACCAACAGTCAACAAGCGGCAAACCTCTAGTTCAGGAAGGATCTGGAAGTTGATACCAACCCAAGTCCGCATTGCTCGCCACATTTCTGAAGAAAAACCGCAAAGAACAAACAAATGTTTACCATCTTCCGGGGAGTTCCTGCAAAGAGTGCATTCAACCTCATGCGGCCAATTCCTTTTTGCCAGATTATCAACAGTCTCCTTGATAACCCATTTAGGCAACGCAAAATGGATTGTTAACGCTGTCAGCACCGAATTAACAAGACAGAGACGACCATCAATAGACAAGTGATTCGGTTTCCAGCCTGCCACCTTCCTTGAGAACTTGTCCAATAACACCTGCCATTCTGTCTTCGTTGGTCTCCTTGTAGACAGACAAGAGGGAAGGCCTTAACCGTGCAATTGAGGATGCTTTGAACCAGGGTCAAGCTTTCCTCTTGGCAGTGCAAAGGTGTAATCGATGCTGGTCTTGATTTTTCAACTGCATGTTTGTCCTTTTGCACTTGCAAATAATGTGTAGTAACAACAATTCCCCTCAACAGTACTTTTCCAGATTTCTTATTCCAAAAGGAAGTCATTTCAACATGTGTTCCTTGTCGCTGCAACAAACACAGTGGCAGCCTGCAGCCG
Source organism: Oryza australiensis (assembly GCA_019925245.2). Lineage (NCBI taxonomy): Eukaryota > Viridiplantae > Streptophyta > Magnoliopsida > Poales > Poaceae > Oryza > Oryza australiensis. The sequence continues at coordinate 587,997 of JAIFGZ020000583.1, read as the reverse complement.
TGCACCCACAAATTAAAGAGAAATTAAGGATTCATCACAATCCATAATTAATGGTTCGGCTTCAGTACCAAGCGTAGTGCGCACATGTACATACTGCCCTTCTAAGATCAGAAGTTTCAATTACCAACAGAATTAACACATATAGCAATGAGATATCTATGGAAGCACTGACCAAGCGACGATGAGCGACATGGTGCAGAAGCCAAGCATGAATCGAACTTCGCTTCTCAACATCGGCCTAGCCATGATGCTCACCTGCTTACCAACAACAACTGCGTCTTCACTGCCCATTCTCTGAAGCCTCTGCACGGAGGTTCAGCCTGCCCTTCTCCTCAACCACAACGACGCGCCGCTGCAACACGACGAGGCCATCATCGGCGACAACCACCTTACCGTCTTTCGTCAATGCCGGTGGTGCGAGCGCTGAAACAAGCCTTGTAATTGGTCGATCCTTGGACGACATGGATTATGATGGTTTGCTTCCATTGCATATGTGAGATGTGCAAATGTGAACTTCATCGTGCTATGCTCGGTTGACTCTACCTCTCTTCTTGCAAAGCCATTGTCTGACAGGTAAACTTAGACGATGGCATGGTGGCTTAAAACCTTGTCTTGAGATGATGCTGGTCCTCTGCCCTTCACTTTGAGGTCAACCTCAAAAACAACAGGATCCAACACTAGGACGGCTCGACCTGTAAGCACCAAGGATGATGAATCCTGCAGGTAGGCATGCCATGAATAAATTAACATGGCTGTTGGACAATGTATTATAATTGTTTTTCCTCAATCCAACAGAAACAGCTTAACATGATACACAATAGCAACTAAGACTTTGTCATGAAGCATCTGAAAGTTTATGTTTGCAATGTGCTGAAGGCGGATCTGATATCAAATGAATAAAATCGAAACAAAATATATATGACGGAGAATAGAAAGCAATTAAGGTCTGGCAGTCGTCCCTTTCGCAGGCAGAAGAGGATGTTCCTCTTGTGATCAAGCGAATCACGCACGGCGACGACACCATAGACATCCAGCGGCCATTTGAGGTCTCCCATAACCTCCACCATTTTAATCGAGAAGATTTGCAGCAGGTTCATCGGCCAAGAAGAGGATGGCCATATTGGCCCATCCGTGTGCCGCATCGGCAAGATTTTTGCTGCACACACATATAAATATATAAATTGATTGGAAATTCAGAATGAGATAATCCTCACCATAAAACATCTGTGGTTTTCTGTTATCTGGATTGAACACCCGTGGTTATGTGAGAAAAAGTATATTAAAACATCTGGTTATGTGTTACATTGGTCTCTAAACATGTGGTATTGTGAATGATTGACATCAGATTACACAATTGTCACACATCAATTGGGGGATAAACTGATTCAAAATTGAGAATGAAAATAGTAATTCTCACACACAAACACTCGTCTTTGCAGAGAAGACAATATTAGCGAATTTGTTCTTAGCTGTCCTCATCCCTGTCACCCCCCATCCACTGCAATTTCCAGCGCTTCAAAATCAAACTCAACTAGTATAAACCTAGCACAAATCGCCACCACAACTGTTGAATCAAGGGCATCCAAATGTGCTAAATTGATACGCCTTGCACTGCAGAAGGAAAATTAAAAAGAATTAAGTTTTACTCACTCGCGTCCTCGATCGAAAGATCCAGTTTGGCCGTAGATCTCGACCCAGTCCTCGCAGTAGGAGTCGAGGGGATCGGAGGGTGGCTCAAAGTCCTTGTCGTCATCCATGTACTGCTCGCCGTCGCTGCTGCTCTCGTGCGGCCGCTTGGCATCGCCTCCGGCGACGGCCTGCTCTGTTCTGCAGTGGAGGTGGCTGGCCGCATTCTCGCCGGCTCCATGGGTTAAACCCCTAAATATTGTATTTCGTTTGAGAACTTTTTAATATAAAAGTTGCTTTAAAATATTAGATAAATCTATTTTTTTAAGTTTAAAATAATTAAAACTCGAATAATCATGTGTTAATGATCAACAACCTGAGACCACATCAAGGTGCAGTAAAGGGTATTAGAAAGATTAAGGACAGAATACCTAGTTTGAGACTTTACGAAGATAACTAGTGAGCGTGCGTGCAAGGCACGTCGACATATATAATTGAGAAAAAATACGGTTATTGTTGATCATATATTGATACATTATTAAAGAATCATCGTAGACACCAATAAAAATAAAATTATTGTAAGCATTGTATTGGTAATGCATGAAATAAACTTAAAATTATTTTTTATAATTGATTCTGCGTCCACTTTCAGGTCAGTCCATGTCATGCTCTAGTTTAATCATCCTATATCTGAGGCCATTCTTGGGGAAATCGTGGTCATTATTTTTTCATTTCTTTTGAGGCTACCATGGTCATTATTTAACTCCATGAACAATAATTGCTAACAGGTCATAGGAGTTCGCCACGCCGTAACCTCTCACTGACAAGGAAGATGAAAACAATCTTAATATATATTTGTGAACGATATGGTATGTGAAGTCTGGAAATATATTATCTATGTTTATCCATTATCAAATCTCAATATTGTATATAAATTTTAATATTAAATTTCAGTATTGATATAATGTGATAAATTTGTCCGTTGGCCAATCTTGTCTTATCTATAAAAGCAGCGCTAATAATACAAATATAAAAGTTTACTCATAAGCTATATATTTGTTTCTTTGCTTATTTTTTCTAGCTTATCGTAGTAATTCGACCAAATAATATGGATTTAATTCATGTGAGCCCGAAAACCCGAAAATGGGCACGTATTTACTACAACTCATCATTGTTTGGATCCGCCCGTCCGACAACAATGCGATATATACTAAATCATACCGATGCGTCAATTATTAATCGAAATTTTGGAATGTAATCGATGAGATGTACCAAATATATGTTTATCCATTATTTGGTAATACATATAAAAATGTTGTAGCAATCGGACAAGAAAGAGATAAATTTAATATTTATGTAGAAAGGAAACAATAGAAATAGTTAGTTTTTATTATTTCATTAATTGCATAGCATTGTGTGCACGTGGAATCCATGTTAACATAATATATCGAATGGAGTATAAGTTCTAATGTTTCTAACTCTATCATTGGAGGAACAACAAGCTGTGTTCCAACGGATAATGTTAGAAATGCATTAAATTTCCATAAAAATAATTACACCCAAAAGACTGAATTGCTATAGTCAAGAATGATCCATGATTATGATGATAATGCAACACCCGAGAAAGTTGCGGTTGAGGATTACATAGCCACATGTGTAAAAATTTTTGATCTTTTGAAGCTATCTAATCCCCGATGCGTGCAACAAAATCTTGTATGTCTATGGGAATATTGTCTTCGGTTTCATTTTCATTACACTTTAATATGTCTATGAGAACCCCAGTCCGCAGTTTATTTTCATCCTGTACACATATTAATTTCAGTCATTGTCAGAATACATTAACTTTAACAAAGTAGTAGTAGCAAATGAATACAGGTACTCACAGTGCAAATTGATGCTAATTTTGCACCATCCCATGAGCACATAAAGTTGAGGACACAGAAACCTGTCACTTCCCTACACCAAAAATACACTATTACATTTATGGAGGCAAAAGCAAACTAATTAGTGTTTAGGTTGTAAGCAAGTATCAATTTTTCATTTTTGGAACATCTCTTGGTATTTTTCGATTCCATAGATAAATGTCATCATTCCAAGTTGGATTGGCTTCTTCCATAGCGGGCTTAACATTGATGGCTATATTGTTTATCTTGTGAACATAGTATAGGGTTGGATGAGGACCCTTAAACGAATCAGGTATGTGTAGCGGGTCCAATATAAAGACAGCTCTAGCCTTCATGTCTAATACGAATAATGTGACCGAGGAAAGAATGCGGCAATAGAATCGCAAAAAGATTTCATGCAAAGCAAACACAACATATGGTTCAAGAAGACAAAGATTCTTCAAAAGACAGATCAAACATATCTTACCTTGCTCAGTTTGAAATGTTGTACTCCATGCCAGGCCAGCATTCAAACATCTTTGTCAACCATTTGACATCAAGTTTTGCACCGCGGCGCGGTCACGATGGAAATCGATATGGACTGTTATGCAGAATATTTGTGCTTAATGAGACATGATATATAGTTATAACGTAGTTATATAAACTTACCTAGAATTGCAAGTCCATGTAGTGGATTGTATCATCTAGAAACAACAGAAGTGGGTTGCATGTAAGCATCCGAACAACCATGTTGAAGCAACCTTTGTCCATCGACTTATTTACATCTATAATATCTTGAAGATTTCTGAGACTCAAAGAAATTGGATATGGCTTCATGCTCCGAATCCATTCTTTCCTATAAAAATCAAACAAACAATCAATTAAAGCGAGATAATATGTAATCGATATTTCCTATGCATATAAATATAATTGGAAAACTGACTTACTCTAAAGATTCAGCACAATCAATTGACATGATATATTTGCAAAGAGCACCCACCAACTCTTTTCTGTTTGTTAATGTTGTTCTAGGGGCTAGAATACACAGAGATGTATTTGATTCGATCCTATGCGAGACTTCACATGGTTTTAGCACATCATTTGGAGTCTCAACTATCTGTACTTCACTTGGACTATCATGGTCTTCATTATTTGGTTCAGGTTCCATATATACTTTCTTCGTGTTATAGTTAGAGCACCATAATATTGAAGCTAGCTTAAACCTGAAATTTGTTATATCTTCATGCAAAATAGTAGCAGAAAAAGAATATATTGCCCTCATGATTTGTATAATTGAACATACAATGAACTGTTGTACGAAGTACCCGAGTTACTCTATCGATAGTATTGATCCTGTCCAATACTCCATGTAGTTTATCATCCACATACCATAGGATGACCTTCATTACAGGATGGAAAAAATTGAATTGAGTCATTTATTTAGTTAAAGAAATGGTCATTTGTATAAACATATGTTGAAACATACCCATCAGTTTGCATTTTCTCCGGAAACTTTTCTATGATGGGCCATGTAGTAAAATCAAGCTTCTGGCACTTTTCTTGGCTAAGATTTATAGGTTGAGCTACAAACTTGATATGTCTATCCAGTCCTCTTAGCTATCATGATATAAATATAAAATTAAATGGTCAATAATAACAGTAATATTAATAATAAGCAATTAAACATTAATTAAAAAACTAATAGTTACTCACGGTATTATGGAGATCACGACGATCCATTATTCCTAGCGAGTCGAGTACATGTATCTTGCATTTATGGGCATTAACAACTGCTAGGTACCAGTGAGTTTCTTCTATGTTAATTGGGATGAATAGCTGCATCACACACTTCCTTCTAAGTATTTTCCACTAAAATAATGTTGATACGTATGAGGGATTATAGAGATTACCATGTTGTTGTCTAGATAATTGGCCATTCTTGTCACAACAGTATCATCCTTATAATTTTTGTGACCTAAGTTTGAGGCACCATCACTTTTAAGAATGCTGGAAATAATAGTGTTCTCCAAAAATACCTTTCCACCATCTCTATTAATAAGATGTTTTTCTTCCCTTATACAATGAATATAAGCATTTATAACCTATGAAAAAAACAATTAGATCATTTTTTGCCATGTTTTGGTATGTGTACTAAACAAAATTATACTTACATCGCCATTAACATAACTATTGTCATGAAAAAGACAATTCATGTCATATCTATAAAGAAAGGCACCGCTGATGTCGACGACCGTTTGTCTCTCTGGTAATTGTCTCACATAACCTAGGATCTGAATATCTTCTTCGCTGCAAATATAATCTATAGCGAAATATTTCATAAATAAATCATATTTAAACAAAAGAAAAGACACCATATTTTTTAAAGAAAACATAAGTACCTTGCGGCATAATTTGAATTACATGAGCCTACTTTGGTTTTTTGTGTTCTGACATACAGATGTTTGCTGCCAACTCAATTTGTTGATAAGTGATTATTGACTTATCGACTTGGCCCGACATCTCTGCATTGGATAATATCTCAGTCGGTTCTTTCCCGGTCTAAACAGAGTGCATCTGTGTCAATTAACAATTTGAGCCTTAAACAATGTATTCCTAACAAATGCTTAATATCCACCATCCTTGTTTTCTCTTAACAAGAAACATAAAAAATCAATCAAGTATCATGCTCTATCTTTGCATAGTTCATTGAGATAGTTCATTGAGATGTCACTCGAGGACTTGACCAAGATAATCACTGGCAATAAAATAGAGATGGGCAATGGATAGTATGCGAGCTTGAGATTCCAAAAAAGAAACTAATCAATATGACACTCTATTTAACAAACAAATTAGGAAATTATATTATTATTCATAAAAAATGAGTTCAACTATAAACACACAAAATAAAGTAATATTGAGGCATCAAGGTGTGACTACAATTTCGGATGTTTTAGTTCCATAATTGATTGAGCATCACACTATTTAGAAAAAATCGTTAAAACAAAATTCTCTCATGTTTTCTACAAAATTTCTTAGAATTTTAGTAAATAGGATGAACATCCCTTGCACTAATCTAAATTTTGTACAAACTTAAAAAATAAAGCCCTTCTAGGTTGCTACAACACGCTTCAAAATTGCTAACAAGTGCAGAACGGAAGAAATGGTCATGCGAGATACAAAGATTGGTGATTGTCTTTAAAATAAATTCAGCAAGAGCCCATAAATTGATCATCGTAGCACAATGTCTTATAGGAATATAGGATATGGAATATTTTTGCAAGTTTGTCGTGCCAATGATTAATAGCACAAATGGAGCATCATAGGTGGAATATAGGATAAAAATGCACTTATGTTGTTTCATTAAAAAAATCACGCGTCCATTTATCATGATTAATAAATTCACAGAAAAGTAGGTCCTGTTATGTTTAGTTATACAGTTGGTACTAATTATGCACCTAAGCCTAATTAATCCGTCATTAGCACAAGTGTTAGTGTAGCACTTTATTGTCAAATCATAGACTAATTAGGTTTAAAAGATTCGTCTCGTAAATTAGTTATTTTTTAAGTCTATATTTAATACTTCATACATTTGTACAAATTTTCGATATGATAATGTGTAAAGTTTTTGATGAAAACTAAACAAGGCTTTTTTTAAGTAATGTACTTTAGGACAATCTCATCTGCATCTTTCATGGCCAGTCTGATCCATACATATGTGCATGCATGCACAGTGCTACAACATACAGGGTCAAAGATAAAATCAGATCGTGTTAATTAATTGCGATATCATCATAAAAAATCAATTGGTTTAGACGCATCGCTGCAGCACGTGTTTGACATTCTGTTTAGCTATATGTATCCAACTATTTAATTATTGGGTGAATACGTTCCTTTCCCCCAAATTTTGCAGGTAATTTTAGTTCTTCCACAAAGTGTGATATACTCCTACTACTTAAAGAGTTATGTCACTGTTATGACCTTCCAAAAAGAAAGTGTGATGTACTTCTACATCAAATACTCGCCTGGGACTGGACGCTGCAGGACGACAGGAGGAGGGTCGCAGACTCGCAGCGCGGGTGTTCGTCGTTGGGGAGGCCGTTGGCGCGTCGCCTCGCCTGGGAGTCCTCCGCAGGCCGTCGGCGTCGTCTTCCTCCGGGAAGGCGCAGCAGCTGCGGACTCCGATACACTTCCTTTGATTCAATTGATTTCCGATTCGTCCCGGTGTTAGTCTTCCTTGGCCTCGAATCAAAGGAAATCAACTCGCAGCAGGGGTCGCGCGCGCCGCGCGGCGTTCGTCGTCGTTAGTCCGTCGGCATCGCCTGGGAACGGCCAACCGGGAGGCCGTCAAAGTCGGCGCGTCGCCTGGAGTCCTCCGCAACAGCGGCGCCACGCTAGGTCAAGATTTTGCTGTTTTGTGCCGCGATGGCGAACGAAACCGATACAGCAGCGATGCGGAATCGCGTTCTCTATCAGCGACATGGATTTTGTTATATGCTTTGCTCGGATTGGATTGGGCTTCCCGAGATGGTCTTTTTGGGCCCGAATTGGGCTAGATGAGATGACTAATACAGCTGTGTGCTAATTGCTAATTCTGGGATGAACTGATACTTTTTATATTAGTATAGATAAGTAGTTAACCTAGATAATTTTGGAGATCATGTAGATTTACTCCTTTAGTTTGATGACTTGATCCAAAGTATATTATGAATTACTCCATTCATTCCAAAATATCTGTCATTCTAGGTAGTTTAGCATAGATTAAGGTTTAAGAAAAAAAGACTATACTATCCTTCATTAAATAATGTATGGATGGGTGGAGTGGTAGTTGAGGGTAAAATAAAGATTTTAAATTGGGGGTGATGGATGAGACAAGGAGTATTTTTAGAATAAATTTTGAATTCTAAAAAGACAACTATTTTGAAACAGAGATAGTATTACTAGTGTCAGCCTAAAGGTTGTTTATGCTTTTTTTCACTAAGCTTGCTAGTTAATAAGATTTAGTGGACAGTTTAGCTAGTGTAGTTTTGAACCTTTTAAGTGTTTAATTTGCTAAGAACATACCTAATACTAGTGATACTTAGGGTGCATTTGTTGAAAGAAGATTGAAGATTTGTTTTTAATGTATGTTTCCGGAACTATTAAATGGTGTATTGTTTATTAAAAAAAATATATAGAAAAGTTATAGCTTTGTATTTTTTTTTTCTATATATACATGCGAGAGGAGTTATAGCTATGTATTTGTTTTAGATCTTTTGTTATTTTTTCCTGATCAGCCACTGAGCATGCGCGTATATATCACAATCTCAGTACACGCACGAAACCGACGAGAAAAAATTCCCAGCACTCTTGGAATGTAACCAGGCAATCAGCCGACGACTGGCAAGTTTCTTGGCCCATTTGGGAGAGTTTCGCGTGATTCAAGCTTTGAACTCGATCACGCAAAGCTTTTGTTTAGAGGAATTGCTGAAGCTTAGAGTTGGAAGCTTGAAATCATGGCAGGAGCCAGGAAAAAAGAAGTAGGTGAGATGGATCGAGCAGGAGGGAGACTGACCGTAACCGAGGATGGCGTTGAGCGACGCGAAGAGCGCGCACTCCTCCGGTGCTCGCTCTTCGTTCGCCATCGCCGCCGGCCTCATCTTGACAGGGGAAAAAGACGTTGATGTTGTGGAATAGCTGCAGCATTGCATCGCTGCGCCCTCTGCGCCCGTTGAGATCTAATGCAAATGCAGGAGCCCGAACCGCATATGCCTCGACTTTTACGTTTATTTTGGAGTCTTCTCCACGTTCTCGGCGGCCATGGCCTGGAGGTTGCAGACTCGCATCGAAATGTTGAGACTTTTCAAATGGGTTCCTTTTGAGGGAAGTGCTAGATATCATGCAGCAGTAAGCTCTTTTATCAGAGTTTAGTAACAGAAAAGCAGCCTCCATCTCTTGTCCACCATGATGCTCGATTTTTTAAGCCTTTCAGATGTTTACAGTGAGGCAAGAGGAGTTTCACTAAGAATCATGCTTCACCTCAGAATAGGAGACACAACTAACCTTTTTTGATGTTTCATAATATAAAATGGACATGCATGCATATTAATTAACTAGCACCTTACTCTTCCCTAAATTTCGTTTTTTTAAATCATCCACCCTCAAAATCTCTAGTTGTTGATATGATCCAAACAAGAAAACGATAATATTTTTTTCTTGATCTTTTCATTAGTGCTGTGGGAGTATAGACAGCCGACCATAGTGAGATGAGCATAATATTGGAGGGACATAGTGAGATGCCCATGAATATTGTAAAAGTTAGTGAAGAAAAAACGGTTTACAAGTTCTGTTTCAAAATTCCTTGTCATTGTCCCTATAGGCTCTACGCTGCTCATGATCCGCATTGATAGAGCGAAATTTGAGGATCTTCTGAACGCTTGCGAGATGCTTCACCTCCTTTGATGGTACTTCCTTGCTACAGCTGGCTTGCTTGTCCTTGTTTTCTCCAGGAGTTGCCATCTCACCGCGAATAGGTTTTGGTGGAGCATCTGACAAGAAAGATGGATTGAACACTGAATGAGCTAGCTGTGAATACAGCATTAGATAAAAGAAAAGTTTTCTTTTTTACTATCTGCAAGCAGGGGCTCCTAGGTCCTAATAAACATTGATTAAGCTGCCTGCTGACAGGGTCAAAACATACATATAAAAAATTCTTTTGATCCAATCATATCTTGATAAAGGATTCACTAATGGGGGTTTAGAACTTGAGGTGCAAGTAGGACCGTGTATAAATTATAAAACTACCATAAAAAATCTTCAGGAAACAACATGTCAACAATAGCATCTTCACAGGTATCAATCAATAATACTAGTTAATGGCATCTAGGGCCGTTTAATTTACAGAAAACAAGAATAGGGGGTAATGGTTTGAATTGAAGAACTTACTTGTTTCTGAGAACAAATAGCATGTGCCAATAGTCTCTTGGTATTCTCCAGTCTGTCATTAAACAAGCATTAAAGGGAAGCTAGCTCAGCAAGGAGGTTTAGTGTTTCAATGAGCAAACGGGTTTATAATTTGAAACCCAAAGTACAGACTGCTAATCTTCAAACCAAATTTTTTAGAAGTCAAAGTTAGCAGAGAGAAAAGAAAACCAATCGAGTCTCCTGAGCAGATGCAACGGTCTTCAGCAAAGCAGTCAGCACTAAATGGATATTTTTAGTCTAATGCATTGATTGTTCAATGTTGACACTGAAGCTACCACAAAAAACGTATGGTATTCAAATGTGTCATATGTTCAGTTTGTCCTCTCAGGACTTCAAGATACACGAGTACAGTAATGACTTACTTTCCTAATGAATATTACTCCATATACAGTCTCCAATAACAAGAGCTAAACATATTCTAATTTTTGATCGTGTAGGTGGTATTGAAATATATTTTTTTGCATATAATCTCAGATAAAGCTTGAACAATGACACATTAGTGCATAGTCACAAGAACTTACTGCCACTGGCAATGTATGGCTGTAATGAATCTAGGGGACAAAGCATCTCAATCACCATCAACAAGTCCATCCTCCACATCTCAGGGGCATGATCAAACAAGAAGTCAAGCAATAAAAGAGAACCTAAACTAATAATGTACTCACCATCTTCAGGCCATCACCCAGTATCAAGGTAGGAGACAATGTATCCAAACCCTGGAAAACATGGCAAAAAACTTAGTAATGTTAAGTATGCATAATAACATAAGGAACTGAACAAATATTTTGAAATAGATATGAGCCAACACCTCAGTGATCAAAGCATGTGAAGAAAAAAAAACTTTGGTGTTTGCACGTCCATAAATCATGATACCGAAGTGCAAAGGCTCTATGTAGTTTGTAGCGGAAAATAATATCAATTGCCAACAGAAAGGACGTTGAAGAATTCTGAACATACGCCAACGAAGATTGAACATATGAAAAAAATGATGGATATTACGGAGAAACTTAGTATCAATTTAATAGACAAGAAATATGCACCCAAGTTCAAGTCAACCAACTGAACTAAGTTCAGTTCTTATGAGTCTTTGTCCTTTTGTACTTCCATGAAATTTAGTTCCTATGAATTTTAGTTTAAATCTTTCTCAAACTAATGGTAAGTATTCTCTTAGATAATCAACATCGAGCTCACTAGTCCAGCTACATGTCCATAAGCACCGCTCGCTTCAGCAAACATCAAGCAGGGTTTTTTTTCTTTTGCGAAATAAGTAGGCTCTTTCTTGATGTTGGATTTAGAGACACTTCTAGATATTATATCGGTCCCTAACATCTATAAAATCTAACATTCAGAGAAACAAATTTTGTAAACTCAAAACATGCCCATCTGTACCATTATACCACTGATTTGGAGAAGGATCAACTTACGGAGAGCACATATGAAGCATTTGGTTGTACGTCAGAATAAAGACAATCATCCAACTGAAGCAAGACATACTCTTCCTCTTCCCCTTCTTCTTTCTCAAATTGCATATCTTTCTCATGAGTCTCTGCCATACCCAACAAAGAATTTCTCCTAATCAGCAGTAAACCCTGACTTCACCAACCAATGTATCTGAAAGGTTTACAAGTGGGAGACCAGTAAGTACAGTAAGATTTATCACAAAACTTATTTACCAAAGTGAAAACACAATATAACATTTTCACAACTAATAATTGTGTCTTTGTATCAAGTCCAGTCCTGTTAAACGCAGCCACGCAGGTAAACAGACTGATTTTAAGGACACAATACATTCAGGTTCATGTTCAGCAATATAGATTAAAAATTAACAGCTGGTAAATCGAATAGTAAGAACAGAGGACTGGGGATTCATTTCACCTTTGAAGCTTCGTTGTCTGCCGTTATGCCGACGAAGGAGGGTGCGCGAGAGCCCAAGCCGTCGGCGCTGAGGACAAGCCGGCACCACTGGTCAGTGCAATGGAGTCGAGCGAACTGCCAAGCGCTCTACCCACACTCCGCGGGGCCGGCCGCAGGCCATGGAAAGGCACCGATGCCATGAGGGGCACCGGGCGAGGGGGCACCACCGAAAGCCGTAGGGGCGCAGGGAGGAGGGGCGGAGCACGGAGCAAGACGGCGTTGGGCGGGGGAAGGCGGGGAGAGGAGGCGGCTCGTGGCTGGTGGCTGGTCGCGGAGGACAGAGGGTCTATGATGGGCCTTTTTGGTGGGCCGACGGCTCTGAAAATGGACCGAGCCGGCAAGGCAAGGTGGACCGAGGAGGAATAAGTTCATCGAGGTCCCTTAACTTTACACCAAATCCGATTTTCGTCCTTGCACTTCAAAACCAGATACAACGGGTCCCTCAACTATCAAAACCGGTGCAATATAGGTCCCTCCGCGGTTTGGAAGGCGGTTTTGGCTGACGTGGCGCCTACGTGGCTACTTTGACTCGGTCTTCATATGACATGGCAGTGGCGTGGCGCTTACGTGGCATTTTGATTTGAAAAATAATAAAAATTATGGGCCCACATGTCAGTTACACCAAAAGATTAATTAAAAATGGTGGGGCCCACGCGAGCCCTCACAAGTCACTCTCACCCCTCCTCTTCTTCCTCCTCTGTCCCCAACTCCCCTTTCTTCATCTCTCTCTCCCCTCTCCTCTCCAGGCACGAGTGAGGACGGGCGGCGCGTGGCGGCCGGCGGGTGAGGAGGGAGCGACGCGCGGCGACCGGCGGGAGATGGGAGAGGAGGGAGCGGCGCGCAGCGCTGGCAGGAGACGGGAGTGTCGTGGCTGTGCATATGTTTATATACACAATATGTGAAGGAGTGCCATGGCTGTGCATATGAAAGGTTACAGGAATGTGGAGGAGTTTCAGTTTCTGAAATTAAATAGTTTCAGTTTCACACTTGCATCCCAAAAAAAAATCAGTTTACACTTGCATGCTAACAGTTTAATAGTTTCAATTTCACATTTGAATGCAAACAGTTTGGTAAATCTAATGAAATGCCACTGCTATGGATGGCGCTCCTTGAGATGCCACTTTTATAATTTTCTTTACAAATTTGCCATCGTCGCATGCACGGAGCTAACTTTTCGCCATTTTTGCGCATGTGGCACGCCAAGTCAGCAGTCCAGCGTGGATTCGCTAGGCGAAATGACTACCCTGCCCCCGCCTTATCCATCAGCAATGCCGCCGCAGTTCCCCAACTCCCGCGTCAAGTCCACCTCGGCCACCGCCGCCGCCAAGAAGCCATCTTCCATCTCATCGCAGTCGCCGGCCAAGAAGATCATGTCCCGCACGACGTCCACGCCCGACCTCCCGGAGCTCGCCGCCTCCAGGGTCATCTCTCCCGCCGCCGCCGCGGCGCAAGCCAAGAAGATCGCTCGCCCGACGTCGTCGTCAAACCTCGCCTCGCCGCGCCTCCGCCGCCAAGCCGCGGCCGCCGCCTCAATCTCCAAGACGGTGGCTGCCAAGAAGCCGGACGCGCCCTCCGCCACCAGGCCGTGGCCGCTGCCCTCCAACTCCAAGACGGTGGTCACCAAGAAACCGGCGCGTCCAGCATCCGAGTTCTCGGAGCCGCCGGTCGCCGCCGTGTTCATCCGTCCCGACAGCTGACGTGCGGCACCGCCGTGTATGTGCGCACGAGGTACGTGAAGATCACCGCCAGGTGCTGCCTAGTGATCTGGCTGCCGCCGAGGGTGGTCTCTTCCTCCAACGCCTACCATTACACCGTCAAGTACGCCTCTGACCTCCACGCCATGTTCGTCGGCAGGGTGGTCCGCGTACCAGTCAGCCACGTCCGACCGGCGCCTCACCTAGCCGCCGCCACCGCCGAGCGTAGCATCTGGTGACATGGCAAGCAGCAGCAAGAGGCACATTGCGCCAATTGCTGTTCCTGTTCATCCATGGTTGAGCAGAGATCTTCTATGCTAGCCAGAGTTTTTTTGTTCTTCTTCCATCTTGCGGTGATTCTTTCTGTGCCCAAACTCAAACTCTGAAATTGGCACAGAACAGCGTACAAAGATTGAGTTTTTAAGCCTTTTATGTGGTGATCATCTAACTGATATGCGCAAGAGCTTCAGTTTTGATTTCCATCATCTTGGCCGAATGGCTGTATATTCTTATATTCTCGGTGTTAACGGATAAGGCGGGCAGGGCAGTCATTTCGCCTAGCGAATTCACGCTGGACTGCTGACTTGGCATGCCAAGTGCGCAAAAATGGCGAAAAGTTAGCTCCGTGCGTGCGACGATGGCAAATTTGTAAAGAAAATTATAAAAGTGGCATCTCAAGGAGCGCCATCCATAGCAGCGGCATTTCATTAGATTTCCCCAGTTTAATAGTTTCAGTCCCACACCTGAATGCTAACAGTTAAATAGTTTCAGTTTCACACTTGCATGCTAATAGTTAATTAGTTTCAGTTTCACACTTTCAGAAATTAAACAGGAAAGCTAACAGTTTCAGTTTCACACATTCATAAATTAAAAGTTACAGGTCGCAGTACCACGAACAGATGGAGAACTGGTTCCAGAGACACCACTGCCTCGCCAGGAACTAGTCTTTGTTAATCGATTCATCCCTTGATGCAAGAAAGATGAAGGGAATCTGGTGCTACACTGACCAAACCAAAATAATTTGCAACAATTAAATGATGTGTAACCCTAAAATCAAATTAATATCATCGCAGGAACCGGTTTGACAAAAAATGTTTGGTCAAAATAAAAATTGAGTCAACAGAATATAATTTGTAAGCACTGTAGCAGATCTGAATCTCACAACTATATCCAAACCTAACTGTGAGGTGTAACTAGAGTTAAGGCTTCCAACAAGTATATAACTAAAAAAAGGACCATCTTTTGTTTCTTCAGCTGACATCGACAAAAGAAAAGGAAGGACTACCATTCTTTAGCCTGTATAATATTTAAACAGTTAGGTTTAAATGATGGCAATAACGTAGATTATTCTGGTAAAGGCTTGTTTATTCTGTCCTTATAATATATCTTTTTCTGAGACAATATTGAAGGGGGGAAAACCATTTGCTGCAAATACCAGTCTACCACGATTTCTTCTGTTCCCTTCTTTTTGTTGGGTCAGCAAGGTACAGACTGTTTTTATATATAAGTAGGACTTTAATTTCAACAAGTTTATGTCCTTTATCAGAGGCATGTAGTGTGTTTGGTCACACTATTATGATATTATCTAACCCAGGAAGGCGGCCTGTGCAATGGCAATGCCCTACACCGAGCCAATGTTCAGGCCCATACTTGTTATAGACACAGTTGACTGTAACCATGGCTATCAACTTTTTATATATTATGTTAGTTCTGTGTAGTTCGTTAATCAATCTGTAGCACAAATGCATTTCTTCTTAGTATTGCTTCGATTCTCCCATTGCTCAATACTGTTCTAACAGCAAGAGAACAGTTTAATTGCCACTTGTTGTTTTTTAGTTTTTTCTCACCTTTGCATGTGATGTCACTAAGAATTCTCTCATGTCATTATATTTTTAGTGATTTGTACTACGATATAACTAGAAAAATCAATAGTCAAAGGTGTGTATTGGATAACATACCAATGTCTAAATTAGAAAGTAAAAAAATACTTTGAAAGGATGCCTGTGCTATGACTTCTTTTTTTTCACCGTTGCTGCTTAATATTATGATACCTTAAATCTGAAGCATCATCTCTCTTTCAATTCATTTCATCGGTGCAAAGAATAGCATTTAATAAAGTTTCACTAAAACAACAAAACTGAAATTTTTAGTGGCCCCAAACTCCCCCATAGTAATTTTCAAATGTCATGAGCAGGTTGCTTGATACTCGTAAATTGTAATTAAATTATCAATTACCATCAAAAACAGGTAAACCAAGATCAATTACCAAGCGCAAACAACAGGCTAAAAAGAATTTCTCAGGTGTGAAATCATTCGATTTCTTAGAATCACACTTCGCCTTAACATTTTTTCATTCACCGGAATAATAATGCAATTTCTTCAACATCCTGCCAAACAGCGAAACCGAAGGGTGTCTCGTTCAAGTCAGTTTTTTTTAGGGCTTGGGTCATACCTGATTGGGGAATCGACGGGAGGGGATCGGTCGTTAGAATGAGGCTCCGCCGTGCGCCACCGACTCCCCGTTCACCGCCGTGCGCTGAGAAGAGACATGCCGACTCGCGCCGCACCGTATAAGCAGTCGCCGTCTCTTGCCGTGGCCAAGCCGTCGCCGAACCACACCAGATCTGGCGGCGATTTTAGGCTCGCCGACAGCAGGGATGGATGGGGACAAGGCGAACGGGAAGGGGTGGAGGGATGGGCGAGGGATCGGGGATGGAGAGGCGGGTGGGGCGGCGGCGGCGGCGGCTGAGTCGTGGATGGGAGCGGAGGGGGTGGGGCGAGCGGTGGCGCCGTGCCTGTGCGAAGAGGAGATTGGGAAGCGGGGTGTCCGTCCTCATCGAGTCGCTCCGTCGCTTTACGATTCGTGCTGCGAGGCTTTCAGTGAGTTCACCAGCCAGACCATGTCAGGTCTTCCTACCAACGGCTGAAATCTTCATGATAAATGCACTCAGGTCTAGATCCACTGAATTTTTTTTTCAAAATGTCACATGAATGCTTTGGAGTATTAAACATAGATTAATAAAAAATAAATTACCGCCTGTAAACGACGAGACGAATTTATTAAACCTAATTAATCCATCATTAGCACAAGTTTACTGTAGCACAATATTGTCAAATCATAGTCTAATTAGGCTTAAAAGATTCGTCCTCCACCTCGCTTCCCTCCCTCGTATCGTCGTCCCGTTGCAACGCACGGACATTTTGCTAGCTATCTATAAAGCAAGTAGTGTTTTTATCCAAAATTTTATTCTCGCCTAGCTATTTTGTAAAAACTCCTTGATTTTTTCCAAAATTAACCCGCAGCTAGGGGTGGATACCGGCTCGGCTCGGTAGAGAGCCGAGCCAGAGGCTCGGCTCTCGGCTTGGCTCGGCTCGGCGGCTCGGTAGAGAGCCGAGCGAGGAGGCTCGGCCGTGAGCCGACTCGTTTAGCTCACGAGCCACTTTAATACGTGTAATTTAGGTACAAATTATATTTTATTTTTTTAATCTATTAAACATGCAAATATACAATTAAAAAAATAGAAAGTGATACATTAAGTCCATAATTAACGTAATAACACTTGTCCATCGATAATTATCCATGTAAATATAATGATGCAACTAGATTAGATATTATTACTATTATAATCTAAAGCATTAGATCCATATTGACCATCACAAAATTATAAAAATTATTGATTTATTGTCACATCAACAACAAAATAAGCAAAAAAAAAGCAAAACAAGCAAAACATTAGGCCTTACTTTCTACATTGCATCTGGCTCGTTGAGCTCACGAGCACCTTGCGAGCTGATTCGAGCTGGCTCATTATAGCTAACGAGCTAAACCCTTGGCGCAGCTCGTTAGCATTTCTCAACGAGCCGAGCCGAGCCATCCACGAGTCGAACGAGCTAGCGAGCCACGAGTATTTCTTTAGCCCTACCCGCAATCCCAATTCTGAAAAGAAAAGGAGGGCTTGGATGAAAATAAAGACTCTCTTCGCTCCTCCCTCCCTACGCCCCTCCCTCTCGTCCCCATCTGCGCCGCGCCCAGCATCGCGACTGCGCTCCTCCCTCCCATCGCTGCTCGGAGCTCCCGCGCCCTTTGTGTCGTCCCCATCCGTGTCGCGCCTTGACTTTACCCGTTGCAACGCATGGGCACAATTGCTAGTTATATGTAAATTGTGTAATTAGTTATTTTTTATATTTAATACTTTATATGTAAAGTTTTTATATGTAAAGTTTTTCAGTGGATCAACAGGACCTCAATTGCTCCACTCGTTCGCTCCTTCTCCACCGACACTGACACTGCTGTTAGATACAGTACTCCTGTTACGAGTAAAATCCAGCGAATTAGTCAGTACTAGTGAAATTTTTTTACTGGCATTTACGCTTTGCAGTCACAACACTGTGGCGCATCTTGCATTAGATTACCTACAGTTTTGTCGTCGTATCGCAAACGGAACAGTACATGCAACCTGTGATCCATCACTGGCCCTGTAATTAAGCTTTGTGATGCTCTGGCTTGGCGTTTCCGTTGTATAGTAGCACTACTGTTTTTCTCTGTAACAACATGCTCTGTGATCACTGATTACTGCCAAACAGTTGCCGTCCAGTTCTTGCACGCTACGTTGATCTTTTTTTAACTGGGGGAAAATCAACGCTAGGAATTTTTTTTGTTTAGCGGTTAATTCAGTTGAAAACTAGGGAGACCCATGGCAGGTAAATGGCAACACTGGAAATTGCACTGGCCCAAAAATATCAGCAAACAAAATGAGCGATTCCAACAACAGCAACTTCCCTTTCATATTCCGCCACATAAATCACAGTGCAAGTAAAAACATGACCCAGCGAAAGCCAGGTACCTATTGCCAAAATATTTGCTCCTCTCCAAAGAACAGATGAAGATTGCTTGAACCTCTTGCTTTAGACGAAGATGCTACATTGTTAACAGATCCAAAAAAAAACAAGGGAGCAGTTCACAGTTCACACCAGGCGAGAATTAGAAAGGCTCTGTAACAATAATATGAATAAATAATTTACAGACTTTTTAGATACTAATAATAACAAAACACAAGAAAACACCACCAGGTAAGTGGCATTCATTATCCTCCCATCACTAGTCAGCTCGCTGAAAGGTACGAAACACATACGGTGAAATTGTACATTTTATCTTGGACTATATGTATCTCTGTACAGGAGAATATCCCATTATTCCTTTGAGCCACACAAATGGCAACACTGGCATATCTGGCCACACAAAATGAGCGGCTCCATCACCAGCAAAGTTCCTCCCACCCCCCAAAATCACGGTGTTAGTAAGAAACATGACCACCGATGATCAATTAACCAGATTACCAGAGCAATATGCCCACCAGAACACTTTTGTCATGTGAAGACAACAGGTGAAGATTGCTTGAAGCTGGAACTGGTTGCTTTATTTGAAGATGCGATCACCCTATCCTTTGAAACAGGGTTACCTAAAACTAACTCCGAAGAGTTCGAATGTTGATTGCTTTCGTTCTGGTCAGGTCTTACCCAGATTTTGATCAGTCCTTCACGACAAATAGTGAGAATTGATTCGTTAGTGAACACTAGACCTGAGAGTGGATCCACATGTACTCGGTGGGCAACAAGGGGTGAGAGCTTCGGCACATCTCGCATTCTTGGAGAAGGTTGAAGAACACCTGTTGGGAGACATGCATTGTCCCAGTGTGCAGAAGGGCTGCCGCTACTAAAAGTTGGTGAGCCACTGGAAGGATGTCGTAGTGGGACAGCAATCTCATCCAATGCCAGGTCCCACAGAAGCAGTTGTGTGTCCTAGGAGCATGAAACAGTGAAAAATTATGCCAGCGATAGAACATGTAAAAAGAATTGCCAAATGACTTGCCCAAATGAATCTCATCACTATAACCATATGAGCAAGAATCTATATTAATAACTAACCAAGTCGATTAACATAAACAGAAAATATTGTCACAGATTATACAGCGAGAAAATAGCACCACGAGTATGATGATGATAAGGAGAAGTTAGCACATCCTGCTACATACATAGTGTCATCAGTTTAAAGCCAAATAACAGCATAAGAGTGGATGGAGAAATATGCATCCTTATGATTGCTTATTAATATTGGTTACTACACTTCTAAAAAAAAACTTTGATTGCTACATGAGTTAAACATAAAGTACATGTCATAAAAGCACAGACTGCCTAATATATCTCCAGCTATATAAATTTGTAATACCTGACCAACAGAACCAAAACGATACACGGTATTTTCTCCTGTTCCATCAGAATTCGGAGGAGACCAATATGAATCAAAAGAAACTCCACTGACCTGTCAACATAAAATTGACCTTGTCCTCAATTACAAACTATTGACAGGAAACATCATGACATCGACAATCTTTTAGGCAAGTTAAGTTGTACCCAAGAATTATGCCCTTCGCCCCACGCGACTATCTTTCTGTCATCCATGCTCCATACCTGCACAAGATCATCTTCACCACCAGTCAACAGATATTTGCCATCCGAGCTGTAAAAATAGACCATGATTATATAAGGTAAGAGGAAAAACTGTACTAATTTGTGGAATATAATCCAGTGGTAAACACAAATAGTTGCTGATAATTGAATGTCGCATAGACTAGTGATAAAGAATTAGCAGATAAAATGCCACGGAGAAGAAACCTGATGCCATGGTAGAGACCAGGCTAGAGATGTCCCTCAATGTGTGCCGTGCTAGAAACTAGTGGCGCCAAAAACTGTGTTGTTAATTTGTTACCCAAAACGCAGGGGAACAGACATAGTACACACTGTAATGTTATGCAAACCAAAAAAGTTCCTCACACATGTTACAAGCAGCCTGGCAGAAAGGCAGGCAACCAGCAAAATTAGTTAAGTTTGGCATGCTATTCAACCCTTCTTATTCCTATAGAACATCTAGTAACAAGAATATGAAATCGTAAATAGTGAGAAGTTGGATTTAGAGTTAGAACTCACAAACAGAAACATTTTTTTCAGGAATGGCTCATGAATCACCAGAATGATTAAGTTTGGCAGCTGTTCAACCAAAGTTGGGTGTAGAGTTAAAAAACTAAAACTAACAGAAACACATTTCAGGATTGCCTCATAAAGCTCCTCAGTCCCAAAATGTAGCAAGTTTTAGAGTTCAAATTGTGTCCCAAATGTAGCAACCTAGGACATGTAAAAGGTAACTTTTGCCACTAAACTACCCATACTACCCCTACTATCCTTGGCTCTATTATAATAGTCCAGGCCTATACCTCACCGATCCTGAGAAGGCAAACTAGTCTTTCTACCCCACTCCTTAATACATGTGCCATCCTCTAAAAAATGTTATATTTTGGGACGGAGGGAGTAACTAACAGGACAGCCAAACATTGGGAATAGATAAATCATAGAACTAACTAGCAAAGATAGGGCAAATGTCAAAGTGGAGATTACAATTACCTCCATGTGCAACACAATAGTGCACCATAATAACTTTTCCCACCAAATATTAGTTGTTCCTTCAAAAAGTCAAACACTCGCAAATAACCTAAATAAGGTTTTAGTAGTGTTATTTTAGTAAGCAATACAGAATCAGTGGGTTCTATAAGGAATAAAGAACTATCTACTATTGAGACAAAGCAAGTACCATCTCGCCCAACAGTTGCTAAATATGCTCCATCTGGTGAAAAGGAGATGGCGTTGATTGAACCTTGACAAACATGCCATCTAGCAATTGGGTTGCTCTGAAATGATTTTGAGATAAACCCAAAGTTAATCATGGCACCTTCACACGAATTCATCTAACCACATGTTTTGCAACAAAAAACATGTTTCTAAGATACTAGAAAATATAGGATAATGGAATTACTTACCAACATTCACTTTATATGATGTACGCTATTTGGAATGATACTACCTGGTGGTTGGCATTTGCCGGTTTCTTGTTGTAAAGTAAATACCAGTCATGAAATTTAACATTGTACATAACTGGAGGCCAGAACAAGTGCATAATTGTTGTAACTAACTGCCATGATAGCATTTTCTATTAAAAATTTAATTACTGCATAGCCAAACTGTCAAAAGCGAGCATGAGACAAAACCATTGTTTCTAAAGGACTATTAAACATTTTTATAACTGCACTTAAGCATGAATATAGGTGCAGTGTTTGGTAGTTATCACTGTTTACAATGCTATTTCCATGCTCTACATGGCGGGATAAATAAGTATGTTCGTTGATTTAATATATATGTTCAAGGTTCAGAATACTAGACTACCCTGTAGACATTCATGTTAACAAAGGGGGAATATACCTCTATACTAAAGCATACTTAACTAAAATAATTCTTGAAGTCCCTAAAATACCTTGCTGGACTTTGCATGTGAAATCATCAACTGAGCTGGATCCTTTATAGCTGGGAATGTACACTCAGTGTTTCCATCTTTGCACTGAATATAAATAGTCCATCAATATACATCAGTTCAATCATCCACCAAACAGAAACCAGATTTTAAAATACCAAATCCGATAATCAACATCTGCTCACTTTATCGTACACATACAGATTTCCATCAGAATGGCTAACAACGAAGATTCCTTCACGCTCTGGTACCCATGCAACAGAAGTGCATCGGCTGCCAAAAAAAGGTAGTACCCACAAGTTAATTAGAGAATTCAATTCATTAATAAGAGAAAGATAAGCATCCGCAACGACGACTATGTAAACAGCATTCTGTTTTGAATAATAGTATCCAGAGGTTAATTAAATAACAAGAAGAAGTTAGGCATCTGGAAGACAACTGCCCAAACAATGATCAATGTAGTATTACAAAATCATTAATAGGTAGCAGTTCCATCCTATCGATTGAGGACTTAAAATATAATGATATAGTTCTTAGACTAAGAGAAGAAAAGTTCATCAGCAGTGCAAGATTTACTTTCCTTTATTTTTCGCTTCTATGAATTGATAGGCATGCAAACAGGTGCTATGCAACAGCAGATGGCAATAACAAAATGAAATACGGTTATCCTTCTTTCTCCGTAATATGTTGGCTTCGTACAGGAGAGAAAGCTCAGGATTGATAGCACACGAACTAACAGAGAGCAGATTTAAATAACAAAAGCCTGTTACTACCATAGATTGATCAACTGAAAGAATCAGCTCAACTAGCATTAGATTCAAAGCATCACAATGATTTATTCCAATGTCCCAAATAAGAACTCTATGGCGTACTTCTTTAGAATGATTGGAGTCCTTGTGACAGCAAATAAATTTTCTACCTTTCAAATTTTGTTGTCTATCTGATACTTCAAACCACTGTTCGTCTATATCACATTAGCACGAGTATTTGACATGTTGTACTTGCATTTATGCCAACTTGACAAAAAAAAGGTCTTATGTGCTAAACTGTCAAAACCTCAACAATTAAAGATAAGTCATGTTTTGGACATCAACACAGTTCCCCAAACACAACACTACCAGTTTTCATCATAACACATATACTACAAGGTGTACAATATTTTTGTCTTCCAGAAAAATCCCCTCATGTTATTTCCACGTCTTGTCTTAATGTTTATGACGATTTTGATAACCAAAGTTAAAGTTTGACCATGTATATTCAAATATGCCACTTGGTTTTCACTGCAGGAAGGGAGGGAAACATGCAGCCAAAATATTTAACAGGCAATGGTGATACAAATCTAAGAAGTGCAAACAAAGTCAAGCAAAATCATATCTGACACCTAAATGAAAAGTGAAAATTAAAACATGCCTGCCAGTGCTTGTTCCATCTTTATCACCCTTGTTGTAATGTTGGGCCGCAACAGGCTTCCTTCCAGGATCTTGCAATTGTTGCCTTAGTGACATTGAATAGACTGCAGAATGGGCAAAAATAAAACTCGTGATTATACAAAATACACTTAAAAATAGAGTGATTCAAGCTAATAACGATACTAACCATCCCCTGATCCCATCCCAATTATCAGGTCATGTCCCTCCTTGGCCTCTGGGTCAAATGCATGGCATAGTGGGTTCGAGTTGCTGAAATGGATGGACTTTATTGGATCCTGGTGAAGTTAGCAGGCTTATCAGCAGACAATAAACACTAGAAACTACATTCAGCACAAAACCAATATAAAAGGTACAGACCTTGTCCTGAGAATTGAGGTCACTGATGAATAATGTATCGGCAGCATTGAAAATGATGTATGTACCCTTGCCATCGTAATTTGCCACAGCTTGCGAACTACCAATGCCTCCGGATGTACCAAGGCCACCCCCAATGCGGCTGCTCCCAGACACAGCCCGGCTTACACCATTTCCCCCGACAAAGCTAAGTGTCCGGTTACCATTCCCGGTACCAAGAAGCCTCGCTGCTGCAGAACGCATCCCACTGCTGGAGCTTGGTGTTGAAGGCGTGGAGCCCTGTCCGGCAGGCTTCTCCTTGAGATACGCTACCGTCAACTGCGATAATCAGAACAATCAACAATCAACAACCGCACTTACATCACCACAAAAAACTATTTTCAGGAATAACACAATAGGCCACACAGCACACCTGAGCAATACACAAGTTAAAACGCTACTACCACATGATCGAGAGAGATCTACCGATTGAACTTTCAACCTTATCAACGAAGCTCTAAAATCTAACGATAAGATCTCTACAAGTCTACCAGCGACGTAAGCTGTTTATGAAAGAAATTAGCGCCATCTAACATTCGCACCAGCGACCTGATGTAGCAAAAACTTAGACTTTACCTAAAAAATGTTCCTCTAAAACCCGCCTCGAAGGCAATCGAGATCCCACTAACACTGCAAAAACCGCCGAAATCCTCGACGCGAGCGAGGCCACCCCAATCTAGATCCCCCGACGAGCGAGCGGCGACGGGGCACCATATCATACCTGCGAGACGGTCTTTCCGCCGTGGTTGTAGTGCAGCACGGCGGCGGAGTGCGTCTTCTCGTACTGCAGCTTGTACCTCCCCTCGGGGGTCTTGAAGTAGGTCTTGAGCCCGGCCGCCGCTGCGGAGCCGCCGCCTACCCCCGCCACGGAAGCCGAGGAATTCGCCGCCGCCATGGCCGGCGCCACCGCTGGCCCCTCCCCGCCCGCCCCGTCCGACGAATGCGTGTTTACCCTAACGCCGCCGCCCCCAATCGATCGCGCGCGCGCGCCGGTCATACCACCATGGCCGCCGCCGCCGCGGAAGCGTGGGTCGGTGGAGCGGTTAGGGTTTCGGCGGCGAGGC
This sequence comes from Oryza australiensis, assembly GCA_019925245.2. Lineage (NCBI taxonomy): Eukaryota > Viridiplantae > Streptophyta > Magnoliopsida > Poales > Poaceae > Oryza > Oryza australiensis. The sequence continues at coordinate 562,677 of JAIFGZ020000583.1, read as the reverse complement.
GAGGAGGGAGGGGATAGATCCACGCGGCGGCGAGGAGGAGGAGGAGGAGGAGAGGGTGCGGCTCGATTTGGGAGGGAGAGGAGAGGAGACCGAGGCGAGAAGAAGGAAATGAAATTGCTCATGCCTGGGCGGAAATATGACGTAATAATAGCGGGACTATTACTTTCTCGTTTTCTCCCTTATTAAAATGATTAAAATGGCTCGCATATATAGGCACCGCACTGCCCACGCTGATTTTTTTACAACTCGTAAATTTTATTATATTTTGGTCCATCTGAAGTTTTTAAGCTAATCTTACTTTTTTCCACTGAGTATATGAACGATTTTTTTTATGTTTTTATATCAGCTTTTACTTGTTTCTGAACTCTCATGTCTATACGTAAAATATTTCTTTAATGTATTATTTTGTAAGATATATATATAGATAAAAAGATTGAGGGTGATCAAAATAATGTGCTTCAAAACGAAACATCGGATAACTAAGCTTCAAAGTGAAATTCACTCAAGTAAATAATTCTAACTCAGACTATCAGTACCTTATAACTATCCAATGGTTAGAAGTAATATTGATTCTAGGATTTGAACCGTTCGGCGATGAATTGGAGCAGAGCATGAACACGCTCGACTTGAGACTAAAACTGCTCGTCCGACATGTACTCAATATTCTTATCGAGTAGAACCATGCACATGACGTTTTAGTATACGTGGGTTTGTTTGTATCATAATGTAATATATGCAATTATTAAACATCATAATTAGATATCCTCGTAGCTAGAGAAATAGTAAAAGACAATGTCACACTCGTCGGAAAAATATAAGTAGCAAACCAAATCAATAATTGCAATTAGAATAGAGAATTGTTTATATTTATTTTTTTTTACCGTCTAGAGATACCAACTTTTAGTATTGGTGTGTTTTGAAATACTATGGGTTTGAATATTCTCATGATATTTTTAAAGTTCCCCTGTTTTAAGATCCCTATATTCTAAAGAATCGATATATTATCTCTGGATTATCATGGTTAATATAGAAATAATGTTTTTATTTTCATTACAACTATATTCATGACTCCTGCCTAAACATTAACATATTATAGGCAGAACTCCAAATTGTAAACACGAAGCTAGTGACCAATAGTCAAATCGATACAGCTAGACGTGGAAAGTTGGCCGAGTTAATTTTCAAAGTTTTATGAAAAGGTTGAAAAATATCCTATCATACCCAAGCTAATAAATAGGATGTAGCGGATTAGTAACTATGTAACAGATCTTAGATAGCGAACGCTAAATTTTAATAGCGACATTTAATTATTGCACATATTTGATTATATATATCTTGGATAATGACTTTATAAAACATTAACAAAGGAACTGAGAAACAAATTAGTGTCAGATGAATACATGTATAAACTATGAGAATAAGTATATATTTAGTAGCACTCGAAGAGTTGATGTTCTTTCCAACTTAAATTAAATTAAGAAGCAAACATGATATTCGAATTGCAATGTTGGTCATATAAAATAGGCTCACGCTATAACGACTCGCTAAATCGAATTGCAGCCACTATAGCGACCCGCTAAGTCAAAATAGCGGTCGTTAAGTTACAACATGATATATCCGGTCTGCTACGTCGTAACGGTAGCAATAGGGGCTGCTACTGCAATGACAGTCGCTATAGCACCCGCTATGAACATTGTTTACTACGATCATACCCTGATATCGGATATCGGATATAGTTTGCTAGCATGACCAAACCATGAATCATCTGAAAATGATAAGAAAATCCTTGCCAGGGTACAACTACAACCTGGAGTGTCTAGTGAAACATCTTTGATGGATGGCCAGATGGGCTCTATTTCTTCAGCGACACAAGATGTTCTTCTTGACCTCGTTCGTTATGACCAGGGTTTGACAAACCGTTTTCAGAGGGGTTACCATCCTCCGCGGTTTGGCGGTTACTGCGGTAACCACGCGGTTACCGAGGTGTTACCGTGGTTTGAAAAAATAAAAATGTTACCCGCGTGCAGTAAACGTGATAACCACACGGTTACCGCGTGGTTTGGCGAACCCTGGTTATGACTTTCTGAGCATGAAACATGCTATCGTAACTTGTTCAACTACAACAGATGTGTCAAATTTGGTTACTTTTGGAAGGAACGAAATGTGACAATGTACCAAAATCCCATATGCTGTAAGATAGAATAAAAAAATCACTTATATTATGGGGGAAATCACTTGTATTATGGGACAAGCTAAAAGAACAAGATCCCCCTTATATTATTTGAAAGGAATCAAAACGCTCAAATCTTTTATGATGTGTGCAAGATGGCTACTCAACTGTTGGAAGCATTCGTGAATTATGATGAACTGAAAGCCTGATGTCTACTGTCAAGCAGGGCTGGTATAGTTCTTTGTTTGGCTCTGGGTGCTCTTGCTGGTGCTTCATTCAAGCATGTTCTGAAGTTAAAAGAGTGTAGGTTGTTGCTTTGCTTCAACTACTTTGTTGTTGCCTCTCATTATATTGCTCTCTCTTAATAAAATTTGGCCCTCGTTACTTTTCCGGCCTAGAAAAAACTAAAGAAAATGGTCTATTCTAAAACCAATCATCATCCGCTGGATTAAGTTCACTTTAGGTCATTCCATTTGTTGCCCAGTCTAAAATTTGTCCTTAAACCGAAATACCAGGTATAATTTATCCCTCAACTTACAATACCATGTCAACTTTGGTTCATAGGTAGTATAATGGTCGGTTTTGGCTAACGTGATGAATGAGATCCACATCGACCCCACATGTCAGCAGCCAACTCATCTACTCGACAACGTAGGCGGAGCTGGAGCCGTCGCCTCCCCTTCCTCGTCATCGCCCCGGCGCCACCACCCAAACCAAAATCCCCATTATGCGGGGTAACCTTCGCCTCGCTCACGCGCCCCCTACAGTCGTCGACTTCCTCCACGCCCTATTCCCCTCTTGGTGTTCCCGCCCTCCGTCAACCAACGCCATGGCCTCAACACCCAGTCCAACCCCGCCTCGCTCCCGTGCCCCCTTCCTACGAGCGGCGGTCAACAGGGAGAAGAACGGTGGAGAGGAGATGGGCGGCAGCGACACTGGCGAAGAGAAGCTGTACGGCACTGACACCGGCAAAGCACGAGCGTGGTGGCAACATCGAGCGGGGCGCCAAGACGGTGACAATGGTGCCACCCATGGAGAAGAGGACGAAAAAGGTAGAGAAGTGCATGTAGTTCTTGAGGAAGTCCATGCGGCGGTAGTAGTAGAGCACAACGATGACAAAGGTGACGACAGCGACGAGGGCGATGAAGATGGTGGCGTCAAGGAGCGCGCCAATTAGCTTCTAACCCCGGGTGTTTGTGGGGCCCTCGAGGTAGATGAGCGTGGCGGTGGTGACCGTCGGCGGTGCGGCCACGACGGACTCCAGGGAGAAGGGTGACACGAGGAGGAAGATGAGGAGCACGACCAATACCATGCAGATGGAGACCAGCGACCTGATCGCGAGCAACTCCATGCCAAGGCTATCGAGGACGGTCGCCGTCGCGCAGGAGTTCGCCCCCAGCGTCGGCACGGATCCGGCGATGGGATCCATGCGGCGACGACGGTGAAGGAGGAAGAGATGTGGAGATTGGGTTGGACGAAGAGGAGAGGGGACTCGCACGTGTGCTCCTTGCTGCTATGCCTCGTCTTCCGGTGCGACGATGGTGGCAGCAGCAACAACAGCAACAACACGAGCTTGCATCACCGGGTTGGCCGTAAAGAAGAGCGGCTTGCCCCCTGCCAATGATGACGAGGAAAGGGAAAGGAGAGGGGAAAAGGAGGGGTGATGATGTGGGTCCCTGTTAACGCAAGAATTTGGTAAGCCCCGGAGCCCGAATCGGCTAAGGTGTCCATCGGCTAATACCGAATCGGACAAGGCAAGCCGATGTAGCCGATTTCGATATGACAATATTAGAGACACCGTCAGATCAAGATGATGTACTTTATGAGGATTGCCATATAAGGATAGAGTCCCAAAAAAGCAATTGTATCTATTAATTAGGAAGAGTTTGTTAGTTTCCTATTTTATCTTTAGGAAAGTGTGTTAGTATCCGATAAGAATTTGGTTTGTTTCCTTTTATCTTTAGGAAAGTTTGGATTTGTAATATGTTAGAATCTTTGTTTCTCTATTAGCCCATGAGTATAAATATGTAAGCCCGGGGTTCATGTAATATATCTCTCGATCAATACAACCTCGGCGCATTGCCACCTTTTACTCTTCCACTTTGTTCATCATCCGACGAGACTTGGCACCCAACGTAGGGCTGCATCGGCTTCGATCTTCGGCGAAGGGGTAAGTCCAAGGTCCCGTCGGCCGAGGTATATCATATCTATCTTTGGTTTCATTATCGTTCACAGATACATCAGCTTAGTTAGGACTTTTTCGGTTAGATTCGATATTCTGATCAAGTTGATGTTTCTGTAAACGTAATGTTGCTTTAGGTAGATCTGTTATATCCATCACATTAGACAGATCTATCGGCTCATCGAGTATTAGATTATCATATATAATCTCGTGCTGCATCGGTTAGGTCCGATCTACTAGATTGTTATCGATAATCTAAGTCTTGTTAAGCCGATAGGTTCATGCTAATGTTTCATCGGAGGGTTAGCCGGTCTTATCATATGTTTCTGTTAATCTAGTTCTAGTATCTCAATTTAGCTCTATCAGTTGTCTCTCGTTTTACGGTTTCTGCCGATATCGGCTAAATCGTTATATTAGATTAGATTAGTTTAGACATCTACCACTATGAAAATTAGTCAAGGGCTTGATTGTCTAGATATTGCGTTTTTTTCATACTTAGTACTGCATCAATTCAGTTTGACCTACTAAGTCGTGATTAAAACCGTAGTCTCTAGCTGCCTGATGGCTACCAATAAGGGTTTCGTCGGGGTTCCAGCCGACGAATTATCTGGACATCGGCATCGGCCGGAATCGCACGACCGGCTGTCAACGGATCTGCTGTTTTGATCATCGGCCTATCGGCTGATATAATTTATGATCTGCTGTTTTGTATATCTTATCATTGGAAGGATCAAACTGACTGACACGTCCGCACTTCATTGATTTTAGGACTTGCACTGGAGCTAAGCAGATCTCCCAAGCCGACGTGTTGATTTTTCGCGTCAACAGTCCCACTGTAATTTTTTATTTTTAATCGGACAGCGACGGTTATTGACATATGGGTCTTAGGTTTTTCTGACTTTTAAGTGCCACGTCAATGCCATATAGACACCACATCAGCTAAAACTACCGTCCAAACTATCTTGGGACCTTATTTGCATTTGTTTTGGAAATTAAGAAACACGTTGTATCTGATATTACGGTTTAAAAACGAATTTCAGACTGGACGATAATTTGATGGACCTAAAGAAAACTTATTCCTCATCCGCTCAGTTCGTTTGAGCCTTTTGGATTGGCTAACGAGCCACATGCAAAACTAGACGAGTAATTAGTATATGATTTTATTAATTATTACAAATTAAAAAATAGATTTCTTTGGTTTTTTTTAAAAAATATATAAATTTTTTGTATGAACAGAAACATGCTTCATAAAAAGCTCTACCGAACTCACCCTAGTATCAGATAGACCAACCTGAGCTCTGAATGATATAATGGCGTTCTTGCTTCTTTATCAGCCTTGCCCGTTATAAAGTCCGTTTCGGAACGACTGATTAGCAATACGCAAAACGAGAAATTTGATTATTAATCATTAAAAAATTTGAAAAGATTTATTTTATTTTAAAGCAAATTCTATATTGAAAGTTTGCGTACGGAACATATCTTTTAGCAGTTTTAAAAACGTATTAACAAAAATCGAGAAAGTTTAGAACATGCCAATATGACACTCAAAACGTGGTTTTATACCCAAAAGACAATGTGGACACTCCACATTGTCCCAAAAGACTTTGCAGACTTTAAGAATTAAGAATATGTTGTGGCATCAGAATCTAATGACTTCAGTATATACTTGTGTATTAGAAAGTCCAGGTTGTCAGTTTTTCTTCTGAATTCAGGACTTCAGTTGCAAATATATCGCGAACCATGTTGTGAATTTTTTTGGGGTGTTTAACCCTGGGTCCAAACCTGTTAAACAAACTATAAGAGCAGGCTGAACTCCTGCCTTCCTGCTTCCATTTTTTTGGGGGTAATATTTTTGATCATGCGTTTCAAGTTTAACAGCTACCAGTTACTGCTTAATGTAGATTGCATAGTTGCTGGTTCAATCAAACATGACCTTTTTCAGGAAATTTTCTGCTACTTCTTTTAGGGCTGAAGTTTGAGCTAGGAGTACATTTTTTTCTTAGGACTGAAGTCTCCGATACTCGAACATGTTCCAGAAAAATATGAATTCTGACTAGCACTATGCTGTTGCAGTGCAGGCAAATAGATGTAGATCCTCTATGCTTCACTGAACACTATGGTTTATCACTGCAATTTTGTCTTTCTTGTTCATCTATTTTAGATTGTCCTTTCTAATTCAAGCATATATTCCAACTTCCAATCCTGTGATCTTGGGGGCAATATTTCCTATTATGCTCCAAAACTATTATACTACTGCTTACTAGTGCCAGACAACCAAAGTTTTTTTTTTAATCTTGCCAGACAACCAAAGTTTGCAATGTAACACATGCAGTAGATTCAGGATTTGAAGAAACAGAAAATGAAAGAACTACCGGATCATGACAGGAGAAATATGATGATCAACAAGTTTGTAGTCCAGGCTCCATTTCACTGGCGAATGACTGATGAGTGGTACCTGAACGAACTTTCGTCACTGAATCAGTTTGAATGGATCAACTAATGGTGCTGAACTTGAATACATGTTGGGAACAAAAGAACTGTGAAGCAGCTGAATATGTTGATAGAAAAACATAGCCTTGTTTCCTTTCAAAAAAACATAGCCTTGTTCAAACGATCAGACCAAACCACTGCCTCCGAACCTGATGAAGAGGAAGCTGCATCAGTCCAGGAAGAATGAGGATGTGCTGAGACAAAAAAAAAGAAGCTAAACTCTCATAAAATCTCTGTTTTATGACGCTGTGTGTGATGACTGAACAACAGTCGACAGTGCAGCAGCTGCCTACACTGTGAATTCTTCAAGGCTAGCTGATGAGTCATCTATCTTGTCCTGGTGAAATTCTTGGCTGGGAGATGAATCGAACACGGCAAGCAGGCAAGCAATCAGGCACGCCATGGTCCCAAAAATTGCAGCTCTGCTTTGCATATTCAGACCTCACATGCTGCAGAGACAGAAAGAGAGAGAGAGAGGTGCTCATCGCGAGATGCATTGCTGGCAATTGCATCACTCCGTCAGTTCTTCGTACCTTCAGGATTCAGAAATGTAATTGCTTCCAGACTTTCAGTTTGCCTCTTCATCACAAAGCTAATGTCTCTTGGAAGAAGTTGAACTTAGCTCTTGAAATTTACTCAGAACATTACTCATTTACTACTGATCATTTAACTTCAATATTGTTTATAGTTCAGTAGTGATTTTTGGCACGGGTTGGACGAGGAATTAAAAGAAAAAATCGACCAGGTACGAGACAGGACTGTGTGGCTGACCAATTGAGACCAAGAGAAGGAGCATGTCTGCCCCTGCGAATTAACATCAGTTTTAATGATTTTGTACCTCGCGTAACAGCCATCGGTCCCAAACAATCATTGATTCTTTTATTCAGAAACGATAATAATTTTATTATTACAACAATCAACCAGATAGAATATTAGAGGTAGTTCAATTGGTCCTGTGATGTCTACTTTGTTAAGGAAGGGTGTGGTATCAGAGGTAGTTCTTCTATATGTTTGATTGGAGAAGTGATTAGTTATTTACCTTGAAATGTAAATTTAAATCTATAGAATCTCCAACTTATACCATCTGACTCGATCGAAGTAAGAGTTCTACTATTCATATTCTTACGACAATAAGGTGCTATTCGTTTTTACTAAAGACAAAAAAATAAAGTTAAGGAATGAAAAACAAAAACCATTAACACATAATTAATTAAATTTTAATTATTATAAACTTAAAGATATATTTATATGATATTTTTTAAAAACTTTTATATAGAAAATTTTCATACAAAATATCGTTTAGTAGCTTAAAAACATGTTAATTGAAATTAAAGTAAAATATGCATCTTAATTAAAAAAACTAAACCTCTAAGTTAGTTGAAGAACAATAAATTTTACTTTATCATATGTGCGGCTACGTGCACACATAATTAATTTACTTAATATTATTTCCATAACAAATTTTCTAAAAGTACGGTGCCACCTTTTATACTTGATTTTAATCTTTTTCTATGTTATTACTATATCTCTTATATATTAAGTATGCTTCTATCTAACTATAATCAATTATTTATCTCTGTAATTATTAAAATTTATAATGTATTTTTTAAAATTACAGTATTGATTAGTGTAAATGTAGGTAATACAACATCAAAATGGTTTGACTGTTTTTTCATAGGTACTCTCTTTTTATAATATAAAAACTCTACTCTTCGTAAAAACACTACGTATAAAAGTAGAATTTATTCTAGTATCATCATCAATGTCAAAAACTATAAAACCATAGAATTTATTCTAGTACCATCATCAATATCAAAAACTATTACACCAAAAGGGTTTACACACGGTTGCACTGTGCCTGCAAGTGCCACTGCTCCTGGGTCCAAATCCCTTGGAGTTCACTCCAATTATCAAATCTCTAGGTCTCTTTATATCAACGGTAAGGATGAAGTCATTAATTTTCACTAGTATTTTTTTCATAAAAGAACTTCTAATTTTGTAACAAATCACCGACTAACCTATCAGCTAATTTTACTTGCATGATCGAGAAATTCCATGGTTCATTCATATAAAGACTGTAATGCCTCTATTTTCGCATGTATATCGTTTATATATATTTGCATGCGCTACGTGTTAACAATATTTTATGCATAACCGTAGCTTCTTTGTTTCTTCTCTGTTTGGAGAAGAAGATAAAGATAACGTGCATACTTTGTTATTTTGGTTCACAGAAACTTAACCATTACAAACATGAAAAAAAAGGTATTTCTCATTCCTGTCGACAGGCTTGAGGCGTTAATTACGATAAATTGATAAATTGAGTGGCTTTATCTCAGCTGCAGGAAGCAATATATATGACACAGATTTTGCAAAATCTACCCGGTAGAGCTGTACCCAACTTTAGGGGATCTAGAACCCACTGCACCTGGCTGCCGCTGATGATCGACTCGATCCTAGAACGCCACGTGGCTGTGATGACAAAATTGAAGGGACCAGATCTTGCGACGACACCAGCTAAAGCTAGCGTGAAAAACCATGTCACTATATATGCTGACATGACTGGACATGGGAGCAAGCAAAGGCAGCGGAGAGCGTGGAGCATATGAGTTCTACTAGTAGTGTTCGTAACAAACATATACCGACTCCGTATATACTCCTATTTCTTTTTACGAGATAATAGTGTAATTTTATGTAGCAGTATATACATAACAAATCGTATGGACGTACGTCTGTGTATCACTGTACGTCTGTGTATCACTGTAGTAGTTGGTCCATTATACTCTTAAATCCGTAAAAATAAAATTTAGTTTATTTAGGTAAAGAATAATGAGCAACCGTGCCTTTCCCTGACAGCGATTACTAATGTAGAACATGAGCATATATCTTAGGGGTGTTTGAAGTCAGTAACTAAACAGTCATCTCATATCAGATGTTTAAACATTAATTTGAAAAAATAAACGTGAACTAATTATCAAAATAATTGCAAAATCAAAGAATAATTCACGAGACGAATCTATTAAGTTTAATTAATTCACAATTAACAAATGTTTACTATAACATCACATCGTTAAATCATGACGTAATTAGGCTTATTAAATTCATCTCACGAATTATCCTTCGATTATGAATGAGTATTGTAAATAGTCTACATTTAATACTTAAAATAACATCTAAATATTCACTATGACGGTGAACCAAACACCCCCTTAAATTCGGACAAAGTGAGTTGAACCCATGTAATACCAGCTTAACAAAACTGCAAGAAAAAATAATTCAGTTTCTAACCCTTTTGACAAACTTTTAGATTTATATATTTGCCACACCATAGTCAATGATGTGATAACATTGTATTATCACTATTCTGAGGATAATGAAGGTTTATTTTTAGAATAAATTATAAAAATTTTTCTTTAAAAAGTCTATATAGTATGAAAAATTTCCTAATAAAGCTCTAACAAAACCATGCCTGGTGGCAAGTATGCCACTGTTTTATTTTGAAGATGTGGTATATCCTAGGCTATCTTCCTGCTGCCCCTAAATCTTTAATCGCCCTTCAAAACTTACTATTATGTCAATCTCAGTTCTCATAAAAAATTCAGACGACGAATCATTGTAGATATATAATTTTATAAAATGTTGTCTTGTACATACATATATTTTAAAAATAAAAAATGATCTAATACCAAAAAGTTGCAATAGGATGCAAAGTGTGTACCAATAAAATAAGAAAAGCTCATTGGTGTCACCATTGTAACCCCTATCTCATGCTATTACTTTTATTTCTAAGGACATAAAATATTTAATTTAGATATCCGGTACCTTATATTGCTAACTTTATAACTTCGACACTTGGAAGATGGCATGTGATCCGATAGCTAGGTGGTATAGTTTAACAACCATCCCCCATATATATATATATATATATATATATATATATATATATATATATATACACACACACACACACAATTCACTTGTGTGTTGCAACGAGCGAAGTCGGGCGCGACGTGGATAGGACGGGAGGGGGGGGCGTTGGCGCGCGGTGCTCCGAACAGCGACGGGAGGGAGGGGCGCAGCACGACGCGAATGGGGACGGGAGGGAGGGCGCAGGAGGTCTTTTTCATCCAAGTCATCTCTTTCTTTTCAAGATAGGATCGCGGTTAATTTCACAAAACTCAAGGGGTTTTCTCAAAATAATCACGACGAAAATTTTGGGTGGAAACACTATTTGTTTTTATATATATAACTATCTATAAAGCAAATAGTGTTTCTACGCAAAATTTTTATCTGTCTGGCTATTTTACAAAAAAAACCTTAAGTGTTTATAAAATTAACTCAGCCAATGTCCGAAAAGAAAATGAGGGCTTGCATGGAAAAAGACCTCCTCGCGCCCCTCCTCCCCGTCCCCATGCGCGCCACGTCCCACGCCGCGCTTGCCAAACATTCATAAATTAATCATGATATATAATTAGAAGCTGAAGCTTATCTCTACTTGATAAATTAACAACAAAAATCAGTATCATGTGTGCAACGCTTTTTTTATCACCCATTGTAACGCACTGGCAATTTTGCTAGTGTATATATATATAGGTAGGGCTAAAATGCAACTAGGTGCATTTCAGCCCTATGTTGCACAGGAGACGGGAGGACCAACCAGACGCGCGCATGACCGAGTCGTGCCGCGACGCGGCGTGACGCATACATATCCTCGCCCAAACCTTATCTTCATGCGCGCGCTTGAACCGATCACACAACCACCGGATCTCACTAGGTAGCGGATCTCATTAAAACTCTAAAGTTAAGCGTGCTTGGGAAGAGTAGTATTAGGATTAGGGTTGAAAACGGATGGAATTTTTCCCGTCCCGACCCGTCCGTTTTTTTATATTTGACCCGACCGTTTCCGTATTTTTGGAAAAAATCCGAAAACGGAACGGAAGTAGAAATGACATTTATCCGTCCGTTTTCACAGAATTTCATATTTAATTGGAATGTTTTTGGATTGTATCCGAATTTAGCCTGAATTTCAGACCCATCAATATTTGTGTCTTGAAGGCCGAGCCGTTTAGGCTCATCTAAACAAAACCTACCCTATCCATCCGTCGGGATCCTTTTGATTTGAAGTGAATGATTGTATGTCATCACAGTTCGTTCGTATCAATTATCTTATAATTCCGACTGGTTGGTAGAATTATCTTAATTATCTCGTTAATTATCAAAAGAACGAACAAGATGTGGTTAGAAGATATGTAAATCCTGACTTAAGTTTCGGGTTCCGACCGTTTCCGTGCCCCCGTATATTCCGATTCCATTTCCAAACCCGTATTTTCCGAACCGGATCCTGTTTCCGCTAAATAATATAGAAACAGAAATAGAAATGGAGTTCTTCCGTCCATTTCCGTCCGTTTTCATCCCTAATTAGGATGGGTGACCTCATGGGAAGTGGGTGACTTTTTGGAAAATCTAGTTGTAACTTTATTTACACATAAATTGTAACTTCATCTAAACATCAGTTGCAACTCCACCAGTTTGTTACACCCATTACGACACACCAATATCACCGATCGTCCAATTGTAACTGGTTGCAACTCCAGTTGCAACTTCATCTAAACATCAGTTGCAACTAGCGTGCAGGTCTGGTAGTTGATCAGGTGCAACATACTTGATATGCTGGTTGCAACCTAATCTAAACACCAGTTGCAACTCTGCCGGAGGACTTTCCAGGAGGTCACACATCCTAGAACTACTCTCGTCCAAACACGCTTAACTTCAGAGTTCTAATGAGATCTAGTGCTTTAGTGATGGTCCCGACGAATCAGCCGGTGGGTTCTTATGTGGATTGGTGCGCCTGATTGGTTGGTTTGGTTGGCCTGGCGTGCATTCTGTACCTAGAATGCACCCATGTACATTAGATACACGGTGTGTGTGTGTGTGTATATATATATATAAGAGAATATTGTCAAGCGCGTCTAAATTCATCTCTAGGATTAGATATTTTTAGACGGGGGAGTAAGCTTGTGTACCGATATGTTTTCAAAATAAGTTATAAAAAGATGTCACGTGTCTATCATCATTTATTTAAGTCTATACAAATGTGTTTGTGTGTGTTTTCATCGGATATAAGCTCCAAGGAAAGTCCAGTGAAAGCCTTCGATAATGCTTTGCTTCCTAAATTCATATCTTTTACTTAAACATCAGCCAGTTGTTTGAACGGTTATGATTACAATTAGATTTCTGCAGCCCTTTATAGCCTTAACCCCATCTCCTCATTTTCTCCACGAGTCTAGACTCTGACCGAATCACCATCTCCGTCCTTTGTATTGCCCTTTCCCAATCTAGCACACCACCGCCCTCCACCTCATTAGTGTTGGCAAGGTAAACTGGTCGTGCCCTCCCCATCAGGGACGGATCGAGAGCTCGGGTTGCAGTTCGAGACGAGCCCACGTAACCCGTTTAACGTATGTGATATATAATATAAAAACTATGATATCAATTAAAACACAGCTTACATCTTGATCCGTCTCGCCCCCGCCGCCTACCCCGCCTCCTCCACCGATCTATCATTGCTGCCATCATCTCCAATGGCATTCACCAATCGATTGAAATTTAGGAATATTTTAGGCAACTGCTGAATAGATAAACAGTAAAGATGGATTGTAATTTAGTATTGGTCGGGAACATCCAACAAGACCGAATTGAAATACCGTGTAAACATTGTTAAGTGAGTCACGAGATCAAAGAGAAGACCTACATTTCAACAAAAAAGAAATTCTTAGATCCGCTTAGTTTGGATGAATTATGTAGGATTTGAATCCCATACGAATTATTCGAGGGGAATCCTATAGGTTTTTCCTATATGGCTTTTGGGAAGAAAGGATATGAATATCCATGAATCTTATGAAATTTGTTTGAAATGCCTTAATCCATGAGAGTTTTAGAAGAAATTTAGCATGAGACCTAACCTCACGAAAACTTTCTTTTAATTATTTATCTCTCCTTAAATTTATATGCTTTAATTGCACTCCATTCAAACGACCATTCTTATATCTATCTCATGTTTTCCATTATCCATTATTGTGTTTTATAGTTGTCGATGCGGTGGTCGACACGCAGGGATCCGAGGGACCCCTTTTTGTTCGGCATAGGGGAGCGATGAATAAGGGCTTAAACTCACGGTGAGAATGGGGAGGAGTCAGTAAAACGGAAAAAAGGCCGTAACTGCTATGGACACAAGGGGTTTATACAGGTTCGGGCCACCTATGAGGTGTAATGCCCTACTTCTGTTCTTTGTGTAATATGAAGGATGAATTACAGGAACTGGCGAGGGTGTTCTCCTTGGGGATGCTGGAACTGGTGATTGAAGTGGGATGCTTGAAGCCCATGGTCTCCAACAATGGCATAACCCCAGACTCTTTTCTGATGTTGCTAGGAACAGTTAGAAGAGGGAACCGTTCTCTAGCCGCCTAACCCCAAGATCGTCGAACCTTTTTCTATCATGGACTTGGGCCTCCTTTTATAATGCAAGGGGACACCACAGTAGTCCTGGTTTCATCTACTCCGCCCCACGCGATGTGGCGGTTCTTGTCTTGTCTCGTCGGAGAAGCCACCCCCATCTTTTGTTCCTGTTGCCACATCATGGGAGCCGGTAAAGGAAAAACGGGCGTCGTGGCTGCCATGCTGCTGACGTGAGGATGGACCGGCCTACCTACTCCAGTGGGGCCTACTGGTCAGTGGCCCTTCACCTGGAGAGGCACCTGCGTGACACCCCTACTACTTGTGTTCTCTCCCCCACGCGGCCGCCCGATGCATTCAATGCGACTGGACGGGGCGAGGAGGGAGGCATGCATGGAATGACCATGCCGTCATACCGCGGTCGCGTCAAAGACTTTATACCCTCTTTACCTCGCGACGGACAAAAAGGGTGATGATGGGAGCAGCTGACAGGCGCGTCTCACATCGCATTAAATACGATGGGGCAGGCGCTTAGCCTCTCTTTTAGGCATTAAATGAGGTAGTTGGCAGCTGAACTCGCCCCTTCCTCACAGAGGTGCGGGGTGAAGGACGGGGGGTCCGGGTAACCCCGGACCCTGCAGCCTGGGAGTATGATGGCCTCCGGGCAGCCCCCGAGCCGAGCCCCTCCTCGGGATGGCCACGTGGCCGCCCGTGGCCCGGACCCGCTTGAGCCATCCAGGACACGTTTTTGGCACGCCCTGGCGGGCGAAGGCGCCTTCCTTCTTCAGATACTGCATCCTCGGCATACCCCCGGGCCCATATCGCCGACAGTAGCCCCCGGCGTTGATCGGGACCGAGGCCGGACTCGGGCGTGGTTAACGCCATTTTCTTGACTGTGTGGGCCCGGGCACCGGATGCGCCTTGTCGTAGCAGGAGGCCGATACGCGACGACTAACGCTGTGCTCGGCTAAGCTTTTTCCAGACGGGGGGCGCGTTATTTGGCCGCGCACGTGGGGGCCCATCAAACCGCCTAGCTCTCTCCGTCCCGCATAGTGCGCCTTGTGGGCGCGAAACCCCAGTGGCACGGGAACCAAAGGGGATGAAAAAAAACCAAAGGGGCGCGGAGCCGAAGAGGCGCGTCGCGCGGTAGTGGGGCAAAATTAATGTCGTAGAACTCGAGGGGGCCGTGGTTGCTTATAAAAACAGATCCGCGAGAGGGGGGATCAGTTTCTACGCTTTCCACAACCATCGCCTCCCATCTTCCCAGCGCCCTTGCTCTTTTGCCTCCTTTCTCTTCGCCACCGGCTTCCTTTCTCGCACTCCAGCACCCGCCTTGGAGATGGCCCGCGATTCGCCCTTGGAGCCGGGGAGCGTGCTCCCAAAGTCCCTGGTTCGCACCGCGGAGGCCCGAAGCCTCTTCAACAAGTACTTGCCGCGCGGCACGCGCAGCGGCGGCGATGTTCCAGAGGAGCGGCCGCCCACGAAGATGGTGTTCTTCGCCTCCTTCGCCATGGTCGGACTGGTGCCGCCCTTCTCTCGCTTCTTCCTCGACGTGCTGGAGTTCTACGACCTCCGGCTGCACCACCTCATCCCCAACGTCGTCTTCTACCTCGTCATCTTCGCCTACACCTGTGAGATGTTCGTGGAGGTAATGCCCTCACTGCATCTTTTTCAGCAGTTCTCCCGGGTGTGCCGGGCGGGCTCCCCCGGCGCAGTCGGGTACATGGCGATTCAGCCGCGCAACGATAGGACCGTCGGCACCCCCTTCATCGACATCCACCCCCGCTCCAGGTGGGAGAACTGGAGGGCCTTTTGGTTCTACACCAGCCTAGCCTGGGCGACCACCCCCGCCTTTCCCCTTCCGACGGGAATTCCGGTGAATCAGAGGAACTGGGGGGCGCGTCCGTGAGCCGAGAGGAGCCGGACGGGTGCCGGAGCGGATCGCCTACCTCCGGAGGGGGCCTGTCCACCACGTGGTCTTCTCGGGACTTCCAAACGAGGCGCATCGTGCCGCGCAGAGAGGCCGCACCCCGCCCACATGTACACGAGCTTCAACGACGACATGCGGTCCCATGTGGGCGCCGTTTTCAATTGGGACGAGAAGGACCTCGCGATCTTGGTCCACCGCACCCTCGGTGTCACGGCGATGGACCTGACGCAGCTCCAACTCGGGTTGGTGCCGCTGTGCCGGGATTCGGCGTGCCCGGAGATCCTGCATGCACTACAGGTGGTGGGCGACGGCGTGGGCTCGTCGTCAGCGGCGCCAAGCGTCACCTCGAAGGGTGGGGGCGACGACTACGATGACGCCGATGACCTGGTGCCTATCGGGCGGCTGGGCCGCCGGGGTCCGGGCAGAGGCGAGTCGGGGGCCCTGGACTCGAAGGGGAAGAGGAAGAGGCCAGAGAAGGACCTTGCACCTCCCCCATCTCCACCACGCGGCGGCGGCGCGGAGCGCGTTGCTCCTCCCCGCAGGTCCGGAGGCTCGCAGGCGGCGGGCTCGGCCCCAGGGGCCACTCTGTCGGGGGCTAGAACGGCCACAGCGATGGCGATGCCGATGACGGTGGAGGTCGGGAGCACGCCGGCGGGGGCCGGCCGCGGCGCTCGGCGGCGACGAAGGCGTCGGGCGACAGCCCGGCAAGCCCCCAGGCGGCCCTGCAAAGAAGAAGCGGGTCATTTCCCGGGTCTCCTGGGGCTTCAACGCTACCCGCAGGTAACGCCTTGCAGATACGTATGCGCCTTGTGGGCCTTGTGTTTCTGTCTTGTGTTTTGATCCCTTATCGTGTTCATTCCTCGCCCTAGCCGCCAAGACAAGCATTTTCGCCCTGTGGTTATACCCAAGGGCGCTCGCCTCGGCTCGGCGGTGAGGCGCAGAGAGGCCTCGTGGCGCCGAGCCCTCCGGTCCGGTCGCCCTTACGGCCCGGGCCCGGATCCGGTGCGATCCGGGAGGGGGCCCACCTGCATGCCGGGCGCCGATCGCCAACGAGGAGCGAGCCGGGAGCGGCCCCGACAGAGAGGAGGCGGCGGGCGGCAGCAGAGAGCAGCCGCAGGGTCCCCTCCGCGGCAGCCTATCGCCGCCACCACGACACTGCCGCCCGCCGCCAACATCAATTCTGCGGCGCCGCCCACCGCGATCCTCGAACGGAGGGGCGGCTTCACCGGAGGGCGGGGCACGCCGACGACGACGGCAGCAGTGGCTCGCCATGGGGTGCCTTCGCTTTCCGCCCGCGCAGTGGCCGACCTTGACTCGAGCTCCGACTCCGAATCCGGGGGCGCTCGGTCCGGGTTCGTGGCTGCCCTGGACACCGAGCCCCTCGTCCGGTCGCAAGAGCGGGCGAGGGTGATTGTGTCCAGGGCACTGGAGGAGGCCAACGCGGTCTCCTTGGAGGGGCTCCAGGCCCAGGTCCAGGCCTTGGCCGCCAAGGAGGTTGCGGTGGCGCGGCGGGAGGCCGACGTCGACGAAGGCCGCCGGGAGCTGGTGGCCACAGCGAGGGCGGAGGGCCTCGTCCGCAAGCGGGAGCTGCGGAGATTGAGCGGCGCCAGGGGGAACTCAACCAAGTGTTCGAGGACACCGTCGTTTGTAGGATCGAATGCCCAAAGAAAAGCCAACCAGAGGGGGGTGAATGGTTGAGTACCCCAAAAACAAAGTTTTAGCGGAAATAAAACTTTACCTCTGTTTTCTGAAGTCGGTATGACCGCAGGTGTCGCACCGGTCTGACCGTGCTGTTTGACCGGTCTCACCGCCTGATGACCTTCGGTCTGACCGGGAAGAAGGCGCGGTCTGACCGCCGTAGTATCTGCGGTCTGACCGGTTAGTAGATCCGGTTGAACCGATAATTTCGCCGCCGTACCGAGGAAGAAGTAGACACAAAGAACTATCAAGAAAATTGATCTTTATTGAAACTCTTTGTGTTTACAAAGTGCACGCAAAGCACTCCTAACAAAATCTCAATCTAAACTTGAAACCATAACTTGAGAAACTCTAAAACTTGAACTCAAAAGCGATAGAAGCGATACCGAGAGGCCACGCCTCCCTCACTATTTATACACAAAATCTGCAGCCAAGAGCCACGAATCCTACTCATACAAGAAGACCTAATCCACTAGAAAACCTTCCCGTACAAGAAACAAACTATACATAAACCAACCGTAACAATCTCGATTTTCCTAAAACCGAAATTCCGCTTTCCATACGCAACAATATCTCCATTGTATGCCATATGGAAACTTTCCAATCATGTGCACTAATCTCTACCCTTCAAAGATCCCGCATGATCCCCATCTCGAGAACGTCACCTTATCTCCAAGTTGACTCCGACTCGATCACCGGCAACACTTTCCCGAGGCGTAAAGAATACCTGCACACAATTAAATAAAGAATACCATATCCGAGCACAAGCTATCCAAACTTGACTCATTGTTAGCATAAACAACCAGACACGTGCATAGGAACATGAAACTTCCATGTATGTATAAGGAAACAAACCGAAACCAAAACCGAAACGCACCGGCAACCGGTCGGATCGGGCTCGACCGGTCGACCGCAGTAACCGCCTGCCCGACGACCACAAAACACCTCCGGTCGATCGGCGTGGCCGATCCGAACACTGTTCATCGTCCAAAAATTCAACTCTTTCAACATCAAAACACTTAAACCAATAAATCCCAAATACCAATTGTTCATCATTAAATAAAGAATCAAACACACTTTGATTTTACATCGTTGAGCAGCACGCCGTCGACTTCCGTGAGCAGGTCGCCGCCGCCACAGAGGAGAGGGTCCGCACCACCGTCGGGAGGTTCATCCGCGACCTCAACGAGCGCGCCCAGGAGCTCGACCGGCGTGAGCGCACCCTGCGTGATGCTGAAGCCGCCGCCGCCGGTACCGACGTCGAACTCCAGGGCCGCGAGGCTGGCCTGGCGGAGCGGGAGAAGGCTCTCGAGGCGGCGTGGCGAGCAGTCGAGGACCAGGAGGCCGCCGTTGCCAGGGCCGAGGAGGACTCCGCCGCGCGGGAGGCGAACGTGGTGGCCCAGGAAAAGGCCATCGCCGAGCACGAGGACGCCGTGGAGGGGCGAGGTAGTGGTGCTGGAGGCCCAGGAGGAGGCCTCCCGGTGTTTGAAGGGCGTCTGGGAGCGCGAGCAGCTGCTTGCAGCTGCCTCGTGCCGCCGTCAAGACGAGCTGGAGCGGTGGGAGCAGGACTTGGTCGCCCGGGAGCAGGCGATTGGCGACGCGGAGGCGCAGGTACGGAAGCCCCCGCCGGCCCCTCGCTCCAGCGATGCGGCGCCAGAGTTGGAGGAGGCGCGCCGCCGGATCGCGAAGCTGGAGCATACCCTGAGCTTGGGGCTCCGGGTCGTGGCTTCTTCCGTCGAGCGCCTTCAGGAGGCGGCCCGCGAGGTGGGGGTCATCCGTCCCCTCACCGGCGTCCCTACCTTAGGGGGGTTAGCCACGCATATAGATGAGCTGGCTGAGGGAATAAAGAGGGTGCCGGAGCAGGTCGACGAGGTGGCGAAGGAGTCATCATATGACTTGTCCCGCCAGGTCGCGACGCTCATCCTGGCGAGCTACCAAGCCCACGACCCCGGCTTCAACCCCTACATCCCCACCGAGGACTTCCTCGAGGGTACCGAGGAGGCCGCTCGGCGCCGCGTCCAGGATGTCGTCGATTCCATTATGGTTGGCTTTGACGGCACTCCGACGGCATTCCAGCTCGCCTTCCGCGAAGACTCGTCGGACGAGGGTAGCCCGGAGAAAGCCCCCAGCGACCCGCCGGCCGCCATGACTCCCCCGCCTCTTTGCCTTTATCTGTACTTGAAAAAAACATTACAATATTGTCTATAATATTAATGCACTTGCCTTTATCATTCGGACTTGTATTGTAGCACCCATCGTGGTGCCTCGATGATTCATAACGATTTGTATATGTATGTATATATATTGGGAGCCCCCGGCCAACTTAGCGCACACGTAGTGGCGGTTAGTTGGCCCGAGCCCCTGCCTGTTTGCTTCCCTGCAACGGTAGTTTAACTTTTAGTTAGTTCGGCCATTGCAAGAATATAGTAGCACGGTCTCCTGCCATGATTCGTCCCATGTAACTGGGAGCTGGTCCGGGTTCAGGCAGCGTGCATCGGCCGGTGGCTGGTGCCTTCCTCGGGGTTTCGGGTAGGAGCGAAGGCATAAAAAGGCCAGCGGGGGCAGCGGCAACGGGGGGTTTGGGACAGGCGTGTGAGTACGCACCCGAGCCCCCAGGCGTTGACTACCCCCAGGCGTGATAGTATGCAGCATCGCTCTACCCTCGACGCCCTTAGGGCTCTCAGGCTAAGGCGAGCAAGGCCAGAAGATCACTGGAAACCAGCATCCGCAGTACATGTTCAGCACATGGAGGAAAGACACACTGCAAGTATGTAATTTGCAAAGGGAAAAACATAAGGAGTGTAACAGCGAACTCATTGTTCATACCACTGAAAGCAGTGAATGAACTTCCATGTATGTTTCAGCACACCATGCGGCTTATGGGTAGAACTTGCGCAGGTGGGAAGTGTTCCACGGGTTCGGCAGTGGAGTGCCGTCCTCTGTGGCCAGGCGAACTGCTCCCGGACGCGGGGTGCCGATAACTTTGTATGGCCCCTCCCACATCGGGGATAATTTGCTCAGCCCCGCACGCGTTTGTACGCGACGCAGGATGAGATCATTGATCTGCAGCGCTCGGGGGCTGACTTTGTGTTGATGGTAGCGGCGGAGGCTCTGCTTATAACGGGCCGCGCGAAGTGCTGCCCGGCGCCGTCTTTCTTCCAGGTAGTCCAGATCGTCTTCGGTGTATAACGTGGCTCAGGGCGATCCCAGGGTGAGCTCGGAAGGCAAGACCGCCTCGACTCCATATACCAAGAAGAAAGGTGTTTCCCCGGTGGCGCGGCTTGGTGTTGTCTGATTGGCCCAAAGGACCGCAGACAGCTCGTCAGTCCACGAGTCCCCATGCTTCTTGAGCACATTGTAGGTCTTCGTCTTGAGGCCTTTCAATATTTCCGCGTTTGTACGCTCGGCCTAACTGTTGCTTTGGGGGTGGGCGGGCAAGGCGAAACAGAGCTTGATGCCCATATCGTCGCAATACTCACCAAACAGCTCACTCGTGAATTGGGTGCCGTTGTCAGTGATGAGCCTGTTGGGGACCCCGAACCTTGCCGTGATGCCTCTCATGAACCACACAACCGAATGCTTGTCGATGACGCTGACTGGATAGGCCTCAGGCCACTTCGTAAATTTGTCGATGGTGACATATAGAAATTTGCAGCCGCCCCGTGCCTGCTTAAATGGGCCTAGGATGTCCAGCCCCCAGACCGCGAACGGCCATGAGAGCGGGATGGTCTGAAGGGCCTGAGCTGGCAGGTGTGTCTGCTTGGCGTGGAATTGGCATGCTCGGCACCGCCGCACGAGGTCTGTTGCATCCTCTAGCGCTGTGGGCCAGTAAAATCCTTGGTGGAATGCCTTTCCCACCAAGGTTCGGGAGGCTGAGTGCGCTCCGCATTCTCCCTCATGGATCTCGGCTAGGAGCTCGAGACCCTGTTCCCGAGCAATGCATTTCATGAGCACTCCATTGGCACCGCGTCGGTAGAGTGTCCCTTCTACCAACACGTACCTTTTGGAGGTGCGGGCAATGCGTTCGCTTTCCTCGCGTTGCTCGGGCAATGACGCGTCTTGCAGATACGCCTGGATTTCCGAAATCCAAGCCACCTGGCGCGTGATGTCGGTCCCGGCAGGGCCAGGCTGTGGCTAGCCTGTCAGGTCCGGGGCGTCGGGACCAGCTGATTCCAGCCCTTGGGGCGGTTCGGGGCACGCCAACGGCTCTGTGAGCCTTTCTTCGAATGCGCCTGGCGAGGCAGGGTCTCGCACGGACGTGATCCTAGACAGCTCGTCCACCATGGCATTGTCTCTTCTGGGAATATGGCGTAGCTCGAGGCCATCGAAATGGCGCTCCATACGCCGTACTTCCGTGACATATGCTTCCATCTGGGGATCAGTGCACTGGTACTCCTTGGAAACCTTGTTCACGACCAGTTGGGAGTCACCGAGGACTAGTAGACGATGGATGCCCATGCCTGCCGCCGCTCGCAACCCTGCCAGAAGTCCTTCGTACTCGGCCATGTTGTTGGTTGCCCGGAAGTCCAGCCGAACGATGTACCGGAGTACGTCGCCCGTTGGGAAAGTTAACGCCATGCCTGCCCCGGCACCGTGCAAGGTGAGTGAACCATCAAAGTTCATCATCCAATGCACGGTCCACTGGCCGCGACCCTCCGCACTCTCGGGTTCACCCGAGGGTGGATCGCTATCGGCCGCTGGCATCCATTCCGCCACGAAATCAGCCAAGGCTTGGCTCTTGATGGCGTGACGGGCTTCGAAATGCAGGTCAAACTCTAACAATTCGATAGCCCACTTGACCACCCGTCCCGTGCCCTCTCGGTTATGCAGGATTTGCCCGAGAGGGTAGGACGTGACTACCGTTACCCGGTGTGCCTGGAAGTAGTGGTGCAGCTTCCTGGAAGCCACGAGCACGGCGTAGAGCATTTTCTGGGCTTGCGGGTAACGTGTCTTTGCGTCCCGTAACGGCTCACGATAAAGTAGATCGGCCGCTGCACCTTGGTGCGGGACTTAGCTACTTTACTAGGGGCGACAGGTTCGGGTGCACCAGGGCGGGTTACCTCAGTGTCCGGGGCTACCGGGCCACCGCCTTCCCGGCCCTTAGGGTCGCTCCGGGTGGAAGGGGCCCTGGAGCCCCTGACTAGGGGGAGCGGTGGCTCCCCGAAGCTCTGGGGGCCAAAGGCCGCCTCCGGGTTCGGTGCTTCCTCAGCCAACGCCGTTCCTAGGTTTCCTGCCTCCGGGTGTGGTGGGGCCGGGCGCGTCTGCGAATCTAGCTCGTCATCGCGCTCCACAACCAATGCCGCACTGATCACTTGGGGAGTTGCCGCCAAATGTAAAAGGAGGGGTTCTCCTTCTTGAGGCGCTACCAATACGGGCGGCGAGGAGAGATAACACTTGAGCTCGCTCAAGGCTTTCTCGCTTCGTCCGTCCAAGTGAAGGGGCCGCTCGCTTTAGTAGCTTAAATAGAGGAGCGGTCGCTCTCCTAGCCTTGATATAAAACGACTCAGGGCAGCTACACAACCAGTGATTTTCTGCACATCCTTGAGTTTCCTAAGGGGGCGCATCTCCTCTATCGCTTTTATTTTTGCGGGGTTGGCCTGCGATGCCTCGGGCGAGCCAAAAACCCTAACATCTCGCCGATACTCCGGAGGTTATCAAATGTCTCGGCTAGGTCCGGAGCAAGGTTCTTTGGTCCGGGACTTGACCACGAGATCATCGACATACGCCTCAACATTACGCCCTATTTGGTCTTTCAATGTGATGCAGACACCACGTTGAAAAGTGGACATGGCATTCTTTAGACCAAAAGGCATAGACATGTAGCAAAAGGTACCCACAGGGGTAATAAATGCAGTTTTCTCCTCATCCTCTATAGCCATGTAGAACTGATGATAACCAGAGTATGCATCTAAGAAACATAAAAGGTCACACCCCGCAGTGGAGTCGACTATCTGGTCTATTCGAGGCAGAGGGTAAGGGTCTTTAGCACATGCCTTGTTGAGGTCGGTGTAGTTGATGCACATGCGCAGCTTGTGGTTGGCTTTCGAGACGACCACCGGGTTAGCCAACCACTCCGGATGCAGCACTTCCCGGATGAAGCCGGCCTCCTGGAGCCGTGCCACCTCTTCGCGGATGAATGCCTGCCGCTCCGGGGCCTGCCGCCTCACCTTCTGCCAAACCGGTCATGCATCCGGCCGCACTGCAAGTCGGTGCTCGATCACCTCCCTGGGGACTCCAGGCATATCCGACAGCTTCCAAGCAAACACGTCGGCATTCGCCCACAGGAAGAAGACGAGCACGTCTTCCTATTTGGGGTCCAAGTCGCCGCCAATCTTGGCGGTCTTGGATGGGTCGTTGCCCAATTGGATGGACTTGATTACCACCTCATCGGCCGAGGTGATATACTGTTTTAGGGCCCAGGAACCCGAGGTCTCCCCTTGAGGTCCTTCGGGTTCGACGCAATCGGCCGCCACAATGTCGTCCACGCGTACCTCCGCGCATTCTAGCACGGTTTTGACGTCAGCGTGGACGGTGATGGGGCCTCCGGGGCCCGGCATCTTGAGCTGGCGGTAGGCATAATGGGTGGCCGCCATGAACTTCACCAACGCCGGCCTCCCGAGCACGGCGTTGTAGGGCAGGTTGAGGTACGCCACATCGAAGTCAATCCGGTCGGTGCGAAAATTGGCGGGATTCCGAAAGGTAACCGGCAACGCGATCTGCCCAAGGGGCCACACCTTCCCGGGCGTCACCCCAATGATGGGATAGGACGGCCCGAGCACCATCCCCGGGGCCTTGATGGCATCAAAGGCCTGCGGGGATAGTATATTGAGGGTCACACCTCCATCAATTAAGACTCGGGCGACCTTGACGTTGCAAATGGTGGGGGAGGTCACGAGGGCCAAGTGGCCGCTACGTGCGATGCTCCCCGGGTGATCGGTCTGGTCGAAGGTGATTGGCACCTCCGCCCAGCGCGACTTTCGGGCCGTCTCGTGGGACGGCACAGCCGCGAGGAGCTCACGCCTCATGGACTTGAGGCTCCGACGGGACACCTGGGCGCCCGTCCCTCCGTCGATGGTGGCGACGACGTGCTGAGGATCTTGGTAGCCCAGATCATCATCTTCATCTCCGACGGGGGCCGCACTCTTGGCCTCCTCTCGTTGGTTGTTCGAACGCTCCGCCGAGGCCTTGCCCTTGCGGTGGGCTTCCTTCTCCTTCTCCCTCCGCTCCTGCTCGTACTTTTGTACCCGTTAGGCCAAGTTCTTGACCGAGCGGCACTCGGAAAGGTCATGGTGGGAGGTTTGGTGCACCATGCACCACTAGTCCCCGACCTGGCCCTGGGGGCGAGGGTCCGGGGAGCGCCTGCGGTTGCCCGCGGGCTTGCCCTTTCGAGTGGGCTTCTCGGCCCCGTCGGCGGTGAGCACGTGGCCCTCCTCGCCACCGCGCGATGGCTTGCGCTTCCGCCGTCGCTCGCGTCGTTCTTCCCTGAACACGGAGGGGGCAGTGCTGGTGGAGGCTAGGGCAGGATTCCTAGGATTTCAAACCCGAGCCTCTTCCTTGCGGGCCACCCGGTCGGCAAGCTCGAAGAGCTCCGTGGTGGTCCGGGGGGCCTTGGACTCGATCTTCTCCAACATAACGTCGTGGCATACACCACTCCGGAAGGCGAAGATCACTGCGTGGTCAGCGATGGATGGTATGGTGTTGCATACCTGGCAAAAACGCTGTATGTATTTGCGCAGGGACTCGTCCTCTCCTCGCCGGACCATGTGAAGGTCTGCCTCCACCCCCGGGCGTGGGTACGTGCCCTGGAAGTTAGAGGTGAACTGCCGGCACAAGTCGTCCCATGAGGCGATCGACTGAGCCGGCAGATTCATTAGCCAGGAGCAGGCCTGGCCCTTGAGCGCCATGGGGGAAGAAGTTGGCCATGACGAGCTCGTCACCTCCAGCAGCCTCGATGGCTGTGGTGTAAATCTGGAGGAACTCGGTGGGATTCACCGAGCCGTCATACTTCTCCGTGAGGGCCGGCCTAAACTTGCTGGGCCAGCGCACATTGCGGAGGCCGGCGACGAAGGCCTGACAGCCGTTGCCGGCTGGAGGGGGCGACAAGGGCTGAGGGCCCCCCTTGGGTGCCGTGGAGCCTACTACTCGCAGTTGGGCCCCCATAGCCGCTCGTCGTCCCCTGAGGGGCTCTCCCTGTGGCGGGGCCGCCGCGGCCGCTTGCCGAGCGCTTGCGTCTCTTGACAAGGAGGCGCAGTCCTGAGCCCGCCCCATGCGACGCTCGTCGCGGCGCTGCTCAATGCAAAGGCGGGCGTCCCGTTCTGCGTATAGTAGGTCTCGGGGCGCCTCTGGTTGGGCTGCAGCCAAGGGGCTCTCTTCCACCCTCGCGGCAGCCGCTGCCCTTCGAGCCTGTCGTTGAGAGGACGAGTTGACCGCGGTGTGTGAACCGCACGGTTGGTGGACTGGAGGAAGCGAGGTCGCGGCCACCGACGCCGGGTGGCCGACCGGCTTCGCCACGTTATCAAACCAACGCTTGGCGTTGGATCCCTCGCCTGGTGTGACCGGGGGGTGGCGCAAAAGTGCCTCCACCGCCTGAAGGGCGCCCTCAGGCATGCCAAACTCCAGGCGACGATGGACGTCCCCCCGACGCGGTTCGCCGGTACGTCCGCTCTGGCGTGGCCCGGGTCCTGCAGGAGCGTTGGCAACCCTGCGGGATGCCTGGCCCCCTCCGCCTATAGCCGCCGTTTCGGGGGCGAGAGAAGGTGGCGCGGCCCCCGCCGCGCCGTTGCCGTCAGAGGCGGTGAGGGGGACAAACGTCCTCCCTCCCCTGAGCGGAGGTGGCGGAAGTTAGGGTTATGCCCACCCGTGTCAACCTCCTCGGCCGCCTTGTTGGCCAAGTCGCACTCGCGGGTAGCGAGTGAGCCTGATGCGGACCGCAGGATGTGGCCGTGAACCATGACGAGGACGGGGAGAGGGGGTTTTTCCGCGGGAGGTCGAAGGAACACAGGAGTTTAAACCAAAATGCAATGGGCTTCCCCTACCTGGCGCGCCAGCTGTCGATGTCGGTGGTCGACACGCGGGGATCCGAGGGACCCCTTTTTGGTTCGGCACAGGGGAGCGATGAATAAGGGCTTAAACTCATGGTGAGAATGGGGAGGATTCAGTAAAACGGAAAAAAGGTCGCAACTGCAATGGACACAAGGGGTTTATACAGGTTCGGACCACCTATGAGGTGTAATGCCCTACTCCTGTTCTTTGTGTAATATGAAGGATGAATTACAGGAACTGGCGAGGGTGTTCTCCTTCGGGATGCTGGAACTGGTGATTGAAGTGGGATGCTTGAAGCCCATGGTCTCCAACAATGGCAGAACCCCAGACTCTTTTCTGAGGTTGCTAGGAACAGTTAGGAAAGGGAACCGTTCTCTAGCCGCCTAACCCCAAGATCGTCGAACCTTTTTCTATCATGGACTTGGGCCTCCTTTTATAGTGCAAGGGGACACCACAGTAGTCCTGGTTTCATCTACTCCGTCCCACGTGATGGGGCGGTTCTTGCCTTGTCTTGTCGGAGAAGCCACCCCCATCTTTTGTTCCTGTTGCCGCGTCATGGGAGCCGGTAAAGGAAAAGCGGGCGTCGTGGCTGCCATGCTGCTGACGTGAGGATGGGCCGGCCTACCTACTCCAGTGGGGCCTCCTAGTCAGTGGCCCTTCATCTGGAGAGGCACCTGTGCGACACCCCTACTACTTGTGTTCTCTCCCCCCACGCAGCCGTCCGATGCATTCAATGCGACTGGACGGGACGAGGAGGGAGGCGTGCGTGGAATGACCATGCCGTCATACGGCGGTTGCCGTCAAAGACTTTATACCCTCTTTACCTCGCGACGGGCAAAAAGGGTGATAATGGGAGCGGCTGACAGGCGCGTCTCACATCGCATTAAATGCGATGGGGCAGACGCTTAGCCTCTCTCTTTTTAGACATTAAATAAGGTAGTTGGCAGTTGGACTCGCCCCTTCCTCAGAGAAGTGCGGGGTGAAGGACGGGGGGTCCGGGTAACCCCGGACCCTGCCTGGGAGTATGATGGCCTCCGGGCAGCCCCCGAGCCGAGCCCCTCCTTGGGGTGGCCACGTGGCCGCCCGTGGCTCGAACCCGCTTGAGCCATCCAGGACACGTTTTTGGCACGTCCTGGTGGGCGAAGGCGCCTTCCTTCTTTAGATACCGCATCCTCGGCATACCCCCGGGTTCATATCGTCGACAACAGTTTTATTATTCTTGTCAAAGTCCTTCATCCATCTTAACTATCTTTTATTTACATCCCACCATTTAGCATGAGCGGAAATTTAAAATTTAAAACTCAATTTAGAGTTAATTTTAGATAATTTTTATCATAATTTATTTTCTAGCATTTGCTTTCAAATCGCTAAAAACATATATATAAAATTTTTACATATAAATTATTTTTAATTGGTATAAGCTGTTTCGTTTATATAATAAGTATAAGAGAAGAATGATGTCGTTAATATTTTCATTTACTTTATCGTCTTAACAATTATTCATTCTCCATTTAATTTTACTCTTCTATAAAAAAACTCCAAAAACTCTTTATGATAATATCATAAAGTAGCCAATCGTTAAAAATATGGAAAAGCCAATAAAAATAACTATAATTTGTTTTATAAATACTAACTATGTAATTTCTTCTTTCTTCGTTCCAAAATAAGTTTATCTTTTTACCCATTTCACATATATCAATATAAGACATAAAGACTAGAATAACACAACTTTATCAAATTTCAATGTAACTGTAGCACACCTCCTCTATTTTCAATACAATTGTTCTCTATTTTTATTTAAAAATAAATTTTAAAATAAATAAAATAAGTTAAAATTAAACTTATTATGAAAGAAGAGATTTTAGTACACCAGTACATGCAGTCTGTCTCGTCAAATCTTGTACCCCAGTACTTTTATCTGATGGAGTAAATTCATATCATTTCCGACCGATCGATCGAGAGAGTTGAGGTGACCCCGGGCGATCACGTCGACCGGCGGCAGGCTGGCCGGTGGTGGCCGGGACGGCACGCAACGCAACGGCTTCACGTAAACACCAAATAAACGTACTATACACCACCACCGGTTAATTTGTATGGATATGTGTAGAGAGCATAAACTTGTTTTGTAAGATGGTTACTACATGTTGGTTGCATACCATAAGTGAAACGGTTCCTGCCAATCCATTTTTTTTTCTTTCAACTCCATTGGTCGATTTCAATTTAATCATAAATCGGATGAAATTTTGTAGCACTAGTGTACCGAAAGCAATTTCAACACTCCTATACCGAAAACCTCTGTATTTGGTATTTTAAAACTCTATTGTATCTTTGATTTAATGGTATATTAAATGTCACATGTGAGTTTTTACTGATACAATTACTCTCATAAGCCAAAAAGCCTCTCCATTCGATCTTTAATTTAATGGCATGTTAGAATAATTTTATAAAGTATGGTATATTAGAATTTAATAGATATTAGAAGCCTCATGTATTTTGTATTATTTTATGATGAAATAGTTCTTGTAAACCAAAAGCCTCTTGCTGTAGTGACGTCGTCGTCTCATCGAAACTTTGACCACACCGCACCCCGCACGTCAGCACTAGGCAACGAGTCGAGTTTGAGCGAGTCTGCCTATCTAGGCTCGAGATCGACACAAGCTTAAGCCGAGCTCGAGCCGAGACTAATCCGCCTTCGAGCTTTTAAGCAGGCTCGGCTCGAGCTCGATCGAGTATATAATAATGTATATTTTGATGATAATATTTAAAAACTATTTTTAAGTTAATAATATAAAAAAGTTAGGAGAAGTTAAGATTAATATATGATACCGACATATACTAATTTTTTGTATACTAATTTATTCTTAACTTACTAAGTTATTATATAAAAAGATAAAAACTACACGTACATTTAGGCTCGTGAGCACGAGCTCGGCTAGACAAAGCTCGCAAGCTTGAGGTTGGGTTCGGGCTCGGCTCGGTAAGAGCTCGAATTGAGCTCGAATCGAGTTCGAGACGAGCCGAGCTCGACAAGCTCGCAAGCCTCGAGCTCTTTTGACAGCTCCAGTCAGCATCCCCAATCTTCAAATCCTGTTTTCGCCTCTCCTAATTTAATTAACCTAATAATTTATTTTGTAGTCATGTTTTTACTCATAATGAGTGAAGTATACAGATAGTCTTTTTCTATTGTCCAAGTTGCAATATAATTCAAGTAGAATTCAATTATGAATTCCATCAAAAATAATTCAATCGTGAATATGGAGCTAGCAAGTAGTTACTCCCTCCCGTCATAAACATTCGGCGTTTAATGTAAAATTTTGATCATCAATTTCATATTTAAAATAATTTTATAATATCTAGTAAATTTATGATGTTATGATAGTATTTTTCAAGATAAATATACGAATACATTGTTTGTCGTAAGCTAAACATTTGGATTTTTTT
Organism: Oryza australiensis; assembly: GCA_019925245.2. Classification (NCBI taxonomy): domain Eukaryota; kingdom Viridiplantae; phylum Streptophyta; class Magnoliopsida; order Poales; family Poaceae; genus Oryza; species Oryza australiensis. Next base: position 532,275 of record JAIFGZ020000583.1, on the reverse strand, counting down.
GAGAAAATAATTTAGAAGTTATTGATGGTAGAGATTTTTAAAAGCTTAAACGAACCATATCTTAAACGTCAAAATATTTGTAGGACTCCAACCTTCCGTGATCTTTAGGTGGGCAGGTTGTAAATCGTATTGGTGTTTGATGATTTTCATCCATTGCTCATAAACTGGAGAATCTAGTTGCTCTAAAAACAATACAAAATGGAGAATCGAGGTTGTTGATTGAGTTTGTCAAAATTTATGTTTTCTCTGTCTCATAAAAAACCAACTTCTACCTATAAATCTAAACATAGAGAATACATGACAATTCTATTTTATAACCACCACCGCCGGTGATACAATACTGCTATCGGCTGACCCTGCCTCCCAGGTCAGGCCTAACAGTACCTCTCCGTTACTAAAATATGCTCTCCACATAAAAAAGACTATTGTTTTAGACAAAATTTTGATGAAATGAGAATATAAATTATGAATAGTTTTTAAGCTGTTAAGTTACAAAATATGAAAACTACATTGAAAATATAAATCATGAATAACTTTTAAGAATAACTTTATAAAATGTAAAAACATACATGAATAGATTTGTGAAAAATACTTTTATAATAATATACACATATTATTACATAATATATATATTTTAATAAGAAAAAATCGACCGTGTCGTTATCCTAAACAACATTCTTCTCTTATACGGTGAGGTGAGAGTATATTACTTTCTTTCTCAAATATATAATATTAATTTGTTTAATTTTAAGCTAACGAACAAATGAAGAGAGTAATAGTTAAAGACGGATTAAGCAGGAAGTTAAAAAGACTAACTACACTTCTTATTAATTTATTAATGTGGAGAGAAAGAGGAGGGAGTACTACCGATTCTCTTAAAAAAAGAAAAAGATGATCTAGAATATGAGCCCTGTTAGTCTTTGTATGCTAAATTCTTAAGTTAACACTACAGTTCGAACAAAGAAAGTAATATATATGATATTTATATTAAAATACAAATATTTTTAGGTAAGTATACATAAAATACTCATAATACCAACCCTGAATATGGTGATGACGTCATTTCATCTCGAGAGTACTATATACTCTTCGGTTTAAAAAATAAATTAACTTAGGGTGAAATATGACAGACACTGTAATTTATTTTGAGAGGAAACTGAGTGATGTTTCTTTATGGTATAGATAAAGATTACTTTTTTTACGTAAAACAAGATGTCATTAATTTATGATTAATCGATTTTAATTATTATAAACTTAAAAATAAATTTATCTGATATTTTATAACAACTTTTATATAAAATTATCACACGAAACCATTTTAAAACATATCATAAGGATGAAAAATTTCAATTCCTATCACATCAACTAACGGATCCTGGTGGTAGTCCACACGCAGATCACGTGCGGCATGGACGTCACCCAGCCATAGTACTGGCCAGATGGGTCAAGCCTTCCCGTGCTGGCCTGGGCATGTGAGCATTGTAGCTCGGCCCAGCACGACATGGCAAGGGAAGGTATTGGTCGTGCCGACATGGCTCGGTGGGGCGTGTCATGCCTGGGCCGTCCCGAGCCCGTGGACCGACACAACACGACACGGTTCCTGTAGTGCGTTGGTCCGGGACGGCACGAGCGGGGAGGGGGCAGCCAATCCGGGGCCGACGCGTGGCGGAGGGAGAGAGGATGGTCGTCCCGCGCTGTCAAACGGCTAGCGCTCAAGCCAATCAAATGCTGACACGTGGCTGACGACTAGTTATTTCAAACCAGCTGTTGCAGCTAGAAAAAATTCAAAAAAAATCAAAAAATATGAAATATGAAATTTCATCTTATAAATAATAGGGCACCCACCCCAACCATTCCTCATCACCCCAAACATCTCATCTTGTGCTCTCAAGTACTCTCTAGTAGTTTGATTTTTTGATTTAGACAAAAATTGCTCAAATTTGATCAAAAATCAAATATAGTTTCGGAGTTGAAAATAGTGCAAAGCATAGGTGTGAAGACAAGATGGTAAGAAAGTATGTAAGTGATATATTCATATGTATGTATTGTTTTTATTTATATGTGAAGTGGATAAATAATCTAAAATGTGTTTATGTTGTTTCAACATTTCAGAAATGGATCCAAACTATCCATATCAATCGTCATCGTTCATGTGGGTTGATTTCGATCCTAATTACATGTCAAGGTCATTCCCAACTGATGATTATGATGCCACCGGATCGACTCCAACACGATGAGTTGTGGAGGAGGTACCGATTCAGGCGGCGACGGCTTCAGAAAGATCTGGCATTGTGAGCGGGAGTGCTTCGACGAACATCGGCTCAAAGAGATCAAGAACTTTCGATGTTTGGCAACATTTTGATGAACATTTCGAGAACTTCCAGTGTTTGGCGACATTTCGATGAACATTTCGAGAACTTTCGGAAGGAATATTTTTTTAATTTTTGGACGAGCAATAGTTTTGTTTTCAGTTTTTCTTTTTTCTAGCGATGAATAGTACTTTGGTCTTTTTTTCGAATGGCGAATAGTGTAGACCGGGCCGGCCTTGGCTCGTGGACATGTAGCGTGTCTGTGCTAGCACGATATGTCTTGGCCACCTCATAAGTTATGCTTAGGCCAGAGGATCGATACGTGGATTAACATGACTCGTCACAGGAGCCATGCCCCGAGCCGCGCTATGCCAAACGACCCGTTTGGGCAGCGCTATCCAGCCAGCATGCCCATGCATTATTACTAGTTTAGCATTTTTACCGGCAACCGGAGTGAAATTAACCCGCATATTACCGCAGCCACAGCTACAGCCCACAGCCAGCTATATATATGGCTAGCTACTCGTTCCAGCAAGTAACTCTCCTGCTTCGCAATTTCATTTTTTCCCCTACTTATGCTTGTCTTAAAAAGGAAATGTTTCAACGCGTACCACCAATTTAGCAAGAACCCGTTGCGAGACAGTAAATATAGTTTATTAGCTAATTATTCCCTCTGTTAACATTGTTAAATTTTTTACATACTATTAACAATTGGTCTTATCTGAAATTTTAGTGTGAATGTCAAAAAGTATAAGTCAGACTAAGGGTGTATTTGAGAGGAAAAAAATTTAAAATACGTAGAAAGAGATAAGCAATTAGCATATAATAATTAAATATTATTTATTGTAAACTAAAAATAGATTAATATGACATTTTAAAATAACATCTCTATAGAATTTTTTTAAATAACAGATCGTTTAGCACTTTGGGAAACCTACACGTGAAAAACAGGTATTTATCCTTTCTATCATATATCTAAAAAGAACGCATCCTGAGAATACATGCAATAATAAAACACACCATTACAAAACAAATGACACATCATTTTATTTTTTAAATAACACTACTAATGGTTAAACATATAACAAAAATCAGCATCATTGTATATTAACATCGTATATTAAGAAATAAAGCAAGTAATTACTGCCTCCATCCCAATACCAATATATGTGTTGTCTATTAAAAGTTAGTATTAAATGTGCTCGTTATCTAAAAGAAATATTAACTGCTCTTGGTAAATTCAAACATGTACAGCTGTGCCAGCTGATTCGTGGTGACCACACGTACGAATCCAGGTTTCCAGCCACAGAGGATCCAAGCAGATGGTCGTTGACTCGTTGACTGGTCCGAATGAAGGAGCTGGTTAGTAACCAGTCGGGTCAACGAAGGGGTTGGGTGTTTTAATTGTTCATCCTCAAATAGTCAAGCTCATACCGGCCATCAAAGCTGGGTTCCGTACTGGTTTGTTTAGAATTACCGTCGTAATAAAAAAATTTAAATTTGAATTTTAACCGGCAAAATATATGACCCTTTGATTTATAAGATTGTAAAAAGGATTTTTATAGGACTTGAATTTGCTATGGATTTTTTCTCTATGTTCCTTTGATTCATAGAAAAAGAAAAGAACTTTCTATAGGATTGTATTTTTATGCTTCATATTTCACACGGAAAATAGTAAGAGGTATAAGCTCTTTGTAATTTTTTTCTATGACATTATCAAAGGGTTCTTTTCCTTACTGTGTGTTTTTTATTTCGATGGAATTTGAGATTCATACCATTTTAATTTTCATGTTTTTTCCTGTATTTTATCTATCATGCGAAGGAAATAGGGTCTCATAACTTGAATTTTTGGCTGAAAAAAGTTCATGTTTGACAAAAGACTATCTTTTTCTTTTTTAAACTCAGAAAGACTTTATCTAAGATAACAAATAGTTGTCAAAAATTGCTGCATGTAACCTTGTATAATGTAACTGGAGATCTGATTGAGGAGCTTAAGATTATATTTGGTTAGATTTGGTTAGTAGTGAGCTTCCCTAACTTTTGATTTCTAATTCATTTTTTAATCCTATAACTATAGCTTTACTAAAATTTGAACGAAAACTTAATTATTTAAAAAAAATTGATTATGAGAGAACCGCAGCGGTAGAAGCTTCACCAACAGCCATTGAATCAATAGCAATAGTTGTGTACTCATATGGGTTGGGATTGGATGGATCGGTCACGTGTGTAGCCAGCGATGGTAATCAGTCACTTGCCAATTGCAGGGAGGGCCAGGTTGGTAGGCTGCTAGCTCCCTGAATTGCCAGCCACCAGGTGAAACGCGACATGAGAGAGACGATAGATGCTGAATTTACTGAAAACGCTTGTACACTCTCTAAGTTTAATTTCTCTCTCCCTTTCTCTCTTTTTACTGCTGTGCCATTTCTCTTTTACCAACAGGTTCCTTGCCACTGTGCTCAGCTGTGAAGCCAAGAATTTCTAGAGCCTGAACAAGTCTAACCACGATGAGAGGCTGAGTTCGAATTTGCTGCTGCTGGTGGCTTCTCTCTCGTTTTCTCTTCTGTTAAACTGTTTTAACAGTATGTTTCATATAAAAAATTATATAGAAGCTTTTTAAAAATTTAAATAAATATATGTTTTAAGTTTTTTTAATAGTTAATGCTTAATTAATTATTCATTAATGACTTGTTTCGTTTTATATGCTTCTGATAATATTTGTCCTTCAGCTTATTTGAATGTGGCCTGAGTATTTAGCATGAAAATTGTATTTTCAAACTCTGCGATAACTCTTACATTCTTATGCTAGAATGTATGTTCGTCGTGGGCGTGATTATCTAGGTTATCGTATGATGACTCCACTATTGACTTATTAGTTTATTTATATAATTATGTGTAAGTGTATGTTTTTCTTTATCTATTTTATTTTAGAGTATACCATACCTCACTAGCTAGGTGCCATCTGAGTCACACATTACCAAATTCAAGATATAGTTTTACATATGCTCTCATGTGTCGCTGATTTTTTTTTGGCGCCGTTACAGTGTTTTTTTAGAATACTTTCGATCGGTTGATCGATGGGAGAAGAATTATCGGTCACTCCAACAACTACCTATATTAGCTATATTACATATTCTATCTATCCATACATATATACATATATCAAATTTTAAAATATTATTTCTCCTAAACTATTTATTCGATTTACAATCTAATTACACCATCATATTTGTTATAATTAAATTTTATATCAAAATATCACATGATTATATTTTGATAAAAATATATATTTCAAATTATTAAAACTCAATATTTTTATAGGCTAGATATGTTTTTACGTATGCTTTTCCCATATTACGAAACTATCTTTCTTTTGTCTACTGTCATACTACTTTCTATGTCTCCACTTCATTCATGCATACATGTATGTAGTAATCTTTAAAATATTCTTTTAAACTATTTATCCAATTTATGATTCGATTACATCATTATATTTATTATAATTATATCTTTACGATAAGATATAATTATATTCTGATGAAAGAAAAACATATATTTCAAACCATTAAACTCATTATTTCATATATGATAGCAACATGTCTCAGCATATATTTTCATTGTGTTTTATAAAATATTTAAATATTTAGCAATTGATTTTTTTTTATTTTATCATATATAACCTAATGTTTTACTTATTGGTTACTAAAATATTGACCATTTAATTTGTTTTTTCTAGAATCGAACGTCTGATCTATAGTTCTTATTTTTGTCCTCGATCATGCATTTTCCCAATTCAGAAGATCCAGAGGTAATCGTCATTTAGCTATCTTATTCGGGTCAATAAGAGAGTGTGCTCGTTCATACTCGGAAGCTTGACCAACACTGCTATGTCGGGTGAGCCGTGTCCCGCGTGTGCCACTGCAATTGTGGACGTTGACCTCCTCTTTGACTGGCTAGCATGGCTTGGATCATCAACTCAGCTGAGCTGGCATTTATGCAGTAACACCTCCTGAAATAATTACATTAAGGTCCCATTCTTTTCTCAATAAGATGATTTTATCTCGATTTGCATTAGCACATTTTTTAAACCGCTAAACAGTTTATTTCGTGCGAAAAACTTTTATATAAAAATTACTTTAAAATATTAGATAAAATTATTTTTTAAGTTTAAAATAATTAAAACTGAATTAATTATATGATAGATTTCTCTTTTTCATATTCGTATTTAATCTTCATCTTCATTGAACTCAAACGGGGCTTAAGTGTCAATTCTGAACTTTGAACACTTATCTTTTGAAGAAAGTTTGTAATAATTAAAAATATGATATATTATCGTAGTTTAGTGTAATAAATAGAACATACACTTTATTCGTCATAATATAATCATTTTAAAAGTAAATTATGTTCAAAATTAAACGTTCGTAGTCTATAGTCATTATTATTAACAGATGAAGTAACTGGCTAAACCTTCTCTTTAATATGCTTATGAGGGTTTGTTTAGTTGTCACCGTAAATTTCACAAAACTGTAAATTTATCACAAACATTCTATTTATTTAGATTTTTAATATTAAGAGTATATCATCTTAAGTATGTAGTTTTATATTAGTTTGATGAAAGTATTTATAGTTTTGTGGATTTTACTCTATTTAATTTGGCCTATATAAACTTTGTTAAAATGTGCATAATAATTTGATGTCATGGAAAAAAAATATTTGAAACCAAATGTAACTAGGCCCACCAGAGAGAGACAGCGCGTGCCCGTACGCTTAGTCACAGGAATGAATAAAAACCTCACGACCAAGCAATGGTTAATATCAGGTTGAACGTGACAAACATAATTTTTAAGCACTAGGGGATTGATATATCATACACCCATTTTTTGAGCCAAATTTTGCTTCAAGGTGAACAATACAATTGTTGGCCACACCGTGCAAGGTGGTGCAGAATGTTTGGTTCAAACTTATACAAAATCAAGCCTAATAAAAGTGATGAAATTGCTGAAAATATCCTAAATTATCTCTAAAATAAAGTTCAAAATTTCTGGTTTAAGCTACAGCTCAAACAAGCACACACCGAGTATAAATTTAAGACACTGCCTGCAGCTAGGAATGAATGATCAGTCTCACAGTGATGTAGCATGGGGTGGATAATCACCTTTCACATTGCATACTCAATTCCATACTGTTACCCTAATCATGGCAATTTGGGAAGACGCCAAGCTGAAACTGCTGATCAGTTAAGTATTTTATTTTATTTTTAAAAAAATCTCTATCCTTTTGGAACCAACATGGAATTATTATTTAATTTCAAGGAGGCTGGTGGGCCAGCCTGGAGTTGACTGGCAGGAGACCTTTCCCCTACCTGTCCCAGCTACTTGTTTAATTGGAATTCCATTTCTTTTATCAGCCTCATGGGTGGATTTTTAAAATATATATTCCCTGCAATTTTATATTCTGCCATGTTATGTGCAGGTAAAAGACATTCTATGTGATCAGTTTCTTTATCATTATATTGCATAAAGTGTATAGATACTTGATATAACTGTGTTATACTCACTGATCACAGATGTTTCTTTCTCTGGCTACTAGTATTATTTTTATTTTTTTTCCCAAGTGCACAACCAGTTAAGCAAATTGAGGCTTGCTTTATTTTTAGGGATAATTGGGGATTTTGTCAATGATAAATTATTGGTTGTAATTATTTATTGTGATAAATGGATGCTGTAGGCTGTAGAATAGAGGAGTACAAGCAGCAAGAGCCAAGAAGAGAGGAGAGAGAAAGTGAAAAAAAAGGAGAGAGAGAGAGAGAGGCCATGGTTGGTGCTGTTGGGATGAGCTGTCATCAGCAATAGATGCTCCCCTCTCTGACACCCTCCACCTGCAGTGTCTCCCTTGGCTTCACTTCCCCCCTCATTCCTACACAAGAAAACACAACCCCACTCAATCATGCAAAAGTTACAAAAAGCCACCCCCTCCATCTAAGTGCCACTTATTGGTCCATGCTTATGCTTTCAACTCTTAGCTTTACATGATTCAATTATAATTCAAAAAGGCAAAACAATGCTACTACCACAACATTGTACAGTAGTTTTAAAATACTTAGGCTCGTGTTATCGTAAGATATGAGTTTTAGGCTATCGAACTGTACATAAAACGGCAAGATCACAATCACACGATTGTCATATGGTAAAAAGAGAGAACCCACAAAAGCAAAATAAAAACATTATAGGAAGCTTAAAAGCCAATTATCTCATCATTAGGATAGACCACTTCGAAGTAAGTAAGAAAAAAATCTATCCAGTAACATATATATAACTAATTAATAGATGATAAAAACTCAACTCTCGTGTGAAAAACATGACAGACCATCGCTATTACTATCCCAGCTAAAACTCGACGGCTATAACAACACATCATGCTTCAAACCATATTTCCTATTATTACATTCCTATATATGTGAACAATCATTATGATTAAAAAAAGACAACCTGTTTCAACATCCAATCACAAACAAAATAAGGCAACAAAAAATTAAAAAAAGAAATCACCATGCACCCCTGTTCAATTTTGTGTTGAAATTCAATGAAATTTTGGGGTGGTATGTGCAGTGTTGGGCGCGCATGTGGGTGCTCTTTTGCAGAGGCTTTTCGCGCTCTCTCGTCTTTGGGTTCGTCCATCATTCCGAGGACCCACGAGTGGCCTACTTCTCTGCCGCTCTCTTCTCTCCAAATAATTAGAAAAGGACCCCTTGAAAAAAAGTTGAAAAAGAGAGGGACCAAAAAGTGACACTGCCACCACACCCAATACACCCATTGGAATTTCAAAAATCTCTCAAAGATGTGTTGTATTTAGTATTTTACAGGTGTGTGGATGTTTTGGTTCAAGACAAGATGTTCTCAGTTTGGCAACATTTAGGTTGACACTTGGTATTAATGTTATGACACCCATCTTTTTTTTTCAGTTATATACTTTTTTTAGTGTTTAGTAGGTAATTTGTTGGCGTATGTCTGGATATATGAGTTTAAGAGGGACTTGTTTAAGGGGGGGTGTGATGGATCCAACAGGAGATTGGAGTGAATTTGATGTTGAATTCAAGTGTATATAGTATGTAATTGTTGCTGCCAATCTGGTAGAAGGAATTTAATTCAGAAGCATTATGCATCGAACTGGCGACCAAGATGGATGATATCTCGAATTCATGTTGAGAACTTTTTGAAGCAAACGTTTGAAATTATTTTACATGCTTGATCATGGAGACAAAGCATATACTGCATATTCATATACGGTGCTTCGCTTCGAGTTCAGTTATTTTATTTTTCACTTAGGATAATTTATCAATCCATTCCAAAAGAACTACAAGTAATTATATAATAAAAAATCGAAATTTAATATAATGCCCGAGGTATTTCTAACTTTGAATAATTGTCACTACTGAATTCTATGTTTCACCTTATCATTAAAATCAATAAAACATATAGGTTAATGATTGACCCGTCCCCATGCTAATACATTGTCATCTACATCGATGCATCTGTAACCTAGCAAATGACATTGTGATAGAGCTAAAGTATTTCACAAAATTCTCTTTGCATAATCATCACCAATGTTTATTCAACATCAGAACTTTTAGCTGTTTGCTCACCAATCAAAGGGAAAACTTGAATTTTTGTGAGGCAACAAAAGTGGAAAGTGAAAAGGAGAGGAGACACTACACTAGCAGTGCCCAATATCTTCTCTAGGGTTTATGGAATTTGCATAGAGAGAGAGAGAAAAAAAAGAAAAAAATACCCCCATAAATAAAACAATAACCATAGGCGAGTAAGTAGGCAACCCCACCTCTCCCTGTCTTTCTCTCTCCTCCCTCTTCTCCCCTCCAACCCCACCAGCGGCCACCCCCCAATCCCTTCTCCGGCCACCACCACCGTGCCCTGCACGTGTTCTCGGAGGGCTCCAACTCCGGCGACCACGCGGACCACCCGGGTGGCGAAAGGAGTCGCTGTAGTTTCCACTGCGGGCCTGGTTGTGGCGGTTCTTGGTTTCTTGGGAGGATGGACCATGGCGGCGGCGGCGGCGGGGGTGGGGGTGGGGAGCGGCGCCGTCGAGCAGTAATAGTGGTGGAGGGAGCGGCGGTGGTGGCCGGGAGAACCACCCGCACCACCCGTTCTACTACTCTGGCCCGGCTGCGGCGGCCGCACAGCAGCAGCAGCAGACGTTCATGGGCGCGCTTGCGATAACACCGGTTGTTGCTGAGCAGCCGCAGGCGTCGTCGGGTGGTGGGGAGAAGAAGGTGGTGGCGCCGACGACTCCGGCGGCCGGGACTACGGCGCTGGCGAAGCGGCCGTCGAAGGACCGGCACACGAAGGTGGACGGGAGGGGGAGGAGGATACGGATGCCGGCGCTGTGCGCGGCGCGGGTGTTCCAGCTCACGCGGGAGCTCGGACACAAGTCTGACGGCGAGACCATCGAGTGGCTGCTGCAGCAGGCGGAGCCGGCCATCATCGCGGCGACTGGGACCGGTACCATCCCGGCCAACTTCTCCTCCCTCAACATCTCCATCCGCTCCGGCGCCGGCGCCGCCTCCGCCTCCAACCCCAACCGTGCCTCCCCCTTCCCGGCGCTGGCCCTCCACCCGCACCACCACCAGGCGGCGGCGCAGCAGCACGACGTGTCCGCCATGCTCGGCTACCACCACCACCTCCTCCCGCCGCAGCAGCAGCAGGAGCCGCCCCAGGATCCTAACTCCGGCGCCGGCGCCGGCGCCTTCATGAGGAAGCGCTACAGGGAGGACCTGTTCAAGGAGGACGACGACCGCCAAGATCCTAACGCGCCCAAGGCGCGCGAGCAGCAGCAGCCGACGACGCCGCAGGCCGCCGCCGCCGCCGCAATGTGGGCCGTCGCGCCCAACACCGCGGCGCCCGGCGGCGCGTTCTGGATGCTGCCGGTCTCCGCCAGCTCGGCCGCCGCCGCGCGGCCGGCCGAGCAGCCCATGTGGTCCTTCGCCGGCAGCGGCGGCGTCGGCACAGTGCAGGCGCCGCTGCAGTTCATGTCGACGCGGGTCAACTACCCCAGCAGCGCCGGCGCCGGCATGTCGGACACCAACCTCGGCATGCTTGCCGCGCTCAATGCGTACAACCGCGGCGGCGCCGGAGATCAGCAGCAGCCGCACCAGCAACAACCGGAGATTGACCAGCAGGGCCGCGGCGGAGGCGGCGGCAACGGCAACGACGACGACGACGATGACGGCGACGACAGCGGCGACGAAGACAACGGCAACAACAACAACAACAGCTCGCAGTAAGCTCGCGACGCCAAACCACCATCACCACCTCTGAATTCGCCATGATCCTTCATTTCTTGGTAATGGTGCTAGTGGTTAGAAGCAAGCATCACCTAGGGTTTAGAACTTCTTTTGCTGTCTTGTTCATGGGATGGATGGATTGCCTGATGCCGCCATTGGATTGGGCAAAGGAGGAACCAAGAAATGGATCACTAGTGTCAATTTGTGCAAGAAGCAAAGCAAGACAAAGCTAATCTTGAGCAAGCCAAGAGAAGCCAATGAAATGCAAGAGCAACACTTCTTGCTAGTTCATTAGCCTTGTTAATTAAATTTTTTTGGGGTATTGTTTTTTCTTTTTGTATTTTTTGATTGATCTATCAAGAACCATTTGTCTTGTTGAGATGGGTGTGATGATGATTAGTAGTGGGTCCAAATTAGGAGGGCCAAGAAAAAAGGAGTTTGAAAGAGAAGGGGATTTGTACAGTTGATCATCTTGATTTATGCTGTTGCACTGTTAATTAATTCTAGTGTATTTTTCATTATTTCCATGTGTGTTCTGCTAGAACTAGTGTATTTCTCTCCTTTTTTTAAAAAAAAAATTCAGTGTGCTTGTGTCTTGTGCTGCTCTACATGGCAATGATCTTGTGGTTATCACCTTGGGATCTACTCCTTTGTCTTGTGAGGTCACTGTTTAGTATTACTATCTTGTATGGCAGCAAACATTATCAGCATTTTCCATTCTTGTGCTGTGGTTGATGAAACAAGATTTGTATGTATCTCCTTGTCTTTGTTTAATTGTAGTTCACCTGGTGGGTTTATAGAAATACTCCCTCCGTTTTATAATTTTCATATTATAATTCACTTTAACTTTTTTTCTCAGTTAAACTTTTTAAGTTTAATTAAATTTATAAAAAAGTACAAAATATTTATAACCTAAAACAAATATATTTAATGTTATATTTAATGAAACTAATTTGATATTATAAATGTTGCTAGTTTTTTTATAACTTGGTTAGAAAAATTTAACTAGAAAAAAGTTTAAAAAGTTAACGAAAAGAGTATTTAACTATTTTGCCACTCTTAAATACGGTCTTTAACACTTTGTCATCGTAGATAGTTAAATATCACATCTAAAAAGAGTTAATGCCTCAGATTTTTATTTGATTTATAACATTTTTTTAATGTTATAAGGGTTTGTTCAGTTTGTAGCCAAATCAATCTTGATATGTTGAATGTATTTAGTTTGATGCCTTTTAAAAAAAATCTGATAGCGCCTTTACCAGATGAAAGCTCTGGAACTATGGCATTGATAAGATCATATTTATGTATGTTGAAAAGGACACTAAAGTGAACAAGTTTTTAAAAATATTATCAAAGGGTGTTTTATAAAACTTAATTACCTTGTTTGGTGTGTCGAAATTCCGTGAAAACTACAAATTTGAAAATACCAGTTGTGAACAAAGCCTTGAATTTCAGAAAAGAAAAGAGAGAACATTGTGGATAATGTTCCCCTTGTCCTAGCACCTCTGTTAGTAGAATGAGATGAGCTATAGATTTAGGGCTTTTATGGGTTGGCCAAATAGAAATGATTCATTGCTATTCTTATTCATGCATTGGAGATTTGGAGATGAAGGGTCTCTTTCACACAAGTAGACACTCCCAAAGTTTTTCAGGGTTAGGTCATCACATCTCTACATGAATCATGAATGGCAAACCACACTCACACACACACAAGATATTACTAAAAAGGATACCAAATTAATTAAATAAATAAGGGGGAAGCAAGCAAACCTAATGAAGAGATCAGCAAAGCATGTCAGTGAAGATAACACACAGACAAAAGAGCTCTTAAAAAAAGGGTGAGAAAATCAGAAAATTATTTACTATAGTAGTAGTATAGTGTATTAGAGAGAGAGAGAGATGGCGTTTTCGTGGGTGATTGGATTAATTAACAGAGGAAAAGGGCGTCGTTATCTGGAATGGGTGGTAACACAAGTTGGTTTATCCCTTTAATTATTGCCTGTCGCGTCAGCTTTCAGTTTGCTGCTGCTCTGCTCTCTCTCTCTCTCTGCTGCTATCACTGTGCTATACTGCTGTCGCGTGGATCTCGAGGCATATCCAATGGCGTAGCCTGTTTGTTGGCCCAGATTTTTTTGGGTTTTGGCTACAGGAGACTTATTACTTTTCAGTGAAAAGTTTTGCGAGGTTTAATGTAATTAGACATGACATGAAATTTAAAAATAAAATACATCATAAATTAAATTATGTATTAAAAAGATTAATAAAATAGACCATAAAATTATATATTAGAAAAGATAGTTTTAATTTTTTTATTATTTTAAAAATATTAATATAAAACTTTTTATTAGAATTAAGGAATAGAGGAGGAGTATTTTGCGTCTTACACTGTCGATGACAGCAACCAGCTGATTGCTTCTCCCATAATTGAGATCTCTTTCAGACACTGTCCAAGCTGGTTTCCAACACTGCACTGTCTTTGCTGCCTTCTTTCAGTAGAGTGAAAAATTTTATACCCTTTCCTTTCTCATAACTGATTTTGTTATTGCTATGTTCCTGGTCTACAAATTACTTTTCAATGGTTAGATTACGATGGATGGAAGTTATATGGGTCTATCTCTGATAGTACACACTTTAATAATATAGTATATTGTATATTTTTCTTAAAAAGTGGATCAAAGTTTGAATTTAAATAGTGATGGTGTGAGTTATTTGAGAATAGAGGAAGTTGTTTTTGCGATGAATTGATTAGGATAGATATAATTATACAACTCTATGATATCGAGAGTACCGAGTGTTGATAGTTGGGTTTATCAAGGAAGGAGGGTTTACCGTAACCAATAACACAGTAACCATATGGTTATCGGAAAATAAAAAAATCAAACAAAATTTATCTTTAGAAAAATGTGTATATAACTATAACTCTATATTAACTATCTAACTAGCGTTTTTATCTAAATTTTGTTCTACCTATTTTATAGAAAATCTCTTGAATTTTTTTAAATTAACTCGTAGTCCGCTAGTCCGCCTAGTTATTTTAAAAAACCCAGTTAAAGAAGAAAAATGTGTTATTTTGCAGAAAACCGCTTGAGTGTTTATAAAATTAATCCGCAGTCTCAATGCTAAAAGGAAAGGAGACTTGGATGAAAACAAACTTCTGTGTCCTCTCTTTCGTCCCCATTCGCGTCACGCCCCGTGTCACCCCTGCGTCCCTCCCTCCCATCGCCGCTCGGAGCTCCCGCGCCGCCGCCTGGACCTTCGCCCTCAGCCTGCTTCTCTCCCTGCGTCGTCGTCCCGTTATACCGCACGTGCATTTTGCTAGTATATATATAATTTTTTGTTTAAATTTGTTTTGAACTTGATAGAATTGTCGGGTCCTACCTACCATTTACCGTACCAGGTGGGTGGTAAGCCTAGTTATCTAGTTATTATTGTTGCAATCGGCAGACGATAAGGAAAACCTACTTGACATTAACTATAAAGGACTACTTTGTAGAGACAAAGACTTTCTTCAACTTAATCCAAACATTTGATTTTAAAGGCTAGCAAATTATTCATTCATGGGAAGAAAAAACCTATTATTTTACCAAACCTCAATGACACAGCATGGAATGAACCAAAAACAACAACAACAACAAGAGTCAAAATTGTTGGGCGTCTAATGCGCGCGTGGAAATAAATCAAATAATGAACGGATGCAGTAGTCTTCTCATTGAAAAGTGATTCGATTCGCGGAGACCCACACACACACACACAAAACAAACGCAAAAACGCAATGGAATATAATGACATTGCATTGCATGCAAAAGGTGGATTTCCTGCGTGTCCCATTGGTTAGCAGCTGCTGCAACCTCTGCAACTCATATCCATATCAAATTAGTTGTATCAATATATCATCACTGACACGTTGGCTCCATCCCTGCTGCTACAGCCAAAGATTTCATTCCGGTCGAGTAGCTGACTGGAAAGAGTTCTGTGCCCTGACCGTATGTGAGTATATATTACGAAAAGATTTCTTACCATCAATACAAATCTTATACGATGCTAATTCATATGGTTTTATAAAAATTGATGGTCAAAGATAGCCATGTTTTAATAACAAACCTATAACGAAATTATTTTAAAATTAAGGAAATACGTATCATAATAATTACAAAAATACGGGAAAATACATAATTAAATTACTGGCCATTTGGTTCATAGAATCACATATTCATACCAGGTAAATTCTACTAGCAAATTGAGTTTATAATTTGTTCCTAATATTACACGGGATATGTTAGGAAGTCCATGGTCTGACAACGTAAAAGCCAAGGGCGGAATACATCATTTTTGTCCCGATAATATGAGCCAATGTGTAACAACTAACAACCTCGTATTTTTCTTAACCAAGAGCGCAAGTACATTTTTTTAGGCCGAGTTAGTTTCAGCATTGCTGAATTTTCGACGACACGTGAAACGAGATAAGTCATTAGCTCATAATTAATTAAATATTAATTAACGTACTAAAATTTAAACTACAGGGTTACATCTATTTTAGGCGGGAGAGTAAAAACTTAAAAAATAATTTTATTTATTTTTTAAAGAAATTTATATATAGAAAATTTTTATAAAAAAAATAAGGAAGTAACTTGTCCAAAATGCTGAAACTAACTCACCCTTAATCTTTAATCTCTCTAGTGCATATCTAGCCACTAGGAGGCCTTGCTCGTAACCATATAGAATAATTCTAAATCTGAAACAGAAATTTTCTTTCGAATTCACATCCTTCTAGCTAGTAAACACGCCGGATTTTGAACCATGGTCCCCACCATGCAATGCAAGTTCCATCATGTAAACATTGGCCAGCATCAGCTACTCATTCAATTCCTCACATTATTCAGCTCCTCCATAAATTCAACAAATGAGTCAACCTGTCTCAATCTTATGCTGTTGAGCCAGTCCTTTTACTATGCACATATCTCATATGCCAGATTCTCATTTTTTTTCCTCTTCGTTTGAATTGTATATATGACACCAAAGAAGGCCTCTTTCACTCATTTTGTCTTGATGTCAGCTACTTGTCTGTCACGAGGTGAGATTAAAACTCCCCATATGAACTATTTTGTCTATTGCAAATGTTGTCTCATGAAAGTAGAAAGAAAACATAGCTAGTTACAATCCGAACTGGGGCAAAGTTGATAAGAAACCTTTCTTGGCCAAGCCTAAGGCTGTGTTCTTTTATGATGGTTCTTAGCTTCAACTCCCTCATTTTTTCGAGCACACTTTTACAACTATTAATTGGTATACTTTTTAAAAAAATATCTATAAAAAGTTACTTTAAAAATTTATATTAATTCATTTTTCAAAAATAGCTAATAATTAATTAATTATACGTAAAAATATGTTTTATTTTGTGTGCCTGGAGAGAGAAGGACACACCCTAAGTCAACTGGATACCCTTAGGCCTTGTTTGGATTAGGACTGGGCATATGGGTTTATCCAAATTTTTGGGTCGGGTAGTTCGGGGTTTAAAATTTTTGGGTTTTCAAAAATGACATCCGAAGTATTACCCGAAAATTGGGTACCCATTATTTCGGGTTCTGCCTAAACCGAATTACACGAGCGGCGAGAGGCGACGGCGCGAGCGGCGAGCACGCGACTGCGCGAGGGTGGAGGGCCGAGGGCAATGGCAAGCCGGCGACAACGGCGGCTCGGGAGTCACGGGAAGTAGGTGTTCTAGGGTTAGTGTCAGGGATTTGGTGGTTAGGCTAAGGGGCGTGGGCGGGCGAGTGAGAGGCACTAAGAAGTCTGAGATGCGCTGGCTGCTGAGGATTCGGGTAGTTCAGGTTAGTCGGATATCATGAGTTAAAACTTGATTAACCCCAAATAATATCGGATTTTCAGGTTTTCTACATGGGTTTGTTTTTTCTTTTGGGTTTTGGACTCGGGTTTTATGCCCACAGCTAGTTTGGATAGGTGACAATTTTTATTTATATAATTTGATAATTTGGCCTTGTTTACATAGCACGAGTAACATATATACAGTTTCTTTTTTGGCAAGGGCATAGATATAATTTGATAATGTTGGTGTCAGCATCGGATTACGTACACGTCAGCGATCCTGTGGCACCAAATAAAAAAGGTAGCTTGAAAACTGTATTCTCAGGTGAGCTCACACCGTTTGTTTGATATCTGGGTGTACTAAAAACATGGAAAATCAGCACCAATCAGCCATCACTAAATAGTGCCAGAAAAGAGACGACCCACAGCGGATAAGATCTGTAACGCGTGTCCTCCACTCTGACGTGGACCTCGGGGTATACCTACGTCACATGTTCCACGTGGATAGCTGCTTCTCCTTCTCTTTTTCTTCCTGCTTTTTTATAAAATACCCCCTGAATTTTTTTGTTTTTAAATTCTTTTATTAAAATATTTTAAAAAGAATTTTTTTATTTCTAAAATTTATAAATCTAGATGCCTCACGCTCTCTAAGAGGACATTTTTCTAAAAATCGCCCTTTCGAAAATGTTGAAGAACCTAAATGTAAAATTTTTATTTGGTTTAAACCCTTTCTGTCGGTTTTAATTACTCATAAAATTAGTAATGCTTATTTGAATGAAAAAGTAATACTTCAAATGAAAAAGTAATAAACTACAAAGTTGTAAATCTCACCCAAATTTACAACTTTTATATAAAGTTTGTCTCGATCCAATGTCGTTTGAAATGTAGATAGAGATTTTATTAAAATATGTTTTAGATTTCTAACAAATATTTTAACATCTAAACCATATTAAATGAAAAAGTTGTTAACCACACATTTATAGATCTCTTTTGCCTCTACAAGATTTCATTGGAGTTTATATGATATATTTTTAAATTACAAAATTATAAAGTTAACGAGCTATATTAAAAAAATTTACATTTAGACTCCTTAATGTTTTTTTTGGATAGGTGTTTTTAAAAAACGTCCTTCTGGACAGCGTGAGGCATATAGATTTGTAAATTTTTAAAATAAAAATATTTTTATAAATATTTTAATAAAAAAAATAAAAATCAAAACCGTGTAGGCACCACTGGACTGTAGTGGCTAGGCACAAGTGTACAATTACAAATAGAGGGTCGTGTCGTGTTTGAGCCTTCATTAGGCACAACGCAATACCGTTGGCCAGCACGGCTCCAATGTTATCTGATCGCTGATCGATCCTCCTGACCGCCAAAGGGACTGATCAGAACGATTAATCGTTGATCAACCTCGATTAATCGACCTGATCGTTACTATGTATACCAGAACCTATATTTATATAGTGCATAGTATAAAAACAATCACAATACTAATAATTGATGGCAAGATGGTCACTTACTTGTACTAGCAATCACACTGAAAAGCAACCAACAGTAGTAGCACATATTCACGTATAAACCCTAAGACTAGTTCAAAAAGTGATAGATACGTGCTTTGGTCGAACGATTAATCGTGCCTATCGACTATTAATCAGACGACTAGTTTTATGATCGGGCTGATCGAGTGAATCAATGTCCTTGATCGGAGTCAGGGACCGATCAGGACGATTAATTGGACGATAACAATGCACAGCACAAACATGACTCAAACCACATCTTTCCTCTTTTCTTCTTACTAGTATCTGGTCCGTACGCATGTCCAGATTTAAACTTAAACGTTGGTTTTTTATATGATATAGGGTGTATGTGTTGAGACTCATATTTGGTTTCATATATTTTTGAAATCGAAAATCAAAGCGAATATCCTGAAAGCTCAGAAAAAACAAAAGATGGGAAAAAAAACTATCGAACGAAACAAAGCAAATACCAACCATAGCAAAAATTCTCATATATGAGAATGAAAAAAGTATTTTGGTATCTTAAATTGCTGTGCTATATATGCAATGTGCCAAGGATCATTGGATTGTCAACGAGATGAGAAAAGGTGACTCGGTCGCATGAAATGCATACGAACCTAACAAGTACGTAGCTTAGTTGGTCACGTTCTTTATAGTGTAGCTAGCCTAACTATGTTTAAGTGTTATGTTTGTGCGAAGCTTAAGATGTAATTTTTTTTTTGAGAAGAGCTGGACACCTCGCACCCCTTTTTTCCCAAAATCGCACCGAACATAAAAATGTCTCCTCTTCTCTGAGCCGCCGCCAGCTCCATCTCTCATCCGCCACGCGCATCTCCTTGAATGACTCAGGGTGCCGGGTGCTGGCGATAAGCGTGGAGACAACATCGGCTGCGTCGTCCCACCGGTGCGAGCGGACGAGTTCGTGGAGGAAACGGTCAAGGCGGCCGCAGTTAACCAAGAGGGTGGGTTGGGGTGGCCAGAAGATGGCCACCACGGTGGTGTCTCTTACGGGCGGTGACGACCGGCGATGAGCGTCCGAAACCGCCGCGCTCCGTCGGGTTCTCTCTTGACGGGGACGACGGGCAAGGAGACAACGGCGGCGTCTCGTGCGGCCGCCGGTGTAGGGTCACCCATTGCACCGCCCAAAAGCCAAACCTCGCATCCCTCGTCGCGTCCCCGCCCGAGCCATGACTCAACCGCTCCATCAAGCTCGAGTCGTCGCCGCCGCCACGGCGGGAAACCCTTTCCCTCTGCGTCCTCAATCACATAGATCTCGCCACGACGAAGGAGCCCCACCGCCGCGAACGACCCAGTGGCAGGCAGCCGCCACGGCACAAAAAAGCAGGCAACAAGCAACCACCTCCTGAGAACGGACGAGTGCCTCGGCACCGGAGCCGCCGGATGCGGGTCGAACATGAAGGCGAACAGAACGACAGCGAAAGCGACACCGACGTGGCCGTCGTCGACGGAAACTTGGCAGATGACCTCCTCGGGAAGGCCGGTGATGAGCTCCATGACCTCCTCCCCGACCTCGTCGCCGGTGACTACGTGTTGCTTGATTGTCGACCAGAAGCTCACGATGGTCTGATCGGATTAATTGAGGATGATTTAATAAGGACAAATCTGTTTTTTTAACAAACAAAAAGTTTACACATACATCTAAATATTTATTTTTTATTTTTTATGTAAAATTTAGGGTTAAAAGTTTTGAGCACGTGAAATGGAACCTAAATCCAAATCGTTTTCACGACGCGATCCCCAATTCCCTCCACTCCCGTTTCTTCTGCTGCGGCCGGACTCCCTCGACGAATCCTCCTCCGCCGCCGCCGCCGCCTCCACCTCCCCCTCCTCAAGGTACGGTGTATGCTTGGTGCCCTCTCCGCCGCTCTCCTACAGATCTGCTTGCTTCTGCCTTCTCTCTGCTCGTTCTGGGACGTGTGATCTGATGGATGGATGGATTGGTTGGGAGGGCGATCTGTTCGTGCTTGATCGTTGACGCGTGATGCGTAGCGACGTGCTATGTAGATCCCGAGCTTTTCGGGTTCTTTTTTTGTTTTTTCGTCTGAGATTTATTGGGCGGTGATCTTCCTTCCGCCTCGTTGGTAAACGTTTTGGATCTCTGATCTGTTCGTTGTTACTAATTGAATTCCTGATCTGCCTTACTGCGTTTGTATCCCCGCGATAAGTCAGCTGTTCTTCTGTCTTTGTCTCTATAAGTGAAGCATTAGATACAGCTCATTTGTAAATTTGTTCATGTCTCTGTTATCTGTTGATAGTGTCATCCATTTCGCTTGCAAAAACAAGAAAACCATTAGGACATGATTAATTGAGTTTTAATTATTACAAACTTAAAAATTAGATTTATTTGATATCATGAAGCAACTTCTATATAGAAAGTTTTCGCATGAAACACACTGTTACAGTTTGAAAAGCTTGTTAATAGAGATCGAGGTAAAATAGAAACGATCACCACCTAAGTATTACAGTGCCGATTCAATTGGAAGATGCACTTTAGCTAGTCTATTAGAAAATTGTTTATTGGTTATGGTGATTCTACATAATTTGATGAAAAAAGGTCATGTCCTTTGGGGACTGTGTAGATATAGACTTCTTATATTCAGCCTTTTGCCATTGTTATCCTTTCCTATCTGTCGTCTGCAATTTGTGCTTCCTAATATGATGGGTGCCTGTACTTCTGAATTTCTCGTTGAACTTATTGATTATACATGATGTTTGATTATGGAGCTCTGCATAGTATGTGTATCAATAGTGCTGTCACTCTAATGTTTGAAGCCTGTATTGCCCTTGCAGAGAGCTAAAACAAGATGCCGGCTAATGGCGATGGCCCTGCCAGAGGGAGTGCAGCAGCTGCT
Source organism: Oryza australiensis (assembly GCA_019925245.2). NCBI lineage: Eukaryota > Viridiplantae > Streptophyta > Magnoliopsida > Poales > Poaceae > Oryza > Oryza australiensis. The sequence continues at coordinate 510,461 of JAIFGZ020000583.1, read as the reverse complement.
GCAAGCTTGCGCAGACGCAGAACCACTGGCGGTGCCGGTGCTAGAGGTGGCACCAGTACAATGCTTCAGTTTTACACTGAAGAGGCTGCTGGGTGCAAGATGTCCCCCAATGCTGTTCTGATCATGAGCATCGGGTTTTTCGCGGTTGTTGCTCTTCTCCATGTTTTCGGCAAGCTATACCGTACCTCCTCCAACTAGGTTGACAATGCGATATCCATGATAGCAGATTCAGTCAACAGAGGATTTCGTTCGTAGAGTTCCTTCAATGCATAGCAAATGACTATTCGATTCTGAAAAGTCTTTTGTTATCATCATAGAATGTCACATACCTTTCAATGGAGATGTTTATGGTTGAATTCTTAAATGTGTCTTTTGTTGATCATTGATTTGCTGTTGCGATTATTCTCGCGAATATTTGTTTCTGCAATGAAGTATGTCCTGATTATCTGACATCCTAGACTGATTTTTGCTATCTTCAGTCTGATCCTTTTGTATCTCTCTCTTTACATTAAGCAATGGAGCATTGTGCAACATTACAGTACATTAATGGCAATTTTTCACTATGTAAGGATTTTCTCCATTAGAAAACAATGAATCCCATACATACGGATTGGGTTCGCCTGCAGTCAGTCATTATGTTATAATGTTTCTGAGTATCCTGTTCAGGATGTGAGTTACATCAACAGATTGGCATCAGAAATGCTCAAAGCTGTAGCTGGCATTGTAATATGGATTCAGAAATGCTCTTAGTTGAACTGGGTTGGTCTCCCTGTCCCTAAACACTCATCAAGTCATTATTCAGGCATTGATAGCAAAGCATCACTGTTACTTGGCATCAAATGTGGCATAAAGTATTCCAACTCCGTCTAGTTATCTTGTCAAAAACATTAGCGTGTTCCAGGTTGGGTATTTGCTGTGCTTGTTCTGAAGAATCTGCAGTTGATTACGTACCTGGAAACATATGCGTCGCCAATGAAGCTGCAAAGCAAAAATAAGTCAACTCATGTGCAACTTAACTGTAGTTAGGTAATTGGGGGTCCCTCTATCTTTGTGTCACCAATTTTATTGTGATTTGTGAAAACTCTCTACCATAACATTGTTAATTACTCTAATATAGAAAAGGTAAATGAAACAAAATGCACTGTGAAAGGTTGTTATGCACATCTAGTGCAGCTTAAATCGTCGACAAGCTCAGCAATGTATTGAGCTAGGCAGCTAACTGTGTTTGATATCTGGACTCAAGCATTATGATTGTTTGGGTGCCAAAAAATAAGTTTATTTTGCTACATAAAATTGTTAGGACATCATTTGGGTTGATGTTGCATGTGTATTCAGGTCATGGAATGAAGAACAGTCATGGTATTTTCAGACAGAATTGTATCAACCGATAATAGATCCTCCCCAATAAAAGAGACAATCGAGAGGGGTCTATGAAGATTAGGCATTTCAGTATTTCTCCACCTTCCATTTCCTCTTGAATAAATTGCCTTCTCTTGAATAAAGATTTAGTGAGTATACTCTCCCTCCAATCGCTTTTATATGACGTTTAGGACAAAAAATAGTGAGTGATTTAGTGTGATTTTCTTGTCTGAAACGCCATATAATATTGACCGGAGGGAGTACAAGATTGTTATGAGGCAACCATGCGTTGGGAAAAAAAACGTTCTGAAGATAGTTGAATGCAATCAAGTTCAAAGCCATCATTTATCACGTTCTTCTGGTAACCATCTTCCAACGTAGATATTTATATTTTTCTAGTAATGCAATGATCAACGTGATAAATAGTCGGAGTATTGCCCATGCCACAAACCTGACAACAATCTGAATTTCTACCCAGATGCATTTTTCTGCCTTCAAATATATGTTTCTAACCTTCAGGAATCATCAAGCTGTGGAGGCATATAAGTAGTTAAATCTTTTTTTTTGAAAGGAATATAAGTAGTTAAATCACCCTTGAAATATTTAGTCTTAACAATTTGTGGCCATAATAATCCTTGTTCACATTCTAACTTCCACCAACCCTCACAAAGCAAACTGATATTTGAAAGTCTAAAGGATTTGATACCCAGACCATCTTCATGGTTGGGTTTGCAAACCTTCTCCCATTTCACTAAAAAAACCATATTTTCTTTTAGGGTGATCACCCTCTCAAAGAAAGCCTTCTTGCTTTGTCAATTAAAGATTTAAGCAAAAGGAACATCAACACGTGTTATATTGGAATACTAGTCAAGCATGAACGAATAAATTAAGTTATTCTTCCTCCAACAGAAACAATCACTTCAATAAGATAAATCTAGAGTTTGGCCATTTTCTGACTTGAGAATTCCCAATCACAAACTTTCAGCCAGGAGAATCCAGCAGGCACTCTCAACTCACTCAATCACACCATAAAGTATAAACTCAGGAAATTTGATTTCAAGCCCAGCATTACTTTACATATAAACAGTTTTTGTCATATTTCTTCTTCATACCACATCACCAACCTTTTGTCAGATGAGATGACACTGTCATCTGCATCCTGTAAAATAGCCACTCCTCAGATGAGGAACTGGACCACTAGATTGTTTGACTTGTTATTAAGACTTAGTAAAGTGTAATCAGTTCTAAAAAATTCAATCCAAAAATAAACATGGTTTCATTACTCAAATAGCAATCACACCACTACTGTAGTACTGTAGAGTATACATCTGTATTTGTGTGATTCAGATAGAGCAGAATTGGTTCTCAGAACCACCAATACAACTAGGAAATGAAAAACTACATGCACTTTGTTACTGATCACTCTAATCTAGCTCCTAAACAATCTTAACACCTCATAATGAACGCCTCAAAATTTGCACTGCAATCAACAAATGGATTGACTGAAATTGCCACACACAAATGCCAACAAAGGTATATCAACACTCATGCATAGCTATAGGCACTCTGTCAATGCACCAAATCATGTTGGGTCTATAAAGTGGTTGATCGAGAAGCACAGCACTTGAGATTATATAAAGACTACTTTTCTGATAATCCTACCTATGACCCAGTTTTATTTAGGCGCAGGTTTGTATTAAGCCATTTTTTTTATTTATCTTTGTTATATGTATAGTTATGTATGTCTCATTAGTTATGACTGCACAGGAATAGAATGAACAGGCCTCTGTTTCTCCGCATAATGAATGTAGTAGAGGATCACGATGACTATTTTGTGCAGAAGAGAAGCATCTGGTATAATTTGGTTAAGTTGTCATTAAAAGGTCACTGCAGCAACCGTTAATTATCTTATGGTATAGCAGCATATGCTTTGGATGAATATGTTGGTCTTGTAGCGCTATAGAGATTCTGAGAAGGTTTGGAAAGCAGCGGTTGAAGTTTTTGAACATGAGTACTTAAGATACCCAATGAGAACGATACAACTTGATTACTTGCACTGAGGAGGTTTCCCCGGTATATTAGGCTCTATAGACTGTAAGCATTGGAAGTGGAAAAACTGCCCTACAGAATGACATGGTATGTACCAAGAGCACATGCACGAGCCTACAATAATAATAATTTTAGAAGCCGTTGCTTCGAAAGATATGTAGATTGGACACTTTTTTTGGTATGTCTGGGTCTCATAACGATATCAATGTACTTAATCAATCCCCGTTGTTTGCAAAGATAGCCAAAGGCAAAGCTCCTGAAGTGAACTATAGTATAAATGGTCACGATTATATGATGGAATATTATCTTGCTGATGGCATATACCCCCTTTTGGGTCACACTTGTGAAGACCATACCAGAACCACATGGCAACAAGAGAATATTTCGCGAAAGCACATGAAGCAGTAAGAAAGGATGTCGAATGAGCTTTTGGGGTTCTGCAAGCTTGTTTAGTCATTGTTCAGGGGCCAGCTCGATTTTGAGATGAAGACATTGGGATACATCATGGAAGCTTGTGTTATCATGCATAACATGATTATTGAAGATGAGAAAGAAGTTGATTGGGAAGAATGGTTCCCAGAGGGAGGAGAAAATGTCAGTGTCCCATGATGAAATACCTGATCTCGATGACTTTATCAGACGCACAAAAAAATAAGAGACAACGAAACTCACTATCAGCTACGTGAAGACCTAGTGGAGCACTTGTGGCAACATTATCCTGATAAATATTGAGGTTTTATTTATATATTTGAATTTCATGTAATGAATAGCATTTGTCCTGCCATCATGATTGGTAGTATCATCATTTGTGGGTATAGCTTTCCCTGAACCTTCTGCGTTTGCCTTCTGTTTTTTGGTTGTGCCTGCCTTCTGTTTTTTGGTGGCACAAGGTTTCTGGGATGCCATTTGCTTCATCTTTTCATGCCACTTGGCTTGTGACCACAAGAAAGTCCAACAATGCAGGAATTGAAAGGGCTTTTCTTCCAACTCCTTAAATACAACAATTGCCTAAGCAATCTACACAAGTCAAATTAGGTGAATGTAGTTAGCAAACATCACACTTTTTTATGTACAAAGTAACATAAAAACACAAGCTAGATAACTATGTATTACCTTGTCATGTATACTAACCCTGATTTGCCTTCTACCCTCAATCTGGCTCAGATATCCACAAAACTTATTCACATTCCCTTTAATACTTTGCCAACGATGCATAAGTGAATTCTGGCTGTGATCTGGTGTAGATTTTCTCGTTTTGTAGTAGTGCTCGTATATTCTAGTCCAATATGCAGAACGAGTTTGATTTGTGCCTAGCACTGGATCCAAACTTACATGCAACCATGCCGACACAAGTAGCTTATCTTCCTGTTTGTTAAAATTCTTTGATTTTTTGATTTGGTCTAGCCACGGTAGTCCTCTCAACAGTGGGGAACTGCTGCGCGACGGGCTCGCTACTCATACCATTCTCAATAGGCTGGTTACTCATAGCATCCTTCATAGGCTGGCTACTCTCAACAACATCCACCATCTGGCTACTCAAACCATCCCAATACAAGGAATTGTTGTCCTCATTCATCAAATTAGTAAAGCATCCTTATCCTTCCATTATCAACAGGACCTACAAACAACTCTCTCCATCATGACAGCACAACCAAATATGACATTGCAATGTGGCGAAAATAAACATCGGAGAGTAAACAGTATGAACCTAACACAACTCATTGTTCTGAAGATTTAATCTCAACTATAGCCATTAAAAATTGATCTCAACTAGAATGTACCATTTATAATGAATTGTGAAGTCCATACAATGCGCACCTAACTGTAGCAGTTCAGAAAAAAAAAACTTAAGTATAGTAGTTCAGGGAAAAAAAAACTTAAGTATACCAGTTCAGGGGAAAAAACTCAATTATACCGGTACAGAAATAAAATCTCCAGCACAAAAGGAAACTAGAATGTACCATTTGTCTTCTTGAATAAAATAGCTTCAGTACAATTCAGTGGACTTGAATAAAACTTTAGGTCGTAGATTAAGAACAAATAATTTCTCATTACTTCTTTTTAGCGCCTACCTAGACCATCACAGCAACACTTACACTGCATCATTCAACAAGAAACAACTATACTGTACAGGATGCACTATCTATATATGTGAGTCAACCTCAATTGAACTCAAAGAGAGTTAGATCCATGGAGAGAAGGAGAAAAGAAATAAGCTGTTACTCTGAAATTACCTCAAACAAATTCAGTAGCAGCACACGTCGTCGAGGCGGCGAGGTGGACAAAGGGGCAGAGACTGCCGACGATGCCGACGAAGTGGACAACGACGACCCCGGTGACAACTTGGATGGGTGGTCCGATGCCCTGGATCGACGGACGGTGGCACGCTGGACGGAGGGCCACCGACGACCTGGATGGACGGTCGACGGTGACCTGGACAGAGGCCGGTGACGCCCTGGACGGAGCTGACGCGAGGAGGGGAAGAGGGCGCGGCTCCTCCCGACCGGAAGAAACGGCGATTCGTTTCGTCATCGTGAAACAGAGAAACTTAGGCTGTTCGGTTGGGATTAAAACGTTAGTCCGTCACATTTCATGTATCAATTTTAAAAGACTAAATTTAAATTAATTATAAAATAATTATATATTAGCAAAATGTCCGTGCGTTGTAACTAACGACGACGCAGGAGGAGGAAGCGAGGCGGAGAGCAAGGTCCGGGTGGCGGCGCGGGAGCTCCGGCGGCGACGGGGGAGGGCGCGACGCAGGCACGGGCGCGGCGCGGATGAGGACGGAAGAGAGGGACGTAGGAGGTCTTTTTTCATCCAAGCCCTCCTTTCTTTTTAGCATGGGATTACGGGTTAATTTTATACACTTAAGGGTTTTCTGCAAAATAACCAGAGACGGACGAAAATTTTGGATAGAAACACTACTTGCTTATTATAAGTTATATATATAACTTTGAAAGCAATGGTATCTTAAACTAACTTTATAACCACTTGGACCTTGATTAAGAAATAGTATCGTATAGATATTTAGTGTAAGCTAATTTAATTTTACCAAATTAAGTCAAAAATATAAGAAAATAGATATTGACTTACTGATACTTTAAACTGATTAAAAATTTGGTAAAAGTTTAAAATATTTATGACTCGGATATTATTAGTTAGAAAAGTATATTGATGAATAGGAAAAGTTGCATGTATATCGACGGCGACGTCTAGCTCACGCGTGTAGCGTGTGCTCGGCCGTCGCTCAGGGCAATGCACGGCAACGCAAGAGGCGCGTAAGTCGGGCTCGCCTGTTGGAGGTGAGGAAAGTGAGGCAACAATGGAACGAGAGGTTATACGGATCGGAAATTTTATAGATTTGGACGAAAAACCGATTTGATGATCGAAAAGTTATAGATTTTTTTAAGTAGTTAAGATAAGCTCTATCGTATGTATAACTGGGTTTTTTAAAAAATAGTCAGGTGGATTGCGGGTTAATTTTAAAAAAACTCAAGGGTTTTTTTTGCAAAATAGCCAGGCAAAACAAAATTTGGATGGAAACACTACTTGCTTTATAGATAGTTATAGATATAGATATAGATATAAATTATAGAATAAGGAGGATAAAGGCTGTTTGATTAAGGGATTAATATTTTAGTCCGTCATATTAGATGTTTGAACATGACTAAATATGAACTAATTTTTAATAACTATAGAATCGATTGATAATTCGCGAGACAAATCTATTAAGCTTAATTAATCCATAATTAGCAAATGTTTATTGTAGCATTACATCGTTAAATCATGGTGTAATTAAACTTATTAGATTCGTTTTGCGAATTATCCATCCATTATAAATAAGTTTTGTAAATAATTTATATTTAATATTTAAAACAACATATAACTATTCTCGATGTGACAGTACTAATTTTACTTTCTGTCAACAAGCATACCCTCTAGCGATTGAGAGAAAGCGCGAGGAGGAAAAAATTGGCGTGACGGAAAGAAAAATTGGCATGGCCACACACGATTCCTGCAATTGGGAGCATGTCAAGTTGTCCAATATCTGGTTCATATTGGTACTAGTTTTGAATATGGGTAAATTTTGGTACATATTTAAAAGTCCGAAAACGCTTCAAGATGACTGATCCAACGAAAAACAAGATGATAATCAGACGCTCGTATGTTTCTTCCTCGAGCATTATGCATGCATGAAAAGTTATTATTAAACTTTAAAACAAATTTTCTCTCAAACTATGTATCCAGTTTCAGTTTATTATGTATCCAGTTTATGATTCAATCGTACTATTATATTTGTATCAATTAAAATTTTAAAACAAAATATCATATGACTATATTTCGATGATTTTTTGTTACTGAAATATTTTTCTATGGCAAGTGAAACATCTAAAACATTTTCATTGAAACATTTTTTCTAAGCAGCGAAAAACGTTTTTACTGAATGTTGAAACATGTAGAATATTTCTAATAGAACATTTTTTATTTAACTATGAAACATCTAAAATATTTTTATATATAAAATAAAACATCATCCAATAATTTATAAATTATCAGATGTCTGGGTAGTCCTTCCATTAAAGTCTGTTGGTGGGCTGATTTTGACCAACTTCCCAAAATTTAGGAACCTGTTTAGGCTTTTATAAGGTGCTCTTAGAACCACGTGGGCCCGGATGAATACGACAGATTTTTTTTTGGGGTATGTGCGCGCTTTTAGATCCACTAATAATTAGTGGGGTATTGAATACTGTTGCTGAGATCAAGCGGCAGGAAAGCTACGCTTTAGAAAGGAAAGTTTTGTGGATGCATTCGATGCGGATAATTAGTCTATATTTATGGGGTCTCCTCCAAATAGATTAACTCTCACAATATTACATAATTTTAGGAGTCTGGTTATATGTGAAATAGTACAGATACAGAAACTTTGTTTAATATTACAAACTAATATATACAAGTACAAGGTATACAATAAAAAACACACAACACTTTCAGAGGGATAGCTCGAGTGTAGAGTCGACGTAGAGTTCGTGTTCTTGGCTTTAGAATTTCCTGAAGTGGTTATATGCAAGAGTGAGTACTAATAGTACTCAGCAAACCAAACTAAACTCAAGACTATATAAATAAATATGCAAAGTACCTTGAAAAGAATAACATAAATTTAACTCTAACATGACTCAACACTATATGTATAAATGGATATACATGATATCTTAGAAGAAATAACATAAGCCTAACCTTAACATGATTCTATACTTTATGAATATGCACAGTTTTTTAAGAGGAATAATATAAGCCTAGCCTTAATATAATCTCAGATTCTACCCTTTCCTACAATTACTTACATATGATGGATATATATAATGTCTTAAAAGGAATGACATAAACCTAACCTTAAACTTAGCAAGCTAAACTAGATTCGACTACATATAGATAAACATGAGTGATATTTTAAAGATAAACATAAATTATAAATTAATCCTTAGCATGGTAATGTGTCCTATCTTTTTTAGGATATTTTATATAACTAGCTAAGAATATTAATTATGAACTTAACTTTAGCCCAAATTCTATATTCCACCACTTCCTACATTTATTTATTTATAAATATTCAAATTTTTGGATGGCAGTTAAGAAAAGTTGCTCACGCTATTATCTTGGATTCGCCCATAGACACAACTCCATTAACCAGGAGTACCGCGTATTCAAATACAATGAACTCTGCTCTGTCTGCCCAGTTTTACCCGAGGATTAATCTTAGTTAGCCAGATGTCACGCCCAGAAATTCACACCAGAATTTCTGCAGCTAATTTGTGCATTACACCCTCGTCTAGGCATCACCGAGGTACACAAATCGACGTTATTGATAATACGAATCCTCGTCTTAGAAACATTATAAAAGAGTTACACAAATGCGGCGAAAAGGAAAAACCGACTTAAGCTAAACTTGACACTAGCGAAGCGGAACGCCAACACCACGGCTAACCCTTGACGAGAACAAGCCTACACCTCCTGGAGACCTCGATCTCAACCTCGGCACCGAAGGGGAAAAAGAAGCAAGGTGAGTACAACCACCGTACTCAACAAGTCACACTAAAAGGGGACATGATGCAAGATAAATAACAAGTAAAAGGATAGGAGGCTCAATTTGCATAAACAACATTTGCGAAATATAATAACAATATTTGAAGACAGAAAAAAGAGTAATAATTAAGCGTATTAAATAAACACTGTCCAACGCTCAAACCACGTTGCAACAGCCCATCCATCCACTGCACTAGTCATACTTCAACATTTTATTCAAATAAATAAGTGAGACTAATCAAGGTGAATCGGTCGATCGCCCGTAACCGTGGGCACGGCTATTCGAATAGTTTTTACTCGATCAAGGTGTACAACTGTACCCACAAGACACAATCCCACAACACGTTACCGTGCGCCGGTGCACCACCATGCTACCCCGGAAAGGAACTATGACAGACCCTTCACATAACCCCCTCTAACCAATCGTACCACACCAAGGTTTCGCCCCATTCCCATCGGCAATGGGCAGCCCCTTTAGTGCCGCGGTGAATCCGGAAGTTGATCAACCCTTAAAACCGGGGTCGACCCAACTCCATCACGCCCACCCTCTCTGGGATACGTTGACTAGAGACGCTACGCTACGCACCCGACCATTACCCATGTTGGCTTGTGGTATGCACGACACTTCTTCCGGGGTTTCCGAGAACCGGTCCATAATTGTCACGAGCACGCTAACCAAAGTCCAACCATGTGCTCACGACCCACCCTTTTCATAATTCAATATTATTAGAAATAGAGTCACAACTTAACATCATCTGAGAGTTAACTTCTACTAATATACTTGATTTGTGTGATTCCCTTAAGTGAGCTAGTTGCGCCAAGCATAACTAAGCAAACCTTAAACTATCATCTAGTCACATTGAACCCCAGGTTATCAATGGTATAAGGTAAACAATCCTATGGTTGAGCACAATAGGTATAATCATCCCATGAAATGACATTCTAAAACATATGCAGTATTTGAAAGAAAAGAGGTATTTACATAAAATAGGTACAATATGGTCAATATAAGGTATGACTTGCCTTGTTCTGGAGACTGAGGAACCTCGGCGACTACTTCGAAGAGAACGGGCTCGCCGGAAAACTCGGGATCTACACGACAAACAAAGCACTCAACAATCACCCTAAAAGGTCTACTAAAACAGCACTGAAAAGTATTTTTAATGGATTCTTGACATTTTTCTGGATTTAATGAAATTTGAATGGACTAAAACGGAGCTCGGATTCAAAAGATATGGATTTTAGAAGTTTAATTGCGATTTTTAAACTAAACATAAAAGATTAAAACATTTATTGCGTAATTAAGCCCCGGGTGACGCAAGCATGGCGCAAGCGGTAGGGCTGACGTCAGCTGGCGCAAGCGGCTGACGCAAGCGGCGCGGCGCGGTCCACGGTGGGCCGAGTCCACGGCGGCGGCGGCGAGCGGGGACACGCGGCACGCATCCGCGAGAGCGGCGACGGACGGCGACGGCTTGAGCAAGATCGGACGGCCCAGATCCGCCCGATCCGGGATCGGACGCGCGGATCGCGGGTAGGGTTAGGGTTCGAGCGGCGGCCGAGGCGGACACGCGGCGGCCATCCGCCGCGCGGTGATTGGATCGAACGACGACGCATTGGGCGGATCGGACGGTTCGGATCCTCCCGATCCAACCGATCGGACGGCCCGGAAGAGCGGCGCTAGGGTTAGGGTTTTGGGCGGCGGCGGCTCGAGCTCGCTCGCGGCCATGGCTACTGCGGCGGCCGACCGATCTCCGGCGGCACCGGCAACGGCGACGGAGGGCGCGCTGCGAGCGGAGACGACGGCGGAGAGCGAAAGCGATGCGCGGGAAGCGACTCGAGGACAACACAGGGGAAAACCGAGAGAAAGGAAGCGGCGGCGCACTCACCGGCGTTGGAGAAGACGACGAGGCGGCGACGGTTTTAGGGCTAACACGAGAGGAAACAAAGGGAAACGCGCGGCGGCGGCGGGAACTTTATAGAGGCGCAACGAGATCGGAAAGGGCACGGGATAGGCGCGGATTTGTCGCCGTTGGTTACGGATTCGGAGAGAGAGAGAAACGGCGGCGGCGGATTCCTCGCGGATAAGGTTTCCATCGAACGCGAGGACGCGGAGATGGATGCGGCGTTGCGGGATCGGGCCCGGCATGGGTCCAACGTGCACCGTTCAAGCGAGCGGGAGCGGCGCGCGCATGGCGGGCGGCGGCGGCGGCCGACGGGCGCGGGGACGGAGACTGACGGCGGGGCCCACTGCCGTGACTCGCGGAGCGAGGGACGGTTCGCGGACTTGCGCGGCGCCGGGGCGTCGCGGGCTTCGCCCACGACCGGGAGGCGCGCGCGGGAGCGGCTTCGGCCGGGAGGAAACCGGGCCGACGACCCAAATTGGAAAAGGCGGGAACACTATACCGCCGTACGGAAAAGAAAAAGAAAAAGAAGGAAAAAGGATTTTGGGGCTTAATTAATTCCTGATTTCTTATTTAATTGATTAAAAATACTTAGAGTGCTCTAAAAATTCCAAAAAATCCCGTTAGTGCATTTTGACATGCGAATTCAAGAAAAATCCTACCATGTCGTTTCCATTTATTAATTGCATTTAAAAATTACTGGTTGGCTCCAGTTAATTCCGAAAATTCGATTATTTAAGGGTAAATTATTTAAACAATTTAGGGCAAAACTCGGGTGTGACAACCTACCCCTTAAATGGAATCTCGACCCCGAGATTCGGAGATACTGGCGAAAAGTGCGGGTGCGCGGCCTTTAGCTCATCTTCTCTTTCCCAAGTAGCTTCTTCCTGGAGTGATGAGTCCATTGAACCTTGCAAAACCCGATAACCTTGTTCCGAGTCCTTCTCTCGCCGATCTCGAGAATACGTGCTGGTCTCTCTACGTAAGTTAAGTCCTCTTGAATTTCGATCCGGTCCGGACTCGCCGCTCTTCGGTACCCTTAAACACTTCTTTAACTGGGACACATGAAACACGTCGTGAATACCGTCATGTTGGAGGAAGCTCAAGCCGATAGGCCACTTCTCCTCGACGTTCCCGAATCCTGTATGGTCCCACGAAACGTGGTACCAACTTGCCTTTGGTTTGGAAACGGTGTACTCCCCGGAGTGGTGTAACGCGAAGATACACAAAATCCCCGCTTCAAAAGCGAGGTCTCTTCGACGATTATCTGCGTAGCTCTTCCGTCGGGATCGCGCAATCTTCAACCTTTCCCGAATCGTTCGGACCTTTGCCTCTGCTTCACTTATTACTTCTGTGCCAAACAACTGGCGTTCACCAGTCTGATCCCAGAAAAGGGGTGTGCGGCACTTCCGTCCATACAATGCTTCATACAGTGCCATCTGAATGCTTGCTTGATAGCTGTTGTTATAAGAGAATTCTGCATAGGGCAAGCTTTTGTCCCACGCTATTCCAAAATCAAGCGCGCATGCTCTCAACATGTCTTCCAAGATTTGATTCACTCTCTCAGTTTGACCGTCTGTTTGCGGATGATAGGCCGTACTAAAATTCAAACGGTACCGAGCTCTTCTTGCAACTTCTTCCGAACTTGGAAGTAACCCACTTCCCTATCGGACACGATCTTTTAGGCACGCCATGCAAACACATGATCCTTGCGAGATAAAGCTCTGCTAGCTTCTTCCCTGAGTAGGTAGTATGCACTGGGCCACCTTGGTGAGTCGGTCCACAACGACCCAATTTGAGTCATATCCGACGCGTGCGGGGTAAACCCGTGATGAAATCCATTCCAATTTCTTCCCATTTCCACTGAATGCGGAGTGGTTGCAACAGCCTGGCGGGCCGTTGATGTTCGCCTTAACCCGCCGACAAACATCACAAAGTGCAACAAACTCAGCTATCTCCCTCCTCATACTGACCCACCAAAACTTTTCTTTAAGATCTTGATACATCTTTGTACTGCCCGGGTGAATTGAGTATTGAGTTTGGTGAACTTCCGTAAGGATCATTTTTTCAAATCCTTGTCTTCGGCACACACAACCTCTTTCCCATCCAGTTGTGCCGTGTTCGTCTTCCGTAAAACCATGAGCTTTTCCAACTCTCATGTTCTTCTTGAGTTCGGCCATCTCGGGATCTGATGCCTGAGCAGCCCGAATTTGATCAATGAGAGTGTGTCAGATGAGAGAAACTATGTCCTTATCCTCGCATAAGAGTTTTTATAGTTTTCTGGCATACAACCAAAACCATTCATATCTTATAAATTGATAGAAATGTCATTTAGTCATATAAAATAATGGGTTATTTTCCATTCAAAGATATGAAATTATAACCACGGCGTGAAGTATCATTGCATGTGATGATGCTTATTTTATTATGCTAACAATTTTATACCTAGCTAAGATTATCAACATGTTTTCTAAAGAGAAGGAGAATATATCTATAGAAACAAACCTTTCCTTCTCTATACATAAAATATTACAGTGTTTCTAATGCATGGAATGATATTCTATATGAACTAAGAATACATGAAACATTAACATATAAAATCTAAAGAACATATATGGCTACAAATTATAACTATCTAACCCTCCCACGAAATATTTCTAACTAAATATATATTATTAAAAACATGATAATTTATTATTTTTAAACTAAATGATCAAAACAATTTGACTTGCCTTTAGGACCAATGGTCTTAATTCTTTCTTCTTCTTGAATAATACCGAGGGTGTTTATGTCGATGATATGGTTGGGATTGGTTTTCTTTAGGAACTCGACGTCATAATCTATTGGTATTTGATAAAATAAATTAAACGAATAATTCCAAATAAACACCAAATAAATATATAATTTCAAAAGGAGTTTAAAAGTTAATTTTTGAAGTTTTAAAAGGGAAGTTATTTGTTAGATCCTAAAACTTAATTTTTTGGGCTTGAGTTAATATAAAATAAAATAATTTATAAAAAATTTGAAGTTAAAAGTATTTCTAAAAAGAGTATAGATAAATTTAAAGAAACTAGGAAAAATTTGAATTTGAGTAGTTTAGAAGGATTTATACTTAGTTTTAAAGATATAAATGTAAAAGGGTTTTGAAACAAATATTTTTGAAAGATTTAAAATGGTGAGTAAATAAGTTTAAAAGAATACAAAGATTTGAAATTGAGATTTTGAAAAGGTCAAAAGGGATCAACATATTTTCCTAGGGTTGTTCCTATTTTATTTTTTATCTCTTATAAAAATGAAATAAAAATTAATAAAAAAATTGTTTAGGGCTGGAGTTGAACTAGGGACTTTATGCTTTTGCTTCAACCCACTAACCACTAAGCAAGCTTCCTTCTCTTCTCTTACTATTTCATTTATCTTGTTTTCTCCTTTCTCTATTCTCTCTCTCCCCACTGTTCTTCTTCTCTATTCTTCTCCCTGCTCTGTTTCTTCTTTTATCAGGGCTGGCGGCCGACGAGGTTGAGAGTAGACGGCGGTCGGACTTCAAGGTTTAAGGGGTCTATGACCACCTATGAGACACGGGAATTCCATTTTAGGTTTTAGTTGAGCCAGTGGCGTGGCGTGGTAGGCTGCCGACGGCGGGCTCATCGGGGCGGCGGCGGCGTCCGGTGTCACGCCAATCCGGTGGTGGTACGACCAATACTAGGAGCTAGAGAGTATCCACAGGTCAAGGTAAAGCTAATCATGGTATTTGTTTGATCGGAAAAGCGCTAGTGTGGTCTGGCAACGTGCATGGCGGTGACCGGAGCAGAGCAGGTACGGCGATGCTCGCCGGCGGCGAACTACGGTGGTGTTTAGGTTCGGGAAGCTTAGGAAAATTAAATATTTGGGTGTGTAGAACGTAAAAATACCTTCAATTCGAAGAGGAACCGACTGGTTGCGGTGAATTTTGAAGGATTGCTCTTGATGACTATACTAGGGTTCTTCAGTTCTTCCTCGGTCTTTCTTCAGAATTCGACAATTGAAGAGTATAATTGTTAGGGAAGTTTGGGGAAACATGGAGAAGAATATGAGGTTCAACTTTTGTATTGAAATCTTGATCCAGTATAGTCTATATATAGAGCTTCGAGGTCGGTTTGTGTTGCGGATGACGCCGGCGGCTTGAGGCGGTTCGGCATGGCGGTGCGGCGCGGATGAGAACGATGACGCCGGTGACCAATCGGGTAATGCCATTTGTACAGAGGGATTAGGATGTTATGGAATTAGCCGCGCGCTTCGGTGGGCGAGGCCATCGCCCATGGTGCAGTGATTCAAGCTGTGGCGGCCATGGTTCTGCTGGGCAGGAAAGGAGGAAGGAAGGAGGGAAAACAAAAAGAAGAAAAGTAAAAAAGAAAAAGGGGGAAAAATAAAAAGAAAAATGGAGAAGAAGAAAAATAAAAGGAAAAGAAATTTAGGGAAAATTTTGGAAAGAATTTGATTTAGAATTTAAAATCAATTAGACTTAATTTTTAAAAATTCTTCAAATTAAAAGTCAAATTAAGACTTTTCAAAAATAGAAAATAAAGTATTTTTTTTATTTTTAAATTAGAATTAAGGAAAGTTTGAAAATAATTTATTTTAGGGTTTTTAAAATCAATTTGAATTTATTTTTTGGGAATTTTCTTGAATTAAAGATTGAATTGAAACTTTTTCAAAAATAAAAGTAGGAATTTATAAATTTGAGATTTTCAAATTAAAAAGGAGAATAAATAAAGCATGTAAATAAATTTTAAGAGATTATAAATGTTTTAAAATAGAACATACTATAAAATTTATTTGCAAAAAAAATCTACGTCAATTATGGATTTTTGAGCATCTACAAAGAGTTTTTCTAATTTTCAC
The DNA here is from genome assembly GCA_019925245.2 of Oryza australiensis. Lineage (NCBI taxonomy): Eukaryota > Viridiplantae > Streptophyta > Magnoliopsida > Poales > Poaceae > Oryza > Oryza australiensis. Next base: position 494,190 of record JAIFGZ020000583.1, on the reverse strand, counting down.
TGTCTAAATTATCATTTGGAGAACCATTTAAGAGATGAGTTTTTAAACGAGAATAATACCATTTATTGTAATTAAGTGTTTTTTACTTTGTTGTCATTTTCAACACTACCAAATTTTGACATATTTTAATCTTATCAAATTTTGGTAGGACAACAATGATAAGGATTTGAATGGTATTTTTGTATTTTTCATAACATCAAAATTTGATAGAGTTTAAAATGATAATAAAGTAAACAATCCCTAATTTTTACTTGCGAGCGTGGTTTGTCAGTTTTTTTCTTTTGCAAATAATATTGTTGTTCGTGGATTGGTTTCTGCTAGGCGGCCTCATGCACCATATGCGCCTATTATAATGCTCTACGATCTACGATACTGATGTTTGAGATGAGGTTATACATATTTAAGTATATACTCCATTTGGTCACAATAAATTGTGTTTTGGACATCATATGGCCCTTAAGATGCGACTTTCGACGCTAATTATTTTGCAAAATATTTCAAAAAAACTGATAAGTTATAATATTATGGAAGGACATTTCAAGGCCAATATATTATCACTCTGATGGACTCTTTAATTTGGTATTATCACGACATGGTTAACAAGAGACGTTTCCCATTTTGCCCTATGTGAACCCAATAAGAAGCTTTGTTAGTAAAGGCAGTTAGAAGTCGTAAATTGTTCTTTCAAACAAGAAAAAGCAAACATGGCCCACATAGGGGCATTTTTTGTCATTTAAGTGAAAAGTTGAATAGATAGCTGTATGTGCCATGTTCAATAGTGTCGAAACTTGGTTTCGACAATAGAATTTTTGGGGTCACAGTCAAGATCGCCAAGCACAATAGGTTAGAAGGAAAAGAGGATTTAGACAGGTTCAGACCCTCTCGTGAGGTAATACCCTACTCCTGTTTCGGAGATTCGATCCGCCGAATGTCTTTATTGATCTCGTGATCTAAGGCTAAAGGCTAAAGGCTCATAAAGCATATGATATCCCTCAAGGGACGCCCCTTACCCCCCTTATATAGTCTTGGGAGGTGGGCTTACAGATCGGAAACTCTGTCTTACTCTAGGTCGGTTTCCTCAATCTTACCAAACCGTGACTATGGGCCGTTGCCTTATCTTAATTGGCAACGTAACACCCAAGTCATATTTGGTTTACAGATATAGTAGGCACAAACTATCCCTACCTCCAGTCGGATAAACTTGCCATGTAGATACCCGATTGCCATAATCTCCACAGTAGCCCCCGAGTCCTTTTCAGTCGACGAGACAACTCAGCTTCAAACCAAAACAGTACACAACCAAAAACTTCTTTGGCCGAGTGCTTCTGGCGCCGAATGATTCCATCATCTCTGCCTGAATCTCCCGAGTGGCTCCAAAGACTGTGAAGGGCTGAAAGATATCTGAAAAATTCTCAAAAATAAATTTCTAGGTGTATCTCATGATATACCTAATTAAGTATAGCCCCCGACCATTTTATTGACCAAAATAGACCAATCATACAAGCAAAGATTATAAAGAATCATATTCATGTAAATGTTTAGCTTATGCTAAAACAATCATACAAAATCTCATCACTAGACAAGCTCATGCTCATCCGAGTGAATTTGTCCGAGTCATCTCGGAACAAATAATTCAATCAACCCTTGTGGATAAAAAAGCACTCGGTAAGCTCATGCTTATCCGAGTAGATCTGCCCAAGTCATCTCGGAACAAATATTTTAATCATCCCTCATGGGTAAACAAGTTTTTCAGTCGTCTGAAAAATATGACCAAGTTATCAAATAGCTCCTGCCATATTACTGGTCTCAATCTATAAAGATCTTTACCAAAGTGGAAAGATAGCATTGATATAATCATTTAATCAAATGCTTAAAACCAAACAGTTCCTGTCATCAGGACAACCATGAAAAGCTTAACTGTTTGTCACCTTTTAAATTGCATCGTGCCAACTTCTCATGAAGTTACGCAAACCGCGGTATGAAAGGATTTCTAAAGGTATTGGGCATTCGGACACGTGCATATTGCCAAGGCAAATCTGCTTAAGCTCATCCACTTAAGTCCCTAAGGACAAGCGTTAGGCCTCACCTTAGCTGGGCCGCATATCTCTCATGGGCTCGGCCCACTCACGAGAAAACCTAGCGCAACCCTCAAATCTCTCTACAAAGCCTCGAAGTCATCCCCGCCACTTCGTCTTCCCAAAAAATTCCTCTTTCCGCAGCACTGTTCACCAGCTTCTTGCGGAAAACCCTAGACTCGCGCGCACCTGAATCCATCGACCCAAGAGCTCGTCCTTTGCCACAAATCAGCCTCCACATCCAACTTCCAAGATCCCTTGCTCGAACCCCCATTCTTTTGGCCGGATCGCTTCCTTCCCTAACCACATTCATGGCGGGTGAGAAGAAGATCCCTTCGAGCGGTGGGCCACCTCGGATGTGAGGGAGTCCACTCTTAAAGAGATGGTGAAGCACGGCGTGCTTCCCCCCAAGGAGATCGTGGGCTGGCGCCCAGCGGCGGGTGAGGATTTTCCAACGCCGAACACTGGTGAGCTTGTTGTGTTTACTTCTTTCTTCTATTGTGGGTTCAGCCTCCCCACTTCCGAGTTCTTTAGGGGACTTCGGACTATTATGGTCTTCAACTCTACCACCGAACCCCAACTCCATGCTTCACATCGCTCTTTTCATCCACGTCCGTGAGGCTTTCCTTGGCATCCTCCCCATTTCCAACTCTTTCGCCGCATGTTCTATCTCAAGCCACATCCCAATAAGGACCACTGCGTCGTTGGTGGGCAGCTTTCAACTCCGCGGATCTCTCCGCAAGGAGTACTTCTCTCTCCCTTTGAAATCTTCCAACAAGGGATGGTACGCGTGCTGGTTCTACATCAGTAACCTCGAACCCAGCCTGCCAAACTTTGTCGGCCTTCCCCCCGTACCCAAGCATACTTGGAGCACTGTACCAGTGGCGCAGGAGTGGGACGAAGCCAACAAACTGCTAGCGAAGATCCCGGCAATGAAGCATAAAGGTCTTCGCAATGAGCGATCACTCAAGACTTCATCAGCCGACGGCTCCAATCAAAGAGCGGTCGGCGCCTTCGAGTACGAAGGCGGGAAGGACCCCAATCGGGAATATCAAGATCCCCTCGCGAGATCCCGAAGATCCGGATGTACAAGATCTTCTCGACCGGAGTTGCGCCGAGCGCGCCTCGTCGTGCCGGTTCTTCCCTTCAATCTATCGACCTCCTTCTCCTGAAAGCGACGACCTCTTTGTACCGTCTTGCAATCCCGATGTCATGCCTCTTAGTATTGTGAGAATTTCTCTTGCAGGAAAATGCCTCTGTTATTTCGAAACCTTACAAAGTTCCACATGATGACGTGCTGCTTCGCCCTGCCAAGAAACCGATTGGTGGGGTGAAGATCCAAAGTGATCCTGTTGGGAAGCGGGCGGCGCCGAGTGAGGACACCAACAAGCGGGCGAGCAAGAGGAGGCTCGTCATCGACGACTCGGACGATGACGTCCCGGCTCCCCAGTCGAAACGACCCTCCAAGGCCATCGCCGAAGGCAGCACCGAAGATCCGCCGGTCGTCTAGGTACGCCTCATGACTGAAGCTAAGTTCTTCAAACTTCATTGTTGAAAATTTCTTTGTCTTCATTTCGTCCGCATTCGCCGTTGATTTGGCAGGAGGCCCCAGGATATAGATCCTGCCGGGAAGAGTGAAGGGCCGACTCCAGCTGCCACGTCCGAGGCATCCAAGCCTACGAAGCCAAAACCCTGGAGCCCTCTCCCGAGCGAGAGCGCTCCGGGCAGAAAGCCCTCGCCTCCAGGCCAAGACCTCCCAAGGAGGGAGCCCCCGACCGTCAGCCGGGACGTCCCGACTGGAAACCACCTGCATGGAGAAGCCCTGTGTCAGCGGCTCAGAGAGCCCCGATCAAGACCCGCCGCGAAAATCCGAAGGAAAGAACCACTGGCTGCTCCAACCAAGAGTACACCACTAAGCCTGTAAGTCTTGAATTAAAGTCCTGTCTTTATTCTTCAGTTTGAATCTTTCGTGTCTTCATCTGTTCTTCCTAATTTACCAGCCACAGTGGAGGAGATCCCCAGGTTACAGTCGTCGGAGGTCCACTCGCTCCAGGTCTAGCTAGAGGCAGTCAGCCTCGGCGAGACCGAGTTGGAGGCCGAGTTCGAAGGTGAGCTTCTTTGAAGTAACATCTTTTGTGCTGCTTCGTTTTTGAGTACCTTGCATGATCATGCTCTTTTGGCAGCTTACAAAGTCAAAACCCGAGCTCAATATGATGTCTTACTTGAGAGGGTCGACGAGCGTCGGCCAGTCCGGAAGAAGTTGCCAATGCGGCGACGCCAATCTTGTCGTCTTTGTTCCACAATGGAATCGGGACCACTCACTGGACCCGCTTGAAGTCTTCGACAAGCTCGGGCGAGCCCCGACCGCATCTAGCCAACATTTCCGAGGCGGCCGTGATGGGAGCGGGGTTCGCCCTTGCACAAACGAAGTCACTCTACCCTCGGGTGGACGTGGACTCGTCGGGGAGGGCTTCGCGAGGGAACTTCGACGAGCGTGCTCTTGATTTGATTAGCGAGGCACATGAGTCGGCCAAAAAGATGGTCGCGATGTTGTAAACCATTTCCGGCCTTGACTTGTTTTGTAAACATTATCTTGTAAATATTGAAGGCTTGTAACATTCGATGTAGACTTGTGAATATTCGCTTTATTTATGTTAATGTCCCGATTCGAGTTTTTATGTGAAATTTCTTAAGTAATTTTCGTCCGACTATCACCGAGCCTAAGCTCGATTAGGTCATCAAAAATTCTCGGTCCTTAGACACCGAACTCGAATCAAGGAGCATTAAACAATGATAAACCGAATTATACGCAAAAGTTGATGAGGAAAACTATGCTTTATTGAGATATGTATACCCCATTGCTAACTCAAGAAGTCATCTTGCTTGAGGTTGGCAATAAGAAAAACATGAGACTTAAGTCAATTTAAGCATAGAATCGTCGAAGATGCTCGATGTTCCAGAGTTCTCCACCATAGACCCGTCTTCACGCTTTAACCGATATGCACCTGGCCGAGTCACCTCAGCAATTATATACGGTCCTTCCCATAAGGGGGATAACTTATGACGGTCTTTGATGGTCTGAACCTTGCGTAGAACCAGATCGCCAACGATGAAAGCTCGTGCTCGAACGTTGCGACTGTGGTATCTTCTGAGTCCTTGAAGATATTTCGCCGACTGGATGAGGGCTGCCTCACGGGCCTCCTCCAGTCGGGTGAGGTCGTCCACTCGATCGGGGTCGTAGCGTTCATCGTTGAAGCTGTGGACTCGGAGGGATTCATACTCCATCTCATTTGGCAACATGGCTTCTGCGCCGTAGACCAAAAAGAAAGGAGTTTGGCTGGTAGCCCGACTAGGTGTGGTTAGCAGAGACCATAAGACCGAGGGGACCTTAAGCGGTCAAAAACGCGGGCCTTGATGCCTTGAAGGACCATGCCGTTGGCACGCTCGACTTGTCCGTTGCTTTTGGGGTGGGCAACTGACGCATAGCAAATCTTGATTCCGAAGTCTTCGCAAAATTCCTTAAAGATGCCTCCTGTGAATTGAGTCCCATTGTCAGTTATGATCCTGTTTGGGACGCCGAAGCGGTGCACGATGTTGAGGAAGAAATCCCGTGCTTTGTCAGCGGTGATGGTGGCAACCGGCTTGGCTTCCATCAATTTAGAGAACTTGTCGATAGCGACGAATAAGTGTGTGAATCCTCCTGGAGCCTTCTTGAAAGGGCCGACCATGTCTAAGCCCCACACCGCAAATGGCCAGGATAATGGGATTGTTTGTAGTTCTTGGGCGGGACATGGCTCGTCGGGCGAAGAATTGGCGCCTTCACGTGTTCGAACCACTTTGTCCGCGTCGGAGACCGCGGTAAGCCGAAAAAACCTTGTCTCGTAGGCTTTGCCCACCAGAGTGCGTGCTGCCGCGTGGCTCCCGCATATGCCCGAGTGGATGTCTTGGAGCAGCTGTCGTCCTTCCTCGGGTGTGATGCATCTCATTAAGATTCCGGAGGGGCTTCTCTTGTATAAGTCGGAGTCAACCATGACATATGCTTGGCAACGACGTCGGACGCGCTTCGCCTCATCCCGGTCTTCCCAGGCTCTTCCGAGTTAAAAATTTGATGAGTGGCGTCCTCCGCCGCGTCAATCATGGTGACTTCGCTTTGCAGCTGTTCGTCGGGGTTGGCTTTGCTGCAATAGTTGGTTCATAGAGGTGCTCGACAAAAACGTGCTGGGGCGGCTTCGTGTTTAGACCAATTGCGCCAACTCGTCACCGCTTCGTTGTTGTGCCTTAAGACATGTGATAGTTCGAGTCCGTCGAACTTGTCTTCAAGTTTGCGGACTTCTTGTCGTAGGCCTCCATGGTATCGTTTAGACAGGACCAGTCTTTCATCACTTGGTTTACGACCAGCTGGGAGTCCCCCTTCACGATGAGCCGACGTATCCCGAGTGAAATTGCGAGCCGTAGTCCATGCAGCAGAGCTTCGTACTCGGCGACGTTATGTGAGGCGGAAAAGTGGAGGTGGATGACGTATCTTAGCTTTTCCCTGGTCGAGGAGATCAGCACAACTCCTGCTCCCAAGCCGGTGATCCTCTTGGATCCGTCGAAGTGCATGGTCCAATGTTGGAGATCTTCCCGAGGTATATCTTCTTGTTGTTCGGTCCACTCGGCCAAGAAGTCCGCCAGGGCCTGTGACTTGACAGACGTCCTCGCCTTAAATGTTAAGTCCACGGCATCGCTCCAGTGGCCCACTCGCGATGCGTCCGGTCGCCTCCCGGTTGTTGATGACATCGCCGAGTGGAAAGGAGGTGACGACGGTGACCAAGTGACCCTGAAAATAGTGCATCAATTTCCTCGCGGTTATCAGGACACCATAAAGCAATTTTTGTACCTGCGGGTAGCGAGTTTTGGCTCCTGCCAGCACTTCGCTAACAAAGTAGATTGGCCTCGAATCTTCCGAACTCGTCCTTCTTCTTCGCGCTCAACCACAAGAACCGTGCCGACCACTTGGTGAGTCGCGAGACATACGAGCGGGGGCTCCCGAGGCCGAGGTGAGGCTAGGACGGGCGGCGCCGTAAGGAATTTTTAAAATCTTCAAAGGCCTTGTGGGCTTCCGTGGTCGATTGAAAGTCGTCCGTTTTCTTAAGTAATCAAGAAGGGCATGCCTCGTTCGCCGAGTCGAGAGATGAAACGGCTTAGCGCCGCCATGCCAGTGAGCTTCGGACATTCTTCCGGTTACTCGGGGCTTCATGCTCAAAATAGCGTTGATCTTCTCTCGGATTGGCTTCAATGCCGCGATGTGACACCGTGAAGCCGAGCGCTTGCCCGATGGGACGCCGAAAGTGCACTTCTCCGGTTCAACTTCATTCGAAGGCCCGGATATTCGTGAAGGTTTCTTCTAAGTCGCCGATCGTCTCTTCTTTCGCTTGTCTTGATGACGACATCGTCGACATAAGCTTCCACGTTCTTGCCGATCTGCGGCCTGGAAACACCTCGGATCATGCGTTGGTATGTGGCACCGGCATTCTTCAGCCGAAAGGCATGGTGATGTAGCAAGAGGCCCCGAACGGCGTGATAAACGATGTTTTCAGCAATGGATTCTTTCAAACTAATCGGTGATAGCCCGAGTAACAATCCAAGAAGCTCGGGAGTTGGCAATGACTGTTGAATCTACGACTTGGTCGATGCGAGGCAGCCGAATGGATCTTTGGGACAGCTTTGTTGAGGTCGGTATAGTCAACGCACATGCGCCATTGCCCCGTCTTCTTGCGGACCAGACTGGGTTGGCTAACCGCGGGATGTAGGACTTCTTTGATAAAGCCCGCCAGAGCTTTGTGAGCTCTTCCTTGATGGCATCTTTTCGATCCCGCGCGAATCGCGTAATCGTTGTTTTATCGGTTTGGTGTCATCTTTGACGTGCAAAGAGTGCTCGATCACCTCCCTAGGAATTCCGCATATCGATGGTTTCCAAGCAAAAACATTTTTATTATTTTGGAGGAAGGTGACGAGCGCGCTTTCCTATTTGGGATCTAGTTCAGCGCCGATTACATGCGTTTCGAAGGATCCGATGGATCAAGGGAGATCTTCTTGGTCTTGGCGTCGCCGGATCCCGATTTGGCTATCTTATTCGCGGGATTTCACCCTCTCGCGAAGTCGATGCAGCCAATCGGATTTCTTGTTGGCCACGCGATCTCTCGTAAGATTGGGCCAAGTCGCAGCTCTCCTTGTCGCAGTGAAGGCTTGCTTCACGTCGCGCGAAGAGTGACGACGCCGTTGGGACCCGCATCTTCATGCGAGGTAGGTGTAATGGGGGATCGCCATGAATTTGGCGAGCGCAGCCTTCCGATGATGGCGTGGTAGGCCGTTTCGAAGTCGGCCACCTCGAAAGTGATGTTCTCCGTTCGGAAGTTCTCTCGAGCCCCGAAGGTGACCGGAAGGGCGATGTGCCCGAGTGGTGTAGATGATAGCCCCGGATGACTCCGTGGAAGGGGCTGAGCTTGCCTTCACCCGGCCCTGGGATCTCGCATCTCGTCCATGGTTCTCGTGAACGAATATTGAGGGCGTTGCCCCCATCAATGAGGACACGCTTAAGTCTCGATGTTGCAAACCACCGGTCCAAGACGAGTGGATAGCGCCCGGTGAACCACTCGGCCGGGATGATCCGAGCGGTCAAAGGTGATGGCCACCTCCGACCATCGCAGGTACCGAGGGACTTCGGGTTGCGCCGCGTTGACCTCTCGGTCCGTTAGCTTCTGTTTCCTCTTGGATTCATAGGCTAACGGCCCCCCGAAGATGTGATTGAGCTCGCCCACGGGGTCTTGGAAGGGCTCGGCATTTTCATCCGCGTTGTTCTTCTTGGCGCCCGATGGACCGGCTTCATCAGTCGGCTTCTTGTTGAGTTGCGCCGCGTATTGCTCGGCGAATTGTTTATAAATGAAGCAATCCTTAGCCGCGTGCTTGTGATTGGGATGATGAGTGCATTGAGCGTTCATGATGGCGTCGTAGGCCGCGACTCGGGGGCGGCGTTGAGAGTTGGAGGTGGCGGCGACCAGATCTTCGGATCGGCACTTGCGGTCCTTTTGGGCCTGGTTGTTGTTGTTGTTGTCATTATCCTTCTTAGGATTCCGGCTTCCTCCCGCCTGCTTATCTTCCCTCCTGTCAGCCGGTCTTGGCGCGCCGCCCTGATGGCATCATTGGATTTGGCATAGGAGTTTGCCGTTTCAAACATCTGCTTCACCATCTTCGGTGGCTTACGCCCGAACTTCCCGATTAACAGCTCATCATGGACTCCCTTCTGAAAGGCGGCGATGATGATGTCATTGATGATGTTGGGGATCTTTTTGCGCTTCTCGGAGAAGCGCCGGATGTAGTCCTTCAGAGGTTCGTCCGGCTTCTAGATGACGTTGTATAAGTCGAAGTGGGTGTCGGGTCTCTCGAAGGTGCCCTGAAAGTTGGCGATGAAGTGGTCCCTCAGCTCGCTCCACGAGCCGATTGAGCCTCTAGGCAGCTCGTGAGCCGCTTCTGGCCGAGTTGGCGAGGGCCACGGCGATATTGGCCATAGCTTTGTTGTCGCCGTCTCGCGCGCGCGGATGGCGAGAGTGTATACGGTAAGCCACGACTCGGGGTCGGTCTTGCCGTCATACTTCTCTATTCCTGTCGGCTTGAATCCATTCGGCCAGTGCACTCGTCGAAGCTTCCGGGTGAAAGCTGGCACTCCGTCGTTGTTGCTATCGGGGGATCCCCTCCGATCCTCCCGAGTGCGTTGGTCTCGCTCTTGGTAGCGGCGATCGAGGACTTCCCGCGGATCACTCGGCGGGGTCCCTCGGTTGGCTGGTTCGGTAGGCCGGCCGTTGCGTTGCGGCGGACGCGGTGGTGGACGGGTGGACGTCCATGTCGCTTGTCGCGGGAGTCGGCCGTTTGCTCCTGATGCTTCTGCGTGGACTCGTGGCGTGGGCCTCTTGGCCCGGTTGTCGACCGGTCCGGCTCGGGCCTCTTGTAGTCTCCTGACCTTAGTGGTGGGAGCCGGCTTTTGTCGGGCGTTTCGCCACGACTCGCCGGCCTTCGTGTCGAGGTGGAGGGATGACCGTTGGCGTGGCGGCGACGATGGTCTTGATTTTGTCTAGTATTGGAGTCACGTCGGGGTACCGTCCGGATGACGGTGTCCAAGAGTGTGAGTGCAAGAACAGCGTTACTGCGTGGCATCCGGAAGATATTGGTGTTGCGGACCCACGTTTGAAGAATAGCCTCCTGAGCGGACCGTTCGGCTGCCCGCAGATCTTGTTTTCTTTTGTCGACTTCTTCTTTGCGTTTTTCCTCCTCCTCCGCCAGCTTGCACTCTTGCTCGATCCTGGCTCGCTCTTCCTCTGCAAGCCGGCGGGCCATGGCTGAGTCGGACTCGGCCACCTCAGCCATGAGGACGTCGAAGCACTTCGGCTCGTAGTCCTTGTTGCAGTCAGAGTCGTCGGTTTCGTCCGAGGGGATGCCATAGAGGTCGTCAAAGCCGGCGGAGCTGAGGTATTCGTTGAGCTCCGAAGATGAGCATGAGCCGAAGGACTGAAGGATGACGGCGACCTCCCTCGATCCTGGGTTGCTCGGATCTGGATCATTCCAGTCCGAGTCAAAGCTTGAGGACGCGGGCTCCTCCGAGTGGATCGGCCTCGACTCGGGGGAGAGGAGTTTGTCGTAGATCTCAGCGGCGTCTGGTAATCCAAACGGCGCGAGAGGTCTTCGTCCGAGTAGGTCGTCTCTGTTGGGGAGACGAGGAGATCGGTGCAGATTTCGGTGGCGTTCGGTAGTCCGAACGGTGCCGAGTAAGTTTCTTCATTGGAGAGGGTGGACCGCATCTTGGACTTCAAGATGCCGTCGAAGATCTTGGCGTTGTTCGGGAGCCCGAACGCCGCCGAGTGGGTTTCTCCTCCCGACTGGTCCGAATCCGAGTCGAAGAGGGAGAGCTTGTTGAAGTCGTTGGCGGCGAAGTCGCCGAAGCTTGAAGAAGATCCCATCACGCTTGTCGGCGAGATCGTTGAAGAAGTCTTGACGCGCGCCCCCTACCTGGCGCGCCAACTGTCGAAACTTGGTTTCGGCAATAGAATTTCTGGGGTCGCAGTCAAGATCGCCAAGCACAATGGGTTAGAAGAAAAAGAGGATTTAGACAGGTTCAGGCCCTCTCGTAAGGTAATACCCTACTCCTGTTTTGGGGATTCGATCCGCCGAGTGTCTTTATTGATCTCATGATCTAAGGCTAAAGGCTAAAGGCTCATAAAACATATAATATCCCTCAAGGGACGCCCCTTACCCCTCTTATATAGTCTTGGGAGGTGGGCTTACAGATCGGAAACCCTATCTTACTCTAAGTCGGTTTCCTCAATCTTACCAAACCGTGACTATGGGCCGTTGCCTTATCTCAATCGGCAACATAACACCCAAGTCATATTTGGTTTACAGATATAGTAGGCACAAACTATCCTTACCTTCAGTCGGATAAACTTACCATGTAGATACCCGATTGTCATAATCTTCACAAATAGTGAGAAGTAAATGAAAAACTAGACAATTTCTTTTTGGCTCTTTATAGTGTGATACGAGTACATATTTGAAAACAGAAGCTTCCATTTTTGCTACTTCCATCTTTCAAGTATAGTAGCTGGCCGTTTCCAAACTTTCTAACAAAGTGACTATTAATGATATTGATTTTTATACCAAAATTTTCACTGTTTCTGTTTATGAATGAAAAAACCTTTGCAAATAAACCAAGTAAAATGTATCAAGATGTTTTGGAACTTACATATTTAAAAAGCTTGGTTACCATTTGGGTCTGTGTACATTGTTGAGACGCACAATTTTATCCAGTTGAATTTGGCACAACTTTTGATATGGTTGCTTGGCACATAGTAACACATTGTAAAGTCTGCTTGTACTACTTGTATTTGTCAGTGACCTAATATACTTATGCACTTGAGTGCATATTGCATTTTCCAACCTAATTTTCATATTAGAAGTTCTTAAGATTTTATTTCATACAACTTTGGTACATGAACCAAAGAGATTTCCATGCATGATGTGAGAAATCCTCATATTCTGGTGCTTTCAGTACTCGTTTCAATACGATATACTTATCCTGTATTTATCCTTTCTGCTGTCATGATTCTTTAGGTTATTAACGGGTCACTTATGTTACATTCCAAATGTGATAATTCTCTGAACTTGCATCGAGCAATGTTATGGGCGGTGGATCTTCGGCAGTAATGTAGAGTGCCACTGTTAAAACAGTAAAATGAGTCTAGCGCTACGATAGAATGTAGTAGTACTGTAGCAAACACGCATTGTATTATACACACTGGTGTATGGCGAGCTGCCGCGTCCGCCATAGCTCTCCCCACGTGTAGGTGCCGATTGCCAAAGTGCGTGGGCGCCGGCGTCATCCTCGGCACGCGACGCGTTCGTCCTGACGGCCGGCGTGGCGCATACTAAGGGAGGCCCAACAAAAAAGGCCCACGCTGCCACGCGATAGCCCACGTGTCAGGAAGTTAGATCGACACAGCACGACGTCGGTTTTCAAAATTCCAATAATCCAATTCCCATCACGCCGCCACGCCAGGCCAGTGACGCCGAGTCTGCCATCTGATCTGCCTCTTTGGCATCTTCGCCGCCAGTGCTGCCGGTGGCGGCGGCAAGCCGACAGGCAAGACAACGCACGCAACTGCTCTACTACATGCTTCGCTCACCCGGCTCCTTCACACTACAGAGGCAGGCATCAGGTGAGTGGTGAGATATTAATTCTTCAAACACTTTGAGAGATAACAAAGATTTGGCTCAATAATTTGATGATATGTTATACTGAGCGTGAAATATTAAAGCAAGTTGATGATGAAAGGATTATAAATCGGTTTCAAGTCATTAAACGATGAATGAATTTACCTCATCCTCCACGACAATCTTAATACCCAATTGGTACATTCTATCATTGATGTTTGACATTGTGGTATGTTCTATCATTGATGTTTGGCATTGTGGTATGTCTATCATTAGTGTTTGACATTGTTTTGTAGTATATTTTGAAATATTAATTATGAATTGTAATATAGTTTTGGTCGTTTAATATATTACTTAATTAAATCATGTTATTTTTATGTTACACTTCACTGAATAAAACCTTTAGTCAAAAAGTTCGTTACATGTGGATTTTGATCCTGGATCCATCACTAACTATATATGGTTTAAAATTCACTCATCGCTTTGAGTATGCTAATACTACTATGATGCATTACTATGTCGTCAAACATTCTTTCTTCTTCTGGACAGAAGAAGTCTTGAATGCTAGCTGTGAACTAGGGTCTCGTATCTCCATGGTGATGCCGCTGGGGTGGAAGTTGTGCCGTCCGGCACGGTAGATCTACTCTGCCCTATGTTTTGTGCGTCTCCTTCTCTCCTCTACGGTTCATCTCCTGTGCTTGCTTTCATATGTAAAGTGCTCAAGAGTTTATAACATATGAATTCAAATGGATTTTGACCATGCAACAATCTGTTTTATCTGAAATTGTTGGTTTTGACATGTTCTATTAAATTGTAATCTATAATGTGTACCCGTATTTTTATCTTTCTTCCCTGGATGGATTTGCCTTAACAGATGTTAATATGAGTAGTTAGTTATATGAAATGTTCTGAATTTTTCTCCTTCGACACCTGCTAATTATCGAGTCTGGTACTTTCGTTGTAGAACAACATATGACCTGATCCTATGTAGCATATGTGTAGTTTATGTTTGTTTAATGTGCGGACTTAACTGCATTTCAATCGCTTGTGATGCTATTTGCAGGTATCGGAGCCAAATTTCTTTGCTTGCTATTGGTTCAGCAATCATCAGACATGGTTACACCTGTATGGTTGCTTGTTTGAATTGCCGTGATATCCAAATGAATCATTCATATTTATTGACTTCACATATCTTATCTTATATTGCTACTTGTTTTTTTCTGGTAATCTCAGGATGAAGACACTGTTAGATTGAATTTCTTTTTCCTGCTATATATGTTTACGTTTTGGACATGGATTATCTCCCACAAATGGATTGTCTATTTGTGGTAAGAGAATGCGGATACAGAGTATTACTCTCTTGTTGATTACTTCTCTCGCTAAAAGCCTATTCTGTTTGCACTTTTTTTTTACAACCCAATCGGTAATTACGATAACCCAATCGGTTATAAAGGGAATCAGTTTATGGCCAGCGGGAGTTGCTGTTAAAAGCAAGTAGTGCAGTTTGTCGCACCCATGCTATCAATTACCAGCCATGTGTTGGGGATAAAAGAACCAACCTTAAAAAGAGATGTATTGGTGCAGGTTTGTTTTCTATACCAGCCATTGGTACAGGCTATGTCAGATGTCATATCTTGATTTGCATGACAATAATCGCTTCGTCCAATGAATTTCGATACCACATGTTGCTTATAATTGTAACTCATTCTTATCAGTTGCACCCATTGTTTCAGACTAACCAAATCAAGTCAATCTACTAACCGGTGCCTGTGGCAAGTTCGATTAGCTGATATGCCTTTTTTTTTATTATTAATTAGTTCATTGCTCCATACTAAATAGTTTGTACAGGTATTTCCAACCTTAACTGCTGCTCCATGCTGAGATGCATTCAGCCGCACCTCTGAATCATATGAGTCTCTTTTATTCATTTTTGTACTGCTTCATATGTATGGTTGTCAGATCCTACACTACTTTGTTTAGTTAATTGTATGTAAGGCTCGTTAGGATCTTTTATGCTAACACCTCTTTTGCGCGGCGTGCCACCGTCTAATTAGGGGTGAAAACGGTACGATATTATCCGAATTCCGTTCAAAAAATCGAATACGGATAGTGTCAGCAAGATAATTTTTGGATAATTTCGGATTCAAAAACGAAAACGGATAATTTTTCTCGGATACGGGTACAAATATGATAGAGGCATTATCCGGCGGATAGCGGATACGGTTGAATAATATCCGGATACCTCAAAAATCGGATACGGATAGTGTCAGTCGGATAATTTTCGGATAATTTCAGATTCGAAAACGGAAACGGATAATTTTTCTCAGATACGGATACGAATACGGTAGAGGCATTATCCGACGATAGTGGATATAGTCGGATAATGTTCGGACCCTAGATGTGGAGCCTTTGGCCCAGCCGGCTCATGACCATAACTCTATAAGCCCAACAAAAAAGCACTATTTTATGATAAACTACTTAAAATATACATTAATGTGAGTAAATTATTTTTTTATTATGAATGTCTGCTTTGATTTATAATGATATTTGATATGAAAGATAATATGATCATGAAACTAACTGATTTATAATGATATTTGATATAAAAGATAATATGATCATGAAATTAGTAAAACAATGTTGATATGGATATTTAAAATTTATTATATGTGTTGCTTAGCTGAAAAATTATAAATATTGATTAGTTTGAGGGGTTTAATATTCGATCAATATCAATTACCGTATTTGTTTCGATTCATATCCGTCCCGTATTTGTTTTTGATATTATTTGTTTCGTTCGTATCCGAGGTTTGATTTCCAATCCGATTTTAGAAAAAATATAAAACAAATATGATATAGCTAGTTTTTCATCCATTTTCACTCTTAGTGCTAATACATCTAGTTAAACTAAGAGGTGATGCTGACTTCTTAACGACCATATGTACGGGGTATTCAGTAATCTGACCAACTGATTTGAGAGTTTACACTGTGCTGATGTACGTACATTGCAGATGCTTCTTTTCAACTCGTGATTTCTTATTATAACATCCTCTCGTTATTTACATATCATTTGGTTATAAAAGAATTTTTAAAAAATTCAACAAGATATATTAATATATAAAAATCACTCTACTTTTAAATTTAACTTCTACATATAAAAAATAAATTTATTTCATTGTAATAAATAACTAATATCTTTGTAGAATGATTTATCACACATTAATTTATCTTATTAAATTTTTTAAAAGTTTTTTATAACCATTTTGAATGGCTGCTAAAAAAACCGTGATGATAACGGATGTAATGCGGGAAATGCGGTGTTCTTGATACTGAAGTTGATCCGTTGACTTGTGACGATGAACCCTTGATTTATCTTTAATTTACAGGTGCGAAATGACTTCGATCGTTTCTGAATGTTGTATGTTTCTGAATGTTGTATGGAATAAGAAATCTGGAACAATATATTCAGTGGAACTGTAACACGAGTTACTCAATACGAACCTATGCATCATTATTTTCATCGAAAAAATAATTAGCCATACACGTGCACAAGTAATCTATTTAGCTAAACTATTGCACACCTCCCGTTAACTCAAATTTTTGTTAGTCAAAATCCAAATAATACCAGTCAACCCTCATAGGATTTTGGTAACATAAGTTATTGATTTTCTAATATTTAATTTTTTTATTGAATAGTAATATTTATGACCATCAACGGCCGTATTCTTTCCCCCGTAAAAAGGAGAAAATATCCCTCGCTTTCTGGGACTGTAATTCGTAAAAGTTTGCGGCATAAACAGAAAGTAGGCCCAACCAAAGCCCAAAAGCCCCTCAGGGCCCACCACTTCGCCCTAAATTGCCATCCCACCCAACCGCCGCCGCCACCGAGCCCCACGCACCCCCACCCTCTCCCCCACTCCCCTCGCCGCCGCCGTCGAATCCAAACCACCGCCATCCCGCAACCCGCAACCCGCATAGGATCTGACCCAGCGTCGCCTTCATGCGGCGGGGAGGCGGAGGCGGAGGAGGAGGTGGTCGTGGAGGCCACGCCCGCCGGGACGCGCGGCCGCGTGACGACAGGGGCAGGGATGCCCCCCGTGACGATAGGGTTAGGCACGGCGACCGCCGCCACGACTACCGCCCCCGCCGCACCCCGTCGCCGGACCGGGACCACCGCTTCCGCCGCACCCCGTCGCCGTATCGGGACCGCCGCCGCATCCCGGACTACCACCCGCGCCGCACCCCGTCGCCGGACCGCGACCGGGACCGCCGCGCGGCGGGACGCCCGAGGGGCCGAGGCGGCGATGACGACCGGGACCGTGATCCGCCCCGCGGCGGGCGCGGGGACTACGGGAGGTCGCCGCCGTATCGTGGCGATGATCGCGGGAGGTACGACGGGCCGCCGGACTACATGCTACCTGACCACCCGTCATCCCTGCGTCCTGCGAGGAAGGACGGCGAGTTCTTCGGAGGGGGCCCCAGTGGCCGGAGCGGTAACAAGGACAGCGAGTTCTTCGGGGAGCCCGGCATGACCCTCAGGGTTTGTTCGACGGAGATGGGAAGGACCAGCTCGCTGTATCTGGACAGAAGGTCGCCGCCGCTGCCGCTGCCGCTGCCGCCACCACCTCCGCCAGTACGAGTGGCGTCACCACCGCTGTACACCTTAGTTTCGCCTGCAGAGACTGGATTCCTGACAGGGGGATCCGCCATGAAGGCCGGTGAGAACTTTGGTATGGGAAGTAGCAGGCCGCTGCTTGACAGCGGCGAGTTTCTGTACCGTGACCGTTTGGATGACCCGTATGTTGAGAGGAGTAGAGAAAGAGATATCGACAGGCTCTATGCTGGTGGAGGTCTGCATCTAGAAAGGGATGGAGAAATGGATAGGCTTTACCCTAGCAAGGGCGTACTTGGTGCTGACCTTGCGCCATCTGCGTATGCTGGTTCTTCCTCATCTTTGCTTGCCAAGGAGCGGCCTTACAGAGTGCATGATGGACCTAGTTATGAGCCAACCAATGGATACGCCATGGAGGAACTTGGTAGGCTTTCTCATGACACCCTGGGACATGTAAGTGGCCATGCTCATAGATTCTCAGAAAGTTCATTAGAGCATGGCAGTGGTCGTGATGACAAGATATTATTGGACATTACAAGACAGAAACACTCCAATCATTCTCCAAGAGATGTGTCCATGGAATATGGTAGAAGGGATCCTGTAAGTGCATATCTTCCACCAGATAACTTACATGGAAATGGCCCACAGGTTTCAAGTCCTAGTGTCAGGCGCATGTTTGGCTCGTCATCTTTGACTGGCCGCAAGGATTCAAGGATTGACCACCAAGTGAGGCTACCACATAGGATGGCAGAAGATGAGGTTACCTTCCTAGGCATGCATGATGGGATGGAACATGATGTGCAGCACTCTTACCGTGGAGATGCACTGACACGTCACCGCAGGACAAGGAACTCTGATGTGCGCTATTCACGTTCTCCTGAAACTGAGCGTCTTAAACTTGGAAGACACCCAGTTCAACATGGGTATTCTTCATTTGATGATAGCCATGAGTTTAGTGACCAAGAAGTTTCTCCTGTGGTTTCTAGAGGAAGACCCCGGAAGGCTATGTATCGTGATCATGTGACAGAACCATATCAAGCTGATGATAGCCCTCTAGGACGGGAGTATTATGATGATGACGTGGATTCATATGACCTATCACCTCAGAGAATGGCAGAGCCTTATGATATGGTTGATGACCAAGACAAATATGATGCAAGATATGATTTGCCAAGCAATCGTAATGTTTTCTCAAGGATTATTTTGCGAGATGACACCAATGATGGATGGACCGATGCAGATCAGGAAAACAATCATCAATCGAACTCAATAATCTATGGGCATTCAAAAAACAAGCCTATATCTCAGAGGCTGTCCAGACCAACTGGCCACTCACAATTTGGTGGATTTCCCATGCATGGAAGAGGAAGAGGAGGATGGTCAAAAAGTGCAAAAAAGAGATTAAGATCTGCTCTTCCTCAATTCCATGTCGGATCTACACCAGGGGGAGATGGATTTGTTAGGCCAAATAAACGTTTCAAGCTGTCAGAAGTTAATCATGATGATCCTGAAATGAGCCATGAGGATGCTCCGGAGGATGGGGACATTTCTATGCAGAAAGATCCTCCTGAAGGCTCGGAAGAATTCACTAAGCAAGTTCACCAGGCCTTTCTTAAGTACACAAAGCTATTAAATGAGAGCCCGACCGTGCAGAAGAGATATCGTGAGGCAGCAAAAGGATCTTTGTCTTGCTGTGTATGTGGCAGGTTTGTATTTCTTCATCTGTGCTAACATTCTACCACCTAAACAGTTCCTCCTATGACTGGAATGGAGGACTCCTTGAAAACTCTATAACTTTTTCGTACCTTGGCCCTAGATATTGCCTAGTCACGTTTATCATACCTGGCCCTCAATCTTGTAGTTTAAGTTAGCATAGCTAAATCATATTATGAATTTATGTTAGTTGACTTCCACATGGTTCTATGAGAAACTTTAGGTGCCCTCCACACAGCGCATAGAAGGCAACCTTCTAGTTTAATTATAGGTCAAGTTATTTCTTGTATATGGTACTGTTAGGATGAAATCGGATGATAGTGTAGTATGTGGCAGGATTGAATTTGAGGAAATTTCATGTAGAGTTACTGCCAACATTGTCAGTTCATGGTTCAATCAAGAGTCAGGCTATTAACTACCGCATGTTGGCATTCTTTATCAGCTTTAGGCACTGAAAGATTGATGCCAAAGGTTTTGATCAGTGCAGCAATGGTCTGTTATATGAGTTGACCATTTTTCAATCTTTCCTAATGACACAGCCAATTGTGATGTACATTCTGTGGACTAATGCATTGCAAGGATTTATCAGGACAAGATGGCATGAAGAGTGTACAAGTGAAATGTGGTTCTGTTGACTGATTGTTACTTTTGGTTGCTAGTATTCGGGTCTGGGACAGCCAAGTTTGTATCCTGTGAGGTCAGGAGCATACGAACCAAATTGCTGTTATGATTCTTTGGATTACCATAATCAAACACATGGAAGGCACAAAAACTTGTGTTTCCTTAATCAGGCAGAATTATTGTCTTTTTTCAAGGGCATTCAACACTTGCCAAGATGTTAAGGCTGATGGATAACATGTGTTAGTTTGTGAACACAAACCAATAGCATTGGCTCTTGCTGTGGTTTTACAGCATGTCACATTTTTATATTCTGGCTAGAGACTGTAGGTTGAACCAATTGCTGCGTTTGATGTTGGGTATTTCGGGTACACAGTACACGCCGCATATTTTGTTATCTTTTATTTTGCTCTTTCTATCCTGGTGAGTAATTTATGCTTGAATTCGCTTTTGCATTTGCATTTGTCAATTCCTACTGTTTATAATATTAGCATTAGTATAGCACTGATCAGCTTCATATGGATTGGGATTTCATTTCATATCTGTAGCCTTTGGTAGGTATCAGAAACTGCCATTATTTATTGCCCTGGAACTTTCTTAGTCCTAATTAAATTGGAATCTCTATATTGAATATTACTTTTTATTGAAGTACCAATTAATACAGAAGTTTTTGTCATTTAAGTGACTTAATGTTTCTTTTTTATTTTTAGCTTCGTTTCAACTTTGTTTTATTAATCTTCTGGTTGCTAAGCAAGTAAGCATACAACAAACCTTAAAAACTTGGTTTATTTTTCTTGTTCAAATCAGATATCATTGATCTTTGCTTTCTTGGAGTTTGTTATGTGTCATCCTATTTTTGGTTTATTTTAAGCTTTGGGCTTCTATTAAATTTATTGCATGAAGCAACAGTTTTTTTTTTTTGCTGGGTGCATGAATCAACAGTATTGCATTTCATTTCTTGAGATAGCTGAAGGTATAGTATCTTCAATTCTGTATAGTTTTCCACCTTTACCATCTTAGTTGCAACAATTGGTTTGGCTGATGTTTTTGCTGTTAGTAACCATTTATTTTGTTTAAGGATACTAAATATTTCGAATTTTGCATTGCTATTTGTTATATACTCTTTTTATTTTCCACTATGTTTTTGTCTGCTGCACAGAAGCCACAGCCATGTAGTTGCATAAACCCTTCTGAATTCATTACAATTTGTCATACATCATACTGCACTCAAAAGCATAATGGAAACTATATTTCTTGTGTCGTACAATTCTGATTTCATTGAACGTTTACATTGGATGGCTAACCTGAAGAACTGCTTTGTTTATTTGTTTTCTTTTTTGTTCACTTTTTTCGCATAACAGTGTCCCAAGGAAGTTTCTGGATATCGATGCCTTGATATCACATGCTTATAATACATGCAAAATGGGTTTGAAGACAAAACATTTGGGGTTTCACAAGGCACTCTGTGTTCTGATGGGGTGGAATTGGCATGTTGCTCCTGACACTACCAAAGCCTATCATTCCATGCCAGATGAGGAAGTAAATGCCATGAAGGGTGATCTCATGTTGTGGCCACCAGTTGTCATAATACATAACAGCTCCATTGCAACCAAGGCAAAGGCTACCGATGCAAAGATTGTGTCGAAGGCAGAAATTGAAGGTGTGCTGACAGGTTAGTATGCATTTAGTCCCAATATAATTTACATCCTATCGGTCCCCCACTTGTTCGTTTGTCCCTGGAGATATGCAACCTAAGGATTGTGGCTATCTAGCTTGAACAAACCTTTTTTTTTTTTTGCTGCACGCTTCCTTGAACTAGCATGCATCTTCATTTGTGGCTATAATCTGTTAGTATTTTTGATAATCTGTGAAATCATGCATCTTCTCTTCCCTTCTAGAAATAATCTGTTAGTACTTTTGGATAAGAGGAATGCTTGGTGTTGTATATCTGCAGTTTCTGGCACAAAATGTAATGTTGACCTTATGCTTTCTGTTGTTCTTTGTCCCTTAAGTTGACATTTTCTTTTGAATCCAGAAATAGGGGTTGCATGCGACAAGGCAAAGATGAGCCATGGGAGATCAGCCAATCAGAGTGTATTCCTAGTGAAGTTTCTTCCAACGATATCTGGATTTCAGGAGGCGATGAGAATCCACGAGCATTTTACCGCCAAAAAGCATGGGAAGGAAGAGTTCCAGCAGATCAAAGGTGGCAAAGGTAAGAAGGCTGCTCCTGTTGATGAACTCGAGGAGTTGCTATATGCGCATATTGCAGTCGCCGAAGACTTGGGCTACTTGGATGAGGAAACAAAGAAGAGATGCCTGGTCAGGAGCAAGAAT
Source organism: Oryza australiensis (assembly GCA_019925245.2). Classification (NCBI taxonomy): domain Eukaryota; kingdom Viridiplantae; phylum Streptophyta; class Magnoliopsida; order Poales; family Poaceae; genus Oryza; species Oryza australiensis. The sequence continues at coordinate 472,095 of JAIFGZ020000583.1, read as the reverse complement.
GACATTGAGGCTAAAGCAGATGCTACACTGATCTTGGATTCGTGAAGTCACAGCAACAAATTAAACTAGGCTAGGTTTACTACTGCTAGTTGAACAGATCAAGTTATCCTACTTTTGCTTAAATTGTATGGCTGCTCGTCCATGTGTCTGCAACCTTGGAATCCATTATACTGCTATGGTTGAACCTTTATGCTATTGATCCAAGCCTTGAGCTTTTATATTCTAGTTTTCTCTGTCATTTAATCGTTTTCTTTCTCCTGCACCTTCAAATTGGAGTCGTGATATTTTCCAGATCATGTAGTCCATGATCAAATGAATGCCACATGCGCACATGATTCTTATGTTCAAGTCTCGGTGATATCATTTTTGTTTGGAAGTGTTACATGGACCTGGGATGGAAAATGATGGAATGAAAATGGTTGATTACTGGCCAGAGATGTGCTCTCGCTGAGAGCATCTGAAGGCCACAAAGTTGTGAAACTTGTACCTCATTACTGTTGCTAATAGGTATTAAGACCATCGATTAACACTGTTGGTCATCGGAACCGAGTGGTTGATTGGGGCGTTACTGTATTGGTAATCTAGATTTCATCATGAAAATGCTTCCTGCCAATTTCCATGCCTGAAAATTGCCAGCTATCATGGCAGAAATTTGCTAAAGCTGGAACTGGATTGTTATGGCAGTATTTTGTCTGTTCCCAGCTGTATCAGTACAGAATAATCTGTCTTCAATGTGCAGAAACAACCAACCCCTTTCGCAATACGAATTTCTATTGTTGCTACAATAACACTGTTCTGTAATATTCCTTTTAAAAAACACTGTTCTGTAATAGTTGCCGTTCTGCTGTGTTGCTGCCATTGATGAGATTATGTGAAGAAGAGGAGATGCACTTAATGGTACTACAGTGACTGTGATTTTAACTTTAAAATTTCATGTTTAATTTTTTACACGTTTATAATTTTTTCTAAAAAAATATTCGAAGGAACGTTCTTCCTCTAAATTTCTTTATTATGCGGAGAAGAGTAGTAGATGGCATCAACCAAGCAAAGCAACCAAAGCTTTGAATTGTTGTTGTACCGGTGCACTGCAGTGGCAGCTACTGACAGGCTTTTTTCCAGCAACGGTTGCCTCTTCACCCGAGAGGAGTAGGCACGGGTATTCATGACAAACGTCTTCTTTTTTTTTTCCTTCTCTTCTTCCCCTTCAAACAAAGCTAGAGTGCCACTTTCTAATATGTAGTTGGGTTATCGTCAATGTCAAGTACTTCGTGAATAAATAATGTTAATCCCTATTCGAATGTTTATCAACGGATGAAGATTATCGATGGCATGTTTCCTAAGCTTATAAATAATGTTCTTTTTAAATCCTTTCTCTACAAAAATTTCTTGGAGTACCTTGTTACAACTTTTACCTACTCCTTCGTTTTATATTATAAATTGTTTTGACTCTTTTTTATCAAACTTTGTTTAGTTTAATCAAATTTACAGAAAAATTTAACGACATCTAAAATATTAAATTAATTTTGTTAAATTTAACATTAAATATATTGTAATAATATGTTTATTTCGTGTCGAAAATATCACTGTACTTTTTATAAATTTGGTCAAACTTTAAAAAGTTTGACTAGAAAAAATCAAAACGACTTATAATATAAAACGAAGAGTAATCTATGACTTGATGGGACAAATCATAAAACTACAAATTTAAATTTGGACAAGCCATTGTCTATATTCGTAATACATATGTCATATTTTTTACTTTATTTTAGAACGAAGAAGTAACTTTATAACAATTAATTCATTCGTTGGTACCTTAAATATTATCACAAAATCAGATAAATACATCATCCATTTATAAGTTTAAAGTAGTTCACTGCATATATATATATATATATATATATATATATATAGTGATTGCTTTGTGGCGCGCGCACGCCATCCGTGTGGGCGTGGTCGAATATCTAATTTGAAAACTCAAATTGAAAATCGAACCGTTCAAATTGTTCTACATATTAATATCGTCTTGTATACCAAATTTTACATTTTTTGAATTTTTTACTATTTTATCAGATAGGTCAAAGATGCAATAAAATAGATACTCCAAAAATAATGCATCTTTGACTTATCTGATAAAATAGTAAAAAATTCAAAAAATGTAAAATTTAGTATACAAGACGATATTAATATGTAGAACAATTTGAACGGTTCGATTTTCAATTTGAGTTTTCAAATTAGAGATTCGGCCATGCCACACGGATGAGGTGCGCGCGCCACACAAGAGCTATATATATATATATATATATATATATATATATATATATATATATATATATATATATATATATATGAGCTTTGTGTGGCGCGCCGCATACTCATCCGGTGCGTGGCCGAATCTCTAATTTGAAAACTCAAATTGAAAATCAACGTTCAAATTGTTCTACATATTAATATTGCCTTGTATACCAAATTTTATATTTTTGAATTTTTACTATTTTATCGATAGGTCAAAAATACAATAAAATAGATATCTGAAATCGTTGGATTATTGCATCTTTGACTTATTTGATAAAATAGTAAAAAAATCAAAAAATGTAAAATTTGGTATACAAGGCGACATTAATATGTAGAACAATTTGAATGGTTCAAATTTTCAATTTGAATTTTTAAATTAGAGATTCGGCCACGTCACACGGGATGGAACATGCGCGCGCACACAAGATTCATCTATATATATATATATATATATATATATATATATATATATATATATATATATATATATATATATATATATATAACATCTTTTACCTCTTGGCTTAAATAGTTCAGTTGGAGTTTAATCTCTAGATTCAGAATGTATAAGCCTTCCCCATCCTGCTACTTTTTCCACTTAAAACTTTTGTAACACATCGAGCCAGTTTGGGGAGCCCATGAGAATTGCAACTACTATAAGAATCTCTCTAGTTATTAACCCTTTTCAATTAGTACATATTCTTATTTCAGATTGTGAGACTCGTTGCCTAAAGAATCGATAAATGAATAAATAAATACCTAGTAGAAACTGGAACCAGATTCTTACCGATTGCCATATGAGAATTTCTAGTCGCTGAAGAAAGCACATAGGAACTCCCAAAATCATGGGCCATCCACGTTGCATACTAATTAGCATTGCTGCAGTTTGCAATCATGGATGGACAGTGATTGATTGAAGCATCTTAATTTGAAAACGACATTTAGAGAGAGAAACGTTCCTTTAAATATTTTTTAAAAAAATCATGAGCATATAGAAAAAAGAATGCTGCAGTTTGCAATCTTTATGGATGGATGGTGATTGCAGCATCTTAATTTGAAACGAAATTAAAAAAATTATGAATGTGTAAAGAATTGAACACGCGACCTCTGGATTAAACCACATGTCCCTTACCATTTGCATCTTTCATCATCTTAATTTGATTGATACTAGTATTTGATATGATTTCAGACACTATTAATTAAGCAAAGATGGTTAGCAGCTGCAGAGCTTATTAGTGCTCCCTCCACTCCCCGGTAAGGCGACAATGGGATCGATTTTGACAGTCTGAAGGCTAAACACCACACGTGTCACCCGTAGACCGTTGAAAGTCGTGTCATCCTAGTCCAACACAAATCTCAAAAAAGAAACCCTTCTAGTAGTATACGGGATTTCCTGTGCCGTGGTCTCTGGATGTAGCTTTGTGTCCAATCTTCAGATCATTTTCATATACTATACAGTTCTATTATTTTTTAAAACAAAAATGGACTTTAGTTGTAGCTTAGGATTTATACCAGAGTAATGGTGTATTTAGAGAGTCCCATATTGAGATGCTATATATATGGTGTGTAATTACAAGCTTATCACGTTTGAAAAACAAAGTGATGGATATAACTTGATTTGTCAAGGCCTGACATTTATTGCATCATGGGATTCTTAAAAGGAAATAAAAAAGAAAAAAAAAGTTTCTTACTACTATCTAAAAAGGGAAAACAACTTTCTTTAACCAAAATATCAACTCCGTTAACCGGTTTTAATCTTTTCGATTTTAATGACACCGTTGATTAGACGATAGCGTGTTGACGAATTTTGACTGCAACAGATAGAAAATACATGAATATGCATTTTCATAGTGGTATTTGTGCAGATAGTGGCAACGTGCTTAAATATTAACCATTTAAATATGGCTATCAAAAAGATAAACTCGATTATTATTGTTTCAAGAGGTAATAAATTTAAATATTTATAAACAATGCCTTCTGTAGGTTAATAATCCATATATAGAACAAACTTATAATGTTCAATAACCTTTTTTCTTTGCCTCCTAAGGATAAAAAAATATTTAACTCATTCGATCGCGCTGAACGTAGCGAGCCACTGCATGAAAATAGCAGCTTGCTATTGCAGAGTTTAACCTAGCAGAACCTATATCATTAGTTTACCATCCATCTGAATTTATTTTTCAGCTATTATTTTTTCAATCATCCTTCCAAATAAACAAGGATTGAAATCTTTTCGATTCGAAAAAAATCTCCAAAATTGTGAACGCGTGGCTACTTATTTTGGCAACACAAAAAATCCGCATTACAAGCTGCTATAGAATACAACAGCCACTTGCCCCACACCTCTGCCGGCGGTTACACGCAGTCTCCTCTCCTTGGCTTAACCCCGGTTTCTCCTCTCCACACGGGAGCTCGCCGCCGCGCGCCACCGACGCCACCGCCACCGCGGCGAACTACCCCGACCTCCCCTCCTTTCCGGCGCGCGCATCGCATGGTCCCGCGACAGCTTCGCGCGCCGAGCTGACGCGATGTCGGTGGCGCTGTACGCGCGTGGGGGTGGCTGCGGCGCGAAGGTAGCAGCCGCGGCCGCAGCGCGGCGCCCGGGGCGCGGTGGTGGGCGGAGGCGCGCCGCGGTCGTGCTGCTGCTGCTCGCGCTGGCGTACGTGGCGGGGCTGCTCGTGTTCGTGCTTGGGGGAGGTGGTGGTGTAGGAGGGCGCGTGGAGGTGGGGCGTGAGGGGGTGATGACGGTGGCCTCGCTCCGGAGGCGGCGCGCGGCGGCGGCGGCGGCGCAGCCCGGGTCGGTGTACCGCAGCCACCTCGTGTTCGAGCGGCTCTGGCCGGACATCCGCGACGACGCCAGCTCCGCCTCGGCCGCCGCCTCGTCGCTCTCCTCCACCTTTTGGCGTCGCAGCATGGTGAGTGAGATAGTTCTTGCGATTCTTGATTGTTTCTTGTGAGACACAGCGGTTTCTTGCCTTTGATTTTGGGTTCTTGCGCTCTTCTTCGTCCAGTTTCTCTGCTTCTTTATGCGTTGTAACGCGCTGGGATCATCAATCAGGCGACAATTTCGGGACCATTTCGGTGATTTCGCTCCGATTTAACACGGGAAGGATGGGCATCTGTTCTTGTTTCGTGAGATGTGTAGTTCTTGATCCGATTCTTCAGCAAAGAAAAGAAACAAGTTCAGTTCTTGATTCCTTTGTACCGTTCTTTGTTTCTTTCCCTTTTCTGGTTACAGAGATGGATTTTAGTGAGGTCACATGCCTTGCGCGTTATGATTTTACTGCACGGATGCTTCATTCTGCTTTGCTCATGATTAGATGTACTTTCGTACTTTTGGGTGACAGCATTATGCTTGATGAGCATTTAGTCTATGATTTCAATTGGACCAGTGAATCTGCGCATTCATAGTTAGTGCAAAATCATTCTTATGATGCTCCAAAATTGGGTCACAAATGCCTACTACTTTTGTCCTTCGTAAGAACTAACTTTTACATTTAGACAGATTCCTGATCCTATCCATTATCATGTAGTACCAATATATAGTAATATTTGTTTGCATTTGTATCGTGCAGTTGATGACATCGCACTATCAGAATCCTGGGGAGCTATGGATGCCTTGTGTCAACAGGAGGCTGATTCGACCAGGTTCCACTTATTCAGACCTTTGTTGAAAACTACCTTTTCTAGGCCTTGTGCCCCATAATCATTAGCACCGAAAAGGGAGAATTTTACTAACAATGTTGTATTACGCATCTGTTATTTGCAGAGTTGCCACCTTCAAATGGTTATCTCATGATCGAAGCGAATGGTGGTCTGAATCAACAGCGTCTTTCTGTAAGTTTCGGGATCATCTGTTCTGTTTAATAAAAAAATATATGATCATGCCTCTGAGTAGATATACGATTATCAATACCTTATTTAAAAGTCTAGTGCCATATGCACCTTTTTATGCACCCCTAAATCTAGTTGGGTAGTCACATTATTGCCACAAGGTGTCACTCAACTGAGATGGCATCTTCAGCAACTTTGTGTTGAAGAAGTGGGATTGTCACTAGACTTGGGTTTGTCCTGGAAAAATGATTTCATTTGAGACTCAGAACCTTCTAAATGTTTCTGGCTTTGGACGCTCCAAACAAGTTGCTTAATATCTGTTGGCTAGAACCTGTCCAAACAAGTCTGGGGTAGCTATCTTGGTGGTCCTGTAGGACATCTATGATCTATCCAGGGTATTATACATAATTTTATTTTGTCAGCATGTTATATACTATCTGATGTATGGTTGCTAACATGTTTCTTTTCACCCAAAAGTTTGACAACAATGCTGTGTTCTCTACCATTAGCTCTTAGCTGTGACACAGATGATCTTATATTTCTGAACTTCTTGGATTCTTTCACAGTATGCTAAGTAATTATTAACACATATTTTTCAATGCAGATCTGTGATGCAGTTGCTGTGGCCAGTTTGCTTAATGCAACTCTTGTGATCCCAGCATTTCATTTTAATAGTGTTTGGCGTGATCATAGGTAGCTATCTATTTTTTTCATTGCTTTGTGTTCTTACTTGTTATGAAGAATGCCTGTCTGTAGCTGTTTTCACTTTGAATTGCAGCCACATGTCAATTCCTGGGAAATTTTCTTATATTCCTTTCTTCCAACAAGTTTTTGTTTTCCAGTGTAAGATTGAAGCAAATGTTATTTTACAAGACACATCGCATTCAAATAACACTTGATGGAATGCAAATTTGCCATCTGTCTATAGAAGCATTTGCAATTTTTCATATATGCTATTTTGCTTTCTATTTATGCAGTGTTATATATTATTGCTCTAGCAAAGTAGTAAGCAAGCAGTTTCAGGTTGCTGTTGTGTTTACCTGGTCTACTATTTTTCAGCAAATTTGGTGACATCTTTGACGAAGACCATTTTATTGAGACACTCAAAGAACATGTTAGAGTTGTGAAGGAATTACCTGTAGATGTTTTGACGCGCTTCAATCATAATATCAGCAGCATACCAAATATGAGAACTAAGGCCTATTCATCTCCAAATCACTATATGCAGAAGGTGCTTCCGAAATTGCTGGAGTTAGGGTATGGTAAATGCTCACCGCCCCATGATAGAGGGAATTTGATTGAACATTGTTTCATTTATTTTCTATTCCATGCAGGGTTGTGCGCATTGCCCCATTCTCAAATAGACTGTCACAATCAGTTCCATCAAATCTCCAGGCCTTAAGATGTTTTGTTAACTACCAAGCGTTGAGATTTGCTGAGCCAATAAGAGTTCTTGCAGAGGATATGGTTGAAAGGATGGTAAAAAAGAGTACTTTGACTGGTGGGAAGTTTGTATCAGTGCATCTTCGCTTTGAAGAGGTTTTGATATGCTCTCTCCTGTGAGTTACCAATTGCATGTTTCCATTCATGCAACTAACCTTTTGTGTACTACTGTATTGTTTAGGATATGGTAGCTTTTTCATGCTGTACATATGATGGTGGCTTGAAGGAGAAAACTGAAATGGAAAATACTCGTGAAAGAAGCTGGAGAGGAAAGTTTCATCGGCATGGTCGAGTGATAAATCCTGAGGCGAACAGAAGAGATGGAAAATGTCCTCTTACTCCTCTAGAGGTTAGCTTTTCCTTTCCCTTTTTCACCTCTCTGTATTGTGTAATGTTAAAAATAGTTGAGTCTAGGCTTGGCTTTTTAGCATTTAGGAGACCATCTCATGTGACTGACACAGTTGCACATGTGCACTGAAGCTTGCATTCCACACCATTATCTTAGACCATTTAATGCGTGTTTTATCCCCTTTGTGGTTTTTATTCATATTGAATTATGTAAATGTGCTCGGTTTTTGAAACCTCAGGTTATTACCACCAGTGTGAAATTTAATTGTCATCAAATGAAATGCCTTTTTTTATAACGAAATTTTTAATAATTTAACTGAAGATAATGTGCACACTGAATGCACTTGTGCAGGTTGGTATGATGCTACGGGGCATGGGATTTGACAATACCACTTCCCTCTATGTGGCTTCTGGTAAAATATACAATGCTGAAAAATACATGGCACCGCTTCGACAGATGTTCCCTCTTTTAGCAACAAAGGATACTCTTGCTTTGCCTGAAGAGCTTGCTGAGTTTGAGGTATTGTTTTCACCGTTTTCACATTTGGTTTGTTGTGTTTAATATTAGAAGTATTTGTTTAAGTGAATGGCATCAATTGGATAGAGATATTGTTATTCATGATGGATTATCTCCAATTCACCAACCTACTGTTCTCTGTATCCCACAGGGGCACTCATCTCGACTAGCAGCATTAGATTACTCACTCTGTCTTCCGAGTGAAGTCTTTGTGACAACTCAAGGTGGGAACTTCCCTCACTTTCTGATGGGGCACAGGCGTTACCTGTTTGGAGGTAATGCAAAGACAATAAAGCCAGACAAACGGAAGCTGGTCTTATCTTTCGATGATCCGAATATCAGGTCAGTTTTGATCCTCCATTTGCATCACAATGATAACCCATTAACCTAGCAAGCAATAAATATGTTTTAGTGATCAGAATGCCATGGCTGTCACAAATCTTGCAAAATCAGCTTCCATTTTGACAGTCTTCTGGAAAGATATTCTTGTACACAATTAAAACGGCTTTTAGCCAATATGTATATGTTGACCGAAGATTGGTCGGTGTTACCTTTCCGCCAATGTATATTTGAGTTGACCTCAGCCTAACTTCCTGATTGTCTTGCAAACAAATTCCGACACCTTAGACTTTCACACACATGTTTTAATAACCTAACTAGCTTAATAGCTTTGTTAAGTCATAAAATTGGTTTAGGACCAAACTGAAACACCTCTTCTCTACTACTGCAGATGGAATCGGTTCAAGCGCCACATGCTGGATATACTACACCATAGCGACATGAGGGGCACTGCATTGAGGAAACCCAATGATTCCATATACACCTTCCCAATGCCTGAATGTATGTGCCAGCAAGATGGGATGATGTAGACCTTGTACGATTCATACACATACGTCGAGGAGGAGGAAAATGCAATTTTGTACGCTCTGTAATGATTTGTAGGTAGCCACCACCACCACCGTACAGAAGCAATCTTTGGCCGGGAATTGGTTGATTTCTGTCTGTTGATTGTAGAGAGGAGAGGTGAAAATTGGTTCTGGTTGTAGATAGATATGATGAAAACTCATCCTCTTAACAAGTGAATAGCCTGTCCTGTAAATGTATATGCAGCAAAGAAAGAAAGGCTAACAACTATTATAAAGAAAAGAATTTCAAGACATTGTCATCAAGTTACTTTTGTTAGTGTTGGAGTAGTAGTTCATCTTGCCCACACCAAATTGACCATGAAGATATTGCAGGATGCGCTTGAGCTCGTTGCAAGCCTACTTGTAACACTTGTACCCAAACTCCAGTGCTTGTACAAAGTAGTTGTATAGTATTTGCTACAGTGATAAGAGCTATTATAAAGAAAAGAATTTCAAGACATTGTCATCAAATTACTCTTTGTCTTGCAATGTTTCCTCTTGTTCACACCAAATTGACCATGAAGTTCACATGGTTTCTTGTGTGAAGATATAGTGTGCAACCTAAGTTTTCAGACCATGAGTTAGCTACAGCCAAGATGCTTTCCTCATAACAAAACTCCAGTGCTTGTACAAAGCATATGTGGAGTATCTATCTAATAATATGATCACTGACATGTGAATCTTTCTAAAACAATAGAACACATATGTCAGCGACCATGCTCATATAACTTTAGATCAGAGATCTCAGTCCCTATAACTTTGAAGTTGAGAAGAAGCCCGCGTGTGCATCAACGCGTCGAATCGAGGGAGGATCGAAACCTTGGTGAGTGGCGCCTCTTCATGTCATTCACCGCCCAACTACTCGAGTACAGGAGCAACGTTTTCATACTTGTGCACCGACAACGACTAAATGAAAGGAAAGTAGTAATCTCAGGTCAGGAGGGCTTGGCCACGTTTTTCTCACTTGGCTACCCTCAGTTTTTCGTTAACATATTTGCTAAATAATACGAAACTCGTACGAAAACTTTTATATAAAAATTACTAAAAAAATTATTAATCTAAAAATATATTTATCAATTTTTTATATATTAATATTTAATTAATTATATGTTAATTACGTTGTTTTATTTTATGTGTGACTAATTAGCCGTGACCATCCGCTGAGAAGAACGACGGCTCAGATTTGCTTTGCCAGTTGCCACGGTGAAAGACGGACAAACCTGTCGCTGTTCATTGGTTGGACTTGGGCCACAACACGACGGGCCTCGTCAAAAATGTTTCTCTTGTGTTTTATGTGTCCTTAGTACTAGCTTATTGGCTGGTTCTCCTGTGAGCTGGTTACTGAAGCAACATGATTTGTTTTTTAGAGAAAAAGGAGCAACTCATGTTTACCAATGGCATTTTTATCTAATTGAGCGTTTATCATAAAAATCATAGAATTCCTCTTATATTTATACTAACCCCAGTGAGATATAATGAAATTAATAATTGAGGGAATACATTTTTTATATCTTCCTCCTTCCGTTGCCCCCAAATATTAGCATTTGTAGAATTCAAACTTTGTATACAATATTTTTAGGGGCACAGATTCCAATGCATGGGGATCTACACATTTTTAGCCAACTACCGGAAAAAAAATTCTGTGCATACGGGGTGCAAACCCAGTCCGTGCAACCCCTATACGGATGCATGACGCGTGGATGGGGCGTCCATCTAATGGCTAGCCCGCACGGCTTCATCCGCACCGACCTTGGCTCGGCTCGCGCAGATGCGCGGCTCTTTTCGGCTAGGGTCATGCGCAAGACAGCAGCATCTCATCTCCCAGCGTCGGCTCATGCATGCGTCCGCTCATCTCTCCAGCCCTAGTGTCATTTCATCTCCCACACCTGAAAATGGACGCCACACGGGACACCGTCGCCGGAGACAACGCCGGCGTCGCCGGGGAGAACAACGCCGCCACCGCCGGAGACAAAGCCTTTGCCAACACTTTGCATTTTGGGCATTTGGGCATTTGGGCATTTTCTGTGATTGCAGCTTCTGGCAAAAAATTGAACACAAATTGCAGCTTCTGGCAAAATTCACCTTTTGGCAAAACATTCATGTACAGCTACTGGAAAAATATTCATGTACAAAACATTCAGCTTGAGGCCAAACATTCAACTTCTCGCAAAACATTCAGCTTCTGGCAAAAAATACAACTTCATTTCAACCAAAATTATCTTACAGTATCTTCATGTACAGCAAAATATTGACAGAACATGTCTATCTACAGCAAATGCCTGTACAACTTGTCTACCTACAACAACATTCCTTGCAGATTGCAGCAAAATCAGAGGCAAAAAATTGCAGCTTGCAGATTGCTTGCAATTTCCTTGCAGATTAGACTAGTATTTGATATCTCCATTGCTGTCTCCTCCTCCAGAGTAGCAGCGAAGCCATTGATGTCCATTGCTGCCTCCATGGCTTCTGCATTGCTCAAGCCACACCGGAAGCTTCAAGGAGAGGGCGGTGGAGAGGGGCGCGGCGGTGAGGAGGGGCGCGGCGGGACAGAGGGGGCGAGGTGCCGACGGGGAGGGCGTTGGGGGCCGAGTTGGCGGCGGGGCAGAGGACACTGCCAGAGGAGGATGCGGTGGCGCCGTCGGATTTTTGTGGATTTTGTGTGTGTTTGGGGGGGGGCTGGGAGATGCGCGCACGGGCTTGAGGGAGCCACGCCGTGTCCGGGTTGAAGAGAGCCAAGCGTGAGGGAGCCGCGAGCCTGCACGATCTCTGGGGCTTTCACGTCCGCACCGTCTGATCGCTGGGAATTTCACGTGGCATCCATCCAGAGCAGGGTTGCAAAGAAGGCCAGTTACAACCCGGATGCACATAATTTTTTCCCAATTACCTCCTCCATCCGTAGTTTTATCTAATAAACTAATTAAATAGAGATTAAGTATGTCCTTCATTAATAGAAAAAACGAAAAGAGGAAGAAAATAAGGACCATAAGAGAGTTTTGCTGGTTCGATGGTTAAAACAACACGAAAAGCATAAAATAGTATTAAATAGGTTTGGTAGATCTCACTCTAAAACTACACTCTTTGTGAGATAAATTCTTACGCTCAAACTAACTAGCGGGGGACCACCCTCAATTTTGGCCTGGAAGGACCAACAACCCCCCCTCCCCGCCCCAAAAATTCAGCCCAAATCCACTCTATAGGCATCACCCATTGAACTAATTATATTGCATTTGTAATATGTGGACTAAAATATTAGTTTTAGTGGGTTTGGAATATTACGACATATTATCTACTATATTTGTGTCATACTTTAAGCAAATTTTGCATATACTTGCATATGTATATTAAGTTTACGATGCTATATTATTTTGGAGATTGCAGTAGGACTATTCAATGAAAAATTTCTAAAGCCACCATTAGCTAAAACAACCTCTTTTCAGGGACAAAGAGAATAAATGTGGAGATCCAAAAATTTCAAAATTTAACTATTGAGACGAAATATTTTTTCCTTAATTGTAACCTTTACCAAACAACCTAGAAAAATAAATATTTATATTTTTTTTCTCATATACTACCAGCCAAAGTTGTTGTGATTATGACTGCGTTCAAATTCGACGAAGGTTTCGATTAAATACGGGTATAAAAATATTACTGTATTATTAATTAATTTTTAATTATTACAAACTAGAAAATAAATATATTTATATTTTAAAACAATTTTTATATTTTAAAGTTTTCATATAAACATATCATTTTTAAAGTAGTTTGAAAAATATACCGAATAAAATGGTACTGTGTCCTGTCCTGACCATCGCATGCACGCAAACGAATGATGATGTAATGGAGAAGCATAAATCCCCACATGGACGCCACATGTGCGCCTCCCGTTGGTCGCTCGATAGCTGCAGCATGACACGCAAGGCTTGTTTGTCCCCCAAATCAAATCAAACCATCATCACCCCCAAGAAAAGATCTCTATTACAATTATCAAACCATAAACTAAAAAGAAGAGTCATCGAACAAGCAGTTCCATGTGCAATCAATTAATCAGCAACAATTACTTATCGTACAAGCAGTTTCATGTACAATTAATTACTAATCAACAAGAGCAAGAGACCGCAAAATCAGCAACATAATTGCTCAAATTGGATTTCCAATTCCTAATTTAATTGCTGTTCAATTTTGATTCCTGATGTTCCCGCAAGCTCAGATTCTCCTCTGCTTCGTCTGAGCTCTTCCTATCACCATTTACAAGCTACAGATTTCCCAAAAAGAACACAAAAAAGAGTTTTTTCCCCCTTTCTGGCTACGATTCTACCGGTGGATCGGCGGCGAACTCCCTTGCCTCCTCAGCTTCAGCTCCGACGAGCTCCATCTGATCCTCGAGATACTTCTGCAGCAGCATCCTCCGATCGCCGCCGCCGGAATCCTCCCCCTCCCCCTTCTCCGGGCACCGTCCTCCTCCTCCTCCTCCGCCGCCGCACCGGCCCCGACCACCCGCCCTCCTCCTCAGCATCCTCACCCGCCGGAACCTGACGACGGCCACCACGCAGCAGAGCAGCGGCAGCCACAGCACCACCAACGACACCACCACGGGGACCAGGCACAGCGCCACCCACGCCGCCGCCACCGCCCTCCACGACGGCAGCAACGGCGCCGCTCCCATCCCGCCGCCGACGACAACGACGGCAGCGCCTACCTCGCCGGATTTGGATTATTTTCGCGGTAAAGATTGCTCCTTTTTTATGAGCGTTCGCTTGCCTCCACCGAAAGCAGAGTCCGATTCGGAAAGTGGTTAGAGATTCTTGTCTGAATTAAGCTGAGAGACCAGCAGAAAGAAAGGAGGGACCCTCGACGTTTTATTGCCGCGTCACCGTGTCACTTTCTCTTTCTCTTACTTCTCGGAGACGGAGAGGATCAGGTTCAGCTTCTCCTTTCACTTCAGCTTCCAGCCATAGCCTCAAGCTTTGATATTTTTTAAACCTTCAGTGCTGATGGTCTCATGATATTTCTGTGTCTGTGACCCACTTAATTACTCACCCCGTTCCATATTCATATTGTAATTTATTTTAGTTTTATCATAAATTATAGAAAAAATACACCAACGTCTAATTAATTTCATTGTTAAATCTATCGTAAATATGTATATCTATTTGTCATTATAAATGTAGATATATTTTCTATAAACTTAGTTACAATTAGAGAAGTTTGATTCAGAGCAAAACTAAATCTACGTAAACGGAGGAAATAAAGTAATTAATTTCAAGAAGAAGGTGGTAGGGAAATGCTCATTTTTTTACAGTAGGTCAAATGATATGGTACAGAAGTGGTTACATATTTTAATGTGTGAAATTAAGGGAGAATATGGGCTTCCTCCTTGCATGCATGAAAGCGGTCATCCATGACTCCCGTTTTGATGGAGATACACGAGTACTGATACGCCATACTATAAGAAAGAGCAATACAGAAAGATTATGAAACAAAGGGAGAAGAGCAAGAAAAAAGACCAAGATCGGATCATGACATGTTGAACAGACAAAGACGGTGAAGAAGCGTACTACGATGGATCATGACATGTTGAAAAGACCAAGATCGGTGAAGAAGACAGGAAGAAGGCGTCGGGCAAGATATGGCAATTCACGAGAATTCAGCCAAAGGCATTAGCAACGAGAACTTGAACATTATTCAGCCAAAGGCATTAGCAACGAGAACTTGAATATTAATGCGGCTGTGTACAGAGAAAACACACCTCTAAATCACGGAGAGTCATCACAGAATGAGGTGGCTGTTAGATTTTTATCACAATCTATATATGTAAAGAGAAGAAGAATGAAAAAAATATATTTCTTTCATTCTTCTTCTCTTTATTAGAGATGAGAGATAAAAATACATATGTTTGCCTATTTTGTCCGTGAGAAGAGGTGAGATAGGGAGAGAGAAGAGATGAGAGATGAGACCGAGGAGAGAGGGAGATTAGATTTGTAGGTCGTTCGGTAGGGGTGGGTATATGTGTTTGAAAATTTAAAAATCTAACCTAAAATCTAAATTCATCAAAAATATTCACATGAACTATTCTCCACGAACGAACGAAGTGTTCGTTCGTTCGCTCGTCCGTCCGTCCGTTCGTTCACATCAACGACCGACCGAACACTCATTCGTTCGTTTGTCCGTCCGTCCGTCCGTTCGTTCACATCAACGGCCGACCGACGAACGACCGAACACTCGTTCGTTCGTTCGTTCGTCCGTCCGTCCGTCCGTTCATCCACGAACGAACGAACGAATACTCGTTCGTTCGCTGGTCCGTCCGTTCGTTCACGTCCATCTTTTCACATAAAAAAATTCACAGCAACTATTTCACAAGAAAAAAATTCATCAACAAAATTCATCAAAAAAATAACAGTCCATTTTACATTTCCATCAAAATTAACTATAGTTTCATCAAATAAATAATAGTCCATTTTACAATCGCCTAAAATTTATAATCATGCATAGATTGTCATCTCACTGAAATTTATAATCGTCTAAAATAAACAGTCCATTTAAAATATAATTTTTAAAGCATGTTTGACAGTACTAAAATTCATCCATCCATCCTTCACGACATCATTTCAAAATTCATCCATTGAAATATTCGTAGTATCTATTTTATCCATAGCATCCATTTTATTCATAGCATCCATTCAAAATTCATAGCATCCATTTTATTCACGGCATGGCATCGGGGCAAAAAAATGCACTGACCGGAGTCAGTGAGGGCGGCGGTGGTCTCGGTGGCACGGTGGAGCGGCTGGCGGCGTTGGCGTCGGCGGGAGGAGTTGGTTGAGGCCGGCGGTGGCTGACAGCGTCGGTGGCACGCACGGTCAAGGTCAATGAGGCCGACATCGGCGTCGGTGAAGCCGGCCTTCGCCGTCGCCCTCGCTGTCTCTTTCTCCGTCTCCTGCTGTGCCGCCTCCTCCTCCGCCCGCTCGGCGGCGCCTCCCTCGCCGCGGGCCGTAGCCGCCGACCTCCTCTCTGTGCTCGCCGACCCGAGCGCAGGGGCGCGGTAGACGTCGCGGGCGGTAGGGCGAGGGAGGTGGCGGTCGACGGTGAGGCGTCGGGACCGAGTCACGGCGGTCTCGGTGAGGTCGGTGCGGGGCGCGGGCGGCGCGGTGAGTGGATGCTTGGCGGCTAGAGAGGCGGTGGATCTAGGGCAGTTGCATGGCGCGGCGAGGGGAAAATTTCGGCTGCCTGGCGGCGCTAGATCTGTTTTCACCGGGGACTTGGAAAATTTTCGGGAGCCCGCGCGTTATTATATAGGCGGCGATTATCGCGTGCGAGCGGCTTAAGAGCCCGCACGAGATAACGATCTTCCGTGCGGGCGGATTAAGCGGCCCGCACAGAAAATTATTTTCCCGTGCGGGCCGTTAGGCGCCCGCATGCGATAATCGCCCCCCCACTCTCTAACTTTTGCACCAAAATAGAAATTAATGAAAAAATTATCAAACAGACTCAAAAATTACCAAATTTTTCCATACATCAATATATGCTAATTATTGCCTATGAAAAAATTTTTGAAATCAAATGACAATTCGGCCATCACTTTCTCTCCAAATCTAACCAACCCTTCTCAACACTTCTAATCTTCTGTGCAGAATCTTCGGTTTTGTGAGCGTCGTATGTGATAAAATATTCGAAACCTTCTCAATTTTTACCACAGCCTCTACGTATAATATCATGACATCCACACAATTTTCATGATTTTCCGACTTTGTTTGTTATTTATACAATTTAAAAATCATTCGGTCAATAGGTTCCTAATCATGTTTCATGAAGAAAAATTCAAAATTTATTCTCATTTACAGGATAATGACTCAAGCAGGTCTAAACAACATGAATATAATTTTTTCACTAATTTTATTCTATTTTTTAATCACTTGCAGTTCAAATGTGAGACTTGACAAAAAAATTCATGAAAATAAAATAAATCAAAGAAATAGAGCAAAACCAATCAAAAAATTACCAAATTTTATAATTAGGAGTTATATGTTGTATTTACATAGTAGAGAAAGTTTGGAGGGTGGAGAAGAATTTTTTTTCAAAATTTTGCCGAGTGCGAGGACCCTTAAGTCGACCGCACGCGATAATGTATCTAATAAAATATTCGAAACCCTCTCAATTTTTTACCACAGCCTCTACGTATAATATCATGATATCCACATAATTTTCATGATTTTCTGACTTTGTTTGCTATTTATATAATTTTAAAATTATTCGGTCAATAGGTTCCTAATCATGTTTCATGAAGAAAAAATCAATTTTTTTCTCATTTAGAGGAGAATGACTCAAGCAGGTCTAAACAACATGAATATACACAAAAAACAAACTAGCGTTTTACAATTTTTGGATTAACATCCTTCCATACGGATTCAAACTTTGATTCGTCGAGGACACTTTCAATGTGTTTCATCCGCGTAGGAAGATCTGTGAATAACAAAAATGGCGTCGTATTGATTATAGTCGGACGTGTCTTCAATATTGTCAATACCAATTATATGTTGCTTGCCTGATATAATAATGTGCATCTTTTCATCGGAAGGATCCTTCACATAGAAAACTTGTTGGGCACGCTCGGCAAGGACCCATGGATCATCCTTGTGTCCAATTTTACTCCGTTCAACACACGTAAATCCAAATTTATCTACCATGCTGTCTTTCACCCATTGGCATCTGAGAACAGGGATCTGAATGTTTAAACCGTAGTCAAGTTCTCATATTTCTTATATGATCCCATAGTATGATTTCCTCTGCCTTGTTGCGTCCAACGCTTCGACACGAACCCCACTATTCTGCGCCGAGCTTTTCTTGTCTTTGCTGTTGGTGTAAAAAGAGTATCCGTCGATATCATACCCTTGCCATGAGGTCACAAGGCTTGTTGGGCCAGCTGCAAGTCTTTCTACCATTTTTTCCTCGAGTGATTCACCATACGGTAGATTTTGATCCTTAAGCCATTAGGGGAAAGTGCGCTTCTGTTCTTTCGAAACCCAATCATCGGATTGCCCAGGATTGCATGCTCTGATCTCGGAAGTGTGTTGCTCAATGTAGGGCGCAACGATGGCGAGTTGTTGAAGAACACTGCTGTATGCATCTGATACCGCTTTGTAATCGTTGTCGTAGAAGCATTTTCTTCCTACCGTACCCTTCCCAGATAATCTTCCATCATGTCGAGGCATCGGTATCCCAATGAGGTTGGCATCTTTCATATAATCTAGGCAACACTCGACAACCTCCTCAGTTGTGTAACCCTCTATCATCGAGCCCTCCGGATGAGCACGATTACGGACATACCCTTTCAGAACAACCATGTATCGCTCATACGCCCACATTTGATGTAGGTATAGAGGACCAAGTTTAATAATTTGAGGGACAATGTGAACAATGAGATGTTTCATCATGTCAAAGTACGATGGAGGAAAAAACATCTCTAGCAGGCAAGCTGTCTCGACTGCGAATTTCTGAAGGGATCCTAATTCTTCTGGATCAAAAATTTTCTGTGATACTCGATTAAAAAATAGCATAGCTTTGTTATCACAACCTTGGTGTGCACTGGTTTCACCGCCCTTATAGCGATAGGGAGAAACACCGTAAGCATCTTATGACAGTCGTGAGCATTGTATCTAGAAATCGACAAATCTTTCATTGATACTAGCTTCCGGATATTCGATGAGAATCCAGTCGACACTTTCAATCCTCGAAGATATTTACAGAAAGTTTTTTTCTCTTCTAATGTCATTGAGTAGCATGCCGGACGAATCTCAATCTTACCATTCGTTAGCTCTATTGAGTGGAGATCTTTCCTTATGCCCAAATTGACCAGGTCGTTACGTGACTTCAACCAATCCTTTATTTTACTAGGGATGTCAAGTAAAGTCCCGATGGTGCTGTCGAACACGTTTTTCTCGAGGTGCATGACATCGATGGCATGACGAATCTCCAGGTCTTTCCAGTATGTCAGGTACTTGAAAAAGATTGAATGTTTCTTTAAGGGCAGCGTGTTTTCTACCACTTCTTTCTTACTCTTGCCTGAAGCTCTCTTTTCCTTGCCGAACACGACCTTTATGTTTTTTGTCAGCTTGAACACCGTGGAACCATCCTTTGCTTCGGGGGCAAAAAAGGTAGCCATCGCACGATACCTATGCTTCTGTGGTAAGAAACGACGATGACGTTTGTAAACTAACTTTTTTGACGAGGTTAGGTATATGTACGATGTGTTGGCCAGACATATCAGACATCCGGTCTTTTCTTTAATCTGTCTGGATAGGGAAAAATTGGCTGGTAGATCGTTAATAGTAATGAATATGATAGCACGCAGAGTAAAATACTCCTGGCGGTATGCATCAAATAATCGTAGACCCTCTTCCCACATTTCTTGCATATCCTCCATCAAAGGTTCAAGAAACACATCTAGGTCGATGCCAGGCTGTTTTGGCCCTCGTATAAGGATAATCAACAAAATGTACTTTCACTTCTGATATAACCATGTCGGAAGGTTATACATAGTGAGCAGAACTGGCCAAGTGTTGTGTGAGCTGCTTAGGTCACCGAACGGATTCATTCCATCCGTGCTCAACGCAAACCTGACATTTCTCGGATCGTTTGCAAATTTTGGGTGCTTCAAATCAAAGTTTTTCCACTGTCGAGCATCGGCGGGATGTCGAATCATACCATCCGTCTTTCGACCCTCTTGATGCCATCTCATCAACTCGACGTCGGTGCGGTTCGAGAACAATCGCTTCATTCGATCTTTGACTGGCAAGTACCACATCACCATGGCCGGAATCTTTTTTCCTGGCTCGACCAATGAATTTGGTTCAGCAACGTCACTATCGGCGGCACTGTTATCCTTTTTGTACCTACTCGCCCCATAAGTTAGACACTTGTCCAAGTCAGCGTATTCCTTGCAATAAAGTACACAGTGATTAATACATGCATGGATCTTTTCCACACCAAGTGATAATGGACATATCAGTTTCTTGGCTTGATAGGTGTTAGCTGGCAACAAGTTAGGCTTAGGAAGCATAGCTCTCAGGAGACCCATCAAGTCGTTGAAACTAGTATCATACCATCCGTGCCTGGCCTTCAATCTAAGAAGTTCTAGCACCGACTGCAACACTGTATAATCCATATCACATCTCTTTGCTTGATCGTATAAAAGATTTTTTGCTGCTTTCGCAACACCTCCCAATTGTTTAAATCTCTTGCTTTCTCTGTTAGGATCTCTGGTTCAGCGTGCCGCAACAAATCCTCAAGATCAAGATCAATATCAACCTCGCCTCGTCAAAACCGAGCCGCCAAAATCACCCGTCATTTCACGAGACATGTCCTCAATTATAAAATTCCTGCCTCATCGAAACAAATATCGGGATTCTCTTCCGAGGGCGACTTCCCGTAATAAGTCCAAACTGTGTATTTCTCCACATATCCACGCTGAATTATGTGTCCGAGAATTACATTCGGATCTTCAACATCTTCTGATTCTTGCAATCCACGCAAGGACAAAAATATCCTTCCTATTCCCCTCAAAGCGTGTGCCTTAGCCTTATCAATAAATGTTGATGCTTCTCTCATGTACACCGGATGAGTTCTCCGTGTCTCATACATCCATATCCGATCCATCTAAAACAAGTGGCGCATAAATTAATATTATATTGCTGGTGTTTCTAAATAAATAAATTAAACTTAAATCCTACAAATAATAAAAACAAAGTAAAATATTTGACAAATAATAAAAATAGTGACAACATAAATTAATATTGCACAAAAATAATAATAATGAGACAAAAGTAGTTACAAAAAATGGTTTAATAAAAAACAAAATATTTGACCTATAAATTACAAAAATAGCTCAACACATATACAATTCAAACAAGTTTAAATATCTTTGCATTCAACCGATGAAATTTTACAAAAATGAAAGCAAATGAAGTAGATGATCAAGCACATTACCTTTTATATTGATTTCAATTGAAGATTTAAAGTCTAAAGCCTTCCACAAAATAAAATGCCTATTATTTGGAGAGAGAAAAACAGAGTTAAAAAAGTTCAAATATCTTCGCATTCAACCAATAAAAATTTTTAAAAATAGAAGCAAATAGAAGAGGAGATCAAGTATGATACTTTTTGTATTGACTCCAATTGAAAAATTCAAGTTTAAAACCTTCCCTATAATTGCTTTTTTGAGAGAAAACACCGGGGTAAATATGTCACTGTCGGGTTGAGCAGAAAATTTATTGCGTCACTGTTGGGCATCATCGCATGCGGTTCTCTTAACGGCCCGCACGAGAAAATGCATTATCCCGTGCGGGTTCTTAAGTGGACCGCACGCGAGAATACGCTATTATCCCGTGCGATCGGTTAAGTGGGCCACACGGATATCGTATTATCCGTGCGGTCCACTTAAGCGACCGCAGGGATAATAGCATGTGTGTCGCTTAAGTGGACCGCACGGGATAATGCATTATCTCATGCGGACCAATTGCCGGCCCCGAGAACGGTTTTTCAGTGCGGGCTTTTATGGTCCGCCGAAACCTATTGGGTCTCGTCAGGAAAAATCGTTTCTCGTAAAAGTATAAATGAACTAATTAAATATTAAACGTTTAAAAATATATTTATAAAACAATAAATTTCTGTAGATTTGAAAAAAAATATACCGTTTTACGCGCGTAGCTAATGAGCTAACTGCTCCGGTCAAGGCCCATGAGTGAGCACTAGCTCGCACCGCCGCGGCCGCCGGTGACGACGACGACTTACGGCGACGGCGGCGGCGGCAAGAAACGGCTCGGCTTTGCTTGCTTGTTGCTCTGGCCTTGAGGTAGCCTCTTGTAGGGAAGCAATTGCAGTCGTAAAGCTTGCTTGCTTGTTTACGAATTACGACAGTTTTACGTTGCTTTTGCTTCTACCAAAAGCGTTTCAATTCTTCGCCAACCTCTTGAAGCTGCTGCGACATGTATCGTCTAGACGGACAAGCGTGTGCCCATGACGCCATCATTTCTGTTGCCGGCCGGCCGGAGATATTTTTTCTTTTGTTTCTAGAATAAAAAAAACTTTACCGTCACCTTGGCATTTTTTATGCGCCCCACGGTTAATTGGTCAAACATGCCTCTTTTTTCAATTAAAGGGCTCCCGGTACATTGTTTTGATATTTGCTTCGAAACAAAACAGTGATTTGTGACCAAAACAACAAATTATTATAAAGCGTTATACCTCTATTTTTTAATGGTTTTATAGTAAAATCTGACGAACGATCAAAAAAAAGGACCATCTAGTAAGTAATGTTTATTTTCTCTCTCGTGAAAAATATATTATTGTAGGCACGCTTCTCCAGCTCATAAGCGACATGATTTCTCAGCTTTCTTCATTAGCATTTCTGAGAATTTTCTTTGAAAATCAACATACTTTATATTATTTAATCCATTCATTTATACCCTCAAATAATTATCATAAATTCAGTTTTATCTATAATCTATTCTCCATCAGCACTTTAGAACACACTACTTTCCAAAATGTAAAAACCGGTTGCTTGCGACATACATATAAGAAAAAAAAATTTCATGACCCTTGAAAAAGTATCTTTGAATTACCTAAATTTTATATATCTTGAGTTACCTAAAATTTTATATATTTTAGAGGTATCAAATTTTATGCTATAAAATATGATATCTTCCGATACTTTTCAAAAATAAAAAATTACCCATAAGCAAAAGATCAAACAAAGCACACTTAGCTATTAGCCAAATATAAACTTCGAACAATAATTAAAATAAAAATAAATTATCTGAACGTGTACACGTGTGTCTGCGTCTATACGTGTTGTGTGTTTTAAAAAAGAAAGTAAAGTATATGAACGTGTATATATATACCCACAAAATTCTATAAGATCCATGCATTAACTGTTACTATAGTAGTTGGCATTGATGGGGCGATGCATACTCACGTGAAGGGGTGTATGTTGGAGGGGCCAGCAAGCACATGGCCATGAAGAATATTTTATATAACACTTCACTATTTATTTTATTGATAAATTTCATATAAATATATAAAAATATAAGTTAACATATATTTTATTTTATTTTATGATGAAATAAATCATAGCAAAGTAAGTAATATTTATATAATTTTTTAATAAAACGAATAGGTAGACGTTATATAAAAAATCAACAGCGTCATATATTTTAAAACGAATGTGATATTTTTTTTAAAAAAAGAGAGAATAAAGTAGTACGTGTTATTATGGACAATTTCGTCAGGTACGGTACGTGCAAAAATATATATGTGCTGCGTGCAGCGTAGTGACGCAGTTTCATGTGGCGGTTGGTCGGTGGATCACAGCACAGGAGATCAGGGTACCCATAGCGCTTCGTGTCCACTGCACGCCAATGCTTACCACCAGCCTGCCTAGCTATACCTAGCACTAGCATGTTGCGTTCTTAGCTCTAGGCCTTAATCAATTGACAAAGCTAACCATATTAAATAAGTAAGTAAACTTGTAAATATTTCTAATAAAATCATCACAAATACCTAATCAAATTATAAATCATCATAGTGTTGAAGCAAAACTTTTAAAATGTATGGTTTTGTGATATATATATATATATATATATATATATATATATATATAACTATCTATAAAACATGTAGTGTTTCCATCCAAAATTTTCGTCTTCCTGATTATTTTGCAGGAACCATTTGAGTGTTTATAAAATTAACACGCAGTCTAACTATTTTACAGAAAACCCCTTGAGTTTTTATATTTTGATGCTAGTTTTAGTTTGTTTTTGCAATAAAAAAACAAACTCACCTTTGATATCCGACTTATTTAAATTAAATCCAAATCACTCGCACAAGCATGTTTAGTATTTCAAGTGTGCCGGACAATAGGCCTTAGGTGAAAACATAAAGAAAAAATATAAATTAGAATTACACATAAGATTTCAACTTGAAATAATTATGATAAAATAATATGACGCCCGTTGCAATGCACAGACATATTTACTAGTATATCTATAACTAAGCAAGTAGTGTTTCTACCCAAAATTTTCGTCCGCCTGGCTATTTTACAGAAAATCCCTTAAGTGGTTATAAAATTAACCCACAGTCTGCCTGACTATTTTGTAGAAAACTTTATAAATTCTATAATCATACTACAAAGCAAATCGCCGACGGCGATTTTGATCAAGCTGCAATTTTTGAATAATTAATTTTACCGCTTTTGTCTACTAGCTATCTGCAAACACTACTCTATTGTAAGAGCACACAAACTTTAGTCATGGATTAGTAAATCAAACAATTTTTCTTAATTACTTTTGGTTTGTTGATTTACATGAGACTTCAACTTCGAAATAATTATGATAAAATAAAATGACGCCCGTTGCAACACACGAGCATATTTACTAGTATATATATATATATCTATATAAAGTAAGTAGTGTTTCTATCCAAAATTTTCATTCGCCTGACTATTTTCGTCCGTCTGTCTATTTTGCAGAAAACCCCTTGAGTATTTATAAAATTAACCCGCAGTCCGCCTAGCTATTTTGCAGAAAACCCTTTGAGTGTTTATAAATTAACCCGTAGTCCCAATGCGAAAAAGAAAGAAAGGACTTGGATAGAAAAAAAGACCTCCTGCGTCCCTCCCTTCCTGTGCCCATTGCAACACAGGCATATTTAGAGTGGGTATATATATATATATAACCTCCCGTTGTGGTTTTGTCAACTGGCCTGGCCCATAATTGTTTTTATGGTACCATAAAAACAAGGGAGTTATTAATATTATTATTACTAAGCAAAATGTCCGTGCGTTACAACGGGACGACGATGCGGGGAGGGAAACAGGTGGAGGACGAAGGTCCTGGCGGCGACGCGGGAGCTCCGAGCGACGACAGGACGTAGGGGCGCAGGCGCGACGCGAATGGGGGCGAAAAGAGAGGACGCGGGAAGTCTTTTTTCATCCAAGTCCTCCTTTCTTTTCAATATTGGGACTCGAGTTAATTTTATAAATAGTCAAAGGGTTTTCTGCAAAATAACCCCTTTTTTCTTTAATTGTTTTTTTTAAAAAATAGCCAGACGGACTGTAGGTTAATTTCGAAAAAACTCAATGGGTTTTCTGCAGAATAGCCAGACAAAACAAAATTTAGATGAAAATAAATATAACCTCCCGTTGTGGTTTTGTCAACTGGCCTGGCCCATAATTGTTTTTATGGTACCATAAAAACAAGGGAGTGATTAATATTATTATTATTTGAGAACGGGAAGTGTATACATGACACTCGATTGGAAATTATATTACATAGGTTTCCACATCAATTTTGTGGCCAGCCAAGAAAACCTCAAGTTATTAATCCTCTGGCAGGCTTGACAAGAAATGTTCCCATAGCATGGCCCAGTTAACACTACATGTTGGATCAACTTTCACACAATCACGAGGCCATACGTCCATTCATCCTGGCCCAAACTCCTCTAAACAAAAAATATGGTATTATCTTTTTCTTCTTCTAGGAAAAAATTGTGGTATATTAGTCAATTAAAAGTTCAAACCCACATATTCAAAGTTTGGTATCCACATACCAATAAAATTAATAATTTTATGCTATAAATATTGATATATTTATCCATAAATTTGATCAAACTTTTAAGAAGTTTGATTAAAAAAAATCAAAACGATTGTAATATGAGACAGAAAGAGTATATGGATTATTGGTCAACACAAAACTCCAGTACTTGTAGAAACCATATATGGATTTTGGTCATAAGAAAACCGTAGTCTTTACTACAGTGATGCTACTGCCGACAGTTACTGATAGTATCTGAAGTTGAGCATTTCTCTAGAATATCAGAAATTTCAGTCCAAATGAGTAATGGCGCAATCAAAGAAGGTGATGCACATTTTTTATGTACAAAACAAACAAGAAATATCAGGAACATGTTGTGTCTTAGCAAAGATTCGTTTACTAGCAACTTATTATGCAAACGGAGCCATAGGAAAAATGTGTATGTGAGGAGGGACACTGGGTCTCCAAACAGAAACAACTCCCTCATAATTCAGCAATCTAGCACAGCACAAAGAAAGTTCAGTGTATGATTTCTTCATTTGTGCACATCAAATTCAAATGTGATTTCTTGCAATAATTTACCATGGTTATGCTTCAACGCTATAATTATCCGGATGCAGTCTAATTATTAAGATTAAAAAGTAAGGCCACATGGAGAGTAACTGTAGAATGATGACTTGTAAGCTTCATAAGACTAAAAGTTAGTATTGAAACACAAAAGCTAGAACATAATTCAAAGTTTATCTCAGTGAGCAGTCTGAATCCGTTGGCATGAAGGAAACTATTTACATAAGGTGGTTACAACCAAAATAAGGTTCAATATTTGGCTATCTGCAGTCAGAGGAACTATCAGGTTAACGAATATCAGCAGATGGACTGATCGAGTGAACACAAACATAATAACTTCCCTTACTACTTACTTGCTGCCGTAGGCTATGCAAATCTGATGTTTGCTTTAATGTATTTCCCTTGATGGAGATTGGAAAACATGCTGGTACTTTATAAGCCCTGAAAAAAAGTAGAAATTTTTTTCTCGAAAAAATGGAAATCAAGTAAGCAATACAACTGTGCAACAAAATCATGAAATTATCTCAATACTTGAAAGTTATATTTCTTGGTAGTAACCAGAGCAATGGATGATTCAATTAGCAAGGAGATGGACAGACAAGTTGATTTAGCTGAGAAGGAACAATGATCTATTGTTCAGAAGTGTCTGCAAGTTTATCTCAAATGCGACAAGATTATCTCAAACCTCATAAGAAAACTACAGCTTATGTCATTGAATGGCAATCCATTGCAGCACACCCTCGCAAATAATGAATCCCAACTCAGCATAGATTTTAAAATTTTGAAGTAATAAGAGGAGTATCAGCAAGAAATCCAAAGCTGTTAGTAAATATAAACATACATAAAACTCTCATATAGTTTACATTTTAACTGGTATTAGGAAGCTTACTTCCTTTTTTGAAGGATGGAAGTAAAGTTATAGCAGAAGTGCACTGGCATTTTACCAACATACCTGTTAAATTGGTACTCTCATGTCTGCTCATAGCCTGCAAATCTGCAATTAATGGAATTAGACATAGGACAAGAGACTAACCAAGACAATTTTAGATTTAGTTATGAAAGCGTCAAACAGTGTAGAACCATGCACAATTGCCCGGTTGAATTCCTCAGATAGAGATGTTAAAGACTTAGGTCCTATTTGTTTCAGCTTTCTGAGTAACTTTCAGCTTTTGCTTTTTAGAAGCTAAAAAACTAAAATAAATAGCCAGCTTTCTGAGCTGGCTTTCGATAAGCTGGAAAGCTAGTTTCTGAGTAAATGAATGAAAAGCTGAAAAGCTGGCTAAAATGAGCTTTTGCTGGTTTTTGATGTGCTGAGAAGATAAAAATTTATTACAAAAGCTAATATTAAAATATCATCAGTAGAAAGCCTTTTCAGAAAAGCTAAAAAGCAGAAGTTTAACCAAACACAGCCTTATCCACACAGCTTTATCCTTGGTCCTAGGATTTACTCTATGAATCAACTTCTTTATTTACATCTAGAAACTTCTTAACAGAACAAGTCTTCAAATGCAACAACGCACAATTACATACAGGTTTGCAACCGCGTCACTGATTTGCATCATAATACTATTTTGCTAAGCATTTAAATAAGCTTCCAATTTCCTGAACTACCCAATGGATTTTGTGGGTTTTTCCCCCTTCAATTATGTAACTTGCAGATTATTTGTACTTCGTTCTTCCTTGCGTTTTTTCCCCTTCAATTATGTAAATTGCAGGCCATTACCTCTTTCTAATCATATATTCGTAGGAGATACTAGAAATATAACTTTGATCATTGCCTTTTCTAATCGCGGATGTATTATTTATGACAAATCTAATAGTAGCATTTTTTTAACATATCAAATCATAGTATATTTGCATATATAGCGAGTTAAGATTTCGAAGTTGGACTGCACACATTCTTAAAGGACATCTATTTGAGAACTTAGGGACTATTTGTTTGTGATCAGACTAAAACTACTTGGACTGCAGACATCAGTTTCACATCACTCGTATATCCATTGGATTCATCATTTGGTGATTGAAGTAAAGTAGTAATAGTAGAGGAGTTTTGGCATTAAATTGAACAGAAAACATGCATGACAAACTAGCTGCAATAAACGAAGGTCTCGATTAACTTGTATTGCCAGTACAGAACACACGATTGGGTACCAGGACATAGCTCAAGTCACGACAAGTCTATGAGGCTCCGAATCAGATGGGCACTGCAAAATGTCTCTCTGTTAATTAAGAAAGCTCAGCTTGATGGGTTTCTATATTTTGGCAAATATTCCTGGTCATATTCATTTCGTTTTATATTTGCTCTGTACCTCTATTCAATAATATTTGATTCTATTTTCATATTGGGGCTTTCTATTTTGATTTCGATTCCGATTTCAATTGTGAAATAATATATATGAAAATGAATATGATTGAGCAGATCTGTTTTTACCCATACATGCAAATGGAACATGCACCGAATATTCATGGAGTGTGGTTGTGGTGACAATACACTAGTATTTGCAGTTGCCAAAACTTGCAGGCCAAATAGTGTGAGTGAGTGAGACCTAATGGCATATGCTGCTATAAAAAGATCGGCAGTTTGAGAAAGAGATGACTTTTGTATCAGAAAATATCTAACTCAAAATTCAAATCTTCTCTCTCCCTGCTCAAGTATCTCTTCCTCGCGGCCTCTCCTCTGTTCTTGTAATATCCACCTCAATCCCCTTCGATTTCATCTCTTATCGCGTGAATGACTGGTGTGCCGTGACAAATAGACGCCCCCACACTTGTCACTTGCCAAGGCCAATTCTCCAATTCATCTACTCTGTCATCCGTCACCTCCTTCACGTCCTTGGACTTGGACGAGCATGAACGACGCGCGTCAAAGGCGCCTTACTGCTCTGGCCAATGTCCAATTAATAAATCTTTGTCACAGGCTAGCTATATGTATAACACTTGTTC
This sequence comes from Oryza australiensis, assembly GCA_019925245.2. Lineage (NCBI taxonomy): Eukaryota > Viridiplantae > Streptophyta > Magnoliopsida > Poales > Poaceae > Oryza > Oryza australiensis. The sequence goes on along the minus strand of JAIFGZ020000583.1, from coordinate 442,666 downwards.
GTTTTATTAATTCTTTGTATGGTCATGGCTGGCCATGTGGCGCCTGTGTCGTCCCCATCCTTGGAGTTTAGATGGCACGACAACATGGAGGTGTTGGTGCGAAATCAAGTATGATTTCGATTTATTTGGGATGAAAAATTAATAAATGTTGAAATTACAGCAAACATGTGTGTATAACTGAGGTGGGTCAGGTTACGATATCTGTGTCTAGACAACAATTGTCTGTTTATATGTATGCAGGGAATCGAAGTCAACCTTGATCAACGACGAGGATAGAGACAATGCTTGGAAAGAAACATAGGCTTTACGTGGTCAGGATGCCATGTGATAAGATAGGACTTACGTCAGGATCCTTGAGATCAACTTGGGTCGACGGTGGATCATGACTAAACTCAGGGAGGAGTTGAGGTCCAGAACAGGCAAGGATGTCGGGTGACAAAGGTGGAATTAAGGTGACGCACATTGAACAAATATCGCGTCAGAAAGACTTCGCAACAGGCTTTACAAGACCAAGTGTACGAGTGGCAGGTGTTTCGAAGAAAAAGAGAATGGAAAAGTGAGAGAAGGAGGAGGCCCAAGCAAAGGAGCCTGAACTGGCCTCCAATCTCCCTCCACCGGCTCGGCCCGGTCCAAGGCATGTGAGTGTTCGGCGCGGCCCAGCGCGATCCATCAGGCTCTGTGTGCGCACGAGCATGGAGGCGCATAGGCGTGGGAAGGATCCGTACGGCGCAACGATGTGGCCCATTTCAGTTCATGCGCTACCTCTCCATGGCGCTAATACCGAGCAAGCACGAGCGTGGGACCCACAGCACGCGGGCGCGTCAGGCTAGCGAGCGTGAGGGGGATGCGTGGCGCCTCCGGATTCAAACGAGCGGAGAAACGTGGATCGCTGCGTCAGTGCAAGCGACATGGCTAGCTCGGATTCATGCACAGGACGGAGGAAGGATCGACAGTCGGGCACGATGTCCGGATCACGGTCCCCACAAGGAGCATGTCACGCCTAGAAACTTAGCCAAATTTTCAGATTATTTTGTGTATTAAATTTATATTCAGAAATCAACCAGGATACATAAAATGATAAATCAATAAACAGATCCAAATATAAATTAAAGTGTAAAATACTTACAACAGAGACACTTAGTCCTAAAGAAAGCAAGCGGAAAAAGGATGATCCTAGGGGCTTCGGTTTCACTCCATAAACAACTCAACCGTAGTCCGAGCTTTGATCCTCTAACACCGTCTTCAACTTAGAAACACTACATTTAAAAAAGAGAGAAATAGCAAGGCTGAATACAATCACCGTACTTAACAAGCCACGTCGAGGATGCAGACGTGCAAGGGGAGAGAAAGAAGTACTTGTGGTTATTTGCATAAATGTGGTTGTAAACCTTTCTAATTTAAAAATAGTACAACAATTAATTAATTATATCAAGATTAAATCTCCACTGAACAACGCTACAACCATGTTGAACATGCCCAACCATTCCACCTGAACTACACCAATTTATTAAGTCAAATTATTAATGGTGAGACTAATCACGGTGAATCTGGTCAATCGCCCATAACCGCGGGCACGACTATTCGAATAGTTCTACTCTGATCAGAGGTGTATAACTGTACCCATAAGACACAATCCCTCATATGTCACCGTGCCTAGCCGGACACATCACCATACAAGTGATCGTGACAAGATCCTTCGTATAACTTCCCGTGACCAAGTGATAACACACTGCAGGTTTCACCCCTATCCCTAAATCCAGGGTAGGCAACCCTCTTGTGCCGTGGTGAATCCGGAAGCCGATCAACCGGATGTCCCGGTCGACCCAACTCCATCACGTCCACCCTTGCCTGGGTACGTCAGCCAGAAAAAAACTACACTATAAGTTCAACAGTTGCTCATTCTTGCTTGTGGTAAGTACGGGATGTCTTCGAGGGTTTTCCGCGAACAGATTCTTAATTGCCATGGATGCAACAAGTAAAATCATGCATCCACAACCCACTATTTAAGTCACATTTTAGTGGGATAATTATGACCAATGAGCATGGTCGAGTGTCTCAAGCTTACGGCTCAACAAGGTAATGAATGTAATTAATGTGATTATCTCATTAGGTGAGCCAATAATAATTAAGCATAACTAAGCATATGTAATTCTAACAAAGTCAACATAAGTGACTTAAGCTAGTCAAAATTATCACCCAAATTTAACAAAGGAAATGAGTATCAATTAAAACACGACACAGACAAAGGTAATTCCATAATCCCGTGTAATTAGCAAAACATGTAATTTTATTTACAAACGATAAAACATTTATAAAGTGGGATCAATATGCGTCAAGAAGAAATGCGACTTTCCTTGCTTATTCCAACGATCTTCTGAACTCTTTTCCTCGCGAGCGCGAACTTCCGAAACGGCGGAGTCTACATGCTGGCACGCAAAACGAGAAAAACCCTAATAAAAGCCAAATAAACAGCACATAGAAAATAAACAAACATGTAGAACCCAATTTTAAATGGATTTTACAAGCTAAATGGTCCAATTTAAAGTTCGTATGAATTAGATATGAATTATAGAAGTTTTGGATCATTTAAATAAATTTCTAAAAATTAAATGAATTTATTATGCAATTATTAATTATTTTTATATAAGAAAAGGCGGTGCTGATGTCAATGAGGAAGGGGCTGATGTCAACGGCTTAGAGGATGCTGTTCCACGGTTGATCGAGTCCACGGGACTGGGACGAGCAGCGCACCACGTGACACATGTGATGCTGACGTGGCGGTCACGTGGTTGCCACGTGGACGGCCGAGATGGGTGGGCCTGATCTGCCTCTCGGCACATCGGATGGCTACGAATGGGCTTGGGCACGGACGGCCTCGATCTGCCGAGGACAGATCGGACGGCGGGGAAGCGACGTGGTGGCCGACAAACCGGCCAGCGGCGCATCGCGTGGAGCGACGCGGCTCGTGTGGAGCAGTGACGCGTGCACAGGATGACGGTGGCGTGTGCAGGGGAAAGCGAGAAAGAGAGAGAGAGGAGGTGGGCTCATCGAAGCGGGGAATGATGACGGCAGGAAAGACAACTAACACCTATTTGATCGACATCGCGGCACACCTTGTGGGAGAGCCCTGACTCTTGAAACATCCCCTCCATACCGACGACTTGAGGGGGCCAATCTACTGTAGACCCGGTGCACCGCGAGAGTGAATTAATGATAGCTGGACACGGTTTGGATTGGCCAATATCGACGCACGCAATTGGATCGGATGGCCAAAGATCGATTTGGATTAACGACCATCTCCCAGCTGCTAGCTGCAGGCAAAACGCCATGCTGGTGCTGACATTGCGACGGCCATGTCGCCCAGCTCATTGGCGAAAGCTGAGGACACCGATATGACAAGCAGGGGACGACGATCTCATCACCCCAAGGCAATGGCATCGATGGACGACGCATGGAGAAGCAAACTTGTTGCGAAGCAGATCGGTGGCTCAATGCCTGCCGGCTATAGGCTTATAGTTTATCCAGTAAAAATCATTAAATAATTAAAAACCCATAAAAATATATCTAGAAATTTTGTAAATTACTGACAAAATTACTAAGATAGATGTAGGCAAGTTTTAAGTTCAAAATAATAAATTTTAGATGAATAATAACATGACACTATTTATTTAAAATTGTTTTTTATCCTCAATTAAAGTTAAGTTTAGATTTAAAATTTGATATAAATGTATTTTATGTCTATACCTATCTCTAATAATTTTTTTATGAATTTATATAACTTTGAGCATGGTAAAATGATGCATGAATTGATATGGTGATTTTCGTTAATGCATCTCAGGATTGGAGGTTTACCTGGGATATAATCATGAAGATCTCAATGACGCCCTATGTACTGAAGGAGTACTGCATGGTGTGCCTATTTTCAGAGTGTACGGCTTCAGAGATGTCAGTGGACTTTTTGAATTTTTTGTTAATTTTGTGCCAGTTATGTTTGTCTCCTGTTCAACTTTATACCAGATATATTTGTTTCTTATTTTGTTGGCGAATTGAAATAGGAATAAGAACAGTCAGACTTGGGTTTATAGAAATAGGGATTAGGAAGTAGCTTTGGGCTGATAGAAATTAAAAAATCAGTACTAGATGGGCTTTGTGGCTTTCGAAACAGAAATAGGAATATGAAGTAATAGTACGTGGGCTGCGATAGTTAGTAGCACATGGGTTGGGTGGCAAGTTAGATCAGAAGTCTGATATATTTTTGATTTCCTATCTCTGTGCCATCATACGCATGCAATCAGACTCGATCATAAACTACGGGTGAAAACTATTGCGTTACATTTAACTTGGACGAAAACTATTGACGTTAGACGATAAAAACACTACGAATCTTTTAAATTATTTATATTAACAACTTAACAAACAAATACTAGCAAAATACCCGTGCGTTGCAACGGAACGACGACACAGGAAGGGAAGCACGCGAAGGGCGAAGGTTCAGGTGGCGGCGCGGGAGCTCCGAGCGACGACAGGAGGGAGGGGTGCAGGCGCGGCGTGGGGCATGACGCGAATGAGGACGAAAGAGAGGAGCAGGAGGTTTTTTTATCCAAGCCCTCTCTTCTTTTCAGCATTGGGACTATGGGTTAATTTTATAAATCATCAAGGGGTTTTCTGCAAAATAACCTATTTTTCTTCTTTAATTGGGTTTTTTTGAAAAATAGTTAGGTAGACTGCGGGTTAATTTCGAAAAAACTCAAGGGGTTTTCTGTAAAATAGTCAGGCAAAACAATATTTGGGTGGAAACACTACTTGCTTTATAGATAGTTATATATATATACACACACTAGCAATTGTGCCCGTGCGTTGCAATGGGTGAAGTCGAGGCGCGACGCGGATGGGGACAACACGAAGGGACGCGGAGCTCCGAGCAACGATGGGAGGAGGGAGCGCGATCACGACAAGGGCGCGGCGCAGATGGGGACGGGAGGGAGGGGCGAAGGGGGTCTTTTTTTCATCAAGCCCTTCCTTTCTTTTCAGCATTTGGACTGCGCGTAGGGCTGACGAAATAATCGTGGCTCGCTAGCTCGTTCGGCTCGGCTCGTTGAGAAATGCTAACGAGTTGCGCTAAGGATTTAGCTCGTTAGCTATAACGAGTCAGCTCGAGTCAGCTCGCGAGCTGCTCGTGAGCTCAACGAGTGAGATGCAATGTATAAAGTAGGACCTAATGTTTTGCTTGTTTTGCTATTCTTTTGCTTGTTTTGTTGTTGATGTGACAATAAATCAATAATTTTTATGATTTTGTGATGGTCAATATGGATCTAATGATTTAGATTATAATAGTAATAATATCTAATCTAGTTGCATCATTACATTTGCATAAATAATTATCGATAGACAAGTGTTATTACGTTAATTATGGACTTAATATATCACTTTTTACTTTTTTTAATTGTATATTTACATGTTTAATAGAATAAAAAAATAAAATGTAATTTGTACATAAATTACACGTATTAAAGTGGCTCGCGAGCTAAACGAGCTGGCTCGAGCCAGCTCACGAGCTGAGCCGAGCCGAGCCGGCCTCCTAGCTTGGCTCTCTACCGAGCTGGCCGAGCCGAGCCGAGTCGAGCCGGTATCCACCCCTAACTGCGGGTTAATTTTGAAAAAAACTTAAGAAGTTTTCTGCAAAATAGTCAGACAGAACAAAATTTTAGGTAGAAACACTACTTGCTTTATAGATAGTTATAGATAACTATCTATAAAGCAAGGAGTGTTTTCATCCAAAATTTTGTTTTGCGTGGCTATTTTGCAGAAAACCCTTTGAGTGTTTATAAAATTAACCTGCTGTCCACCTGGCTATTTTGTAAAAAACCCTTGAGTGTTTATAAAATTAACCCGTAGTTCACCTGACTATTTTGTAGAAAAACCCTTTGAGCGTTTATAAAAGCGTTGCGCTTGCGTCCCTCCCTCCCGTCCTTATCCGCGTCGCGTCCCGACTTCATCCGTTGCAACGCACGGACATAATTGTTAGTATATATATATATATATTGTACAAATAATTTATTAAATTCTTTATTAGTCCATGAAGAAAAAGCAATTCAGAGCGTGACAATACCATACTCAAATTTCGACGTCGTCCCAAATTTCGTTGTACTAATTTCACATGCACTTACTCACGCAAGCCCGAGTGAATGGATCTGGATCAAGTTGAGTGCTACAGGGATCCAACCCGATAGAGCTCCAACACCAAACTAATCAAATTAAATTAAACATCAGCAGCAACCGACCGGTCGATCGATCGACAAATTAAACGTTGCAAATTGCAAGCGTGCGTGCGTGAGAGCCCGCGTGCTACCATCAACCATCATTGCATTCGTGTGTACCATCATGAAAAAGTAGTGGCTAATCTTGGAGAAAACGAAACGGCCGGCTCTCTGCTATGTTGACACGCATCCGTTGTACTACTTCTACGTACCATTATTAGAGAAATTCATAATAATTTTAATTTCAATAAAATCAAGATAGTCCTGATTTAAAAATGTAACAAAATTTTATAATTTTTAGTCTCGGTTGGTGTTACCAACCAGGACAAAAAAATCACTTTTAGTCTTGGTTTGAAACATTTTCAACACTTTAGTCGTGGTTCTTTATATCATCGGGATGAAAGATAAAAACCGAACACGCCTCCCCGCACGCATCGACGCCATCCTTATCTTCTCCGCCCATCCCCGCACGCCTCCCCGTGCGCACTTATCTTCTCGCAGTTCTCAGCTCTTTGCCCTCTCCTTCTCTCAGCTCTCTCTCTCCGGCGGCGAGCTCTTCCCTTTCTCGGCTCTATCTCTCCGCGGCGAGCCCTCTCTCTCTCCGAGCTCGCGACGGCGGTGGGAGGGGGAGGAGATGGCGACGGCGGGGAGGGGACGGGGACGCGACGGCTCTCCCTCTCTTAGCTCTCTCTCTCCGATGGCGAGCCCTCTCCCTCTCGAGCTCGCGACGACGGTGGGAGGAGGAAATGGCGGCGGCGGGGCACGGGCGGGGGTGCGCGCGCGCGTCCCTTCACCGGATCTGGTCTCCCCTCCGCCGATGTCCCCTCTACCGGATCCGCATTGTGAAATTTTTTTAAAAATTTTATGATGTTCATTACTTGATTTGTGATATATGTAAATTTTGTGATATATGATATATGTGATATGTAATATATGTATCCTTTGATATGTGAATTTGATTTCGGCAGAAAAACAATAAAAAATAAAAAATATTTGGGGATGTCGGGAGGACGTCTATAGTCCTGGTTGGTAACACCAACCGATACTAAAGATTCATTTTTAGTCTCGGTTATTTCACCTGAGACTCCCGCTTTCGTGGTCCCGATTTGCAACCCGAGACTAAAGAGGGTAGTAAATCGGGACTAAAATGGTTTAACCAGTAGTGTATACGTTACGACATATAGTATATAATAATAACAAAATAAAACATGGTTGTTAATATAAATAATGGAAAGAACCAACAAAGTCTAAAAACTTCAACACGAGACTCCCTAAACATTCTCTATACTGTTGATGTGGTGTTTAAGACATGCTCTTTTGGGCTGAATGGTTGAACGGTTGAACATCTGAACTATTTGGGATAACTAGTTGAGGATAAAAAATAAATGAATTAACTATTATAGAGTTAAAATTGGACCCAAGATAGTTTTGGATAAAAAAATAAATAAATTAACTATTATAGAGTTAAAATTGGACCCAAGATAGTTTTATAATAAATTTTATAATAAAAAGATTTGGAACAAAACAGTATTACCGTTTTACTCATGAAACGTATTAATGAAGGGCCAGGTCTCGATTTTTCGATAGGTATTCATAATTCTCGATTTGGCGAAAACATGACACATGATTCGGCTTTCGATCAACATGATTCAAACCCTGCAATCGAAGGATCACATTTCCTCTAGTGATCAGCCGTGGCGAAACTCGATTGACCTCACCTAGAAGGCTAACCCCTGCATGTAAATCGAAGAAAATAAACAAGAACAAGGTGGATTGCAACTTAATTTGCAGATGAATGATTAAGATCTCAAAGTTGGGGTTCCACAAACAGAACTAACGACAAAATTGCAATGACAGAAATAATTTAAGCATAACCCGACTCTAAACTATGACGCCTACCGAATAAATATGATTACGGACGTCCTAGGATTAGTCCTAAGGCGCCACCCCCTTGGTCTTAGCCTAGGACACAATTACAAGGCCTAAGGCTCAAATCAGACTCAGACTAGATGAGGTACGTGACTTGTTTCGCAGATTTCTGATCGTTTGGTAGGAATTTTGATGTGGGACCAAAACCATATGAAAGTAGACTCCATAAGCTTTCCAACAAGTATTCATAGGCCCCGAGATTCCTTCTATATCAACATATAGATTCATTTGAAGTTGATGTTGTCAAGAGACCCGAATTCGAATCCAAAACGTGCGAACTTCATCTTTTTCCTTCTATGGACCAAAAGTAACGTGGTGATGTAATAATAGACTTGGGAAAGATCTTGGTTTGGTTCCTAATCAACTTCTTTGTTCATCAAGTACTTCATGAGTCCGCTCTCTTTTCCTTCATCCACGCAAGTATTTCTATAAGCGAGAAGATACAAAACTCATGATGTAATAATGTTTGTTTAAACATATAATAAGTAAACCTAATACAGAACATAAGCACCTTTAGCTTGTTGATATGTAACATAAGCATGGTTATATCTCGAGCCAATGATGTTCTCATCATGTATCATTTGAAGCAAGGATTTTTACCTCTAAATTGGCACTGTTCATCTCAAAACAGATCCTTTGGAAAACTATTGATATAGTAGCAATAACTGACATGTGGGACCATGTAACGCTCGAAAATCACTTAATTAAACAATACATTCTTTAACACATTTCTCTAAATTATTTAAAAGTCTAAAATAGAAACCCCTAATAAAATCTTGATAAATTTCAATATAAAATAGGCTAGATAAATTTTTATTAAATAGTTTCCTTACTAATGTATTTTCTGGATTATTTCTAGAATGTATTTGAGTAAGGAAAGTATTTTTAATAAACAAAACATCATTTCATGAATTATTTAAATGAAAAAAAATTTAAAATTCTCTTTCTTGAAGTTGGGCCAAATTCGACTCAATTCCCTTTCTCTCTCCTACGCGTGTCTTCGTCAGCCCAGCCAGCCCAGCTCACCCACGCCCTCCCCTTTTCTCTCGCTAACATGTGAGCCCCACATGTCAGCTTCGTCTTCAATCTCCCGCCGCCGTTCGAGTCCAACTCGGTGCCGCTTTCTCGTCAAATCGTCGTCGTTGCGTCCCATAGCCAATTTGGAGAGGGGAAACAACTGCCGATCACCCTCTACCTTTTTCCCCAACAATCGAAGATTATCACCTAGAAATCAACACAGAATTGAGATCGGATGAAACCTTTCTCCAAACCGAATCCTAGGATTTCCTGGCGCTGCCATGACCGTCTCGTGCTCAGACTCGAGCTCCTGTGCCTATAAATAGAATCCCTCGGCGCCTTCTACCGATCTCCATCACCGCCTTAGCCTGCCGTCACCCCTAGGGCTACCACCGCTGCAAATCCTAGGGCTGTCGCCGCTGAGCTTCTTTGGTCGAGCCGCACTGCCATGTTAGGCACCGTCTTTGCTTATCGTTGCCATCGTCAGGATCGCAAGATCAAGGCAAACCCTGTTCACTCCTTTGCCACCGCCGCTCACCACCGAAACGTCGCTGCCGTCGATGACCCGAACCGAGCCGCCGCTCAAACCTCGCCACCGTCACCGTCCTTCATTGTCCGCTTTTGCGCCACCCACCGGTGAGTTCCCTGTGCTAAGCTGGACCCGTCAATACCCTCCGCTCGTGCAGCCGTGTCGTAGATCGTCGGGCAACCCTCTTTCCCCGAGCCACTCGCCGTCGATGATGACATGGGTCACCACGTCGGTGCCAAGTCTGCCGCTGTCCTCCACGTCAGCGCTTGCGTGGCTAGCCGATGTAATCTTGACCGTTCGTTCTAGGTTGATAGGATCCTTTAGATCTTAGTCTCGGATCCGTAGACTGCTTTGGTGCACCCGATCTACCATGAACACGATTTATGATGATGCAATAATCCTCTTTTCCAATTCAAAAATAATTCTTTATTGTGTCATAAATCATAAACAATTTCTGTTAATTGTTTAAATCAGATCAAACTTAGAAAATTCAACTAATTCACTGTAACTCGGTTTTAGGTGGCTCAAGTCTCTAAATTTGTATAAAATCAAGATCTACCTATTAAAAATATCCACATGTATTATTCTTGTCTATTTTTGTATTGTTTTGTTCATTTTAGTTCCTTTGCTTTAGCTTCCATCGTTCTCGAAGAGGTCATTTTCGTTGGGGAAGGTTTGAAAGTCTTTGAAGACCAGCCAGGCAGGTCACATAGATCTTAAACACTCCTTTGAGCATGTTGAGCCTATTAAAGCTATTCTTTCCATTCAAATATGCATTTATTTTCGAATGTCATTGGATGACTGAACCTATTTTTTTTGTTATGGTCAATTTGCATCGATTACCCTATTTCTTGTTACCTGGGTTAAAAACTGACTAGTCCTTTACATGGATTTTATACATTGGTCCAACTAGATATTAGTAGAATTATTATGCCATGCTTAGAAACATTAGCACATTAATGGGATAACTTATGCTTCACTATCACATATTGCTAGATATTAAATGGTAGCTCACGATGGTCAATCATGATTGATTAATTAAAGAATTTGTCAACTAAAACTTGACTAAGGTGGGTTGTGAGCATGTAGTTTTGATGGTCGTGCTCATGACAATTAAGGACCAGTTCACGAGCTACTATTATGAAGCATTAACCGTACTATCCACAAGCCAACGTGGGCAACGACTTTACCAGCATGGTTCATTGCGGGGCACTAGACTGAGAAGTGATGGAGATAAGCCCACGAGGGTCGCTGGGGAGTCTATACCTTGGTTTAAAGGGGGTGACTATGATCCGAGAACGGTGCACTGCTTTCCATTGTGTTATGTGGAGGGTACTGTCACAGCTCCTTTCTGAGGTACCATGGTGGTATTGAGGCACATGGTAACATGTTGTGGGGTTGTGTCTTGTAGGTAAATTTGTACTCCTCTTTTATCATTTCGTTTTTTTGCCTTGGTTGATGCTTAAACGAGAGTTTTACACATGTAAGTATTTAAAAATTTGGATAGAAATTTCGTACATGACAGACCTGGCCCACATGTCAATGTGTGACAATCTCCACTAGTTCAGTTCACATTACTAAATTGATATAGATGCTTAGAGATTTACTTACTTTAAATATTTAATAATACTTGTGTGTCATAAACAATTACGCGGCAACAGTAACATGCCACATCACTGGTGTCATCGTGCCGCGAAGTGAATGACATGATGTCTTTGTCATAACATAGTATTTTTATCACATAATGTATCTCTATAAAACAGTCATATCATTAAAAATATACGTGACTAAAAGACATCCTAGAGTAAGTTTTTAGATGATTTATTTTTAAAAAATATTTCAAAACTTAAAAAATGGAAAATATGGTTTATACCGATCCAGCACCAGTGCATCTGCGTCCATATATGCACGCATACGTACCAACCAAGCTACTCCTACATAACATCGAAAATCAAAAAAAAAAAAAAACGGTCGATCGTCTTCTTGTTGATAGCTACCGGTAGCCGCAGCTTTTAGCTTGTAACCGTTACTCAAGTCATACTGGTAGCTGGTTGTTGCTCCACCAAAAACGTTACAGCATAAAGCTGCAGAGGATTTTGCATCACGTTAGGAGGTACCTGCAACTGCACTAGCTATAGCTATATACCCCAGCTGATCAAGTATAAACACTACTTAAGAAAGAAGTGATATTTAATTCATCTGCTAAATATTAATTTTAATAGGAACAAAAATATTTTTAGTCTCGGTTAAAAATGCAATGAATCTATATGTTATCAATCGGGACTAAAGATCATTTTTAGTCCTGTTTTTTATTAGAATCTATCGGGCCATTGGGGATCTTTAGTCACGGTTGGTAACACCAACGGTCCCGAATGGTATTACTAACCGGAACTAAAGATCTAGATAATCTTTAGTCCCTGTTGATAACACCAATCGAGATTAAAGTAAAGCTCATTTTTATATTTTTTTTCTTCTTCAGCCCGAGTCATTGCTATAAAAGTTTGGAGTAGAAAGGGAGATGATGTCAAATTTTTTTAGAATTGTTTTGGTGATAATATACAAATCGAAGGGATTTAAAAGGTCAGCAACTTCATTCTCTAATGATGTATGCTTAGCATATTATATTTTTAGGTATATTTCTATACATTTTCATCTCTAAAAAGGTTCAAGAAAAATGATGAGAGAAAATTTATGCCTACTTCAACTATTGTCTCTGAAATGCCTCTGAAATGCCTCTATGTTACTTTTAAAATTAGCAACTCCATTATCTAACGATATATACTTAGCATATTATATTTCTAGGTATATTTTTATATATTTTTATATCTAAAAGGTTTGTGAAAAATGATGAGAGAGAAAATTTGTTTGGAAAAATTATGTTACTTTTTAAAATTAGAAACTTGTGATAAAAATGTTATAAAAGATATGACACCAAAAAGATAAAATAATAGAAAACTAATTTAATTTAAAAATAATTAAAATATTTAGAAATAATTAGAATACATTAAAAATATGTTTAGAACTTTAAAAAATTTATAAATACTTCTAAACTATTTAGTACAATATTTATGGAATTATTATATAATTATTGTATGATTATTTATATATAATTATTGTGTTATTATTTAATTAGTTTGACTTTCGTGAATTTTTTTACGATTTTTGTGCATTTCAGGTAGATGGATCAGCAATGGATGTACAATGTGGACCAACGGTAAACAGAGTTTATTAAAGGTGTGTATTATTTTTTGAGTGTGGCCAATACTAACAAGTATAAGAGCTTTATATGTTGTCCATGCAAAAAGTGTAAAAACCAGAAGAAGTATTCTGCATCAAGAACTATTTATGCCCACTTGTTTTAGTCGGGATTCATGCCTAACTATAATTCTTGGATATCGCACGGAGAGGTTGGGGTTACAATGGAAGAAGATGAAGAAGAAGACGACAACATTTCGGGCCGGGGTCAATACGGTGGATTTGAAGAAAATACAACTGGTGAGACGGACATGGCTGTTGAAGATAAGAATGGTGCGGATGATCTTGGTCAGATGTTGCGCGACGTAAGGGAGGACTGCGAAGGTGAAAAAAGATTCGGAAATTAGAGCATATGTTAGCGGATTACAAAACGTCTTTGTACCCAGGTTGCGAACAGGGACATTAAAATTTGGGTACCACGCTAAAATTTTTGCAATGGAAGGCCAAAAATAGTGTGAGTGACAAGGCATTTCGCGAGTTGTTAAAACTCGTAAAGAACATTCTTTCGGAGAGAAACAAATTGCCTGAATAAACGTACGAAGTTAAGAAGGTAGTTTGCCCTCTAGGAATGAAAGTATAGAAGATACACGCATGCCCGAACGATTGTATCATCTATCGTGGCAAGGAGTACGAGAACCTAGAAACATGTCCGGTTTGTAAAGCACTACGATACAATATTAGACGAGATGATCCAAGCAAAGTTGACAGACAACCTTCAAAGAAGATAGTTCCTGTTAAGGTGATGTGGTATTTTTCTATAATATCATGACTTAGGTGTTTGTTCAGGAACAAAGAGCATGCTAGAATGATGCGCTGGCACGTAGAAGAACGTCAAAAAGATGGGATATTAAGACACCCCGCCGATGGGTCGCAGTGGCGAAACATCGACAGAACATTTAAAGACTTCGGAGAGGATGCACGAAACGTAAGGTTCGGTTTATGTGCGGATGACATGAATCCATTTGGAGAGATAAGCATCGGCCATAGCACTTGGCCTATTACGATGTATATCTAAAACCTCCTTCCTTGGCTATGCTTGAAGCGAAAGTACATCATGATGTCGATTATTATTCAAGGCCCAAATAAACCTGACAACGACATTGATCTGTACCTAAGACCATTGGTCGAAGATATGAAATTGCTACGGAAGAAAGAAGGTGTCCCGTGTGGGATGAGGACAAACATGAGCAATTTAACCTATGAGCGTTGTTGTTTGTAACCATCAACGATTGGCCTGCACTTATCAACCTATCCGGATAGTTTAACAAGGGGTATAAGGCTTGCACCCACTGTATGTATGAAACTAAAAGTACATATCGAAAATATTGTAAAAAGGTAGTGTATATGGGCCATTGTCGATTTCTTGTTACAAGCCACCCTGTCTGGAAGAAAGGAAAATATTTTGAACAGAAGGCATACCACCGTACTAAGCCAACCTATAGCAAGTGAAGATGATCACGTAGCGATGTGGAAGAAGAAGTCTATTTTTTGGAAGTTAACCTATTGGAAAGTCTTGGACGTCCGCCACGCAATCGATATGATGCACCTCACTAAGAATATTTGCGTTAACCTGCTAGGCTTCCTAGGTGTATATGGAAAGTCGAAAGATACGCTTGAAGCACGTAATAATCTCAAGCATATGGAACAACGCGATGACCTTCACCCAAACCAAAGGAGAAAGGAGGCCATTACTTGAGTTGAGCCAGCTACACTCTGAACAAGGCAGAAAAAGAAAACACGTTTGAATGCTTGGAGAGCATCAAGGTTGAAGGAAAACACGGAGGCTACGATAGCATAAATCAAAATTTTTCTACTGTACAATCCAGGAAAGCTTGCAAGTAAGGGTCTATAGATTGTTACCAAGTGACGTGCAGTGCAGCGGAAAAACTACGTTGGAGTAGCCGACCCAATGTTCGCACGCCGAGAAGTCTTGCCGACCTCGGACAATGCTTTGCCGACCTCAGACAACGCCTCGCCCGACCTCTCTCCGATCTGTTAGTGATATGTCCTAGAGGCAACATGGAGATGTTGGATATCATGGTCAATGTTTATGTATTTATGAATAAAGTGTTATTCAGTTCCATGAAATAGACATCTTGTATTGATCAATAAGTACGTGACTTATTTATGAGACTCTATATGTGTGAATCTATTTCTAAATGATCCCTGATCATATATCATATTATTGGAACTAATATGATTCTAAGATCGGCATGTTTATTGATTGATCATCATGTCTCATAGATCATGGGTATGGAGATACCAAATCAATAAACATGGACATATGTGTTAGAGAACACATTGTTGGATAGACCCACCATGAGACACTACAAGAATTAATGTGCCATTAGTTGGTCTCAGGTAGTGTTGGTACAAAGTCCTTAGACCTGAGATCACCATGGATTCCAACATGTGTAGTAGCCTACTTTGGGACTACCAAACGCTATTCCGAATCGGGTAGTTATAAAGGTAGTTTTCGGGTTTGCTATGAAACATGGAGTGGGATGTGAGTGATCAAGATGAAATTTGCCCCTCCTTTGGAGAGATATCTCTGGGCCCCTCGAGGTAATGGATTATGGAAATGCATGGCCATGCTAAGTTGATTGAGGAGTCAATCAACAGACAAATAATCCAATACGGTTCGAGTGAATGGTTAAGCTATTGAAGGGATGACACACATCTTGCCTATAGCTTAATTGGTATCATGAGGCAAAGGGATTTGTGTACACATTACATGTTCAGAGCCGATATTATATTCTTGTATACTATGGTGTCAATATGTGCTGCTACACGCCGCTATTGACAGGTCGGCTAAGTTAGACTATAGCTGAAACCAAGTATACCTGAACCTACAGGGTCGCACGTTTAAGGGGATAAGAACAAGCATTCGAGTTGGACTCGAATACGGCTCGATCGGATAGGGATCCGATTGGATAGAGTCCTATAGTCTTACGACGTATGGGCGGCCAACTCTATGAGATTCGGATGAGATCCGATTCAAAATAGAGTCCTGATCGGCCACTAGTCCCAGTAGGCCAACTCTATATAAAGGGGCGAGGGGTGGAGAGCTACGACACATCAGTTGAATTGCATTGCGCCGAGATCAATCTCCACGGAAACCCTCCCCACCTTCGAGCCAAACCCTAGCCTTGCATCGCGTGCTAGCACACGGGTGCTCGGCGTTTTGTCCCCAGACGTGTGGATACCGGTAGAGGCGTTGCTACGTTGCGCGCTATTGATCGGCTACGAATCGGCTGCAATCGAAGCGAGGGCGACCGTGGCGGATCGGCAACGAAGCGCGATCGGCGACTCGGATCGGCTTGCGGCATCGGCGAATCGGCTGATTGGTGAATCGGCGTCCCCGGAAATCGGTCGGCTTGTGGGAATCGGCTACACTGTTCCGGATCGGATAACCCCGATTGGCTATTTCATTGCATACACCAATCGGTAACGATCTATCGGCTCTTACTTGCGACTGTTCCTGGTTTGCGCGGTAGAAAAGTTTTGTTTTCGGCTAGCGTAGCTTTCGCGTAACCCTTCACGATCTCCCGACCAGCTCCCCGACCACGTCTCCGACCACGATCCGATCTCCCGACCAGCTCGCCAACCACGTCGCCGACCATGATCTGATCTCACCGAATCCGTTTCGATTCGCCGACTTACACCGCAACATAGCGATGTCTTTACCGGTATCCACACATCCAGGGAAGGAACGCCAAAAACCCGTGTGCTAGCACGCAATGCACGGCTAGGGTTTTGGCTCAGACGTGGACTAGGGTTTCTGTGGAGAAGTTGATCTGGCTTAGAGGTTGCACACTCTGATCTCCACCCCTTGCCCTCGTTATATAGAGTTGGCCTACTGGGCCTAAAGACCCATTGGGACTCTATATTTGATCGAATCTCTATCCATACTGAGCCGTGTCCGAGTCATACTCGAATGCCTGTTCTATCCCATTAAGTGTGTGACCTTGTAGGCTTAGGTATACTTGGTTCCGACCCGAGAACACTTCTCGGCCGATCCGTCAACAGTGGCCCCTAGCAGGATGTATTGACACCATAATATATGAGAATATCATATCTGCTGAACTGTAATGTGTGCACAAATCTCTTTGCCTCACGATATCAATTAAGCTATAGGAAAGACTCGTGTCATCCTATCAATAGCTTAATCATTCACTCGATCTCGTATTGAATTGTTTATCTGTTGATTGGCTCCTCAATCAACTCGGCATGGCCATGCATTTTCATAATCCATTACATCGAGGGGCCCAGAGATATCTCTTCCAAAGGAGGGGTAAATTCCATCTTGATCATTCACATCCCACTACATGTTTCATGGCAAACCCGAAGACTACTATTATAACTACCCAGTTAGGGAATAGCGTTTAATAGTCCTTAAGTAAGCCATTACATATGTTAAAATTCATGATGATCTCAGGGCTAAGAAATTTGCACCAACACTACTTGAGACCAACTAATGACACATTAATTTCCTATAGTGTCTCAAGGTGGGTCTATCCAACAATATGTTCTCTAACATATGTTCACGTTTATTGATTTGGTATCTCCATACTATGATCAATGAGACATGATCATCAATCAATAAACATGTTGATCATATTTGTTCGATAGATATGATATATGATCAGGGATCATTTAGAAATAGATTCATACATAAAGAGTCTCATAAATAAGCCACATACTTATTGATCAATACAAGATGTCTATTTCATGGAACTGAATAACTCTTTATTCATTGATACATAAACATTGACCATGATATCCAACATCTTCATGTTGTCTCTAGGACATATCACTAACAAAGGTACCATCTAGATACTCCTCGAATATAAAGGGAATAATAAGCATGAAGGAGAAGAAGTTCACAAATCTAAAGTCCCATGACTGCCACGTGCTGATGACACAGCTGCTTCCTGTTATAATTCGGGTATCCTTCCTGATAATGTCCAGGCAACAATAACAAAGCTATGTGCTTTCTTGAACGCAATTTCACGAAGATCATCGATCCAGACAGATTAGAAGCCCTTCAAAATGATGTGGTGTAATGTCTTGTCAGCTTTGAGATGATCTTTTCACATTCCTTCTTCAATATAATGATATATCTTCTCTGTCACCCTGTCAAAGAGATCCATATTCTTGGTATTGTGTACCTACACAACATGTTCCCTTTTGAGAGGTACATAGGCATTCTAAAGAAGTACACTCGTAACCGTTCTCGTTCGGAGGCAAGCATCACCAAGGGGTATGAAACATAAGAGGTCCTTGAGTTCTACGTAGAATTTATTGAAGACCTTCGTCCAATCGGGGTGCCCAAATCAAGTCATGAAGGGATACTATGGGAAAGGCTACTCCTGGAAAGAAAGTAATAGTAACTGTAGAGAATGATTTATTCCATAAAACACATTTCACGGTTTTGAAATAATCTTCGTTGGTGGCTCCTTCAATCGAGCTGAACTTGTCGATTGTTTGCTCCAAAAACATTGGTAAGTCCGATGCCTAGATTACACGTCATCACATTGATACTTTTTCTGTTTGGTTACGACAACATCTCATGGGTAACGAGACGATTGACCAACAACTAGCCTTCTTGGCGAGGGGACCATCTTGCTCGATCACGACATCCCAAGGATATGAAATCAATGGGTATACATTTTACACAAGATCCCAAGACAGAAAGAGCATGAACCAGAATAGTATTGTTCGTATCGATGCCATGAGATACGGTAGTATAACGAGCACGTATTACGGTGGCATCAATGATATATGAGAACTTAACTATGGACCTCTGAAGGTCCCTCTGTTTTGGTGCCAATGGGTTAGGCTGACTAGTGGAGACGTAATGATTGATGACAGTGGAATGACAACGGTTGACCTTAACAAGATTGGATACTCAGATAAACCTTTTGTCCTAGGCAGTGATGTAACACAAGTTTTCTATGTGAAGAACATGTCTAGCAAAGCAAAGAAGGGGAAAGGGTCCGACAAGCCAAAGCGCCACGTGGTTCTTCCAGGCAAAAGAAAAATCATCAGAGTCAAGGATAAGACCGATGAAGATTACGGTCAGTTCGACGGGCAACCTCCGTTCGCTGTGATGGTTGAACCAAGTATCATCCTATCAAATTATAACACCCCTTACTCACGCAACGATCATAACGAAGGAATATTAGTGAGAAGAAAGTACGTGAGGTCAACCATCACACTGTAAATTATGTTAAATGTTGTTCGATTGTTTTCACCCAATATTCTGAGTCACTATCTCTAACATAATGATGTACATATGCATTGGGAATTTAGACTTAGGACCTTTGTCTGAAAAACAATGGAGTAGGTAGTTGTTCAAGATATTGACGGGAAACAAAATTCCAAAAAAAACTTAGTCTTGACTCCTATCCATTAGAAGTCCAAAACAAAATTTTGTCTTGACTCCTATGCATTGGGAATCGAACAAAATTTTTGTCTTGACTCCTCCGCCTCCTATGTGCACAACTCGAGTCGTGCTGTCAAGGTCAACGAGACAAACAAAAAAGCCAAAACTTGACGAGCCAAGCCTCCCCGCTCTAAAGAAAAGGGCGTATGACTGCACTCCCAAGGAGAATGCGACGATCGTAGCTGCGCAAGTGAAGGAACATTTCAAGTGTCGGAGTCCTGAAAATCCGACTCCAATCGACCTGAAGGTTAAGGCCTTGTATAAGAAGATGTTCGCGCCACGGTAAACCGGCCTTGCCGTCCGACTAGGACGAACAATGCGGAAGGCTTTTCGAAGGTGAAAGAAAAGACGAAAGATGTCCTGCGGCTCAGGAAGCAACCACAAAAATCCCTTGAGCCTTTGCTGCCACCTGGTGAAGATGAGTTAAGAAAATTTACGGCAGATGCGGGACTAACAAGGGTGCAACTGTTTGGAGATGCAGAAATCAAGAAGGCGACAAAAGTTTGAAATACAAGTTTGGACTCGGTGAACCTCTTGTCAAGCCTTCTCTAGTCAAAACTCTTTCTACACAGATGTACTGATTCCATAAGTGGTACATGGAAATGCGAGGAAAAGGTAGTGAGATGCTCGGTGTACGGATCAGAAATGCATATTTCTTCCAAGGAGATGACATCATGTGGATCCGCTTCGAGGATGTGTTCGACCTGTACTAGCAAGACGCCCTCGACGTCTCTATTCTCAGCTGCTATGTTTTGCAAGTATCGTTTAGTTAAATTTATTTCGTTGCTTATCTCCTTGTATGTAGCTTATGAAAATTCTTTTTATCTTTTATAGAATGTCGATCCAACAGTGCCATAGGCAAGGATGGTTCAGTATAGGATTTATGGACCCCCACAAAATTAGGACAGACATGATAGATAATTATGAGAAGAAAACAGAGGATAATATTGTCCATATGCTAACACAATAGCATTACAAGACTTGGATATTATTGTTGTACAACACAGCGTGAGTTTTTATTGTCTTCCGTACCAATTTTCGTCTCGTACTTATACAATTTCATATATATCTTCTTACACAATTTGCAAATTCCACTGTGTGCTTTTTCTTTTTGACCTTTCCTCGTGCAAAATTCATGTCTATGATTCAATGGATAAACCAGAGTCTACCTTCACAAACATTTTTGAAGTGATAGACAGGTAATGCCATCTTAGTTGCTATTGCTACTATGCGGTTCTCGGATAATTACTCACTAGCTTGCAACTGTATGTAGGGCATGGGCACGGCTTCGTGCATTGGTCTACGGGACTTGGAAAGAAAAACTTGTTGTCAGGATGAAATTTCCAGCGAGTATATGCTCCAAAATTATATTTAATCATTAATTTGTTCTGAAATAGAAATGTATATTAAATATCTCGTTGTTTCTCCTTTAGTGTGTAAAACAGAAGCACGGGACAAACTTGTGCGGCTACTACGTATGCGACTATATTCACCGCCTAGTTCACCAAGTCACATGTCCCAAGAATCTGGATGTACATATAACAATCATTCATACATTATGTCTCGATTTCTATTGATTCCATATACTTATTTCTCATTTTTTTCAAATGACAGATCATTTGTACGAGGGACAAACTCCCCACGGTGATTTCATAAAGGCCGCTCAAGAAGAACTGATGGGATTTATCAATGAACAGATTATTGATCTCGTGGGAGAGTTCAACTATGATGGATGTCGTATTGACGATCAACCCCACACAGATTAGACTTTGTAATATACGATATAGAACACTACAAATTACAAATTAAGTAATATTGTAATGCATATATTTATAATTGTATGCACATATTTTGGTAAAATATGCATATATTTACTTAAGTGCATATATATATATGTATGTGTGTAAAATATGTATTTATACATATATCTGCATATTTGCGTATATATATATATATAAATATATATTACATATATATATTATGCATATATTGTATTTACACACACACATATATATATATATGCATAATATATAAAGAAGGAGCAAGCAGCACGAGCAAATTTTTTTAGAAAAGAACGATCTTTAGTCCTGGTTGGTGTTAACTTAACATCAACCGAGACTAAATATGTATGTGCATCCACGTGGCGCTGCCATCTTTAGTCCCAGTTGGTGTTACCAACCGGGACTAAAGATCGACATCTTTAGTCTTGCTTGCATGGTTCCGGTTTGTAACCCGAGATAAAAAGGGGTTGCAAAATGACAAAATTGCAGATTTGAGACTCTAAAGATTGACTCTTTTCTTATACTGCCATTTGTGTGGATGACAAATGAGATAATTTATGTCTATGAATTTGGGTCCGGTGACAAATCTACAAACGAACAATGTTTCAAGTAGCAAATCTGTAAATCTTCCGTTGCAAACCGGAACTGTACAGGATTTCTCCAGCAGTGAAACATGTCGAGCATAGTAGAGTATAGGAACGAGATCCTCACGCTAGAGGCAGTATTGTGCTGTTTACTTATGGACCCAATTAAGAGCTCACATATCATGTTAGCGACTCCTGCTACAGGAGGGAGCAGTACTACAAAAGAGATTTGAGTTCATATGGTATAGACTATCTGCTACACATAGTGTCGAGATTGTTGTTCGATTTATCAGTTGCTTGATGTTGAATTAGGATATATTTTTGGGAGGCTCCGATTGCCTCAAGATTCCTGCAATGATAATAGGTAATAGCATATATACTGCTAGAGAAATCGACTTTAGTTCCGGTTTGTAACCCCTTTAGTCTCGGGTTTTAAACCGAGACTACGAAAGCGGGACTAAAGATGTTTTTCTTTAGTCCCGTTTGAAATAACCGGGACTAAAGATTCTAGGACTAAAGATTCCGGTAACATCAACCGGGACTAAAGATGACGACGCCATGTGGCTGGCTCCGCTATCTTTAGTTTCGGTTGGTGTTAGCAACCGGGACTAAAGATTTTTTTTTCTTTTTTTAATTTTGCTTCTGCTGTTTGTTTATATATTATGCACATCCCCAAATGTTTTTTCGTTGTTTTTTGCTGCCGAAATCAAATTCTCATATCAAATTAACTTCCTCGAATCTCCTCCATATCGAGTAATGAACATCACAAAGTTCATATATATCACATATCAAATTCGAGTATACAACATCACAAAATTCTAAAAAAAAGTTCACAACGCCGGATCCGGCGGAGGGGACGCCGCCGCCCCGCCCCGCTCGCCCATGTCCCCACCCATGGCCCGCGCCGCCCGTCGCTCCCGGAGAGGACAAGGAAGAGGAGAAGGAATAGGAGGAGGCACCGCCGCCACCTTTGAGCCACCGGGCCACCACCATCTCTGAGGCACCGCGCCGCAGCCACCTCCGAGCCGCTACCACCTTCAAGCCGCCATCTTCGAGTCGCTACCACCTCCCCTCCCACCGGATCTTGCGGAGGGAAGGGCGCCACCGCCATCTCCTCCCCTCCCACCATCATCGCCGGAGTGAGAGAGAGAAAGAGCTGAGAGAAAGACAGAGAGCCGAGAGAGGAAGAGACATCTAAGTGTTGTGTTGGTGGAGAAGACGTTGCGTGTCAGGATATATATACCCCTGGATCTGTAGTCCCGGTTGGTGTCAACAATCGAGACTAAAGATATATTAGTCCCAGTTGGTGGTACTAACCGAGACTAAAGATCTAATTTTTGTCTCGGTTGATGGTAGCAACCAGGACTAAAAATAATTTTTTGCTATTTCTAATTCATCTTTAGTATACTTCCACGTCAATTTGTTGAGTTATGAGGTGACATGCATGTAGCACCTAAGTGCTAATTAGCTAGGTAAGGACATCATCACTGTGTTGTCTTCTACAACTACATTGCATATTAATTGCCATCTCTCCTTTGTGCATATATATTGAGCTTGATTAAGATAATATAATTAGGTTCTAGTTTAATTAAGGAACATAGCCTAACCACTGTCACCAACAGCAATATAGTAGGCATAGAAGATTACATATAGCACATGCCACAACAAATAGTCCCGCTTAGGACTCCTATTGCTATCTTTTCTTCAGTTCCACTAGTGTGGTGAGAATTACATATGCATGATGCAAAGCCCCCATACTAGCAATTTGGCAAGGGGTAGAAGTGTTATTTCCAAAAAAAATCTCTTGAATTGAGCCTACATGAATTGAGCCTACAAGGTTTAAAGAATGATCATATAGTGTTCTAACCAATTACCACAAAATTAGAGTGTCCAATGCCAAAGACATATTTTTAAAGTGTTGCCTCATAAAATACAGTGTTCTGTATCTAGTAAATTTTGTCTTGTCTTTTGTTGACTTTGTTGCTATATTGGTGAGAACTCTCACTTTTGTCTGTCAACTCCTTACTGGTTTCACACTACGTCGGCACCGGCTATCTCTAACGGGCATTAACTCTCATCTCTATCGGGTTGGACCCTGTCACTATGAAAAGGTCACTGATGTGAGAAAATATCTCTAACGGGCACAAGGCCGTCACGGATGCACATTATCTCAACCGGACCATAAAAAAATGCCCGTCACAGATGAGTTTGAAAGTCAAACCAGTGGGGTTGAACGCCCGTCACGGATGACACATCTCAATCGGGCCTATTTATAAGCCCGTCACAGATGACAACTCATCTCTAACGGGCCGTGGTTACCGGGCCGTCACCGATAGGGTTGACCAAACACGAGGTCAAATAATGTCCCGGTTTTTTGCCCGTCACGGATGACATATCTCTAACGGGCTTAAGTAGCCCGTCACAGATGTCCTATCTATCTCTATCGGGCTTTTAGGTTGAGACCGTTACGGATGTCCTATCTCTATCGGGCTTTTCCACAATGCCCGTCAGGGATGAGTTTATTATCCAAAAAAATAAAATTTGTTTTTTGGCTAGCCTCAGGCCTTTGCTAGCCATGCCCGCTGCAAAAAATGGACAGATATCATCACAGCCCAGCCCCAGCCCCAGCCCCAGCCATTCATCACAGCCACAACCATGTTGATCCATTCACATATAGATTCATCACAGCCATAGCCACAGCCATATCCATATCCATTCACATATATATTCATCACAGCCACAGCCCTATCTATTCACATATATATTCATCACAGCCATAGCCATATCCATTTACATATATATTCATCACATATATATTCCACAACCACAACCATAGCAAAATAACAAGTGTACTAACCCCAAAAAACAGAAAAAAAGTCAAGTATAGATGTCTATTTATTTATTGCAAAAAAGAACATGTGTAAGAACCGAAAAAAGGAACAAGTGTACGCTTAAAAAAGACAAGTGTAGATTTTTTGTTTTGTTCCAAAAGGAACAAGTGTAGTTCCAAAAAAGAAGTGTAGTTCCAAAATGGTCTTTACTTTTTGCTCTCGAACAACTAGACTATATATGTAAAAGTATGAGGTGTTGTAGTAGCTTAGGTGGCTTCCAAAAGATATCCACCGTGCCCTGTGACACAAGGTTTGATGCGGATATCTTCGGAAGCCACCCAGACTACAACACACCTAAATAATTTGAACCGTGTTTTGAATGTTGCAATTTGCAACTTGTCTGAACGGCTCCAGTTCATCATCGAGCAAAATAATTTAGTTACAGATGCATCAAAACCTGCAAAAATGTATTATAAAGAAAAGCAAGTATATACAAAAACAACGTGCATAATTGTATTACAAAGAATATTTACAAAAATCAAATGTTTGTCGCGCTGTCATTGCAAATGTTCTACCATTTTGCGTCGATCGAGCTACCTAGGACCTTACCCTAAACATTCCTTTCGGAGACAATATATCATCTAGTATGAATTGTGCTATCTCCTCTCTAATGATATCGAAGTTGTGATCCGGAATGTTTGATAGTTTAACCTGCATGTGAGGCTTAAGTTAGTCCACATACTTGGAAAGTTATCGTCCTATGTATATTAACAATTGTAAACACACCTCAAGGTCGAGCAATGTCACCTTGTCTGCTAGGATTCGCATGTTATGCGGGATAGTCATTAATGGTGCAGAATATCTACTCGTAGCTTGAAGTTCTCCTGACCATATGCATCCCAAGTGTCCACGCCTTCTTTCCAAAGAATCTGAAGATCATCGATAACAGGCTCTAGGAATACATCGATTTCATTGCCCGGTTGTTTTGGACCTTGGATTAACAAGCACAACATAATATATTTCCTTTTGAAGCACAACCATGGCGGGAGGTTATAGTTTGCAATAAGGACGGGCCAAGTGCTGTGAGAACTGCTCATATCTCCAAAAGGATTCATGCCATCCGTACACAAACATATCCTCATGTTTCTGGGGTCGGCAGCAAAGTCTTTGTACATTCGATCAATATTCCTCCATTGAATCGAATCCGCTGGGTGCCTTAGCAAACCGTCGTTTGTTCTCTCTTCGGCATGCCATCGCACTAATTTTGCTTCCTTCGGGTTGGCAAATATTCTCTTGAAGCGATCAATGATGGGTAAATACCATACAACCTTCGCCGGACCACCCCGCTTTGACTTCTTTCGCTCCCGCACTTTTCTTTCGCTTGTATCGAGAAGCCTTATACAGAGGACAAGCTTCTAGGCCCGCACATTCCTTGTGGTACAATATGCAATCGTTTGGACAAGCGTGAATTCTATGAACCTCTAACCCTAGGGGACACAGAACCAGCTTTGCTTCATATGTCGTTTCAGGCAATGTGTTCTCTTCAGGAAGCATGGCCTTCAATATTCTCAAAAGTTCTGTAAAACTTTTGTCTGTCCATCCACTACATGCCTTCAGCTTCATTAGGTCCAAGGTAGCTGATAATTTGGTGTGCTTTGCCTTGCATCCGGCGTATAGAGGTGTCTCGGAGTCACTGACCAAACGGCTGAAATTCAACGAATCTCTCTCGTTGTGAGCTTGCTCCTCAATATCACGTAACATCTCTTGTAGCATATCAGGATCCACATCAACCATTTCACCGCCCATGGAGATGGAATAAACATGTCACGCTTATCTTCATCTTCATGATTGTCGGCACCGATGCTGTCTGCAGCTGCACCATTATCCGATTCTGTCTCTCCATGCTTCACCCTACATGTGTAGTCCTTCATGAATCCTCGTTGTATCAAGTGAGAGTGTACCTCCTCTCCGCTAAACAAAATCTTATTCTTGCAATCTCTACATGGACAACACATGTATTTGCTATTTCTTCTTATCCTATCCTCCTCCGCAACGTTCATAAAACTTAAAACGCCATCTTTATACTCCTTGGAATGACGCTTTAAAGTTGTCGCATTCATCCAACTTCGATCCATCGCTACAAAATTTAACAAAACATTAGTTATCATACTAAATTGTAAAAAAGAATCAACCTTTATACTTACTTCTAATATTTTCCTGTTTCTTTTTTTAAAATAACAAAAATTCGTCCCCTCCAACCTCTCACCAAAAAGTGAACAGTGGGATAAATTCAGACAGCGGTTGCTGGTGTATTTATAGTGTGTCCGAACTATATCTCAATCGGGCCAGTTAAACGACATCTGTAACAGGGCACAGACATCTCTAACGGGCGTCAATGAAAGCCCGACACCGATATGAGTCATCGGTGACGGGCTATAAATTCATCTCAATCGGGCCTTATTTCTGAGCCCGTCACCGATGACCCTCATCTCTGACGGGCTCGGTACTATGGCCCGATTGAGATATCCTACGTTATCTCAATCGGGCTTACAGTTGGGTCCGTCACAGATGTGTTTCATCGTTGACGGACTATTTGCAATTGAGATTGTACGAGTACATCTACAACGGTGCCAATGACGACCCGATTAAGATGACTTCGTTCTGACGGCCCAAGTGCTCCAGGCATATTTGAGCCCGTTACGGATGGAAGGTTCTGTACTAGTGTCACCTGCTGGCAGTTGAAGATGATAATGATATATCCAATGCCCCACATTAGTTTACCATCTTAAATCTCGGTCTTCCGAAGAGTAGAAAAGCATAATCATAGAATACAGCAAATGAGATTGTATTGAGTGATATATATATATACGCATACATCATCGACTGAAACATGAAATCAATTAATAAGTTAGTTGGTAGATGATCACGTACATGCTGCACAAAAGAAGAAAAAAAACAGAGCGAGCAGCCAAGAACTGAACTTAAAGGCATTGATCGAGAAAGTGTGTGGGAATACAAGGACGAACATGCGTGAAAAGGAGATGATCGATATGATGCAAAGATGGATGGATAATAGTCTAGTAGAGAGCAACCTCCATGGACCTACCACTTTGGATCTCCACATGCATGGAGGCAGGAGATGCAGTAGCAACAGCAATATTGCACCAACTGCACGCCCTTTCGATCTGCCATGCACTCTCCTACCAATTGGATCAGTGCTTCATCTATCCATTCATTTCCAAGAAAAAAAATCTATTTAATATTGGCATAGTTCCTGAATTGTTTTCCGTGCTTAACCTTCGGGGGTCAAATTATATATATATAAAAGGATTCCTTCACTAATGAAAACCATCTTTGGTTAAAGTGGCAAAAATCACAATAGTCTCGGTTTGAGTTGCACCGGGATTAGAGATGGTCTCTAGTCTCGGTTTAAAAATATACGGATTTCTAGAAAAATTAGTCCGGTTCGTGTCACGAACCGGACTAAAGATCACCTCTAGTCCCGGTTCAAAGCACCGGACATCTTTAGTCCCGGTTAGTAACACCAACCGGACTAAAGATCTAACATTTATCCCGGTTTTTTGTTAACCGGGACAAAAAATAATCTCGGAAGGCGCGCCGGTCTTATCCTCTCTCTCCGGTGAATTAAAGGCGCACACACAGGCCAACTTCTCTCTCGATCTTATCTCTTCTCCCCTCTCCTCAAATCTTCTTCTCTCGGATCGATCTTCCGAGTCCTCCTCCTCATCTCTCGTGCGGGCTAGCAGCGGCGGTGGCCCTCTCCCCTCAGCTCTCCCCTCTTCCTTCTGAGTTCTTCGCGCAGGCGACCGGCGGCGGCCGCGCGGGTAGGAGATGGAGTTCTTCGCGCAGCGAGCGACGCGGCCGCGGGGGCGGGAGACGGCGACCCTCTCCCTCGGCTCTTCCCTCTCCCTCTCCCTTTCGAGGTCTTCGCGCGGCGGCGGCGGCGCGGGGGTGGGAGGCGGCGGCCCTCTCCCCTCGCTCTTCCCTCTCCCTCTCCCTTCCGAGGTCTCGCGGCGAGCGGCGAAGGCCGCGGGGCCGGGAGGCGGCAGCCCTCTCCCTCTCCCTTTCGAGTTCGCGCGGCGGCGGCGGCGGCGCGCGGAGACGGCGGCCTCCTCCCCTCAGATCTCCCCTCTCCCTTCTGATTTCCTCTTCGCGCGGGCGTGGCGGGCGGAGGCCGCACGGGCGGCCGGGCGGCGGCTCGTGGATATAATTTTTGATGTATTTTTTGGTGTAATTTTTGGGATGTATTTGTTGTATTTTTTTGATGTATTTGACGATCTGTGATGTGTTGTGATGAACTGTGATTTTTATATGTGATGTTGGATTTGATCTGTGATGTTTTTGATCTGTGATTTGAGTTCTTTTAGATGCATTTTGATGTGTGGTGATGGAAAAATTATGCAAGTAGCAAAAAAACAATGGAAAAAAACCGTAATCTGGACACGTGGCGTTTTTATTTTTAGTCTCGGTTATTGTTGTAAACCGGGATGAAAAATAGATTTTTAGTCCCGGTTATTTATCCGGGATAAAAAAAGGGTCTTTAGTCCCGCTTTCGTAGTCCCGGTTTGAGAACCGGGACTAAAGACGTTTACAAACCGGGACTAGAGCCCCTTTCTCCACCAGTGCTCGGACATAATGCCCATGATTACATAGTCATTAACATGTGAAACCCATTACCCCATAGACTCACATGTCATTCTTTACGTCAAAGAATTTCGGTTCCACAATGGACATATGGGTGTACAAGTCTGTCCCACAATAGACATATGGGTGCATAAGAAGATCAAATTCACTGTTGTGTAAAGCTGACTACAAACTAAGGATACACTTCTAATTAGATTAGTTTGCTCACCATAAGTGTAGAGTTCAAATGTTTTGATATGTGTACTTAAAATATCTACTATTTAGAAATTAATTCACCACGGTGATAAAAGATGTGGTGGTCATCTTCATTCGTCTATGATGAAGGCGAGGATTTGGAGCCAGCAGGTTTATCGGTTAGAGTATGGATGTTGCAAAGACTATTGCATCTGACATGGATATAGAGCCAAAGTTCTGTACAAAACGTCAAGCAAAGTGAAAGAAACAGTTCGATGAAATAAATGGTGAAGATGAAAAAATACAACAGTCTGCTACCGAATCCTTCAGAGTTAATTACTTTGTAGTTATGATTGATGCTGTAATTACTTTATTGACCAGTTGATTTGAGGAGCTGAAAGAATTTGATAAAGTACTCGGATTCTTGTTTTACTTAGAAAATTTGAAGTCCTTGGATGATGCTATCTTTGAAAGTGTTGCAATAGCTTTGTGGAAACATTTTGTCATAATAACTCATCTAATGTTGAGTTAAATGATTTGTTTTCAGAATTAAAAGTGTTGTAAGCGACTTTGTCGAATACTTTGATGTCAACACCTAAGATTTTAGAGTTTGTTATGGCTGTAGATTGCTATCCTAATGTTTCAATTGCCTATCGAATCCTCTTAACGGTACCCGTGACTGTAGCTTCAGCTAAAAAAAATTCTCAAAGTTGAAGTTATTGAAGAATTATTTGAGATCAACTATGTCATAAAAAAGATTGATTGGTCTGTGTATATGTTGCATTGAGAAGGATGTCTTAGATATCATTAATGTTGATATTGTTAATAATAATTTTGCATCAAGAAATGAAAAAAAACCTTTTTACGAGAATATATATATATATATATATCAATAGAGGAGTTGTACTTTTATCTAAGATAATGATATTATTTTATTGATCTTTTAGTATTGACATTATTTTTTCGCTTTGCAAGTGAATTAAACCTGTAAATATATACATATAGATAATATATATCTATTCATCATGATGGGTTTGCCCCTAAGATCCTCCAAAATATAGGGCCAGTCCTGCTTGTATGGGGTCATTTGTATCAAAGCGAGATGTAGTGGGGGAGCGTAGAAAGACTAGTGAGGTTATTTGGATTTTCCCCAAAACCAAAACGAAAATTAAGGTGTTTGCATTGTGAGTTTGTGAAAATGTGAGTCAGATGGAGTGCCCACATACCACAGTCCCCTCCAAATGACAAATCTCCTGCAAGTAGAGTAATCGCGCGATGACGTTCGTCGCTCAAACCTACAAGTAGAGTAAACTCTATCGATCAATCCCACTGTCGTTCTCCCTGTCTGCCTCCCACGACAAGCTAAGCCATGCCAGCGTCCCAACGACCACACCCGCTGCCGCCGCCGCCACCGCCGCCGACGCAGCCGCTGCCGCTTCCGCCGCCTCCCCTCTCGCTGCCCTCGCCGTCGTCGTCAACGTCCACCGTCCCTCGCCCGCGCCACCACCACCGTCGCTTCGCATCCTCTTCCTCCTCCTCGTCTTCCTCCGCCACCTCCATATTCTCCCCGTCGCCCTCACCTTCCCGTCGTTCTTCCCGCGCCGCCGCGAGCGACACCACGACTGCCTCCCTCGTCGTCCCCTTCTCGTGGGAGCTCCACCCGGGCATTCCCAAGAACGGCCTAGCCTCCTCCGCTGCCGCCGCCGCCAGCGAGCCGCTCCCGCTCCCGCCTCCGATCCGCGCGTCCCCACCTCGCCGGCGGCGCCAGCACCACCGTCGCCGCCGCTCAGACGGCGTCCCGGCGCGTTCCGGCACCAGCGACCCCTTCACGGCGGCCTTTACCGAGTGCACCAGGGAGGAGGATAGCGCCACGGACGATTTCCGGCCGCCGGCGGCGACGCCGTCGCCAGTGGTGCCCGGACGCCGCCGCTCCGACGCCACCTCATCCGATCATCGGTGGTGGCTCGCCGGCGGCAGCGGGTTCGTCGGATTCCTCGACCTCTACGGCTGCAAGAGCGCCATGGCGGTCGCCGACGCCGCCATCTTGGCTCGCCGCCGGCCAGTCGTGGCACGTTCCAAGCCAAGCCGAGCCACCCGGAGAGATAAGTAATTAACCGATCGACGTGGTAATCATATTTGATCAAAATTTTAATTAATTACTACTAAACCGTGTGTATATATGATAACTAAGATTAGATTAGGATGAATTGATCATATATTCCTATGTCTCTCTAAAAAAAGGGAGGATTATATTGCTTATTCTCCGATGTTATAAGCAATAAATCAAATGTGTAGTTTTGTTTCATTTTGATCACCACCTTATATGTACTATTAGAACATGCTAGTTTGTGATCAATTTGTTGTGGCATGTGCTATATGTATTCTTCTATGCCTACTATATTGCTGTTGGTGACAGTGGTTAGGCTATGTTCCTTAATTAAACTAGCACCTAATTATATTATATTAATCAAGCTCACTATATATATGCACAAAGCAGAGCTGGCAATTAATATACAATGTATTTGTAGAAGACAACACAGTGATGATGTCCTTACCTAGCTAATTAGCACTTAGGTGCTACATGCATGTCACCTCATAACTCAACAAATTGATGTGCAAGTATACTATAGCACCATGTATGTATGTGTTTATATGTATGCTCCATTTGGCACACAATGTTCCTGTCAGGTGCAACACAATCATGAATGCTTGTAACTAAGCTGTTGGCGCCACTGGATTAATTTCATGATGATGCTCCCTGGCCTTGTATAGTTAGTTAGTTGTTCTTAAAGTCTTAATTGCAGGTTATGTTCATGGCATCTTCCTCCTTGAAAGCACTGTGGATGTATATAAAAAAATGGTCACAAGTGGTCAAAAGACAGCTTGATCGAATCCTGCACAAAGTGGGTTCATGTGTTTATGCATGTGAGCATCATCTTCTTGGCACATGGTCGACCATTATATTTCATATGTGCATGCCACTAGATCTATGTGCATCTGGAAGAGTGAACTGTCACAACCAGAAGACATAGTACTGTCCTAAGCTATTCTGCAGACTGATTAGAAGAGTGTTGGTATGAATGAAAAAAATATTCAGAATTTTGTCAATATACGTACACTCTATTGCTTCTTCTATTATTGGCGTTGAAATACAATAGATATATCAACTTTGAGCCTTCGAAAGATCAGAGATGGACCTAGACCTCGGATAATATGGATCATGATCCGAAGTCTAGGATGTAAAGGCTCATTGAAGACTTCGATTTTTCACCATATAAATTTATGATATGTTGGGTCAAAACATTCATGAGACGGCCCGGTCCATGGATACTAACAGGGCTGACCTTAGGTGATGCAGTGGTGCACCCAGTCCAGCGAGTTTAAATTTTAGATTTGCCACTCATGTCTACCAATTTTAGGAGTATATATGCCCATATGTATGTGTCACATTTAAGTCTTAACTCATGGAGTCCTACGGAAATATCCTTTTGTTTTCTAAAATAGAGCGATTCGAAGATCTAAATTTATCCTAATTTCATAAGTATGAAGAAGATATGTCGTCACAGAAACAATCGATCTATCACAGCTCTAACGACTACAAGATTTTTTTATGGAGACACGCATAATTAACCAACTTATTTTGAAGAACGTGACATTGTAGATTTAGCAACTGTTACGCATCAGTTGGAAACCAAAGAGGCCAAGAGGGGATCATTAATTTTCTGAACTGAACTGGAACTCCAAAGCTTATCAATATATGGGACACAGGCTGAAAGTTCTGTGAAAGGTTTTGAATGAAAACGAAGTTGATCTTAATTATATTGGGCCGTGATTTGTGCTGCGGGGAAGCAGGCCCAACAAGACCTTAACCGGTCAGCATTCTGCTAGATTGGGCTCGGAGAGGTACACAAATATAGGCCTTGTAAGCTAGGCCTAGCCCAGCCTGCTGCTGGGCCTGGGCTACCTACATATGCAAAAATCGATTTATACCTAGACCTAACACGTGCAAATTTAAACTAAATCTTTGTATGCGTTTTTTTAGAAATAGTAAGCAGACGCTCACAACTCACGTACACATGAACGGACACATACATATTTTATCCCTATGAGTATCTTTAAAAGACTAAGCTGAGTATATTACAAAGTCACCACGAATGCCTCGCTGTCGATAAGTACGTCGTCTATCATTGAAAAAATAAATAACTGTAAGCTATTTAAAAAACTGAGTATATCACTACTCACATACACATTAATACACACATACATATTTTATCCCTACGAGCATCTTCTGAGTATATCACAAAGTCACCACGAGTGTCTCGCTGTCGATAAATACGTCGTCTATCAAAATATAAATAGCTGTAAAACGAGCACATATGCAAGTCTAGAACTTAAACCTGGGTGAGCTCTGGTTCCACTAGTTTGTTCTCTTAGAGAAAAATATTTTCATTCGTCAAGAAAAATCCCCTGTTTATTTAGAAACCTAAGTAGCTGTGAAACACTCTCAAAATAGTTGACAACATTCATATAATATATTTATAACATCTATAAAATTCAATGTATAAAGTAGCGTACTCTTCACATCCGAATTTATCTTTTTTTCAAGTGTAGTTCGAATTTAAATTTGATTTTTTACTCATACATGTTAATATACTCTACATATTGTCAAATTTTTCACTATTATTTTTTACAACTGTTTGTATTAAATTTGAGAGATAAAGTATAACACACCATTTTTCGCCCGGTCAAAAACCTATTTTAATAAAAAAATATGTTTAAAAAATTTGGTTCCTTAGTGTATTTTGGATTTTTTGTGCCAATATCTCAATTATTTCGTTTCTTGTGAACTTTCCTATGATTCAAATTTTGGAGTTTGAGTTTTCTGCTCCTAAAACTTTCCAAAAATTCCTATGATTAAAATTTTGATTTTGGAATTTTCGGGACCATGATGAAAAATAATTTTATTTTCATCCAAAGAGTCTAAAAATATTTGTTTTTGGACTTCATATATCTATTGATCTTTCAAAATTCATATATCTCCAACC
Source organism: Oryza australiensis (assembly GCA_019925245.2). Lineage (NCBI taxonomy): Eukaryota > Viridiplantae > Streptophyta > Magnoliopsida > Poales > Poaceae > Oryza > Oryza australiensis. The sequence continues at coordinate 408,151 of JAIFGZ020000583.1, read as the reverse complement.
GTAAATTCATATATCTCCAACCGTAAGTCCGATTGACTCCGTTTAACTTCCATATTTTTTAAAAAATTAAGATCTACCCAGTGTCACTATTAATTTATAATAGTTATTATGCATTTAATAGGATTTTGGATGGTTTTCTCTTTTTCAAACATGTAATGGATATGCAACGGACACGGATTTTTCTCGGAGATTTGAAAACCAGCAATAAGGCAAGCCACTCTTCGATCATATTGCTGGTAGTGTGTAAAATGTGTTGTTTGCAAGATTGCATGCCTAGTGTACACCATTTATTTGATCGGCCATCGATTTACGAGCACATGATCGAAGGACCAACCTAAGTAGTTGCATTACTTTCTGTAGAATATTGTTAAACTTAACCCTTGTTGCTCCACCATGGTGGTACCACGATACTTGCACTCTCTGGGCGCAGGTGTCCACAAGCACCACATGATTATACCTGGATCCACAGAATATGAAGTTTTCCAACCACATCAGCAAAAAGGCAGCGTGCTCTCTAGGGTAATCAGCCCGTCCCTCATGTTCATCGCCACATAGTTGTTCCAACCTCCGATGGCCTTGGTCTTGAATGAAAACTGACCCTTGCCTTCTAATCTGTTTGGGTTAGCCGATGATAGAACATCTAGTCCGGTGATCATGACCACATCGGCTAGGGTGACAGTCATAGGGCCTTGTTGGAAGATGAAGGCATTCAGGGTGTTATTCCAGAAGTATGTGGCTGCTGACATTAGGGGTTCGTTTTTTGCCATGTCGGCTACAGATAGTGCAAGACGTTAGGCTATCCCAACTTCTTCCCAGTGGCTTTGCTTGGCCGGCTGCATTCTCTTGTACCACGCTGGCCAAGACTTATCCATGGATGGCCAGGATTTGAAAAGTACCAGACCAGTGGCTAAGCTAGGGTTCCTCATCCTCGGGGAACTCAGCAAGAAAGGAATTTTTAGCCGATTGGGGCGTACCTCGGGGAACTCAGTAGGAGATGAAGCCGATGGAGCGTCGGAGGATGCCATTGGAACGCCTGGGGTCGTTGGAGCAGGGATCGCCGTCGCGATCTTGAGGAAGTTGAGGATGTCGCCGGAGAGCTCGAGGGCGTTGTTGCGGAAGGATTGCTTTAACGGCGTGAGTTGTTCGGTGCAGGGAACGCGTTATTTAAAGAGTTTTCATATTCATACGGCTGAAACAGATTCAATCTAGGGTTACGCTTGGAATTCGGATTGCACAAAATCCGCAACATTTTCATATCGTGGACTTGGGGGGCATGTGTTAACAACCAAATTTGGTAAGCAAATCCCCAAGTTTAAGCTAAGATTGAAGCAAAATCGGAGAAACGTGATCTGCGGAGAAACAGAGGCTGCGTCGGCTAAGTCCGAATCGGCTGCGGAGCCAGTCGGCTATGTCCGAGTCAGGTTAGGACAACTGATAGCCGATTCCGATTGAAGATAGAAGTGAAGCCAATACCGAAAGGAAAGCTTGAGGATAAAGTGTTGGATTCGGTTTCCAGAGTACGTTAAAGATGTTGCCATCTATATATAAGGTCCTACAACGGCAATTGTATTTGTTAAGTTAGGATATTTTATATAGTTTCCTTTCGTGATAATGTCGGTTTGTTTAGAGATTTAATCTGTAATAGGAAACGTGCCCGTCACGGACTCATTGTGTATACGGGTATAAATAAGATTCGAGGGCATGTAAAACAGAGATATCAACAATCAATACAATCACGGCGCATCGCCAAACCTCTCGTTTTTACTTTTCTCGACAAGTTCTTGCTTTTGCTCGGGCTGCATCGACATCGATATCCGAACAAGGTAATTTCTTGTTACAAGTGGCTTGTATCGTCGGGGTTACTGCTTCCATCGTCATGATACTCTAATTTTGATGCTATAAACTGCTTAATTTATCATATGCGACATATAATCTAGAACAATATCTATATCTACCTTGCAATTGGTTGATTTCTCTCTAAAGACAGCAGTCGATAGAGCTAGATCTAGATGTTGATTTTGATTATATGGCGTGTCCACCGTCTCGAGGGGTTTTCATTAGCTCATATAGATCTAATATCTCTTTTTGTACTTAATGCTGCATCAGATCGACCTGTTAACTCGCTTTTAGAGATATATAGATTTGTTCGACATAATGTCTTCCATTAGAGACAGTGCCGAGGTTTCAGCCGGCCTTACCTGTTTTAATCGTCTTTTTAGTATTAATTACTATTAGATGTATTAGAGCTATCTTTTATGTTAAGATCTCAATCTATTCAAATGCCCTAAACCAGTATCGATCTGTTGAGTAATATCAACAGCCGATTGATCTAGGTTTATCGTATTTCATTCAGATTGATATATTTTTATAAAATATATCAGAGTACTAGCCAATTTACGTTAGATCTACGACATCGGCTGGGTTATGAATGCATATAATCTTTATCCTAATACACTTTTGGATCTAAGTGATTCATACTGTCTCGGTATACTACCGATCTATCCCAATCACTTAGTCTAAATATGCTTTGGGATAGCGATTATATGTTTATTAATTGCTTTAGCCGATCGAGTAGGATCTAACCTTAACCAAAACGCATATTTCTTGTCTTCTTGTTGGTTACAGGATCAAACCAACTGGCACGCCTAAGCATCACCAAAGGCGACCAACGCCCAAGCATCACCAAAGGCGACCAACGTGGACCTGCATTAGAGTAAAGCAAATCTCTCAGGTCAGTGCGTGGGAATCTAATTTCTCATCAACACGCTTTTGGCACGCTCGGTGGGACCTCTGCAGACTTCCAAGTTCGACGCGATGTCTGATACCAAGACTCCAGAGATCGACCAAGAAAACGTCATCCCAGTGACAATGGAGCAACTGTCGGCTGAACAACTAGCCGACTACAAGCAGATGGTTGAGCGACTGCAGGCACATTACCTGCAATCTTTCACCCAGACCAGATATGGGTCAGTCCTCCATAAATTCAAGTTCTCCATTGAAGACTTCAACATGTCTAATGAGGACAATAAAGGAAAAAAGAAGATGGACGACATCAAGCAAGAACAAGGCGGTTCGGGCCCTTACACTCTACAGGACCGAATCGACTCGGTTGTCCATCATGTGCTCGTCAACCAAAGTGGCATACTGGTTAACACCCTCAACAACAAGATAAACATTGTGGTTGACTCGAAGATAGCCGAGCAGCTGCTGAGAGGGCCGACGTATTTCGCCGACGGCCGGTTCTCGCCTTACGTAACGTTGTCTACTCACGCCCGCGATCCCGTCACTAGGACAGTCGAATCCTCAAGGAGGGCTCCGATCCACCAAACGTATAGGCATCAACTTCGAGCCGCATGTCACGCCCGAAATTCACACCGAGAATTTCTACACTAATTTGTGCATTACATCCTCGTCCGGAATCAGCCGAGGTACACAAATCGACGTTATTGATAATACGAGAATCCTCGTCTTAGAAACAATAAAAAGAGTTACACAAATGCAATGGCGGAAAGGAAAAAAAACCGACTTAAGCTAAACTTGACACGAGCGAAGCGGAACACCAACTTCACGCTAAACCTTGACGAGAACAAGCCTACACCTCCTCGGAGACCTCGATCTCAACCTCGGCACCGAAGGGGGAAAAGAAGCAAGACGAGTACAACCACCGTACTCAACAAGTCACACCGAAAAGGGTACATGATGCGAGATAAATAACAAGGAAAGGTCAAGGGGCTCAATTTGCATAAACAAAGCATTTGCGGTATATAATAATAATATTTGAAGACAAGTAAAACAGTAATATTTAAGCAATATTAAATAAACACCGTCCAACGCTCAAACCACGTTGCAACAGCCCATCCATTCACCTGCACTAGTCATACTCCAACATTTCATTCGAATAAAATAAATGAGACTAATCAAGGTGAATCTGGTCGATCGCCCGTAACCGTGGGCACGGCTATTCGAATAGTTTTTACTCTGATCAGAGGTGTACAACTGTACCCACAAGACACAATCTCACAACACGTTACCGTGCGCCGTACACCACCACGGTGCCCGGAAAGGAATTGTGACAACCCTTCACATAACCCCTCTAATCAATCGTACCACACCAAGGTTTCGCCCCCATTCCCATCGGGCAATGGGCAGCCCCTCTAGTGCCGCGGTGAATCCGGAAGCTGATCAACCCTTAAAACCGGGGCCGACCCAACTCCATCACGCTCACCCTCTCTGGGATACGTTAACTAGAGACAGCTATGCTACGGGCCCAGCCATTACCCATGCTGGCTTGTGGTATGCACGGCATTTCTTCCAGGGTTTCCCGAGAACCGGTCCTTAATCGTCATGAGCACGCTAACCAAAGTCCAACCATGTGCTCACGACCCACCTTTCTTATAATTCAATATTATTAAAACCAAAGTCATATCTTAATATCGCCGGGAGATCCACTTTAGAAATAAACTTGATTAGTGTGATTCCCTTAAGTGAGCTAGTTGCGCTAGGCATGACTAAGCAACCTTAAACTATCATCTAGTCACATTGGACCCCAAGTTATCAATGGTATAAGGTAAACAATCCTATGGTTGAGTACAATAGGTATAAAACATCCCATGAAATGACATTCTAAAACATATGCAGTATTTGAATGAAATAGAGGTATTTACATAAAATAGGTACAATATGGTCAATGTAAGGTATGACTTGCCTTGTTCGGAGACGAGGAACCTCGGCGACTACTTCAAGAGAACGGGCTCGCCGGAAAACTCGGGATCTACACGACAAACAAAGCACTCAACAAACACCCTAAAAAGTCTACTGAAACAGCACTGAAAAGTATTTTTAATGGATTCTTGACATTTTTCTGGATTTAATGAAATTTGAATGGACTAAAACGGAGCTTGGATTCAAAAGATATGAATTTTAGAAGTTTAATTGCGATTTTTAAACTAAACGAAAAGATTAAATTATTTATTGCGCAATTAAGTCCCCGGTGACATCATCCACGCGCGGCTCGGGCTGACGTCGGCATGACGTCGGTGGTGGGCGCGCCCTAGGGCGACGCCGGCGCACGGCGCACACGCGGGAGGCGGGCGCGGCGGCCGGATTGTCACCACGTGGCGCGATCCGAGCGCCGGATTGCGGCGACGTGGCGCGATTCGGGCGGCGGCGGCGCGATCGGACGGCGCGGATCCGTCGCGATCGGACGGCGCGGATCCGTCCGATCCGCAAGATCGGACGGCACGATGGGGCGGCGCTAGGGTTAGGGTTAGGGTTAGGGCGCGGCGGCGGCGGCGGCGGACGGCGGCGACGACCTGAGCGCGCGGCGGACGACGGTGACGACCGACGGCGCGGCGGCGCGCGGAAAATAAAAGGAAACAAACGAAACGAAAGAAGCCGGAAAACGGCGGTGAGCTCACCGACGGTGAAGCGACGAAACGACGGCGAACCGGGGCTAGAATCAACGGCGAACAAAGGGAAAACGCGGCGGAGCTCGAGGGGTTTAAAAGGGGAAAGAAGAGACCGAAACGGGCACGGATAGGGCGGGGATAAGGTCGCCGGCGCTTTCGGACTCGGAGAGAGAGAGAGATATCCGGCGGTCGTTTCGGGGCGACGACGGCCGTTTCGGCGTGCGGAAAAGCGGGCACGGAGTGCGGCGGCGTGGGCGGAGCCGGCGTGGGGCCCACGCGGCGCGAGGCGCGCGGAAACGGCGCGAGAAAGAGGCGGGCGGCGCGGCTATGGCGGCGGCGGCGGTTGGCCGGCCGGGCGCGAGGAGGCGGCTCCGGCAGTGGGGCCCACCCGGTGGCCGCGGCGCGAGGAGGAGCGCCAGACTTGCGCGGCGCGGCGGGGCGGTGGGCCTCGGCCCACGTCCGGGAGGCGCGCGCGGGAATGGGCCGACGGCCTACGGCGACGGGGGGAAAAGAACCGTACGGGCGTACGAAAAAAAGGAAAAAAAGAAAAAGAAAAAGAAAAAGGGATTTAGGGACTTAATTAAATTCCCGATTTCTTATTTAATTGATTAAAAATACTTAGAGTGCTCTAAAAATTCCAAGAAAAATCTGTTAGCGTATTTTGACATGAAGAATTCAAGAAAAATCCTACCATGTCATTTTCATTTATTAATTGCATTTTAAAATTATAGGTTGACTCCAGTTAATTTCGAAATTCCGATTATTTCGGGTAAATTATTTAAATGAATTAGGGAAAAATCCAGGATGTGACAACCTACCCCTTAAACGGAATCTCGACCCCGAGATTCGGAGGTACCGCGAAGAGGTGCGGGTGCGCGGCCTTTAGCTCATCTTCTCGTTCCCAAGTAGCTTCTTCCTCGGAGTGATGGGTCCATTGAACCTTGCAAAACCCGATAACTTTGTTCCGAGTCCTTCTCTCACCGACCTCAAGAATACGTGCTGGTCTCTCTACATAGGTTAAGTCCTCTTGGATTTCAATCTGTCCGGACTCGCCCGCTCTTCGGTACCCTTAAACACTTCTTCAACTCGGGACACATGAAACACGTCGTGAATACCATGTTGGAGGAAGCTCCACCGATAGGCCACTTCTCCTCGACGTTCTCGAATCCCGTATGGTCCCACGAAACGTGGTGCCAACTTACCTTTGGTTTGGAAACGGTGTACTCCCGGAGTGGTGTAACGCGAAGATACACAAAATCCCTTGCTTCAAAAGCGAGATCTCTTCGACGATTATCCGCATAGCTCTTCCGTCGGATCTGCGCAATCTTCAACCTTTCCCGAATCACTCGGACCTTTTCCTCTCGTTCGCTTATTACTTCGTGCCAAACAATTGGCGCTCACCCGTCCGGTCCTGAATAGGGGTGTGCGACATTTCCGTCCATACAGTGCTTCATACGGTGCCATTTGAATGCGGCTCGGTAACCGTTGTTGTAAGAGAATTCGCATAGGGCAAGCTTTTGTCCCATGCTTTTCCAAAATCGAGCGCGCATGCTCTTAGCATGTCTTCCAAAATCGATTCACTCTCTCGCCCGGCGCTGCTTGCGGATGATAGGCCGTGCTAAAATTCAAACGGTACCGAGCTCTTCTTGCAACTTCTTCCGTAACTTGGAAGTAAACCGACTTCCCTATCGGACACGATCTTCTTAGGCACGCCATGCAAACACATGATCCTTGCGAGATAAAGCTCGCCAACTTCTTCCCGAGTAGGTAGTATGTACCGGTATGAAATGGGCCACCTTGGTGAGTCGGTCCACCACGACCCAAATCGAGTCATATCCTGACGTTGTGCGGGGTAAACCCGTGATGAAATCCATTCCAATTTCTTCCCATTTCCACTCTGGAATCTGAAGTGGTTGCAACAGTCCGGCGGGCCGTTGATGTTCTGCCTTCACTCGCTGACAAACATCACAAAGTACAACAAACTCGGCTATCTCCCTCCTCATGCTGACCCACCAAAACTTTTCTTTAAGGTCTTTATACATCTTTGTACTGCCCGGGTGAATTGAGTATTGGGTTTGGTGAACTTCCGTAAGGATCGCCTTTTTCAAATCCTTGTCTTCTGGCACACACAATCTCTTTCCCATCCAGATGGTGCCATGTTCGTCTTCCGTAAAACCACGAGCTTTTCCGACTCTCATGTTCTTCTTGAGTTCGGCCATTTCAGGATCTGACGCCTGAGCAGCCCGAATTTGATCAATGAGAGTGGGTTGGGCTTCCGAGCAGCCACAAAACCAAAATCCACCACTTGTAGATTTAGATTCTCGAATTCTCGCCGCAACCGGTCACACATTCCTTCGACACCGAGAGTGGTGCAAGAACTCTTTCGGCTTAGTGCGTCCGCAACCACATTAGCTTTGCCGGGATGGTAATGTATCCCTAAGTCATAATCTTTGATCAGTTCCAACCATCTTCTCTGCCGGAGGTTTAAATCTGGTTGGGTGAAAATGTACTTAAGACTTTTGTGATCCGTATACACTTCACAACGATTACCAATTAGGTAGTGTCGCGGATCTTCAATGCATGAACCACTGCGGATAACTCCGGATCATGAGTGGGGTAGTTATTTTCCGTGGGCGCAATTGACGAGATGCATATGCGACCACTTTGCCTTCTTGCATCAACACACATCCCAACCCTTGGCGAGATGCATCACAATAAACTTGGAAGTCCTTTGTGGGTCGGGCAAGATCAACACCGGTGCGACACCAACTTCCTCTTGAGCTCTTCAAAACTTCTATTGCATTCTCGCCACCACTTAAACTTCTCATCTTTCTTCAACAGCTTGAGTCATTGGCTTGGCGATTTTGGAGAAGTTCTCAATGAAGCGGCGGTAGTAACCCACAAGTCCAAGGAAATTTCGGATCTGCGTGACCGTTTTAGGCGGGGTCCACTTGGTAACCGATTCCACATTTGCTGGATCCACGGCTACTCCTTGGGCATTCACAATGTGGCCGAGAACCGTACCTCCTTTAACCGTAAAGCACACTTGCTAAACTTGGCGTAGAGTTGATGGTCTCTCAACTTCTCGAGTACCGTCCGAAGATGTTGCCGATGATCCTCCTCCGACTTAGAGTAGACCAAAATGTCGTCAATGAACACCACCACGAATTTATCCAGGAACTCCATAAACACCTTGTTCATCAGGTTCATAAAGAAAGCCGGTGCATTGGTTAATCCAAAAGACATGACCGTACACTCGCATACCCATACACGGTGGTGAAGGCGGTCTTGGGAATGTCCTCTTCCCGAATCCTCAACCGATGATAGCCCGATCGCAGTCTATCTTGGAAAATACCTTGGCCCCTTTGAGTTGATCGAATAAGTCATCAATCCGGGTAGGGGATACTTGTTCTTGATAGTAACCTCATTGAGGGCTCGATAATCGACACACATTCTCTTGGTCTTGTCTTTCTTTTCCACAAAAATCACCGGAGCACCCCAAGGCGACGTGCTCGGCGAATATACCCTTTTGCAACTGTTCATCCACTTGCTTCTTTACTTCGGCCAACTCGTTGGCTCCCATCCTATATGGCCTCTTGTGTATTGGGGCGGTCCCGGGTACTAGGTCAATCCGAAATTCAATTTCCCTTTTTGGCGGCATCTGAGTTAAGTCTTCGGGGAAAACTTCAGGGTATTCTCTGACGATGGGGATATCCTCTAACTTCACAGGGTCTTGGCCGCCTTTTCTGGACGATTCCCATGGAAACATGATTCAAACTTACTATAGTCTTGACTTGCATGGGAGAGCGAAAAACAACTCTTTCTCCTTTCGTATTAATTAGAGTAATGGTGCGACTAGCGCAGTCAATTACTCCCTTATGTCTGGACAACCAATCCATCCCAAGAATGACATCTATGCCTTTGGACCGAAGGAGGATAAGGTTGGCTAGAAACATAGATCCTTGGATTTCTATGGTCACCGAGGGACAATCGAGTGGTCTCCAAGTGGTTTCCGGGGTTTGAACCCGCATAGGTATCTTAAGTCCCACTACCGACAACCCATGTGCCCCAACAAATTGCTTTGAGATAAAAGAATGTGTAGCGCCAGAATCAAATAATACTGTGGCAGGAGTATAGTTTACAGGAAACATACCCAGTATAACTTCGGGAGCGGTCCGTGCTTCCTCGGCGGACGCATGATTGACTCGAGCCTGGATGAACCTTGGCCCAGCGCGTCTTGGCTTCTGACACTTGTCTCGCAAAATGCCCCGGGTCACCACTTGAAACAGACTCGGCTTTCCTCCCGAGTCCTTCCTTGGAGGTGGTGGCTGGATCGTTGGCCGGGATGACGTCGTTGGAGGGCGCGGGCCGGAGTACGCCGTTGCCGACCACCGCCACTACCGCGCTTGGAAATTCCCGGGTGATAAGGTCGATGCCGACGAACAATCATGGTGGTAGGTCCACTCGACTTCCAGCATGAAACGCGCCTCCGCCGATTTCCCGCCGTTGAGGAGGTCGTGTCCGGAATACTTTTCTCTTCTTGATCATCTTGTTGCGCCGATCTTCCTGTCGAATGGCCTTGTCAACCAGCTTCTCAAAGTTAGCATACTCTCCTGAGATAAGCTTGTCCGTGAGTTCATCATCCAAACCAGCCAAAAACTTTTCCCCGCCTTTCTCGCATGCGCACATCTTCGGGGGCATAACGGGCAAGACGATTGAACTCGTGCGATACTCAGAATCGATCCGTTACCCGCTCAAGAGAACGGAACTCACACTTTTTCGTGCAACTATTCCCGCAGAATATGTGCGGTCCCGAAACCGCGACGAAACTCTTCCCAGTGTAACTGCGCTCCCGCCGGCGAGTAACCAAATAGTTGTCCCACCAAGTCGAAGCAGACCAGTAATCGATGAGTGGCAAAAGATACTTTCTCTTGATCCGTGCACCGCAGCAGATCCAACTTCTTCTCTATGGCATGAAGCCAATCATTAGCCTCCATGGGATTAGTGGTGCCGGAGAAGGTCGGCGGTCGGACACGAAGGAACTCGGCAGCTTGACTGGGGTGGTGGGGCGGCAACCGATTGTTCTCGCTGCTGTTGCGCATTTGTTGCAAGATTCGCGTTGCATCCGGTGGTGTTGCTGCTGCATTTGCCGCATCATTGCAGCCATCATCTCGTGTTCCGTGAAGCGAGCACTTGAGCAATGGTGGGATTCTCGGGTGGCGGTGGAGGAGCATTGCCATTGGCGTCGTGAGCCTCGTTGTTGTTGGCACCCGATCGCCCATTGTTGTCGTTCGCCCGCCGGTCCCGGTGTTCACCATCCGAAGGAGACGACCGACCGAGAGAGAAAAGAAGAAAAACAGAGACTTAGAACTAATCTTTATTATTTGAATTCAAATGCATTGTTCGATCTTGACTAAAAACAAGGAAAAGCACCAAACATCCTTAATTGGTCGGTCATATCACACTTGATATCGACGCCGCCTATCCCACACACACAGCCTAACACACAACAACTACCAAGAAGACAAACTAAGTTAAACGGTAAAACTAAGGAGGGCAACTAGAACGATCCACGAGACGAGGAGTCGAAACCGCTTCCTTCCGAAGATCCCCATTCTTCCGAACGGCTCCCGGAGTCCTCGGCGTCACCTCGACTTGGACTCTTCCGAATCGGTTGTCGTAGCCCAACCGATCCCGCCTCTTCCCTCCGAGGAATCTCGAGTCTCTTCAGAGTCCATGTCTTCCGCCGAATTCTCTGAGCTTGAGTCACTGGAGACGGAGATCCAACCATTACTGCCACCTCCGCCTTGATTTGCCGAAACTGGAGCAAAGGTGAGGGCAAAACCTGCAGCAGAGGAACTGGAACCGGCGCCGAACCGGAGCGGGTGGAGCCGGAGAAGGCGGTGGAATCCGAGGTGCCACCGGATACGGACAGCGCGGTGGTGGTCTTCCGAGGCGTAGTGCGGAGTCTAACCCCAACCGGTGGTGGGAGTCCCTTCAACTCAGCTACCTCCTTCTTCAGACGAGCCACTTCGTCCTGCAGTCGCGCGATCCTCAGCATCTTCTTGTCGTTCAGCTCCTTGGTCGCCTTGTGTAGGTCGAGTGCATCCGATCTAGTCCTTTGAGCACGGTGCACATGTGACCGAAAGTAGTGTCATTCTCCTCTCGCCGTAGACTTGAATACACCGACCTCCGAGGAACTACCTCGACGGGGATGGTAGCGGTAGGAGGAGGTGCGAAGGTCGCATCATGCAGCTCCTCATCCCGGCTAACATCAGGTAGGCGGCTTCTTGACAAGCGTGATCTGACGTGCCTCCGGAAGCTGTGACCTCCATGTTGGGAAGACACGTTCCCACAAACCCGTGAACCTCCAACCGAACACGGTGAGGGCAACTCGCCACCGAGAGGCGCAACCGTTGTATACTCGGTGCTTCGGGATATCCAACCGCAAGGGCCATACGCGCCGCCTTCCGCCACGAAGCCTCGCCATCCCTTTTCCGCAAGCGCGTCGCCGGGGAACCCGCCATCTATAGAAACAAAGGAGTGGGAAAATCAAAACATGCTCAAAAACCCACAACCAACATCCCATTTTTCGCAATTCCTAAACCCTAGACTGACTCCACTTTTCAAAACCCCCCTTTTTTTTAAAACATATGCACATGAAAAGAATTAGAGGGCTCTTAAGGTTTCCAGTTGGCTTGTCCTACGACACAGGAAGGCTCGATACCAACTTGTCACGCCCGAAATTCACACCAATTTCTCAGCTAATTTGTGCACTACATCCTCGTCCGTGAATCAGCCGAGGTACACAAATCGACGTTATTGATAATACGTAATCCTCGTCTTAGAAACAATAAAAAGAGTTACACAAATACAATGGGAAAGGAAAAAACTGACTTAAGCTAAACTTGACACGAGCGAGCGGAACACCAACTCCACGGCCTAAACCTTGACGAGAACAAGCCTACACCTCCTCGGAGACCTCGATCTCAACCTCGGCACCGAAGGGGGAAAAGAAGCAAGACTCGAGTACAACCACCGTACTCAACAAGTCACACGGAAAAGGGTACATGATGCGAGATAAATAACAAGGAAAGGTCAAGGGGCTCAATTTGCATAAACAAGCATTTGCAGATATAATAATAATATTTGAAGACAAGAAAACAAGAGTAATATTTAAGCAATATTAAATAAACACTGTCCAACGCTCAAACCACGTTGCAACAGCCCATCCATTCACCCGCACTAGTCATACTCCAACATTTCATTCGAATAAAATAAATGAGACTAATCAAGGTGAATCTGGTCGATCGCCCGTAACCGTGGGCACGGCTATTCGAATAGTTTTTACTCGATCGAGGTGTACAACTGTACCCACAAGACACAATCTCACAACACGTTACCGTGCGCCGGTACACCACCACACGGTGCCCTGGAAAGGAATTGTGAGAACCCTTCACATAACCCCTAATCAATCGTACCACACCAAGGTTTCGCCCCATTCCCATCGGGCAATGGGCAGCCCCTCTAGTGCCGCGGTGAATCCGGAAGCCGATCAACCCTTAAAACCGGGCCGACCCAACTCCATCACGCTCACCCTCTCGGGATACGTTAACTAGAGACCTATGCTACGGGCCCAGCCATTACCCATGCTGGCTTGTGGTATGCACGGCATTTCTTCCATGGTTTCCCGAGAACCGATCCTTAATCGTCATGAGCACGCTAACCAAAGTCCAACCATGTGCTCACGACCCACCTTTCTTATAATTCAATATTATTAAAACCAAAGTCATATCTTAATATCGCCGGAGATCCACTTTAGAAATAAACTTGATTAGTGTGATTCCCTTAAGTGAGCTAGTTGCGCTAGGCATGACTAAGCAACCTTAAACTATCATCTAGTCACATTGGACCCCAAGTTATCAATGGTATAAGGTAAACAATCCTATGGTTGAGTACAATAGGTATAAAACATCCCATGAAATGACATTCTAAAACATATGCATATTTGAATGAAATAGAGGTATTTACATAAAATAGGTACAATATGGTCAATGTAAGGTATGACTTGCCTTGTTCTGAGACCGAGGAACCTCGGCGACTACTTCGAAGAGAACGGGCTCGCCGGAAAACTCTGGATCTACACGACAAACAAAGCACTCAACAAACACCCTAAAAGTCTACTGAAACAACACTGAAAAGTATTTTTAATGGATTCTTGACATTTTTCTGGATTTAATGAAATTTGAATGGACTAAAACGGAGCTTGGATTCAAAAGATATGAATTTTAGAAGTTTAATTGCGATTTTTAAACTAAACAGAAAAGATTAAATTATTTATTGCGCAATTAAGTCCCCTGGTGACGTCATCCACGCGCGGCTCGGGCCGACGCGCATGACGTCATGGGGCGGCGCGCCCTAGGGCCGACGCGCGCACGGCGGCACACGCGGAGGCGGGCGCGGCGGCGGATTGCCGCCACGTGGCGCGATCCGAGCGGCCGGATTGCGGCGACGTGGCGCGATCTCGGGCGGCCGACGGCGGCGACGGACGGCGCAGATCCGTCGCGACGGACGGCGCGGATCCGTCCGATCCGCAAGATCGGACGCAAGCACGATGGGCGGCGCTAGGGTTAGGGTTGGGCTGGCGCGGCGGCGGGCGGCGGCGGCGGATCGGCGGCGACGACCCGGCGAGCGGCGGCGGATTGCGGCGACGACTCTAGGCGAGGCGGCGCGGACGGCGGTGTGACGACCCGACGGGCGGCGCGCGAAAAGAAAAGGAAACAAACGAAACGAAAGAAGCCGGAAAACGGCGGCGAGCTCACCGACGGTGAAGCGACGAAACGATGGCGAACCGGGCTAGAATCAACGGCGAACAAAGGGGAAAACGCAGGAGCTCGAGGGGTTTAAAAGGGGAAAGAAGAGACCGAAACGGCACCTGATAGGGCGGGGATAAGGTCGCCGCGCTTTGGACTCTGGAGAGAGAGAGAGATATCCGGCGGTCGCTTGGCGACGACGACGGCCGCTTCGGCGTGCGGAAAAGCGGGCACGGTGCGGCGGCGTGGGCCGGAGCCTGCGTGGGGCCCACGCGGCGCGAGGCGCGCGGAAACGCGCGAGAAAGAGGCGGGCGGCGCGGCTATGGCGGCGGCGGCGGCTGGCGGGCGGCGCGAGGGAGGCGGCTCCGACAGTGGGGCCCACTGCGGTCAGCCCGCGCGCGAGAGAGCGCCAAACTTGCGCGGCGCGGCGGACGGTGGGCCTCGGCCCACGTCCGGAGGCGCGGCGCGGGAATTGGGCCGACGGCCCGTTACGAGGGGGGAAAAGAACCGTACGGGCATACGGAAAAAGGAAAAAAGAAAAAGAAAAAGAAAAAGGGATTTAGGGACTTAATTAAATTCCCGATTTCTTATTTAATTGATTAAAAATACTTAGAGTGCTCTAAAAATTCCAAGAAAAATCCGTTAGCGTATTTTGACATGAAGAATTCAAGAAAAATCCTACCATGTCATTTCCATTTATTAATTGCATTTTAAAATTATAGGTTGACTCCGTGTTAATTTCTAAATTCGAATTATTTCGGGGTAAATTATTTAAATGAATTAGGAAAAACTCAGATGTGACACGCACCCCGTGATGCCGGTCCGACAATAGCCTCAACATCAGGGCCGCGATGTCCCAACAGTGACGCAGGAACAGGTGGAGAACATGTTTAACACCAATCGGCGACCAATCATGTCCAATGAGCCGATTGGCAACATCGCCCTGGTGCCACATCATAATCCCGCCGGCAATCGACTACTTCCTGAGCAATCACCGCCGATCGCGTCTCGGCCACCTCCCGCTGCAAATCAGTTCCAATGCCATTATCCGGGAGGCCACTTTGAGCAACAGTATCAGCCGCAGACGCCACCACTCCAGTATCAGCAATGACCAATACAATACAAATAGTACGAGCCGATACCTCAAATTCAAGCTCAAGACAACAGGCCTTGGGCCGATTTGATCGCCGACGTCATGCGCGATCAGTTCGGCCTCAAACCCAAGGATTCCGGCAACATGTACCGGTACCCGTATCCGGAATACTTCGAGAGGGTACCGCTGCCAAACCGGTACAAGGTGCCAGATTTCTCAAAATTCTCCAGGCAAGACAACGTGTCCACTTACGAACACGTCAGCCGATTCCTAGCTCAATGTGGGGAGGCATCGGCTACAGACCCGCTCAGGGTGCGCTTGTTCCCGCTATCGCTTTTGGGATCGGCTTTTACCTGATTTTCTTCCTTGCCGTACAACTCAGTTCAAAGCTAGGCTGGTCTCGAGAAACAATTCCACAACTACTTTTACTCCAGCACCCACGAGATGAAGCTGTCAGACCTCACCGGCATCAGGCAAAAATATGAAGAATCGGTTAGACTACATTCAACGCTTCAGAGATATGAGGAACCATTGCTACAGCTTGGTACTGTCAGACTCGCAGCTAGCTGATTTGGCTTTTCACGGACTCTTGGCTCCAATCCGTGAGAGGCTTTCGGCCCAAGACTTTGAAAGCTTGGCCCACTTGGCCCAGAAGGTAACAGCCCACGAGCAAAGATTTCAGGAATCCAAGAAGGTCTTCAAGAAAGTCACCCACGTCGCCTACGTAACATAGATTCAAGCGATAGCGACGCAGAAGTGGCAGCAACCGAGTGAACCAGAAACAAAAAGGCCATAACCTGCCAATGGCTGAGAAAATCGGCTAAAGAAGAAAATACGATTTCGACATAACTAAAGCCGATAGGATCTTCGATTTACTGTTGAGGGAGAAGCAAATTCAGCTTCCGGCCAACCACATTATCCCATCGGCCGATGTCGGTGAAATGGGCCCGGGGTATAACGAGAATATGATATCTGAAGAAGGAAGACACCTTCGCTTACCAGGGCGCCCCAAAGATATGTCCTGAACGGCTCATGCGAGTCCAGGCCACCAGCGGCCACGTGGCCATCCCAAAGGGGACTAGGCTCGGGGGCTGCCCGGAGGCCACTGCTTCCCAGATGGTAGGGTTCGGGATCACTCGGACCCCCGTCTATCAACCCGCACCTCTCCGAGAAAGGAACGAGATCAACTGCCAACTGCCAACCACCACATTTAATGCCTAGAGAGAGGCCAGATGCCTGCGCTGTCGCATTTATTGAGACGTGAGGCACGTCTGTCAGCCGCTCATAATCACCCTTTTTGCCCGTCACGAGGGAGAGAGGGGAGAAAGTCTTTGACGGCGACCGCGGTATGGCCGCACAGTCAGTCCGCGCATGCCTCTCTCCACGCCCCGTCCAGTCGCATTAAATGCGCTGGGCGGCCGTGTGGGAGAGAGAATACGAGCGCTGAGGGTGTCACGTCGACCCCTCTCCAGGCAGAGAGCCACTGATCGGTAGGCCCCACTGGAGTAGGTAAGTTGACCCCTCCTCACATCAGCAGCATGACAGCCATGATGCTCATTTTTTTCTCCCCCAACTCCCGCAACGTGACAACAGGAGCAGGAATAGGGGTGGACCCCCGACAAGACAGGACAAAAGCCGCTCCATCACGTGGAGTGGAGTAGAGAAAGCTAGGACTACTGTGGTGTCCCCTTGCACTATAAAAGGAGGCCCAAGTCCATGATAGAGGGGGTTGGTCTTTTGTTCAGCCTCTTCGACCCTTGGCCTTAAGCATTTCGCCTCAGTCATCAGCTCCAGCGTCTCCAGGGAAGAACAACCACACCAATCCTTGTATTTCATTCTACGCATAGTACAAAAACAGGAGTAGGGTATTACGTCTCCCCGACGGCCCGAACCTGTATAAACTCTTCTGTGTCTTTTGCGATTGTGACTTTTCTCCACCTTCCTATTTTCCCTCTACCTTACCTCAAGCTCGAACCCTGATTCACCGCTCCCCTGTGCCGAACCAAAAAGGGGGTCCCCCGGGTCCCCGCGTGTTGAGCACACGCATCGACAGCTGGTGCGCCAGGTAGGGAGAGCGCGCTGCATTAGGGTTTAAACTCGCGTATTCCTTCCGTCTCCCGGCGGAACCGCCCGCCTCCGTCCTTGCCATGGTCCACGGCACGTCCTACGGACCGCGTCTGGCTCCCTCACTACCCGCGAGTGTGACGTGGCCAACAAGGTGGTCGAGGAGATCGATACGGGCGAGCATAGCCCCAACTTCCGACATCTCCGCTCGGACGAGGGAGGACCTTGGTCCCCTCACCCTCCGATGGCCGCGGTGGCGGCCGGAGCCGTACCACCTCCTACCCCGCCGAGACAATGGCCGTCGGGAGGAGGCCAAGCGTCCCCCAGGGTCACCAACGTACCTGTAGTATCCGGGCTACGCCCGAGCGGACGTGTCGGCGAGCCGCGCCGGAGAGACGTCCATCGCCGACTGGAGTTTGGCACACCTGAAGGTGCCCTCCAGGCGGTGGAGGCGCTCTTGTGCCACCCCTCGGTAACACCGGATGAGGGGTCCAACGCCAAGCGTTGGTTTGACGACGTGGCGAAGCTAGTCAGCACGGCCCAGCGTCAGCTGGCCGTCGATCTCGCTTCCTCAAGTCACCGACCGTGTGGTTCACACACTACGGTCAGCTCGTCCTCTCGATGACGAGCTCGAAGGGCAGCAGCCACCGCGAGGGAAGACGAGAGCCCCCCGGCTGCAGCCCAACCAGAGGCGCCTCGAGATCTGCTATACGCGGAACGGGATGCCAGTGTTCATATTGAGCAGTGCCGCGACGAACGTCGCACGGGACGGGCTCAGGACTGTGTTTCCTCGTCAGGAGGCACAAACGCTTGGCGAGCGGCCGCAGCGGCCCCGTCATAAGGAGAACCCCCCAGGGCACGGCGAGCGGCCGTGGTGGCCTGGCCGTGAGGAGGACATTCTGCGGGCACCCAAAGGGCCCCCACCCTCGTCGCCCTCCTCCAGCAACGGCTGGCGCATTTGTCTCCAGCCTCCGCAATGTGCGCTGGCCTAACAAGTTTAGGTCGGCCCTCATGGAGAAGTATGACGGCATGGTGAATCCCACTGAGTTCCTCCGGATTTATACCATGGGCATCGAGGCCGCTGGAGGTGACGAGCTCGTCAAGGCCAACTTCTTCCCCATGGCGCTCAAGGGTCGGGCCCGTTCTGGCTAATGAACCCGCACCCGCGGTCACCTCGTGGGACTACTTGTGCCGAAGTTCACCTCTAACTTCCAGGCACGTACCGTGCCCGGAGTGGAGGCCGACCTCCACCTGGTTCGGCGAGGAGAGGACGAGTCCCTGCGCAAATACATCCAGCGCTTTTGCCAGGTACGCAACACCATACCGTCCATCGCTGACCATGCAGTGATCTTCGCCTTCAGGAGCGGCGTATGCCATGATGTCATGCTGGAGAAGATCGAATCCAAGGCCCACCGGACCACCACCGAGCTCTTCGAGCTTGCTGACCGGGTGGCTCACAAGGAAGAGGCTCGGATGCGGAACCCTAGGAATCCCACTCCAGCCTCCACCAACGCTGCCCCCTCCGCGTCCCGAGAGGAACGACGTGAGCGGCGGTGGAAGCGCAAGCCATCGTGCGGTGGAGAGGAAGGCCACGTCCTCGCCGCCGACGATGCCGAGAAGCCCTCGAAAAAGGGCAAGCCCGCGAGCAACCGCGGGCGCTCCCCAGACCCTCGCCCCCAGGGCTAGGACGGGGACAAGTGGTGCATGGTACACCAAACCTCCCGCCACGATCTCTCTGAGTGCCATTCGGTCAAGAACTTGGCCGAGCGGGTACAAAAGTACGAGCAGGAGAGGAGGGAGAGGGAGAAAGAAGCCCGCCGCAAGGGTAAAGCCCCGGCGGAACGCACGGACAACTGACAAGAGGAGGCCAAGAGTGCAGCCCCCGTCGGAGGCGAAGATGACGATCTGGGTTACCAGGACCCCAAGCACATCGTCGCCACCATCGACGGAGGGGCATGCGCCCAGGTGTCCCGTCGAAGCCTCAAGACCATGAGGCATGAGCTCCTCGCTGCTGTGTCGTCCCATGAGGCAGCCCGAAAATCGCGCTGGGCAGGGGTGCCAATCACCTTCGACCAGGCAGATCACCCTGGGAGCATCGCACGAAGTGGCCACTTGGCCCTCGTAACCTCTCCCACCATTTGCAATGTCAAGGTTGCCCGGGTCTTAATTGACGGGGGTGCGGCTCTCAACATACTGTCCCCGAAGGCCTTCGATGCGATCAAGGCCCCAGGGATGGTGCTCGGGCCATCCTACCCTGTCATTGGGGTGACGCCCGGGAAGGTGTGGCCCCGCGGGCAGATCGTGCTACCGGTCACATTTGGGAGTCCCACCAATTTCCGCACCGAGCGGATTGACTTCGATGTGGCAGACCTTAACCTGCCCTACAACGCCGTGCTCGGGAGGCCAGTGTTGGTGAAGTTCATGGCGGCTACCCATTACGCCTACCGCCAACTCAAGATGCCGGGCCCCGGAGGCCCCATCACCATCCATGCTGACGTCAAGACCACGCCTGGATTGCGCGAAGCACGCGTGAATGATATTGCGGCGCCGACCGCGTTGAACCCGAGGACCTCAAGGGAAGGCCTCGGGTTCCGGCCCCCAAGAAGCGCATCACCTCTGCCGACGAGGTGGTGATCAAGTCCATTCAGCCGGGCGATGACCCATCCAAGGCCGCCGAATTGGCGGCAACTTGGACCCCAAATAGGAAGACGCACTCGTCTCCTTTCTACGGGCGAATGCTGACGTGTTTGCTTGGAAGCCGTCGGATATGCCCGGAGTCCCCAAGGAGGTGATTGAGCACCGACTCGCAGTACGGCCGGATGCATGACCGGTCCGGCAAAAGGTAAGGCGACAAGCCCCGGAGCGACAGGCGTTCATCCGTGAAGAGGTGGCATGGCTCCAGGAGGCCGGCTTCATCCGGGAGGTGCTGCATCCGGAGTGGTTGCCTAACCCGGTGGTTGTCCCGAAGGCCAACCACAAGCTGCGCATGTGCATCGACTACACCGACCTCAACAAGGCATGTCCTAAAGACCCTTATCCTCTGCCCCGAATAGATCAGATAGTCGACTACACTGCGGGGTGCGACCTTTTATGTTTCCTAGATGCATATTCTGGTTAGCATCAATTTCGCATGGCTGTAGAGGATGAGGAGAAAACTGCATTTATCACCCCTATGGGTACCTTTTGCTACATATCTATGCCTTTTGGTTTAAAGAATGCCATGTCTACTTTCCAACGCGGTGTCCGCATCATGCTGAAAGACCAAATAGGGTGCAATGTCAAGGCGTACGTCGATGATCTTGTGGTCAAGTCCCGGGACCAAAGGACCTTGCTCCGGGACCTGGCCGAGACATTTGATAACCTCCGGTCCTCCCGCATGAAGCTGAACCCAGAAAAATGTGTGTTCGGGGTACCGGCAGGCAAGCTCTTGGGGTTTTTGGTCTTTGCCCGAGGCATCGAGGCCAACCCTGCAAAAATAAAGGCGATAGAGGAGATGCGCCCCCCAGGAAGCTCAGGGACGTGCATAAAATCACTGGTTGTGTAGCTGCCCTGAGTCGTTTTATATCAAAGCTGGGAGAGCGGGCGCTCTCTCTATTCAAGTTGCTAAAGCGAACTAGCCCCTTCACTTGGACGAATGAGGCGGAGAAAGCCTTAAGCGAGCTCAAACGTTATCTCTCCTCGCCGCCCACATTGGTGGCACCTCAAGAAGGAGAACCCCTCCTTGTATCTTTGTCTCCGATGAGTTTGTTCAGTTTGCCGATAGCATGAGGATTAAGCTACTAAATTCTTCGCCATATTAAGCTCAGGCTAACGGGCAAGCAGAGGCTTCCAATAAAAGTTTGATCAAGCTGATAAAGAGGAATATCACTGAGCACCCAAAGCAATGGCACAACCGATTGGCCGAATCATTATGGGCTTATCGGATGGCTTGCCACGGATCAATCCAGGTGCCTCCACACAAATTGGTCTATGGATATGAAGCTGTTCTACCATGGAAAAACATCATCGACTCACGAAGGATTCAACTACAAGATCAGCTAACAGCCGATGACTATTATAATCTAATGGTAGATGAATCAGAAAACCTAGTTCTGTCAAGGATGCGTGCTTTGGAAAAGTGATCGGGGACAAGGAGCGAGTAGCCCATCATTATAACAAGAAGGTGGTCCCTAAGTCTTTTGAAGAGGGCGAGCTCGTTTCAAAATTGATACTGCCGATTGGATCAAGGGATAGCAAATTCGGCAAGTGGTCACCAAACTGGGAAGGGCCTTTCAAGATCCACAAATCCGTCTCTAAGGGTGCCTACATGTTAGAAGGATAAGCCGGAGAAGTATTTGGGAGGGCTCTCAATGGCAAGTATCTGAAGAAGTATTATCCCAGCGTTTGGATCAACTCATGATTCGACTAAGTTTCTGCTGATGCATGTTAGCCGATGTGTTGTGAGATACGCATCGCCTTTAGGACGTTTTTCATTCTAAGTTTTTCCCCCTCTGGTGTTCCCAAATCGGCTCAGTCTAGACGACAAATGTTGGATTGTTTGGATTAATAATTTTATCAATGCTGAAGACATCATCGACAAAATTAAGGGGGCATATACCGCACAAAAGTCAGAAGTCAGAAGTAGAAGACTTAAGAAATTTTTTGGGATTTTCAAATTTTTCAAGGCATTCGGACATAAGGACCGGTGAATCGGCAGAAATCATGTGATTAGATTAAAGACACAAATAGCCGATTACAAAGTTATGTACACATGAGCAAAATACGAGTGCCTAAAGCTCTTAAGTATCCTATTACATCCTCAAAAAGCTATCTATGGCCGCTATTGCTGCATCTCTGATGGCATGAACTTTGTCAACTGTGGCCTTGTCTTCTTGCTCGGTGCGAGGGACTACTTTGGCCGATTGGTTCAGTTCTCTCAAATGTTTTAGAGTGGCAGTTACCTTGCCCCTTTGACTTTCTGTAACTTTGGGGAGATCGGCCAGTAGTTGTTTCTTAGCAGCTATTTTTGCCCTGCATTGTTCAAGTTGTAGCAACAGACCGGCCTCTTCCAGCTCGAGCTCGGTGATCTCGCCTTGTGTGGCCAACGACCCAGCCAAGAGTTCGTCTAATTTCGTTTTTTCGGCCACCACATTCTTCACGGCCGCATCGATCCTGGCCGCCAGGTCGGTTTGAGCCAGCCGCTCAAGTATCCTGTGCATTGCGCGCTCCAGTCTAGGCCAATGCTGGTCGATGAAGACCGCCTTCGAGATCTGTCTGGATAGATCATCGGGGAGCTGTCCTTCGATCTCGAAGAAGCGTGATCGGGCCGATCCGCACTCCACCACCAGCCGGTCGACGTCAATGTCTAGCCAATGACGGATGTCTTGTAGCTTCTCTTTGATCTCGTCGGCTACCACGGTTTTGTCTGGGCTGGTTGCTTCGATTTCTTCCTCGCCGATGAACTCTTTGATGTCAAAGGGCAGCAAATCGACTTAGAGTCTGTGAACAAAGATAGAACAGTTAGGCAGGCGATAGAACGGCTGGTTTTCCAAGTTCTAAAAGAAAAGGGAAGAGAAGTAAAGCTTACTCGTATGGTAGGAGCTGGAACGGCCGCTTCCTCGACAACCGAGCTGGCTGGGGCAGTAGCCTCTGCGATGTCATGGCTAGCCGAAGCGCCACCTATTCGGTATCTTGATTGGTCGGAGTGGCGACTTCCTCGGCATCGTGGTTGCCCATGGCCAATTGGGTGCGTTCACTTGAAGCTTGGGGGGCAGCCGATGAAGACCGAGGGGGCTATATAGAAGACAAGTGTTAGTAACGATCGGCAAAATACAAAGACACAAGCAAATAGGGAGATAAGTTCAGAGGACTACTGGTGAAGCAGGGCGAGGAGTGCAACCGGCTAATCTCTTGAACTAATGAAGAGGATTTGGTTAAGGCCTGAGTAAAAATGGTTTGAAAATCAAATGCTAGGAGATAAGGTGCTTACTGGTCGTTTTGGAGCAGGAGGACTTGGTGGGGACGAAACGTCGGTTGTAGGGCTGACTGAATTATTACTGGTGTCGCTTGATGCAGCTGCCTCCGCAATTGCTTGAGAGACCTCTTCGTCCATAACTTCCTGATTGAGGAACTCATCGATGCTTGGATCGATGGATGGGAGGCTGTCGGTAGGCACCTTCGGCTTCTTTCTCTTCTATCTCTTTGCAGGAGCAGTCGATGGTTGTGCAGCAGATGGGGCATCCCTCTTCTTCCTGGCTATAGGCTGACGAGTTTGCCCATGCAGTAAGGTCTTCAACTTCGGCGCTTCCTAGCCGATGGCCGACGGAGCGAGCCCGTAGCCGCCCGAGAGAACACCTAGAAGATATTCGATGGCAACTCCAAAATTGCTCATCGTCGGTGGGTCTGTTTCTGTTATCTGCGGGGAAAGAAGATTCAAGTACTAGTTAGCGAGAACAACCGATTGTTAAAAACAGAAAATACTCAAGGGTGAAGAACTTACTGAAGGGATTTCGTCTGACAGTAGGGTGGTGATGTACGTGGACGACCGATGATGAAAGATGTGCTTCTTTATTTCCACCCACCACCGTCATAGGCCGAGCTTCTTTTATGGGCCAGTTCCATGACTCCGATCTTTGTCGAGGGGTGGACCTTCTATATCTATCGCCTGTTCATTACTAACTTAGAATCCACCACCCCTCGGGTTTCGATCTTATTGGCGTAATAACAGCCGATGAGCAGTTGTCCAAGTCCAAATTGTCTGTCGATCGATACTGGGTAATAAAATTCATATGTCTTGATAATGTTTCGGCCCTGATGGATCCCAGTTGGCAGAATGCATGGAGAGAGAGAGAGAGCTGTGGTAAATATTTCTCTGCATCTGGGGTGGTCGGTCGAGTTGATCTCATCAAAATCAAATTCGACTGGCAGTTCAAAGGATGCCCTATCCTCGTAAAAGAACCAACATCGGTTATCCCTGGCAAAACCATCATATAAGGAGAGGAACCATAAGGCTAATAAATCGGCTGATTGCTTCGACCCCGCATGGGTAGCTGCTGCTTCTCCAAATGATTGGCACCTCCTGGTAGTTACTTCATTTCCTTCATCATCCTCAGTCGACTCCAGGAGGGGAAAACAAGCATCGGCTAGCTGTGGCCGACCAGAGATCTTCTGTGTCATCAACACGAGCCATAACTGAAGAAACCACTAGGGACCTCCAGTACTGATGTTGGCGTTGGCAGCAATCTTGGAAACGGCCTGATGCAGAGTTTGGTATAGGTAGCCCGAGCAAGAACTTGCCTAAAGGAATTTTCTCCTTGTCCACTAAGGCTTCGGCTATCACTTGCCAATTGGCCGTTGGCCCACAATTGGATCCACAAAATATGAATTTTTCCAACCACATCATCAAAAAGGCAGCGTGCTCTCTGGGGGTAATCGGCCCGTCCCTCATGTTCATCGTCACATAGCTGTTCCAACCTCCGATGGCCTTGGTCTTGAATGAAAACTGACTCTTGCCTTCTAATCTATTTGGGTTAGCCGATGATAGAACATCTAGTCCGGTGATCATGACCACATCGGCTAGGGTGACAGTCATAGGGCCTTGTTGGAAGATGAAGGCATTCAGGATGTTATGTGTGGACCCCCGTTTTTGGAACGGGAATCTTTCGTGTTCATAGTACCAACCGTACTCAGCAAGCCAACACGGAAGTGATGCATATGATAGGGTCATTCAAAGAATGGCTGGTGTTCTTCTGCATAAAGCCAATTTTCACAACTCTTTTCAGAAGCCTAACAACTAGCCAAGTCAAGTTTTAATTCCACAGTTCATTAAGTCGGCGACGGTTCTGTATACCATCCATCGTGATTCCAAGGATGGCTTCCCGCCTTCGGTTCGTCATGGTTTTCTAGGGAGTCCACCCCTTCTCGCATCTCGAGAAGTTGATCCACCAACGAATAAGAATCATCATGCAAACCCCATCCCAGCATTTTAAAGTTTAAAGTCTAGCCAAGCGAAAGTCTTGTCACGATGCTCAATATCCGCGAGCACGGCTATTCGAATAGATTGATTCATTCATACTGCAGTGGATGTACACTTTACCCGTACCCCGCGACAGCCCAACAAATGAGCCTACGTCCCAACACATGAGACGGTCACGGCAAAGCCTTTTGATAACCTCACTTTGGCAGTACCCGCTCCATGAACTTAAGCCCTCATGCACTCTAGCCGTCCTTTTCTAGCAGTGAGAGGAGTTCTGGCGCACCCGGGGTAAGGGAAGATTTCATTCATCAAGTTATAATAAATTTCAATTTACCATCATCCCTTTCAAATCTCTTCTCATCCATAAGAACCACTATGCAAGGGTACCGCCTCCGCTCGGCTATCTACTCCGCTAGGTCTATACCCATTCGAGAAGTACGGTTGTACTGGCACGTTTCCCGACTATCTCATGGCTCGGTCCTTAATTGACCAGGGTCGGCACTTGCCTTTTCCGGAATCCACCCAAATCGTCCAGCCGCCCCAGTCTAAAACATTTGTTTAGTACTTTCATTTTCATCAAAGCTCATTTCATCATTCTCATGGCGTTGTGGCGTTCATGTCTCCACATGCCGTATCTCAACCACCTTCCCTAAGGTAGTTGCCCAACACAAAGCTTTTCATAAAGTCATGAGTATGCATGAATCTAAGTATAGAATGGCTAAGCGGTTTACCGAAGCTATTCTTCGGTTGTTTGTATCACATCGAGGGTTACAAGGAATAATTTTAAAGGTAATCAATAACAAGGTATGGCATAACAAGTATAGGTAATTCTCTATGTATAGCATGCATGTTTAAAGTTTAAAATAACATTATTTCGTAATTGGGATCAATATGTTCAAAGAGTGTGATGACTTGCCTTGCTTGCACGCTTGTTGAGTGGTGTCTTCAACGGAGTCGATGCCGGCCTCTTCAGGTGCTATCCGTACGTGCGAAAAATCAATCGAATTCGATTAGAATCCAATATAACATCGAAAGATAAAAAAGAACCATAAAAGCCACGAAAACGATTCCAAGTGCTTAGCCTAAATTTCTACTCGAGTTCGTACGAGGATCGCCAGGGAAAACTCCAAGTTTTGAGATCAGGTCGATGCCTTAGGGTCTTCGTAAAGCGACGATCGCGATTTGTTTGAGGGAATAGAGTTGGAAATATCCGTGAAGGGATTTGTGCTCGAGGTTTTGAAGATTTGAGCACAAAAGAGAAGCATATTTAAATGGCGAGAAGGAAATTAAACAGAATCCGAATTTAGAAACGACGCGAAACGAAATTTCTGAAAAAGTTCTATTTTGATTTTTTCAAATTTTCCACCGAGAAATCACACAAGAAAATAATTTATTTTTGCCCAAAATTTTACTCAAGTCTTCTCAAAATATTTTCCAAATTTTCTAAAATTTTTCCTAATTTTTCCCTATTTTTTCTCTTTTCTTTCTTTTTCTTTTTCTTCTTCTTTTTCTTTTCTCTGCGCCACTATTCAATGCCCACAAGGTGCTCGACCGATCCCTCTCCCTTCTCTCGCTTTGGCCATGGCCGGCGCCGCGCGAGGAAAAGGGGCGGCGGCTCGGGACTTACCGTGGCGGCGGCGGTGGCGAGAGCGGCGGCGCACGGTGGGCACGGCGGCGGCGGCGCTCGGGAGGCGGAGGGGACCGAAGGGAGATGGGGAGGCTAGGGACGGCAAGGGCGCTCGGGAGACGGCGGGGAGGAGAGTTGGAGAGCGGCGGCGCGGTGGGAAAACGGGGTGGCTTTGCCCCTTTTTTATAGCGGTGGCCGAGGGAGGAGCGGGAGAGAAAGGGGGCCGGCGCGCGGCGCGGCGCACGCGGCGGCGCGAGAAACCAGGGCCGGGCGCGCGGACGCGGATGCGCACGGGGCCGGAGGGCGCGGAGACATTTGGCGAGAGCGCGGCGGGGTTCGGCGCGGCGCGGGCGCGCGCGGCGCGCGACCGCGGATGGGGCGGCGCGGCGCGCGGTCGTGGGGCGCGAGCGGGCTGAGTACGGGCGCGGCATGCGAGGGCGCGGGCGCGGCGCGGACGCGGGAGCGTACGGCAAGCGACGCGCGGCGGCGCACATCCGGGCCGGTACGGCGTCGAAGAGCTAATGCGCAATGAACAGTGACGTTTTATATTTTCCTCGATTTTTAATTCCAAATTCCAACTTCCATTTTCTTCCACTCAAAAAATTCAAAATAATTTCCAATATTCCCAGAATAATTTTTAATATTATATTTTAAATGTTTTCTCCACTTTTATTTTTCCACATATATTTTTCATATTTATTTAAATTCCTTTTCCCTAATTTCATAATTCTCTATTTTAAATTCCAAAAATTTCCTAGATTTCTTGTAAATCCCTAAATATTTTTATTGTCTATTTTATACCCTAATTAATCTTCCATAATCAACAACTAATACTCTATTTCTCAAATTCGCATTTTCATAAATCCGCATCACTCCTCCGATTTCATTTTAAAATTTCTAATCCTGAATTGCGAAATTTCCTTCCCAACAACTCCAAATCATTCACAAACACCGAGAGAAATTGCTCACAACTAAATTTATGCAACTGAGCGGGCAATTAAGAAGCAACAAACTCGAGCAAAAAGGCAACAAGCGAAAGTTTTTGTAAGTTTCGATTTTTACGTTCCGATTTCAATTTCTTCGATTTTCAGGATGTTACAAACCTACCCCCCTAACAATAAATCTCGTCCTCGAGATGTCTTACCGGTTGTCGAGTAGGTGTGGGTATTCAGTCTTCAGAAAATCCTCGCTTTCCCAGGTGGCCTCCTCTTCAGTGTGGTTGCTCCATTGTACTTTGTACATGTGCCATGACTTGGTTCGTGTCTTCCTTTCTGCCTCGTCCAATATCTTTATTGGATGTTCCGGGTATGTGAGATCACTGTTGATATGGATGGTTTCCAAAGGAGCTTGCTCTTCTGGCACCCGCAGGCATTTCTTCAACTGTGACACATGGAACACTGGGTGGACATCAGAGATGTTCTCGGGCAACTCTAGCTGGTAGGCCACTTCACCTCTTCTGGCGCTTATCAAGAATGGGCCCACATATCTTGGCGCAAGTTTCCCTTTGACCTTGAACCTTTGAGTTCCTCGTAGTGGTGAGACCTTTAGATACACATAGTCGCCTACATTGAACTCTAAATCCCTTCGACGAGTATCCGCGTAGCCCTTCTGTCGAGATTGGGCAGCTTGTAATCGGTCCCGGATCAAACGGACCTTTTCCTCGGCTTCTTTGATTATGTCAGGCCCGAACACGGCTCGTTCACCGGTTTCTGACCACATCAATGGGGTTCGGCATCGGCAACTATATAGGGCTTCGTTTGGTGACATTTTCAGACTGGCTTGGTAGCTGTTGTTGTAGGAGAACTCGGCATACGGTAAACATTTCTCCCAATCCTTGGTGAAATCCAACGCACAGGCTCTCAACATATCCTCAAGCACTTGATTTGTCCTTTCGGGCCCGCCCGTGCCCGTGGGTGGTAAGCGTGCAAGGCAAGGTGACTTCCGAGTGCCTCATGAACTTTGCTCCGAAATGGGACGTGAATTGGGTACCGCGATCCGATATAATTCTTTTTGGTACACCATGGAGACACACAATCCTACTCATGTATAGCTCTGCTAGCTTGGCGCTATTGTAGTTAGTCTTTACGGGATAAACTGTGGTATTGGTGAGCCGATCTACTATTACCCAAATGGAATCATATCCCGCGCAGCTTTGGGTAGTCCAACGATGAAATCCATGCCTATCTCATCCCATTTCCACTCGGGAATCTTGAGTGGCTGCAGCAAGCTGCCGGTCGTTGATGCTCAGCTTTCACCCTTTGGCATACGTCGCATACGGCTATGTATTTGGCTACGTCTCTCTTCTTATTGGGCCACCAGTATTCTTCCTTCAAATCCTGGTACATTTTCGTGCTTCCTGGATGTAACGAATAGGCTGATTCGTGTGCTTCTTTTAGGATCAACCCTCTCAAACCACCTTGTTCAGGCACGCAGATTCTTTTCTTATACCACAGGGTTCCCTTGTCGTCTACCGAAAATTCCTTAGCGCGTCCAGCGACCATGCGCTCTTTGATTTCTTGTGTTTCTTCATTTCCCTTTTGGGCTTCTTCTATTTGAGTTCTCAGAAGGGGTTGGATTTCTAGTGAGTTCACTTCTTCGTGAGGAATCAGGTGCAGGTTAAGTCGGGCCATCTCTTCTTGGAGCTCGCTGGCCATACCTTCCAGTCTCATATGGTTGCATTGGGCTTTGCGGCTTAACACATCGGCCACTACATTTGCCTTGCCGGGGTGGTAATGGATTCCTAGGTCGTAATCCTTGATCAATTCCAACCACCGTCTCTGACGTAGATTGAGATCGGGCTGAGTAAAGAAGTATTTCAGGCTCTTGTGATCGGTATATACATCACAGTGGTTCCCGATCAGATAGTGTCTCCAGATTTTTAATGCATGAACAACTGCCGCTAATTCCAAGTCATGTGTGAGATAGTTTTCCTCGTGGGGTCGTAACTGTCTCGAGGCATATGCTACCACCTTTCCATCCTGCATTAATACGCCTCCCAGTCCTTGCCGAGACGCATTACATTACATCACAAAATCCTTACGGTTGTCAGGTAGGGTTAAGATTGGGGCGGTGGTTAACTTTTCTTTTAATTGGTCAAAGGCCTCCTGACACTTTTCGTTCCATACAAATTTCTTCTCCCTCTTCAGAAGTTGAGTCATGGGTCGGGCTATTGTGGAAAACCCTTCGATGAACCTTCGGTAATATCCGACCAATCCCAAGAAACTCCGTACCTCTGTTACTGACTTGGGTGCCTTCCATTCCGTAACAGCTTCGACCTTGGCAGGGTCTACCGCTACTCCTCCGGCTGAGACTACATGGCCAAGAAAAGCAACTTCCTTGAGCCAGAACTCGCACTTGCTAAATTTCACATACAGCTGGTGCTCTTGCAGCTTTTTCAGTACCAGTCGTAGGTGCTCCGCATGTTCCTCATCGTCCTTGGAGTAGATAAGTATATCGTCGATAAATACCACCACGAATTTATCCAAATATTCCATGAATACTTTGTTCATCAGATTCATGAAATACACCGGGGCATTGGTCAATCCAAAAGACATTACTGTGAACTCATACAAGCCATAACGCGTAGAGAATGCTCTTTTGGGAATATCTCCGGCTCTAATCTTTAACTGATGGTATCCTGACCGGAGATCAATCTTTGAGAACACTTGTGCACCCTTAAGTTGATCGAATAAGTCATCGATTCGAGGTAGTGGGTACTTGTTTTTGATGGTCACTTCATTCAACAATCGGTAATCTACACACATTCTCATACTTCCATCCTTCTTCTTGACGAAAAGTACTGGGGCTCCCCAGGGAGAAGAACTAGGGCGTACAAATCCTTTTTCCTGTAGTTCTCTGATTTGCTTCTTGAGTTCTTCTAGTTCGTTAGCCGGCATTCGGTAAGGTCTCTTGGATATGGGGGCAGTACCAGACATTAGGTCGATGATAAATTCTATGTCACGATCAGGGGGCATTCCAGGCAATTCCTCAAGGAATACGTCCGGGTATTCTTGCACTACTGGCATCCCGCTCAAAGGTAGCATGGTGAATACTCCCGCAGCTTGTTCGCATAGCATCGGGTTTTGGTCCATAGTTATGTTCATTGATGATCCCCATGGGGTGGATACTGTGACTTCTCTCCGGCTACAGTCTATGACTCCATTGTTCTTAGTCAACCAATCCATTCCAAGTATGATATCAATAGTTTGGGGTGATAGTACCATAAGGTTTGAAAGAAATACCACATCTCTAATCCGTATGGGCACATTGATGCAAGCATGGGGCACGGTTATGTTTCCCCCAGGCGAGTGTACCAACATGGGTCTCTTAAGTTCTACCTGGTGTAGGTGGTGTTGTTTGCTTACGTGTGAAGATATGAATGAATGCGATGCTCCGGAATCAAATAAAACTTTAACCGGGGTAGAGTTGATAGAAAACATACCCATCGCACGTTCGATCCTCCCGCACTTCCTCGGCACGCACATGATTCACTTGTCCGCGCCGAATCCGGTGGCGCCTCTCATTGGGTTGCGGAGTCCTAAAGACCGCGTCCCGCAGCAGGAGTAGTGGTTCCTCGGACAGCCGTTGCATTGGCGCCGGTACGCACGAGAGTGTTGCGTGGCTTGGGGCAGCTGTTGGAGTAGTGCCCAAACTCTCCGCAGTTGAAGCAATTCACATTCCTTCCTCCCGGAGCGGCTAGAGTTGG
Organism: Oryza australiensis; assembly: GCA_019925245.2. Lineage (NCBI taxonomy): Eukaryota > Viridiplantae > Streptophyta > Magnoliopsida > Poales > Poaceae > Oryza > Oryza australiensis. Next base: position 376,487 of record JAIFGZ020000583.1, on the reverse strand, counting down.
CGTCGGGTACGGAACGGGGTGCACTGTTGACGTGGTCGGGTGCGGGGAACGGCCGGTTGCCGGAACGGTTGGCTTCCATCCGGATGGGGTGGCTCCCTTGGGACGCCGAGGCGCTCCCGAAGTGGGCGGGCCATAGCCAGCCTCCTCTTGCGGTTGTTTTCCACCATCTTCTGGTCATGTTCCAATCGTACCACCTTGTTGATAAGACTTTGGAAGCTGACGTGATCTTGGCCGATCATTGGCCCTCTCAGCTCGTCGTTCAATCCTTCGATAAATTTATCGATTTTCTCCTCTTCGTTTGCTAGGTCACCGGTGGCACATCGAACTTGTTCAGGTATTCCTGCACGGTGGTGTTGCCTTGACGCAACCTTCGGAATTCGTTCTTCTTCATTCTCATGACAGCGGCTAGTACGAAATTTTCGCAAAAGGCGGCTGTGAACTCTTCCCAGGTTGGTTCTTCGGTGTCTTCTACCCGTGTCTCCTTGTAGGTGTCCTACCAATCACTTGCGGGGCCTTCCAACTGATTGGTAGCAAAAACGATTTTGTTGGTTTCTCGTACCCTGACTAGGGTCAGCTTCTTCTCTATTACTCTTAACCAGTCTTCGGCATCCATCGGTTCGTCGGCCGCGGAGAATGTAGGCGGCTTAGCTCGCATAAACTCTCCCAGGCTTGATCCTCCGCGATTCCCTTGGTTGTTGGCGATTGCTTGAAGCAACTGGGTTTGCAAAGCCATAACCTCCACCAGGGTGGAGGGGTTAGGCTCCGGTGGGTTCTCGTTGGATGTTGTAGCTCTGCGACGATGCGCCATCTGAAGGAGGTAGATGAGTTAAGAGATTGGACCCATCAAGGTCATGGTTCCTAGGTGACTTCTCTTCAAGTTGTTTTTAAATGATCTTCGAACAGAGCAAGCATGGTGGAATAAACTCATTAACAACATATCATAAAACATGGGTCCATAGCGATTACATAAAAGGGGTACAATGGACTGCACATACGCAGTCCCACATGACATAATGCGAAAGCTACATCGTACTACTGCCATTAGCTACTAGGGAAGGGTGTGATCCTTGCTGCCAAAAGAACCATCCAAGCGAGGTCAAGTTGAGGCGGTCCTCTCGCCTAGTCATCCAACCAACCGCAGGAGCCAGGTGCAGGAAGGGGGTGATCCCTAGCTGAAGCAAATCGAAGTTCCATGGCTCAGAGGTAGTGGCCTCGGAGTCATGCTTGATCTTCCTGCTTGGTGGTCGGGTACTCTTCCGGGCGGTCTTGCGGGTGAGGGGACCTCCGGTGTGAGTCAGGCGACGAGTGGGAGCTGCCTCCTCTGCTGGATCAGTATCACTGGACTCCCATTTGATTTCCATAGGCTCTATCTCGGACTCGGAGTCGGTACTGATCTGGATGGGGTTCCCTTCCCCCGAACCAGGCTCAGATAGTACAGCCATGGAGTTCGAGGTAGGTTCCATCGAGGTAGCAGTAGTGGGGTCTATTAGGTATGGTGCCGACTCTGTGCTCAGCATAAAGGCCTGCTCCATCATGGCTTGAAAAGTGTTCAGGCATGCTGGAGTCATGAGATAGTAGTGGTCGGGCACCGGGGCAGGAGGTGTTGGTACAACTTCGGTGGAAGTACCTGCAGTAGGGACAGAGTGGGAGCGAAGTTGTTCTTCCAGCTGGTTGACCTGTTGTTTGCTCTTCCTGAGCTGCTCTTCCAGCTCCACCAGGGCTTCTTCACGGGCCATGTAACGGTCAGAGAGCTGCTCATACTGAGCACCGTTGGCCTGTAGCTAAGTCTGTAGCAAGTTGATCTGATCTCGCAGCTCTGGTGTTCCTTGACTAGATCATTGAGGCGTCGCTGCTGGTCGTCGATCTCGAGCAACGCTTCTTCATAGCAGTCATCCGCTGTCTCTGCCCAGCGGGATAGACGGGTGACCATAGGGTTGTAGCAGCAGGGGGTGGCTTCCACGGTGCAGACCGGATTGCCTTCCTCACGATAGGGGTGGTGCACGAACTCAGTCATGGTGAGCTCAGCACGATGAATAGCATTGAGGCGGAGGAACGCTTCACGGGCCGCGTCTTGAATAGCTGCTTCTACTAGATCTCGGTGGTAACGGGTGTGGAAGCAAAAAGGTGTCTCATTCCCCATGCGGGCCTTCACTGAAACTGCTGCTTCCCATACCGGATATCCCTCGGTGCCATGCCTCCTGATCTGGTAAGTGGGTGGTTCTGGGTACCTTAGACACCACAACAATGACTGAAGTTGTGCCACGAATCCTTCATCCCGTGGGATGATGATTTCCCAAATTCCGACATGGTCCGACATCTGCTTTTGAAAGCAACTTAGGGTCAGAGAGAGAGATAATATCAAAACCATTTGGGTAAAAGAAATGGAGATAAAGGTATAGGAAAAAGTATGTTTGTCCTTTCAAAAATAATAGTTTGCGAAATGATCCTACGTAGGGATACTTCCCTTTAGCCAACTAGTCAGGGGTAGGGCGCCAGTTGGTCTTATCCTACAGTCGCATGGCTCTGATACCAGCTCTGTGGACCCCCATTTTTGGAACGGGAATCTTTCGTGTTCATAGTACCATTTTCCTGGATCGAGTAGTTTGGTACCCACGAAATACAGTACTAAATAATCAGGTGCACATGCACGAATAGTCTTACATCGAAATTATTACAATAATAGGCCCGGAGGCAATGTCCATCACATAGGACCTCATGGTCCGGATACAACCCCAAAAGTAGAAATTAGATAAGGCAGCGGAATAAAGGCAGCGGCTTGTCGATTGCCACAGGCAATGGCCGGAGACTAAGACCTAGTAAGCGCCATCAGCTTCTTCGCCTTCCTGGTAGTAGGCATATGGATCCTTCGATTCTTCATTCCCACCATCTGAAGGTTTGTGCGTATAGCAAGGGTGAGTACCAACCGTACTCAGCAAGCCAACACGGAAGTGATGCATATGATAGGGTCATTCAAGGAATGGCTAGTGTTCTTTTGCATAAAGCCAATTTTCACAACTCTTTTCAGAAGCCTAACAACTAGCCAAGTCAAGTTTTAATTCCACAGTTCATTAAGTCGGCGACGGTTCTGTCTACCATCCATCGTGATTCCAAGGATGGCTTCCCGCCTCCGGTTCGTCATGGTTTTCTGGGAGTCCACCCCTTCTCGCATCTCGAGAAGTTGATCCACCAGCGAATAAGAATCATCATGCAAACCCATCCCAGCATTTTAAAGATTAAAGTCTAGCCAAGCGAAAGTCTTGTCACGATGCTCAATATCCGCAAGCACGGCTATTCGAATAGATTGATTCATTCACACTGCAGTGGATGTACACTTTACCCGTACTCCGCGACAGCCCAACAAATGAGCCTACGTCCCAACACATGAGATGGTCATGGCAAAGCCTTTCGATAACCTCACTTTGGAAGTACCCGCTCCATGAACTTAAGCCCTCATGCACTCTAGCCGTCCTTTTCTAGCAGTGAGAGGAGTTCTGGCGCACCCGGGGTAAGGGAAGATTTTATTCATCAAGTTATAATAAATTTCAATTTACCATCATCCCTTTCAAATCTCTTCTCATCCATAAGAACCACTATGCAAGAGCACCGCCTCCGCTCGGCTATCTACTCCGCTAGGTCTATACCCATTCGAGAAGTACGGTTGTACTGGCTCGTTTCCCGGCTATCTCATGGCTCGGTCCTTAATTGACCAGGGTCGGCACTTGCCTTTTCCGGAATCCACCCAAATCGTCCAGCCGCCCCAGTCTAAAACATTTGTTTAGTACTTTCATTTTCATCAAAGCTCATTTCATCATTCTCATGGCGTTGTGGCGTTCATGTCTTCACATGCCGTATCTCAACCACCTTCCCTAAGGTAGTTGCCCAACACAAAGCTTTTCATAAAGTCATGAGTATGCATGAATCTAAGTATAGCATGGCTAAGCGGTTTACCGAAGCTATTCTCCGGTTGTTTGTATCACATCGAGGGTTACAAGGAATAATTTTAAAGGTAATCAATAACAAGGTATGACATAACAAGTATAGGTAATTCTCTATGTATAGCATGCATGTTTAAAGTTTAAAATAACATTATTTCGCAATTGGGATCAATATGTTCAAAGAGTGTGATGACTTGCCTTGCTCACACGCTTGTTGAGTGGTGTCTTCAACGGAGTCGATGCCGGCCTCTTCGGGTGCTATCCGTACGTGCGAAAAATCAATCGAATTTGATTAGAATCCAATATAACACCGAAAGATCGAAAAGAACCATAAAAGCCACGAAAACGATTCCAAGTGCTTAGCCTAAATTTCTACTCGAGTTCGTACGAGAATCGCCAGGGAAAACTCCAAGTTTTGAGATCGGGTCGATGCCTTAGGGTCTTCGTAAAGCGACGATCGCGATTTGTTTGAGGGAATAGAGTTGGAAATATCCACGAAGGGATTTGTGCTCGAGGTTTTGAAGATTTGAGCACAAAAGAGAAGCATATTTAAATGGCGAGAAAGGAAATTAAACGGAATCGAATTTAGAAACGACGCGAAACAAAATTTACGAAAAGTTCTATTTTGATTTTTTCAAATTTTCCACCGAGAAAACACACAAGAAAATAATTTATTTTTGCCCAAAATTTTACTCAAGTCTTCTCAAAATATTTTTCCAAATTATCTAAAATTTTTCCTAATTTTTCTCTATTTTTCTTTTTCTCTTTTTCTTTCTTTTTCTTTTTCTTCTTCTTTTTCTTTTCTGTGCGTCACTATTCAATGCCCACAAGGTGCTCGACCGATCCCTCTCCCTTCTACGCTTTGGCCGTGGCCGCACCGCGCGAGGAAAAGGGCGGCGGCTCGGGACTTACCGTGGCGGCGGCGGTGGCGAGGAGGCGGCGCACCGGTGGGCGGCGGCGGCGGCGCGCTCGGGAGGCGGAGGGACCGAAGGGAGAGGGAGGCTAGGGGCGGCGAGGCGCTCGGGAGACAGCGGGGAGGAGAGTTGGAGAGCAGCGGCGCGGTGGGAAAACGGGGTGGCTTTGCCCCTTTTTATAGCGGTGGCCGAGGAGGAGCGGGGAGAGAAAGGGGGCGCGGCGCGGCGCGCGCGCGCGCGGAACCGTGGCCGGCGCGCGGACGCGGGTACGCACGGGGCCGGGGAGGGCACAGCGACATTTGGCGAGAGCGCGGCGGGTCCGGCGCGGGCGGCTGGCGCGCGAGGGCGCGGACCGCGGGCGGGGCCGGGCGTGGCGGCGCACACGTGGCGGCGTGGTCGCGGGCGCGAGCGGGCCGAGTACGGGCGTGGGCATGCGAGCGCGCGCGGCGCGTGGCGCGTGTGCTTGCGCGCGCGCGTACGGCCGAGCGACGCGCGGGGCGCGCATCCGGGCCGGTACGGCGTCGAACAGCTAATGCGCAATGAACAGTGCCGTTTTATATTTTCCCGATTTTTAATTCCAAATTCCAACTTCCATTTTCTTCCACTCAAAAAAATTCAAAATAATTTCCAATATTCCCAGAATAATTTTTAATATTATATTTTCAAATTTTTCTCCACTTTTATTTTTCCACATATATTTTTCATATTTATTTAAATTCCTTTTCCCTAATTTCATAATTCCCTATTTTAAATTCCAAAAATTTCCTAGATTTCGTGTAAATCCCTAAATATTTTTATTGTCTATTTTATACCCTAATTAATCTTCCATAATCAACAACTAATACTCTATTTCTCAAATTCGCATTTTCATAAATCTGCATCACTCCTCCGATTTCATTTTAAAATTTCTAATCCTGAATTGCGAAATTTCCTTCCCAACAACTCCAAATCATTCACAAACACCGAGAGGAATTGCTCACAACTAAATTTATGCAACGAGCGGGCAATTAAGAAGCAACAAACTCGAGCAAAAAGGCAACAAGCGAAAGTTTTTGTAAGTTCCAATTTTTACGTTTCGATTTCAATTTCTTCGATTTTCAGGATGTTACATTATGCCAGAAGTATGTGGCTGCTGACATTAGGGGTTCGTCTTTTGCCATGTCGGCTACAGATAGTGCAAGACATTGGGCTATCCCAACTTCTTCCCAGTGGTTTTGCTTGGCCGACTGCATTCTCTTGTACCACGCCGGCCAAGAATTATCCATGGATGGCCAGGATTTGAAAGTACCAGACTAGTGGCTAAGGCTAGGGTTCCTCATCCTATAGGGCATCCTATCGGTTTCGGCTATTATGAGGTCTGTGGGATCCTTATTGCCGATAGGCCCTAAGAAGTACCTTTCATCGTTCAGCAAACTGGGAATTACTACTTGATGGTCGAGATGCTACAATCGGGAAAATGGAAACAAAATTTCAGATTTGTAAACCCTAGAATTCAGATTTACAATGGGGAACGAGCAAGAAAGGAATTTTTAGCCGATTGGGGCGTACCTCGGGGAACTCAGTAGGGGATGAAGCCGATGGAGTGGCGGAGGATGCCATTGGAACACCTGGGGTCGTTGGAGCAGGAATCGCCGCCGCGAGCATGAGGAAGTTGAGGATGTCGCCGGAGAGCTCGAGGGCGTTTGTTGCGGAAGGATTGCTTTAATAGCGTGAGTTGTTCGGCGCGGGGAAGGCGTTATTTAAAGAGATTTCGTATTCATACAGCCGAAACAGATTCAATCTAGGGTTACGCTTGGAATTCGGATTGCACAAAATCCGTAACATTTTCATATCACGGACTTGGGGGGCATGTGTTAACGACCAAATTTGGTAAGCAAATCCTCAAGTTTGAAGCTAAGATTGCGAAATCGGAGAAACGTGATCTACGGAGAAACAGAGGCCGCGTCGGCTAAGTCCGAATCGACTGCGGAGCCAGTCGGCTGTGTCCGAGTCGGGTTAGGACAACCGATATCCGATTCCGATTGAAGATAGAAGTGAAGCCAATCCCGAAAGGAAAGCTTGAGGATAAAATGTTGGATTCGGTTTCCAGAGTACGTTAAAGATGTTGCCATCTATGGATAAGGTCCTACAACGCCAATTGTATCTATTAAGTTAGGATATTTTGTATAGTTTCCTTTCGTAATAATGTCGGTTTGTTTAGAGATTTAATCTGTAATAGAAAACGTGTCCGTCATGGACTCATTGTGTATACGGGTATAAATAAGACCCGATGGCTTGTAAAACAGAGATATCAACAATCAATACCATCTCGGCGTATCGCCAAACCTTTTCATTTTTACTTTTCTCAACAAGTTCTTGCTTTTGCTCGGGTTGCATTGACATCGATATCCGAACGAGGTAATTCCTTGTTACAAGTGGCTTGTATCGTCGGGGTTACTGCTTCCATCGTCATGATACTCTAATTTTGATGCTATAAACTGCTTAATTTATCATATGCGACATATAATCTAGAACAATATCTAGATCTACCTTGCAATCGGTTGATTTCTCTCTAAAGACAGCAATCGATAAAGCTAGATCTAGATGTTGATTTAGATTATATGGTGTGTCCACCGTCTCAAGAGGTTTTCATTAGCTCATACAGATCTAATATCTCTTTTGTACTTAATGCTGCATCAGATCGACCTCTTAAGTCGCTTTTAGAGATATATAGATTTATTCGGCATAATGTCTTCCATTAGAGACAGTGTCGGGGTTTCAGCCGACCTTACCTGTTTAAATCGTCTTTTTAGTATTAATTACTATTAGATGTATTAGAGCTGTCTTTTATATTAAGATCTCAATCTATTCAAATGCCCTAAGCCAGTATCGATCTGTTGAGTAATATCAACAGCCGATTGATCTAGGTTTATCGCATTTAATTCAAATTGATATCTTTTTATAAAACATATCGGAGTACTAGCCGATTTATGTTAGATCTGCAACATCGGCTGGGTTATGAATGCATATAATCTTTATCCTAATACACTTTTGGATCTAAGTGATTTATACTCTCGGTATAATACCGATCTATCCCAATCACTTAGTCTAAATATGCTTTGAGATAGCGATTATATGTTTATTAATTGCTTTAGCCGATCGAGTAGGATCTAACCTTAACCAAAACGTATATTTCTTGTCTTCTTGTTAGTTACAGGATCAAACCAACTAGCACGCCCAAGCATCACCAAAGATGACCAACGTGGACCTGCACTAGAGTAAAGCAAATCTCTCATGCCACTGCGTGGAAATCTAATTTCTTATCAAGAGATAGGTCAAACATATCGGTGACAGGCTGTAGTTTAGGCCCAACAAAGATAAGTTCATCGGTGATGGACTTTTGCCCGCTAGAGATGACTTCTGACAACGATGACCTTTGCGTCATGACGGACGTTATACCCGACACAAATAAAAGTTGTCGTCCGATTGAGATAAAGATGATCATTGTAGTGGTTCTGAAATGGAAGGTAAGACTTACTTTACATTACGGTATATTAGCCAAATGTCTATATTTTGTACGGTAAAATATCCCATACTTACTAGATTTTATTTATTTTATTCAAAATAATATAATACTATTACATAATATTAGAAAATATTATAGATTAATTTATAAAACATGGAAAAGTAATGGTGATGGGTAGATGACAGAATCATCACTATTATTTTTTATAATAGCATAGATAATTGATGTTTTTTATAATAGCATAGATAATTTATTTATTGAGATGTAATGCTTACAACAATGACTCCTGACGAGAAAAAAAGAGAATGGTCCTGATGCTAATTAGGTCAACAAGTGCGAGACCCACCAAGACCTCACCCTAGGATGTACGTACCTGCCAACTGCTAGAAAGCTTAAGTGGACGATCCGCTTTTTGGCAATTTTTGGAAGATTATTCGTTTTGTTTAAAATAAAATAAAATACAAAATTATTATTTATTTATTATCAAATGTACTTAAACATGAATTATATTTTTATAAAAAATAAGATAAATAGTTAAATATACGTTCAAGAATTATCACTCTTGAAAAAACCATCATTGGTTGAAGTGGCAAAAGGCACAATAGTCCGGTTTGAGTTACACCGGGACTAGAGATGGTCTCTAGTCCCGGTTTAAAAATTCAACGGCCCTCTAGGAACAGTAGTCCCGGTTCGTGTCACGAACCAGGGACTAAAGATCACTTCTAGTCCCGGTTCAAATGTTGTCGGCGCGTGTCGGAGCGCCGGGACCTTTAGTCCCGGTTGGTAACACCAATCAGGACTAGTGGTAGCATCTCTAGTCCCGGTTCATGTTACCAACCGGGACTAAAGGTCCCCGGCGCTCTGACACGCGCTGACAACATTTGAACCGTCACCTCTAGACTCGGTTCTTGAAACGAACCGGGACTAAAGGTCCTAGAGAGCCGTTGAAATTTTTATACCGTTGCCTCGGGACTAGAGATGACATCTCTAGTCCCGGTTGGTGTTACCAACCAGGACTAGAGGTTTTCTTTATATACTCCTTCCTCCTCCATCCCGAGCCAGCCACACTTATACATCTTCAAAATTTTTCTCAGCTCGAGGTCCGGTGTTGCCAAGGTTAGCAACTTCTTTGGTGATAATACACAAATATTTGCTATCTATAAGGTTATCAACTTCTTCCTCTTATAGATTTGTGGTTGTTTTCTATACATTTTGCTATGTACATGTCATGTGCTATCTATAATCTTAGCACTTCGTATTTTGCGGTTGTTTTATATACATTTTCATCTCTAGATTTGTATGCAAACATGAGCAAATTTTTCCCCCTTGAAATTCATCTTTAGTCCCTGTTGGTTTTAAAACGAGACTAATTATTACAATGCCCAATTATATTATGTTATATTCATATATAATTATAATTAACATATGTTCATATAGTCATATATAATTAACATATATTCATATAATTAACAAAAAATATTATAAATTAAAATAATAACATATAATTAATATTTGTCATATTTCAAACTATTTAAAATTTAAATAATAATATATATTTAACATATGGCCTATTTGAAAAAAAATTAAATAGAAATAATAACATATAATTAACATTTGTCGTATTTAAAACTATTTTAAACCCTAAACCCTAAACCTAAACCTAAACCTAAACCCTAAACCCTCGTGTGGCCTGCGTGATTGGCATGTAGAAGTACTGCGACACGAGCTGGAACATCAATGCCTTCTCCTTTGATCTAACATCGTCTAAGCAACACAAATCCAGAAAGCATCATTCCTTTTCTATTAGAAAAAAAGGGCATCATTCTTGCGTTGATCTGAGTAGAAGAAAAAGAATCATACCTTGTAAAACGTTGATTTGCAGCCACAGTAGAGCAGAATGGCTGGGGATTGAAGCTCAGGAAGGAGATACTGGAGAAGAGAGCTTCCTTCTCAAGCAGGTAACTATCAGGCCAAAGGCTAGTGCATTAAGACCACCAGCTAGTTCATGAAAAAAGGTTAGATCAATAACAAGACAGTCTTGCAGCCAAAAGAAGCTACTGCTATAAAATTTTCTCAGCGATGAGCATGGTTAACCATATGCATGATGCAAAACAAAATTGCTTTTACCTATGTTTTGGTGGGACTCCATTATTTCGAGAGACATGAAGCAAATCTCACACTCTAATGAGTCGGGATCAATGAAATAGTTTATCTTAGTCGTCTCGTCCACATTCGCATCCAATTGCTCCTGATGATCCGTGGAGAGGCCTCGACGTTTTCTTCCTGCCTTCTTCACCGATCTTGGTCTCTTCAATATTTAATGATCCGGATCATGGTCTTTTTTCTTGCTTTTCTCCATTTGCTTCGTAATCTTTTTGTCTTGCTCTTTCTTCGAGTACGGCGTAGAAGTACTCGTGTATCTTCATCAAACTTTGAATAGCGAGAGATATGGCAATGATTGGATAGTGCGGCTATATATGGCAATGATGGCTTGCCTCCCCCATTCTCGTCTCAATGTCTCGGCAGCTATACAAGTTCAACCTTGGAAAGCCTCTCGTCAAGCCGGATCTCGTGAAAAGGCTTCCAACTCAGATGTACCGCTTCCATCAGTGGTACATGTAACGATCCAGCAAGGGTGAAAACATGATAACATGCAAATATTGAATTGACTACTTTTTCGATGGAGATGACTACCTCTATATCGATTCGAAGATATATTCGACTGTACCAACTTGATGCCCTCGACGTCTCACTTCTAACAGCGCGGGTTTTGTAAGTACCTCCGGTTATTTCGTTTCTTACCTCCTTGAATTTAGTGACTAAAATTATTTTTAACCGTTGTAGAATGACGATCCAATACGCAACAAGCACGAATGCACCAAGCATGGATTCATGGATCTATGCAAAATTAACGGCCCATTGGTTGATCAGTTTTCTAATGACACCATGGACAACATATACAACGCGCTTGTGAAGCAACCCTTCCAGTCCTTCATCCTTCTGCCCTATAATACTGCGTAAGTTTTTTCTTTCTTTCCGAACCAATTTCAATCCCGTGCATACATAAAGTTTCATATGTGTCATCTTAAACCAATTTACAGATTCCACTGGATTCTGTTAGTACTTGACATGGGTCAGTCGAAGATCCATGTCTTCGACTCAATGGATAAACCAGAGTCCACGTACTCCCACATATTTGAACTGTTTAACAGGTAATGTCATCTTACTTTCTATTGCATATATACGGTTCTTGGATAATTACGTGCTAACTTTCAACTGCACGTAGGGCATGGGAACGATTTCGGGGCAATGTTCGTGAAAATTGGAAAGATAAGCTCTGTGCGGATGAAGTTTCCAGTGAGTAACATGCCTGCTCCTAATTTGAGTTGAATCATTATTATGTTCTAAAATATGAAATGCATATTAAATGCAGTCGTCGTTTCTCTTTTAGTGTGCAAAACAGATCACAGGCACCAACCTATGTGGATATTACGTCTGCGACTACATTCACCGCTTTGTGATCGAAGTCAAAGCGTCGATGATCTAGATGTACGTATAACACCAATTCATACATTATGTTGTTAGTGATATGCCCTAGAGGCAACATGGAGATGTTGGATATCACGTCAATGTTTATGTATAAATGAATAAAGTGTTATTCAGTTCCATGAAATAGACATCTTGTATTGATCAATAAGTACGTGACTTATTTATGAGACTCTATATGTATGAATCTATTTCTAAACGATCCCGATCATATGTCATATTGTTGGAACAAATATGATTCTAAGATCGGCATGTTTATTGATTGATGATCATGTCTCATAGATCATGGGTATGGAGATACCAAATCAATAAACATGGACATATGTGTTGAAGAATACATTGTTGGATAGACCCACCATGAGACACTACAGGAATTAATGTGTCATTAGTTGGTCTCGGGTAGTGTTGGTACAAAGTCCTTAGACCGAGATCACCATGGATTCCAACATGTGTAGTAGCCTACTTTGGGACTCCAAACGCTATTCCTGCGGGTAGTTATAAAGGTAGTTTTCGGGTTTGCTATGAAACATGGAGTGGGATGTGAGTGATCAAGATGGAATTTGCCCCTCCTTTGGAGAGATATCTCTGGGCCCCTCGAGGTAATGGATTATGGAAATGCATGGCCATGCTAAGTTGATTGAGGAGTCAATCAACGGACGGATAATCCAATACGGTTCGAGTGAATGGTTAAGCTATTGAAGGGATGGCACACATCTTGCCTATAGCTTAACGGTATCGTGAGGCAAAGGGATTTGTGTACACATTACAGGTTCGAGCCGATATTATTCTTGTATACTATGGTGTCAATATGTGCTTGCTAGGCGCCGCGTTGTGCAGTCGGTGAGTTAGACTCGAGCCGACGATCGGCTAAGTTAGACTATAGCCGAAACCGAGTATACCTGAACCTACGGGGTCGCACGCTTAAGGGGATAAGAACGGGCATTCGAGTTGGACTCGGATACGGCTCGATCGGATAGGGATCCGATCGGATAGAGTCCTATGGGCTTACGACGTGTGGGCGGCCAACTCTATGAGATACGGATGAGATCCGATTCAAAATAGAGTCCTAATCGGCCACTAGTCCCGATCGGCCAACTCTATATAAAGGAGGGAGGGGTGGAGAGTTGCGGTATGTCAATTGCATCGCGTGCAACGAAGTCGTCGAGATCAATCTCCACGGAAACCCTCCCCACTTTCGAGCCAAACCCTAGCCTTGCATCGCGTGCTAGCACACGGGTGTACGGCGTTTTGTCCCCGGACGTGTGGATACCGGTAGAGGCGCTGCTACGTTGCGCGCCGATTGGCTTCGGATCGGCTACGGCATCGTGAATCGGTTGATTGGCGAATCGGCTGTCCCGGGTATCGGGTGTCGGCTTGCGAGAATCGGCTACACGTTCGGATCGGATAGCCCGATTGGCTGTTTCCATTGCCACACTCCAATCGGTAACGATCTATCGGCCCTTACTTGCAAGTGTTCTGGTTTGCGCGGTAGAAATTTTTGTTTTCGGCTAGCGTAGCTTCCGCGTAACCCTTTCGGTGGTATCGAGCTAATCTTGCTTAGTTCGGGTTTTAGATTGGATCGGAACAAGTTTTGCGCACGGGTTGATTTGATCAATCGGTTTTACGGGATACGTTGAGGAGAGTTAATGGTAATTGCGTTCCTTGATAGTGTATCGGAACGGCGTAATGTGATTACGTCGAAGCAATTTCCATATAACTCGGTTTGAGTCGGCTTCGAGATAGCGTTCCTTGATAGTGTATCGGAACGGTATAATGTGATTATGTCGAAGCTATCTCGTAGTCCGATCTTGTTAGCTGCCTCACGCTGCGCAAACCATCTCCCTTGATAGTGTATCGGGACCGCCGTGTGCGTACCCCCTTATAGGTCGTCTCGATGCCGTAGCTCTGCGATAAGTAGAAAACGTTTCTACGCCTAACTTGTTTTGCAGAGAATGCTTTGAGATGGTATGGCCCTATTGTATGTATGAGATGTATGAGATGCATGTGATGCATGTAATATTCTTTCATATGTGCAATCCTGTAATATTCTTTCATACGTGCAATGCTTGTAATATTCTTTCACGACTGCGAGTCGATGTAATCTTCAATTAGAGCTTCTATAGTAGTAGCTTAGTTTGAAGAAATCAAGCATTCGGCACTCGAAAGAACGGTGATGAAGATGGAGATCTGCACCGGCATGGAGATGGAGATCACCATGTGAAGGGGGCCATACTATTTCATGATATTCTACTTGCTTTCATATGTGATATGTTTGTTTGATAGGATAGCATCCCTCACAAAATTAAGTAGTAATGATGCCCTTCCAAATGTTGCACCGTCACCGTTATGCTTGTCAATGGTGGGTCGCAAGCGAGTGCCATTCTCTATCATAACACGAGGGTATATGTCGGTACATATACGGCGGAGCATTTGGTTTACTTAACAAGGCTATCAAAACAGTTTTGGGCCTTGGGGCATAGGTTGGGGCCGGGGCATGGAGATGCCACACCAACAACAAGAGTCACATAGAGATGTGATTAGCAAGGAGTTGCTTACCGATGTTATTAATCTTCTAGCGGTGATGCCAAAGCTCACTAGAAAATTAATTAACATGTGGATCTTGACCCAATACGTAACCTAGAGGGAAGGTGGAAAATACGTAATGGGAGTCTAATGTTAAATTGTTTAACAATGGACATAGCATAAACATTGTGCTAAACTTTGCTTTTTCATTTGTAGAATAAATGGCGGCTAATACTACACCCAAGTGCTTTTAATTTGCGATCTATTCTCGAAAAGGAAAAATTAAATGGAACAAACTTTATGGATTGGTATCGCAACTTGAGAATTGTTCTCAAGCAAGAGCGTAAGGAGTACGTTCTTGAAGTACCCTATCCCGAGGATTTGCCAAATAATGCCACTTTGAAGCGCACGGAGAGCTTACGAGAAGCACACTAATGATGCCCTAGACATAAGTTGTCTCATGCTTGCTACAATGTCCCCGAGCTTGAAGCAATATGAGAGCAGTGATGCTCATACTATTATTCGGGACTGCGTGGCATGTTTGAGAACCAAGCTCGGGCCGAGAGGTTCAACACCTCGAAGTCCTTGTTTGCGTGCGAGGCTTGTTGAGGGAATCCCGTCGGTCCGCATGTGATAAAAATGATTGGCTACATTGAGAGTCCGGAAAAACTAGGTTTTCCCTTAGCCAAGAGTTGGCTGCGATGTGATTCTCCGGTCGCTCCCTCCGAGCTTCGAGCCATTCATATTGAATTATCACATGAACAATATGGATAGGACCTTGGCTGAATTGCATGGGATGCTAAAGACAGTGAGGAGAGTATCCAGAAAAACGGTCATCATGTGATGATGATGCGAAGGCAAAGCGCAAACCACCTGTCAAGAAACTTTGTACCAAGAGGAAGTTAACTCCCGATGAGATCGCGAGTGCCTCTAATGCAAAGAAGGGCAAGAAGGGGTCGGCGGCATCGGATGCCGTTTGCTTCTATTGCAAGGAGACAGGCCATTGGAAGAGGAACTGCAAGAAGTACATGGAGGATCTCAAAAGAAGCAAAGTACGACTTACGCGTATTAATGTTATAGACATTAATCTTGCTACTTCACCTACGACTCTTGGGTATTTGATACCGGATCGGTAGCTCATATTTGCAAATCGTTGCGGGGAATGAGAAGAAGTAGAGGATTGAGAAGGGCGAGGTGAACCTCGCGTCGGCAATGGAGCAAGCGTTGCTACGATTCTTGTCGGCACGTACCACTTCATCTACCTTCGGGATTAGTTTTGGAATTGAATAATTGTTATTGTGTTCCAACACTATGTCAAACGTTATTTCCGCTTCATGTTTGCAAGCGGAAGGATATGATTTTAGATCAATGGACAATGGTTGTTCAATATATCTTAGAGATATGTTCTATTTTCATGCTCCATTGGTGAATGGATTGTACGTTTTGAATCTTGAAGCGTCTCCCATCTATAACATTAATACGAAAGGCAACTCTCTAATGATATAAACCCCACGTTTATCGGCATTGTCGCTTAGGCCATATAAATAAGAAACGCATGGAGAAGCTCCATAAGGATGGATTGCTTCACTCTTTTGATTTTGAATCATTTGAGACATGTGAGTCTTGTTTACTTGGTAAGATGACAAAGGCACCTTTCACGGGACACGGTGAAAGAGCAAGTGACTTGTTGGCACTCATACATACGATGTATGTGGACCAATGAGCTCAACGGCGAGTGGTTATCGTCTTCATTACCTTTACGATGACTTTAGTAGATATGGTTATATCTACTTAATGAGGCATAAGTCCGAATCCTTTGAAAAGTTCAAAGAATTCCGAAATGAAGTACTGAAATCATTTAGGGAAAACAATCAAGTTTCTACGATCGGATCGTGGAGGGGAATACTTGAGCCAAGAGTTTGGTAATCATCGAAAGATTGTGGAATTGTTCCACGAGTTGACTCCGCCAGGAACTCCACAATGGAACGGAGTGTCCGAACGGAGAAATCGCACCTTGTTGGACATGGTGCGGTCGATGATGAGCCAAAGTGATCTTCCGTTATCCTTACGGGGATATGCTCTTGAAACATGCGCTCACACTAAATAGAGTTCCATCTAAGTCGGTTGAAAAGACACCATATGAGATATGGACAGGGCAACCCCCTAGTTTGTCTTTTCTCAAAATTTGGGGATGTGAGGCTTATGTAAAACGTTTACAATCGACACAGCTCACACCCAAATCGACAAGTGCTTCTTTGTGGGATATCCTAAGGAAACTAAGGGATATTACTTTTATAATCGGGAACAAGGCAAAGTGTTTGTCGCCCGACATGGTGTCTTCTTGGAGAAAGAGTTTCTTTCAAGAAGGGTTAGTGGGAGCAGGGTGCATCTTGAAGAAGTTCAAGAAACACCGAAAACGTTTCGGCGACCACGGAACCACAACAGGAGGAACAAAGTGTTGCGCCACCGGTTGTAGATACACCACCCACGGAGGTCGAAAGATCACGTCGTGCGCCCAGTACAGTACAAGCGGAACAACGTGACATATTGTTGTTGGACAACGATGAACCTAAGACC
This sequence comes from Oryza australiensis, assembly GCA_019925245.2. Classification (NCBI taxonomy): domain Eukaryota; kingdom Viridiplantae; phylum Streptophyta; class Magnoliopsida; order Poales; family Poaceae; genus Oryza; species Oryza australiensis. The sequence continues at coordinate 359,487 of JAIFGZ020000583.1, read as the reverse complement.
TATGAGGAAGCGATGGTGGGACCCGATTCCAACAAGTGGCTTGGAGCCATGAAATCCGAAATAGAATCCATGTACGACAATCAAGTTTGGAACTTGGTTGATCCACTGATGGTGTCAAAACCATTGAGTGTAAATGGGTTTTTAAGAAAAAGGCCGATATGGATGGAAATGTTCACATCTATAAGGCGCGATTGGTGGCGAAAGGTTTTAAACAGATTCAAGGAGTTGATTATGATGAAACCTTCTCGCCCGTCGCAATGCTTAAATCTATTCGGATTATCCTAGCGATTGCTTGCATATTTCGATTATGAGATATGGCGGATGGATGTCAAAACGGCTTTCCTAAATGGAAACCTAAGCGAGGATGTATACATGATACAACCTCGGGGTTTTGTCGATCCGAGAATCGCTGGAATGCAAGCTACGAAATCCATTTATGGATTGAAGCAAGCATCTCGGAGTTGGAATATTCGTTTTGATGAAGTAATCAAAGGGTTTGGTTTCATCAAAAACGAAGAAGAGGCTGTGTTTACAAAAAGGTCGGTGGGAGCGCAATTGTATTTCTAATCTTATATGTGGATGACATATTACGATTGGAAATGATATCCCTATGCTTGAATCCGTCAAGTCTTCATTGAAAAATAGTTTTTCCATGAAAGACTTAGGGAGGCACATATATATTGGCATTCGGATCTATAGAGATAGATCCAAGAGGCTAATTGGATTAAGCCAAAGTACATACATTGACAAGGTGTTGAAAAGGTTCAACATGCATGATTCCAAGAAAGGTTTCTTGCCCATGTCACATGGCATTAATCTTAGCAAGAATCGGTGTCCTCGGACACATGATGAGCGGAATAAGATGGGTATGGTTCCATATGCTTCGGCAATTGGATCCATCATGTATGCCATGCTTTGTACACGCCGAGATGTCTCGTACGCTTTGAGTGCTACGGCGAGATACCGTCGATCCAGGTGAAGGTCATTTGGATGCGTAAAGAATATCCTTAAGTACTTGAGAAGAACTAAGGATATGTTCCTAGTCTATGGAGGTGAAGAAGAGCTCGTTGTAAGTGGTTACACCGATGCTAGCTTCCAAACAGGACAAGGATGATTATAGATCGCAATGCTGGTTCGTGTTCTGAACGGAGGCGCGGTCAGTGGAAGAGTTCCAAGCGGGATACTTTTGCTGATTCTACAACGGAGGCCGAGTACATTGCTTCGCTTGAAGCTGCAAAGGAGGCTGTTTGGATCAAGAAATTCGTTTCGAGCTTGGTGTGATGACTAGTACGACGGTCCAATGTCTCTCTATTGTGACAATAGTGGAGCCATTGCGCAAGCCAAGGAGCCGAGGTCACATCGGAAGTCCAAACACATACTTCGGCGATATCATCTCATCCGCGAGATTGTGGACAGAGGTGATGTCAAGATATGCAAAGTGCACACGGATCTCAACATAGCCGATCCGCCGACAAAACCTCTCCTCGCGAAGCATGAGGCGCACACAAGAGCAATGGGTATTAGATACTTACATGATTGACTCTAGTGCAAGTGGGAGATTGTTAGTGATATGCCCTAGAGGCAACATGGAGATGTTGGATATCACGTCAATGTTTATGTATAAATGAATAAAGTGTTATTCAGTTCCATGAAATAGACATCTTGTATTGATCAATAAGTACGTGACTTATTTATGAGACTCTATATGTATGAATCTATTTCTAAACGATCCACGATCATATGTCATATTGTTGGAACAAATATGATTCTAAGATCGGCATGTTTATTGATTGATGATCATGTCTCATAGATCATGGGTATGGAGATACCAAATCAATAAACATGGACATATGTGTTGAAGAACACATTGTTGGATAGACCCACCATGAGACACTACAGAATTAATGTGTCATTAGTTGGTCTCGGGTAGTGTTGGTACAAAGTCCTTAGACACGAGATCACCATGGATTCCAACATGTGTAGTAGCCTACTTTGGGACTCGCAAACGCTATTCCGTAATCGGGTAGTTATAAAGGTAGTTTTCGGGTTTGCTATGAAACATGGAGTGGGATGTGAGTGATCAAGATGGAATTTGCCCCTCCTTTGGAGAGATATCTCTGGGCCCTCGAGGTAATGGATTATGGAAATGCATGGCCATGCTAAGTTGATTGAGGAGTCAATCAACGGACGGATAATCCAATACGGTTCGAGTGAATGGTTAAGCTATTGAAGGGATGGCACACATCTTGCCTATAGCTTAACGGTATCGTGAGGCAAAGGGATTTGTGTACACATTACAGGTTGAGCCGATATTATTCTTGTATACTATGGTGTCAATATGTGCTGCTAGGCGCCGCTGTTGACAGGTCGGCTGAGTTAGACTCGAGCCGACGATCGGCTAAGTTAGACTATAGCCGAAACCGAGTATACCTGAACCTACAGGGTCGCACGCTTAAGGGGATAAGAACAGGCATTCGAGTTGGACTCGGATACGGCTCGATCGGATAGGGATCCGATCGGATAGAGTCCTATGGGCTTACGACGTGTGGGCGGCCAACTCTATGAGATACGGATGAGATCCGATTCAAAATAGAGTCCTAATCGGCCACTAGTCCCAGTCGGCCAACTCTATATAAAGGAGGGAGGGGTGGAGAGTTGCGGTATGTCAATTGCATCGCGTGCAACAGAAGTCGCCGAGATCAATCTCCACGGAAACCCTCCCCACTTTCGAGCCAAACCCTAGCCTTGCATCGCGTGCTAGCACACGGGTGTACGGCGTTTTGTCCCGGACGTGTGGATACCGGTAGAGGCGCTGCTACGTTGCGCGCCGATTGGCTTCGGATCGGCTACGGCATCTGTGAATCGGTTGATTGGCGAATCGGCTGTCCCGGGTATCGGTGTCGGCTTGCGAGAATCGTTACATTTCCGGATCGGATAGCCACGATTGGTCATTTCCTGCACACTCCAATCGGTAACAATCTATCGGCCCTTACTTACAAGTGTTCCTGGTTTGCGCGGTAGAAATTTTTGTTTTCGGCTAGCGTAGCTTCCGTAACCCTTTCAATGTCACGATTTCTTATTCACTTCATATATTTATTTCTCGTTTATTCTAATCAATGACGACTTATGCGAGTAAGAGACGACCTCCTCACGAGACTTTCATACAAGCCGCTCGAAAGATTTGATGGGATTTATTAACGAGCAGGTCGTTGATCCCGCGGGAAGTTCTTCATTAGTTTTAGTAGCTAAACCACAAAAGTAGATTATAGACAATTTTTTATAAGCTAGCTAGGAAACATGTATGAATATTGTACATATTTTTGGTAATATATGTATATTTTTTTCTTAAGTTCGTTTAAATGTGTGTAAATTATATATTTATGTGTAATATAATATATGTGTAATATATTACCAAAATATTATATATAGCATACACTGGAGAAATAGCAAATTAAAAAAATTTACATTTTTAGTCCCGGTTTAAGCCACCAACCGGGACTAAAAATTACGGAGCCGGCCACGTGGCTCCGTCACCTTTAGTTCTGGTTGGTGGCTTCAACCGGGACTAAAGATGCATCTCTAGTTCCGGTTATTTTACCGGGTCTAAAGATAGTCCATCTTTAGTTCCAGATTCATAATTCCGGTTTGACAACCGAAACTAATTACGAACTGAGATTAGGGTGACTTTATCCAGTTGTGTATGAAGTCAGACTAAAAACACCGAGGGAGTAATTGGCCGGTGCGGCCGACAAAACGCACTTACACAACACCACACACGACATGTTGCATGCATGCCAGCATGCATGTGTCTTCGCTGTAAGTGCACGACATTGTATGACTTACTCCCTGCATCAAAATAAAATATGGAGAGTTAAGATTGGATTGAACACTGATATATCTATTTAGGCTTACGTTCTCCATCTTATAATATAAAGCATTATATTCTTTAAATTATCTCTTTTACAAATTGGTTTTTAGCGTTAATGATATTAGCATCGTCTCTCTTTATATTAGTGACTTAGCATTCGCCTTTCACCAAAGGACGAGAGGATGACGCCAATGTCATTGATGTCGTTGTTGATGGACTGTATGCGTATGATATTTGTAAAATATGAGAATCGCTGGGACCAGGGTATATGTGAGATTGAGATAAAAGAGACGAGAATAGAGATTTTTATACGGGTTCGACCCTTTAACGACGGTAATAGCTCTACTCCTATTGGTCAAAGTCGATGTTGCCTTCATATATGTATCACACGAGTACAATATTTGAAACGGCTTAATCTAATCTCTATTGGCTTGGCGGCATAGAGCTCTCACACGTAATCGATAGCTAGTGTAGTTTTATTCCACGAATATGAATTTGATGAGATTGGAGATAGCTCTAGATCTCTCTTGTTGGCTTTGTGGTTCCATATTAGGTTTGTCTAGGTTTGTGTTGATCTGTTTTGGTGTGTCCACTCTCCTCATATAGGGTCTACCTCTGGTTGTCCTCTTTTTCAAGTACAACTAGAAAACCAAGTATGAATATGATTCGAGTAGTTCTTGTCTTTTTTAGGTAGGACTCTGTTTTGTTATTCGGAACATCTTTTATATATAAGACTTGATTCCATATAATTCTTGATGTACGATGGGCCTCGTCGAGTTTAACACAAAAGTATTAGACATGTCTTATTCATGACACTGACAGTCGCGCTAATGACATTAGCGTTATGAAAATGATATATTTCTAGAATAATTTTTAGGATGGTAATAGAAGGAATTATTTTTTAGTTGATAATACTTGTCGTTTTGGATAAGACTAATGTCAAACTTTAAAATCTTTCATTATATATAATTTCTATAGTATTTATCTTACAAATATAAAGACCATATGTATAAAATAATTTTTATGAGTATGTTTATAAAATAATTTTCTAAAAAAATCAAAAAGTGAAAAATCCATATATGAAGACATCACTCTATTCCGGACCTACCGTCTTTTATACTACTTTATACTAGTTTATTATGCCCCCACACATTACCTTTTATACTACTTTATTTTACCAATCATTTTTTTACCATATCTTATCCTTTTACCACTTCCTTATTTTTTTGTTTTTTAAAAAAGGACGTACTTCCTCTTTATTGATAATACTTGTTTTAAATAAACATATGGTCTCCAAAAATAATTTTGTATACTATTTTTATTTATAATATATATATATTAACCAATATATGATTTTATTAAAGTATTTTTAAGACTAACCTATACATATATGATCTTTATATTTGTAAGATAAATATTATAGAAATTATTTATAGTTAAAGGTTTTCAAGTTTGGTATTAGTTCTATTCAAAACAATAAGGATTACGAAGTAATCTTATATTATAAGATGAAAAAATATATTTTAAGACGAAGACGGATCGAGTTTCAACACATGCATACGCGCCTACCACGGCCGTGGTACCCAACGTACGTTGCTTTGGGTGCTTCGAGTGCAGCCCGGTCGGAACACACGACCGGCCGTGTTGATCGATTGAGCGGTCTCGATCGGACGGCGTGCGACGTGTGATATGATGCGGTGCGAGAGCGAGACCGACCGACCGACCCGACCCGACGACCGGCACCGCCACGCGCGCAACGGAAGTCCCCAGTGGCCACCAACCCCCACCAAACGACCCAGCGGCCCACTCCGGAGGAGATCCATCCGATTCCGACCCGATCCCACCGCCCCTCCTAACCGGCCCCACATGCCACGTACTACTTCTCTTCTAGTAATCCACTCTAAAAACTTTACACCCTATCACATCAAAAATTTAGACACATAAATAAAATATTAAATATGACTTAAAAACAACTAATTATAAAAATTGCATGTAATTTACGAGACAAATTTTTAAGCTAAACTAGACTATAAAATGCTACAATAAATTTATACTAATGACGGATTAATTAGGCTTAATAAATTCGTCCTCGTTTTCAGATGGATTCTATAATTTATTTTTATTAGTCTATATTTAATACTTTAAATATATATTTAAAGCATTAATGTGATATTTTTGATAAAAAGTTTTTTATCTAATCACAGCCTATGTACTATTATGTCCTATGGGAGGTTGGCAGCTGCCACGCTCATGCACAGGTTGATTGTTTGGATTTTGCTAATTCAACTCTAGCTTGATCCTGTTTTTTTCTTTACTTAAGTGGAGTGCTCGTTTCAGGTTTTTCTTAAAAATGAAAAAAAAATAGACTGACTCAGCGTTTTGAATCAATTCGTGCGGTCGTACTTTATGGTGCGTGTCGTTTTAAAACGTTGTTTTTTTTACACAGAGGAACGTGTCCGGGCAGATCGAACGACCGACCAAATTGTACCATTAAACTAGTGAATGTGCAGATTTTATATATCTTTATTTTTATCTATTACAAAAAAAATTAAAGATGATTATGTACTCCCCTTTTGTCTCGTACGTCGCTGCTTCCCGTCACGTCCGTTTCGCGGCAGTTTATTGATGAGATCAATTGATTCTATTGTGCGGCAGCACAAATAGCAGCGACGGATGTTGGTGTGTCAAAGAGCAAATTAACTCTGTAAATATGATCAGTTCTACAGTGGCATGCGTTGTTGGCTTGTTGCACACTAGCTCTACTCTTTAAGGTAGCCACTTATTTTGGTCCTTCCAAATCTATATGGCAATCAAACAAGCAAAATTTCTTCATCTTTAATCACTACATGGAGTCTACTATCTACCTACTTCCTTCAGTGTGAAACGAATATTTTGTGCACCGAAAAAACTTTGGGTAGCCAATTAAAAAGTACCAATAAATTTGAGAGAACTGGTGGCATATGGTATTCTCTTCATATATTTATATATTTTTGCAACCGATCAATTTCTTTCATGTCTTTGTTTCAGAACCTTTTTAACCAGGCCATTGTTGTTTAAGAACCTAACCTAACAACAGCGAAAATTTCTTGTAGTTGCTACTGTTCTGCATTCTAAAGTTGCATGTGCTGAATTTTGAAGCAGATAGATAAAAAGATCTGCAGCTTTGCTTATCAGGTAATCACCTGATGCTCTGACCTTTTTAGGATAATGGGAACAAAGTAACAAGACATAAACAGTTTGACTGAAAGTTTGCGGCCTATACGATATACACGTTGTTTATCGCTTACAAGTTCATGCAGATTTGCCGATTGTGTTAAGTTTACAGGTTAAGTAAATTTTGTATTGTATTGTTGCTTTCACATAGAAGTTGGAATTTTGTAGATAATCCATCTGACTTGATTTAATATGTATACTTATGTTGTCTTCACCTATTGCATTTTCACCTATTGCAACACATAGTTATTTATGTTAGTAATATTAAAAAATAGGAAATAACCCTAAAAATGATTTTGCATGAAATTCTATGGCCCCTCATGAAAATGGGACAACTATGCTAATCAACATCAACATCTTTGTGGATTACAAATCCAAATGTCGTTAGCACATAATGAACACAAATTCTATTGAAAAAGAGATGGACTCCACATGAGTTAATATAGAGATTATGCACTATGCGGCTTGATAACCAATGAAAGATTTAGTATGGAACATTTACTTCCCCGTATTAGTTGGATTGGCAATGTACTATTCCTCTCATTTAAAATATAGTAATATAAGATGAAATATATCATACGTCTCATTTTATACTTATTTCATACTTAGTTGCTATATATATTTTGGGACGAGAAGTAAATCCATGTTTTTTAATTAGTCCTTGAGGCATCCGCGAAGATGTGATGTGCCGTAAATGCCCTCACGAGTACACATGCAGAAAGCAAACTCCTCCTAGATACTACACAGGAGTATGTAGGAAAACACCTGGAATTATTTCCACCGTTTTTCAGCCTCCTCTTCTTCTTCCACACCAAACGAATTGAAATCACGGTGGAAGGAAGAAGTGGAGGCATCTGACCAAACATTTCATCCAAAGCAACCACCTCAACACGCCATGCATCAACTCGTCTTCCACCCGTCCAAACCAAGATAAATAGCAAGCTTCCTCGCCGCGCCATTGCCACCGCCTCAGAGCTAGCTACCAACTACACAGTACAGCTAGTTAGCCATGGCCGCCGCCGTGCTAGGCCGCATCCAGCTCATTCTTGTCGTCGTTGCCGTGGTTGCCGTCGCCGGCGGCGCGGCAGCGGAGACGACGACGACGCACATCAAGGTGTACTGGCACGACGTGGTGAGCGGGGCGAACCCGACGGCGGTGCAGGTGGCGAGGGCGGCGACGACAAACTCGTCGGCGAGCTTCTTCGGCGCCGTGGTGGTGATCGACGACCCGCTGACGGCGGGGCCGGACATGAAGACGTCGTCGCCGGTGGGCCGCGCCCAGGGCACCTACATCAGCGCCGGCAAGGACAAGGTGGCGCTGCTGATGAACATGAACTTCGTCTTCCAGTCCGGCAGGTACAACGGCAGCACCGTCGCCATCATGGGCCGCAACGAGGTCTTCGCCGCCGTCCGCGAGATGGCCGTCGTCGGCGGCACCGGCGTATTCCGGTGGGCCCGCGGCTACGCCCAGGCCAGGACCCACACCTTCGACATGAAGACCGGCGACGCCACCGTCGAGTACAACCTCTACATCAACCACTGAACTGATCTATCTTAGGAGTTCTTTTTTTCGATTACATGGAAGACGCACGCGCATGAACAAATACCAGAAATTATAGATTCAGGAGTGAGTTTTACTTAGCAAAAATAATCGATGATTAATCTTGCTTGGCCAGCTTGATCAATCAGTCATTATGTACCAACATTTGGCGGTGATTAGTGTATATGGAGGATCCATGTACTGATCTTCAGAAATGTATTTTTAGAGGTGAAGTTGACTGGAGGGTAATTTACCATAACTGTGTTTTCAGAGATGGACCTATACATTAAGAAACTAAATCTGCAAATGCTAAATTCATTTCAAAAAATGAAAGAAATTAATGTGCTGCACCTGAAATATATGGATGAAAAGGCTGGTTGATGTTGAACACTCCACATATGTTGCTTGTTACTATAAGAGCTAGGGTAGCTCTGGACCATCTGATTAGAACTCAATGCTTGGATGAGATATTTTTGAGTAATCAACTGTCAGTAATCAGATGAAAAATTTAGTTGAACATTTCTCTCGTAAGAGGGCAACAACCAACCCCCAGACCACAGCTTCAATGCGATTAGTATAGCCCACCTGCGATTAGTGTAGTCTACCCTGAATCTTCCTTGCTCATGCTTCAAGTAACCAGCTTGTCACATTACTTGGCAATGTTGGCATGCTCTTTAGTTTCTACAGAACTCATGCAGGACCCACAGGAAAGTAAGAAGTAAAATGCATGCAGAAAAGGATCAGTGCTGCTTTCAGTGAGGAGTTTGCATCATCCAAAAGATGATACAACCAAACTACCAAAGTTGCAGCCTTTCATGATCATGTAAAGCATGTTGGTATCTGATTCCTCTTTAGTCTTTACAAGTAGTACTCTAGTAGTGTTATGCTTTGTAATTCCAGCTCTCTAGCTATTATTCCTACTAGGACAAATGCAGAATGTATTCAATGGTTCAGCTTCCACATGTAAATGTATCCAACGATCCAAGAGAGCAGAAGCTACAAATATTAGAGAAATGGAGTAAATGAAAACAAAAGCACAAGACTATGGCAAAGTCTCCCTCAAGTCAAGAGAATGAGTGGTGACAATTAAGAGAAATCCAGCACCACAAGAAGTATACGCTGAGAAAGTTATTAACTTTGACTTAAGGTCTACCTACGAAGCAAGTCTTCGCAGAGAGATTTCCCGTGAAATCGCAATATTTCAGCTATTAAGACCTTGTAGCTTGACCAGCTAGTAACGTAGCTGTTAAGTTCACAAGGTTGAGCGATTAGGTACATAATTCTGTTAAAGGCCAAGCAATGAACCATTCTTCACTGCATAATAAGTAGAGGCACAATGCCACCAATAGTTCTAAACCTACTAACTCTCCTTAATTCGGTGAGAGCAGCAATAACAACAATTCAGAAGTATTGAAATGACGGTGGAATGGTGGTCCTGGTGCAGTCAATCTATTCAGAAGTAGTGGCGCACCCAACATAAAAGTGCTAAGCTTCAAACCATTCAGTCAATGCAGAAATGGTGTGCTCCAATCCTACAAGGTAAAATTATAAAGTAAGACTATGAGAATTATAGATTAGCCATAAGCCCATATATATTTGTGCAGTGATATTGTGTTACACATCATGCAATCTACCCTGTCTTAGGGATACCTCAGTGGTTCGACTCCAAAAGATCTTTCAGCTCGTCAGCAATTGCACGATAGCAGAACATGTATTGTTGCTGAAAAGCAGATGTACAATTAGAATATCCAAATAGTTGTACACATGAAAACAAACTGCATGACTGCATTGTACACAGACTCTATTAGTATCAGATGTTACATAATCTGAAAATAAAGAAAGTTTCTACTGCAATTTCATTAGGTATATTCCGTAATGTCTGATATAGATTTAACAATTTCCCTGCATTCTGAAAATAAAGAAAGTTTCTACTGCAATTTCATTAGGTATATTCCGTAATGTGCAAGGAAAACTTGTTAGCAAGGGCTAAGTCTGATGTGCTCAGATTACGCTGGACTTGTCGCCTCGTCAGTATACTTTCAAAGGAGCAAGTGACAGGATTACAGGAGCAAAAAGAAACAGAGCTTACCTCAGTTTGGACCATTCCAACTCGTTGGGTTCTCAAATTTTTGACAGTTTCATCAAGATGATATGAACTTTTGTCACCAAGGAGAAGTCTCTCAATTGTACTATGGATGATGATGTAAGCACCAGTTCTTCCAATGCCTGCACTGCAGAAATACAAAAACAATGTTAAAGAGAATAAAAAAATGTGCACCAGGGTAGTGTTTTATCAAGTTGAAGCGAACCTGCAGTGTACAACTATAGGATGTTCAGTCGGAGTATTTTGTAACCATTTTCCAATTTGTCTTACAGCATCAGTATTAGTTGGAACTCCATGATCAGGCCAATCAGGATATTCTATATGGCGTACAGAATGAACCTTGCTTGACTACATTATGAAAATCAGCAATCAGTCAGAACTTCAATCCAAAAAATTCTTCCAAATTACCAGAAGTACTGGTAGAGTGGTAGTGAATGAGTGGGAGTACAGCAGGATGAAAGAAAAATAACTTGGAAGTACTTGTGTTGTACAAATGCAGGGTTAGGTTGGCTGGGTACGTAGCTTAGCTGAACCTTCAAATAGATTAACAATTCACATGGGTTAAGTCAGTTTGCGCTGGGTTTGAACAAGCTGGGGGGTTCACAGATTAGCTGGACTGGGTTCCACAGGTTATGTCGGTTTAGTGGTCTGAGAAAAACAACAAAGACATAACTAGATCATTGTGTACTGTTGAGATGACTAAGGTGAAACCTACTTAAGTTCATGAACACAAACATTATTTGTCTTTGCCATTTTATGTATGACATATTTTTCCTGTAAGAGGAACATAAAACAAAGCATATATAATTACCTCGTTGCATTGCACCATCACATCACGCAACCATAACTGATGGCTATCTCTTTTGGCATTTGTAATCTTAACATTATACTTTCCATACAATTTGCGTTGCTTGTGCAATGGAAGATACTCATCACACTGTCACATATAACATCATTTAGAGGCAATTTATCAGGGAAAGTATAGATGATTCAAAGCGCAAATATAGCACAGAGAAAGCCCATGGATCTTCACGTAAAATTCAGTATGTACTGCATGCATATGGCTGTTAGTACATTATCATCACCTATTATTTCAGTAAACATTAGATATGTCCCGCTGTAAAGTTGTGACTGTAGAGACAAGTAATCTATTTTTAGCTTACAAAAGATGCTATTGCAAAGTGGGGAAAATGGCGTGCAAGCAGCGGTTGGCAGCTAGTGTTGTCCTCATCCTATTCCAATGGCAGCCATCACTTGCCATTCACTTGTCCTCATCACTTCCTAACTGGATTTGTTGAGGGAGTGGTACAGGGGTGCATTGCAGTCATGACTCCGGCAATGGGGTAAATCAATTTTCTCCCCGCTATTTTAAAAAAGTATCAATCAAGACAACCAGCACTAATGGCACATTAAAAATAGTGATTGGCATCAGTTCTAAGTGGGATCCGTACTAGCAATAACCATTATACATCTGGTTTTTCCCTTCTCTCCTTTCAAGGTGTTAAGGAGTACCCTTTTACTCAAAAGCTTAATACTTGCAAGAGAGGAGTTTATAATGACAGAATTATACAGTTTCATTTGGATCCTGAACTAAGATCTACTTTTTATTTCTAAATAATTTTTATATTATATCCTCAGGAGCAATACCTATTGTTTTCTCCAAAAGGAATTGCATGTAATGATGCTGTTTAGCTTATATGATTGATTCAACCTCTCAAGTAATATTTTTATGATGTGAAATCAACATCCGGCATTTTTATTACTCTTTTGAAACAATTCAGCTATTCATACTGTTCCCTGTGGTTCACATGTCTATGCAAGATTATGCATGTAAGTATAATACCAGCTAAGCAGTATCTCACTTGAATGTCAATTCAATAGAACACAGGCTGAGGAGATTGTTTGATGTAAGTAAGCACCTTAAGACTGTCGAATTGTGTGAGCATAACAATAACAGGACACTGATATTCATAGACCATTTCCCAGAAATCCTCAAACGTCTTGGCTAGAGGACCTTGAGTGGAAATAAATTTTGCAACTCTGTTGTCCTCGGTGACCTGCAATTTTCACAAACCACATGTACAGATGCTCAATTGTCCCAGACACCATTCAGAAAATGAAGAAGAATTGCAGTATATATACCTGTATAAAGCTTGCATTGATGTAATCATTGGCTGAAGTCTGACTGGTGGTTGGTCGTTTTAGCCTTACCCTGGTAGTATCAACTAAAGACAAGAAAAGGTTCAACTTTTATTAAGTTCACAAAGCTTCAAGGAGACCCTGCTGGTTGAGCACCAATATAATCACCATAATTACATATGCAGGTGAAAAAAATCTCACATGGTACAACATCAAAATAGCGGTTTTTCTCCCTATTTGCAGCACCACGAGCTTCATTAGAACTTCTCGTCTGCTCGTGTCCCATGTCCTGAAGAAATGACCATGATATATGGAATGCTACCAAATTATAATTATTACCAGGTGGTAAGATATCCACTGAGGAAAAAATCATTCAATAAAAGTGAATTGCAGGAGAAAAAAGTCATTCAGTAAAAGTGAATTGCAATCTTGTGAAATAAAATTTTTCTTAGAAGGAATATTTTTTTACCAGCGTGAGTATTAATAGAGTTTGCAAAAAAGAATAATCCCATGAGTTCTAATTGTAAGTAATTGCTTTATTAACAGCTAATCTAGTAGCAGTTATATTTGAACAATATAGATCTTCATACAGTTGTGATGAAATCATGGAATACCGAATTTAAGCTCTCTTATGTACAAGTCACAAAGAACACCCAGTCCATCATATGTCACACCAATTGACATGGCCAATTGGCCACAATACCATCTTAAGAAAATCAGAGCTGTTCCTTATAATTTTATCCAAGAACATTTCCAATGACAGCTTATAGAATCAACTAATAATTGATTCCAACGACAGGACATTAGTCGAATACTGGAAGTTCTCCAAACAAGATGTACACAAAGATATTACTGAGTCTGTATCTAGTAGATCAATGGGAGAATTTTAAGTTCCTTAACTCGAGAAATGGCATCGAAACACCAGATGACTTTATACATGTCAAGTTCAAGACTGACAGTAGTGATCTATAGCAACATCAAATGGCAATTCTACTTTTATTTTACTAATTGATGTATTGTAGAATAGTGAAAAACTTGGCTACGGCCACTATTTTAGCTCAGTTTTTCTTTTTTTTTCGTAATTCTTTGCTCTCTTTTTTTGTTATGTTTTTCGAGCTTACCACTTCATGTACTGAAACTTGTAATTATGATATCAATAGAAGTACAACATGGTATATAAACCTCTACCTTTCACTTAAAAGAACACACAGTGTCACATCACATGACATCCCAATGCTTCAGTTGAAAGCAACCCAATCAAAGTGCTTCACTTCAAAGCAATGCATAACTAAATACACTAATAAATAAATCATGTGAAGATAGGGCACAACCCAAAGTAATTTGGACTGCACATCTGTCACTCTGATTACAATTATGCACTTCACTCAGAAAAGCCACTTAATGCCAGTATGTCACAGCTTGTGTCAGTAATAATGATCAGTAATTTTCAAACCTATATGCAAAATTATACTCACTTAACATACTTAACACAAAAGGGATACAGAAATTATGAACAGGCAGACCAAATTGTAAGATGCAAACAGAAATGCAAGATCGCTAAAACAGCTATTTAATTACGGAATTAGCATGAACAAATTAGTAGTTAACCAAACTAGGGAGGAAATAGCAACACATATCAAGCAAACAGTCACGTCACGAAGACGAGGAACCGGAAGAACACAATACCTGGACCCTCCTAAACTCGTCGGACATGGCGTCCGGCCGGCCGCACATCCCCTCGAAGTACTCGAGCGCCTCCCTGCATAGCCCGACTTGCTCGGGCGTCAGCGCCGGTGGATGCGGCTCGTCGAGGGGCGCCGGGGACCTCGACGAAGACGACGACTGCGCCGCGCGGCGGGGGGCACCGGCGAAGCGAGCGGCGGCCATCGCCATGCCGCCGCCGCGGGAGCTCGTGCCGTTCCCCGTGGCCGCGGCTGTGGGAGGGTACTGGCCGGAGGCAGTCGCGGGGAGAGGGCGCGGAGGAGGCGGGAGGAAGGCCTCGCCGGAGTTGCCGCCGGCGTGGTGGTGGAACTGATGGACACGAGGCGTACAAGAGATGACGATTATAAGCCGGCGTTAGTTATGGATTTATATGGACACTCGTGAGAATTTGTGGGGTCAATTTGCTTCTTTTTTTTTGTCAGTTTGTAATGTCAGAATATATGTATACAGAATTGTATTTTAATAAAACAATATTTTCTACGCTCTTGGCATTAACCCATGACTACCTATGTTATCAGCATCTTACCGATTTTTTTAAGAACATGATACAATATGAGTATATGATTAGACCGATATATTACTAAAGAAAAATAACATCTATGCCAAATCTGGAATTATAATTGGATGAGTTGATTTCACCACAAGTAAACTAATCATTTAAATTACGCTCATTTGGCAACATTTTACTAATTTCATACTTTATCAAATGCAATTATTACTCATTTTATTTACTCCCAATATAATTATTTTCTATTTTTACTAACTCTGATTAAATGATTACTTAAAAATGGTTATCTTGTGATAAAATGAAAGGAGAAAAAAATAAATTTATTATGAAACGGAAAAAATACGAATTATGGATTAATGTTGGCATGTTACCCAGACTTCTAAAATGTATAATTTTGCAAAGAAAAAAATATTCATCAGAATTTGTAAGAAAACCTTTTGAAATCAATTTATTATTATATATAATTCATTCATTTTATGCACTGGAATGGTTAAACTCATTTGATACATCATCTATTACTTTTTTTAATATCTATCTTCTATTATCTATCGATAATGAATTCTCCGATTTTATTAAAATTAGAATTTACAATTAAGTCATCGATACGTGGGTTCTTTTTATTTTTATTATGATCCACGTGTTAACGACATAACCGTAAAATGCACAAAATCAGAGAAGCATCAGCCGTCGAAAACGGACCCCGACGAGTTTAACTGGCTGAAATGAATGTTTCTACTCTTCGTTGAGCTCTGGGCGGTTTGATGTGTTGTGGAGTATTTCTTAACATTTTTTACGCAGTAACATCTTCTCAGGCCATTTGTTTCTTGTTTTTCTTTCTTTTTTTAAAAAAAGAAAAATTGGCTTGAATTTGGGTATTGCTTGTCGGGAGATCCGAGGTGGTTGGATGCAATTGGATTACATTGTTCAAATTTGCAAAAAGTATATAAGCATTTTCATGACTCCTTTACAAATATGTAATTTTGGACTCTTCCATAATCCATATAGAGACGTGGTAAACCAGGTACGTTGTCCTATTGCTAGTGATGATGCAATAACGCAACTAGTGACGAAATGCTGTAAATTTCGAGGCCACTGGTCGCGCCACGTGTACAGAATGCTAAATCAAGCTGCACTTACTTGTTTAGTGACACTTACATTTAAGATATATTTGGTTTGGAGAAACGCTTGTGGATGGCGGGGAGTTCCTGTAATGTAAAGTCCATCTAACATGGTCACTGAATCCATGGATGATGAGATGCATATGTCAGTAATCACGTCTCTCAAAATTTACGTCAGATGATCTTATTTTTATTTTTAATAGCGTCGGATACAATTACTTGATATAGGATCATACATAGATATTGTTGTTATGTTGCTAGGAACACTAGGCATCGGGTCTAGGTAGGGTTTATCTATAGATTGTGAAGAACATGTGTAGACCGTGCATAATGATCAAGGGGACGGATTAGGGTTACCGGTTGAATGAGAAGAGGATGGTTGCCCATCGGCCATCGTCGTCGTGCGTGGGCGTGCGGCGTCGGTGTCGATGTCGTCGGGGCGTGGTGGTGGCGCTTCCCGTCGCTACTGCGCCCCCGCGGTTAGATCGACTAGGGTTTGTGGGTGAGGTTGGTGGCGGCGGCGAACCTCGTGTCGTGTGCCGCCCCGGCCCTCACCCCTTTTATATAGCGCAGGCGACAGGGGCCCACCAGCCAGAGGAGGTTGGGCGTCCCGATCAGGCACGGTCAAGGATCCCCGTTGGGCCGTTGGGCCCAACGGGAGGAGATCAACTCTAACATTCTCCCCCTTGATCTCTTTACTATTACTTTTAACATTTGTCTGTTTCATCACAAATTAACGTATAGAGCATGTTTCATCGTCACGGTCAATCGTCGATGGATTCAATAGCCACTATATACATCTCTGTTCAGAAACAGATACTTTATACTTTAACTTTTGGGCCCTGAGTCCAGAATCATAAGGCTTCCCTTAAACCCATGCCGGCTACATGTTCCTTGAACAAATTGGGTGGTAGGCCTTTCGTTAGCGGATCCGCAAGCATTTTTTCAGTCTTTATATGCTCGAGACTTATTATGTGATCCCGGACTTTATCCTTCGCAACATAGTACTTTATATCAATGTGTTTGGCAGACCACTTGACCGATTGTTGTGAGAGTACGATCATCGCAGTTCATTGTCGCAGATAACTTTAGTGGTTTCTCAATACCGTCAACCACTCTCAAACCGGGTATAAACTTCTTTAGCCGCACTCGCCCGTGGCCTCATAACATGCTATAAATTCGGCATACATTGTAGACCCTGCAGTGATAGTCTGTTTAGAGCTTTTCCATGAAATAGCTCCCCCTGCAAGAGTGAACACGTATCCGGATGTTGACTTTGTTTTATCTGTAGCAAAATCAGAATATGAATAACCCACTATTTGAAGTGAGTCAGATCTTCTGTATGTCAACATAAGACCTTTCGTTCCTTGCGCATATCGCAGGACTTTCTTTACCAATTTCCAGTGCTCTGGGCCTGGATTGTTTTGAAATCTGCCAAGTAACCCGGTGACAAAAGATAGGTTAGGGCGTGTGCACACTTGTGCATACTGTAGACTTCCTACAGCCGAAGTATATGGCTTTGATTTCATTTCATCGAGCTCGAACTTATTTCTGAGGCATTGCCATTCCCCATATCTTTCGCCCTTCACTATAGGAGCAGGTGTAGCACTGCATTTCGACATGTTGAATTTCTTCAATACTTTTTCTATATATCCCTTTTGAGACAATCCCAGTGCATACTTTCTTCTATCTCGGTGAATCTCTATGCCCAAAACATATGATGCTTCACCAAGGTCTTTCATATCAAAGTTTGAGGACAAGAACTCTTTTGTTCCTGTAGAAGACTAACATCACTACTTGCCGTAGAATGTCATCCACATACGTAATCAAGAAGATAAATTTCCCATTCTTGAACTTTGTATAAATGCAACTTGTCCTCAACATTTTCTTGGAAACCAGATTTCTTTATAGTTCCATCAAACTTCAAGTACCACTGTCTCGAAGCTTGTTTTAACCCATAAATGGATCTCTTTAATCGACATCCCATATTCTCTTTTCCTTTTATGACAAAACCTTTTGGTTGTGCCATATAGACTCTTTCTTCTAAATCTCCATTTAGAAATGTCGTTTTACATCCATTTGATGTAATTCCAAGTCGTAATGTGCCACTAGTGCCATTATTATTCTGAAAGAATCTTTACAAGAGACTGGAGAAAACGTCTCATTGTAATCAATTCCTTCTCTTTGTGTGAATCCTTTTGCCACAAGTCGTGCCTTAAACTTTTCTATATTCCCTTTGGAGTCACATTTTGTTTTGTAGACCCATTTACAACCTACTGTTTTGGCTCCTTTAGGAATTTCCTCCAAATCCCAAACATCATTTAGTTTCATGAATTTCATTTCATCTTCCATGGCTTCTAGCCATTTGGATGAGCGGGCGCTTCTCATGGCCTCTTCATATGAGGTGGGATCATCCTCTATATGAGACTCTTCTGTGTTATACACCTGATAATCATCTGGTATAGCTTTTCTTCTTACTCTTTCAGACCTTCTAGGGGCCTCTACATTTGGCACATTTTCTGTTTGAGACTCTTGTGAAGTCTCCTGATTTGTCACATCTTCTATTTGAGGCTGTTGTTGCTCCTCCTCATGTGTGGTAGCGTTTTCTGATGGATCCTGAAAGACAGGTTCCTCATTTCTATTCGTTTCCACCACAGGAGAGTGAACAACAGGTGTTGGAGCCGCAACGTCAGGCATTGCAGGCGCAACATCAACAGGTAGTGAGAAGAAAGGTTCCCGAATCGTTGAAGTGGGCATATATTCCCGCTTCTCCTCAAGATCAATCACTCGAGCTACCGTGCTCCCCCTCATCATTTCATCTTCCAAGAAGACATCATGTCTCGTTTCTACAAATTTTGTATAACTGTTCGGACAGTAGAAACGATAACCTTTTGATCTATCAGGATAGCCAATGAAATGACAACTGACTGTTTTGGGATCCAATTTTCCAATGTTTGTGTTAAATACTTTAGCCTCCGCAGGACTCCCCCACACACGGAGGTGAGCTAGCGAGGGTACTCTTCCGG
Source organism: Oryza australiensis (assembly GCA_019925245.2). NCBI lineage: Eukaryota > Viridiplantae > Streptophyta > Magnoliopsida > Poales > Poaceae > Oryza > Oryza australiensis. The sequence continues at coordinate 340,249 of JAIFGZ020000583.1, read as the reverse complement.
TCCACAGCTCATACGGTGTTTTGGGCACCGATTTGCTAGGTACTCTGTTGAGAATATGAACGGCGGTTTTTGACGCCTCCATCCATAAACCCAATGGTAGGGTGGAGTAGCTCATCATGCTGCGCACCATATCCATTAAGGTACGGTTACGCCGTTTAGCCATCCCATTCTGTTGAGGCTCGCCCGGTGTAGAATATTGGGCGACTATGCCATTTTCCATTAGAAACCTTGCAAAAGGTCTTGGGACTTGTCCATAAGGAGTATGCCGACCGTAGTACTCCCCCCACGATCGGATCTTACTATTTTAATCTTTTTATCATGTTGATTTTCAACTTCAGCTTTGAATATCTTGAATTTATCCAATGCTTCCGATCTTTCTTTAATTGGATAAATATAACCATATCGGGAGTAATTATCTGTGAATGTTATGAAAGAGTCATAACCATCTATACTCTTTACAGAAATGGACCACAAATATCCGTGTGAATGATCTCTAATGTTCTGCGCTTCTATTTGCACCTTTTTTAATGTGCTTTATATATTTTTCTTTGATGCATTCTATGCATTGTTCTAAATCTGAGAACTCCAGTGGAGGAAGAATTTCATTCTTAACAAGTGTCTCAATTCTCCCCCTCGAAATGTGGCCTAAATGACAGTGCCACAATTTCGATGAGACATTAGGAGTTCTTTTTCTTTTCTTGTTTTCATTTGTTAACGAGGACCCATCATTTACATCATTGCATATAACATTCACACTTTCATGCATAGGCAGCATATAAAGTTTGTCTCGTCGGAAGGCGAGACCCACACACTCATTATTATGAATTATGCGACATTGTACTTTATCAAAATAACAATAATAGTCATCTTCTGCCAAACATGGCACACTAATCAAGTTTCTATGCAATGATGGGACATAAAAAACGTCTCGAATTGGAAGAATAAAGTCGTTATCAAGTTTGAGATTGAGATTTCCAACGGCTTCAACTTTCACTTCAACTCCATTTGCGACTTTAACGTTGCTTCGCTTCTTTGCGTAGTCCTCGTCAAATGGAATCCCTGTAAGGAGTTGGAGGCATGAATGGTTGCTCCAGAATCGATCCACCATGTGGATTTTGAATAACTAGTATACAAGGATTCATTTACGAAAGTGATAAAATTCTCACCTTTCTTTGCCATTATCATCTTTAAGAACTCAGGACAATCTTTCTTGAAATGTCCTTCCTTCTTGCAATAGAGGCACTGGTTTATCCCCACTGTAAATTGCTTTTGCTGAGGTTGGTGCTGACCTTTGGGAGTTTTGAGGTTGTTTGTCCTTTGATTGAGATGGTCTATAGTTCCTTTTCTTTGTGCTACCAACATAGTTGACAACGCCACCATTTTTGGGCCTAATTCTCTCCTCCTCTTATACACATTGTGCAAGAAAAGTATCAAAGGTCCAGTTCTCTGGGTGCACATTGTAGTTGAGAATGAAAGCATCAAACTCCTTTGACAATCGAGACATGATCAAGTGAACCAAAAAGTCATCCTTCAAATCCAAGTCCCATTGCTTTAGCCTTGCATTTGTGCACTCTTCTGAAGGATAAAATCCCTAATGCCACCTCCAGTGTACCTGTCCGTGACGAGGTCCTTTATGAGTTCTGTGGCATGAGTCTTTGAAGAACCAGTGAACTGGGTCTTTATCCTTTCTAGATACTCAGAGACATTGTCAGTCTCTGGAATTGAGCCTACAATAGCCTGCTCAATTGTATTCTTTACCACAGCCATACATTTCTTGTTGGCTGAGGCTCACTTTGCCTTTTCAACTATGTATAGTTGTCTAAGGTCAGCATTCTCTTTTTCTCTTTTCTCAAAGTCAGCATTAGACTCTGTGTTGCCTCTGACTAGTGCAGCAGGCTCTATAGGACAGGGTGTCGTTAGCACCCACCACCTCTCCCAAAATAAAGGCAAGGTCGAGCTTTCTTTTCATTCACCGTAGTTATCCCCTTATAAGGTTGGGATGTCTTTTATGCATCCCATCAAGGAGTAACCTCCAGAAAAAAATGATCATGAAAAGTGAGAAACAAAATATCACATAACTTTCCTATGCATTAAGCCTACATCACCGTTGGGCAGAAATTAGGCATAGTACATAGCATGATATTGCAATTAACAACGTTGGTCAGAAAATAGCAACATCATATACCATAAATGAAATTCCTAAAATTGAAATTCTCCCGTTGGTTCGAAATTCAATTTTAGAAACATCAATTTCAATAATATTTGTCAATTTTGCAGCGAAAACTTTAAAAAAAAATAATTTCAATATTGGGCCGGCCCAAAAACTGTACATAATTTCAACGTGCGGCGTCGGTGTCGATGGGCAACCCTCCTCTTCTCATTCAACCGGTAACCCTAATCCGTCCCCTTGATACATTATGCACGGTCTACACATGTTCTTCACAATCTATAGATGAACCCTACCTAGACCCGATGCCTAGTGTTCCTAGCAACATAACAATGGTATCGAGCCACTAGCGCATTGTTCTAGGTTTAGGGATTGAAAATCCGGAAAGGAAAAGGGATCCGATCGGATCGGAAAAAGCAAAGAAAGGAAAACCGGATTAAAAAGCAAAGTACTCACCTCGCCGGTTTCGGCGCCAGGGAGCAAGGCGCGCGACGGAGCCGGGTCGACACCGCGCACGCACCCGAGGGTGCACGCGCGCGCGGCGACAGGCCGCGTGGCGGCGCCATCGTCTCCTCCGAAAACCCTAGGGTTAGGGTTAAGGTTCGCCGCCCGGAGGAGAAAGGGAGACAAGAGATGGCCGCCGGCCATGGCGCTGGCGGCGAAAGGAGGAGGCTGTGGCGGCAATGCGGCCAGCCCGGGGGGTTTCGGAAAACCCTAGGGTTAGGGTTAGGGTTAGGGTTAGGGTTCCCGCCCGGCGACCGAAACGCTTTTATGCCTCCCGCAAACGCCGCTCGGCCATCGGATGAATCCGACGGCCGAGATCAACGCGCGCCCGCCCATTCGGCTGATTGGGCCGATTCGGCGGCTCACCCATCGGTTGCTGGGCCTCGAGCCCAGCCGAAGGTCACGGCTGAGTAGGCCGAAATCTTTTGGGCCGAAGAAAAAAAGAAGCTGAAGATAACAATTGTTTGGTTTAATATGCGATGATACATGATTTTGGTTGGTTGGTGGTACATGATGATGGTACAAGATGATGTTTGGTTCATAAATAGTATTTATACTAGTAAATATGTCCGTGCGTTGCAACGAACGTCATTTTATTTTATCATAATTATTCTAAAGTTAAAGTCTCATGTCATTTCAATTTATATTTTTTTCTTTATGTCTTCACCTGAGACTTATTTCAGCATTGGGACTACAAGTTAATTTTATAAACACTCAAGAGTTTTAAGCAAAATAGATAGACGGACTGCGGGTTAATTGAGGTTTTATGCAAAATAGCCAAGCGGACAAAAATTTTGGGTAGAAACACTACTTACTTTATATATAGTTATAGATATAAATTATAGATTATAGATATATATAATTTTATAAACACTCAAGGGGTTTTCTATAAAATAGCCAAGCGGACTGCAGGTTAATTTTATAAACACTCAAGAGGTTTTCTGCAAAATAGCCAGACGGACGAAAATTTTGGGTAGAAACACTACTTGCTTTATATATAGTTAGAGATTATAGATTATAAATATATATAACACTCAAGGAGTTTTCTATAAAATAGCCAAGCGAACTGCGGGTTAATTTTATAAACACTCAAGGAGTTTTCTGCAAAATAGTCAGACAGATAAAAATTTTGGGTAGATACTACTTGCTTTATATATAGTTATAGAGTTATAGATTACGGAGAGTTGCAAGCCTTTTGGGTCAATTAATTATAATATTAAGATATATATTTTAATTGTAATAAAATATTTCAATTTGCTTTTCATGACTTCTAAATTTGGTCCCTTACCAAATAGGGACTCGTGAGACTTTTTTTAGGTCAAATTGTTTTTTTAGGCTTAATTTGTAAACTAACTCAAAGATACTTTCTACTTCTTCTATGCTTTGAGTTTTAAATAAATTCATGTATGTATTTTATATGTGTGTCTAAATTTATATAAATGTTAGTAAATCTAGAGAAATTTATATAGAGAAGCCAAAACGTTTTATAACATAAAATAAGAGATAATACGTAGTTTGTTTATTCTATTTTTTGGGAGAACTATTTTCTCTAGTCTTGTCGTAACCATATTAACCATTGACCCTTAGACCCTTAGAGATATTAGACCCATAGAAACCTGACCAGAAAGAATGACTAGAAAGAAGAATACTCCTCTCATCTTAAAATAAATATAGTCTAGTTCAAATTTAAACTACATGACTATATTTGCTTGTATTTACTTTGAGACAAAGTGAATAGGTTGCAAGGGATAACTACTTTATCATGAACAACACATTTTTTGCTGAGCTCTTAACATGTTGAATTGTTGATATAATACCCTTTTATAATATTTTTGTTGGTCTAAAAATCTTTTTCGAGGCCAATCAAAGTCTGTTTGTTTTAACTTTTGTCTTTTGAAATTGGTTTGTTCATTCGGGTGTGGTACAGAAAGGGAGGTTGTTTTGGGTTTTTTTTTCTCCCTAGTATCAATCTAGGTTGTGCGCCGTTTACCCTGCTGGAACACAGGGCAGCTAAACCCGGAAGGAAGGTCGGTGCTACTGCTAGTAAAATCAGTCCTATCCTTGTGTCAGTCTTTCTCACTCCCTTCATTCCATTGAAAATGCCATGTATCAGTCTTTCTCACTTCCTTCATTTCATTAAAAATATACTTCTAAACTCAAACTTTGTCTCAAAATAAATACAATTTTACTATACAATTTATCCTATCAATAACATCCTATTCAAATTTCTCTCCATCTTACTCTCAACTACGCTTCCACTCCCTACTATCCTTATTTAATTAGGGACATTTAGGTAATTTTATCTTTCTCTTATTTTTCTTTTCTTCCTAAAAATGCACTAGGATGGAAGAACTAATAACCTTGGAACCTGTTAGAATTTTAGGCATTTTACGACATATTTTAATTCCAAATTTTATAAAGTAAATCACTAAATCGACAATACGGTGCATAAGTAAATATTAAAAAATTCATATTTAAATCACATTTAAAAACTACTAGAGATGAATACATACCCTGAACCATGAGCATTTGCAGGTGCAACGGGAGGATTGTTCACTGGATACACGTCGTTCACTAGAGTCATAGAAGCAGCCATCACAAAGATGAAGAAGCGAAAGCAGAACGATCAGCCACCGGAAAGCAGAACGACTAACCAACGGGAAATAGTCGTACGTAGCCGAGAAGTAATCGAAACAAATCAGCAGAGCGAGCAGTCGCGCAGGGTTGCGCTCTCCGAAAAACTCAATTTCCCGTCTACTCGTGCAAGTGTCTCAATGGGAGGAGTCGGGAGGAGTTTCAGAGGCATGCTCTCGCAAGATTTATGCATGCAAAGCTTGTGATGGAAGTGAAAGCAACAGGAGTAGTGATCTCTGGTTGTTGTGTATATTTTTTCTATGCCACAAAACTTCTCTGCTTATATAGACACAAAAGCTGTTGTGTATATTTTTTTTCATGCCACAAAACTCCTCTGCTTATATTGGCACAAAAGTAGGAGGAGAAAAGACATGGACACATTACAAAGGCACCGGTAAGCCATGCCAGACCTTCCCCAAGGCCCACGGACCCAGGCCATGGGTGAGGTGAGCGAGGACGCGTGTGACCTTCCTCTATTCCCTCTCGGCTTCTCAAATGGCAATCATTGAGTTCACCTATTTAAGGCAGCAAAAATTCTTTTTCATGGGTCTCGGTATTAATTAAATGATCCAAGCCCAATTACTTAACAGAATCTTCTAAGTGGGTAATCAAAGCAATTGACAAAATCAAAAGAGGGTTTCTCTTAAAGGAGAGAGCTAGTGCAGATGGAGGCCATTGTCGTATTGCTTTGTCAAAGGTGTATGTGCACACCAATATTATGGTGGGATGGACATCTTTAACCTTGTGCTTCAGGAGGACACCTTGCGTCCAAGATGACTCTGATATCAAAGGAACACAGATAAATCTTGTTGCGGCTAAAATCATCTCAGCTATCTTTGAGGAGAGGTACGTCGCTGGATAGTCGCTGATGTCTCAATGGTGCAGCAGATAGTGTAAGACCGTGTTTTTTTATCTTTATAATCAAGTAGATAATGTGTTGTGTTGTAGTAATCTGCTAAATAATATGAAAGAACATGACCTAAATCTACAGAAACGTTGGTCGTGCTTTGATGCCACAAGGAATTCACTTATGTATGTAGCCTGATGCTTGCACTCTTCTTCTCAATGCAAAAGATTTGTGTACACAAATTTTTTTTGCGTGTTCTCATAAAACTAGTTTCAAACTAATCTAGCTAGCCCATATTGCTTGTGTTCAACCACTGGCTCGGGCGACGAGACTCGAGATCACGTGGCAGGGCCCCAGCTGACCAGCTGTGTGGAGTGTGGATTCCAATAACAACGAGTTCTGGGTGTAAATAGGAAGGAGAGAAGAAGAAAAACGCCGTGATATTCCAAAAAATGTGATCTACATGCGAGTTATTGGGCAGTTTATTATTTTAGGACTACAACTAAGAGATGTTAATTGATCTTGATCAGTGATACACGCTTCGATAAAAATAGAAACGTGAGAATTAGCAACTAGCTAGAGAAAACAATGCACAAAGAACAAGAGATCGCACATTGAAAATACTAACAGAACATATAATAAAGTTCAGAATTAATATAGTTTTTTTGTTACTATCTTACTAATACTGCTATATAGTTTCACATGATAAATTTTAAGAGGTCGTAAAATTATCTGAGTAATTCCAGTCACATATATACACCATCACTGTTGTTCAAGGACGGCTGCCTAGCTGCAAGTTTGGGTGCCTGTTAATCTGTCATCATCTCAATTCTGAACTAATCCATCTCCTTCAAATTCATAGCCCTGCTTTCTGCTGAACCTTCTGCTGTCACAACTGATGCTAATTCAGGCTCAATGTTACTACCATAATCCATGTTGCTGAAAATACAGTTCATGTCAACATGAGTGTCCATGTCATAGAGCTGGTACTGTGCTTCATCCTCCTCATCTTCCTTTGTGTCAAATAAACCACTCCACATTTCAGCTGCAAAACCATCACTACTAGGAACTATATTCTCTTCAGAAGTGTGACCTTGGCTGCAATTGTTCTCATTAAAGCAGAGTGTCTCTTGGGTGATCATCATGTCAGATGGATTGGATTGTGACATCTCATTGTTCATCTGTGATTCTTGTGGAGATGGGGGATAAACGGCAAGACTTTTGATGTAGTTTTGTAGAACTGTACTTCCTGATTTGGAGGTAGAACGGTTGCGCCGTCGCGCAAATTGCCGTCTTTTTGTTGCATTCCAGTGGTTTTTGATGGAGTTTTCAGTTCTTCCAGGTAGGCGTTTGGCTATCTCTGCCCATCTGTTGCCAACTTCCTTGTGTATTTGTATCAGAACCATGTCTTCCTCTTCGCTCCAAATATCTTTCTGCATTTGAATTTGCACAGAAAATGTTAATTAATCCTTGCATGGATCCTACGAATATGTGATAGTCCCATGGAAATATGTATTTATGTGATCATTTTTGTAAAATCACTTGTATTTTTGAATATCTGAATTTCAGACATGCTAAACTGAAATTTAAGAAATGAAAATGCATAGTCATTCCCTTTCACTAGCTATAGACTGAAAACCGTCCAAACAGATTACAGAAGACAAGGGAAAGGACCCTGATGTTAGGCCTCAAATATTTATTCATGATAATATTTTTTTAAAAAGATAACTTGTAATTTGAATATCTGAAATTCATAAATACTAGTAATCTGAAATTCTGAAAAAAGAAATGAAATGCATAGAAACACGAGGAAAGGAGAGTGACCTTGATGTTAGGCCTCAAATGGTTGAACCATCTTTCTCTGCATTGCTTTCCTACTCTTCCAGGCAGCATCCCCCCTATCTGAGACCACTTCTTCAGTCCAAATTGTTCCACTAATTTCACCAGCTTCCTATCATAATTTGCAAGAACTCAATTTACTCATCACTGGCAGAGTACAGTTGCACAGAGAGCACAACTTATGATTTCAAATTACAGTGGACAGTAACATTACAAAGTATACTGCTTGACAGAATCACAAAGAATTCATCCAACTTATGAATACAGGAGACAAAAACGTTACAAAGTTAACCACTTGACAGAAACACATAGACAAAAACATTACAAAGATCAATTACTACTTGACAGAAAAACAAAGATTCATCTTTTTACCTGTCTTCTTCCAGTGTCCAGTGGCCTTTGACAGCATCAGCCTTCTTGGTACCTTTCCTCGATGCGTTGTTTCTTGAAATCAACCTGCCATTCATCTCATACGCACCATATGCTCCAACTTGAACATCTCTCACAAGATGAGAAACCTCAGCTTTGGGATTCAACAGAAAGATCGACGAAGCGTTGTCGATGAAATCCTTCCTAGTTCCTCTTCTGAAGAACTCATGATCAAGATCATGAAGAGTTGCAAAAGGAAGTGCAGATTCATGAACAGTGATGCCTTCAGCTTCAAATGGATGATCAAGATCAACATGATGATGGAGCTCATCTTGCTGCAGAAAGGAATCAAATGGCATGCCATTAGCTATTGCTGGTTGGGGATTGAAGCAGCTGAAATCCATGGTGAGATTTTCAGAATCTGAATAGGAGAGATCGAGTAATGTCTCCTGAATCTCTGAGAGGAGATATTAGTATAGCATTTGGTAATAAAATTTAAGCAACAACTTAGTGCCCTTAAACTTGGGTGGCCGGAGATAAATGGCATGTTAATGCAAAGTTAATGGATCTCATTTACTGTCATTAACCGAGAAAACCTCATGCAGAGGAGGGAATTAAGGCTCCAATGCTCCCTGCGAGTCTGCAAGACTGCAAACCTGCTTATTAGAAGTGCACGTACAGATCGAACTCAGAAATGCACCAAAACATTAAAATTTATTAGCCGCAGCAAAATTTTAAATTTTAAATCTTATTTTTATTGTTCGTTTAATATTGACTTTTAAATCGTTAAAAATACATATAATTTTTTTTAAAACTAAGTAAGCGTTATGCAGGTGAAATGATAGGACATGCATATCATATGGCTTGAGAGAGCTACAATGCACCCGTTCGTTCTCCATCTGTAGACAATAGCACGATTAGCATTATTTGAGCAATTGTACAAGGATTTCAGAGAAGGTGGTAGGCCCATCCTAGTAAATCCTCTTGTTAAGCCTTAATAAGTCGATCGATTCCTTTCTCTACACATATATTAACCTGCACAAAATTGTTTCATAAATTAATTATTTTTAGGGGAGAAATTAATTAATTAATTAATTAAGCCTTCTGTAAACAGAATAGAGCTAGCTCAAATGAGAGAAGACGATGGGATTGGGCTCTCTTTTTCTTCACGAGGCTGCACGTGCGACCCAATAAATTAAGCAGTCCGGGCTTGCGCATGGGCCGGGCTCGCCGATAATATCAGGATCATGCGTCACAATACACCTTCATATATATTGGCATCTCAAACTCTTTGATAATAATAATAACTAGGTTTTTTGTATGCAGTAAATTAAAGTTTCACCAATTAGGAAACTTTTTAACATAGCAAGATTTACAAGTGGTTAAATTGTTGTCAATGTTCACAAATTAAACTAAGGTACTGTGCATGCAGCTACTCCCTGCATCCTTCTTCTTTGCATGTTATTTTGAACAATACATTGATGTCTCTCCAAAGTACATGTTTGATTTAGTTGTTTTTAATCATATATATACATTAATAAAAAATCAAGGCGAAATTAAAAATGTAACTGCATGCAGGTATTTCTCATGATAAATCTATCAACTTGTCTTTTACATTTCAAATCTTAGTAGTTTTGTATGTATTAGTGAGTAAAATTATGAGATTTGACTATAATACTCTAAGGGCCCGTTCTAACAATCTTATCTGTTGGATTATTACCGCAGATTATTTACGCTACTCTAGTACAACTTCTAAAAAAATTCTACATCAACATTATTTAGACCCCTATTTGTTATGTTTATACTCTATGATATTTATTATATAAAAAAATAGATCATCCATCGGGTTTTATCTGCATTTGAGCTAAAAAGATCGTCCGATCTAACAACAAGAGTTGAGTTAGTTTAATAATATACCTAATTACTAACTCTAAAAATTGACACATCATCTATAGCCAATCTAATAACCTACCTATAAATAGTTATGTACTACACCATTAACCTCTCATTCATACGCAGAGTATTTGAAGCCCGTGCTGCAGCCATCTACCACTTTTCTTCTCTCTTATTTCCTCTCTTCTCTACCTAAGCATAAATATGTGGTAATTTTTAAAGTGGCTTATATCACTTTGCTCACTTTAAGACTAGTCTAGGATATCTACCTATTTGATGATGGATGGGGCCAACATCACTAGTACAAAAAAGGATTTTTGCATATAGCCAAAACCGATTTTCGCAGGCGACTAGGTGACCCTCATGCACCCAGGTGTATGCGAATCAAATTTTTTCATGCGGGCGAAGATTTTTGCATGCGGTCACCTATGTTGATCGCATGCGAAAATAATTTCAGCAAAATAAAATACAAATTTCAGAAATCAAATTCGAAAGCCTAGCTCCCTGATTCATCCCCAAACCCTAGCCCACCGTCGGCCTAAACCTAGCTCACAAGACGATGTCATCATCGTCACCACCACCACCGCTGTCGTTGTGCTTGTCGTAGTCCGTCGCCATAGTCGCTGCCGCATCAGTCAACAAGCTCCACCTCGTCGCCCTGCCGCCGACGTCGTCGCTCGCCGCCGGATCCACGAGGGAGGGCGATGAGGGCCACCGCCGCCGCCAGATCTGTGCGAGGGAATGGCCACCACCGTCGATGTGCCGCTCCTTCGTCAGCCTCCCGCTCGAGCCCACCACCACCCGCTCGCTCCCACCTCCTCTGCCTTGGCCACCGGAGAAGATAAGTGGGAGAAGAAAGAGGAAAGGAGAAGAGATGAGGAGAGGGAGTGGGAGAGGAATAGAGTGGGAAAAGGAGTTATGGTGTGGAGTAGGGAGAGGAGAAGAGAAAGAAAAAAAGTGTGGTGGAGAGAAAGAGGGGAAGGAGAAAAAAATGGTGTGGGAAAAAGCGAGGGGTCCACGTGCTCTTCATGTTGCCTCCATACGGCCTCTTAAGACATTCGTCTGTATGTGTATTATTGTAAGTAAGTATCTTAAATTAAGGAAGCGAGTTTTACATAGATGAGAGTAGATCTATAGGGATACTCGTTAAAAAAATCGTTTATGTAGTAACGATAAATCTTTGTTTCATGGTGACTGCATGGAGTGAACACAAACATGCGGAGGATATATGCAACCTGTTGTGCATTTCAATTGCGTTGAGAAAATTGATCTAGGTGTAGCTAGGTCAATATGTGATGTATTTATCTGTAGGTAAGGTCAACCATACATGCAGGTAAACCATATGAAGCCGTAAAAGTCAAACTGACTATCGTCTTCAGCATGTGCATCACTGCATGGGTCATGGGGCACAAACCACAAACTTCCTAGATACAATCTAGGAAGGTACGTATATATAAATTAATTAAAAACATCTCGTCTGGAATGTGAACGTATGGAGATTCTCTTTTTTTTCCTAAAAAAAAGAAGAACATGCAGAGATTCTTTTTGAGAGGAAACATATAGAGATTCCGGCATATACTGGCATGATATTTTCTTTCACAGCCTACTTAACCTATATATATCTATTGCTTAATTACTTCTTAGTATGGTACATTTAGCTTCCCTCGCTGTTGGGGAACCCTACTATTGTCCCTGTTCGTAACCCCCTATAGTCTCGGTTCTCGAACCGGGACTATGAAAGTGGGACTAAAGATCGACATCTTTAGTCCCGGTGAAATAACCAGGATTAAAGATGCATCTCTAGTCCGATTAGTAACACCAAGGGACTAAGATGACGGCGCCACGTGGCTAGCTCCGTCATCTTTAGTCCCGGTTGGTGTTACCAACCGGGACTAAAGGTTTTTTATTTTGCTTTTTTTCTTATTTTATTTTTTTCATTGGTTTTTCTGTTTACATCCTACAATAATACTTTTTTCACCGCGAAATACGACAGTCGAATGCAAATATTTTCACGACAAAGACAAATACAACAACATCAAAGATTATTCTTTCAATGCCACAAATCAAATACAATAATATCAAAATTAACATCACACATCAAATCCAACAACAAAATCATCCAATCATCCAATCATCCACAGATTCAAAAAAACATCTAAAAAATCAAAAAAAACATATGCTCTTCGTCCTCGTCGTGCATGTGCCCCGCCGCCACCCGCCGGCTTCGGCTCGTCGGCCGCCGGCTCTCTGGCGGCTCTCGCGCATGTCCTTCGCCGGCCACCGCTCCACGCTCACCCGCGCCGCCGCCGCCGCTCGTGCCCGTGGCCGCCGCCGCCGCTCCCGGCTCCGGGTCGCTCGCTCCTCGGCTCCCGCTCGCCGCCGTCGGTGAGCCCCCCTGCCATCGTGAGATGTGAGGGGAGAGGGAGAGAGAGCTGAAAAAATAGCTAAGTGTTGGATCGGTGGAGAAGACGATGTGCGCCAAGGATATATATACCACTAGATCTTTAGTCCGGTTGGTGGCACCAACCGGGACTAAAGATAATTTTCCTTTATTTCCAATTCATCTTTAGTCCCGGTTAGTGGCATCAACCGGGACTAAAGATAATTTCTCACTATTTTCAATTCATCTTTAGTTCCGGTTGGTGGCACCAATCGGGACTAAATATAATTTTCCGCTATTTCTAAAATTTTTTGGTCCTGCTAGGGTTAATAACCAAAAATTAAATAATTTATTAAATAAATATAGGTTTAAAACAATAATAAGCAATGCATTAAAATTTAATCAAACAGAGGTAATCCTAGACATTGTTCTTCTTTTGCCCTCTCTATTTTTCTTTTTCATCTGCTGTTGACCAAGACAGGAAAAATTTCACATTTTTTATTTTTTTAATATATTTTTTTGACTTATGAGCACATAAGAGGTAACCACAGAAATTTTGAGCCTAAACAAGCAAAAGACGTGGCCGATGAAAAATTTAGAAGACACGCTCGTAATCGAAAAAAGCTTCCGAGCTCGAAAAGTCAACCTTCGAGTTGTTTTTGAGGAAAATAAAATCGCCGACGTGGCAAAGCTGCGGACGAACACATCCAAAATTTTTTTGATCGATTTTCATATATGAAACGTCTCAATCGGAGTCCGTATATGAAAATTATGGCCGTTTAAAACGACTCCGAATTAGAGGACAAAACGAAAATAATGCGCGCAAAAACTTGTTACACACGTACAAACTACACGCGACGGCTAGGGTTTGATGGAAACAAAGGGAGAAACATATGAATTGGACTCTAACTCGACCTAACCAAGAACAAGACCTCGATCAGGATACAAACTCAACATGACAGACTCTAAAACTAAAATATACAAAGGCTACAACATAAAAGCTTCTAGTGATAATACAACGAAAGGTATGCGAAGAAGTGATGTTATTATCAATATTATAGATCCCTATTATTTGTATATTATTAACAAAATAATATATTATCACCAAAACAATATATTGAGAATCACTTGTTAATTTGTAATTTTTTTAAAAGCTTCCTTCTATCTTCAATCACTCACCCCCACACAACACCATCCACTTTTCAATTACAGATCATCTCAAATTAATTTTAGGTCATTTGAATCATGTAGCAAAATTATGTCCATTTCTTTACAACAAACCATATTTTTAATTGAAGAGGTTAAAAAATGAACCTTCACTTTAGTCCCGATTGGTGTTACCAACCGGGACTAAAGATCGTATTTTAGTCCCGGTTTGTAACATCAATCGAGACTAAAGATAGGATCTTTAGTCCCGGTTGGTAACACCAACCGAGACTAAAAATGACCAGCGGTCTGACAGATTCTGACAATAATTAATCCCGGTTGATAACACAAACCGGGACTAAGGTCCTAGAGAACCGTTCTACCGAAACTAAAAACCAGTCTCGGATACAATTGAAATCGGGACTATTATAATTTTTAGCAGATTAACCAAAATCGGTTCTTTAATAGTGCTTACTTCCTAGATATTAGGTCGAGCCAATATACTTGCATGAGAGGGATTAACAGACATAGCGTTTTTGTTAAAGAACTACAACATTATAGCTCAGAACATGTGTTGCATTGGTCTACCATAGGAATGTCTATATATCTTTTTTTAAGTGAAATTAATCCGGCCTCTACATATTAAAAAATGCATTCAGCTACACACGTGTGCTTATGCATAAATATCTACTCCTGTATTAAGCTATCATTGGGTCAGAAAGGTACACTAATAATGCACCTCTAGATTTGCCAAATGGATTTGGTGCTGTTCAATAGATCCTAGGCTGGTGGGTAGGTCTTCTAGAAAACCAATACATGCATAGAAATATCATCACAGGACGACACACTACAAACAGTGGCTTCTAGCTAATTACCCTCAAAATAAATATTAAGCATAGTATTAAGTTTGGTATTTCCTCCGTTTTAAAATATAAGACATATATTACTAACATAAAAAAAATAATATTATCGTTTTGGATCAATCCAACAAATACAATATATATATTCAATGGGATTAGAAATTTTGAGGATGGAGATTTAAAAAATAAAAAGAAAAGAAAGAATTGTATGCATACGTACGTTTTATATTATGAAATATTTTTTTGTTTTGCACGTTTTATATTATGAAATATTTTTGTTTTATATTTTGAAATGGAAGGAGCATACGCTGCTGTCTTCGGTGATCTATCTATCTGTCTGTATATAAACACCCTGCCTCCATTTGGCCTTCAACCATAACATGCATACCGCCAGTCTGCATTCGCTATTTTAGCTGGGATAGTCATGCATCTATCAACTTGAACAGATTTGCTCCATAAATTAATCAGCAGAAAAAATATAATATATAGAGGCTAGCTGCTAGCAGGCTGATGGGCTTTACACGTGCCCTGGCATGCTAGGGATCGGAGCTAAGCTTGCTTGAGGGTTTTGCATAACCGGTATGTGAGGGGTTAGCTATGCCTAGCGGATGTTTATCAAGAAAACCGAATGGTTATCAGTGAAAAATTAAATGTCTCAAAAACCAACGAAAGGTTACCACACGAGATTATTATGATAATCGAGAGGTAAGTGAGTTCATACATGAATGTCTCGAGCTCTCTCACGAGGAGGATAACGAAGCATAAAGAGGCCAATGAATAATAACTACATAAGCTCGTTCGATCTATATCCCTTTCAATTCGTCCACTAGATCGATTATGTTATAATGTTTATGGAACGGATCTAGGAAAGTAGTACATACGTTATGTTTGGTCAAATCAATTGTATTATTATTCAGCAGCATATATAGTGGAGAATGTCATTACTCGTTTTATCATAACTGCAGGGAGTATATATATGTGAACACAAAGATACCAAGGATCGAATCGGAGAAAAATGTTTAATTTGATTGTAGTTCAATGGAGTTGAGAAAATTAGCCCTGCAAGTTAGGTCATCAACATGTGCTGTATTTAGCTGCAGGCTGCAAGTGAGCAACCCATGGTCAACCAATGAAGAAGTAAAAGTCTAACTGATCACTGTCGATCGTCTTTGCAGTTTTGCATGGTAACCAAGCCAACAAAACCAGTAATATATATGTGTACCCATCATGGAAATTCAATTTGATGGCTACAGGAGCATCTTTGGTAATAATATTCATTTAGGAAAACCTAATTAATTAACAGCTCCTTTGTTCTGGAATTAATGTAATGTGAACATGGAGAGATTCGGATATATACCAAGAAGATATTTTCCCATGATCACGAAAGGGCCTTTATATAGTTAATTAATGAGAAGATAGTAGGGGAACATATATATTGCATCACATCAAAGCTAGCCAGTTATTAGTTAACAGTACATATACACACTACGGGAGATCCCATGTTTACCGAGTGTCAGGAACACTTGGCGAAGGCTTTAAAACATTCGGCGAAAACTTCGTCAAGTGTTACACTCGGCATAGCTCACACGGTAAATTTTGGGTCGGCAAAGAGCTCTTTGCCGAGAGTTTTTCATCGGGTACTCAGCGAAAACTTCGCCGAGTGTCCTTTCGACACTCGGCAAAAAAGGAACACATTCGGTTGGGTGGACGGTGACGAAAAATTTCACCGAGTGCAAAAAAACTCTCGACGAACGTTTTACTTTTGCCAAGTACGAACAAAAAAACACTCGACGAAATAACCATCTTTGCCGAGAGCAAAAAAGAAAATACTCGGCGAAATTATAAACTTCACCGAGTGTTTTTGCAAAAACTCTCGGCGAAGAGATGAACTTCGCCGAGAGCTTTTTTCAATGCACTCGGCGAAGTTTGGGCACTCGGCAAAGAGGGTTCCCAGAACCCCCTGTTTGCCTTCTTTGCCGAGTGTTTAGGCCATTGCACTCGGCAAAGGCCCTCTTTGTCGAGTGTTACACTCGGCAAAGTGACAATTTTAACCCTATTTCATTTTGTTCAGTGGCATATTTCATAAATTTTAACCCTTCGTCCCAAGTACGAACCAAATCATCAATCAAAGGCTTCATGTAAACACTCATATTCTTCCTCCGATGTCCAGCAATTATCAACGACAAGAATATATTCGATCGTTGGAAGATGACGCCGGGGGGAGATTTAGGGGGATAACGAACATGGGCCAACATGTGTATGGGGCAGCCGCCATTCCATAAGGATTGAACCCATCCGTTGCCAACACAACCCGTACATTACGAGCCTCTAGAGCTTTCCCAGGATGAATCACATCAAACCTTCTCCAAGCTTCACCATCGGATGGATGTACAAGCTTCTCAGGATTGTATCGACGTCTATGCTTGTGCCATGTCATCTGTTTCGTGGATTCCTCGGTCATGTAAAGCCGTTGGATCCTCGGTATGAACGAAAGGTACCGTAAGATCTTCATGGGGATAGCGAGCTGCCTCTTATGCCCATCACCAGAGTCTACCTCTACGAACCTATAGGATCCACACTTTGCATAGTACTTTGCTTCCGCATGCTCTTTCCTAAATAGGATATATCCGTTCGGACAAACATGTATCTGCTCATATGACATCTTAAGTGCACGAAGGAGTTTTTGTGCCTCATACATGCTCTTTGGCAGAAGGTGACCATTCGAAAGCAGGCTACCAACAACTGTCAGCATAACATCAAAGGCCTCTCTACTCCAGCTAAACTAGGACTTTACGACCATTAGCCGTGCAATGGCATCCAGTTGAGAAACCTTTGTATGCCCATGAAGGGGTTGCTGTGTCGCAGACAACATGTCGTAATACGCCTTTGCGGTAGGCTTCGGCTCCTCCTCCCTACATCCTTCATCGAAGTGTGCTTCATCATAGTCATTTAACATGCCTCCTACCTCGGCATTAGAATCAAACTCCTCGATGCGTTGTTGGATGACCTCGTCTTGCCGACAGTAGGCTTCACCATGGAACGCCCATCGGGTATAATCAGCTGTAAAACTATTCTTGCAAAGGTGTTTGCTCATGATCTCTTTTGTTTGTCGCTTCATATTACCATAATTACTACATGGACACCAAAGTGGTACGCACTCCTTTAACCTTGGCAAATGCAAGTTCTAAGAAAGCATCGGTCTTCTCGATCCATTCATCGGTCAACGAACCGTGACTTGAGCGGCCCGTATACATCCACTCACGGTCATCCATCCTCTATCATATCGAAAAATCATATAAATATTATTTGCATCTACCGAGTGCCTGTACTGTCTAATAGGTAAAGATAGGTCCTTTTCCCATGCTCTAGTACTCCGCTCCGAGATAGAATTTCGGCAGCACCTCCCCGCTATTCTCCAAATACATGTCCCGACAGAGAGATTGTGTATCCGGAGAACAACTGGGAGATACTACCGAAATTCTGAATCGGATCAGAGTACTAGATCATGAAAACTAAACTCATCTACACATCCTTGGGCTGTCCAAAAAACATGGACAATTCGAAACAGATACGATTAAAGATATGCAAGAAGACACATATTTTCATCCGTATCTCTTTCAAACAGAAGACGCCTAAGGTTACGTTATACACAGACAAATGACGGTAAAGACAGCAGCACCTGCAAAATAGGGAAGCACAGCTCGATGGCCGGCACACAAGCGACAGCATGGCTGCGGGGTGCGACTCCATTCATCATCTTAAAAAAAGGCTTCGAACATACGTGCATATAATAAACTTCAAAATATATACGTGCATATAGCATATATTTTCTACGCAAATCAAAGGAGTATAGATATGTATTTAATAAATACCATTGTTTTTACCATACCATTGTTTTTAATAAATATCTAAATATCACTCGTTTTAATAAACACCTAAATACATGATATTATTTCGATGTGTCAATAATAACCTAAATATTGCCATAGTTTAAACTCAATGTTTATATAATAACAAATCTAATTTCGTTTGAACTAAATGTTGCAATAACAAAAAAATAGCAACGTGTTTACGGAAAGATGCGAAGAGGGTGGGGGCGTCGGCGGAGGAGGCGGCGTCGGCGGGGAAGGGCGTCGGACGGGGAGGAAGGGCGGCGTCGGCCCGATTGGGGGAAGGAGGCGTCGGCCGGGGAGGGTGGCCGACCGGGGTGCGGCGGCGGGAGGCGGGCCGACGAGTGGCGCCGGGCGGCTGGGCGCCGGGCGGCCGACATGCGGGCGGTCGGGCGCCGGGCGGTCGGGATGCGGGGCGGTGGGCGGGCGAAAGTGCGGCGCCGGGAGTCGCGGTGAGCCGGTGGTGCACGGTGGTTTGGGGAAAAATGTCTAAGTACGAAAAGCTTGGGCGAGGAGGAGCAGCCGTATATAACAAAATTCGCCGAGTGCCTGTATGCCGAGTGTCCCGATCTGGGCACTCGGCAAACACTTGCTTTGTCGAGTGCCAGATCGTTGGCACTCAGCAAAAACATACTTTGCCGAGTGCCCCACACTGGCACTCGGCAAAGTGTTCCTTTTTTAAAAAAATTTTCCCATGTGTATTTTCTTTGCCGAGTGCTTCGCTCGGCAAAAAAACATTACATTTTACGCTTCTAATAATTTAAAAATTATCAAATTGATTCGAAAAATTACTAAATTTTTTTCATAAACTAATCTACGCTAATTATTGCCTATAGAAAAATTTTTGAAATCAAACAACAATTGGGCCAAATCTAGTTAATCCTTCTCAACACTTATAATCTTCTTCGGAGAATCCTCGGTTTTGTGAACGTCGTACTGATAAAATATTCAAAAATTCTCATTTTCTTACCGAGCCTTGACGTATAATATCATAACATTCGAGACAATTTTCATGAGTTTGCTATTTTTATATTTTTAAAATCATTCGGTGAATAGGTTCCTAGTCATGTTCCGTGAAGAAACTTTTTAAATTTAATCTCATTTTGAGTATAATGACTCAAACGGGTCTAAATAACATCAATATAAATTTTTCACTTATTTTATTCTATTTTTTTATCACTTGCAGTTCAAATTTAAGACTTGACAAAAATTATGAAAATAAAATAAATCATATATATATAGCAAAACCAATTAAAAATTACCAAATTTTATAATTATGATTGACATGTTGTATTTACATATTAGAGAAAGTTTAGAGGATGGGGAGTAAAAATTTTAAATTTTTACCGAGTGCCGAGGAAGGCACTCGACAAAATTGCCTTTTACCGAGAGCCTTGGATAGACACTCGACAAAGTTTCAATTTTACCGAGTGCCTAGCCCTCTCTCTCGGCAAAGAACTTTAGGAAACGCCGTTTCGGTCGTTGGGTGACGGCCGTTATATTTTTGCCGAGTGTCCCAAAGTGGCACTCGGCAAAATTAACCTTTTGTCGAGTGCCTGAGAAGGGCACTCGACAAAATATAGATATGCCGAGTGTTTTTTTCGTCGAGTGTTTACACTCGGCAAACTCTAAATTTTGCCGAGTGTTTTTGTTTGCCGAGAGCACACTCGGCAAACATATAGTTCGCGAGTGCCCGAAGGAAAGCTCTCGGCAAACGAGTAATACACTCGGCAAAAACACGGGCTTTCCCATAGTGACATATGTGTCTGGTTAATTCGCTGTGTTTTCCCTAACCTTTCTTAAATATGAAAATCAATCTAGCCTCTAAATCCATGACATATGTGGCCATGCAAATTAAGCTTATTGCAATAATGCAGAATTAAGTTTATAAGTGTGAAAGAAAACTTGTGAACACAGCTATAATAATGAATACAACAAAGTATCTCGAAAAAATTAACGTTTTAAAAAAGTTTAAAACGTTTAGTGAAAATAAATCTTGCACTAATTTTATTAAAAAAACTTCATCAATGTGATGCAAACATTTTGTTCCATGACTTTCCGTTTAATTAATTAGGCCATGTTTGGATTGGACGAATTCCAAAGGAATTTCAAGGAATTCAAATTAAAAAGGAAAATTTTCAGTGTTCAACCATTTGGAACAAAGGGTTTGGTGAATAGTATTCAGGTTTTGATTCCTTTCTGCAGTTCTCCTCCAATTTCAAAGGAAATCAAACCTTTGCCAAAATTTGTTGGAAATTTCCCTATGCACAATTAGCTCATGCTGAAGCAGGTGCTGTTGGACCAAATCCTTCCAAGAGTGATGCTCCGGTGCTCTCTACTGTCTATGGTACTATTATACTATCAGTAAAAATGATCTGAACCGTTCATTATTAAAGAAATCAGTAATTTATTAATACAGTGATTAAAGGTAACTTTATTATTTATGTTTTTTTCTGGCTATTTCGATATGTGGTCATCTATTATGTTAGCATCGCTCATATTCCATCGAAAAAACTCAAAAAAGAAAAAAAATTAGTCACTGCTAAATGGTGATTATACCCCTCTATACTTTTTTATAATAATGCTCCTTCATATTTCTATTACCGTTAACTAAGGTGATAGTATAAATAGATCTGAACCCTTCAATCAAATGAGATCAGTGGTTTAGATTGCTTTCTAGTACAGTAGAGAGCATCATAATGGAGCTCTTGTTCCAAGCACCCCGTATATATTTCTTCCATATTTTTTATTTCTCTGTTTTACATGTGTATTCATGTGTTTTATTTTTGTACGTTAATTTCTAGTTTTGTGTTTCACTTTACTAAGTTCCAAGCATGGCCTTAATTTCGAGAGTGCGGCCATGCCATGGTGACCGGACTTCAACTCCAAATTAACCTTTCTTTAATTAGTCCAAATCCTTTTTTCAACTGAAATATATCTTGTTCTTCTCCACAAATGTGAATTATCGATATTGTGTTGTACAAGATAGGACTAATTAAAATCTTGAACTGACTGTGTTGTTTAATTTGGCGTTACATATTTCTTCTGTAAAAATTTTTGGGCAATCAAGATACTTCCAAAATAATAATGCATATGCTTGCTTAATTATATATCGATGTCTCTCTATGAAGAAAAGACAATTAGTAGACTGGATGATTCCTGATCGTAACTTGTCAACTGCGATTGGCCTTTTCTTTATTAAGTCACAACCTAAGTTGTACTGTTTTGTTTCCAAATTAAGTACATTCAGATTCCTACTGCCCAGGTATTAATTAGGTTGAGCTAGCTTAGCCTGCATGAAAGGTGCTTCGTCTCATCCAATAGAACAACTTGATTATAATTAGCATATATAAACCATAATTAAACACATAAAACACATGTTGATCTGACACATGCAAATCTTC
The DNA here is from genome assembly GCA_019925245.2 of Oryza australiensis. NCBI lineage: Eukaryota > Viridiplantae > Streptophyta > Magnoliopsida > Poales > Poaceae > Oryza > Oryza australiensis. The sequence continues at coordinate 318,316 of JAIFGZ020000583.1, read as the reverse complement.
ATATGTATAAAAATATCTCTTGAGCTGTCATTGGGTAAGAAGTTAAGGTTTGGCATATATATATATATAGATTTGCCAAATGGAGAGATGCTGTTCCATCCTAGTCTGGTAGGTAGGCCTTCTAGAACAGCCAACATGCACATATCTACTACAAGGACCCCACACTTAAGAGTGGCTGCTAATTATCCTCTAACTAAACAATTAAGCATAATATTAGGTTTGGTAAGCAGCTAATTAGGTGATCTATCTACCAATGCCTATCCTCCATTGGCATTATACTGTGTATTATCTACTCAGCTGGAATTGTAATCTACCTTCACACTCATTACAATATTCTTCGCTTAGTCGCGTTTCCGAATTGAATTCACAACACCGAATCAAACATAGTGAAATGTATTTAATCCTGTCCAAGTTAACACAACGTGAAATGTATTAGTCTCATCGGCATATTCGATTGGGAGAAGAGCTTTCCATTGGCTGATTGGTGTCACGCATACGTATACAAATACGTAGATGTTCTACTGACCAAGATACAGATACTAGTATATCGACATTGACATCCGTGCTTGAGGAACACACGAAGAAGATGCTGCACTTTTCGATGATCATCAGCACTAACAAGTTGTGCGCTTGTGTGGCATATATGATGGTCTCAAGTAGCACAAGAATATATATATCTTGGATGCTACCGGTGCCCTAAGCCAAAAAAAGGATTTAGATACTCTTCTAAGGCGCTCTCCTTTGGACAAAGAGATATCACGGGAATTTTGGAGTAACTGAACTGATTTTTATGATAATCTTGTAATATATATTTCTGCGTTTCAAAGAAGCCTTAAAGTTTTTTTTAATAATATCGACAAAATATGTACGAATCTTCAATCACGCCATGGCACAATATCTCAATTCCAGACCTGAACTACATGATGAAAAAAATAAAAGCCAGTCTATTCATAGCCCAAGTTAAATTCCTAAGTTCATCTATAGATATTGTTTTTATAACTCGCTCTGTGGATATCATATCGATCGAATTTGGATATGAAATGAAATTTGCATGCATGCATATGTTTTGTGATGTTGTGGGATTCCTTATAGAATTTCCGATGACTTTTCTTGGTTTGGGAGCACCGGTAGCAACCCGGCGGAGTTTGCTCACCACGTGTGTCGAGTAGTGTTATATATATATATCCTCGGCGGTTTTACATGGAGTATGTTAATTTTTATATTTTCAAAATGAAGTGGTCAAGTAACAAACAAATATTTGGTAGAGGAACTGTTTTAGTTGTGTCTCCTCAAGGTGGTTTGCAAAAATTATAAGTTATGAATGATTCAATGGTAGATGACCACATGCTACGTACTTACCCATCAGTGCATCATGGTTATACAACTTGTTGAAAGGATGAGATCATAGAAGAATACTCCTCTAGATGGAATTCTCTTGATATATATTTACTGATAGATGGGTATGTATGTTATATATGGATCCTCATCCACAAGAATTGTTCCATGCATGATAATTCCAAAGGGCCAAAATAACCTTTTAAAACAACAACATTGAACAATGAACAATTCCACAAATCATATGAAGCCAAAATCTCCAAGTCAGTTAAATCATTTTTGTTGCAAAAGGTTTAGGGACATAGGGGGGGTTGGAGGAGGAGGAATGAGTTACTACTAAAGTTGAACAGCAAACCACATGTCTGTCGACCTTCTAGAAGAACGAACTAAAATGTTGCTGTCATGCATGCTTCATGGACCTGACGACTTAATTGGCTGCTAAAATTTAGTAAGTGCTGACCACACACCACGACACGTACGCCTTGCAATGGTAGCTGGTGATGCCTGATCGATCCATCAGTAGGTAGGTAAAGCCATGTAGTAGCTACCTACGTGTCACCTTCCTTTCGAAAAGTCTCCATGTGCATGCGATCAACGTTCGGTCCAAAAATCTTTTTAGAGCTTGAACAAATCTAGTTATATCGAGTGTTTTAATTGTGTAAAAGTTGTATTTCATTTGATTGAAAAACATTTAGATTTTATTTTTGTGTTTGTCCGATGAGCTCAGACAATCGTGGTAGATGCACAATTGCATGCAATGATATATTTGGCTTTATGCCATCTTAATATCGTGTTTTTGCCATGCCGTGTTATTTTATTATCTTTGTCCTGATACATATAAAAAACAACAAATTAGACTGGATGTAATATGAAAATAATAATGTATGGAAAAAACATCGTCACTGTAAATGCTATGAGGTATGCACATTGTATACAAATGAGATAGTATACAATTACAGAGGGATTGTGAAAAAAAGTTTTAAAAAAAGTAAATAAGATATTACTCATGTCTAGTTGTACTTAAATGTTTGAGTCGATCTGCTAGAAATAAGGTATTATGCATTCAATGTACCTTTTCTATCTGATAAAAGCATTTGTGAGGGTGATAAATAACTACTATCCGGTCATAATAGCTAATACGCCATACATATGGAGTAAAAAATCAAATGAAAGCAACTGGCTGCCACGTGCAGGTGTACAATTGATAGATGGTGTTTTTTCAAGCGGGGCCCACGTTATTCCTCACCATTGCACACAAGTATTGTAGCCTCCTGTCAAATACTACTCTGCTATGTATATATATACTGTTTGGGACCATTCTTTTACCGAGTTAGGTAGAATACATTGAGAATGTCTTCATAGCTCGAATCAGACGCAACTAATTAACTTGCACTACCAGAAACTCTGCACTTATATATGGATGTCGTGTTCTCGATCGACCTTTCCAGTCAAAATAAATAATATCTGAATATTGTCTGAGAAATTACATCCCTTTCAAAATATCTATGCATTCAAAAAGGAATAATAAGATAGAGTTGTCGTACAGTATAACTTTGAAAACCATGCTCCTCTAAAATAACCGCTCCTGAGTAACCCATAACTGTCTCGAAAAACCATGCTCCTCTAAAATAATAAAACCATAACTCTCTCGGTTGACAACGAAAGCGATACTAAAATATCTTTAGTTAGGTTGAAATAATCGAGACTAAAGATGAGCGACGTGCGTGTTGGATCATGTCTTTAGTCTCGGTTAACACCAATCAAGACTAAAAGTTTTTAGTTTTGCTCCTTCGTTGTTAATTATATATATATATGTTCAATATATATGCATACATATTTTACGCACATATATATTTATACATATATGTATAAATATATATTTTACACACATATAAATGCACTTAATTAAGAAAATATATACATATATTATCAAAATATGTACACATATATACACATATATTGTTCTATATCGTATGTTACAAAAAATTTCTACATTGTGGATCCAGGGTCTATGTTGCTCGAACTAAAGTGGAACTCCCCCACGCGATCAATAACCTGCTCATTGATAAATCCCATTAGTTCTTCTTGAGCAGTCTGTATGAAACTCACGTGAGGGAGATTGTCCCTTACGTGCATAAGCTGTCATTCGAATAAACGAGTATCTTCTCACGACCATCTCTGTACCTTTGCTTGATTCTTGCATGTACTATTTATGAAAGCGATACATCTGTGTAGGTAAGTTTTTTACCTGATCGGGCTTTACAAGAGGTTTCTCGAGTTTGAACTTGTACTTCCGCTCAGCCTTCCCGAGAGGTGCGCATCCAAATACTTGGTCCATTGTTGTTCCCGTAGATTCCATAAATTTTCTTAAGTCAGCTCGAACATTTGGTGCTGTGTTGAACTCAAGGGGTTTATGAGGCTATGTCCCGAGCTGAGGTACATCTTTGCCCTTTGATGACGCCTTCCTAGCAGCCTTCGTGATCGTCTTGTCGTAGTCGGACTACGGTTGCGGTTGCGATTTAGGCTATGGCGTACAATACGTCTTCTTAAAAAAGGCCTTGGTCTCCGAGGCGATTTTAGGAGGCTTCTCAGGAGACTTCTTCTTGAAATGTGCCTTGACCTCGTCTCGTTCAACTCCTCTTGAGTCTTGTCGTATGTTGTTTTCTTTGGGGCTGGCGGGAGCAGGTCAAGTTTAGGCATCTTCCTTCTTGGTCCACTGATTGACATTGACCGTGTGGCTCGAGCTCTGTGCTTAGGAGGCGACAAAGGAGGCAGAGGAGGCTAAGAGGTAGTCCGTTTAGGAGTCGATGCTCGTTGTGACGATGGAGGAGGCGGAGAAGGCTGGGGAGTGGGAGACGACCGTTTAGGAGTCGGTGCTTGTGGAGGCGACACAGGAGGTGGAGGAGACGGAGGAGGCGGAGGATGGTCCTCGTGGCAACGGCGGAGGAATGAAAGGTGCCGCTTCTCGCCGGGGAAATACGATGAAGGGCTTGCTCCATAGAATTATCACGTAGGCTGTTTCTCCTAGCGTCGTCTCCCCGTCTTCTCCGGGGATATCCAGCTCGAGATCTTCATAACCGCGTTCCACTTGTTCAATTTCGACTTTCGAGTACCCAGGTAGAACGGGCCTGCAGTGGTAGGTCCCGTCTCGATCTACTGGTATCGCCATGCCTGACACCACCGGTTCGAGAGGATAGCTTATCTTGATTAGTAATCAATCTTGATTGACAAGTTCTTAAAGGGAATATATAACATACCTTGATTGACGGCAGAGCGTGAAGAAGATGGCGGCGTGGCGGCGGTCTAGGGTTCTCGGCGACGAAGACGTTGATGGATGCAAAAAACGACTAAGTGTTTGGATCCATCGAGCGCTTTACTATATATAGATAGCGGGCTCTTTAGTCCTGGTTGAAGCCAACAACCGAGACTAAAGATATCTTTAGTTCAGTTGGAGCCACTAACAGGAACTAAAGATATCCTCGTCTCGATTGGTGGCTTCAACCGGGACCAAAGATGCCCGTACCCTTGATAGGTGAGAATCTTTAGTCTGGTTGAAGACATCAACGGGGACTAAAGATGTTTTTGCTAATTTCAAATGTTTTTCCCGGATGATGTTAAAACGAGATTAAATTTTAAAATAGTGCCCTATTGAAAAATATTTTAAATTCATATATAATTTACATATGACCTATTTAAAAAATATTTTAAATTCTAGTAATAATATATAGTTAACAAATGGCCTATTGAAATAGACTTTTAAATTCTAATAATAATATTTAATTAACATATGACCTATTTAAAAATATTTTAAATTAGATAACAATATATAATTAACAAATGCCCTATTGAAACAAACTTTTAAATTCTAATAATAATATCTAATTAACATATGACCTATTTAAAAAATATTTTAAATTCTAATAATAATATATACTTAACAAATGCCCTATTGAAAAATATTTTAAATTGTAGTAATAATATATAATTAAGATATGGCCTATATAAAAAATATTTAAAATTCTAATAATAATATATACTTAACAAATGCCCTACTAAAAATATTTTAAATTCTAATAATAATATATGATTAAGATATGATCTAATTGAAAAATTTTAATAATAATAATATATAATTAAGATATGGCCTATTTAAAAAATATTTAAATTCTAATAATAATATATAATTAACATATGTCCTATTAAAAAATATATTAAATTCTAATAATGATCCTCCAATAGTTAGAAGGCTACATTTCAAACTTAGATTATCCATGGTATTATGCAAAAGGTCGATGCAAAGATGAAGATAGTGTCATAGTTCACACTTCACAGATGGGTTATGCAAAGTAGCAGACCATGTTCATTTGACTGTCACACACACCATCTTGCGGAGGCAAAGCAAAAGTAGCCATTGAGTAGGATACCATGCAATACATACTATAAGTACACCAGAAGAATTACTACTAGTACTAACCCTGAAGTTTAACACTGAGGTAGGCTTACAATAATTTACAATAAATTCAATAAATTCAAATATTTACAATAAATTTAATAAATTCAAAAAAATAGGTAAGTTATGGTTGTCCTCACGTGCTTTCTCCGCACAATTGTTCCTTCGTTATGATCGTTGCATGAATAAGGGGTGTCATCATTTGATAGGAGGATGCTCGGGTCAACCGCCACCACGAACGGAGGTTGCCCGTCAAACTGATCGTAATATTTGTCTGTTCTATCCTCGACTCCCACGATTTTTCTTTTGCCTGGGAGGACCACGTGGCGCTTTGGCTCATCGGACCCTTTCCCCTTCTTTGCTTTGCTAGCCATGTCCTTGACATAGAAAACTTGCCGTACATCATTGGCAAGGACGAAGGGTTCATCTGAGTATGCAACCTTGCTCAGGTCAACAGTTGTCATCTCACTTGCATCAATGGTTACGCCTCCACCACTGAGCCTAACCCACTGGCCCCGAAACAGAGGGACCTTCAGAGGTCCATAGTCTAGCTCCTATATGTCATCGACGCTCCCGTAATATGTGCTAGTCGTACCATCGTATCCCACGGCATTGATGCGGACTGCGCTATTCTGATTCATGCTCCTTAAGTATTGAGCAAGAAGGCTAGTTGTTGGTCAATGTTCGCGTTGCCCATGACATTTTGTCGCAGCCAAGCAGGAAATGCATCAATGTGATGGCGGGTAATCCAGACATCGGTCTTATCGATATTTTCCGAGCGAACAATTGCCAAGTGCTCCTCGATGTAAGGAGCCACCAAGGAATATTGTTGCAACACAGTCCAATGTGCTTTTCTAAACAAGTCATTATCTATGGTTATTATTGCCTTCCTTCCAAGAGTTCTCTTCCCTCATAGTCTACCTTCATGGCTTGATTCAGGCACCCCGATGGGACGAAGGTCTTCAATAAAGTCGACGCAAAACTCAATCACCTCCTCTGTTCCATACCCCTTGGCGATGCTGGCCTCCGGACACGAACGGTCATGGACGTACTTCTTTAGAACGCCCATATACCTCTCGAAAGAGAACATGTTGTGTAGGAATACCGGATCGAGGATACGGATCTCTTTGACAAGGTAGCATAGGAGATGCGTCATGATATTGAAGAAGGAAGGCGGAAAGATCAACTCAAAGCTGACAAGACATTGGACCTCATCATTTTGAAAGTCTTCTAGTCTGTCTGGATCGATGATCTTCTATGAAATTGCGTTCAGGAAAGCACATAACTTTGTTATTGTTGCCCGGATATTATCGGGAAGAATACCCCGAATTATAACGGGAAGCAGCTGTGTCATCAGCACGTGGCAGTCATGGAAACTTTAGATTTGTGAACTTCTTATCCTTCGTGCTTATTATTCCCTTTATATTCAAGGAGTATCCAGACGGTACCTTGATGATCCCCAGGCATTCAAACATGATTTTCTTCTTTGCCTTTCTCAGAGTGTAGCTGGTTGGACTTAGGTAATGAGCTCCTTTCTCCTTTGGTTACGGGTGAAGGCCATCGTGTTGTGCCATATGCTTTAGATCATTACATGCCTCAAGTGTATCTTTTGATTTTTCATATACACCTAGGAAGCCCAGCAGATTTATGCAAAGATTCTTCGTGAGGTGCATCACGTCGATTGCGTGGCGGACGTCCAAGACTTCCCAATAGGGTAACTCCCAAAAAATAGACTTCTTCTTCCACATCACCATGTGACCACCTTCACTTGCTATAGGTTGGCTGCCAGGTCCCTTTCCAAACACTACTTTGAGGTCTTTCACCATGAAAAACATGACCTTTCCATTGCGATGCTTTGTCTTAGTACGATGGTCTGCCTTTTGATCAAAATGTTGCCTCTTCTCTAGACAATGTGACTTGCAACAAGAAAGCGACGATGGCTCATGTACACTACTTTCTTATAGTGTTTCAGGTACGTATATTCGGTCTCATCCATACAGTGGATGTAAACGTTGTATCCCTTATTTGGCTGTCTAGATAGGTTGCCAAGTACAGGCCAATCATTGATGGTAACGAACAGCAACCCTTGTAGGTTAAACTACTCTTGTTTATCCTCATCCCACACGGGGACACCTTCTTTCTTCCATAGCAGTTTTAGATCTTCGATCAACGGTCTCAGGTACACATCGATGTTGTTACCAGGTTGTTTTGGGCCTTGAATAATAACCGGCATCTGAATGTACTTCCGCTTCATGCATAGCTGTTAACGACCAAAGTTGGTAACCTAATCCCCGGGTTTGAAGCAGAGATTGAAGCGGAATCAGAGAAGGTGTGCGATCCGAGAAGAGACAAACAGAATCGGTTGAGTCCGAATCGGCTACGGAGCGAGTCGGCTGAGAGTGAATCGGCCTAGGGTAGCCGATAGCCGATTCTGAGTCAGGGTTGAAGTGGAACCAATCCCGATGGAAAGCGTGGAGATAAGGAGTTGGATTCGGTTCTCAAATGGCGTGTTAAAGATATTGCCATCTATGGATAGAGTCCTGTAACGACAATTGTGTCTATAAATTAGGGGTTTGTTTAGATATTCCTATTGTGATGCGATGTGGGACTGTATCCCGAGATATTGTCGTATTTTGAATAGTAGATTAGATAGAAACGTGGTTTACACGGATAATGTTATTCTTGGGTATAAATAGGACCCGAGACCCCTGTAAATGATATAACAATCACAATCAATACAATCTCGGTACATCGCCTCTCATTTTCTTTTAGATGAGTTCTTGATCCGGCTTCGGGTTGTATCGTTTCGACCCTCGATTAAGGTAAATGCTTGTCATTAGTGGTTTATTTCGTCGAATCTAGTGCTTCCATCATCATGATACTCTAGGTTTGGTGCTTTAGATTGTGCAAGTTATCATATACGGCATATAATATAGAACAATGCCTAGATCTATCTTGTCATCGGCTTGTTCTTCTCAGGAAGCAGCAGCCGGTAGAGCTAGATCTAGATGTTGGTCTGGATTATATGTTGTATCCACCGTCTTGAGGGGTTTACATCGGTTTATTTAGATCTGATGCTATTTTTTTGTACTTAATGCTGCATCATCCATGATCAGTTAAGTCGCTTTTAGAAGTATTATAATCTATTTGGCTAGATGTAAATTTATAGAGACAGTACCGGGGTTTCAGCCGGCCTTACCTGTTTTAATATTTCTTTTAGTATTATTTGCTATTAGATTTATTAGAGCTGCCTCTTATATTAAGATCTTAATCTAGTTAAATGCTTTAAATTGGTATCAATCTGTTAGCACTAGCCGACAGCCGATTGATCTAGGTTTAACTCATTTAGGTTAGATTAATATCTTGTCATAAGAAATATCGGAGTACTAGCCGATCCACAGTTAGGTCTACAGTATCGGCTAGGCCATGAATGTATATATTTATTATCCTAGTGTATATTTAGGTTAAGTGATTTATACTGTCTCGGTGTAGCCGATCTATCCCAATCAGTTTAAATATGCTTTGGGATAGCAAATATATGTAGATTTGTTTCCTTAGCCGATCCGGTAGGATCTAACCCTAACCTTAACACATATCTGTTTGTTTCTTGTTGGTTGAACAATCAAACCAAGCGCACGCCTGTTCACATCGGAGCAGTAGAAAAGGGACACCTGGAGGTTAAGCGATCTCCCGAGGCCGGCCAGCGTGAGAGATTTTTCTCATCAACAATAGCCAAGGGGAGGTTGTAGATACACATTGTTATAGGCCAAGTGTTGTGCCCGCTGCTCATCTCTCCAAAAGGATTCATGTCGTCCGTACTTAAGCTGAACCTTATGTTTCTTGCATCCTCGCCGAAGTCTTCAAATGTTTTGTCGATGTTTTGCCACTGTGACGTATCGGCGGGATGTCTCAGCATGCCGTCTTGTTGGCGTTCTTCTGCGTGCCAACGCATCATCCTTGCATGCTCTTTGTTCCTGAACAGACGCTTCAGCCGTGGTATTATAGAAAAATACCACATCACCTTAGCAGGAACTCTTTTCTTCGAAGGCCGTCCGTCAACTTCGCCTGGATCATCTTGTCTGATCTTGTATCGAAATGCTCTACAAACCGGACATGCTTCTAGATTCTCGTACTACTCACCGCGGTAGAGGATACAATCGTTAGGACATGCGTGTATCTTTTGTACCTCTAGCCCTAGAGGGCAGACTAACTTTTTAGCTTCGTACATTGATTTCGACAATTCGTTTCCCTCTGAAAGAATGTTCTTCATGAGTTTTACTAACTCGCCAAATGCCTTATCACTGACACCATTTTTGGCCTTCCATTGCAAGAATTTCAGCATGATACCCAACTTTTTGTGCCCCTGTTCACAACCTGGGTATAAGGACGTTTTGTGGTCTACCAACATACGCTCTAATTTCTGCTTTTCACCTTCGCAGTCATCCTGTACATCGCACAACATTTGACCAAGGTCATTGTCTCCATCGTTTTCTTCAGCATCCCCACCCGCCTCACCTGCTGTATTCTCTTCAAACCCTCCGTATTGACCACAGTTCAGAATGTTGTCGTCGTCTTCTTCGTCTTCTTCTATTGCAACCCCCACCTCTCTGTGTAATGTCCAGCAATTGTAATGAGACATAAATCCCGACTGAAACAATTGGACATGAATAATTCTTGATGAAGAATACTCGTTCTCGTTTTTAAACTTTTTGCATGGACAATGTATAAAGCCCGTCAGCTTGTTGGTATCAGCCACACTCAAAAAATAATGCACGCCTTAAATAAACTTTGTCGACCGTCAGTCCGGTTGTATATCCATTGCCAATCCATCTACATGAAATACACAAAAATTGTAAAAAAAATCCAAGAAAGTCAAACCATTTATATAATATTACAATAATTATATATATGTAATCAGACAATAATTATATAATAATGCAACATACGTAATGTGTTGTACTTAAAAGAAATTAGAATTATTTTTAAAAGTTTTTTAAAAGTTGTAAACATAAAATTAAATTAATTAATGTACATAGTGTACATATTTCTAACTATTTTAACGATCTTTAAATTAACTCATTTTTCTAATCTACTATCAAATTTTCTATATTTTTCTTTTTCATTTATTTTGTAACATTTTTTGTCCAAAAGTTTCTCTCTCATCATTTTTCATAAATATTTATTGAGATAATATTATACCTAAAACATACCTACAAATGTAATGTGCTAAGCATACTTTTCTTCCTCTTTATTTTTCCAAACAATTTTTCTCAACAAAATGTAATGTGCTTAGTACAATAATTTTTCCAAACAAATTTTCTATCTCTTTATTTTTCCATAACCTATCTAGAGATAAAAATATATAAAAATCAACCGTAAAAAGCAAAATGCTAAGCGTAAATCATACGAGGATAAAGTTGCTAACATTGTAGATTTCAAAGATTTGTATATTATCATCAAAATAAATTCACAAAAAATTTTGGTAGCACCTCCCCTCTAGCTAGAGCAGCTGGCTCGGGCTGGAGGAGGAGGAAGAAGTATAAAAAGCAACTCCATCTTTAGTCCTGGTTAGTAACACCAACCAGGACAAAAGATCAAAATTATATTTTGTCCCGGTTGGTAACACCAACCGGAATAAAAAATAGAATTTTTAATCCTGGTTGGTAACTATTTTTATCCGGTTGGTAAAACCAACCGAGACTAAAGATCTTAGAGAGCCGTTTCCTTTTTTAATCGAGACTAAAAATATTTTTTTGTCTTGTTTACTTTTCTAACTGGGACTATTATAATTTTTGGCAAGTGAATTAAAGATCGTTTCTCCAGTAGGGGAACCATGCATTGTTTATGTTGATCATTAGTTTATTTCAAAAGTATATATAATAATCGGATGATCTAACCCACACATGTACACTATATTCATACCAATCACCTGTGCATACACGTGCGTGCGCGCGCGCACACACACACATACATACATATATATATATACTAGTAATTGTGTCTGTGCGTTGCAACGGGTGAAGTCGAGGCGCGGCGCGGATGGGGACGGGAGGGAGGGGCGCAGGCGCAGCGCGGGAGCTTCGAGCAGCGACGGGAGGGAGGGGCGTAGGCGCGACACGGGGCGCGGCGCGGATGGGGACGGGCGGAAGGGGCGCAGGAGGTCTTTTTTTATCCAAGCCCTCCCTTTCTTTTTAGCATTGGGACTGCGGGTTAATTTTATAAACACTCAAGGGTTTTCTGCAAAATAGTCAGGCAGACGAAAATTTTAAGTATAAACACTACATGCTTTATAGATAGTTATATATATATATATATTCTTTCGAATGGTTTTACTAATGGATCTGTGGACTGAAAATTGAGGGAAAAATATTTTTTCCATTAGATACGCTTTACGGTTCGTGTGGGCGCCGGGTGGGATCAGGAAATGAAAATCGATCTCGTGTGGGGTAACACGCAATGCACAGTACAAATGAAAACGGAGCGAATAGTCTCCATTCACTTCAGAATAAAAATAAATATAAAATAAATATAGATACTTTTCGGAACGAATAATTCTCGAATAGTTTGAATGTGGATAGAAATACGAATATGGTACGAGAGTTTCGCCAGATACGAATAATAATTCAGATATCCGATGAACAATGCTATTTAAATATCTGCAAAAGACATGAAACATATCTTTTTTACCCCTAGACCTTTAACCTATCTCTTTAGATTTTAATACTAGCCGATCTCACAACACTACCTGGTACTATTAATATTATTTAAAATTTAAATATATTTAGATTATACTATATGTATTTATACAATAATGTTGTATATATGTTGTATATGTCAAACATAATTAGCATTTTTAAGTCTATGATTAAACTGTTTATATAAAACAAACTAATTATGTGTGATAATATTTGTTTCTATTAGAAGTTTAGGTGGTTTTCGTGTTTTAAGAAATATTTGTTCCGTATTCACGTCCGATCATACTCAATTCTTATCTATATTCGAGATAATTCATATTTGTTTTCGTATCCGAGCTAGTTGTATTCGTTTTCATATCCGACAAGAAAAATATAAAAAGGCTATAAGCATCATCCGTGCGTATTCGTTCTGTTTTTACCCTTAATGCACAGGTAGGCATGTCTCCACCGCCACTTAGCTATAAATGTTGTTTTACTTGAGTTACATTACATTCAAGTTATATTAATGTTACATACTAGTTAAAATGTTTTTTCGAACGCTGTAATCTAATCGTATAGTGACTATATTTGAATGATTTTAGGGAAATTTTCTATTGAATGTTCGTTAGGCCGCCCCTATTCTGAATATAAGAATACACGGCTGGAGAAAGGCTCAATTGTCCCGGTTGGTAAACCCCAGTAGTTTCGGTTGTCAAACCGGGGCTACGAATTCAGGACTAGATATCGACATCTTTAGTTCGGTTGAAACAACCGGGACTAGAGATGCATCTTTAGTTCTGGTTGGAGCCATCAACCGGGACTAAAGATGTGGAGCCACGTGGCCGGCTCCACCATCTTTAGTCCCGATTGGTGGCTCCAACCGGGACTAAAGATTTTTTTATTTTTTAATTTGCTCCTTTCTCCAGCAGTGCTGCTGCCTATATATTACACAAATATATTATATTACACATATACATATTTTACACACATATATTTATACATATATATCATATATATATAAATATATAATTTACACACATATAAATGAACTTAAGAGAGGAAATATATACATATATTACCAAAATATGTACACATATGTACAATATCCACATATATCTCGTATGTTACAAAAAAATTGTCTATTTTGTGGATCCGGTGGCTAAGTTACTTAAATAAAAGTAGAACTCCCCCGTGGGATCAATGATGTGCTCGTTTATAAATCTCATCAATTCTTCCTGAGCAGCTTGTATGAAAGTCTCGTGGGGAAGGTTGTCTCATACTCGTATAAGCTATCATTAATTCAAATAAACGAGAAATAAATATATGAAGTGAATAAGAAATCGAAACATAATGTATGAATGGCTGTTATACGTACATCTATATCGTCGATAGTTGTGACATCGGTCACAAAACGGTGAATGTAGGCGCATATGTAGTATCCGCATAAGTTGTTGCCCTGCGACTGTTTTACACACTAAAGGAGAAACGACGACAGATTTAATATACGTTTCATATTTTAGAACAAAGTAATGATTCAAAACAACTTTGCAGCATGTTACTCACTAGAAAGTTCATCCTCACAGAGAGCTTATTTTTTCAATTTCCACGAACATTCGCTCGAAGCCGTTCCCATGCCCTACGTGCAGTTGAAAGTTAGCTAGTAATTATCCGAGAACTGCATATATGCAATAGCAAGTAAGATATATGGCATTACCTATTAAACAGTTCAAATATCTTTGAGTACGTGGACTCTGGTTTATCCATTGAGTCAAAGACATGGATCCACGAGTGATCCATGTCAATTACTAACAGAACCCAATGGAATCTGCAAATTGGTTTAGATGACACATATGAAAATTTATGTATGCACGGGATTGAAATTGGTAAGGAAGAAAGAAAAAACTTATGCAGTGTTGTAGGGCAGAATGATAAACGACCGAAAGTGGTTCTGCACCAGTGCATTGTATATGTTGTCTACTGTTGGATCAGAAAATTGATCAACCAATACGCCGTTGATTTTGCGTGGATCCATAAATCCATGTTTGGTACAGTTGTGCTTGTTGCAGTATTGGATCGCCATTCCACAACGGTTAAAAAGAATTTTAGTCAGCTAAATACAAAGTGGTAAGAAACGAAATAACAGAACGATACTTACAGAACCCGTGTGGCTAGAAGTGAGACGTCGAGGACATCATGCTAGTACAGGTCGAATATGTCTTCGAATAGGATATAGAAGTTTTTCACCTCCATCGAAGAAATAGTGCAGTGAATATCTGCCCATTACCATCTCTTCACCCTTGTTGGATTCTTGCATGTACCACTTGTGGAAGCAATACATCTGTGTAGGTAGCTTTTTCACTTGATCCGGCTTTACAAGAGGCTTTCCAAGTTTGAACTTGTATTTCAGCAGAGCCTTCGCCAGGGGAGCACGGCCGTGTAATTGATCCATTGAAATTTCAGCAGATTCCATAAATTTTCTTAACTCTGATCTAACATTTGGAACTGTGCTAAACTCCAGAGGTTTCTGAGGCTGCATGCCGAGCTGGGGTACATCTTTGCCTGTTCACTTCACCTTGTCAGCAGCCTTCCGAATAGTCCTGTTGTAGTCGGACTGCGGTTGAGGTTGTGGTTCAGGCTGTGGCATTAGGTACGTCTTCTTGAAGAAGTCCTTGGTCTCCTGGGATTTCGGGAGGCTTCTCGGAGACTTCTTTTGAAGTGAGCCCGACTTCAGCTTGGACGGCTTCTTCAAGCTGCTTTGGAGTCTTCTCATATGACGCTTCGTGCGGGTGGCGGAGTCTTCTCAATTCTTTGAATCTTTTTCTTGGGAGACCGCTTGATATTGACGACGCGCTCTTTGATGATGACCGTTTAGGAGTCGATGCTCGTTGTGGCGATGGAGGAGGGTGAGAAGGCGGTGGAGTTGGATACGACCGTTTAGGAGTCGGTACTCGTGGAGGCGACGCAGGAGGCAGAGGAGGTGGAGGCGACGAAGGAGGCGAAGGAGACGACCCACGTGGAGGCGAGGGCGTGGAACGATAGGAGACGCTGTTCGTCCATGGAATATTATGAAGATCTTCCTCCAGAGAAATATTCCGTGAGCTGTTTCTCCTAGCGTCATCTCCCTGTCTTCTCCAGGGATATCCAGCTCGAGATCTTCATAGCCGCGTTCCACCTGTTCAATTTCAACTTTCGAGTACGCAGGTGGAACAGCCGGGAGTGGTAGGTGCCGTCTCGATCTACTGGAATGGCCATGCCCGACGCAACCTGTTCGAGAAGATTGCTTATTAGTTAGTAATGAACGTTGATTGACAAGTTATTCAAGGAAATATATGTACAACATAAAAGTACAAACATACCTTTATTGTTATGTTCTTTAGCGGAATGTGCAGCTCACATGGGGTTCGCTGTGTGATGTCATCAACGGGGCATGGCGGACCTGGTTCAGCTTGTGGGGCCAAGTCGCCTTCATTTCCAGTTGAAGAGCAGCTGCTGCGCTACTGCTGTAGTTGAGCGGTTATTGCTGGATCCGGCTGTTAGCTAACCCAATGGCTCCGCTCCTCTGCCAACTTGCGGTTCAGCCTTTCATCCACAATTTGATCTATTTGCGAGATCTTCATTTCCATCTCAGCGAACCTCGCATCATGCTCTTGCCTGGACCTCATGCGGCTCCTGTACGTCTCGATGTCAGCTTGAAACCCATATTTCCAGGGGACGACGCCTTTTCCTCGCGTACGCCCTGGATGCTCTGGGTTTTGGAGGGCGAGCGTTAGCTCGTTCTTCTCTCTGTCAGGCTTGAACGTGCCCAACGAAGTGGCCTCCATCGCCTCCTCTAATCTTTGGCTGTCCTCTTGGATTTTTTCGCCGAAGATAACTGTGCCATTTACAGGATTAAGTGAGCCGCCATCAGCATAAAACCAATGCTTTGATCGTTCCGGCCCAGTTGGCTGTGCCTGGAACGATATCTCGCGCTTTAAGGTCGGCTTCCATTTTCTCCCATTTCTCCATTACTTTCTTATAGCCGCCTGACCCAAGCCTGTGATGATATTTTTTCTTCGCTGCGTTGGCCTTGTTCTTTTCTATGATCGCTCGCACTTCTTCCCCAGTCTTGTGTTCAACAAAAGCATCCCAATGATCTCTGAGCTTTGGGAACTTGTCAAAGTCTGGGTTCTGGCCCTTCAGGATGTATTTCTTGTGTAACTCTTTCTTATAGTTCCTGAAGAGCTCTGCCATTTTCTTTAACGTCCATTCCTTGACCCTTGCTTGTTGTGAGTCTGGGATGGTGAACATTTGCAGCATTGTGGTCCACATCATTTCTTTCTATGTGTCCGGGAGATAGCTCTGCTCATCTCCTCCTTTGGTTGATCGCCTCCAGTTGGCAACGCTTATGGGCACGTGATCCCTCACTACCCATCCGCTGTGTGCCACAAACTTCCTTGCGACGTCCTCTAGGGCACTTGGTCGACTGTCAGATGCTACCTCTGTTATGACATGTCGACCCTCTATGCGCTTGCTGAGACCGCGTTGCCCGCGTGCCCTCTTGGAGCCCTCATTCCCCTCCTCGTCCCCCCTCGTTCCCCTCCTCGTTGAGGTATTGATCTGGATCCTCAGTCCCCTCCGCGTTATAAAACTCTGTGCTACCGCGTGCGATCTCGTCAAGGAGAAACTGTTCCTCGTCACGATCCGCCATTTGATTGTTGTGGGTTGAGGACTTAATCAAAGAATTCTGACAAAGAAAAATTTATTCGGTTAATATATGTATCAATTATTCAGGAAAATCATGTATGTCTATGTAAAACAAACATAGACAAAAAGAAGAATATGGAAAAATAGATGAAATTCGACAGACTACGTTCTATATTTTCCTTCTTCTTCTCTTTTGTTTCTCTATGCTAGAACACGACCGACCGAACGACCGACCGACTTACCGATCGTTCGTTCTATCGTTCAGGTCCGTTCGTTCGGACCCTTAACCCTAACCCTAACCCTAAACTATCGTTCGTTCACGTCTGTTCGTTCGGACCCTTAACCCTAACCCTAAACCAAATCCTAAACTATCGTCCGTTCGTTCTAACGTTCGTTCAGGTCCGTGGGTACGATCGTCTGGAGGAGAGGAGAGAAAGAGAGGAGAATGATGTGAGGGAGATAAGGTGGAGAGGAGAGGAAGTGGAGAGGAGAGGAGAGAGAGAGGACGTTGCATGCCTATGTAAGTTGTAACGACCGCACGAACGACCGACCGAACGCACGAAAGACCGACCGAACGACCGACCGAACGCACGAAAGAACGACCGAACGAACGAACGAACACTCATTCGTTCATGCATCCGTCCGTCCGTTCGTCCGTTCGTCTGTCCATCCGTTCGTCCACGTCCATTTGTCAACGAACGAACGAACGAACGAACGAACACTCGTTCGTACGTTCGTCCGTCCGTCCGTCCGTTCGTTCACGTCCGTTCGTTGATTTTATCGTTCTCGTTCGTTCGAAAATACAAAATTGACAAGTCACATACACATTCAAATTTAAATCTATTCATGCATTCAAATTTAAATACACATTCAAAATTCAAAATTCACAATCTTCATGAATTAAAATTTAAATAAATAGTTCATTTACATATAAAGTCCATAAAGTCCATTTACACATACACATCAAAATTACATTCTAACATAATTTATTTAAATACACATACATTCTAACATTCTAACATCAAAATTCACACATCAAAAATTACAAATTCACATAATTCACATAATGCATGCTGCGGCAGCAGGCCATGGCGTCGGCGGCGGCGTGGAGGGAGGCGACGGCGGCGGCGGCGGGAGCGCGGCGGCATGGCAGGAGAGACAAGGGTTTAGGGTTTAGGGGCGGCGTAGGGAGGGGCCATGGGGAGGGGGCGGCGAGGGGCGGGCGGTGTGGGAGGGGCGGCGGCGACGGCGATGGCGCCGGCGGCGACCGCGACGATGGCGGCGATGGCGATGGCGTCGACGACGGCCTAAAACCCTAGCGCGCGCATCACATTGTGGGAAAAAGGGGGCGACGAAGACGGCGGAGACGGCGGCGTCTGCGGCGGCGCCCTAGGGCTCGGCGACAGCGACGACGACGAAGACGATGAGTTGGTTGCGAAAACAGCTAAGTGTTCAGATCTCCCGTGGCCACTGCCATATATAGTCATGGCCTCTTTTGTCCCGGTTGAAGCCATCAACCGGGACAAGAGATACTATAGTCCCGGTTGATGGCTTCAACCGGGACAAAAGATAGGATCTCTAGTCCTGGTTGGAGCCAACAATCGGGACTAAAGATGGCAGGGCAGCCACGTGGCACAGGTAGGTGGGCATTTTTAGTCCCGGTTGAAGCTACCAACCGGGACTAAAGATGGTTTCCCGCCCATCCATATTCACCTCTAGTTCCGGTTGATTTTAAAAACCGGGATTAATGATTACAGTGCCCTATTATATTGTATTTTATATTCATATATAATTAACATATGTTCATATAATCTTATAATGTTCATATATTCATATATAATTATAATGTTCATATGTTGATATATTTTATATTCATATATAATTAACATATGTTCATATATTCATATATAATTAACATATGTTCATAACAAAAAAATATTATAAATTGAAATAATAACATATAATTAACATTTGTCATGTTTAAAACTATTTTAAATTTAAATAATAATATATAATTAACATATGGCCTATTTAAAAATATTTTAAAATTAAATAATAATATGTTATTAACATTTGTCATATTCAAAACTATTTTAAATTCTAATAAGCATATAGAATTAACATTTGCCTTATCTTCTTTGGGCAAGGCTTCTTTTTCTTGCTCTTCTCCCTTTGCTTCATAATCTTTCTGTCTTGCTCTTTCTTAGATAATCTGACAGCCACCTCATTCCGTGATGGCTCCCCGTGATTTAGAGGTGTGATTTCTATGTTTTCAGCAGCAATGTTCAAGTTCTTGTTGCTAATGCAATTGTAAGTTGGTACATGTAGTGGTCGATGTCGGCGGCGGTCGACGCGGTGATCGGCGGGTAGCCCGACATGTCCATCTCCTCTTCCCCGATGACAAGATGATCAACCGTACATTAAAATTCCAGATGATGAATGCGATCAATGCAAAGTTCCGAACGGAGAAGAAATTAATTATGTTGACCGATAACGAAATCCGCCGTCGTGCAGCCTCCTATTCCGCCACCGCGCCATGATCGCCGGTGACGTGGTGCAAGACGTCGTCGTGATCACTACATGTCAATCGTTGTACGAGTTGTGGAAGATAAGGCATGCTAATTTCAATGCGTGGAAATAACTTTCCCTTTAAAAACTTCAAAAATCCCCTTTCAACTTTCTTTTGAATTTTTGTATTTATTTGATGTTTCTTTAAAGTTCTTCATTTGATTTATTTTATCAAATACCGATAGATCGCGACATCGAATTTACAAAAGAAACTGAGCTCGACCTTAGGATCGAAAAAACACCCTGGGAGAAGAAAATGTTGAGGCCGGTGGTCCTGAAGGCAATAATTTACAATAGATTCAATAATTTACAAAAAATTCAAATGATAGCAATAATATTCAATGATTCAATTTAATTTACATCGTCCATACATAAATTTAGCTAAGTGACATTTGTCCTCACGTACTTTCTCTGCACAATTGTTCCTTCGTTATGATCGTTGCGTGAGTAAAGGGTGTCCTCATTTGATAGGAGGATACTCGGGTCAACCGCCACCGTGAACTTGACATAGAAAACTTGCTGTACATCATTGGCAAGGACGAAGGGTTCGTCTGAGTATCCAACCTTGCTCAGATCGACCGTTGTCATCCCACTTGCATCAATGGTTACGCCTCCACCACTAAGCCTAACCCACTGGCACCGAAACAGAGGGACCTTCAGAGGTCCATAGTCCAGCTCCCATATGTCATCGATGTTGCCATAATATGTGCTAGCCGTACCATCGTATCCCACGGCATCGATGCGGACAGCGTTGTTCTGATTCGTGCTCTTTAAGTCTTGGGCCCGTGTGTAAAATGTGTACCCATTGATTTCATATGCCTGGAATGTGTTGATCGAGCAAGATGGTCCCCTCGCCAAGAAGGCTAGTTGTTGGTCAAGGCTCGCGTTGCCCATGAGACGTTGTCGTAGCCAAGCACGGAATGCATCGATGTGATGGCGTGTAATCCAGGCATCCGTCTTGCCGATGTTTTCGGAGCGAACAATTGCCAAGTGCTCCTCGATGTAAGGAACCACCAAGGAATATTGTTGCAACACGGTCCAATGTGCTTTCCTGTACAAGTCATTGTTTATGTTAATTATTGCCTTCCTTCCAAGAGTTCCCTTCCCCCGTAGTCTACCTTCATGGCTTGATTCAGGCACCCCGATGGGACGAAGGTCTTCAATAAAGTCGACGCAAAACTCAATCACCTCCTCTGTTCCATATCCCTTGGCGATGCTGGCCTCCGGACGCGAACGGTTACGGACGTACTTCTTTAGGACGCCCATATACCTCTCGAAAGGGAACATGTTGTGTAGGATTACCGGACCGAGGATACGGATCTCTTTTAAAAGGTGGCATAGGAGATGCGTCATGATATTGAAGAAGGAT
Source organism: Oryza australiensis (assembly GCA_019925245.2). Classification (NCBI taxonomy): domain Eukaryota; kingdom Viridiplantae; phylum Streptophyta; class Magnoliopsida; order Poales; family Poaceae; genus Oryza; species Oryza australiensis. Next base: position 297,237 of record JAIFGZ020000583.1, on the reverse strand, counting down.
GGCGGAAAGATCATCTCAAAGCTGACAAGACATTGGACTATATCATTTTGAAAGTCATCTAGTCTGTCTGGATCGATGAGCTTCTGTGAAATTGCGTTCAGGAAAGCACATAGCTTTGTTATTATTGCCCGAACATAATCGGGAAGGATACTCCGAATTATAACGGGAAGCAGCTGTGTCATCAGCACGTGGCAGTCATGGGACTTTAGATTTGTGAACTTCTTATCCTTCGTGCTTATTATTCCCTTTATATTCGAGAAGTATCAAGACAGTACCTTGATGCTCTCCAGGCATTCAAACATTATTTCCTTCTCTGCCCTGCTCAGAGTGTAGCTGGCTGGACTTAGGTATTGGGCTCCTTTCTCATTTGGTTGCGGGTGAAGGTCGTCGCGTTGTGTCATATATTTCAGATCGTTACATGCCTCAAGTGTATCTTTTGATTTTCCATACACACCTAGGAAGCCAAGCAGGTTTACCCAAAGGTTCTTGGTGAGGTGCATCACGTCGATTGCGTGGCGGACGTCCTAGACTTTCCAGTAGGGCAACTCCCAAAAAATTGACTTCTTCTTCCACTTCGTCGCGTGACCACCTTCACTTGCTATAGATTGGTTGCCGGGTCCCTTTCCAAATACTACTTTGAGGTCTTTCACCATGGCAAACACGGCCTTTCTGTTGCGATGCTTTGGCTTTGTACGATGGTCTGCCTTTTGATCAAAATGTTTGTATTTTCTCCGGACTTGCAGCAAGAAAGCGACGATGGCCCATGTACACTACCTTCTTACAGTGTTTCTGGTACGTACACTCAGTCTCATCCATACAATGGGTGCAAGCGTTGTACCCCTTGTTTGACTGTCCGGATAGGTTGTCAAGTGCAGGCCAATCGTTGATTGTAACAAACAGCAACCCTCGTAGGTTAAACTGCTCCTGTTTATCCTCATCCCACACGGGAACACCTTCTTTCTTCCACAGAAGTTTTAGATCTTCAATCAGCGGTCTCAGGTACACATCGATGTCGTTACCAGGTTGCTTCGAACCTTGAATAATAATCGGCATCTGAATGTACTTCTGCTTCATGCATAGCCAAGGCGGGGGTTGTAGATATACATCGTTACAAGCCAAGTGCTATGTCCGCTGCTCATCTCTCCAAAAGGATTCATGCCGTCTGTGCTTAAGCCGAACCTTAGGTTTCTTGCATCCTCGCCGAAGTCTTTAAATGTTCTGTCTATGTTTCGCCACTATAACCCATTGGCAGGATGTCTCAGCATGCCATCTTGTAGGCGTTCTTCCGCATGCCAGCGTATCATCCTTGCATGCTCCTTGTTCCTGAATAGATGCTTCAGCCGTGGTATTATAGGAAAATACCACATCACCTTAGCAGGAACCCTTTTCTTTGAAGGCCGTCTGTCAACTTCGCCTGGATCATCTCGTCTGATCTTGTATCGAAGTGCTTTACAAACCGGACATGCTTCTAGGTTCTCGTACTCCTCACCGCGGTAGAGGATACAATCGTTAAGACATGTGTGTATCTTATGTATCTCCAGTCCTAGAGGGCAGACTAACTTCTCGTACGTTGATTCTGGCAATTCGTTTTCCTCTGAAAGAATGTTCTTCACGAGTTTTAGTAACTCGCCAAATGCCTTGTCACTGACACCATTTTTGGCCTTCCATTGCAAGAATTTCAGCATGGTACTCAACTTTTTGTGCCCCTGTTCACACCCTTGGTACAAGGACCTTTTGTGGTCCGCCAACATACGCTCCAATTTCTGCACCTCCTTTACGATTTCGCAGTCCCCTGAGCGTCGCGCAACATCTGACCAAGGCCATCGGCACCGTCGTTTTCTTCAGCATCCCTGCCCGCCTTGCCTGTTGTATTCTCTTCAAACCCACCGTATTGACCACAGTCCGGAATGTTGTTGTCGTCTTCTTCATCTTCTTTCATTGCAACCCCCACCTCTCCGTGCGATGTCCAGCAATTGTAGTGAGGCATGAATACCGATTGAAAAAGTGGGCATGAATAATTATGGATGTAGAATACTCCTTCTCGTTTTTGCACTTTTTGCATGGACAACGTATGAAACCCTTCTGCTTGTTGACATCGGTCACACTCAAAAAATAATGCATGCCTTGAATAAACTCTCTCGACTGTCGATCCGCATCGTACATCCATTGCCGATCCATCTACATGGAATGCACAAAAATCGTAAGAAAATTTTACGAAATTCAAACCATTTAAATATTATTACAATAATTATATATATATGTAATTAGACAATAATTATATACTAATCCAACATACGTAATGTGTTGTTCTAAAAAATGGAATTATTTTTAAAAGGTCTTTTAAAGTGGTAACCATAAAATTAATTAATTATTTTTCATCTCTTTTAAAAGGTCCTTTGTCATCTATTTTGTAACTTTTTTGTCCAAAAGATTCTCTCTCAATATTTTTCATAAATATTTTTTGAGATAAAATTGTACGGACTAAAATCCTACAAATGTAACGTGCTAAGCATACTTTTCTTTCTCTTTATTTTCCCTAACTTTTTTCTCAACACAATGTAATGTGCTTAGCAAAATAATTAGTCCAAACAAATTTCCTCTCTCCTCATGTTTAAAAAAAATCTAGAGATGAAAATGTATAGAAAACAACCGTAAAATACGAAGTGCTAAGCATAGATCATAAGAGAAAGAAATTACTAACCTTGTAGATAGCAAAGATTTGTGTATTATCACCAAAACAAAATAAAAAAAATTTGGCAGCACCTCCCCTCTAGCTAGAGATTTTGGAAGACAAGTGTAGCTGGCTCGAGCTGGAGAAGGAAGAAGGAGTGTAAAAAGCAAGCCATCTTTAGTTCCGGTTGATGTTACCAACCGACACTAAAGATCAAAATTATCGTTAGTGCCGGTTGGTAACTCTAACCGGAACAAAAAATAGCATCTTTAGTCTCGGTTGGTGTTACCAACCGGGACTAAAGATGGTGTCAGAGGCTGTCAGAACCTGTCAGACGCGTCGAACATCTTTAGTCCCAGTTGGTAACACCAACGAGGACAAAAAATAGCATCTTTAGTCCCGGTTGGTGTTATCAACCGGGACTAAAGATGCCCAGCGCTCTGACAACCTCTGACAATATTTGAACCGGGACTAAAGATGATCTTTAGTCTCGGTTCGTGTCATGAACCGAAACTAATGTTCGTATAAATCCGTAGACTTTTAAACAGGGACTAGAAATATTTTTTAGTCCCGGGTACTATTCAAATCGGGACTATTGTGGATTTTGACACTTCAATCGAAAATGGTTTCTTCAGTAATGATAGTTACATAATCGTACCGTGATTACATTTGAATGATTTAGGGAGGTTTTTTTAATCGAATGTTGGTTAGGCAGTCCCTATTCTATTCTGAATATAAGAACCTTTACGTGTGTGCATTGTATATTTGACGGGACTAAAAGAGAATTACTCGAACTATATAAAAAACAGATTTGGAAATTAATTAACGTTCGTAGTACCTTTAAGAAAAAAAAGAGGAGATCGAGAATTATAATTTGGACTGACCTATATACGCATAGACGCAATTAATACGCCTGGCTGACGCAATTAGTAGTGTTAGCAGGTCATCTGTTTGGTCGAAGACTAAAACGATGGGTTATTACTACGGAAATAAGAGGTGACCATTTTTTCTACTGCATGAGCTAACATTTGATCATTAGCTAGCTAGACTCGACAAAAGGTTCGTGTGTGTATATACACGCACGCACGCACGTATATATACTATGCTATCACTACTAGAGAAATCATCATTGGTTCAAGTGGCAAAAATCATAATAGTTCCGGTTTGAGTTACACCCAGATTAGAGATCATCTCTAGTCCTGGTTTAAAAATTCAACGGCTCTCTAGGAACATTCGTCCCGGTTCGTGTCACGAATCGGGACAAAAATATCACCTCTACTCCCGGTTCAAATGTTGTCAGAGCCTGTCAAAGCGTCGGACACCTTTAGTCCTGGTTGGTAACACCAACCGGGACTAGAGATGTTATCTTTAGTCCCGGTTGATGCCGCTAACCTGGACTAAAGATGCCCGGTGCTCGACAGCTCGACGACCTTCGACACCATCTTTAGTCCCGGTTGGTAATAACAACCGGGGCTAAAGATGATCTTTAGTCCCGGTTGTTAACACCAACCGGGACTAAAGATGACTTGCTTTTTATACTCTTTCTTCCTCCACCAGCCCGAGCCTGCTACACTTATCTTCAAAATTTTTCTCTAGCTAGAGAGGAGGTGCTGCCAAAATTTTTTATGATTTTGTTTTGGTGATAATACACAAATCTTTGTTATCTACAAGGTTAGCAACTTCTTCCTCTTATGATCTATGCTTAGCACTTTGTATTTTACGGTTGTTTTCTATACATTAAAGATTTTTTTTTAAACATGAGGAGAGAGAAAATTTGTTTGGACTAATTATTTTGCTAAGTACATTATATTGTGTTGAGAAAAAATTGGGGAAAATAAAGAGGAAGAAAAGTAAGCTTAGCACGTAACATTTATAGGAATTTAGTCCGTACAATTTTATCTCAAAAAATTTATGGAAAATAATGAGAGAGAATCTTTTGGACAAAAATGTTATAAAATAGATGACAAAGAACCTTTTAAAATAGATACAAAATAATTAATTAATTTATGCTTATCACTTTAAAAGACCTTTTAAAAATAATTCTATTTTTTAGAACAACACATTACGTATATTGGATTAGTATATAATAATTGTCCGATTATATACATATAAGTATTGATGTTATATTTAAATGATTTGAATTTCGTGGAATTTTCTTATGATTTTTGTGCATTCCATGTAGATGGATCGGCAATGGATGTACAACGCGGATCGACGGTCGAGAGAGTTTATTTAAGGCGTCCATTATTTTTTAAGTGTGGTCGATGCCAACAAGCATAACGGTTTCATACGTTGTCCATGTAAAAAGTGCAAAAATGAGAAGGAGTATTCTACATCAAGAATTATTCATGCCCACTTGTTTCAGTCGGGATTCATGCCTCACTACAATTGCTGGAGATCGCACGGAGAGATGGGGGTTGCAATGGTAGAAGATGAAGAAGACGACGACAACATTCCGGACTGCGGTCAATACGGTGGGTTTGAAGAGAATACAAGGCGAGGCGGGCGGGATGCTGAAGAAGACGACGATGCCGATGACCTTGGTCGATGTTGCGCGACGTACAGGGGACTCGCGAAGGCGTAAAGGAAGTGTAGAAATTGGAGCGTATGTTGGTGGACCACAAAAGGTCCTTGTACCCAGGCTGTGAACAGGGGCACAAAAAGTTAGGTACCACACTAGAATTCTTACAATGGAAGGCCAAAAATGGTGTCGTGACAAGGCATTTGGCGAGTTACTAAAACTCGTGAAGAACATTCTTACAGAGGGAAACGAATTGCCGAATCAACGTACGAGGCTAAGAAGTTAGTCCGCCCTCTAGGACTCGGAGGTACGTAAGATACACGCATGTCCTAACGATTATATCCTCTACCACAGTGAGGAGTACGAGAACCTAGAAGCATGTCCGGTTTGTAAAGCACTTCGATACAAGATCAGACGAGATGTTCCAAGCGAAATTGATGGACGGCCCTCGAAGAAAAGGATTCCTGCTAAGGTGATGTGGTATTTTCCTATAATACCACGGCTGAAGCGTCTGTTCAGGAACAAGGAGCATGCAAGAATGATGCGTTGGCACGCGGAAGAACGCCTACAAGACGGCATGCTGAGACATCCCGCCGATGGGTCACAGTGACGAAACATCGACAGAACATTTGAAGACTTCGGCGAGGATGCAAGAAACCTAAGGTTCGGCTTAAGCACGGACGGCATGAATCCTTTTGGAGAGATGAGCAGAGGGCATAGCACTTGGCATGTGACGATGTATATCTACAACCTCCCGCCTTGGCTATGCATAAAACGAAAGTACATTCAGATGCCGGTTATTATTCAAGGCCCGAAGCAACCTGGTAACGACATCGATGTGTACTCGAGACCGCGATCGAAGATCTAAAACTGCCGTGGACGAAAAAGGTGTTCCCGTGTGGGATGAAGATAAACAGAATGCTTTAAACTACGAGGGTTGTTGTTTGTTACCATCAATGATTGGTCTGCACTTGGCAACCTATCCTGACATCAAACAAGGGGTACAACGCTTGCACCCACCGTATGGATGAGACTCGAGTGTACGTACTGAAAAATGTAAGAAGGTAGTGTACATGGGCCATCGTTGCTTTCTTGTTGCAAGCCACCCTGTCCGGAGAAAATACAAACATTTTGATCAAAAGGCAGACCATCGTTCTAAACCAAAGCATCGCAACTGAAAGGTCGTGTTTGCCATGGTGAAAGACCTCAAAGTAGTATTTGGAAAGGGACCCGGCAACCAATCTATAGCAAGTGAAGGTGGTCACGCGGTGATGTGAAAGAAAAAGTCAATTTTTTGGGAGTTGCCCTACTGGGAAGTCTTGGACGTCCGCCACACAATCGACGTGATGCACCTTACCAAGAACCTTTGTGTAAACTTGCTTGGCTTCCTAGGTGTATACAGAAAATCAAAAGATACACTTGAGGCACGTAATGATCTGAAATATATGGCACAACGCGACGGCCTTCACCCGCAACCAAAGGATAAAGGAGCCCAATACCTAAGTCCAGCCAGCTACACTCTGAGCAGAGCAGAGAAGGAAATAATGTTTGAATGCCTGGAGAGAATCAAGGTACCGTCTGGATACTCCTCGAATATAAAGGGAATAATAAGCACGAAGGATAAGAAGTTCACAAATCTAAAGTCCCATGACTGCCACGTGCTGATGACACAGCTGCTTCCCGTTATAATTTGATGTATCCTTCCCGATAATGTCCGGGCAACAATAACAAAGCTATGTGCTTTCCGAACGCAATTTCACGTAAGATCATCGATCCGCATGCACTAGAAGACTTTCAAAATGATGTGGTCCAATGTCTTGTCAGCTTTGAGATGATCTTTTCGCCTTCCTTCTTCAATATCATGACACATCTCCTATGGCACCTTGTCAAAGAGATCCGTATCCTCGGTCCGGTATTCCTACACAACATGTTCCCTTCGAGAGGTATATGAGCGTTCTAAAGAAGTACGTTCGTAACCGTTCGCGTCCGGAGGCCAGCATCGCCAATGGATATGGAACAGAGGAGGTGATTGAGTTTTGCGTCGACTTTATTGAAGACCTCCATCCCATCGGGGTGCCTGAATCAAGCCATGAAGGTAGACTACGGGGGAAGGGAACTCTTGGAAGGAAGACAATAATGAACATAGACAATGACTTGTACAGGAAAGCACATTGGACCGTGCTGCAACAATCTTCATTGGTGGCTCCTTACATCGAGGAGCACTTGGCAATTGTTCGCTCGGAAAACATCGGTAAGATGGATGCCCGGATTACATGCCATCACATCGATGCATTCCCTACTTGATCGCGACATCGTCTCATGGACAACGCGAGCATTGACCAACAACTAGCCTTCTTGGCGAGGGGTCCATCTTGCTCGATCACCACATTCCAGGCATATGAAATCAATGGGTAAACATTTTACACACGGGCCCAAGACTTAAAGAGCACGAATCAGAACAGCGCTGTCCGCATCGATGCCGTGGGATACGACGGTACGGCTAGCACATATTACGGCAGCATCGATGACATATGGGAGCTGGACTATGGACCTCCGAAGGTCTCTCTGCTTCGGTGCCAGTGGGTTAGGCTCGGTGGAGGCGTAACCAATGATGCAAGTGGGATGACAACGGTCGACCTAAGCAAGGTTGGATACTCGACGAACCTTTCGTCCTTGCCAATGATGTACGACAAGTTTTCTATGTCAAGGACATGGCTAGCAAATCAAAGAAGGGAAAGGGTCCGACGAGCCAAAGCGCCACGTGGTTCTCCTGTGCAAAAGGAAAATCGTGGGAGTCGAGGATAGAACCGACGAAGATTACGATCGCTTGACGGGCAACCTCCGTTCGTGGTGGCGGTTGACCCGAGTATCCTCCTATCAAATGATGACACCCCTTACTCACGCAACGATCATAACGAAGGAATAACTGTGGGAGAAAGTACGTGAGGACAAATGTTACATAGCTAAATTTATGTATGGACGATGTAAATTAAATTGAATCATTGAATATTATCCATGTCTTCCACTTGACCTTATTCAAGATCTATAATTACGTCAGGAACATTATAATTATATTTGAATATAAAATATATTAACATATGAACATTATAATTATATATGAATATAAAATACAATAGGATAGGGCATTATAATAATTAATCCCGGTTTGTTAAAAAACCAGGACTAGAGGTGAATTTCATTGGGTGGGAAAACATCTTTAGTCCCGGTTTGAGCCACCAACCGGGACTATTGATGTCCACCTACTGCGCCACGTGATCGCCCGAAATCTTTTGTCCGGTTGGTGGATTCAACCGGGACAAAAGATATGATCTTACTCCGTTGAAGCCACCAACCGGGACAGACATCTTTACTCCCGGTTGGTGGCTTCAACCGGGACTAATGTTCATATATGTTGTCCCGGTTGGAGCCACCAACCGGGAATAAAGTATCTTCGTACCGGTTGTTGGATTCAACCGGGATAAATGACGCCGTGACTATATATAGCAAGGGCCTCACTGGGGATCCAACACTTAGCCATTTTCGCACTTGAACGCATCGTCTTCGTCTTCGTCGCCGTCGCCGAGCCCCGTGTCGACGCCGCAGCACGCCGTCTCCGCCGTCTTCATCGCCGGAGGACCTCCGCTCCGCCGTCTTTGTCGCCGTCGCAGGTTAGCGCCGTCGCCCCCTAAGATTTCCCGACATTATGCGCTAGGGTTTGGCTGCTGTCGACGCCATCGCCATCGCCGCCATCGCGCGGTCGCGGTCGCCGCCGTCCCCTCCCCACGCCGCCCACTCCCTTGCGCCCTCCCCACGCCGCCCACTCCCTTGCGCCCCTTCCCACGGCCCCGAGCCGGCCGGCCTCTAAACCCTAAACGGCCGCGCGCGCTCCACCCACGCGCCGCCGCCGCCCGCCGCCGCACTCGTGAATGTTAATATATGAATTTTGAGTATATGTGTATTTTGAATATATGTGTATTTTGAATATATGAATTTTGTATGTATGGGTATCTTGAATATATGATTTTTGTATGTAAATGGACTGTTATATGTAAATGGACTGTTATTGACCGTTGAGAATTTTGAATTTTGAATATGTATTTAAATATGAAATTTGAATGTTTATGGGAATTGTGAATTTTGTATTTTTGAACGAACGAGAACGCTAAAATCAACAAATGGTCTTGAACAAACAAACGGACGGACGAACGAACGAACGAACGAGTGTTCGTTCGTTCGTTCGGCGTGGACGGACGGACGTTCACGAACGAACGAACGAACGTGGACGAACGGACGTCTCCTTTTCCTCTATTTTTCATTTCCTCTCCACTTCAACTCCCATCCTCCTTATCTCCCTCACATCATTCTCCTCTCTTTCTCTCCTCTCCTCCAGATGAACGTACTCACGGACGTGAATGATATAACCGAATAATTTTTTTCGAGAATTCTTTGATTAAGTCCTCAACCCGCAACAATCAAATGGCGGATCGTAACGAGGAACAACTTCTCCATGATGAGATTGCACGAGGAACGAGGTTTACAACGAGGAGGGAATGAAGATACAAATCAATACCTCAACGAGGAGGGGACGAGCAGGGGAACGATGAGGAGAATGAGGGCTCCGCCTCCGCCTTCGCCGGGACGAAGAGGGCACGCGGGCAACGCGGTCTCAACAAGCGCATAGAGGGTCAACATGTCATAACGGAGGTAGAATCTGACGGTCGCCCTATTGCCCCAGAGGATGCCGCAAGGATGGGTAGTGAGGGATCACGTGCCCGTAAGCGTTGCCAACCGGAGGCGATCAAGGACGGGAGGAGATGAGCGAGCTATCTCCCAAACTCGAGAAAGAAATGCGTGGACTACAATGCCGCAAACGTTCACCATCCCGCATTCACAACAAGCAAGGGTCAAGGAATGGACGTTAAAAAAATGGCGAGCTCTTCAGAACTACAAGAAAGAGTTACACAAGAAATATATCCTGAAGGGCCGACCGACTTTGACAAGTTCTCAAAGCTCAAAGATCATTGGGATGCTTTTGTTGAACACAAGACTGGGAAGAAGCACAAGCTATCATGGAGAAGAACAAGATCAATGCAGTAAAAGAAATACCATCACAAGCTTGGGTCAGGCGGCTATAAGAAAGCAATGGAGAAATGGGAGAAAATGGAAGCCGACCTTGAAGCGCGAGGTATCGTTCCAGGCACAACCACCTAGCCGAACGAGCAAAGCACCGGTTTTATGCTCACGGCGGCTCACTTAATCCCGTCGATGGCACAGCTTATCTTTGGTGATGAAATTCAAGAAGCCGGACGGAGGTTAGAGGAAGCGCTGCAGCCACTTCCTCGGGCGCGTTCAGCCCGACGAGAGAAGGACGAGCTAACGCTCGCCCTCCAAAACCCGAGCACCCGGGGCGAACGCGAGGAAAAGGCGTCATCCCCTGGAAATACGGGTTCCAAGCTGACATCGACACATACAAGAGCCGAATGAGGTCATAGCGAGATCACGATGCGAGGTTCGCTGAGATGGAAATGAGGCTCTCGCAGATTGATCGGATTGTGGACGAAAGGCTGACCATAAGGTTGGCGCGGAGCGGAGCCATTAGGTTAGCCAACAATGGATCCAACAATAGCCGCTCAACTACAGCAGCAGCGCAGTAGCTGCGCTTCAACTGGAAATGAAGGCGATTTAGCCCCACAAGCTGAACCGGGTCCGCCATGCCCCGTTGATGACATCACACAACGGATCCCATGTGAGCTGCACATTCCGCTAAAGAACATAACAATAAAGGTATGTTCGTACTTTTATGTTGTACATATATTTCGTTGAATAACTTGTCAATCAATGTTCATTACTAACTAATAAACAATCTTCTCGAACAGGTCGTGTCGGGCATGGCTATTCCAGTAGAACGAGACGACACCTACCACTCCCGACCCGTTCCACCTACGTACTCAAAAGTTGAAATTGAACAGGTGGAACGCGGCTATGAAGATCTCGAGCTGGATATCCCTGGAGGAGAAGGGGAGCTCACGCTAGGAGAAACAGCTCACGGAATATTTCTTTGGAGGAAGATCTTCATAATATTCCCCGGACGTGGGCCGTCTCCTCCGTCTCCACGTGGGCCATCTCCTCCGCCTCCACGTGGGTCGTCTCCTCCGCCTCCACGTGGGTCGTCTCCTTCGCCTCCTTCACTGCCTCCGCCTCCTCCACCTCCTGCGTCGCCTCCACGAGCACCGACTCCTAAACGGTCGTCTCCAACTCCATCGCCTTCTCAGACTCCTCCGTCGCCACAACGAGCACCGACTCCTAAACGGACAACATCTCGAGCCACGTGGTCAAGGTCAACCAGCGGTGGACCAAGAAGCAAGAGGCCTAAACTTGACCCGCTCCCACTCACCCCAAAGAAAACGGCGTATGACATGACTCCAGAGGAGCTGCACGAGGCCGTCCAAGCTGAAGTCAAGGCCCACTTCAGAAAGAAGTCTCCTGAGAAGCCTCCTGAAATCCCCCAAGAGACCAAGGACTTCTTCAGGAAGACGTACCTAACGCCACAGCCTAAACCACAACCTCAATCGCAGTCCGACTACGACAGGACTATTCGGAAGGCTGCTGTCAAGGTGAAGAGAACGGGCAAAGATGTACCCCAGTTCAGTGTTCCAAATGTCAGATCAGACTTAAGACAATTTATGGAATCTGCTGGAATTTCAATGGATCAATTACACGGCCGTGCTCCCCGACGAAGGCTCCGTGAAAATACAAGTTCAAACTTGGAAAGCCTCTTGTAAAGCCGGATCAAGTGAAAAAGCTACCAACACGGATGTACCGCTTCCACAAGTGGTACATGCAAGAATCCAAAAGGGTGGAGAGATGGTAACGGGCAAATATTCACGGTACTATTTTGTCGATGGAAGTGACGACTTCTATATCCGATTCGAAGACATATTCGACACAGTACCAGCTTGATGCCCTCGACGTCTCACTTCTAGCCACGCGGACTATGTAAGTAACATTCTGTTATTTCGTTTCTTACCTTCTTGTATTTAGCTGACTAAAATTCTTTTTAACCATTGTAGAATGGCGATGCAATACCGCAACATGCACGACTGTAGCAAACATGGATTCATGGATCCACACAAAATCAACGGCGTATTGGTTGATCATTTTCCTGAGCCAACACTGGACAACATTTACAAGTCGCTGGTGATAAACCATTTCCGGTCATTTATCCTTCTGCCCTACAACACTGCGTAAGTATTTTCTTCCTTCCGTACCGATTTCAATCCCGTGTGCAAATTTTCATATGTGTCATCTAAACCTATTTGCAGATTCCACTGGGTTCTGTTAGTAATTGACATGGATAACTTGCGGATCCATGTCTTTGACTCAATGGATAAACCAGAGTCCACGTACGCAAAGATATTTGAACTGCTAAATAGGTAATGCCATCTTACTTGCTAGCTATTGCATATATGTGGTTCTCTGATAATTACTAGCTAACTTTCAACTGCACGTAGGGCATGGGAACGGCTTCGGACTAATGTTCACGGAAATTGGAAAGATAAGCTCTCCGTGAGGATGAACTTTCCAAGAGTAACATGCTCCAAAGTTGTTTTGAATTATTACTTTGTTCTAAAATATGAAATGTATATTAAATCTGTCGTTGTTTCTTCTTTAGTGTGCAAAACAGTCGCAGGGCACCAACTTATGCGGATACTACGTCTGTGACTATATTCACCGCTTTGTGACCAATGTCACAACTATCGACGATATAGATGTATGTATTGTAGGATCGAATGCCCAATGAAAAGCCACCCAGAGGGGGTGAATGGTTGAGTACCCCAAAAACAAAGTTTTAGCGAAAATAAAACTTTACCTCTGTTTTCTGACGTCCGGTCTGACCACAGGTGTAGCACTGGTCTGACCGTGCTGTTCAGCCGGTCTGACCGCTTGATGGCCTTCGGTCTGACCGCCCGTAGCTGATCGCCTTAGCCGATTTGCTTGTAGTAGCCGTTGCCGATGAAGACCAATGCCCGTCGGTCTGACCGCCAATGTACTCGCGGTCTAATCGGGAAGAAGACGCGGTCTGACCGTCGTAGAAGACGCGGTCTGACCGTCGTATCCAAATTACGCCGCCGCACCGAGGAAAGAAGTAGACACAAAGAACTATCAAGAAAATTGATCTTTATTGAAACTCCCTGTGTTTACAAAGTGCGAACAAAGCACTCCTCACAAAATCTCAATCTAAACTTGAAACCCTAACTTGAGAAACTCTAAATCTTGAACTCAAAAGCGGTACCGAGAGGCCACGCCTCCCCTCACTATTTATACACAAAATCCGCAGCCAAGAGCCACGAATTCTACTCATACAAGAAGCCCTAATCCACTAGGAAACCTTCTCGTACAAGAAACAAACTATACATAAACCAACCGTAACAATCCCGGTTTTCCTAAAACCGAAATTCCGCTTTCCATACGCAACAATATCTCCATTGTATGCCATATGGAAACTTTCCAATCATGTGCATAATCTCTACCCTTCAAGCATCCCGCATGATCCTCATCTCGAACGTCACCTTATCTCCAAGTTGACTCCGACTCGATCACCGCAACACTTTTTCGAGGCGTAAAGAATACCTGCACACAATTAAATAAAGAATACCATATCCGAGCACAAGCTATCCAAACTTGACTCATTGTTAGCATAAACAACCAGACACGTGCATAGGAACATGAAACTTCCATGTATGTATAAGAAAATAAACCGAAACCAAAACCGAAACGAAATCGGCAACCATTGACGGATCGCTCGGCGGCCGATCGACCAGTAACCGCTGGTCTCGACCGCCGAAACACCTCCGGCCGACCGACAGAACATGCCCTGGTCGGACGGCCGTGGCAGCCGATCGAATATTGTTCATCGTCTGAAAATTCAACTCTTTCAAAATCAAAACACTCAAATCAATAAATCCCAAATAACCAATTGTTCATCATCCAAAGAAGAATCAAACACACACTTTGAGTTTACATGTATAATAGCCATTCATACATTACGTCTCGATTTTTTATTCACTTCATATATTTATTTCTCGTTTGATCGAATTAATGACAGCTTATACGAGTAAGAGACAGCCTCCCCCACGAGACTTTCATACAAGCCGCTCAGGAAGAATTGATGAGATTTATAAACGAGCAGATCATTGATCCCACGGGGAGTTCTATTTTAATTTAAGTAACTTAACCACCGGATCCACAAAATAGACAATGTTTTGTAACATACGAAATATATATGGATATTGTACATATGTGTATATGTTTTGGTAATATATTACATGTATATATTTCCTTTCTTAATGTTCATTTATATGTGTGTAACTTATATATTTATACATATATATTATATAATATATATGTATAAATATATGTGTGAAAATATGTATATGTGTAATATATAATATATGTGTGTAATATATAGCATGTACAACTGTTGGAGAAAGAAGAAAATTAAAAAAATATAAAAAATTCTTTAGTCCCGGTTGATGGCAACAACCGGGACTAAAGATGGCGGAGCCACGTGCCGAGATGCGCCATCTTTAGTCCGGTTGGATCCAACAACCGGGACTAACGATGGCGCAGCCGGCCACGTGGTTCCGCCATCTTTAGTCCGGTTGGTGGCTTCAACCGGGACTAAAGATGCATATCTAGTCCCCGTTATTTAAGGGACTAGAGATAGTCCATCTCTAGTCCCGGATTTGTAGTCCCGGTTTGTCAACCGGGACTATTGAGAGTTACAAACCGGGACTAGTGTGACTTTTTCCAGTAGTGTACATGATGCGTTATAATACGTTATAGTTAAAATGTATCCAATAATAATAATTTTTTTACTAATAGTGCAATCATTCACGAGTCCCACTATTAAGCCTATTAGTAAATATTTGTACTCTTACGTATTTCAGAACATATAACACATAGTAAAATATTTAATATATGAGAGGTGTGAGGTGTGTTTTAGCGCATCCTCTATACATATTAGCAAAGTATCTATATGTTGCAATGGTTTAAAAAAACGAGAAGGCCCAAAAAAGAGAGAGAACGTGATGGGTAGATGGTATACTGAGAGTGGCATAAATAAAGAGAGAACATTCGATGGTGAAAGTAGGCAAGGGCACATCAAACCTTAGCCTAAGAGAGTGAGAGTGGAGAAGCGTGGTACGATGAGAGGAGACATCATATTCCTTTCAAACTTCAAGCATGTACATGCCTTACAAACATATACATATATATGAATTTATAATAAAATAGTATAGAGTAATATTTGATTGTGATTAACAACATCTTAGGTTGTCACAATAACATTATATATACATGTATCCTTATTTTCTATTCTATTATAATTCGATAATGCATGTGTATTCAATTACAATAAGCTCATGGCTTAATTGCGATATTTCTCTATATCCATGTATTTTTTTAAAAGAAAAATAGAAATAATCAGAAGGAACTGGCATCAAACCCAGGTAGACTGGACGAACACCCATGCACCATGTCACCTGAGCTATACTTAGTTCTCCTCTACATCCATATAGATTTGGTAATGTCATCTAGACATTCTCTATTGTATTTTCATTATGCTAGTGACAAAGAAAGTTTTTATCTTTCTCTGACTGAATTTCATATCGCCTGATATGTACTGATGAAATTATGATTTGCTATATTATAATACTTACAACCACACTTGGATAATTGGATTGCAAGTAAAGAAATAGCTAGATCTGACATGCATACAGTTAATTACAGAGATAAACCAGGTTAAAAAATTGAGGGCAACGGAAGAAAAGAGACGGGCCCAACAGCCGATGGCGATGGCAATGACGGACGAACAGGACGGTACGTATATATATGTAGCTAGCTAGTACGACGTACAAGACAATCTCTGTTGCATGCATATATATAATTGCATGATCGATCGACTGGCACTACCACTTACGTTATGCTGACATCCGAATGAATAACACAAGAAAAACTTTACTTGCTGCCGTGCAAGAGTCGTAAGCAAAGCGTGGGCAGAAGGCCATGCA
Organism: Oryza australiensis; assembly: GCA_019925245.2. Classification (NCBI taxonomy): domain Eukaryota; kingdom Viridiplantae; phylum Streptophyta; class Magnoliopsida; order Poales; family Poaceae; genus Oryza; species Oryza australiensis. Next base: position 280,973 of record JAIFGZ020000583.1, on the reverse strand, counting down.
AATCGATCGGTTAATTAATTAGTTTGTAACTTATTATAATTAATTAAGTTCAAGTGCATTTATATGAAACACGTACATGTGGTATGTACTAGTAGTACGTCCAAGATGAATAAATATGCATACTTAATTAATAATCAGAATTTGTTGCATTGAGAATAATGTATCGATCGGAGGATGGCCCAGAATCATCCTAATGTACATTGATAAAATAGAGAAAAAAAAAGAAGTAGTCATCAACCTACTCTACCATAAAATTTCTCGTCAAATTTCGGTCTGCAGAGTCAGTTTAAGAAAACTGGTCTGATTGGTTTAATTCAATAGAAAAATCTTGCTGTAAGTAGTAAAGATTTTCCTGTTTAACTAGACTATAAAACACAAAATGTAACATTGATAAATTAAACGGGCCACCTGTATAGACAAGGTTTATTTTCTTCTACTAGGTAGATTGCTCAATGCTCCATTTAAATCGAACAAACAAGCTTATTACGAGATCAGCATGTAGAAAACACTGTAAAACTAGCGAAGCATAGTACTACGTATAATAGACATGCACATTAATATTCATGGAAAAAAGGTTAGGAAAACGCACTGTCATGTCAAGAAAGTACTGAGTATAAACCGTGAATGATAGTACGCGTGAACGGTTCTTTTTTCACTGTTGAGAACATCCTTTTCCTTCTCATTAAAATTTCCTCGCTTTTTTCACTCCATTCGTCCCAGTTAGCAATCAAACTTAACACGGTTTTCAACATTAATATTTAACTTTAAATTCTTATATATTATAATATTTATAGCAACAAAATCGTAAATAATCACTACTGAAGAAACCATCATTGGTTGAAGTGGCAAAAACCACAGTAGTCCCGGTTTGAGTGCACCCGGGACTAGAGATGTCTACGAATTTCTAGAAACATTAGTCCTGGTTCGTATCACGAACCGGGATTAAAGATCACCTCTAGTCCCGGTTCAAATGTTGTCAGAGCCTGTCAGAGCGTCGGACACCTTTAGTCCCGGTTGGTAACACTCCGGGACTAGAGATGTTATCTTTAGTCTCGGTTGGTGGGACTAAAGATGTCTGGTGCTCTGACAGGTTCTGACAGCCTCTGACACCATCTTTAGTCCTGGTTGGTAACACCAACCGGGACTAGAGATGCTATTTTTTTTGTCTCGGTTGGTAACACCAACCGGGACGAAAGTGAATGTGCTTATTTTTTAACTGAATCTAATAAAAATATATAAATTTTGCTACATGATTCAAATGGCCAAAAATTAATTTAAGGGGATCTGTAATTTCAAAGAGTGTGGTGTTGTGTGGAGGTGGGTGATTGAAGATAGAAGGAAACTTTAATTTTGTTATTACATATCATCATATTGTTATTAACTAATGATTCTCAATATACAAAATCTTTTGTAAAATTATTTTGGTGATAATATACGAATCGGAGGGATGTACAATATTGATAAGAACATTTAAACCCTGGCCATCACGTCTAGTTTATGCGCGTTTAACAAGTTTTACACGCATTGTTCCCGTTTTGTCCTCTAACTCGGAGTCAGTTTTTAAAACGGCCATAACTTTCACAAACGGACTCCGATCGAGACGTTATATATATGAAAATCGATCAAAAAAAATTTTGGATGCGTTCGTTCGTGCTTCATCGCAGTCGGCGATTTCATTTTGCCCAAAAAAGCCTCAGAAGATTGCATTTTCGAGCCCAAAAACTTTTTTCCGATTGTGAGCATGTCTTCCGAATTTTCCACAGGCCACGTATTTTCCTTGTTTACGCTCAAATTTCATGTGGTTACCTCTCATGTGCTCCTAAGTCCATAAAAAATATTAAAAAATAAAAAGAAAAAGTGAAATTTTTCCTATCTTGCTCAATAGCAGATGAAAATGAAGAAAACCGAGGGGTAAAAGAGGAACAATATCTAAAGGAGCACATTAATGTCTAGGATTATATATATTTGATTTAATTTTAATATTATTCTTTTAAACCTATATTTAATAAATTTAATTTGGTCCTATTTAATGGATTATTTAATTGTTAACCCTAGCTTGGACCAAATAAATTTGGAAAATTACGGGAAATTATCTTTAGTCTCGGTTGGTGGCACCAACCGGGACTAAAAATGAATTAGAAATAGTGGGAAATTATCTTTAGTCCCGGTTGGTTCCACCAACCAGGACTAAAGATGAATTAGAAATAACGGAAAATTATCTTTAGTCCGGTTGGTGCCACCAACCGGACTAAAGATGAATTGAAATAGCGAGAAATTATCTTTAGTCTCGGTTGGTGCCACCAACCGGGACTAAAGATGAATTGGCTATATATATCCCCGGCTCGCATCGTCTTCTCCACCGATCCAACACTTAGCATATTTTTCAGATCTCTCTCCCTCTCCCTCTCTCTCACCCTCTCCCCTCGGCAAGCAAGGAGAGGGGAGGAAATGGCGGCGATGGGGGAGGAGGTGGCGGCAGCGGGGCGCCATCTTCTCACCAACGGCGAGCGGGAGCGGGAGCCGGCGTCGGCGGCGGCGGGAGCCAACGGCGGTGGCGAGCGGGAGCCGGCGGCGGCGGCGAGCGAGCGGGCGGCGAGCCGAACGGAAAATTGATGTTGTTGTATTTTATTGTATATAGTGGATTTTGTTGTATATATGTGTGAACAAATTTGTGGATAATTTGTTGTATACATGTTTAAATTTTGTTGTTGCATTTTATTGTATTCGATTTCGATGTTGTTTGCATATATATGTATGTTATGTGTGTTATATATGTGTATGTTATGTATTTAGACATATATATGCAAATCTATATATGTATAAATATATATATATGTGTGTAAATAGGCAGCAAGCTAACAACAAGAGGAGGAATTAAAAATAAAAAAAATCTTTAGTCCCGGTTGAAGCCATCACCGAGATTAAAGATGGCGGAACCACCACGTGGCGCCGCCATCTTTAGTCCCGATTGGTGGCTTCAACCGGGACTAAAGATACATCTCTAGTCCGGATTCGTAGTCCCAGTTTGACAACCGGACTACTAAAAGTTACGAACCGGACTAGTGTGGCTTTCTCCAGTAGTGAATCTTAAATATAAATAACAATCCGGTGATATTATTTTTATCAAATAAATTTTAATTTGTAATAAAATATTTATTAGTCAAATATTTAAATAGTTAAATTAAAATACATGTGTGTCTTAACGATTAGAACGAATAGAGTATTTCATATTGTTCCAATTAAAGACATGCATACCCCTACTCTCTCTGCAGTCTATACACACATGTCGGTTGGTTATCGGAGACTTATGTAGTAACTGTAATGGTTGGCTTAGCTAGAACAGGTTTAATAATATCGTCAACTTGCTAGCTGTAAAACATCCATATCATCTCTAGCCCATATCATCTATAGCCGTTAGTATAGTTTGCCCGTATAACAATGATAAATTAATGATATATATTTTGTTGATATGGGTTCCATTAATTACTACATGGTTCGTTGTTACAAGCATAAACCACTCTTTATCAGGCTTACTTCTCTTGGTTAATTAGACGTTGTTGGAGACAAAAACAATTTAAAAATAAATATTTTTTCACCGGTTTCACGTCAAACTATTAGCAAAATTATACCTTTTTTGCTATGCGAACTCGCGATGACGCGCGCTCTCTCGGCGGCCACGCGAACTCGCGCGCTCGGATGGCGAGGGCCAGCTAACTTGCTGCCGAATTAATTAAAAGAATAATGACTAATTAAAGCGACTATCAACACGGCTGCCGCGTGAGTTCGCTCCAAATAGGACGCGAACTAGCTCGTCGCGAGTTTTATGAAGTCGCGAACTTGTGATGACATGCGATCACGTTACGAGTTCACACACTCATCAGATAAACTCGTTGCGAAATTTACACTCTTATCTATGATGACTGTATATTTTTATTATTTTTTTTCTAAACACATATATTTCTATAAAACCGATAAAAATTGTATATTTTTAGATTTTAATATGTTCAAGAGAAGAGGATATGAATTTTTTATCGCTATAAAATGATATAATTAATTACTATATAATTAATTAATTACTCTTCTTGTTTCTATTTGATCATCATATTATATGAGTGTACCAAGACCAATGAAAACCGATAACTTTCTTAATATTTACTCAGTAACAAATCGATATATGCACCATCCTCATTATTTCTGCTGACGCGAAAAGAAAATATGTTGTGACACATAAAGATCTGAGAGATCTGCTTACACTTCCTATCAATCAGGTTTAGAACATATCATATCAGTTAGTTTGATCCTCCAACTAACAAGATAGATAGATGGATCGTACAATATCAAGGAGCCAACCGGTCAATAGACCGATGTGATGTAGCGAAACATACTGATAGCAATAGGGTTTTGATCCAATGTAGATTCAAATAATCAGAGAAACAGTGAGATTTATGATATCATCAACTAGAATTAAACTATACATAATTATCAATAAACCGTTCTTTATCAAAGACTATCTTGATAGATCGAACCGAATGGAGACGATATAGGATTGAAATTGATAAAGAGAGACTTAACTAGTGATTCTACAAGTTTGAATGTAAGTCGATATAACTCAGAGATCATAACAAGATAATATAATATGAATCGATCGGCCAAAACCAATATAGCATAATATATGTACGTTCAATGGTTAAAGCAAACATATGCTGAAAGTCTGATGTAAGTAAATTAAAATGTATCTCAACTAACTAACCGATGCATCTGATAGCTAAAGCCTATTATAATAATATTTTATCGGCTAGAACTCCGATAAACGTTGCATAAAAACCTATTGGCTTTCTAGAATTAAACTTATTAGCAATAATCTAATAGATCGAACTTAATCGATTGGACTTAATCGAGGCAGTATAAGATTGAAGATAATAAGAAAAACCTATTTATAGATCTACACAAACGTGATGAATATAACAAATCAATCTAGAACAACAGTAAGATTAGAGAAATATCAACTTAGTCAGAAGATCGGACCTAACCGAGAAATTCCTAACTAAGTGTCGATACGACTCTAAAGAGCAATACAGTTAAAGATAGAATCGATATACCTAATAGGCAACGCTTGCATCAACTTGAATACGGACCTAACCGATAAAGTTCTAGCCATGTCGATACAAGCGGAAGTTGATGAAACTTACTTCCTCGCCAGAGATTAAAACCGATACAGCCCAACTCGAAACTAATAACTCGTCGGAATAAAAGATGATGATTCGTCAAAAGTAATTGTATTGATCTATGAAGATAAGTTATAAAGACCCCATGTGTACATATTTATACCATAAGATTGATACAAGTCCTAATCGGATACGAGATAAGATTTCCTAACTAGAAAAGAAAAATAACTAATCTTGCCTATTTTAGAGATATACTAAAAATATGAAATTACCTTGTTGTGATCTTCACGAGTACTCCTTGAATTCAACTTTAAAAGTTCATCTAGGCCCCTAATTCTTTTGGTGATTAATGACAATATGATTAAGGATGACTAATGGTTTATTTGAGTATAAGTAAAGGAGTTAGTTCTTCATGAAGTGATGTTCAAGGCAAAACGCACGAAAACGATGAGTTGCGGCATATGTGCAAATGGTAAAATATAAATTTTTCATTTGTTTGTGTCATTAGGAAAACCATACTAGAAAGGGGGATGCAAATTTTTTTCATTTGTTTGTGTCGTTAGGATGTTGCTTGCATATCTAGGGATGAAATGAGTGCTCAAAATCTTTGTTGAAGTGGTTCACACTCTTGGATTTGTGTACTTGGTATTTTTGGATTTTCGAAATCGAGTTCGGATGTTTTCTAGTGTCTTTGCCTTCAAAAACGATACTGGTATTTTTAGATATTTTCAAATGTCATTTCAAAAATTTCCAAACTGCTCGAACTTGCAAAATCGATACTTGTCCTTTTTAGATGTTTTCGAAAGAGCTTCAAAAATTTTTGAACCATGTTGGGTTAGCGAAAAGTGATACTAGCGTTTTTTTTGGATATTTCTGAAACTTCTTCAAAAATTTTCAAAGAGGTCAAAATCGACACTGGTCTTTTTCAGAAGTTCGAAGGTCTTTTTGAAAAATTTTGAACTACATTAAGTTTGAATTTCAGTACTGGTGATTTTCAAAAAATTTTGAAAGTGGTTGACCAGCAAAATGCTCTCCGGTGTTTTTCGGAAGTTTTCAAAACTGGTTTGGAATTTTCTGAAAGAGGGAATCTTTACCCACCAATGGGTAGATCTGAGGATGTGGCTATAAATATCCCCGTCCCCCTCCAAGTCCAAGCTGCTGGTGCTATTGCATACTTTTGCCCTTGGCTTTTGCATCTCTTTGAGATCCACTTTGAGCATTGCTCTCTCATTTCTCCTCTTCATCGATCTTCAAGCTCGGACTTTGTGTGTGTGTGAGAGTGTAGGGTTTGAGTTTGTGTGAGTGCTTGGTGTTGACTTCGTAAAGATTTATTTAGCACGTTCTTCATCTCGAAGAGTTTCTTGCTTCATCTTTTACTCTTGGAGGTTGAGGACTTCTAGATGGCTTGGTATCATTCTTGAGTCACCGATCTACTTGTGGTTGGTCGGGAGAAGTTTGTGAAGGTTGGATCTCGCCTCCGAAAGAGAAGAGATACCACTAATGAAAGGAGGAGTGCTTTGTGCAAGCTCTTGAGGAAAGGGTTAGCAAAGACCCAACTCTTTGAAAGCTCCTCAACGGAGACTAGAAACCTTTCAAGGATTCGAACTTCGGGAACAACTCATCTTGCAAGAACCTCGGTGATATCCCTTTCTCTCCTTCCTCTAGCTTTGCTTGCTTGTGCCGCTTTTGCTCTAGCTGTTGTTTTTGCTTGCTTATCCTTTTTGTGACTAGCTAGATTATGTTTTCTTTGTGCTTGTTGCTGCTCTACCATTTTCGGAAATATCTGAACTCACCTTTGGATATATCTAAAAATTACTACTTTCGCATTTACTTAAGTTTTAAATTAGCCTATTCACCCCTAGGCCTAACTGACCCTTTCAATTAGGCTTAAACGCTTGAAGAATGGAGGTTGAGCCATCCGGAGCCAAAATTTCGTATGACTACCCTCCTACTCTATCTACATCTTATGTGAGCACCTATAGTGGCAAGGTTTTGTACTTTAACGATACGGACTACTCCGCTTGGAAGCATAAGATAAAGATGTACTTGAAATCTATTAACCCTTCTATTTGGAGAATAGTCGAAAAGACTATGTTTTGTAGAATGTCGATAATCCCACCAAGGAAGATAACAAGAACGAGCACAAGAACGCTCAAGCCGCTAATGCAACACTTAGCGCCTTGAGTGGAAGTGAGTTCAACCGAGTGGACGTCATCGAGAATGCTAAAGAGATTTGGGACACTCTACAGAATGTCCATGAAGAAACCAATAGCGTCCACGAGTCAAAGGTGGATATCTTAAAGGGACAATTTGAGTGGTTCGTCATGTTGGATGGTGAGATCCAGGCAACATGTATAACCGGTTGAGCAAGATTGTCAATAAGATCAAAGACCTTGGGTCAAAGGAGATGACCAACAAGGACGTGGTCAAGAAGATGATCCGAGCCATCATACCAAGGAACTCCACCTTAGTGACCCTCATACGTGAGCGTCTGGACTACAAGATGCCCACGCCTCATGATGTGATTGGATGAATTGTTGCCCATGACATGCTTGAGCAAGAATCCAAGGAAGTCATCGAATACATCCATCAAGACTTAAGTGTTAAGAAGGAAAACTTGGCATTGAAGGCTAAGGAGAACGAAGAATAAGAAAGTCGTAAGAACAAGAAGATCAAAGAAGATGAAGAAATGGCACTCTTCGTCAAGAAGTTTGGAAAGTTCATGAGAAGAAGTGGCTTCTTCAAAGGAAGCTCTTCCAAGAGGTCATCCGACAAGTCAAGTGGAAGACACTCCTCAAGGAAGTGATATAAGTGTCATGAGCCCGAACACTTCATCATCGATTGCCCCAATATTAAGAAAGAGAAAAAGGTTACAAGAAGGAGAAGCACAAGCATGGCAAGAGTGAGCGAAGAGGTCAAGCTCACATTGGCATGATCTCTGAGTCCAATGACTTCAGGTCAAACTCAAGTGATGAAGAGGGAGAGACCACCTTCATGTCAAGCCTACATCACCTCCTACACCTAGGCTCTTTACTTACTCAAGTGATGATGATGTTCCCTTGTGTCTCATGGCAAAGGAGCATTTGGTACCTGTTGACGAGAAATTCATCGTTCCATACGAAGGCCCGAGAGATTTTCTTTATTCTAGTGCACGTCCTACCAAACCAGGTTTAGGGCATGCCAGTTAGTTTGATCCTGCAACTAACAAGATAAACATAAAAAATTAGATCATGCGGCCAATCGGCCTTGGGGCCGATACAGTATCGTGTGCCTAGTCGATGTTGATGGAATTTCGGATCGATCGGCTTAAACCAATGGAGTTTATATATATAAACAAGACATTATCGGTTAAAACTTAGATGTAATATATTTGCAAATCTTCTAACATTATTACAACCAATCTTGATAGATTGGTCTTAACCGAGACAGTATAAGATTGAGAGTAATAAAATAGAATCTTAGTCAAATATATATTTATCTTTGGATATAAGCCGTTGTTCAAAAATTGAAGCTTATCAACTCTAAGATAGTCAATAAACTAGTATCAGTTATGACAAATTAAAATATAATCACGAGCAAGTTGTAATTACTAACCAAAATTTTGATAGATGGGATCTAACCGAGATAATATAAGATTGGAGCTAGTAAAAACAACAACTAGTCGATTATATTAAGATTTGTGAACAAACTGATATAGCAAATTAAATTATGATAAGCAGATACATTATAGGCTGAAACTTCGATAAAACAATGAATAGTACTTATCGGCTTGAGTAAATATAATCAACAGATTATAACCTAGAAGTTGGACTTAACCAAGACAGTTCAAGATTAATAATAAATTGAGTAGATTTAAACTAGTCAATTAGTATTTTTCAAAGTGATTGATATATTAGATCTAACTAAGAAAGTAAAAGCAATTAAAGAAAGAGCCAATACATCAGATAGACAACACAAGTAAAAGCTTAATTATTATATCGAACCTAACCGATGAAGTACAAATTCTATCGATACAAGCGAAGTTGACGGGACTAACTTCTCGCTAGAGATCGAACTAAATCGATGCAGCCCAAACTCGAAAACAAGAACTCATCAAAATTAAAATTAGGGTGGCAATGTGCCAAAAGTTATGTATTGAACTGTTGTTATTTACAAAAGACTTCGGGCACACAATTTATATCCTTAGGCTAATACAAGTCCAACTTAGACACGACTCCTATCGGCTACCTTTTAAAAATATAAACTAACCAAGTCCGATCAGAATAGGACTCCATCAACTCATAATTCTTTCTATAAAAATAGAGACTAAAACAAACTTTTCTTATCACAGAAGTCAATACAAACCAACTCAAACTCTTCTAACCAGCCGATGCAATACCCATCTTTATCATCGTTAATTCCTCCTTTGACTCAACCTTTGACTAACTGCAATTACCAAAATTTTCCATTAAAAGTACCTTCTTCTCTAAAATCATTCAATGTTGATCTTGTTAGTGATGGAGAAGAGGAGGTTGATGAGAAAGTTGATGAGGTTATGGATGATGACTTGTTTTAGTTCATAACCAAGGAATCATTGCCACACTTGAGTGAGTTGCTTGGGAAAATTGAAGAACAATATGCAACTCTTGAGAGGCAAGAGGCCTTTCTCATTCGTGAGAAAGAGCGAACCACATAAACTCAAGGATGAACTTGTTAAGGAGAGAGAAAGAAATGAGGCTTTGGTACGACTTTATAAGCAAACCAAATAAGTTCATACTAATCTTGAGGTGGCGAACTCACAGCTTCAAGAAAAAGTGGATAGCTTAGTCAAAGCTTACCTCTCCCTTGAAGAAAAGTTCGAAACCCTAAAGAATAGTGTCTCTCTCCCTAGCGAGGTATCTTGTTCTAAGATTGTCCCGAGCAATGAACCATGCTCAAGGTGCAAGGATATTGATATTGATGCTTGTGCTACTAACTCTAAATCTTTGAATGATTTGACTAAGCAAAATGAGAAGCTCATGGGACTCATTCACAATGGCCCTCTAAAGTATGATATGGATAGTAAGGTCCTAAAGGAGTACCTAAGCTATCAAAAAGGACAACTTCAATCATGAAGGACTTGGGTATGTTCCTCCACCTAAAGGAAAGGTGGATAAGTGTGATGCTCAAAAAGTCCCAAGGTCTTAACAACTTTGTTAAGGCCAAAAGTGTCCCTCCTAATGATTATGTTTCTTTTGATGCTTCTTATGTTCTTAGGAAGAATGCTAATGGTCATTTTGTAGCTAAGTATTTTGGCATAAGGGGCAAAAACATTTCCATTAAGAGAGTTCTTTAGGTGCCTAAGGCGATTGTTACTAACACGAGAAGACCCAAACAAGTATGGGTACGTAAAACTAGAAATTGATATCTTGTAGGAATATGTCTCCGGTGAAAAAAGTTAGGTGATTGATAACGGATTCATAAATCACATGACCGAAGAAGAGTCAATGTGTTTCTTCTTTGATCCAAATGTTACTTCACAAGATAACATCGTCTTCGGAGACAATGGAAATGAAAAGGTAATGGGATTAGGTAAAATTGCAACCTCAAATGACTTTTCCATCTCCAATATCCTTTTGGTAAAATCTCTAAACTATAACCTATTGCTTGTTTCTCAATTATGCCATATGGGTTTCAATTGTTTTTTGACCGATGTTGATGTGATCATGTTTAGAAGAAATGACTCCTCCATAACCTTTAAGGGTGTTCTCAAGGAAAAGCTTTATCTTGTGGATTCCAACTCGGATAAATCCAAACTTGAGACATGCCTAGTGGCCAAGTCCAACACGGGGGTGGCTTTGGCATCGGAGGCTAGCCCATGTTAGAATGAGGAATCTTCAAAAGCTTCTAAAAGGCAATCACATCCTTGGACTAACAAATGTACAATTTGAGAAGGACAGGGTGTGTAGCGCATGCTAAGCCAGGAAATAAGTTGGAGCTCATCACCCGTCAAAGAACGTGATGACTACCACAGGTCCGTTGAGCCGTTGGAGCTTCTTCACATGTAAATGTTTGGACCAATTTCTTATCTAAGCATTGGAGGTAACAAATATGGTCGTGTGATTGTTGATGACTTTTCACATTTCACGTAGGTGTTATTTTTGCATGACAAGAGTGAAACATAAGCCATATTCAAGAAGTTTGCAAGAAGAGCCCAAAACAAGTTCGAGCTCAAGATCAAGAACATCCGAAGTAACAATGGCAAAGAATTCAAGAACACATGCGTGGAAAGTTTCCTTGATCAACAAAGGAATCGAGCATGAATTCTCAGCCACATTCAACTCAACAAAATGGAGTAGTTGTCAATGGGTAGGTCGACAGTCCTCCAAGGGGGTGCCCAAGGAGGTGAATGAGTGGTCGGGAATGTGCTTCCTCTGGGGATCTGATGGTCGACTCGAGTAACTAAGACGAGCCAAGGAACAAGAGACACGTGATTTATACTGGTTCAGCCCTCCCGAAGGATAATAGGCCTACGTCCAGTGTTCTTTGTTGGGGTGGATGATGAACAGGGATTAAAAGTATGAGTTTTTGGGGCTTAGAGCTAGCTAGCCAAAAACAAGTTGTGAGCTAAATGATGGATTCGATTCTCCCCCTCGGCCCATCCTGCCCTCCCTTTTATAGTCCAAGGAGGGCAGTTACAAGGGACTTGGGGGCCAAGAAAGCTAAGACTACAGATCTAAAAAGGTAAGTACAAACAACACCTGAAAAAGGTACATGGAGATGCTCTCCGGGTCCTACGCGCCGTGAGTGTCTTGTGCCTTATCCTGCTTTGGGATCCCTCCTGTACAGATACCACTTTTGCTGTGATGTCAGGTGATATCATTCCTTGTCTGGTTGTCCCCTCCTTTCCTTCTTCAATTATCCTTGCAAACCAAGTCTTGTCCCGAGGAGGCCGGAGGTCGAGTCGGGGAGTTTAGGTCGAGAAAGGAGTGCCGAGGTCGGACCGGGGGGAGGTCGAGGCGGTCGACCCCGAGGGGAGGTCGGGCTTTCGACCACATCCCGAAGACTCGCAATCATATTTCAGCTTGACTTTAACTCTGGTCCGAGTGCTACCTCGGGGTGACAACCCTCACAGCAGCCTCCGAGCCTAAGGAGGAATAATACATCCATCCTTAGGATTTAAGGTCCTTCTGTAAACGCCAAAATTTGGCTCGAGGGTTAGTATTGGCTCGAAGCAGAATCGGCTAAGAGTTTTGCGATAGCCGATGGAGGATCCATATTTCCAGCAGTTGGGTTCTTGTTAGATTCGGTTTGAGAATATCTTATCCAGAAGAAACCGAGTCCAGGGAGGATACGACTTGTATCTATTAATTAGGAAGAGGTTGTTAGTTTCCTATTTTATCTTTAGGAAAGTCTGTTTTGTAATCTGTTAGGATCTTTGTCATCCCACGAGTATAAATATGTAAGCCCGGGGTCCATGTAATATATATCTCTCGATCAATACAATTCGGCGCATCACCACTCTTTTATTCTTCATCTTTGTTCGACATCCGGCGGAACTTGGTATCCGGCGCTGGGCTGCATCGGTTAGGTTTGACCTCCAGCAAAGGAATAAGTCCAACGTTCTGTCGGATCAGACGATCATATTGACTACGTCGACGTTGTCCAAGGCTGTATCAGTACGTTCGATCTCTTGGATTGCTCCGGTTTTAGTTAGCATGCTTGCCTGACTATTTATCATATGTCTCTATTAATCTAATCTTAGTATTTTAGTTTAGCCCCATCGGCTGTTTCTCGTTTTAGGGTCTCTGTCGTTATCGGCTAAACTGTTTACTAGATTAGATTGGTTTAGGCATCTACCACCCTGAAAATCAGCCAAGGGCTTGATTGTCTAGATATTGCTTTTCTTTTCATACTTAGTGCTGCATCAGTTTGATCTACTAAGTCGTGATTAGAACCGTAATCTCTAGCCGCCCTGTTGTTGCCACTAAGGGTTTCATCGGTTTCAGCCGATGAGTTATCCGGTATTGCATCGGCTTGCAAGGATTGTATACAAGTTGGATCTAGCCGATTGTAGTGGACGCGTCATTGAACATTCGATCATTTGGATTTTATGATATCGGACTTCCAGCCAATATGTGCTTTAATCTTTAAATCAATACCTATTTCATCATGTGATTGGTTCATGCAATGTTATATATATAATGTTATTGTCAGCCGATCGCCTTTATATCAATATTTGTTCAACAAACAGCCGATGGATTCAAATCCTAACACCATCGGCTGGCATCGGCATCGGCTGGAATTGCACCATCGGCTTATCAGCCGATCAGTTAGTTTTTGGGCATCTGTCTATCGGCCGATATGATTTATGTTCTACTGTTTTGCATAACTTGTCAGTGGCAGGATCAAACTGACAGGCACGCCCGCGCTTCATCTATTCTTGGACCTGCACTGGAGCTAAGCAGATCTCCCAGGCCGGTGTGTTGATTTTTCTCATCAACACATTTTTGGCACGCCTAGTGGGATCGTGTTTTGGACAACATATCTTTTTACACGGTTCGGCGGACCCATAATTGCAACAAGATGTCTGATGAAGAAGTCAAGGCCGAGGAAGAATGATCTCTCAAGCTGACAAATGAAGATAGGGAACAGTCTACTGAGCCGATGGATGACGAGACACTTCAAGAGATGGTTAATAACATCATTAATCGTGCTATGTTTGATCAATCTAGAGTCTTGATGAGTGCATTGTATGGTTTGATCGAGGAAATAGTTCTCAGGGTAATTGCCTTAAGAAGTCAGCATGGGGGGCAAATTGGTGAGCAATCTCAACACTATTGGCAACAACAAAATTGGCTCGGGGGGCAAGTTGATCGATATTAGTATGCAGAGCCACATCAGCAATATCGGCTAGAGGAAATTCAAAGATGTTTGTCCAAAGAGGATTGGGCCGATATAATTGCAAAGGTAATGGAGGAACAGTTTGGAATTAAACGCAAAAATCAAATTTATGTGTATTGGCCGCCATATCCTGAGTGGTTTGATGGGGTTTCACTTTCAAGCCGATACAAGATTCCAGATTTCTCCATGTTTTTAGGGCAAGATGGTATATCCATAATGAAACATATCAGACGATTCTTAGCTCAATGTGGGGAAGCATCAGTTGAAGAAGCTCTGAAGGTTAGGCTTTTTCCATTGTCTTTGACTGGATCGGCTTTTACATGGTTTTCATCATTGCCACCGAATTCCATCAAAAGTTGGGCCGATCTTGAGAAGCAGTTTCATATGTACTTCTTTGCTGGGGTCAGCGAGTTGAGGCTTGCAGATTTGATATCAGTTAAACAGCAAGAAGCGGAATCGGCTAAGGAATACATTCAAAGGTTTCGTAATATCCACAGCCGATGTTATAGTTTGAGTCTAAGTGATGAGAAGATAGCAGATCTTGCATTCCAAGGGTTGTCGGCAGCTAACCGAGGCTGGTTTTTCATCCATGAGTTTGACAGCCTGGCTCCCAGCTATTACAGAAGGTATCGGCTTATGAGAGCCGGTGTCAAGAAGAAGAAAAGAATCAGTTTTGGGGCGATCAACACAAGGACAATTTTGAAGCATGACTTCTCATACTCCAAAACTGGGGGGCATGTGTTAACGCCAAAATTTGGTAAGCCCCGAAGTCCTTATCGGCTAAGGGTTAGTATTGGCTCGAAGCAGAATCGGCTGAGAGTTTTGCGACAACCGATGGAGGATCCATATTTCCAGCAGTCGGGTTCTTGTTAGATTCGGTTTGAGAAGATCTTATCCAGAAGAAACTGAGTCCAGGGAGGATATGGCTTGTATCTATTAATTAGGAAGAGGTTGTTAGTTTCCTATTTTATCTTTAGGAAAGTCTGTTTTGTGATCTGTTAGGATCTTTGTCATCCCACGGGTATAAATATGTAAGCCAGGGGTCCATGTAATATATATCTCTCGATCAATACAATTCGCCGCATCGCCACTCTTTTATTCCTCATCTTTGTTCGACATCCGGCGAAACTTGGCATCCGATGCTGGGCTGCATCGGTTAGGTTCGACCTCCAGCAAAGGAATAAGTCCAACGTTCTGTCGGATCAGGCGATCATATTGACTACGTCGACATTGTCCAAGGTTGTATCAGTACGTTCAATCTCTTGGATTGCTCTGGTTTAGTTAGCATGCTTCTCTGACTATTTATCATATGTCTCTATTAATCTAATCTTAGTATTTCAGTTTAGCCCCATCGGCTGTTTCTCGTTTAGGGTCTCTGTCGTTATCGGCTAAACTGTTTACTAGATTAGATTGGTTTAGGCATCTACCACCCTGAAAATCAGCCAAGGGCTTGATTGTCTAGATATTGCTTTTCTTTTCATACTTAGTGCTGCATCAGTTTGATCTACTAAGTCGTGATTAGAACCGTAATCTCTAGCCTGCCTGTTGACTGCCACTAAGGGTTTCATCGGGGTTTCAGCCGATGAGTTATCTGGGTATTGCATCGGCTTGCAAGGATTGTATACAAGTTGGATCTAGCCGATTGCAGTGGACGCGTCATTGAACATTCAATCATTTGGATTTTATGATATCGTACTTCCAGCCGATATGTGCTTTAATCTTTAAATCAATATCTATTTCATCATGTGATTGGTTCACGCAATGTTATATATATAATGTTATTGTCAGCCGATCGCCTTTATATCAATATTTGTTCAACACACAGCCGATGGATTCAAATCCTAACACCATCAGCTGGCATCGGCATCGGCTGGAATTGCACCATCGGCTTATCAGCCGATCAGTTAGTTTTTGGGCATCGGTCTATCTACCGATATGATTTATGTTCTCATTGTTTTGCATAACTTGTCGTGTGATGGATCAAACCGACGGCACGCCCGCGCTTCATCTATTCTAGGACCTGCACTGGAGTTAAGCAGATCTCCAGGCCAGCGTGTTGATTTTTCTCGTCAACACCTTCTTGTCGTCGTCTTCAGTGGATTCCCAAGGCATTGCAACAAGGCTCCAGCAGGTACCCAAAATCTTGTAGCTCGAGCTTCAGCAGGTGTAGCCCCCAAGCCTAGGGTCGGATGGCACATCCAAGCCTAGGGTCCAGTCTGTAAGATCACTTTTCATTCCTCCTCCAATCTGACCGTACCTCGGGGTCCTGCGATGATTATTGCGTTCAATGGGTCTACTGCCCGAAGGCACATGGTAGTTCAAACCTCGATCGGGGAATGGCCCGAAAGCCGTCGCCCGAGTCGGCAAAGCCATAGCCCGGAGGCCAGTGGCGGTCAGCAAGTTGGTGAGAACTACTGCCCGGAGGCATATGGTAGTCCCAACCTCGACCAGGGGTGGCCCGAAAGCCATCGCCTGAGTCGATAAAGCCACGGCCCGGGGGCCAACGACGGTCGGTGAGTTGGGCGAAACTACTGCTCGGAGGCTTATATTAATTCCAACTTCGACCGAGGGGTGACCGGGAAGCCATTACCCGAGTCGATAAAGCCATGGCCCGAGGCTTGTGGTGGTCGGCAAGCTGGTCGAGACCACTGTTCGGAGGCCTATGGTGGTCCCGATCCCGACCGAGGGATGGCCCGAAAGCCATCGCCCGAGTCGGTAAGGCCACAGCCTGGAGGCTTGTGGTGGTCGGGAGCTGGTCGGGACTACTGCCCGGAGGCTTGTGGTAGTCCCGACCCCAACCGGGGGATGGCCCGAAAGCCATCGCCCGAGCCGGTAAGGCCATAGCCTAGAGGTCTGTGTCAGTCAACGAAGTCAACGGAAAATTTTGCACAACTTACCGCCGGGTGGGCCCCTAATTTCAGGGCGCGTTCCTCGATCAAAGTCCCCTGACAATCTGAACTAAATGTTAATCATGCTCCGTCAGGGCCGTGGAAACCGACGTTGCGCAACGGCTAGTCATGCCTCTGGTTCTCCATTTTTCCCGAAGCGACAGACGAAACTGACGTTTGAGATGGCGAAAGTGGTGCACCCAGCAGCGACTTCCCTGGGACATGTAACGGCAACCCCGCGGACGCCGTTAATTGTTTTCGGCCGTTCAACGGCTCCAATTCAATCTTCAGGATGATGTGGCAAGCCGTGGACATGGATGGGCGGGGGCGCCTTGAATGCTCTGCGTGCGTCATTAATGGCGTCACATTCTTTCCGAGGTTGGCACTGCCAGGCCCATCATTGCCCCTTCTTAAACCGCGCTGCCGATTCGCTTTATTTCCTCTTCACTCCTTTCCATTGCCAAGAAATTCCCAAACGCTTCCATCTTCAAGCTCTTGTCGCTTCCACGCGCTCAGTCGCCACTTCCGCTTTTAGAGCACCACTCGCATTCGCAAGGAGCCGCTGATCTTCCCTGTCGAGACCTATGGCACAAAAGAAGATGTCCAAGAAAGCGATGAAGGCTTTGTCGGCTGGTGGAGACGAGGCTGAGTCCAGTTTGGCCTTTGTCCCTTCGCGTGCCGGGAAGGAGATGATGGTGGAGTTGCAGCGGCTCGGCGTCCTCCCTACTCAGGAGCTCGCGATGTGGCGGCCAGCGCGGGGGGAGCAGTTCCCAACCCCGAACTTCGGTGAGTTGGTCGTTTTTGCCGCCTTCCTCCTTCGCGGGTTTGGAATACCAGCCCACCCCTTTAGTCGGGGCCTGCTCCATTACTATGGCATCACCCTTTGCAACCTTAATCCTAACTCCATCCTCCAGATTTCCATCTTCATTCATCTCTACGAGGCCTATCTTGGGATAGACCTGCATTTTAATCTTTTTCATCATTACTTCTGCCTCCGGAGGATGGGCGACAGCGCGGTCGGCGGGGCCGGAATTCAATTCCGGGAGAAGATGTCGCAGAGCTACATCCCTCTCAACTTGACGACCTCGAACAAAGGCTGACACACCAAATGGTTCTACATCATGAACCATGCATCGCCGCTCGTCTCCGACACCCAGCAGGAGCCCAACCCTGCGGCCTCCTGGAAGACCACCTGCTCCTCCAACGACCAAGACCAAGTCGATGAACTTGTCACCATGGTGGAGGAATTAAAAAGGCAGGGCCTGACCGGCGGCCGAGTGGCGCTGAACTACGCCATCTGTGGCCTCCAGCCCTGCAAGGACAGGGTCCACCCGGCATACGAGAACTCGGGCGGCCGCGACCTAGCTCGGGAGAAGTCGGTCCCCATTGAGCGTATGCACCAAAGGCTGTCGGGCTTTTTCCAGAGCTCGGCAGACGTCAGCGAAGGGGGGCCGATCAGCTTTAGCCTCCATAACCCACGACCCGCGGTACGCTCGACCTTTCCATCCCGCTTTTTGTTTTGCTTGTGTCTTCTTCCTTTGCTCGGTAACTCACCTGCCAGGGGTTGGTGCTGACAGGGGAGGGAAGCATATGTGTCCCTCACCCCTATCCCTAAGGCAGCGTTGATCGATCCGCTAAGGATCCGGATACCCCTGCCGAGGTCAAAGGGGAAGAAGAAGGGGAAGGAGCCGGAGCTCCACCGACGAAAGCCGGGGTCGAGCGATGCGGCGCCGAGGAGCCTCAAAATATTGGGCGTAAAGCGGAAACTAGTGGTGTCCTCTGAGGAGGAGGAGTCGGAAGAGGAGTCATCCGACTCGAGTGAGGTGCGGAGACAGGTGCCTCCCTCACCCCCGAAGAAGATGGCCAAGCGCCTCGGGATACCATACAAGGTCTCCTCCAAGTAAGTGGAATGTAGGTAATCCATCCTGATTTTTCCCTTTTTTTTGTTCTCGTGCGTTGACTCATCGTCTCAAACTGGTTTGCCAAGGATGTTGGGCCCCGTGCAAGGGAACCCGCGAGGGCGGGCGAGGACGTCATCCAAAGCAAGGCGGCAGAGTCTAACGCCGCTTTGATCGCCATGGTCTCGGAAGCTGTACCCCCAGCAGCCGACCAAGCTGGGGAGCAGTGGCGGCGGAGACCATCCGAGGGTCGGCGGGCCGCGCCGGCCCAGTGAGGCGACTCCGGGGTGGCCGCGGAGGTCGGGCTGTCCGGGCGGCGAAGGAGGAGGTCTCCACTAGGATGAACTAGGACTGCTCCCGGGCATCGATGGGGGCGGCAGTGGCGACACTTTGGGACCGAGCCGGCCACGGCGAGAGCCGAGGACCTTCTCGCCTTGGGTGCCGCTGCCCCAACCATCGAGGACGCCAGGGACCAGCCCAACCCGAGGGTCGAGGAGTCCGCCCTCGCCGGTGCCACAAGCCTACGGGCCCTCAGCAGCGTGCTGGAAGTTGGAGAGGGCTCCGGCACCGCTCCCTCCGCTCCCTCCGTCTTCTTGCCTGTGCTGACCAAATTCCCCTTCCTTAACTTGCATAGAGCGTCTGTCAACCTCCCACCGACAGATTAGGCATATCAAGGAGCTCTTGGAGGCAGCCGAGGCTCGGTCACCTCGGATCCAGGAGGGTGCCCGTGCACTCCTGGATAAGGCCGACAATGAGCTCCCACCAACCGAGGAGTCTGACGCGTCTTTCACGGAACGCCTGCGGGATGGCCCCCGACGCCTCGAGGCCCTCGTGAGGGACGCGACGAAGCTTGTCGTGTCGCACACCCTCAGCGTCGTGAGTAGGCTCCACCTCAGATGAAGGTTACAGAGGTTTTCGAGGGCTGGCCCGCCAGCGTGAAGCCAGAAGATGTGGACGACATCTACGCCAAGGTCGCGCCGACCGCCGAGAAGATTGTTGGCGAGATAGACCTTTGATGCGCCTCTTGTAAACAAAACCTATCATGAACAAAATTTAATTAGGAAGGGCTGAAGCCCAAGAACTTCCTTTTGTTGTAATATAATTCGAGCCCTTAGGCGAAACGAGAGAGAGCAGTTAGAAAACCACGAAAGGAGCTTAAATTCACCCGTGCGCACCGTTCCTGACTACCGTACTTTGGACCGCGATCTTTGCCCGCAGCGTCCGGGAGGAATCTATGACCGAAAGCCGCCAAGTTTCAAATCGAGCCTCGGCGTAGTAGTCGTTCACTTAGCGACACAAGCGAATCAGAAGGTCTCGAAAGACCAAATCCCCCGAGTAATTCGACATTGAGTTTGACCATCATGTATTGGGCCCCGACCTTAGCAACCCCGGGAGGGGATTTCCATGCTCTAACCAGAGGGCGAGAGGTCGGACCACTACATCGGGCTAGGACGCGTCGACTAGGTTCTCGGGAGAGCTGTCGAACCATCAAGTAACACAAACGCATCCGTAAACTTCCTTCCTAGGAACCCGGACCATAAGGGGTCAGGGGCACGAAGCTCAGAGCTGGTCATGAGTACAGCGCGAAAGTTATCGGACCATTCGAATGTTACTCGATGGTCGGGAAAAAGCACCAAGCCCCCGGGCAGCTATTGTGTACTCAACGAACCACCTACCGGGGAACCCCGACCATAGCGCGTCGGGGCCGCATAGCTCAGGGCTGGCCATAAGCGAAGCGTGGAAGTCGTTGAGTATTTGTAGGGTGCTTGGCAATAGGGCAGAAAGCAACAAACGACAAATGGAAAGGTATCGAAGCTGCTTTATAAAAAGAGATGAGTGTAGAGTACATATATGTTTAAGGATCGAATCTGCGGGAGTGGATGTCGTGTGTCTGCATGCTTCGGAGCGCCAAATGCCCGGCGAAGGAGAGCGTCGTATTTGAAGCCGCTTGACACAGCACATTCAAGCTCCCGATGACCGAAATCGCCACAACAAGCGATGCAAGATCGATGAAGAATGGGTTCTCCATCAAATTGCCAGAAACGAAAAAGAAATGTGCCCCTAGCTGGCGCGCCAACTGTCGATGGGTAGGTCGGCAGTACTCCAAGGGGGTGCCCAAGGAGGTGAATGAGTGGTCAGGAATGCGCTTCCTCTCGGGATATGATGGTCGACTCGAGTCACTAAGACGAGCCAAGGAACAAGAGCATGAGATTTATACTGGTTCAGCCCTCCCGAAGGATAATAGGCCTACGTCCAGTGTTCTTTGTTCGGGTGGATGATGAACAGGGATTACAAGTATGAGTTCTTGGGGCTTAGAGCTAGCTAGCCAAAAACAAGCCGTGAGCTGAATGATGGATTCGACCCTCCCCCTCGGCCCGTCCTGCCGTCCCTTTTATAGCCCAAGGGGGCAGTTACAAGGGACTTGAGGGCCAAGAAAGCTAAGACTAGGGATCTAAAAAGGTAAGTACAAACAACACCTGAAAAAGGTACATGGAGATGCTCTCTGGGTCCTGCGTGTCGTGAGTGTCTTGTGCCTTATCCTGCTTTGGGATCCCTCCTCTACAGATACCACCTGTACTGTGCTGTCGGGTGACGTCATTCCTTGTCGGGTTGTCCCCTTCTTGCCTTCTTTAGTTATCCTTGCAAACCAAGTCTTGTCTCGAGGAGGCCGGAGGTCGAGTCGGGGAGTCTAGGTCGAGAAAGGAGTGCCGAGGTCGGATCGGGAGGAGGTCGGGACGGCCGACCCCAAGGGGAGATCGGGCTTCCAACCACATCTTGAGGACTCGCAATCCAACTTCAGCTTGACTTCAACTCTGGTCCGAGTGCTACCTCGGGGTGACAACCCCCACAGCAGCTGAGAGGAAAAATAGGACTCTCATCGAGATGGCGAGGACCATGTTGAGTACAAGGCTTCGAACCGCTTTTGGGCCGAAGCCGTCAACACAGCATGCCACACCATCAACCGCCTTTACCTTCATCGCCTTCTTAAGAAAACTCCCTATGAGCTTCTTACCGGTAACAAACCAAATATCTCCTACTTTCGTGTTTTCGGTATTTGATGCTACATTCTTAACAAGAAGACAAGATCCTCGAAATTTGCTCCTAAAGTTGATGAGGGCTTCTTGCTTGGTTATGGGTCAAATGAGTGTGTGTACCATGTTTTCAACAAAACCTCCGGTATTGTCGAGATCGCACGTGATGTGACATTTGACGAGATTAACCAAGTAGAGCAAGTTGACTCACATGTGTTAGGTGAAGAGGAGGATCCTAGCAAAACTATCAAGAGGTTGGCTCTAGGATATAGTCGTCATAGAGAGTAAAAACATGGACCCTCTTCCTCAACACAAGCGAAGCAATCTATATCTACCCAAGACAATGATGAAGGAGACATGCACGTGTCACCTTCACCAATCAACCTTGCACACCCAAGGATACACCAAATCATTCAATGAGATCACTCCCACCGACAACATCCTAGGTGATATCAACAAGGAAGTATCTACTAGATCTCGAGTTGCAAATTTTTGTGAATATTACTCTTTTGTGTATTCTCTTGAACCACTAAGAGTAGAAGAAGCACTAGGTTATTCGAATTGGGTGATGGCCATGCAAGGAGAGTTGAAAATTTTCACTCAGAAGAAAGTTGTGGTCATTGGTGTAGAGACCTAGGCAAAACATGATAGGAACCAAATGGATCTTTCAAAACAAGCAAGATGAAAACGGTGTGGTGGTAAGAAACAAGACAAGATTAGTGGCTCAAGGGTCCACCCAAATTAAAGGTTTGGATTTTGGTGAGACTTTTGCGCTGGTAACTAGGCTTGAGTCTATTCGTATTTTATTAGTCTATGCAACTAACCTTGATTTCAAGCTCTACCAAACGGATGTGAAGAGTGCATTCCTCAACGGTCCAATCAATGAGTTGGTGTACGTAGAGCAACCGTTGAGCTTTTAAGATCCAAAGTATCCTAATCATGTTTATAAGCTACACAAGACGCTTGATGGGCTTAAGCAAGCTTCAAGAGCATGGTATGAATAACTTCATGATTTTCTTGTCAAAATGGCTTTGAGATTGGCAAAGCCGATTTTACTCTTTACTGAAACACATGACCATGGTATCTTTGTATGTCAAATATATGTTGATGACATTATATTTGGTTGTACTAAACAAGTCTTTTAGTGAAGAGTTTAGTAGGATGATGACCAAGCGCTTTGAGATGTCCATGATGGGTGAATTGAAGTTCTTTCTTGGCCTCCAAATCAAGCAATTCAAGGAAGGAACTTTTATTTACCAAATAAATTACTTGAAGGACATACTCAATAAATTTGACATGGAGAATTCAAAGCCAATTCGCACACCAATGCCATCAAATGGGCACCTAGACCTCAACGAGCAAGATAAAGACGTCGACCAAAAGGTATATCGTTTCATCATTGGCTCCTTGCTTTATCTTTGTGCATCTAGGCCCGATAACATGCTTAGTGTATGCATGTGTGCAAGATTTGAAGTCGCTCCAAAGGAGTGTCACCTTGTGACCGTGAAGAGAATTCTTAGATATTTAGTGCACACACCAAACCTTAGCCTTTGATATCCTAAGGGAGCGAGGTTTAATCTTATTGGCTATGCCGATGCGGATTATGCTGGGTGCAAAGTGGATAGAAAGATCACATCAGGTACTTGCCAATTCTTAGGTAGGTCCCTTGTTTCTTGGTTTTCGAAGAAAAAACTCCATCGTTCTATTCACCATAGAAGCGAAGTACATCTCGATGGGGAGTTGTTGTCCACAGTTACTTTGGATGAAACAAACTTTGAGAGACTATGGCCTAAATGTGAGTAAAATTCAACTCCTATGTGACAATGAGAGTGCCATCAAAATAGCCAACAATCCCGTCCAACACTCCCGAACCAAGCATTTTCATATTTGCCATCACTTCTTGAGAAATCACTCCACAAGAGGAAACATAGATATCCAAAATGTGCGAACCGACAAAAAATTGGTGGATATCTTTACCAAACCTTTAGATGAAAGTAGGTTTTGTGAGTTGAGAAGTGAGCTAAATATCTTGGATTCTCGGAATGTGGGTAGATCTATTGCATGCCTTTTGCTTGCTAGTATAGGTTGCATATCACTTTGTGGCAAAATGGATATTCAATTAATGGATGAACACTAGTCATTATTTTGTGGATAAAATAAATCTATGTG
This sequence comes from Oryza australiensis, assembly GCA_019925245.2. Taxonomy (NCBI): domain Eukaryota; kingdom Viridiplantae; phylum Streptophyta; class Magnoliopsida; order Poales; family Poaceae; genus Oryza; species Oryza australiensis. Next base: position 256,959 of record JAIFGZ020000583.1, on the reverse strand, counting down.
TATGGGGATCTCATTTTTCAATGAGTGTTAGTCTTAGCACAAATTGAGATATATTCAAATATTCCCTCTTTCGAGGGTAAATTATCCTCTCTCATGGTAATTTACACTCTTTTGATTCTCGGAACCCATTTGATTTGTGATTATTGTTTTGTGTGATTGTTTGATGGATAAACATAAGTTCAAATGAGGATTCAATTGTTTGACCAACATCCCTCCTAATTCCTATCAAAATTCCTTTGAAAAATCATGTCAAAAATCCTTATGCAAACTTTCTCATTTTGGTTCCTTGCAAAAGCTGGTGTTTTGCATAGTTTGGAAATTTCCAAACAGTTCAAAATACCAGGTTCCCTGCATTCATCAAATCTTCAAAAATTTCCGAACAGGCAAACTTCCTAGTTTTGCCTTCTACCGACCGACTGGCATATTCCACAACTCAGATTTTTTTTGAAAGTTCTCGGAAATTTCCGAAGATCCCGTGGTCTATATCACCGCCACCCACACACACTTGTGGACCCCTTTCTCTGTCTTTTCTCCCTCTTCTCCAGGTTCTCCTATCCCAAATCCTTCACCTTGTGGTAACTTTGAATTCGTGCGAGTTCTTGGAGCTCTCCTCTGGTCGGGCTCACTTTTGTGAAGGAAGCGCAACATACCAAGATCATCCTTCGCATGATCGTTGTGTCTTCTACTGGGCTAGCACTTCCACCGCGGCAGGGACATCTGACATCTCCTCCACCTCCACTGCTCAACCGGCTACCCCTACTGGGAACCCTCTCCCTTGTTTCGCATCTTGCGGAGCCTTTTTGGCCTTTGCTATGCTGAGGCCAAGAAGAATCACAAGACGTAAAATAAGGTGAAGAGGACCTCTCGACGCTTGAAGGCAGTCCAAGCCCAGTTGAACATGCCTCACTCTCCTCCTGGTACTAAGGAACATGAGGAAGAAGAAGAGGAGAATGAGGATTCCTTCGTCGGTCTCCCTCCGGACTTTGAATTTGGCTATGGCTATCCTCCCTACCCTCCATATCCACCGCAAGATCCTTCTCAAGCTTCATTCATTTGATTGGCGCCTCTCCTTGTCTCTCTTTTTGGTGTCTTGATGCCAAAAAAGGGGAATCTTCTATCTTTCATCTCAGTTGGTCAAACTTTTGAATTTGCTTGTATGAGACTACGTATGTTTTAGTTTGTGTTTGCATTAGGTTATTTATTCTCTTATGCATGTATGAGACCTTAAGTGGATGATTATGTTTGAGACTATGTGATGTCGTGCAGTTTATCCTTTCTAAGTCTATGTGTGTGGATGTTGGTTATGTCAAATGCATTCTTATTTATGGTGAATCTTGTACGAGCTTAATTATGGGTGCAACGTTTTAGTGGGAGCTCTCTACTTGCCTCTAGGGATGAAAATGGTCAGGAACGGTCGGGAAAAGACCTTAACCATTTCCGTTCCCATATTTTTTTAGCGGGAACGGAAACGAAAACGGGAAAGACGGACGGGAAAACGAATTCGGTAATACGGGACATCGGGAATGGTCGGGAACGGTCGGGAGCATGTCAATTACGGTCGGGAATTGGTAAAAGAAAACGGGAACATCGACACACATATAACCACTTCAAAGAGTTAACTAGATGCAATAATTACAACCATACATAATCTCATGGTATGAGTGAAGGTTTTATTATGCACATGAGCTTACAGATGTTCCAAAAATTCTATGAGTGAAGGTTTAATAGACTAGAGTGAATGTTTTATTATGCACATGAGCTCAAAAGGGAATTTCCGCGGGAATTTTCCGGATAAATACAGGATTCGTGAATACGGTCGGGAAAACACCCCAACCATTCCCGTTCCCGTTTTCCGTTTTCTCGTTCCCCTTTTTTTTCCCGTTCCTATTTTTCTCGCGGATACGGTATTCGGTCGGGATTTTCGGTATTCGGTGACGGTCGGTACAGGATTTTCCCGTCCCCGCTTTCATCCCTACTTGCCTCTAGTACATACTTATAGGGGAGCTATCCTACTAAAACTTTGAACCCAAATCTCTCCTTTTATATAATTTCTATTGTGTTCTAATCGAATTGTCATCAATCACCAAAAAGGAAAGATTGAAAGTGTATCTAGGCTCTAATTATTTTGGTGATTAACGATAATACGATTAAAGAGGACTAACGATTATTTAAGTATAAGTGAAGGAACGTTAGTTCTCTGTGAAGTGATGTTCAAGGCAAAACATGTTTGTGTTGCAAAAACAATGAGTTGCACCATAAGTGCAAATGGTAAAATATAAATTTTTATTTGTTTATGTCATTAGGAAAGCCATTCTATAAAGGGGATGTTGCGAATGAGATGAGTGCTCAGAATCTTTAATGTACTTAATAAAGTTTAGAATTATTTTTAAATATTTTTAAAGTTCTAAACATATTTTTAATATATTGTACTTATTTCTAGCTATTTTAATAATTTTTAAATTAACTTAGCTTTCTATTCTTTTATCTTAATTTTCTATATTTTTCTTTGTCCTCTCTGTTATAACATTTTTATCCTAAAAAGTAACATAATTTTTCCTAAACAAATTTTCTCTCTCATTATTTTTCACAAACCTTTTTAGAGATAAAAATATATAGAAATATACCTACAAATGTAATATGCTAAGCATACATCATTAGAGAATGGAGGTTAATCTTTTAGATCTCTCCGATTTGTATATTATCACCAAAATAATTTCCTCCAAACCTTGTAGTAATGGCTCGGGTTGAAGGAGAAGAAAAAGAAGTATAAAAGGACCTTCACTTTAGGGCCTGTTTGGTTAAGGGACTAAACTCATTAGTCCATGTAGTTTAGTCCCCTTTAGTCCCTAGTTTCCCAAACAGTAGGGACTAAAACAGACTAAACTAGCATTAGGTGATTAGTCTCTAAGATAGGTGCTAATTGGGACTAAACTAAAGATTTCCTCCCCGTGCCCCTGCCTATTGCACCGCCCTGCTCCTCCCTGTGCCGCCCCTCCCGCTACTCCGTGCGCCGGCCAGCGCCACCCCGGCACGCGCCAGCCAGCGCCGCCCTGGCACGCGCCTCTTAGCTTTAACCGAGTCCACCCGCATCGATCAATCAGTAAGCAGTGACAGGAGTAACACGACGGCGACGGCGAGCTCGCACACGCATCCCGACGCCGCCGCGAGGCCACGACCGGCGGTGACGATGGATCTCCCGCCGCTCTCCCACCAGGCGCTCTTCGCCGCCGTCCGATCCGCCGACACCGCTGCCGTCGTCCGCCTCCTGGCCGACTCCGAGGCGTCTGGGTCCACCACCCAGGTGCTCGCCGCCGCGCAGACGGACGCCGAGGAGATGGCGCTCTACGTCGCGGCGGAGGCCGGCTCCGAGGAGATCGTCCGCCTCCTCATCCCGCTCTACGACCTCGAGGCCGCCACCGTCCTCTCCCGCCTCGACCTCAACGCCTTCCACGTCGCCGCCAAGCAAGGGCACACTGGTGAGCTCTCTCTTGCCTGCCCTGCCCCCCGTCTTATGCGATCCGTCTTGCAATTGATTGGGAGGAGGAAGCTTTCCCTGCGATTACCTGATGTTTTAAGCTCGGTAGTACTAATTCTAGCTTAGCGTTGCAGTTTAAGCTGGAAAATCGGGATCCTCTGTTAATTAATTTGATCTAGATAGTTTAGTTGTTTGATGATCTGAACATCAGTCCGATTGATTAGCTATCTGTATGACACTATGCTTATGATAGAGGAGCTCTCAAAATTTGTGCTTGTGGGAGTGCGTATATAGTGTTTATTTGTTCTCATAGTGATTGATATGTGGACAGGCACAATTCATATCAACGCAGTTCGTCATGTTCATATGTTCTTTAAACAGATATTGAACGAATGCATAACTCATACATAACTGCAAAATGCTAACAGGGGTTGTGAAGGAGTTCTTGGGGCGTTGGCCGGAGCTATGGTCAGTGTGTGACTCTTCCAATACTAGTCCACTTTACTCTGCTGCAGTAAAAGATCACTTGGATGTAGTTAACGCTATATTGGACACTGATGGTAGCTGTATAAGGATTGTGAGGAAAAAGGGAAGACATCACTACACACTGCTGCAAGAATTGGTTACCATCGTATTGTCAAAGCACTAATAGAGAGGGTAATATGGTCTTTGCACCATACAATTAACTTTCTTTAGTCCCCTTTAGTCCCTGCAACCAAACAGACAGGGACTAAAATATTTAATCTAGGGACTAATCTTTAGTCCCTGGACTAAAATACCAAACAGCCTCTTAGTCCCAGTTGATGTTACTAACATAGACTAAAGATCATTAGTATAGCTTAAAAAATAAATCGAGACTAAAAATGATCTTTAGTTCTGGTTGGTGACACCAACCGGAACTAAAGATATCAACCAGGACTAAAGATCATAAAAAGCCGTTGCCCTTTTTAATCGGAACTAAAATATTGAAACCAAAACTATTGTGAATTTTGACAGTGGATCTAACATCACTTACCTAGCAGTGGTTGAAGTGGTTTTCGGTTTTCACTGTTGGATTTATGTACTGGTGTTTTCTAGAGTTTTTTAAAATTGAGTTTGAACGTTTCGGAAGTATTTTTCCCTTCAAAAACGGTATTGATCTTTTTCAGATATTTTCGAAAGGCATTTCGAAAATTTCCGAACTGTGAACTTGCAAAATGGTCCATTTCGAAAGTTAATTTCTGAACTGAACTGTGTTGTGTTTGCCAAAAACGGTAATGGCGTTGCTCCATGAGCAAGCTCTACTTTCCATAGTGCTGCGCCTTGGAATCTGTTACTATACATCCGTCTTGTTAGCTATATACTCCCGACGTTACGTACGTTATTTCATTATAATGAAACTTTTGATCAACACACAATTGCTCTATTACCGTATAATTTGATCCATTATAGTATACCTTACATGATTAAAAAATATTATCATAAATAATTTAAATATGGATAAAATAAAATTCAATTTTATGTGACAAAACACTAGTTATTGGTCAAAACGTTGTACATATGTGTTATATTTAGAACATATAATATATATTTTTAAATTAAAAAAATATGGTAAGTAAATATAAATTGAATGGGTGTGATTAGTTGAGATGAGTAGATAGATGAAAAAATAATTATATTATGTGATAAAAACTAAATGCTATAAATAGCTATAATATGCTACAGAGGTAGTAATAATACATCTTGTGACACATATTGGACGTATGCATGCCCAACCTATCTCTCATCTTCCTTTTAAAATATTGTAATTTTTAGCATAATTTATTATTTTAAAATAAATTAAGCTATTTCTTTACCTACCATCTTCTCTCAACCAATCGCAATTATTTTTTATTTAATTTATCTACCTATATTCTCTTCTCTTTTTGCGCGTTCATACAAAAGAACTCATTTCTATAATTAAAATTCCTACATTCTCTTCACATCAATCACAACCAGATTTTCTTTAATAATTTTCATATATTTTCTTAATACTCGCTCATGTCCACCTCAGATATATTAGCAGTTTGGGGTAGCAATTTCTTCTTCCGGTGTCTTGGATTTCAACCTCTTCTCCTTTGAAACGGGTGCTACACGCATAACAGAGATGTCACCATGATATCTCCTGTAGTATATATGTCCTTGTCGGTAATCTTCGTCATAATGGTATCGCTCTTGTGTGTATTTTCAAAGGTTAAAGTTAAATTAACCGTGGAAGATATCATATGTGGGAACTGTTCATTACACCCCATCAGGCAGTTCATTTTTTAAAAAAAGAAAACAAAGTTGCTTCTATTGACACATTTTTGTACAGTTAATTCTCTCTTTTTTAATTGGAATATCTAGAAAAGCACTGATGTCATCATAATTAGTTATGACAATTATCGTTTCTATTTTCATACATTTTTTACAGAAAGATGCAACCATAGTATCATAATTAGGTATAACTCTAGCTAGCTATGTCCCTCTTGCTAAGAAAAGATGCCATAGCTTGGTGCCAATTGACGAAGTGTCTTTTCTTGAAAATAAAACATATATCGATCCAGTATAGGATTTGAATGGGTAAGAGCTAGATAGGAAAGTTGATAGGTGAAGTTTCATCATTTCTGACGGAATTAGAATTAACACATGCATATATCGGCTAGCTAGCTAGCTACTGTCACTACGAGAAATCTCTTTTTTGCCGAGTGCCTGGACACTCGGCGAAGTCTGTTTAACACTCGGCGAAAATTTCGCCGAGAGTTGCACTCGGCATAGGTCACATGGTGAACTTTGGATCGGCAAAGAGCTCTTTGCCGAGAGTTTTTCATCGGGCACTCGGCGAAATCTTCGCCGAGTGTCGCTTCGACACTCGGCAAAAAAAAGTACACGTTAGGTTGGGTATACGATGACGGAAAAGTTTGCCGAGAGCCGGAAAAAACACTCGGCAAAGTTTTCCGCATTAGGGTTTTGTACATTTTTTGCCGTGTGTGGTACTTTGCCGAGAGCTACACTCGGCAAAAAAAACCTTTAGTTTTTTTCTTCTAATAATTTAGAAATTATCAAATGGACTCAAAAATTTACAAAATTTTTGCATAAACCCATATATGCTATTTATTGCCTAGGGAAAAGATTTGAAATCAAATGACAATTCGGCCGTCACTTTCTCTCCAAATCTAACCAATCCTTCTCAACACTTATAATCTACTCCGGAGAATCTTCGGTTTTGTGAGCGTCGTACCTGATAAAATATTCAAAACCTTCTCAATTTTTTTTCCCAGCCTCGACGTATGATATAATGACATCCTAACAAATTTTATGATTTTCTGACTTCGTTTGCTATTTTTATAATTTTGAAATCATTCGGTCAACACGTTCCTAACCATGTTGCATGAAGAAAAACATCTCAATTTCCGTTCATTTACCACATATTGACTCAAAAGGGTCTAAATAACATACATGAATATAATTTTTGCACTACTTTTTTTTTTTTTTTAACCACTTGTAGTTCTAATTTGAGACTTGCAAAAAAATTCACGAAAATACAATAAATCAAAGAAATATAGCAAAACCAATTGAAAAATTACCAAATTTGATAATTAGGGATTACATGTTGTATTTATATAATAGAAAAAGTTTGGAAGATGGATGAGGAAAAATTTTGACATGTTTGCCGAGAGCCGGGAAAGACACTCGGCAAAGGTGGTTTTGCCGAGTGCCTTCCCCGCGCTCGGCAAATATGGTACCAAACGGTATGAGTTGACGGCGGTTAGTGTTTTATCGAGTGTCCCTTATTGACACTCGGTAAAATTGTACTTTTGCCGAGGGCCGTGTGGAGGCACTCGGCAAAAGAGATTTTTTGCCGAGTGTTTTTGTTCGTCGAGGGCAAACACTCGGCAAAGTGACCTTTTGCCGAGAGCTTTTTTCCGAGAGCCCGCTCGGCAAATATGTTATTCACCGAGTGCCCGACATAAAGCTCTCGGCAAAAATTTTTACACTCGGTAAACATGTGCTTTCCCGTAGCGTATACTCCACCTTCTGACCAAAAGAGCACACTTCTGACCAGTCGTTCATGCAGAGATTAATCAGCAATCCTGCATGCTTCCATGCAAGACAAATACTATACCTTGATTGCATTAATTAAGGAACTAAACTAATTTCTTCACCACCAATATGGCGATATGCAGAAAATTTCTTTTACCAGTCAATGCTTACGATGGCTCAGGTCTCATGATCTGTTCATCTTCTTACATGGTTTTGGCCCCATGCATGCAGGTCGTTGCCAATTATTCTTCAGATTTGAAACCTTCGGTTTGACAAACTCAAAGGTTCCAAGCCAGTACCAAACTCTACTGTCTACTCCTGAAATCTCTGGCCTGTTTAATTTGGACAAAAGATGATGGTATACCTTGAAGAATTCAAAAGATCCTGCATGGGAAAAATTCCATTCTGATATGACAGCAGCTATACAGATAGAATGGTAGTAAAAATACTGTTGAAAATTTGGCATATGCAGCAAATTGCATACCTAAGCCGTCGATTCAAGAATTCTTCACGTACGTGTTATCTCATCGATCATTTTTGGCGGTCCTATTGTATCAATATATCGACCGACTTGAAGCATATATTTTGTATATGTATGTTGATCACTTGATCTGATCCATTCAATTTGCTGCAGGTACTTTCCTTTTTCCTTTTTAAGTACTTGTCGTTTTAGATATGAACACAGCCTCCGTAACGCATGCACTACTTCGTCTAAATATATCTTTATAAAAACTATTAAAAACATAATTATATGAAAGTATTTTTCATGAAAAATCTAATAATACCATTTTCTCATGTCAAATTCTTTTTTCCATTAATTAATCATTTATAAGAGATTTTAAGGTTTGGCTTATCGCATGGCAGGACGCCTAGTCATACTAGACTAAATAGCTAGTACGTAGCTGTTTTTTTAAAAAAAAACTTTATTCAGATGTATATTGGATATTCATGCATTCAACCTATTGATACTTTTAAAATTAGTCATATGAGAATATTGATCTTTATTTGCTTTCGACATGCAAAATAGTATGATTGAAAAAATTGTATCTCAAGATACTTTTATAATATAATTTAACGTTTATCATATTTGATCATTGAAAAGTGCCCAATATATGAGTTAATCCATTCAGCTAATTAAGGATTTTTGCTGCTAGTCTCTCCGTTTCTTTCACCATGTGTTAGGAGATATATTCATTCATGTTTGTGCTGTAATCGAAAAAAATCAATGAAGATTATTAACATGCAGACGTGTTTTCTGCTACATACAACAACAAATACCTACCACGGTCTCTGGCTATTTTGTTGGATTTAGGCATATATTCATGCAGTAGAAAGTAGTTGGTGGCGCTGTGACCTCATCAAGACCACACCCCTTACCTACTACAGTACTTATCTCGTGTATATTTCCTCTGTTTCATATTGATCTTTTGTGTTTAATTAATTATATATTTATGTAATTAATTGTACATTGGGGGCGTGACGTGACGCAGATTTTTTTAAAAAAGGTTAGAATAGTGGTGATTAATTAATTGTACATTTATGCAATTATTTTTTGCCCAACTTAGTATATATTCATTCATGCTAGTTTAGTAATTTTAAAAACATATTAATATTGGTCGTTGATGTTAATTTATATATAGGTACCGTTGCATGTTACTCCATTATTGATATTATTCTACCAATAATGATTTTACTTAAACCATCATTTTTTTAAACAAAATGGATAGCTGGAGTATGCATGTAAGATCTCCCGCTACTTTATAGCTAGGGGCTAGGGCCTTTCGTTTTTCCAAACCGACATCAATATATGACGAAGAGACAATGATAACGGTAAGGATTATGTAGGTATTCTACCATGCAAGTGACACTAAAAATGTACCCTGCATGTTAGCACAAGCATAATTCTGAATGTCCTCTAGCTCTCATGATATCTCAGACCCTTCCAAGATATTTTTTTCATTTTACTGGCCAAAAGATTTCGATCCATTAATTCTATTTGAAGACTTGGTTGAATTTTTTCTGAATATCATCAAATTAATTCGTTTTTAGATAATGGAAAGAATTTTGGCTTTGCTTCAAAGAAGCTAGAGCTATTTATTACATACTTCACTTAATAGAGAGCATAAAAAACCAAAAAAATGACTGGACTATAACTAATAATACCAACACAAATAAAAAATATTTATTCAAGTCTGTTTGTAAATCTTTATATGAAGTTAGCAAATATCTGTATGAGCGTTGTCCTTGGATTTTGGCACGTATTTTGTATTAGTTTTCATCTTTATAGTTGTGCTTAGAACCAAAGCCAGTAAATTGACCTGAATAGTATCTGCATATAAGATTTCATCGAGAATTTATCAACACCATATCATTTAAGCCATATATCCTAACATATAGCAGATGTTCTCCTAATTTGTTTCTTTGCTTTTGAGTCATATGAAAAGTACTATTTGGAGGTTTAAAAGATATGTATTAATCCTCAAAGAAATTTAGCACAATGATAGAAAAAAATAAATGACGTATAGTTTCATTGTTCATATTTGCCCATCGAGATATCGAGCAGAAATATTATCGCCCTGTTGAATTCAGCTGCTGCATTATTACTGTCCGCAGTACAACAGCAGGGCACGCATGAGTGAATTTACTGCAAAAGATCGAGTTAGCTGAGCTCGAAACCTACCAAGGGTCACTGCACTTGTTGCTGCTGATGCAAGAACGACGTCTTCTTGACTTTCTAGTAGCTAGTACAATGTTGACATCACCCTGCATATGCCGATCAGAATGGCTAGCTCGAATGAATTGATTCCAACTGCAACAACTACTACTCCATATCGGTTCCAAAAAATAAACATTTCTAGAATTTAAATTGTGTATATACCTATAAACATTGATGCGTTGATCCAAATGATTCCTATCATTTCAATGATCGATGATAAAGCTAGTCAGATGTTTAGGAAGGGGACATATAAAATTCAAATTTTAAAATTTAACAACTGACGTGACTAAAAAGAATATTTTGATGGTCACACACACTAGTAAAAATCATTTTCCGACGGCCAAAACCGGTTTTCGCATGCGGCTGGACGACCCATCTTCACCTAGGTGTCTATAAAAATCGATATTTTTTTCATGCGAGAAGCCCAACCACATGCAAAAATAATTTTGACAAAAAAATAAAAATCTCAAAAACAAATTTCGGCCAAAACCCTAGCTCGTCGTTGTTGTTGTCGTCGCAGCCATGGCCGCTCGCTCTCGCTGCCTAAGCACGCCACTGCCACCATGGCTGCTCACTCCCACAGCCTCCGCTCCCGAGGACGGGGACAACAAATCCACGCGTTGTCGTCTCTCCCATGGGGCGGGGCCGGTGAATCCACCCCGAGGCTGTCGGATCCGCACGCTGTTGTTGCTCCCGAGGACGGTGGCAGTGGATCCGCGCACCGGTACCACCCACTCACGAGGCTGCCGTCTCCGTCTCGGCTGCCTCCACCTCCACCTCAACCGACCATCCCCAAGGCCACTGTCTCCGTGTGCCGATGCCGCCCCCTTCCCCCCGTGAGACCACCGTCTCTGCCTTAGCCGTTGACGGTGGAGAAGAGAAGAGGAGAGGGAAGGAGAAGTGATGGAGAAGAGAAGGGGAAGAGATGAGAAGAAAATGAGGGAGAGGAAAGAGGGGGAGTGATATGATGGAGAGTGGCGAGGAGGAGTTAAAAAGAATGTGCGAGAAAAATAAAATAGCGTGTGGCCGGTGTAGGAACACGTGAGGCCCACTTGCGACCATATAAAAATATATTTTTATACGTGGCTCTTGAATTGTTTTTGCGAACTAATTTTTGCATGCGTGATCAGTTATAGTTTTCTTGTAAATTAGAGGAGGTCTCGTTTGTCCGGAAAAATCAATTATATAATAATTATATAATGGTGATACATTTGTGAGGGTTCACATCCTCTGTCATTAGGAGGTGAGTGGCAGAGGCAAACTGTTTTACCATCGCTTCAGTGTAATTACCGTATAAACAGTGCGAAAATACCATTTGATTGTTCTATTTTGGTTTACTACTATAGCGATTGATCTGGTGAGCCCATGTTTAATCCAACTGTTAGAAATAGCTAATGTTATGATGGCAGAGGATACGATCCCTGTTTCTGAGGCAGTACAGTACTTGTTAGTTTATCCCTTTTTAATGCACAATACTCTTGTTCGTTGATGGGGTAGTGCAATTCAATTATGAGACACCCATATCTGAACCTGACAAAAACAAACACCTAACACTGCCTCACACTCTCACACACACTGCAATATGGTACTCATCTGCTGTTCACCTTCTAGCTGATCCCTCTTCAGAAGGCCAGAAAGGTACATCACAGAACAATGTCAAAGAAAATTTCCATCACCAAGATCAGTTAATGACTGGCTATCTACCAAGGCCAACTTCCATGTTATGATTCATAGGCCAGAAACCATCTGTGTCAGCCTATATGACCTCTTGCCCCATGCATAATCTCAATCATCAACACAACATGCATGCACATCACCTCTGATTTGATATTGAACAAACATATGACTATTCGGAGTACTATTTCTACTTTCTCAGTTTCCCTGTTGGCTATTGTGATAGGCATTTGTCAGCTAGATTAATTCATCTCGTGATATATAATTAGCTGGATAGACTTCGAATTAGCTAGCAAGCCTAATTACACGTTAGGGGACTACTTGCATGTAAACAGCCAACTTCGATGTTATGCTTCATAGGTTCTCTCCCCAACAAACCATCTCTGTCAGCCTGTATGGCCTCTTGCTTTTGCATAATCTCAGTCATCAAAACATGCACATCAACTTCGATTGAAGAAACATGGCTACTCTAGCTGCAATAGTCACTTCGTTTTAAATTACTTGTTGTTATAATTTTGTCTTAAGTCAAATATTTTTATTTTTGCCATTAATTTTTAGAAAATTATGTAGTTTAACAGCACGTGATCAATTATACATTATGAAAATATTTTTTAGATGAATCTAAAAACATAAATCTTAATTATTATATTATAGAATATTAGCAAAATTCTCATGCTTTGATATGAGTAAAATACCTATTATTCGTTTTTTATGCTTATTTTAATATATATTATTCGCTTGATTCAATAATATTAAATTATTACATAATATCAAAAAATATTAAGGACTAATTTATAAAACATGCAAAAGTAGTGGTGATGGTGGGATAGACCACCAACACTACTATTTGTTCTTTATAATAGTATAGATTATTTGTTTGATATTACATAATATCAGAAAATTATCATGGACTAATTTATAAAACATGCAAAAGTAGCGATGCATGTGGTTCTGTTAACCATCATCTTTTATACTCGTATAGATATATTTTTTAAAACTTAATGGTTAAAGATACGAATATTTAATTTAAACAAAGCTAAAATGATAAGTAATTTAAAATATAGGGAGTAATTTTTATAATTTTTCAGTTGCCCTGTTGACTGTTGTGAGAGGCATTAATTTGTCAGTTATAGTAATTCATCTTGTGATATATGTAGTTAGCTTGATACTCTTTGAATTAGCTATCAATAGACCGATAATTACGATGTCTGATTCGTAGTATTTGTCTAGATTCGTAGCATTTAGTATTAGGTCACTTGTATTACGGGAGTATTTGCATATACAATACTAGTAAGAAGATAGTAATAAGAGAAGTAATAAAATAATATTACTAATGACAACTGATTGATTGATTGATATCCCAGGAAAAGGTTAAGTGACCATTTTAACACTGGATTTCTTTTTAGATTTCAAATGATCTAAGTACAACGACATTGCAACACCGGGCAGCTTACACTGTTTCTTGCATTGTTTCTCGGCTTTTTGGCCCCAGCAAGACCGCTCCAATTCGGCACAAGTTTGTTCTGTGTTTTTGAACACACATATATAAATTACTACTAATTAATATAGTGGAAAAAGACAAGATATAGAGCAGGTGAGGGCTACCGAACACCAAGGTAATTAAATTAATCAGCTAGCTGTTTCTTGGAACTGAGATAATATATAATTAATTGATTTTTCCAATTCTGATGCAGCCAAGGAATCTTCCCCTTATCCTGCAACAGGTCCGTACGTGATCAAATGCTGAAAAGCTTAAGAGTAATTAGTCCTCAATTAGTAAACAGAAAGGCACCGATTCAAACACAAAAAGGGCGGGGTTGTTCACCCTACAAATTTTGTTTCAGAACCTTATTTGTTAAAAAAAATAAAATTAAGGATTTTTAATATTAATTAGCTAGTATTTTTCCGTCCTAAAATAACTACAATTGTAGAATTTAAAATTTGTACCAACATAAATACTTTGGGACAGGAGTAGCAGTACAATTTATTTCTAGCGTGCCTTTTTTTATTTTGCATATTTCCTTTTTGTCAAATCGATTGATTGAGTTTAGTTCTAGAGAAACTTTGAAAGAGGTTTAGATAGGAAGCGGCTCCTTAGAGAGACATGAGTTTCTGACGAGTAAAGTTCATCCTTACGGATCGATTCATATGTTTTTTAAAGAGATGTTTCTCTGACTACATGAAGCCGTCGGTTTAGATATATAGCTACTAAACTTGGTAGTATATGTACTGACAGAAACTAATATGCCCGTTAATTAGGGGAACTAATTAAGCAGGATTGTACTTTCCAGAGACGACGCGACAGGAGTATATGCATGTACATGTTGTCAATGTAAAAGAGGTTGGTTCTCCACATGCTCATTCATTAAATTTTGGTCGAGGAATCATGCTTTGCATATATTTATTTATATACGCTTGGTTTTATTTGCAATTATTATGCTATACATTATGGCATAATAAAAATAATAATTATGTGCATGTTTCATGTTAAGAAAATTACAGTTAATTCAGGAAAAAAACACCCGAGAAGTACAAATTGACCTACTCCAACGACTAGACTTTCGGCAAAAAAAGTTCAATAAGTTAAGACTTTCTATTCTAGTTGAAAAGTGGTAAGAGTTACCAACAATTACAACGTAGAGATATATCATTTTTTGCAAGTTCTGTGGAGTTAGAAATCAATCTGATGTAAGAAACAGGTTTCGCATAAATTTTGTTTTCGGCGGAGGGGGTTTTCTTAAAAGCCATGTAATCTGATCTAACAGCTTATATATGTTACACCACTTCTGACATAACCAGTTCGCACAAAAAAAATTGTAAAATTAGTATAGAATAACGTTAGGAAATTAATTAAAAACCATACTACTACAAACATGGAGAAAAAAGCGAACGAGAACAAAATGGAGCTAGAAACGGATCTAACGTGAGTGTCGGAAAGCTCAAGCCCCCTTGCATGTTGAATTCTCATGGAGAGGAGAGAGGAAAGTTAGAAAAAGAATACAAGGGGTTGAAGGAGAAAGAAGAGAATAAATTCTTAGGAAAAGCTAAGTATAAATTTTAAAATAAACATGATGACATATATGCATGGCTTTACCCACCAGAATTCAATCATAGTACTTCGACATACTACAAGTCATTACTAGAGAAACGGTTTTATAGACAAACCTTCTGATAGGTTCTAGACGGGACATAAATAGCCATACCTGAAAAAACCGAACATGCATTATCTCATGCGGTCCACTTAAGCAACTGTAACATCCTGAAAATCGAAGGAGTAGAATTCGGAACGTGAAAATCGGAACTCGCAAAAACTTTTTTGGAATCATTGCTTCTTATCGTGTTCTTCAATTTTATTTGCCAATTCAGTTGCGTAAGAATTTCTTCTGGAATTGCTTTGAAATAAAGTTGAATTAAAACCCTAAGCTTGAGACCCCTGCTGGGGAAAATAATTTAAAAATAAATATATAGATATATGAATTTGGAGAGGGGTAAACATATTAATTTTGGAGATTTGCAAAAGATTCTTGAAGGGAATATGTTTTGGTTTAAACCCTAACGGTGGAAGAAAAATAATAAACAGTTGGATTTGGAATAAAAATATTTTTTGACAAGGAAATATGAATTTAAAAATCCCAAATTATTGATTTTTAAAAGAAAGAAATAAAAATAGGAAAAAAATATATTTTGAAAAAAATAAAAAATGGGGAAAAAGTTTGGAAATATAATTTCAAAATTATTTTGGGAATATTGGAATTTATTTTGAATTTTAGAGTGGAAGGAAATGGAAATAGAAAATAGGATTTCAAAATTCGGGAAAATAGAGAAAGTACACTTGTTCATGCGTATGCGGTGTTCGACGGCGTCCTCGCGCTGTGCGCCGCGTCAACACGCGCGCCGTGCCATGCCGCGTCGTGCGTCGCCGCGTCACCGCGTCCTCGCACAACCGCCACGCCTGCACCGCATCGCCACGCACCGCGCCATGCCGTCGCCACGCCGCGACGCGCGCGGTTCGCCGTACGCCGGCCGCATGTGCTCGCGACGCCTCGCCGTACCACGGCGTGCGACCGCGTCAATGCCGTCGCCTGTGGCCGCGTCGATCCACGCCGCGCCGTACCACCGTGCCATTCCGTCGTGCTTGTAACCATGCCCACGTGCGTCGGCCTCACCCCCCTACTCGCGCGTGCGTCACCCTAGCTCTCTTGCCTTGACCGCCGAGTTCGAGCTCGCGTGGTCAACTATATATAGCACTCCTCGGCCGAAACTCACAACACAAAAATTGTGCCATCTTGTCTCATCTAGCTCCTCACCAATTTTCCCCAAAATCCGTTCACCATAGCGCTAGAATTTCGCAAGAGATCGGAGCACGGGTCGGAAGAACCCTAACTCGGCCGCCCGGTGCAAACTTCAAAATTCGTCGCCCTCGGTTGATTTCCTCTTGAATTAAAGGTACATTCACGATCTACGTGCTCTAAGCTATATTTCCCTAAGTCTCCCGAGCCGAACAGCCGCCGAGAAATCACCGGCGACGAGCGCCGCCGAACCCTCGTTTTGGCCGCCGCCGTGCGCCGCCATACCACCACCGCCCTTTCCGGCCAAGCCGACCCCCTAGCTAGCACCCCGTGTTCCGTAGATCCTCTAGGACCCCTTGGTTCGGCCGCATTGTTCGGGAGTGCCGCCGCACGTGCACCTTCGCCGCCGAACCCTCGTTTTGGCCGCCACCCCGTCGTCGCCGGACCGCTCCGCCGCCTCCCTAGCCCAACCGCGCCTCAAAACGGACTCCCCGCGTCATGTAGATGGTGTAGGGTTAGCTAGATGCCGAGCTCCGATCCTCCTCGCCGTCGTTCGGCCATGCCGCGCCGTCGGCCTCGCCGGGGGATGAAGGAAGAAAGAAAAGGAAAGAAAGGAGTAGAGAGAGCGAGAACGGCTTGCGGCTCGGTGGTTGAGTCGAGCGAGTGAGGGGAAGGCGCGGAGTTCGATCCCGGCTTAGGCAAAATTTTTGAAATTTTTTTTATTTTTCTAAGGAGATTAAAAATAAGAATAAAGCTTATTAAAAATTCTAGGAAAATATTTATACTCTTTTAAACTATTCTAAAACTCTATTTACAAAGATTTTGCACCTTTTTAAAGGGGTTTATTTATTTACCTTTTAAATTTCTTTGCAAATAATTATGAAGTTTACATTTACTTAGACTTGAACTTTTAATCTAATAAATTTCCAAAATATTTATATATCTTTGTGAGGCCCGTTTATTCACTTAGTTCATATTCACAAATCTAGGATCTTTCCCAAGAATTATAAACTATCTCATATAAATTCCGATCAACCCCTTTTGCGACATATACATTCGATATTTAATTTGCTTCATCAAATCCTCCGTAATTCGATTAGGGTCGTAAGGGGAGATGGTTTGAAGAGTTCTTTATGATTTTTCATGCTTTTTCGTTCGTTCTTATCGGATTTTAACTGGAATCCATTTTCTTTTCCTTTTCGCTCGTATGATTAGCGACCAAGAGGCGAACGCCGACCCGCAGGAGACCCCACTCAAGAAGCGTACGAGCAAGGCAAGTCTTCACACCCTTTGAACATATTGATCCCAATTGCGAAATGATGTTATTTTACACTCTAAACATGCATGCTTTACCATGTTACCTATACTTGTTGTGCCATTCCTTGCCATTGAGTACCCTTAGAACTACTCCTTGTAACTCACGATGTGATACAACTAACAGAAGCATAACTTGATGCGCTTAGCCATGCTATACTTAGCTTTATGCATACTCATGACTTTGTGAAAAAGCTTTGTGCTTGGGCAACTACTTTAAGGGGAGGTAGTTGAGATTCGGCATGTGGAGACATGAGCGCCACATGACCATGATGAATTACATTTGATGAAAATTGGAAGTACTAAACAAATGTTTTAGGCTGGGGCGGCCGGATGATTTGGGTGGATTCCGGAAAAGGCAAGTGCCGACCCTGGTCAATTAAGGACCGAGCCATGAGATAGCGGAAACGAGCGCACAACCGTACTTCTCGAATGGGTATAGACCTAGGCCGACTAGATAGCCGAGCGGAGCGGTATCCTTGCATAGATGGTTCTCTATGATGTGGTTATGGGATGAGGATGAGGCTGCGGCCTTGTTATGAATGGTGGGATTGAACCGATGTTAATTAAACTTAAAGATCGAAAAGACTTCCCTTACCCGGGTGCCCGAACTCCTCTCACCGCTAGAAAAGGACGGCTAGAGTGCATGAGGGCTTAAGTTCATGGAGCGGAGTGCTGCCAAAGCGAGGTTATCAAAAGGCTTTGCCGTGACCGTCTCATGTGTTGAGGCGTAGGCTCATTTGTTGGGCTGTCACGGAGTACGGGTAAAGTGTACATCCACTGCGGTGTGAATGAATCAATCTATTCGAATAGCCGTGCTCGCGGATATTGAGCATCGTGACAAGACTTTCGCTTGGCTAGACTTTGAACTTAAAAATCTTGGGATGGGTTTGCATGATGATTTTGTTCGGTGTGATCAACTTCTCGAGAATGCGAGAAGGGGTGGACTCCAGAAAATCATGACGTACGGAGGCGGGAAGCCATCCTTGGAATCACGATGGATGGTAGACGAACCGCCACCGGGTTAATGAACTATGAAATTAAAACTTGTTTTGGCTAGATGGTAGGCTTGTGAAAAGAATTGTGAAAGCGGCTTTACGCAAAGATAACCCTAGCCATGTTCTTTGAATAACCTGTCATATGCATCAATTGTGTTGACTTGCGAGTACGGTTGGTACTCACCCTTGCTATACGCACAAACCTCCAGTGATGGAGTTGAAGAGCCGAAGATCCATATGCTTATCACCGGGAGGACGAGGACGCGGCGCCTATTAGACTTTAGCTCCGGTCGTTGCAGTGGCAATGGACAAGCCGCTGCCTCTTTCCGCCCTTATCTAAACTCTGTTTTTATATTGTATTCGGACCATAAGGTCCTGTAGGATGAACAATGCCTTCGGGCCTATTTATGTAATAATGGTATTGTAAGACTATTCGTGCATGCGCACTTGATTATCCAGAACTGCATTCGTGGGTACCAACTACTTGATCCAGGGAAATGGTACTATGAACATGAAAGATTCCCAATTCAAAATCGGGGGTCCACAGCAACCGCACTGGAAAATGGATCATCCCATGCGGTCGCTTAAGTGGACCACACGGGATAATCCATTTTCCCATGTGGTCGCTTAAGTGAGCCGCACGGGATGATGCTCATATATTTTTTAACCAATTTAGTGATGCAAGGTTTTAATTATCTATAAACCTATTGAATTATTCATCTAATTCTTGGATATGGGATAAAATCAAATAGAAAAAAATATTTTTTTCACAACACAAGTGACAATATAACTTCATATGTTATGATATTGAGTTAATGTTAAGGTTATGTATAAATATATATAAAGTTCATAACTTCTTATAAGGTTTATAAATTTGAAACTTAAAGTTCATTTAGACGAAATTAACACGAGTGACTCCTCTGTACATATAATGCAGTTTGTGACAAGTTTTTGCGCGCATTATTCCCGTTTTGTCTTCTAACTCGGAGCTGTTTTTTAAAACGGCCATAACTTTCGCATACGGACTCCGATTGAGACATTCCATATATGAAAATTGATTAGAAAAAACTTTTGGATTTGTTCGTCCGCCGCTTTGTCACGTTCGATGATCTTATTTTTCCAAAAACGCCTCGAAGGTTGTGTTTTTGAGCCGAAAGCTTTTTCAATTCGAGCGCGTCTTCGAATTTTCCACAGCCACGTCTTTCGCTTGGTTAGGCTCAAATTTTCTGTGGTTACCTCTCATGTGCTCCTAAGTCAAAAAATATTAAAAAATACAAAGAAAAGGTCGAATGTTTTTCCAAAAAAGGGTTATTTACTTAAAAAATAGAAAAATATTTTTTCACAACACAAGTGACAATATAACTTCATATGTTGTGATAATGAGTTAATATTAAGGTTATGTATAAATTTGATTAATATACAAGTTTATAGCTTTTTATAAGGTATATAAACTTTAAAACTTAGAGTTCATAAACTATAACAAAGGTATAACCATTTATGAACAACATATAGTCTCACTTGATCAAAAGCGATTAAATTTTTTATGACAGTGTTTATGGACCAAAATTAAGTTGTCTTGTCAATTTATACAATTTTCTAACCAAATTTAGATATTATTATATTTTTTGAAGTCCAATTTAGATAAGTAAAGATTGTTGCATGTGGGCGGCTTAAGAGCCCGCACGGAATGATAGTTTTTCCTGCGGACGGCTTAAGCGGCCCGCACGGAATAATAATCTTTCCGTGCGGGCACTTAAGCCGCCCGCACGCGATGATCATCACCGCCTATATAGGTGCACGCGGGCTCCGAAATTTTCTAACTCTCAACGAAATTTTCTAGCGTCGCAGCTTCCTCCACCGCTGAGGGCCTCCTCCTCCTCCGCCGGCCTCTTTCACCGCCCCTCCTCCTCCGTTGGCCTCCTCCACCGCCGTCGCCTCCTCCTCCTCCGCCGCCGCCGCCTCCACCAACCCCGGCCGGCCTCGTCCACCGCCGCCTCCATCGACCACGGCTGGCCTCATCCACCGCCGCCTCCACCGACCGACCGCGGCCGGCCTCATCCACCGCTGCCTCCACCGACCGACCGTGGCCGGCCTCGTCCACCGCCACCTCCACCGACCGCGGCCGCCTCTCCACCGCGGCATCCACCGCCGCCTCCTCCGACCACGAACGCCTCCTCCACGCAGCTCCATCACCGTCGGCAACACCAACCGCCGCCACCGTCGCATCGCCATCGTCATTGTAAAATTTGTTATAAAACATGTGAAATTTGTGGTAATAAAATTGTGATGATGTAAATTTTTTTGTGCAATTTGTGATGTGATATTAGTTGTCGATTTAATTTAATAATTCAACAATTCAATAATTCAATATGTAATATAGGACGGATGTATCTTCCCATGCGGGCCACTTAATTCGTCCGCACGGGAAGATATATTATCCCGTGCAGACGGCTTAAGTGGCCCGCACGGGATAATAGATTTTCCCGTGCGAGCCTCTTAAGTCGTTCACACAGAATAATAGATTTTTCCGTGTGGTTAGGCCGTCCGCACGCGAAAATTTGATTTTTCCAGACCATCTCATGTGTGCGGGCAGGCCTTCCGCACGGAAAGATGTCTTTCGGTCCGCACGCAAAAATCGATTCTCCAGTAGTGAGTTAAAATTTTATTGTTAACATTTGTCGGTTTCAAACTATGTTCGAAGATGAGTGCGCTCATCCGTAAATACAAGTATTATATGTATTTAATGTATAATGAGATGTATATATATATAACTATCTATAAAGCAAGTAGTGTTTCCACCCAAAATTTTTGTTCGTCTGGCTATTTTGCAGAAAACCCCTTGAGTTTTTATAAAATTAACCCGCAGTCCCGTGCGCCCATATATCTAGGGGTCGGACCGGCCAGAGCCGGGCCATGACACCATGTTAATCTATATCTATAACTATCTATAAAGTAAGTAGTGTTTCTACCCAAAATTTTTGTCCGCCTGGCTATTTTGCAGAAAACCCCTTGAGTATTTATAAAATTAATCCGCGTCGCGCCCCTCCCTCTCGTCGCCGCTTGGAGCTCCGGCACCATCGCCTTAGATTTTTTTTATATGATGTTGTTTATATACTAGCTTTAGTTTGTATTTTGCAATAGAACAATAAACAAACTCACCTTTGATATCCAAATAAATTAAATTAAATCCAAATCACTCGCTCAAACATGTTTAGTATTCCAAGTGCTTGGACAATAGACCTCGGTGAAGACATAAAGAAAAAATATAAATTGGAATTAAATGAGACTTCAACTTTGAAATAATTATGATAAAATAAAATGACGCTCGTTGCAACGCACGAGCATATTTACTAGTATATATATAACTATCTATAAAGCAAGTAGTGTTTCTACCCAAAATTTTCGTCATGACTATTTTGGAAAACCTCTTAAGTGTTTATAAAATTAACCCCAGTCCCAATACTAAAAAGAAAAGAAGGGCTTGGATGAAAAAACCTCCTGCGCCCTCCCGCCCGTCCCATCCGCGTCGCGCCACGCCTGTCCCTCCCTCCCATCGCGCTCGGAGCTCCCGCTGCGCCTGCACCCTCCCTCCGTCCCATCCGTGTCGCGCTCCGACTTTACCCGTTGCAACGCACGGGCACGATTGCTAGTATTAGTGTATATATATAACTATCTATATAAAGTAAGTAATGTTTTCATCCAAAATTTTGTTCTGCCTGGCTATTTTGCAGAAAACCCCTTGAGTTTTTCCAAAATGGAGGGCCGCGGCCCAAGCAGCGATCCACCTCGAATTTGATCCAATTCCGAGGCCATCTCGCGCCCAACACGAACCAGGCCCAAAATCCCTAATGAACGACCGGGCGCACGACCCACTATGCATGCGACCACTTCGTTTCGGTTCATTGGTTGTTTTGGAAATTTTCTTTTTCGGCCCAGCCTGTGCAATCAATTCGACCCGTTACCAAATTTGGCTACATGTTTTCAGACTTTCTTTTTTGTAATATTTTATGGGCTTCATTATTTAGTAGGCCGGCCCAATTCGTTGACACACACCAAATCGGGTTTTTTAAGCAGGCCTACTATTTAACCCATGTGTATACACTTTGTATAGGAACGTACGCATACAAAGTATATATATTTATATATATATCTATAACTATCTATAAAGCAAGTAGTATTTCTACCAAAATTTTTGTCTGCCTGACTATTTTGCAGAAAACCCCTGAGTGTTTATAAAATTAACCCGCAGTTCCAATGCTAAAAAGAAAGGGACGGTTTGGATGAAAAAAGACCTCATGCGCCCCTCTCGCCCGTCCCCATCCACGCCGTGCCCCACGCCGCGCCTGCGCCCCTCCCTCCCATCGCTGCTCGGAGCTCTCGCGTTGCGCTTGCACCCCTCCCTCTCGTCCCCATCTGCATCGCGCCCTGACTTCACCCATTGCAACGCACGGGCATAGTTGCTAGTGTATATATATATAATTATCTATAAAGCAAGTAGTGTTTCCACAAAAATTTTCATCCGCCGACTATTTTGCGAAACACCTCGAGTGTTTATAAAATTAACTGCGAGTCCCAATGCGAAAAGAAAGGGAGGGGTTGGATGTAAATAAGACCTCCTACGCCCCTCTTGCCCGTCCCCATCCGCGCCACGCCTGCGGCGCTCATCCTCCCGTCATTGCTCGAAGCTCCCGCGCCGTGCCTTTGCCCCTCCCACCCGTCCCTATCCGTGTCGCGCCCCGACTTCACCCGTTGCAACGTACGGGCACAGTTGCTAGTATACATATATATATATATACATATATATATATATATATATATAGTTAGCTTTGTGTGCGCGTCGCACGCCTATCCGTGTGGCATGGCCGAATCTCTAAAAACTCAAATTGAAAATCCAAACCATTCAAATTGTTCTATATATTAATATCTTCTTGTAGACTAAATTTTATTTTTTTTAAATTTTTTACTATTTTATTGGATAGGTTAAAAATACAATAAAATAGATACTCCAAAATCGTTGGATTAATGCATTTTTGACATATCCGATAAAATAGTAAAAAATTTAAAAAATATAAAATTTGGTATACAATGCAATATTAATATGTAGAATAATTTGAACGGTTCGGATTTTCAATTTGAGTTTTTAAATTAAAGATTTGACCATGCCACACGGGATAGAGCTGTGCGGCGCGCCACACAATAGCCCAACTCTCTCTCTATATAATAACTATCTATAAAGCAAGTAGTGTTTCCACCAAAATTTTGTTTTGTCCTGCTATTTTACAGAAAACCCCTTGAGTTTTTTCAAAATTAACCCGCAGTCCGTCTGGCTATTTTTAAAAAAACAGTTAAAGAAGACAAAGGGGTTATTTTGCAGAAAACTCCTTGACTGTTTATAAAATTAACCTGTAGTCCCAATGTTAAAAAGAAAGAGAGGGCTTGGATGAAAAAAAGACCTCCTGTGTCTCTCTCTTCTGCCCCCATCCGCGCCGTGCCTGCGCCCCTCCATCCCGTCGCCGCTCGGAGCTCCCGCGCCGCCGCCTGGACCTTCGTCCTCTGCCTGCTTCCCTCCCTGCATCGTCGTCCCGTTGCAACGCACGAGCATTTTGTATATATATATATATATATATATATATATATATATATATATATATATATATATATATATATATATATATATATATATATATATATATATATATATATATATATATATATATATATATAGCGTGTGTGGCGCGCCGCCATGCACATCCGTGTGGCATGGCCGAATCTATAATTTGAAAACTCAAATTGAAAATCCAAATCGTTCAAATTATTCTACATATTAATATCGCCTTGTATACCAAATTTTATATTTTTAAATTTTTTACTATTTTATCAGATAGGTCAAAGATGCAATAAAATAGATACTCTAGAAATCGTTGGATTAATGCATCTTTGACCTATCTGATAAAATAGTAAAAAAATTCGAAAAGATGTAAAATTTGGTATACAAGGCGATATTAATATGTAGAACAATCTGAACGGTTCGGATTTTCAATTTGAGTTTTCAAATTAGAGATTTGGCCATGCCACACGGATGGGTTGTGCGGCGCGCCACACAGTAGCCCATATATATATATATATATATATATATATATATATATATATATATATAGCAAGTAGTGTTTCTACCCAAATTTTTTTGCTGGCTATTTTGCAGAAAACCCCTTGAGTGTTTATAAAATTAACCTACAATCCCAAAACTGAAAAAAAAGAGAGGGCTTGGATGGAAAAAAAGACCTCCTGCGCCTTCCATCCCTGTGCCCCTCCCTCCCGTCGCTGCTCGGAGCTCCCGCGCCGTGCCTGTGCCCCTACCTCCTTACCTTCCATTCCCATCCGCACCACGCTCCGATTTTACCCGTTGCAACGCAGAGAGATAGTTGCTAGTGTATATATATATACTAGCAATTGTGCCCGTGCGTTGCAACGGGTAAAGTCGAGGCGCGACACAAATGGGGACGGCACAGAGGGGCGCGGGAGCTTCGAGCAGCGATGGGAGGGAGGAGCGCGATCACGATGGGCGCGGCGCAGATGGGGACGAGAGGGAGGGGCGCAGGGAGGGAGGAGCGAAGGGGTCTTTTTTTTCATCCAAGCCCTCCTTTTCTTTTCACCATTGGGATTGCGGGTAGGGCTGACGAAATACTTGTGGCTCGCTAGCTCGTTCGGCTCGTGGATGGCTCGGCTCGGCTCGTTGAGAAATGCTAATGAGCTGCGCCAAGGGTTTAGCTCGTTAGCTATAATGAGCCAGCTCGAGTCAGCTCGCAAGCTGCTCGTGAGCTCAACGAGCCAGATGCAATGTACAAAGTAGGGCCTAATGTTTTGCTTGTTTTGCTATTCTTTTGCTTGTTTTGTTGTTGATGTGACAATAAATCAATAATTTTTATAATTTTATGATGGTCAATATGGATCTAATGCTTTAAATTATAATAGTAATAATATCTAATCTAGTTGCATCATTACATTTGCATGGATAATTGTCGATGGATAAGTGTTATTACGTTAATTATGGACTTAATGTATCACTTTTTATTTTTTAATTATATATTTGCATGTTTAATAGACTAAAAAATAAAATATAATTTGTACATAAATTGCACCGTATTAAAGTGGCTCGCGAGCTAAACGAGCGCTCACGAGCCGAGCCGAGCCGAGCCTCTGGCTCGGCTCTCACCGAGCCGGCCGAACAGAGCCAAGTCGAGAGCCGAGCCTCGCGCTCGGCTCTACCGAGCCGAGCCGAGCGAGGAGCGGCCGAGCCGAGCGTATCCACCCCTAACTGCAGGTTAATTTTGGAAAAAATCAAGGGGTTAAAATAGCTAGGCAGAATAAAATTTTTGGATAGAAACATTACTTGCTTTATAGATAGCTAGCAAAATGTCCGTGCGTTGCAACGGGACGATGATGCGGGGAGGAAGCGAGGCGGAGGACGAAGGTCCAAGCGGCGGTGCGGGAGCTACGGCGGCGACGGGAGGGAGGCGCAAGCGCGCGCGGATGAGAGCGAAAGAGAGGGACGTAGGATGTCTTTTTCATCCAAACCCTCTTTTTCTTTTCAACATTGGGGTCGAGTTAATTTTATAAACAATCAAGGGGTTTTACGTAAAATAACACTTTTTTATTCTTTTATTGGGTTTTTAAAAAATAGCCAGACGGACTGCGGGTTAATTTTGAAAAAACTCAAGGGGTTTTCTGCAAAATAGCCAGGCAAAACAAAATTTGGGTGGAAACACTACTTGTATAGGTATAGATATAGATTAATTGGTTTTTTAAAAATAGCCAGACGGACTGTGGGTTAATTTTGAAAAAACTCAAAGGGTTTTGTGCAAAATAGCCAGGCAAAACAAAATTTGGGTGGAAACACTACTTGCTTTATATATAGGTGTGTATATATATATATAGATGGGCTTTGTGTGGCGCGCGCACTCCGTGTGGCGTGGCGAATCTCTAATTTGAAAACTCAAATTGAAAATCCGAACCGTTCAAATTCTTTTACATATTAATATCGCCTTGTATATCAAATTATATATTTTTTGAATTCTTTTACTATTTTATCGATGGGTCAAAAATGCAATAATCCAACGATTCTGGAGTATCTATTTTATTGCATTTTTGACCTATCTGATAAAATAGTAAAAAATTCAAAAAATATAAAATTTGGTATACAAGGCCATATTAATATGTAGAAGAATTTGAACGGTTCAGATTTTCAATTTAAGTTTTCAAATTAGAGATTCGGCCACGCCACACGGACGTGTGGTGCCATATTAATATGTAGAAGAATTTGAACGGTTCGATTTTCAATTTAAGTTTTCAAATTAGAGATTCGTCACGCCATCACGGGATGGGTGTGCGGCGCACCACACATGTAGATTATCATATATATATATATAATGCAAATAGTAGAAGAGTGGTAGAGGACGAGAGGCGCACAAGGCCACCTACCTACCAAATCCATCCCTAGGGCTCGGCGCTCGAAAACGCAACAACCACTCACCACCAACTCGGTCAAATGTCCCTCACCTCACTCATCCATCCGGGTCAATGGGACCCACCCCCTTTCTCTCTCTCTCTTCGATCCGCCGTGCATATATACTCCCTCCACTTCCCTCCTCTCCTGCTCCGCCTCTCGTCGTCTCCGCCATCGATCCGCCGTCTTCAATTCCTCGCTCGCTCACTTTGACTTCATCGGAGGATCAACCGATCGGTCGATGGGGAGGTCGCCGTGCTGCGAGAAGGCGCACACGAACAAGGGCGCGTGGACCAAGGAGGAGGACCAGCGCCTCATCGCCCACATCAAGGTCCACGGCGAGGGCTGCTGGAGGTCGCTTCCCAAGGCCGCCGGTGCGTACTCCCTTCTTGTCTCCCTCCTCCTCAAGGCGAGGAAGGTGGCGGCGATCACTGACTGTGTGTGACGTGGATGGATGGTTGCGTGCGTGCGTGGTGGTAGGGTTGCTCCGGTGCGGGAAGAGCTGCCGCCTCCGGTGGATCAACTATTTGAGGCCGGATCTCAAGCGCGGCAACTTCACCGACGACGAAGACGACCTCATCATCAAGCTCCACGAGCTCCTCGGCAACAAGTAATTATTCTTAATTAATTAATAAGCTCAGATGTGAGGCAGCAAGTGATTAATTTACTAGTTGCTTAACCAAATCAACAATTTTCAGGTGGTCGCTGATCGCCGGGAGGCTGCCGGGGAGGACGGACAACGAGATCAAGAACTACTGGAACACCCACATCAAGCGCAAGCTCCTCGCCCGCGGCCTCGACCCGCAGACGCACCGCCCGCTCAATGCCGCCGCCGTGCAACAGCTCCCTACCGCCGCGCCGGGCGCCGTCGCTGGCCACCACTACCACCTCGCCGGCGGCTCCAGCTGCTCGCCGGACGCCAGTCACGCTAGTGGCCACAGCAGCTGCAGCGACGACGACTACTGCGGCGCGGCGCCGCCGCACCACCTTGCCGGCGGCATCGACCTTAACCTGTCTATAAGCCCGCCGTCGTCGTGCCAACCGTCGTCCCCGCCGCCGCAGGAAGCAGAGGCGCCGAGACGCGCCGGAGCGCCACCGGAGGCTTCATCAGCAGCTGGTGCAAGCGCGACAGCTACCACCACCACGACGGCGAGCTACCCCTACCACCACTACTCGGAGACGAGGGAGAAGATATGCTTGTGCTTGAACAACCTCGGGCTGCAGGGCGCCGAGGTGTGCAGCTGCGGCGGATCGTCGGCCTCTTCCTCCTCCTCGCCGCCGGCGACGGCGAGCTCGCGAGTGTTCAGATTCGCCAATGCATCTTCGTTTCAGGGATCGTCGTCAACAGTGTAAAACACAGAGAAATTCAGAGTTTTTCAGGCTAAGAGAATGAGAGGTAGAGCATGCATGCTGAATTAATTAAATTAACTCAATCCAAGCTTGAGCTAGGCATCTAGCTAACTTTGTGATTTGATCATGAGCAAAATCATCATCTCCCTCTTCTCTTAATTTTTGAAAATTAATTAATTATGCTGATTGATTAGACCATCATTAACGTTAATTCGATTTAGGTTGGTTGAATTCCATGCTGCGTTTTCATTCCTTTTGATGCACACCAACTAGTAGTGCAGTTCATGAGTGACAGTCCATGGACTTCCTTTAATTTCTTCATCATCTTTTTGGCTTGTATATATGCATGTCACCTTCTTTTTGTCCATTACTTGTTCAACTACAGCATCTCTTGATCTCGGTGTTGGGGAAAGGCAAAAGCTCTTGTCATGTCACACACATAAGCTAGCTAGTCCCCATATGATCAAAGAATTAATGCACACTGGTACACTACATTTCTTTCTTTGAAATGTTTTTTACCCCCCTCTCTTCTTTGATTCTTTTTTTCCTAGCTATCTTTATACATCTCCTTGCATGTAGGGTCATTTAGGCTTTTTACAAGTGAGTGCTAGTGATATAGTGGAGTGACAACTATGAACAGTGCAACACAACTTATGCATATATACTTGCAAGCTAATTCTCAGGAAATTGTTTTTAGAAAAAAAAATGAACATGTAAGCATGTGTATATGCACATGTTGAGTAGAGCAACTGATGAGCTACTACCTCTTCAACACATGCAAGGCTGCAAAAGAAGACTTCTTTTTAAGAGAGAAGTCATTGCTCCTTTCTTCGGTGAAAAGTAAAGCTTACTAAGCTACTACCTCCGTTCCCAAAAGAAAAACAATTTTAGATTGTTTAGTGAATATTAAAGTTAAGAGAAAAGATTCTCTTTCAGTCACCTCATTAGTCAATTTTAAATTGCTTGAATTTCCCTCTTACTAAGCACCTTATTAGCTAAAAATGGTTAGATTTTCGTGCACTGAAATTTACGTACCAGAAATGCTTATATTGTGTACTCCCTTCGTTTGAAATTATTTATTGTTCTAGCTTTTCATTTTTTTTGTCAAAATAGTTGTTGTTCTTACATTCCAAAGCATTTTTAGTAATGTTTTTCCCTTTCTAACTTTCATTAATACAGACATGCTAGTACTAGTATTCCTCGCAAGAAATTTTAGTGCTTATTTTGAGAAAAATGATTAGAATGCAATTAATGAGGGTAGCAATATAATTTGCCACACCTCCTAATTGACTGTGAGATTTGATAGAATGATAAGTAAAATTGAAACCAAAAAAGTATAAAATTTAAACTAAAATTTAAATAAAATACTTATATTTAGAAATATAGGGGAACATTTGTTTTGGGTTTCTTAGGCTTTTGTCAGGGAGTAGGAGTCAGTATGAGATGTTCTTTGAGGCAAGATTTTGTAAGTAGGTACAAGAGTGAAGGAAGGAGTAGCTGTTGTTTGTTAGTTGATGCTAGCAATATGACATAATTGGCTTGTGCTCTTTTTGTAGTAGGGGTAGATGGAGAGGTGGTTGTTGGCATGCATGCACCAAGCTGATTTTGTTGGTCTAATTAACTAGGGATCTCTGCAGCTAACTAATTTAAGCTAAGCTTCATGCATGTATGGATACAAAAGAAGGGTACAAGTGAGGTAGACCACATGGGCCGTGACAAATTAAAAGCTGTTTTTTTTGTGAGATTGATCTCAGGGCAAATTTAGACTCAAGGTCCTCCTAGTCATTATCAATTGATGGATGGTTTTTTTCTCTTTTTATTTTACCCTAACCATTCTTCCTCAATCGCTGTACAGTACAACTCTCACTCGTATCTTTGGCCTCACATCGATTCTTTATGAAGAGGTCATGTGTTCTCTTTTATGTTTGTTCTCTTTCCTCTACATCAACATCTTGTGACAATGGTTTGCCTGACCATTTCTTAATATTACCTTTCTGTATGCCTCACAAGAAGTTCTTTCCTTTTTAACGGGTATAAAAAAATCTTTCAAAATTAACCAGTGGCCATATGCTGGTATACATGTGATCAGTTTTTCAAAATTAACCTTTCCCCATACATATTTATATTTGTGGGAATTGCTAACCTTTGGGAAACTGAAATCCTCCCCAGATTTCAGTCCCCTTAAAGCATCTCCAACAGGTTTTTTAAATTAGGCTCTCCAAATAACCATATAGCTTAAATTAGGCTCTCCAAATAACCATATAGCTAGCTTCTTATTTATTTTAGCAAGTCCAACTCGTTGCTCATTTTAACAGCCTCTCCATCCATGCTCTCTATTTTATATCTATGACAGAAAAGACCCACGTATCAGTCTCTTATTACCCTTCTTCTTCATGTTTCTCTATCTGTCCTTTTCTTCTCTCTTTCACAGGAGGAGCGGGGTGGCGTGGCCATGAGGTCGGCCGACGGGAGGGCTGGGCGGTGCTGGCGGGGCACACGGGGCGGCCGCCGCCCGTGAGGTCCACGGCGATGAGGGCCGTGAGGGCGGCGCAGCCGTGGGGTTAACTAGTGGGAGGGGGCGCAGCAAGAGCGGGCGGCACCGACGAACTATGGACTCGAAGCAGTTGATCCCGTCGAACTCCAACGTGAACCACAACTTCCCTTCCGGCTTTCTCTCCACCCGCCGCGGCTCTACTTCTTCCCCTCCTGCTTTGACGCCTTCCCTGCCGCCGTCGTCTTCTGCTGTAGCTCCCCACCGCCGCAATCTCCACTGGCAACGAGCTCAGGATCGAGAAAGCCAGGATCTTGTCCATGATCAAGAAACCCATGGGGGCGGGGCGGCAGAAGGAAGGGGCGGCTGGCGGAAGGGGCGGAGGCGGCAACGAGGCCATGGCCGGCTGTGACGAGGCGGCATGGACGGCACAGATGCAAGATGGAGGAAGAGGAAGGGGCACACGTGAGGAAAAAAGGATGGCAAGGCGCGATGGGGAGGTTGGCTGCTTGCCCAATGTAGAGAGCAGGGGAGAGGATTTGAGGAGCTCCTTAGGTTAGAGATAGGTTTAAGGAGTCCGTTGAAACACAATTTTTTAATAAAATCCCTAAAATTAACTATAGAGAGTCATCTAAGGAGCTTCTTGGAGATGCTCTTACCCTGGCCACGCATTGGATTAGGGGGAGAAGTAAGGGAGGAGAGGTAACTGGCCAGCAACAGTGGCAACAATCATATTCTTTCAGCGATCGTGAGCACCTCCTCTTCTCTGGTGCCGATGGCGATGCCGGTTGATGATAGCAGCGTACCAGATTAGGTTTCAGAATAGGGGAAGGATGGGAGGGTGTTGGAGAAGAGGGAAGAGGGGGTTTTTTTGGGGGGCTTAGAGCGACAACGGTAGACAACGAGCAAGGGCATGCGGCGAGGTGGTGGCAACGGATTTGGCAGCACGAGCTGCCAAAGATGAGGAAGGACCAGCGTGGTATGGGCTTCACATCACTAGACTTGGAGAAGAACATCGGAGGGGATGGGGGCAGGGGGAGACCATGGCGGCAACATGGGCTTTCTAGTCCCAACTGCACCGTGCGTGAGTAGAGGGAGGATATAAGATTATTGTTCATGCACAATGTAGGATCGAAACAAAGTAAACAAACCTACCAGAGGGGGGTGAATGGTAGGAAAAACCAAAACCCAAAAATCTTTTGCGGAATTAAAAGATTACCTCTCACCAACGAAACCAATCGAGAAAACGAAATTGAACTATAGCTGTCGAAGTCGCCACCGGTCACACCGCCATATAACCGTCGGTTAGACCACCCCTCCTGGCCGGTCAGACCATTGTGTCACCTCCGGTTGGACAGCCGCCGCAACCCGTCGGTCAGACCGCTCGCACACCTGCAGTCAGATCGCCGGGACCCAGAAAACACAGGTAGATGAACTCTCGAAGAAGTAGATCAAACTATTTTGACTTTATTGCATCTAAAAATATTTACAAAGTGCAACAACAACACTCCTCACCAAAATATTGGTCTAACTCGAAACCCTAGCTATTCTCTCAACTTTCTTTCTTGCAAATCGATCGATATCTAGGAGGCACACCCTCCATCTCTATTTATACACAAAGTAGGTCCATGAATTCCTCATGAATTAGGACTCTTAATCCACATAGGAAACTCACTCTTGCAAGCTTCCAACTCATCTCTTTCCTTATCTCAATCCATCTTCCCGAATCCGGACTCCCTTCCAAATTCGACTGCTCTTTCCATACGCACACGATTCCTCTCGTATACCATAGGAATTCTTCATCTTCCACGTGCATTATCCTCTAGCCTTTTAGTTTCCGTGTGATCTCTTGATCTCTAGATGTCCACTTCTCCCAAGTTGACTCCGATCCATCACCGGCAACACTATCCCGAGGCCTCAAGCAATACCTGCACATATACGACAAAGAAACCATATTCCGAGCACAAGTTTGTCCAAACTTGACTCACATTAGCATAACAACAGTAATCATATGCATAAGAACCATCTAGAAGTCAAATCTATGAAGAAACAATCCATAACTGAAAAGATAAACCAAAATCGAAAGCGAACAGGACACTGCCGGTCAGACCGTGA
Organism: Oryza australiensis; assembly: GCA_019925245.2. Taxonomy (NCBI): domain Eukaryota; kingdom Viridiplantae; phylum Streptophyta; class Magnoliopsida; order Poales; family Poaceae; genus Oryza; species Oryza australiensis. The sequence goes on along the minus strand of JAIFGZ020000583.1, from coordinate 223,993 downwards.
GTCGGAGTCGACCGGTCTGACCGTGTGCATACCTCCGATCTGACCGGTCGTGCTTGGCCGGTCTGACCACACATAAAATATCAAATCACCAATGTGTCATCACATAAAATATAAATCAAACACATTTGATTCTACAATCTTTCCCTTGATGAAACCATTGTCAAACCCAACAAATCAATTAGTTTGTGATGTTTTTTTTGAAGCAACCCAAAAAATATTTCTAATGCCAGAAAATTGCAAAGAAAAATATCTCACTTTTGAAAAGAAAACGAAAATCCTTTGAGTAATGGTGCACAAATGCACAATTTTGTTACTACCTTGTTCTTGTCCTCCCCCTTTTGACAATGAGTTCATCAATGTATCGTAAGCATGGAAGAGCACTGTGTTATATCAAAAGAAACTCAAGTACATGTGTTGCAATAACAAGGTAGAAAAGTGTTAACGACCAAATTTGGTAACCTAATTCCCGGACTTGAAGCAGAGATTGAAGCGAAATCGGAAAAGATGCGCGATCTGAGAAGAGGCGGAAGCAGAATCGGCTGAGTTCGAATCGGCTACAGAGCCAGTCGGCCGAGAGCGAATCGGACTAGAACAGCCGATAGCCGATTCTGAGTCAGGATGAAGTGGGACCAATCCCGATGGAAAACATAGAGATAAGGAGTTGGATTCGGTTCCCAAATTGTGCGTTAAAAGATATTGTAATCTATGGATAGAGTCCTGTAACGGCAATTGTATTTGTAAATTAGGAATTTATTTAGATTTCCTATTGTAATACGGTATGGGACTATGTCCCGGGATATTGTCGCACCATGTATAATAGATTAGATAGAAACCGTGTCTTGCATGGGTAGTTTTATTCTTGGGTATAAATAGGACCCGAGACCCCTGTAAACATATCAATCAATACACAATCAATCAAATTTCGGTGCATCGCCTTCTATTTTCTTCAGATGAACACTTGATTCGGCTTCGGGCTGCATCGTTTCGATCCCCGATTAAGGTAAATGTTTGTCATTAGTGGTGTATCTCATCGAATTTAGTGCTTCCATCACTATGATACTCTAGATTCAATGATTTATGTTGCGCTAGTTATCATATATCGCATATAATCTAGAACAATGTCTAGATCTATCTTGACATCGACCTGTTTCTGTCAAGAACCGGCTGCCGATAAAGCTAGATCTAGGGGTTGGCCTAAATTATATGCAGTATCCACTGTCTTGAGGGGTTTACATCAGCTATAACAGATCTAATTGTTCTTTTTATACTTAATGCTGCATCAATTTGACCTATTAAGTCGTTCTTTGAGCTCTCATAATCTATTCGGCTAGATGTATATGCTTAGAGACAGCGTCGGGGTTTCAGCCGGCCTTATCTGTTTTAATATTCTTTTAGTATGTTTACTACTAGATTTATTAAAGCTGCCTCTTATATTAAGATCTTGTTCTAGTTAAATGCCCTAAGCCAGAATCAGCATGTCAGCCACAACCGACAGCCGACTGATCTAGGCTTAGCGCATTTAGCTTAGATCAATATATTTTCATAAGATGAATCGGAGTACTAGCCGATCCACAGTTAGTACTACGGTATCGACTAGGCTATTAAAGTATATATTTATTATCCTTTTGTATATTTAAATTAAGTGGTTAATACTGTCTCGGCATAGTCGATCTATCCCAATCACTTAGTTTAAATGTGCTTTGGGATAACATATATATATATATGTTAATTGATTCCCTTAGCTGATCCAGTAGGATCTAACTTAACCCTTAATGCATGCATCTCTGTTTTTCTTGTTGGTTAACACATCAAACCAACTGGCACGCCCTGTACTTCATAGACAGCCGAGAAGGACCTGCACTGAAGCTAAGCAGATCTCCCAGGCCAGCGCGTGAGAGAAATTTCTCATCAACACGCCCGGTGGGACTATCTCTGTCAACTCGGCTAGGACGCATCAACACAGCTCACAAGATGGTCGACATCAACAGCCCCAACGTTTCTCAGGAAAACGTCATGCCTGTGAAGATGGAGCAACTGTCGGCTGAAGAACAAGCCGACTACAAGAAGATGGTAAAAGAGCTCCAAGCCAACTACCTATAGTCGTTCACCCAGACGAGGTCTGGGGCTGTGCACCAGAAATATAAATTCAGCATGGACGAATTCAAGGCGTCCTCCTCTAGCGGATCCAAGGACAAACAGAAGGCGGAGGAGCCGACACAGGAGCAAGATGATTTGGGTTTGCATACTTTGCAAGACCAAATTGATTCGGCCATGCACCATGCAATGGTCAACCAAAGTGACATTCTTGTCAACACCCTCAACAACATGATTGCCACTGTGGTCGACGCCAAGATAGCCGACCAACTACAGCGGGGGCTGACATACTTCACGGACGGCCAGTTTCCTGATTACAGGACATTGGCCACCCAGGATCAGTCGATCCCACCACCAGCACAGCCAGGGGCGCCAGGAGGGGTCCTCAACCAGCCGAATCCATCTGGATCGGCTTCAAGACCGATGGTCACCATGCTGAACCGACAACAACCACTCCCCCAGGACCAGATCACCAAGATGTTCAACAACAATTGGCAATTAGAGCTGAATGCCCAGATCGGCCTGGGAGGACAGTACAACGCCGGTGGCCGCCAACATTTCCCTGATCCGCAGACGCCACCACCAGGGAATCGGCCGCCTCCCGCTGGCCATCCGCTCCAGTACCAGTACTAGGGAGGCCATCAAGATCAGCACTACAAGCCCTAGACAGCGCCACCTCTGTATCGGCAAGCACCCGCGCCATATGATCAACGTGAGCCGATACAGCAGGACAACCAGATGTGGGCCGATTTGATTGCGGACGTCGTGCGTGATCAATTCGGCCTTAAGCAAAAAGACTCAGGAAACATGTATAGGTACCCCTATCCGGAGCACTTCGAGCGGGTTCCACTGTCCAACCGATACAAAGTCCTGGATTTCTCAAAATTCTCAGGGCAAGACAAAGTATCGACTTACGAGCACGTCAGCCGATTCTTAGCACATTGCGGCGAAGCATCGGCTACAGATGCCTTGAGAGTTCGATTGTTCCCCTTGTCTCTTTCAGGATCGGCCTTCACCTGGTTCTCTTCATTGCCCTACAATTCGATTCAGAGCCGGGTCGATCTCGAAAAGCAATTCCACAGCTACTTCTACACCGACAACCATGAAATGAAGTTGTCAGACCTCACCAGCATCAGGCAGAAGCACAATGAATCAGTTCAGGACTACATTCTACACTTCAGAGAGATAAGGAACCGATGCTACAGCCTAGTGCTGTCGGACACCCAGCTAGCCGATTTGGCTTTCCATGGCCTGATCGCACCGATTCGCGAGCGCTTCTCAGCACAGAACTTCGACAGCTTGGCGCATCTCGCACAGAGAGTGGCGGCCCATGAACAGAGATTCCAAGACACCAGGAAGGCCGTCAAAAACGTATCCCAAGTCATCGTTGAATCAGCCTCCGATTCTAGCGATGATGACGTAGAGGTGGCTGCAGCCGAATGGACTAAGAACAAAAAAACCATCGTCTGCCAATGGCTGCTGAACACTACCAAAGAGGAGAGGTACGACTTCGACATCACGAAGGTCGACAAGATCTTCGACTTGTTGCTGAAGGAGAAGCAAATTCAGCTTCCCTCCAACCACACTATCCCGTCGGCCGAAGAGTTGAAGAAGAAGAAGTACTGTAAGTGGCACAATTCTACATCCCACGCCACTAATGATTGCAAAGTCTTCAAACAGCAGATCCAGTCGACAATAGAGGCCGGGAAGCTCAAGTTTGCCGATTCCACTCGGCCGATGAAAGTAGACGGCAACCCCTTCTGGTCAACATGGTTCAAGCCGGCCCCAGGAAAGCTGATCGGCCGCACAGTATGACGTACAGCTTAGCCGAGACATTAAAAGGGGTCAAGGCAGAGAGCAAGCCGACTGGAGATCAAGCCACACCAATCAACATGCTGCACCCCGTTGCCCGATCGGCTGACCGACGGCCGATCAACACAGACAGCCAACGCCGCTTCGACAGCAATCTTGGCGGGAAGAAGAGACTCGGTTTGAAGGATTTCGTCGACGGGGGCCGAGACGCAAGGCAGCGTGCACGACGGGGATCACGCCGGTACCAATTCTCATTGGCATTGTAAATTTTTTAGGCACTGTTGGGAAACCGGGATGAGGCTGCCGACGCTAGACAATTGCCCGGCCTGCAGCGATTACCGCGAGGACGAACATAGGAGTCCGCCAATCACCAACCAACTCAGTTCGTCCCGAGGGCCATACAGCTCAACCAGCGCGGGCAGTCCGTCCACGATTGGCTAGGGCCGATCCATCAAGACTTCTTTGACGAAGAGGACGAAAACAATGACTGCTACCACGAAGAAGTAGATGACGAAGAATCGGCCAATCCCCAATGGTGCCCTTCTGACCTCTTCACCAAAACGCAGAAACAAAGAATTCAAAGGCTGAAGCATGAAGGAAGGGAAGAAGAAGTTCAGATGATGATCCAAGAACAACGCCGTCGGCTAGGCAAAAGCAATGGAGCCCAAAAAGAAAACTACGCCAGCCGATGAGGATCAAACCAGAGAGACCTTAGCCGATCAAGCCAGGAGGTCAGCCAAGGGGAAAGGAAAAACTTCTGCATCGGTCAATATGGTATTCATATTGCCAGCTGAATTCGGCGCCCCTGAGGCCGATGCAGACAACATTGAAGACGCCTTGGCCAAACTAGCACTGTCCCCGGACCAAGCAATTTTTGACAAGCCAGAAGGGACCAAAAATCGACATCTCAAGCCACTGTACGTAAAAGGCTTCATCAACGGCAAGCCAATGTCAAAGATGCTAGTAGATGGGGGAGCTGCAGTAAACCTGATGCCCTATGCAACATTCAGAAAATTGGGTAAGGGAGCCGAAGACCTGATCAAGACTAATATGGTACTCAAGGACTTCGGCGGCAACCCGTCAGAGACCAAGGGCGTGTTAAATGTCGAGCCGACTGTCAGAAACAAGACCGTGCCCACGACCTTTTTTGTCATCGACGGGAAGGGGTCTTACAGCCTGCTGCTCGGGAGGGACTAGATACATGCCAACTGTTGTGTCTCTTCCACCATGCACCAGTGTCTGCTTCAATGGGACGACGACAAGATAGAGATTGTACTAGCCAACAGGTCAGTAAGCGTCGCCAATGCCGATTTGCCACTCTGGAAAATCGATGGCATTGATTGTTTGTCTAGGAAAATCTGGCAAGCCGATTTTCTAAAAGTGTCCGATTCTGCCATACAGCCGATTGGAGACGACGAGCCGCAGCTGCTGCTTTGAGAAAGACGTCGTGGAGGGCTCAAGCTTCTACGACATGGACACCGTGGATGAAGACGATGGCAAGCTTGGGCAAGGTTTTACGTCGGCCGACGAGTTAGAGGAAATAGACATAGGCTCTGGAGATAGGCCTAGGCCGACGTATATTAGCAAAAATTTATCTTCTGATTGTAGATCCCAGCTCATTGCTTTGTTAAAGGAATATAAGGATTGTTTTGCTTGGTAGTATGTTGAGATGCCTGGTCTTAGCCAATCTATCGTTGTTCATCAACTGTCGATCAAGGCAGGCTATCGGCCATTCAAACAGCCTCCCAGGAGGTTCAAGGCCGATATGTATGATGCGATCAAAGCCGAAATCACTCGGCTATACGATGCTGGATTCATTCGGCTTTGCCAATACGCCGAGTGAGTCTCAAACATTGTCCCAGTATTAAAAAAGAATGGTAAACTTAGGTGTGCATCGATTTCAGAGACCTAAATAAGGCTACCCCCAAAGACGAATACCCGATGCCTATAGCCGATTTGCTCGTAGATGCTGCTTCAGGCCACAAGATCATCAGTTTTATGGATGGCAATGCAGGTTACAATCAAATCTTTATGGCCGAAGAAGACATTCACAAAACTGCTTTTCGATGTCCTGGAGCAATTGGCTTATATGAATGGGTTGTTATGACATTTGTGCTGAAGAATGCTGGGGCGACATATCAACGGGCCATGAATTATATCTTCCACGACATGATCGGCTCTCTGGTGGAGATCTACATTGATGATGTAGACAAGAAAATATGGCCTGAAGATGAATCCGTTGAAGTGCGCGTTCGGCGTGTCGGCCGGGCAGTTTCTGGGGTTTCTTGTTCATGAAAGAGGAATTGAGGTCACACCAAAGAGCATCAATGCTATCAAGACGATACAACCTCCGAAGGACAAGAAGCAACTCCAATTGTTGATCGACAAAATCAACTTCATCATGCAATTCATAGCCAATCTTTCAGAGAAGATGGAGCCGTTCACACCACTGCTTCGGCTGAAAGCCGATCAAGCATTCACATGGGGGGCAGAGCAGCAGAAGGCCTAGGACAACATCAAGGATTACTTAAGTCCGCCTCCAGTTTTAATGTCTCCACAAAAAGGGATATCGTTTAAGCTGTACCTGTCAGCCGACGACAAGTCAATCGGCTCAGTCCTAATCCAAGAGGTTGAGGGCAAGGAAAAAGCTATCTTCTATCTCAACCGACGGCTGTTGGACGCAGAAACAAGGTATTTACCAGTGGAGAAGCTATGTCTGTGCCTATATTTTTCATGTACGAAATTAAGGCATTATCTGCTATCCAATGAGTGCACAACAATATGTAAAGCTGATGTAGTCAAATACATGCTATCAGCTCCAGTGTTAAAAGGGTGAATTGAAAAATGGATTTTTGCCTTGACAAAGTTTGATTTGAGGTATCAGGCACCCAGGACAGTTAAAGGACAAGCTATAGACGATTTTATCGTGAGACACAGAGATGACTCAATCGGCTCAGTTGAAATCATGCCTTGGACATTGACATCTGATGGCTTGGTGTGCATCAACGGCTACGGTATCGAATTGGTCATTATTTCGCCTAGGGGGCAAGCTTTGAATTTGCCTTTTCTATCAACCCCCATGCTACAAATAACCAAGCCGAGTATGAGGCCATGCTCAAAGAAGTTGAAGCCGACGCCATCGAAATAATGGGAGATTCACTGTTGGTCATCAGCCAGTTGTCAGGAGAATATGAATGCAAAAACGATACACTGATGGTCTACTATCAACAATGCCGAGAATTGATGGATGATTTTCGGCTAGTTACTCTAAAACATATCCCTAGGGAGCAGAATACAGAAGCCAATGACTTAGCTCAAAGGGCATCAGGCTACAGGCCGATGACAAGAGACATTGAAGTGGAAGTTGCTGCCATCACAGCCGATGATTGGAGGTTTGAAGTCTACAGCTATCTACAAAATCCTTCTCAATCGGCCTCAAGGAAATTGCGATACAAGGCGTTAAGATATATTTTGCTCGACGAAGATCTTTATTATCGAACGATTGATGGTGTGATGCTCAAATGTCTTGGAGCCGATCAAGCCAGAGTGGCTATCGGAGAAGTACACGAAGGGATATGTGGCACGCATCAATCGGCTTATAAGATGAAGTGGCTGCTTCGAAGAGCGGGGTATTTCTGGCCGGCAATGCTGGAGGACTGTTTCAAATATTACAAAGGTTTCCAGGACTGTCAGAAATTCGGCGCCATACAAAGAGCACCAGCATCGGCTATGAACCCAAGCATAAAGCCTTGGCCGTTCAGAGGATGGGTCATCGACATGATCGGCTAGATTAATCCACCCTCAAGCAAAGGGCATAAATTCATTCTGGTAGCGACAGACTATTTTACAAAATGGATGGAGACAATTCCTCTGAAGAAAGTCGACTCCAAGGACGCAATCGAGTTTGTTAAAGAGCATATCATCTGCCGATTTGGCGTCCCACAAACAATTACAACATACCAGTGATCTATCTTCATATCAGAAGAGTTTGTTCAGTTTGCCGAAGGCATGGGGATCAAATTACTTAATTCTTCACCGTACTACGCACAGGCCAACGGGCAAGCAGAAGCTTCAAACAAAAGTCTGATCAAGCTGATTAAGAGAAAGATTTCTGAGTATCCAAAGCAATAGCACAGCCGATTAGCCAAATCACTTTGGGCATATCGGATGGCATGCCACGGATCTATCCAAATCCCTCCATACAAGTTGGTCTATGGGCACGAAGCAGTACTGCCATGGGAAAATATCATCGGCTCAAGATGGATTCAGCTACAAGATCAACTCACAGCCGATGATTACTATCACCTGATGGTGGATGAATTAGAAGACATCGTTTTATCACGGATGAGGGCCTTGGAAAAAGTAACAAGGGATAAGGAACGAGTAGCCCGTCATTATAACAAGAAGGTCATGCCTAAATCTTTTGAAGAGGGCGAGCTCGTTTGGAAATTAATATTGCCGATCGGATCGAGAGATAATAAATTTGGCAAGTGATCACCAAATTGGGAAGGGCCTTTCAAGATCCACAAATGCGTCTCTAAAGGAGCTTACATGTTAGAAGGTTTGGATGGAGAAGTATTTGGAAAGGCTCTAAATGGCAAATACTTGAAAAAAAATACTACCCAAGCGTTTGGATCAACTCATGATTTGGCTCTGTTTGTTTCAGCCGATTCGTGCTAGCCGATGTCTTGTCTTGAGCAAGCATCGCCTTTAGGTCATTTTCAAGCCAAGTTTTTCTCCTAGTTTTCTATAATCGGCTGGTGTTGGCCGACAGTGACGACAACGAAGCACAATTTTGTTAAGTTCATAATTTTGTCGACATCGAAGACATCAACAAAATTAGGGGGGCATATACATACATAGGACCTAAGCCGATTACAGAAAGGTGCTATAGAAAGGTGAACATCAAAAATTTTTTCCACGCCTCGGAGTTGGCGATCATAACATTGGACAAGACTTTCAAGTTTCAGAATCAGAATAACATTACAAACAGTTAATTACAGATCGGCAGCTTAAGCCAATTACACAAAATTTCTTCAGTTCTGAGCATAAGTCTATTACATCGGCTAACGAGCTAGGAATTCATCTATGGTCGATAGCGCTGCAGCTTGGATCGCCTTGACTTCGTCAATCACCGCTTGGTCTTCGGCGTCGGAGCCAGGGACCACCTTGGCTGATTTGTGGAGCTCTTTCAAGTGCTTGATGGCGGCCGTTAGTTTGCCTGTTTGATCCTCGGTGGCTTTAGGCAAATCAGCTAGCACTTGTTCTTCGACTGCGATGTTAGCTCGGCATTGTTCTAGCCGCTGCAGCAGATCAGCTTCTTCGGCCTTCAAGCTGGCGATCCGAGCCTGAGACGTGGTGGGGCCGGCCTTCAACTCATTCAGCTTTGCCGTTTCGGCCTCCATGCTCTTGACCGCGTCGTTGATCCTGGCCGTCACATCGGCTTGGGCAAGCCTCTCAATCATTCATTGCATCGCACGCCCAAGCCTTGGCCGATGCTGATCAATACAGACGGTGGCGGATATCTTGGTGACAAGATCTTCGGGGAGTTGGCCTTCAATTTCAAAGAATCGACACTTGGCCGATCCACATTCTTCCATTAGCCTGTTCACGTCGATGTCCAACCGACGGCGTATATCTTGAAGTCTCTCTTTGAGTTCATCGGCTGGGGCTTTGTCTGGACTTGTGGCTTCCCCTTCTTCATCACCAAGGAACTCCTTGATGTCAAAAGAGAGCAAATCGGCCAGAGGCTGCACAAAAGAAGCAACAGGATTAGGATTAACATGGTCGATTGTTCAGAGCATTACGAGAGGAAGGATGAAAATAAATGTACTCTTGCTGCAGGCATCGGATCGGCTTCTTTTTCAATTTATCTTCTTCGGCAGGGTCGCCAGCTAGTGTTGCTATACCAACTTGCTTGTCGGTCGGCGTCATTACGACTTCAGCTTCTTGGCCACCTACGGCCGACGTCGTGTGCTCGCTCGACACCTGGGGGGCAGCCGACTGGGGGGCAGTCGATGGAGACGGAGAAGGCTGCAAGAAAGGACAAGTGTCAGGTGTCAAATCGGTTGGGGTCAGTAAGTTAAAATATAAGCTAAGGGAGATGGTTACTGTTGGAGCGCGGCGCGGGGGACGAGAGTCAGCTTTTTGACCTACGCAAGATATATTCGGCTAAGTACAAAATGGTGTTATGTTAAAGATGAATATAACAAGACAAGGAATTACCGGTCGTTTCTTCACGGAAGGGCTTGGAGCTGGCGGGTTGTCGTCCGGAGGATTGATTGAGTTGTGGCTTGAATTACTTGACTCGGCTGCTGCTCCGACAGGTGCTGACATTTCTTCATTAGCAACCTCCTCGTTGAGGAATTGGTCGACGTTGGGATCCACCGAAGAGAGGCTATCAGCTGGCACGATTGGCTGCTTCTTCTTTTGCTTCTTGGCCGATGCAGCCGATGGCTTCGCGCTTGGAGCAGTTCTTTTTTTGCCGGGCCAGCGGCTGGCGTGTCTGTCCATGCAGCAAAGTCTTCAGTTTGGGCGCATCCCAGCCGATGGCCGATGGAGCTAATCCACACCCGTTCGGCAGAACGCCTGGGCGGTACTCGATGGGGATGCCTGAGTTGCTCACCGTCGGACGTTCGGTTTCAGTCACCTGCAAAAAAATTTCAAGTGTTAGCAGATTCCACTCGGCTGATGATCTAAAAGGAAGAGTAACTTGAAGTTCGAGACTTACTGAGGGGATTTCATCTGGCAGCAACAGAGTGATGTAGTAGGAAGACCGCTCATGAAAGATATGATGTTTGATCTCGACCCACCAACGGTCATAAGCTGTGCTTTTCTTGTAGGCTAGTACCATATCGCCGATACTGCCGAGGGAAGGACCGGCTAAGTTCATCAATTTGCTCATCATTGGGGCCTGGTCCACTATTCCCCTTGTCTCAATCTTATCGACATAGTAACAGCCGATGGGCAGTTGCCCAAGTCCTAACTGCCTGGCAGCCGACATGGGGTAGTAGAACTCATAGCTTTTGGCCACCGATCGGCCCTGATGGACTCCAGCCGGCAGGATAGAGGGGCTGAGCGCAGTTGTGAATAATTCTCTGCACTTGGGGTAGTCATCTGAGTTGATTTCCTCCAAGTTAAATTCAATTGCCAGCTCGAAGAGTGGCCGATCCCTATAGAAGTACCAGCTACGGTTGTTCTTTCCAAACCCGTCGTAGAGGGATACAAACCATTCGGCTAGCAATTCGGCCGATTGCTTGGACCCAGAGTGCATGGTTGTTGCTTCTCCGTAACTCAGGCATCTGGTGGTAGTTATCTTATTGCCTTCGTCGTCCTCGATTGGCTCCAACCGCGGGAAACGCGCTTCAGTCAAAGGTGGCCGACCGGTTATTTTCTGAGTCATCAACACGAGCGAGATCTGAAGAAACCACCAGGGACCTCCAGTGTTGACAGGGGCGTTGGCAGCTATCTTAGAGACTGCTTGGTGGAGGGTTTGGTATAGGTAGCCGAGGAGGTATTTTCCCAAGGGGATTTTTCTTTTCTCCACCAAGGCCTCGGCTACAACCTGCCAATTGGCAGTCGGCCCACAGCTCGAGCCGCAAAACAAGAATTTCTCTAACCACATCATGAGAAATACGACATGTTCCCTAGGGCCAACTGGTCCTTCCTTCATGTTCATGGCCACATAGCTGCTCTATCCTCCTATGGCCTTTGTCTTGAACTGGTGCTGGCCCTTCTTAGTCAAGCCTTCAGGGTTAGCCGGCGATGAGATGTCTAATCCAGTGGTCATGATTACGTCGGCTAAGGTGACTGTCATTGGGCCTTGTTGAAACATGAAGGCATTAAAAGTATCATTCCAGAAGTAGGTTGCAGCCGACATTAGTGGTTCATCTCTTTCCATATCGGCTATGGATAGGGTTAAACATTGAGCTATTCCTACTTCTTCCCAATGGGTTTGTTTAGCAGATTGCATTCTCTTATACCACTCAGGCCAAGATTTGTCCTTGGACGGCCACGATTTAAAAGTTCTAGCCCAGTGATTCAGAGTGGGTTTCCTCATGTTGTAGGGCATCCTATTGGTTTCGGCTATTATTATATCAGTTGGGTCCTGATTGCCGATAGGCCCAAGAAAGTATCTATTTTTCTGAGCAAGGTTGGGAATAGCTATCTGATGGGACAAGTGCTACAATTGGAAAGAAGAACAGATTCATAAATCAAAAACCCTAGAATGCAGATCTATAAGTTCAGGCGGAAAAGAAAGGGTTTTGAGCCGATTAGGGCGTACCTCAGGGAACTCAGCAGATGCGGCGGCCGATGCGGCAGCGGCGGCGGCGAAAGAGGCCATCGTGTGAGCGGAGATCGCCGGAGGAAGGAACCGCCGGTGCGGGTCTTGAGAACTGTACGGGTCACCGGAGAGCTTGAAGGTTGCTGAGGTGGATGTTTGTTTGTGACGGCGTGACACGTGTGGCGGCCACGGGGGCGGTATTTAAAGAGTTTTGCAACGGTCGAAACAGAGTCGTGCTAGGATTGCGCCTTGGGTTTGAATTGCCTAAAATCCGCAACATTTCATATCGCGGACTTGGGGGGCATGTGTTAACGACCAAATTTGGTAACCTAATTCCCGGACTTGAAGCAGAGATTGAAGCGGAATCGGAGAAGATGCGCGATCTGAGAAGAGGCGGAAGCAGAATCGACTGAGTTCGAATCGGCTACGGAGCCAGTCGGCTGAGAACGAATCGGACTAGAACAACCGATAGCCGATTCTGAGTCAGGATGAAGTGGGACCAATCCCGATGGAAAACGTAGAGATAAGGAGTTGGATTCGGTTCCCAAATTGTGCGTTAAAAGATATTTACATCTATGGATAGAGTCCTGTAACGGCAATTGTATCTGTAAATTAGAAATTTGTTTAGATTTCCTATTGTAATACGGCATGGGACTATGTCCCGGGATATTGTCGCACCATGTATAATAGATTAGATAGAAACCGTGTCTTGTACGGGTAGTTTTATTCTTGGGCATAAATAGGACCCGAGACCCCTGTAAACATATCAATCAATACACAATCAACCAACTTTCGACGCATGGCCTCCTATTTTCTTCAGACGAATACTTGATCCGGCTTCGGGCTACATCGTTTCGATCCCCGATTAAGGTAAATATTTGTCATTAGTGGTGTATCTCGTCGAATTTATTGCTTCCATCACTATGATACTCTAGATTCAATGATTTATGTTGCGCTAGTTATCATATATCGCATATAATCTAGAACAATGTCTAGATCTATCTTGACATCGGCATGTTTCTGTCAAGAACCGGTAGCCGATAAAGCTAGATCTAGGGGTTGGCCTAGATTATATGCGGTATCCACTGTCTCGAGGGGTTTACATCAGCTATAACAGATCTGATTGTTCTTTTTATATTTAATGTTGCATCGATTTGACCTATTAAGTCGTTCTTAGAGCTCTTATGATCTATTCGGCTAGATGTATATGCTTAGAGACAGCGTCGGGGTTTTAGCCGGCCTTATCTGTTTTAATATTCTTTTAGTATGTTTACTATTAGATTTATTAAAGCTGCCTCTTATATTAAGATCTTGCTATGGTTAAATGCCCTAAGCCAGAATCAGCATGTCAGCCACAGCCGACAGCTGACTAATCTAGGCTTAGCGCATTTAGCTTAGATCAATATCTTTTCATAAGATGAATCGGAGTACTAGCCGATCCACAGTTAGTCCTACGGTATCGGCTAGGCTATTAAAGCATATTATTATCCTTTTGTATATTTAGATTAAGTGGTTAATACTGTCTCGGCATAGCCGATCTATCCCAATCACTTAGTTTAAATGTGCTTTGGGATAGCATATATATGTTAATTGATTCCCTCAGCTGATCCAGTAGGATCTAGCTTAACCCTTAATGCATGCATCTCTGTTTTTCTTATTGGTTAACAGATTAAACCAACTAGCACGCCCTGTATTTCACAGACAGCCGAGAAGGACCTGCACTGGAGGTAAGCAGATCTCCCAGGCTAGCGCGTGAGAGAAATTTCTCATCAACAAAAAGGTGACTAGCTAATTAACAAGCACGCACTAGAGTAAAAAACATGAACCTAAAACATTACAATTAAGATCAAGTCAACATTAATGATTCATGATTTCAATAATTTAAAATGCAACATATTCACAAGTGCAAAGATTGAAAGAAAACCCAAGTATATATATCTATGACATTGATACTCTTTCTCAAATTAATTCCTTCTCCAAAAATAATCAAGAGAACTTTTAGCTCTTTATTTTAAACTTTTTATACTTTTCTCTCAATTATTGCTAGTATGTCCTTGTCGTCAAGACTGTTTTCAAGGATTAGACACTCTTTTCTTATCTCATCGTGATACGTCCTTGTCGTCAAGATTGTTTCCAAGGATTCGGTATTCATTTTTTTCTCTCATATAAATAAGCATTTATGTACTCTTGCGGTGATTGGAACAAAAAGATTAATGTGAGGAATAACAATTCATAAAGCATATATAAAAGCATTAATAATTCAAAATAAGCACTCGCTTCAATATTGCATATTTTATTAATTCAAGTAAAAAAATTTTGTGTCATGTATCATATCACTTGAAAGCAATATCAAAAGCTCATATAACTACTAAAATGCACATAAGCTAATATTGTAATCAAATTATTTAACAAGCATTGCTAGCAAGCACTAAAATATACTAAATATATAAAACATAGCTTATCCACCTTTTATTTTCTTTTTCTTGTTTTTTTAATTTTTTATCACACCATACATGAACTAAAACATGAATGCAAAAAAAGAGGAAAAAATATGCATACAGCAAAAATCCAACAACTCTCCTCCTCAAATAATGCCAAAAGGATGAATAACACTCAATTCTCCCCTAAGTACAAAGTGAGAAGAATCCAACGATTTGGTGAAAATATTTGCGAGTTGCAACTTCGTATCCATAAATTCCAATTCAACATCTTCCTTTTCAACATGATCCCTCAAAAAGTAAAAACAAATGTCAATGTTCTTAGTGCATGAGTGTTGTATAAGATTCTTAGCAAGTACTAGTATTATCACAAAAGAGAAGAACTTTATCAAAAGTAAGACTATAATCTCTCAAAGTTGAAATAAGCCAAAGAATCTGAGGACAACTAGCAGCAGCAACATATTCAGACTCAACAATTGATTGAGCAACATTTGATTGTTTTCGAGAAGACCATGCAATCAAAGAAGTACCAAGAAAAAGACATGTACCACTAGTACTCTTTCTATCAATTCTACAACCTCCAAAATCCGCATCTGAATAACCACTCAAGCATATAGAAGAAGAAGTAGAACACCAAATTTCAAATTCAAGAGTATGTTTCAAATACCTCATGATGCATTTAACATCTTGACGATGCGAGGCCCTTGGAAAAGATTGAAATCGAGCACATAAACACACAGCAAATTGTATATCTGGCCTCGAAGCAGTGAGGTAGAGCAACGAACCAATCATGCTCATGTATTCTTTTGATCCACAGCTTCACCATCTTCATCGGGATCCAAAATAGTAGAAGTTCCTATCGGCGTAGTCAATGGCTTGGAGTCGTCCATCTTGAAACGTCGTAGAAGATCCTTGGTGTACTTTGTTTGATGAACAAACGTACCTTGAGGTGTTTGCTTAATTTGCAACCCCAAAAAGTAAGTCAATTCATCCATCATGCTTATCTCAAATTCTCTGCGTATAGACTCAGCAAACTCCACAACCAAAGCATGAGATGAACAACCAAAGATGCTATCATCCACATAAATCTGAACAAACAGTTGATCATCACCATGCTTAAGAACAAAGAGAGTTTTGTCGATTTTTCCCATTGTAAAACCTTTTGTAAGTAAAAGGTTTTTAAGTCTATCATACCATACTCTAGGTGCTTGTTGTAAACCATACAAAGCTTCTGACAAACGCAAAACATGGTTGGAAAAATCAGAATTTTTAAAATCTCGTGGTTGTTTTACATAAATTTTCTCCTGTATATAACCATTAAGAAAAGCACTTTTAACATCCATTTGAAACAAGTTAAAACCTTTTGAAACAGCAAAGCCAACAAAAGTCTAATTGTCTCGATCCTAGCAACAGGAGCAAAAGTTTCATCATAATCCAACCCTTCCATTTGAGTAAAACCCTGTGCAATAAGTCCAGCTTTGTTTCTAACAATTAAATCATCCTCATTCTGTTTATTTTTGAAAACTCATTTAGTTCCAACAATATTATGACCAACAGGAGGTTCAACTAAATGCCAGACTTTGTTTCTTTCAAAATTCTCAAGTTCTTCATGCATGGTGTTAATCTACGATTCATCGGTTAGTGCATGTGTAACATATTTGGGTTCAAAATTAGCAATAAAAGCAGAATTTGCATGGAAATCATAATTTGTTACCTTTGACCTTGTAATACGTTCACTCAAGTTACCTATCATCTATTCCGGAGGATGTCGTTGTTGAGTATGAAGTGGAGCACTCACATCTGAAGTTTGTTCATTTTCTGTAGCTTGTTCTGTCGAAGTTGAAGCTTCTGGAGGTCCATTAGCATCCTTACCCGAAGCTCCCGAAGAACCACCCGATCGGTCTGACCGCGTCTCTGCCTGCGGTCTGACCACCGGTATGCCACCGGTCTGACCAGCCCCAGGCTCGGTCTGACCGACCGACGCATCCTCGTCGTCTTCGTCATCGCTTTCCTCCACAAAAATATCCTCCCCCTGAACCTGTGATAGAGTACCTGAAATTTCAGGTCTAGTACCTGGACTAGCCTCATCAAAAGTGACTTCGCAAGTCTCAACAATTTTATTAGTCTCCAAAACAAGTACACGATAACCTCGTGAATGCGCAGAATATCCCAACATAAGTCCATCAAGAGAGCGAGATTCAGATTTGTTCAAATTTCCAGATTTAAGCACAAAATATTTACACCCAAAAACACGCAAGTGAAAAATCTTCGGTGTGTGTCCAAAGCCAAGCTTATAAGAAGTTTTTCCAAGTTTAGATCTCAAGAAAACACGATTGGAAATATAACAAGTAGTGTTAATAGCTTCAGCCCAATATTTTCTAGGAGTAGAATATTCATCAAGTATAGTCCCAGCCATTTCAACCAAAGAACGATTTTTCCTTTCAACAACACTGTTTGTTGAGGAACCCGAGGAGACAAAAATTTATGTTCAAGACCTTTTTCATCACAAATCTTTCAAAAGAAGCGTTTTTGAAGTCACCACCATTATCACTTCGAATAGTTCTCAAAGATTTTGGAAATTCAAGAGCCAAACAAAGATACAGACTTTTAAAGTGTTCAAAAGCTTCATCCTTAGTTACAATAAAATAAACCCAAGAATATCGAGAAAATCGTCAACAATAACCAAAACATATCACTTTCCTCCAACGGATTGCACTCTAGCTGGACCAACATTGTCCATGTGTAACATCTGTCCTGGTGCATCCGTCATCACAGAAAATATAGGAGTATGTGAAGAAGCAACCATCTTAGCATGACAACATGAAGAACAAACCAAATCATGATCTTTCTTAAGTTTAGGCAAACCTCGAACAAGTTCCGAACAACTAATCCTAGTGAAATGATCAAAGCCAACATGTCCAAGTCTACGATGCCAAAACATCACTTCTTTTGAAAATTTTGCAACAAGACATGTAACTTCAGAAGAAACGCTATTTTCAAAATCCGCCTTAAAAACTCTTCCATATCAAGAAACATTAAACACAACATCACTGGATGAATCAAAAACTTTACTTACACTTTTCTTAAACAACACATCAAAATTTTCATCCACAATTTGAGAAACGGAGAGCAAGTTGTACTTCAAATTTTTAACCAAAGAGACATTGTCACTTACCTTGATATATCTAGTTGCAATGATCGTGCTAGTAGAAGCATCATCGAAGATGATTGAATCCTTCCTTGATGCCTTGACGAGGAAGGAGAACCAACCCTTATACACCAGTCATGTGTCGTGAACAACCGGAATCAACGATCCACACGTTCTCCCTCCTCGCCAATAGAGCCTACACACAAGCAGATGTCGAAGCCTCAGTACTGGGGTTAGATAATAAAAATTTAGGAATCCAGTACTGAGACACACGACCAGAACCAACAGGAACATAACTAGTAGAAAATCCAACACGTTTCCCGTTAGAAAAATTTGCCCCGGGCCGGTCTGAACGTTGTTATACTTGCGGTCTGACCGTTGGCTTACCACCGGTCTGACCGGTGGTATAGCTCCGGTCTGACTGCCGGTTCATCTGCGGTCTGACCGCCTGCCTCAAGGGAAAAACCGATTTTTGCCACCTTAGTTTCACAAAAGCTATCTCCCGTTCATGTTTCTGTTTCCTAGCTAAAATAGAAACCATATGTCCATGTTTACCACAAAAAGAACAGATATATTTTTTACAATGAGTTGATGCACAAGTTGAGACAACAGGCATAGCATTAACAGTATTTTTAGTACTAACAACAGATTTAGCAATAAACACAGGTTTAGTACTAACAACATGCTTTGTAGAACATGATGCACTCAAAGAAGTCAAAATGCCAGCAGATTTAAAAACAAGTAGATTTAGGATCTGGTTTATTCAAAATTTCACCTTTCGCAGTTATACTCAAAACAGTAGGGGATGTCTAGAAAAATGAACATAGGGATCAAAACCTAAACCATGATTGTTTATGCTAACCTTTGATTGATCCAAAATCATGTTGAGGTTCTTTTTACCATCATAAAAACGTTGCAAAAAACATTTTAAGTAATAAATCTCTTGAGTCAAGGTACGACAATTTTTGCAAGCATCCAAAAGACCTTTATGTTTTCTACAGGTTTGACAAGAAAACACTTCATCTTGCTTAACTATTTCTTTCATATGCTTAACACGACCTAAGGCATTGTTTAGTTTCAATTCACTCACAAGACATATTGAGCAAGGTTTTGCACTAGATTGTTTCAACCTTTTAGAGCTAATCACATTAAATATAGAGCTAGTAACCAAAGCAACTCAACATTTATTTAAACTCTTTTTTTAAAATAATTTATCAGTCAATCTAGTGTTCATGGCAAAGCTAAGAGCAAGACAAGATTCAAGCTTCCTAGATTTTTTAAATTCAACATCAAGCTTTTTGCTAGTAGTTAAATTAACTTCTCTAACAGAATTAATCTCAGCAAATAAAACTTTACATGATTTGCAATCATCATCAGAAGCAAGAGATCTTAATCTATTATTTTCAGCTTTAAGAGAATCAATAACTACTTCATGTTGATTAATCTTCTTTTCAAATTTAGAAATCTTGTTACCAAGTCTAGCAATAACTTCTTGAAGATATTCAACACTAGGAGCGCTTATTACCTCATTCTCTTCATCAGAATCTGCAATACTCTTTGCCATGAGACAAAGTCCAGCGATGCTCGTTCCTTTGTCTTCCGCATCATCATCTGAGTACTCAACGTCACTGGATCCCTGCACAACTGCAAAAGCTTCATCCAAGACCTTCTGGTAGTACTTCCTCATCTTTATGTTCTTCGTCTGCTTCTTGTTTTGCTTAGCGTCCTTGGATCCATCTTGAGCCTTTAACTCCTCATGTGTACCTTTTTCAGCCTTGGGACACTAAGAGCGAATGTGTTCTGGTTGTCCACACCCGAAACACCGGATTGGTCCTCCTCTTCTCCTGAACCTGATATTATTCACAACTCGAGAAATTCTATTAGCAAGCGATACCAAGTCCTCCTCACTAATTTCCTCCAGTTGATCATCAGACATGGCAGAGAAGGAAGTAAACATCGACTGTGAAGTAGAATCAGAAGATGCAGAAGAAGATACTAAAGCAGAAGATTTCGAATCAGTTCTCTTAGAAAGAATGATCATCTCATAAGATTTCAATTTAGTATAAAGAACATCCAAAGTCAAAGTGTTCATATCAACAGATTCTGAATCAAAGTAACCTTAACATCCCAAACCTTCATATCAAGACCGTCCATAAAGTGACGAGCAACCTCAGACTGAGAATAATTAGCATCATAACAAGAGTCAACAGATCTAAGATTACTCAAAAGTTTGTTAAAACGGCCCAGATAGTCATCCAAAGACTCCACATGTGTCATCTCAAATTTTATGTACTCCTTTTTGAAAACATCATTTCACGACTCTTTAATGTTTGAAGATCCAGTGTGAAAATCATTCAAAGCCTTCCAAATCTCATTAGTAGTAGCAAGATGCGAAACACGATCAAAGTCGAAGCGAGAAATTTATTAAGAATAATATTATGAGCTTTGCAATTATTTTCAAAATCTAATTTGAGAGCAGGAGTATCAATGCGCTAAGGGATTTCATAAGGTTGTGCAACTTTCAGCCAAATATCATATCCTTGAGATGTTATGTAAGATTGCATATTTTTATTTCAATAATAAAAATCAGTTCCATTGAAAATATGAGGTTTATTTGAAAACTTTTTAGCCATGGAAAATAGATCAGAAAAGTAACAGATATCAAATCAAGAACGAGGCTCTAATACCACTTATAGGATTGAAACAGAGTAAACAAACCTACCAGAGGGAGGGTGAATGGTAGGAAAAACCAAAACCCAAAAATCTTTTGCGGAACTAAAAGATTACCTCTCACCAACGAAAACAATCTAGAAAACGAAATCAAACTATAGTTGTCGAAGTCGCCGCCGGTCACACCGCCGTATAACCGTCGATTAGACCGCCCTCCCGGCCGGTCGGACCGTCGTGTCGCTCCGGTTGGACGCCGCCACAACCCGCCGGTCAGACCGCTCGTACACCTGTGGTTAGAACATCGGGACCCAGAAAATACCGATAGATGAACTCTGAAAGAAGTAGATCAAACTATTTCAACTTATTGCATCTAAAAGTGTTTATAAAGTGCAACAACAACACTCCTCACCAAAATCTCGGCCTAACTCGAAACCCTAGCTATTCTCTCAACTTTTTTCTTGCAAATCGATCGATATCTAGGAGGCACACCCTCCCTCTCTATTCATACACAAAGTAGGTCCACGAATTCCTTATGAATTAGGACACCTAATCCACATAGAAAACCCACTCTTGCAAGTTTCCAACTCATCTCTTTCCTTATCTCAATCCATCTTCCCAAATCCGGACTCCCTTCCAAATTCAACTCCTCTTTTCATACGCACACGATTCCTCTCGCATACCATATGAATTCTCCATCTTCCACATGCATTATCCTCTAGCCTTGTAGTATACCGTGTGATCTCTTGATCTCTGGACGTCCACTTCTTCCAAGTCGACTCCGATCCACCACCAGCAACACTATCCCGAGGCCTCAAGTGATACCTGCACATATACGACAAAGAAACCATATTTCGAGCACAAGTTTATCCAAACTTGACTCATATTAGCATAACAACAGTAACCATATGCATAAAAAACCATCTAGAAGTCAAATCCACGAAGAAACAATCCGTAACCGAAAAGATAAACCAAAGCCGAAAGCGTGGCTAGAAGTGAACATCGAGGGCATCAAGCTGGTACAGGCCGAATATGTCTTCGAATCGGATAAAGAAGTTGTCACCTCCATCGAAGAAATAGTCCACTAAATATATGCCCGATACCATCTCTCCACCCTTGCTGGATTCTTGCATGTACCACTTGTGGAAGTAGTACATCTGTATAGGTAGCTTTTTCACTTGATCCGGATTTACAGGAGGCTTTTCAAGTTTGAACTTGTATTTCAGCGGAGCCTTCGCGAGGGGAGCACGGCCGATAATTAATCCATTGAAATTCTAACAGATTCTATAAATTGTCTTAACTCCATTCTAACATTTTGAACCATGTTGAACTCCAGAGGTTTCTGAGGCTGCATGCCGAGCTGGGGTATATCTCTGCCCGTTCTCTTCGCCTTGCCAGCAGCCTTCCGAATAGTCCTGTCGTAGTCGGACTGTGGTTGAGGTTGCGGTTTAGGCTGTGACATTAGGTACGTCTTCTTGAAGAAGTCCTTGCTCTCCTGGGGGATTTCAGGAGGCTTCTCAGGAGACTTCTCTCTGAAGTGGGCCTTGACTTCAGCTTAAACGGCCTCGCGCAGCTCCTCATCAGTCTTCTCATATGAGAGCTTCTGTGCGGGTGGCAGAGTCTTCTCAATTCTTTGAAGCTTTCTTCTTGGGAGACCGCTTGATATTGACCGTGCACCCTTAGGATCCGACGGAGGCGGAGGAGGATGAGATGCTGCCCGTTTAGGAGTCGGTGCTCGTTGTGACGACAGAGGAGGCTAGAAGGCGGTGGAGTTGGAGATGACCGTTTAGGAGTCGGTGCTCATGGAGGCGATGCAGGAGGCGGAGGAGGTGGAGGAGGCTGAGGAGACGGTCCACGTCGAGGCCATGGCAGTGGAACGATAGGAGACGTTGTTCATCTTGGGAATATGATGAAGGGCTACCTTCAAAGAAATATTTCGTGAGTTGTTTCTCCTAGCGTCGTCTCCCCGTCTCCTCCAGGGATATCCAGCTCGAGATCTTCGTAGCCGCATTCCACCTGTTCAACTTCCACTTTTGAGTACGCAGGTGGAACGGGCCTGCAGTGGTAGGTGCCGTCTCGTTCTACTGGAATCGCCATGCCCGACGCGACCTGTTTGAGAAGATTGCTTATTAGTTAGTAATGAACCTTGATTGTCAAGTTATTCAAGGAAATATACAACATAAAAGTATGAACATACCATTATTGTTATGTTCTTGAGCGGAATGTGCAGCTCACATGGTGTCCGCTGCGTGATATCATCCACGGGGCACGGCGGACATGCTTGAGCTTGTGGGGCCAACTCGCCTTCATTTCTTGTTGGCGCGCAGCTGCTGCATTGCTGCTATAGTTGAGCCGTTGTTGCTGGATCTGACTGTTGGCTAACCCAGTGGCTTTGCTCCTCTATCAACCTTTCGTTCAGCCTTTGGTCCACAATCTGATCAATCTGTGAGAGCTGCATCTCCATTTCAGCGAACCTCGTATCCGTCTCTCGCTTCGACCTCATGCGGCTCTTGTATGTGTCGACGTTCGCTTGAAACCCGTATTTCCAGGGAACGACGCCTTTTTCTCGCGTTCGTCCCGGATGCTCTGGGTTCTGGAGTGCGAGAGTTAGCTCGTCCTTCTCTTTGTCCGGCCTGAACGACCCCGAGGTAGAGGCCTCCAGCACTTCCTCTAATCTTTGCCCGGCTTCTTGGATCTCAGCGCCGAAGATAATTGATCCATCTTCGGGATTAAGTAAACCTCCATGAGCATAGAACCAATGCTTTGATCGTTCAGGCCAGTTGGCTGTGCCCGGAACGATATCTCGCGCTTCAAGGTCGGCTTCCATCTTCTCCCATTTCTGCATTCCCTTCTGATAGCCGCCCGACCCAAGCTTATGATGGTATTTCTTCTTGGCTGCGTTGGCCTTGTTCTTTTCAATGAGCGCTCGCGCTTCTTCCCGAGTCTTGTGTTCTACAAAGGTCTCCCAGTGATCTCTGAGCTTTGGGAACTTGTCAAAGTCTGGGTTCTGGCCCTTCAGGATGTATTTCTTGTGTAACTCTTTCTTATAGTTCCTGAAAAGCTCAGCCATCTTCTTTAACGTCCATTCCTTGACCCTTGCTTGTTCTGAGTCTGGGATGGTGAACGTCTGCGGCATTGTCGTCCACGGCATCTCTTTCTTTGTGTCCGGGAGATAGCTCTGCTCATCTCCTCCTTTGGTTGATCGCCTCCAGTTTGCAATGCTGATGGGCACGTGATCCCTCACCACCCATCAACTGTGTGCCACAAACTTCCTTGCGACATCCGCTGGGGCACTTGGTCGACCGTCCGGTGCCACTTCTGTTATGACGTGTCGACCCTCGATGCGTTTGCTGACACCGCGTTGCCCGCGTGCCCTTTTCTGTCCAATGGAGGCGGAGCCTTCATTCCCCTCCTCGTTTCCCTCCTCATTCCCCTCCTCGTCCCCCCCCCCTCGTTCCCCTCCTCGTTGAGGTATTGATCTGGATCCTCGGTCCCCTCCTCAGTGTAAAACTGTGTGCTACCGTGTGCGATCTCGTCAAGGAGAAACTGTTCGTCGTCACGATCTGTCATTTGATTGTTGTGGGTTCGAGGACTTAATCAAAGAATTATGACAAGAAAAAATTTATTTGGTTAATACATGTATCAAATTATTCAGGGAAATCATGTATGTCTACGTACAAAAAAACATAGACAAAAGGAATAAGATGGAAAAAAAATAGATGAAATCCGACAGGCACTAGATCCAATTGTGCACATCCATAATGGTAACATTCTTCAGAAGTCAATTTCAGGATTGAGAGAATCAGTTGTGATTCCCTTAAACCTAGAAGAGACTTCTAAAGAATGTCGCAATTATAGATATGCACACTTGTCTCTAGCATGTGCCGGACTACGTTCTATATTTTCCTTCTTCTCTTTTGTTTCTCTTTGCTAGAACACGACCGACCGACCGAACAACTGACCGATCGACCGAACGAACGAACGAACGATCGTTCGTTCTATCGTTCACATCCGTTCTATCGTTCGTTCACGTCCGTTCTATCGTTCGTTCACATTCGTTCGTTTGGACCCTAAACCCTAACCCTAACCCCAAATCCTAAACACTAAACCCTAAACCGTAAAGCGACCGAACGAACGAAACTATCGTTCGTTCGTTCACGTCCGTTCGTTCTATAGTTCGTTCACGTCCGTGGGTACGATCGTCTGGAAGAGAGGAGAGAAAGAGAGGAGGATGATGTGAGGGAGATAAGGTGGAGAGCAGAGGAAGTGGAGAGGAGAGGAGAGGAGAGAAAGAGAGCACGTTGCATGCCTATGTACGTTGTAACGACCGAATGAACGACCGAACGAACGAACGACCGAACGAACGACCGAACGAAACTTGTTCGTTTGTTCGTTCGTTCGTCCGTCCGTTCGTTCGTTCGTTCGTCCGTCCGTCCGTTCGTTCGTCCACGTCCATTCATTCACGTCCGTTCGTTCGTTTTATCGTTCTCGTTCGTTCGAAAATATAAAATTCACAAGTCACATTCACATTCAAATTTAAATCTATTCATGCATTGAATTTAAATACACATTAAAAATTCAAAATTCACAATCTTCATGCATTCAAATTTAAATAAAAAGTCCATTTATACATAAAGTCCATTTACACATATATAAACATACAAAATTTGACATACACATAAATTTAAAGTCCATATACAAAATTTGACTTACACATAAATTTAAAGTCCATATACATAAATTTAATTCATTCTAACATACACATACATACAAAATTCTAACATACAAAATTTGACATATGCATATTAATCAAAAATTTACAAAATTCTAACATACAAAATTCTAACAGAGGGAGGCGAGGGGAGAGGGCGGCGGAGGCTAGCCGGGAGGCGCGCGGCGGCGGCGGCGTGTGGGGGCAAGGACGGCGGCGGTGGGCTGGGAGGCACAATGACGGCGGCGACGTGTGGGGGCAGGCGGCGGCGGCGACGGCGCCGTGGGGGACGTGCAAGGCGTGCGGCGTGCGGCGGCATGCGTGCGGTGACGACGGCGGCGGCGATGCCTCCCCGGCCCGAAAGTACCCCCCAAAACCCTAAACCCTAACATATCATCACACATAAGAGGGCGAAAAAGAGGGCGCGGCGATGGCTAACCTGCGGCGACCCCGGTGACGGCGACGCGACGGCTTCTGGCCGCGGCGACGAAGACGGCGCTGAAGACGGCGGCACGGCGACGTCCTAGGGAGGTGACGGCGACGAAGACGAAGACGATGATGAAACGGCTAAGTGTTCGGATCCCAATGTGGCCCCGCTATTTATAGATACCAGGCTCTTCTGTCCCGGTTTAAGCCACCAACCGGGACAAAAGATACTTTAGTCCCGGGACAAAAGATACCGGGACTAAAGTATCTTTTGTCCCGATTGATGGCTACAACTGGGACACATGATATCTCTTTAGTCCCGGTTGGAGCCACCAACCGAGACTAAAGATGACGGCAGCCATGTGGCCCACGTAGGTGGACATCTTTAGTCCCGGTTGAAGCCACCAACCGGACTAAAGATGTTTTTCCGCCCATCCAAATTTATTTTTAGTCTCGTTTTGTGTTAAAACCAGGATTAAAAATTTCGACGTGTGTCCTATTATAATGTATTTTAAATTATAATAATCATATTCAAAACTATTTTAAATTTAAATAATAATGTATAATTAACATATGGCCTATTTGAAAACTATTATAAATTTAAATAATAACATATAATTAATATTTCTCATATTCAAAACTATTTTAAATTTAAATAATAATATATAATTAACATATGACCTATTTGAAAAATATTACAAATTTAAATAATAACATATAATTAACATTTCTCATATCCGAAACTATTTTAAATTTAAATAATAATATATAATTAACATATGGCCTATTTGAAAAATATTTTAAATTTAAACTATAACATATAATTAATATTTGTCATATTTAAAACTATTTTATATTTAAATAATAATATATAATTAACATATGACCTATTTAAAAATATTTTAAATTTAAATAATAACATATAATTAACATTTGTCATATTCATAACTATTTTAAATTTTAATAATAATATAATTAAAATATGGCCTATTTTAAAAATATTTTAAATTTAAATAATAACATATAATTAACAATTGTCATATTTAAAACTATTTTACAATAAATATTCAATAATTTAATTTAATTTACATCGTCCATACATAAATTTAGCTAAGTGACATTTGTCCTCACGTACTTTCTCCGCATAATTGTTCCTTCGTTATGATCGTTGCGTGAGTAAGGGATGTCCTCATTTGATAGGAGGATACTCGGGTCAACCGCCACCGCGAACGGAGGTTGCCCTTCAAACTGATCGTAATCTTCGTCAGTTTTATCCTCGACTCCCACGATTTTCCTTTTGCCTAGGAGAACCACGTGGCGCTTTGGCTCGTCGGACTCTTTCCCCTTCTTTGCTTTGCTAGCCATGTCCTTGACATAGAAAACTTGTCGTACATCATTGGCAAGGATGAAGGGTTCGTTTGAGTATCCAACCTTGCTCAGGTCGACCGTTGTCATTCCACTTGCATCAATGGTTACGCCTCCACCACTGAACCTAACCCACTGGCACCGAAAAGGAGGGACCTTCAGAGGTCCATAGTTCAGCCCCCATATGTCATCAATGTTGTCGTAATATGTGCTAGCCGGACCGTTGTATCCCATGGCATCAATGCGGACAGCGTTGTTCTGATTTGTGCTCTTTAAGTCTTCGACCCGTGTGTAAAATGTGTACCCATTGATTTCATATGCCTGGAATGTGGTTATCGAGCAAGATGGTCCCCTCGCCAAGAAAGCTAGTTGTTGGTCAATGCTCGCATTGCCCATGAGATGTTGTCGCATCCAAGCAAGGAATGCATCGATGTGATGGTGTATAATCCAGGCATCCGTCTTACCGATGTTTTCCGAGCGAACAATCGCCAAGTGCTCCTCGATGTAAGGAGCCACCAAGAAAGATTGTTGCAACACGGTCCAATGTGCTTTCCTGTACAAGTCATTGTCTATGTTCATTATTGCCTTCCTTCCAAAAGTTTTCTTCCCCCGTTATCTACCTTCATGGCTTGATTCAGGCACCCCGATGGGACCAAGGTCTTCAATAAAGTTGACGCAAAACTCAATCACCTCCTCTGTTCCATATCCCTTGGCGATGCTGGTCTCCGGACAAGAACGGTTATGGACGTACTTCTTTAGAACGCCCATATACCTCTCGAAAGGGAACATGTTGTGTAGGAATACCGGACCGAGGATACGTATCTCTTTGACAAGGTGGCATAGGAGATGCATCATGATATTGAAGAAGGAAGGCGGAAAGATCATCTCAAAGCTGACAAGACATTGGACCACATCATTTTGAAAGTCTTCGTGTCTGTCTGGATCGATGATCTTCTGTGAAATTGTGTTCAGGAAAGCACATAGATTTGTTATTGTTGCCCGGACATTATCGGGAAGGATACACCGAATTATAACGGGAAGCAGCTGTGTCATCAGCACGTGGCAGTCATGAGACTTTAGATTTGTGAACTTCTTATCCTTCGTGCTTATTATTCCCTTTATATTCGAGGAGTATCCAGACGGTACCTTGATGCTCTCCAAGCATTCAAACATTATTTCCATTTCTGCCTTGCTCAGAGTGTAGTTGACTAGAATTAGGTATTGGGTGCCTTTCTCCTTTGGTTGAAGATGAAGGCCGTCGCATTGTGCCATATGTTTCAGATCGTTACGTGCTCTTGAAACGTTGGATGTACTCTTTAACCGATTCGTTGTGTTTTTGCCTGATGCTGGTGAGGTCCGACAACTTCATCTCATGGTTGCCGGAGTAAAAGTAGCTGTGAAATTGCTTTTCGAGATCGGTCCAGCTCTGTATTGAGTTGTAAGGTAATGAGGAGAACCAGGTAAAAGCCGATCCCGAAAGAGACAGAGGAACAATCGGACTCTCAAGGCATTTGTAGCCGATGCTTCGCCGCACTGCGCCAAGAATCGGCTAACATGTTCATAGGTTGATACATTGTCTTGCCCTGAGAACTTCGAAAAATCTAGGATCTTGTATTGGTTGGGCAACGGGATCCACTCGAAGTGCTCTGGATAGGGATACCGATACATGTTTCCTGAATCTTTTGGCTTGAGGCCGAATTGATCACACATGACATCTGCAATCAGATCAGCCCAAGTCCGGTTGTCCTGCTGTATCGGCTCGTATGGGTCATACGGCGCGGGTGCTTGCCGATACAGCGGTGGTGGCGTCTAAGGCCTGTAATGATGATCTTGTCGGCCTCCTTGATATTGGTAGTGGAGTGGATGATCAGCAGGAGGTGGCCGATGCGCCGGTGGTGGCGTTGGTGGCCCCGGGAACAGCTGTTGGCCACCGGCGTTGTACCGTTTGTCTAGGTCAATCTGGGTAATCGGCTCTGGCTGTCGATTGTCGTTGAACATATTAGCAATCTGATCCTGGGGCAGTGGTTGCTGTCGGTTCAGCATGGTAATGACTGACCTTGTAGCCGGCTCAGTTGGATTTGGTTGGTCGAGGATCCCTCCTGGCGGCCCTGGTTGTTGGTGGTGGGATTGGCCGATTCTGGGTGACCAACATCCTGTACCTAGGAAACTGGCCATCTGTGAAGTACGTCGGCCCTCGTTGTAGCTGGTCGGCTATCTTGGCATCGACCACGGTAGCGATCATGTTGTTGAGAGTGTTGACCAGGATGCTACTTTGGTTGACCAGCGCGTGGTGAACGGCCGAATCAATTTGGTCTTGCAAGTTATGCAGGGTTGAATCGTCTTGTTCCTGAATCGGCTCCTCCACCATCTGTTTGCCTTTTGACCCACCAGAGGAGGATGCTTTGAGCTCGTCTATGCTGAATTTATACTTTTGATGCACGGCCCCGGATCTTGTTTGAGTGAAAGACTGCAAGTAGTTAGCCTGGAGCTCTTCCACCATCTTCTTATAATCGGCTTGTTGTTCAGCCGATAACTGCTCCATCTTCATAGGCACGACATTGTCCTGAGAAACATTAGGGCTCTTGGAGTCGACCATCTTATCGGCTGAGTCGATACGTCCTAGTCGAGCCGACAAAGAAAGTCCCATCGAGCGTGCCAAGAAGCGTGTTGATGAGAAATTTCTCTCACGCGCTGGCCTGGGAGATCTGCTTAACTCTAGTGCAGGTTCTTCTCGGCTACCTGTGTTGTGCAAGGCGTGCCAGTTGGTTTGATCTGCTAACCAACAAGAAAAACAAGATATATGCGTTAAGTGTTAGGTTAGATCCCCACTGTATCGGCTGAGGGAATCCATGAGCATATATATGCTATTCTAAAATATATTTAAGCCAGGCGACTGGAATGGATCGGCTATACCAAGACAGCATCAGCCGCTTAACCCAAATACAGCAAAGGATAATAAATATATGTATTGATAACCTAGCCGATACGGAAAAGCTAACAATGAATCGGCTAGTACTCCGATGAATCTTATGAAAAGATACCATTCTTGAACCAAACACGAGTAGCCTGGGAAATCGGTCGGCTGTTGATGGCAGGTCGATTTTGGCTTATGACGTCCGACAAGAATGGGATCTTAACATAAGAGGCAGTCCTAACATAAATCTAGTAATAAATATACTAAAAGAAATATATTAGGGCAGATAAGGCTGGCTAAAACCCCGGCACTGTCTCTAAACAATATAAATCTAACCAAACAGATCATTAGAAGCTCTAAAAATGACTTAATAGTTCAACGTTGATGCAGCATTAAGTATAAAAAGAACAACCCGATCTGTTGTAGCTGATTTATATCTCTCGAGACGGTGGATACCACACATAAACCGATCAACCTTTAGATCTAGCCTTATTGGCTGCGAGTTCTTGATAGAACTAGCCAATGGCAGGATAGATCTAAACATTGCTCCAGTTTATATGCGATATATGATAAATAGCGCAGTACAAACTCCTGAATCTAATGTGTCATTATGATGGAAGCACTAGAATCAGCAGAACATACCACTAATGACAAGCATTTACCTGGATTTGGGGATCGAAACGATGCAGTCCGTAGCCAAATCAATTGCCCGTCTGAAGAAAAAGGTTGGTGATGCGCCAAAGGTTGTTTGATTGATTGTGTTAATGTCTAATTACATGAGGTCTCTGGTCCTATTTATACCCAAGATAACATTATTTGTACAAACCCTGGACTTTATCTAAACTACTATTTAAAATACGACGATATCCCGGGAAGGACCCACGCTGCATTACAACGAACAATTTAAACAAACTCCTAATTTACAAATACAATTTGTCGTTACAGGACTCTATCCATGGATGGCAATATCTTTTAATGTGCAATCTGGTAACCGAATCTTCTATTTATCTTCAACATCTGCACCAGAAATGGTTTTATCTTCTCTGAACCTAGAATCGGCTATCGGCCGCTCTTGTTCGATTCAACCTTAGCCGACTGGCATCGTAGCCGATCGCTTCTTAGCTGATGCAGCCTCTGTTTCTCCGTCAAACTAGCCGACCCGATTCTTTTCACCCTTGCCAGGACTTAGGGATTCAATTACCAAATTTAGGTGTCAACAACGGGATGTCTCAGCATGTCGTCTTGTAGGCGTTCTTTCGCGTGCCAGCGCATCATCCTTGCATGCTCCTTGTTCCTGAACGGACGCTTCAGTCGTGGTATTATAGGAAAGTACCACATCACCTTAGCAGGAACCCTTTTCTTCGAAAGTTGTCTGTCAACTTCGCCTGGATCATCTCATCTGATCTTGTATCGAAGTGCTTTACAAACCGAACATGCTTCTAGGTTCTCGTACTCCTCACCGCGGTAGAGGATACAATCGTTAGGACATGCGTGTATCTTATGTACCTCCAGTCCTAGAGGGCAGACTAACTTTTTAGCCTCGTACGTTGATTCCGATAATTCGTTTCCCTCTGGAAGAATGTTCTTCACGAGTTTTAGTAACTCGCCAAATGTCTTGTCACTGACATCATTTTTGGCCTTCCATTGCAAGAATTTCAACGTGGTACCCAACTTTTTGTGCCCCTGTTCACAGCCTGGGTACAAGGACGTTGTGGTCCGCCAACATACGCTCCAATTTCTGCACCTCCTTTTCACCTTCGCAATCCCACTGTACATCACGTAACATCTGACCAAGGTCATCGGAACCGTCGTTTTTTTCAGCATCCCCGCCCGCCTCGCCTGTTGTATTCTCTTCAAACCCACCGTATTGACCATAGTTCGGAATGTTGTCGTCGTCTTCTTTATCTTCTTCCATTGCAACCCCCACCTTTCCGTGCGATGTCCAGCAATTGTAGTGAGGCATGAATCCCAACTGAAACAAGTAGGCATGAATAATTCTTAATGTAGAATACTCCTTCTCGTTTTTGCACTTTTTTGCATGTACAACATATGAAACCCTTCTGCTTGTTGGCATCGGCCACACTCAAAAAATAATACACGCCTTGAATAAACTCTGTCGACCGTCGATCCACATTGTACATCCATCGCCGATTCATCTACATGGAATGCACAAAAAATCGTAAGAAAAATCCACGAAATTCAAACCATTTAAATATTATTACAATAATTATATATATGTCATCGACAATAATTATATACTAATTCAACATACGTAATGTGTTGTTCTAAAAATAGAATTATTTTTAAAAGGTCTTTTAAAGTGGTAACATAAAATTAATTAATTATTTTAAAAGTTTTTTTAATGTACGTAGTGTATATTAAATTTTTATAATATACTATCAAATTTTTTATATTTTTTTCTTTGTCATCTATTTTATAACTTTTTTATCCAAAAATTTATCTCTCATCATTTTTCATAAATATTTTTTGAGATAAAATTGTACGTAATAAATTTCTACAAATGTAACGTGCTAAGCATACTTTTCTTTCTTTTTATTTTTCCAAATATTTTTCTCAACACAATGTAATGTGCTTAGTAAAATAATTAGTCCAAACAAATTTTCTCTCTCTTCATGTTTGCATAAAAATCTAGATATGAAAATGTCTAGAAAACAACCGTAAAAGGTGAAGTGCTAAGCATAGATCATAAGAGGAAGAAGTTGCTAACCTTGTAGATAACAAAGAATTGTGTATTATCACCAAAACAAAATCACAGAGCAAAAGTTTAAAAACAAGTGGAGCTGGCTCAGGCTGAAGGAGGAAAAAGGAGTATAAAAAAGAACCTCATCTTTAGTTCCGGTTGGTGTTACCAACCGGCACTAAAGATCAAAATAATATTTAGTCCCGATTGATAACACCAACCGAGACAACAAATAACTAAAGACCCGAGGTGCCCTGACAGGTTCTGACAGGATTTGAACTGCGACTAGTGATCTTTAGTCTCGGTTCGTGACACGAATCGGGACTAAAGTTTCTAGAGAGCCGTTGTCTTTTTAAACCGGGACTAAAAATATTTTTTAGTCCTAGATACAACTCTAACCGAAACTATTGTGATTTTTGCCGCTTCAACCAAAGATGGTTTCTCCAGTAGTGTTAAGCATAATTTTTTTAAGAAAAGACAATATATGTTAAGTATTGTTATGTATGTGATATTATTACATCCATGCATAAAAAATATTTTTATACGATGCTAACTTTGCAAGAATAATAGTAAAAGTTTTATATTTGAGACCGCGTAAAAAATTACACGTTTAAAAGACGGAGGGGGTATACTGTTAGGCCGAGAGCTGACAGGATAGATAAATCTGCAAATTAGTCATGAACAAGACATCACCACTAAGTGAACTTGTTCACTCTACGAATGGACAGGGCAGCTATAAATTGTCCACAATGTGTGGCACCACTCTTTCTCAGGTGGACCAACAAATCAATGCTCTAGCAAAAGCATGCTAGCTAGTAAGAACAGAAAGTATGATCAACATCAAGAAGGCTGATAATATGAATCAAACAAAAGGTTTTCTTGTAGGGAAGTAGCAACAAGCGTGTGATTGGAGATGTCATGCATGAACCTTCCCGCCAAAGTTAACATCCATTCAGAACGAGTGACACCACCAAGATCATTTTGTACAATGACTTATGACCAACTAACAACGGGGTGAATTATTTGACATGGCTTGTTCCCCCAAAATGTTTTTAGAACGCCGTTGGAATTACGTTCTTTTGTTTCGAAACATATAGCAAAAGTGCCCCAATAAGTACTAGTAGTAGAGATTGACAAGCCAGCTCTCCCCAAACCCTAAGGGCAACATCATCGCATCATGTATGCCTTTTGCATTTGTTCAATAACATGCTTTTTGCATTTTGATTCAATGACTTACCTAGGTTGCAAAAAATTATGCTCCAGTGCACACACATGACCCTGTGCCGTTAATTGTGTGCCTATATGCTAGAATAGAAGTATTTTTTCAGGTTGGCTAAACCAAGCTCACCCTAGAAAAATAAGGTTGTCCCATCCGCACCTCATATGTTGTCAATCAAGTAAGAAATGGTGGGGCTTGGGACGATGGCGAAAATATGGGTTTGTGCTAGTATTTGCCCATGTACCTCCCTATGATCATGTCATGTGCAAGTTTTTGAAAACCCGCAACTTTATGTAAACATGATCCTACGCGGTTAATTTGTGTGCCTATATGCTAGAATAAAAGTATTTTGTCGAGTTTGGCCAAACCAAGTTCACCCTAGAAAAATAGGGTTGCCCCATTCGCACCTCATATGTGGTCAATCAAGTGAGAAATGGTAATGGTGGGGCTTAGAACGATTTGTGCTAGTATTTGCCATTTGCCCATGTACATACCTTTCTATGGTCATGTCATGTGCAAGTTTTTTGAAAACCCGCATCTTTGTGTTATGTAACAGCCTACATGTATACAGGGTTCTTTGGGAGTACTCATTAACAAATCAAATAGTCCAAATGGTCCCCTTTTGTTTTTACTCATTGTTTAGGACATTGTATACAATCTTTAATGCATATATTTTAATTATCATGGTATTTTATAACTATATGTATTTATAAATATAATAAAGGATAAGTACATCGAATAGTTTTTCATGGCACATCTTCAATGTCATATTCATATATTAAGTCTTAAATTTTATTTTTCATATATTAGTGAATCAAGATTCTGAGGTTTAATTGTAAGCAGTTTTCACAAAGTTAATAAGATATGATTTTAAGCATGTCTTCATTTTGAAGACCAAATCTTGTAAGAGATATATAATTCACCTTATATATATGTTCATGGTCAAAAGTTATGATGTTTGACCATGTGATTCAAAAACACATTTGGTTCATCTATATGATCTATACCTTTTGCATTAGAAAACGTTGAATCTTCCCCACTCTGGGTGCTTCAGCAAACAGCATTTGGATGGTGATGACAATGGTTAGGTTTCATTGGGCGGTGGTTAATTAAGTTGTTGTTGGTTGGTAGCACAATGGCACCAATCAACCTATGGACAGATGATCATGCATGATATGGTTCCAAGCCTAGTATAGATTTCCTCTTTCTAACAATCACCAGTGTCCTTTCCAGTAGTTTTGGGCAAGAACTTGATGGCCCCTCATCTTCTAGAAGCCTAGATGGCCCCCATCCCCAGTGGCTTCCCTACCAATGACAAAATGGTTGGATGCATGTAGTGCTTTGGTGAGAACTGTCAATATCCTGATGCTAATGGATGGTATGAAGTGTAATGTGGCCTAGTGCCAAATCGCCAAACTTCTCGAGTTTTTCACGCGGTAAAAAAAAAGATGCAAGAGTGACATGTAACATGGCCCAATATTCATTGCAACGCTCGAAAGATTTGTAACCACCTGTTAATTTTAGAGTAAACATCATATATAATAATACATGTTCTCTTTGATTCTAAATATAAGTCGTATATATCTGTTTATTTTTTTCATTCCTAGACTCTTTATTGTGGCAGTCATCATCAGCACATCACGTTTACCTAACACTTGGGTCAGTTGAGCAACTGCAGAAAGGAAAAAACAGTGTGTTACATCAACGATGTCGAAAGTGCACATGCACTAGGTCTTTCTAGAAGGCTGGATAAATCGATCAGGTATATGTTGATGCACAGGAAAGCTCAAGCAGATCTTTGTCATTAATATTGCATCAGCATCACCTAACAGGAAATTGAGGAGTGTAGGTTCGATGTTCTAATTAACATCCAGTTAACCACCAAAGACGCTTCATTTTATCCTTAATTAAGCATGTAGATGGTTATAGGTGACATGTAGCATCAACTAAATGGAAAGATTCTATTGGTCCTTGTCATTGCAAAACAGTTAACTGATATAATTTTTCACAGATTTAGAGAGGAGATAGCATCATGATAGGGCCATTTTGATTTGGTGATTCAATATTTAGGAGTTTTAGTTTCATTTCTACACAATTAGTCAGAGAGAGGGAATAAAAGAAAGATGCATGGTTGGTGTTGCATTTTCCATTGTTCTGCCTTGAAGCAATTGCAACGACTATAGTGGTTTGTGACGTTAACATGATATGGCCAGATGTAATTTGATAGGCGTGCAAGATTACCTTCCCAATGTGAATAATTTTTTGTTGTTGGTAGGACTAATGCAAGGTTTGAGCTATGCTTAAGTACCTGTTTGGAGAGTTTTGATAGTTGCAGTTTCTCTCAGAATCTTCAGGTCTCACAAATAGTCTACCTGATTCGGATTCTGAGAATTAGAATGCAGAATTCAGAAAATGAACTCAAAACCAGAATATGGAAATTTCGGATTCTGCAGAATTCAGAAAATGAACTCAAAATCAGAATATGGAAATCCCGGCTTTTCTAGATTCTGACCAGTTGGCTACTTTCGGACTATTTTTCATAATTTTTGGCTTTCAAACAGGCCCTAAGTAAAGCTTTATGTGTCTTTAAATGTAATATACCAATAGTCCAAGAGTTAAAAAAGACTGGTAGTGTTATTTTCTTATTAAGATTATTTTTGATTTTTGTTAGCATATTTTTCAAACTATCAGTTGTTTTAAAATATTATGCCGTTTGGTAGAGATTCTCCTTCGATTCTCAAAGAATCGAGAATCTCTCGCCAAACGGTTATTTTGTAATTGATTCTAAGAAAAATCATTTTAAGTGATTCAAGTAATTTTACATAAAGAGTGAGAATCACCTAAAAAGCGCTTCTCGTAATCACCGAAACCAGTTTTTTCAAAAATCACTTGAAAATCATCTAAAATATTGTTATAATTATTACTTTATTATATCGATTCGATTCTCTCAGAATCAATCGAGAATCGAATCTAAAATCAAAGAATCGTAGAATCGTAACCCTACCAAATGGGCTCTAAATATATCATTTTTTAAGTTTGTAATAATTAAAATTTTTCATTTTACGTGTCTGCAAATCCGAATTTCATCATATTCGAACGCTACCATATAGTTCTATAGTTATATAAACGATAAATATCCCAGTATATACTATACTCATACGTTCGCGATGCACCTCTAGCCTTTAACATTAGCCTACTCATAGGAGGCCTAGCTATAAAGTTACCATCTCACTAAAATTTTATTAAAAGCACACATGCAGATAGATGATCGTGAGTATTAGGAGCGATTCTTAATTCGACTACCACACCCCTGTTGATATGTTTCTGTGGTCAGAATTATCTAGGTCTCCAAATGAGGCGTGTTTTCTTGTTAGTAGATGATAATTACTTACATGTCTCGATGCACGATTTTTTAAGGAAATTTTTTAATTAAAAACAGTGCCTTTTTAAGTCTTGATAATTTTATTTAGCTCAAAGATCGGCATAAGCCGATGCAGCTTTTATATACAGAAAACCAACATAACCAGGTACTGAAGCTTAATACAGAGCAAAACAGAAACGCAGGTAAACATGCTAAGGCTTATCTAGCACACTTATGCTTCGATAATTATCAGTTTTTTGGTTCACCCCTGCAGAATGCAGACGCCAAGCATAATGAACAAAGCAACCACCATTTTACAGCACTTCCTCATCTGAATCAAAGAAATGTGTATATGTATAACTGATCCATACCAGGGTGCATGCCTTGCAATAAACCAATCATTACTGCTACTGCAGCATGTAAAATGATGGTGGCAGGCAAGCTAGCAATTTGCATCAGGTAACAGTAGTTCAAGACATTACCTAAGCATCAGGTAACAGAGTCCAGAGTGAGTGCTACTTCTGAAAAAGGGCTGCAAGCTCGCCCTTCTCAGCCATGGATGAAACAATGTCACATCCACCCACAAGCTCCCCTCCAACAAAAACCTGCGGGAAAGTCGGCCAGTTGCTGTATGTCTTCAGGGTCTCTCGCAACCCATGGTTGTGCTCCTCGTCAAGAACATCAACTGTTACAAAATCCACTCCATGTGATTCCAAGATCCCCACCACCCTTTGCGAGAATCCGCACTGGGGTGCGCTCCTTGATCCTTTGATGAAGGCAACCACCTTGTTATCCTTCACCAACCGATCAATCAATTGTTCCAGTGGCACGGTTAGCTGAACATGGCGACCAGGTGTTAATCGCAGGTCTGGAGGCCTCTGTGGAGGCCCAACCCAGGTGTAGTTTCCAGCAACATTCCCTGGCGGTGCCTTTCCGGTGGCTGTTATATGTTCTTCCAACCATGACTTCCAGGCATTAGTCAGGACAGTTCGATCTGGCGTCTCCTCATCTGCTATTGCAACCTGTTAATGTCAGTACGGTCAGAAACTGAAGTGCTGTGATCAAAATGAGAAATCAGAAGCTTAAATGTAGAAAAATATTTGTTGTTTGGAAGATAAACTTAGGTACAAGTGGTTTGCAAACAATCAAAATATTAGGAGCAACAGAGACATAATGAAGTTTAAATGCTTTAGTATTATTAAGGATATAACGAATGAGTGAGGATATGCAATGACCTGTTAACATCTATCAGTCGTTTCAAACTATCAACTATCACATCTATCTGCAATCAATTATAAGAACAAGTATCTCACAAAAAAAAAGAACAAGAACCCATTTTGCATTTTTTTTTATTTTTCTACAGTGCAACTACAATTGTTATTCTTCTTCAAATAACACAGTGACTCTGGAGAAAATTTGAAATAGTGAGCCTGGAGAAATTTCAGAATGCTATTACAGAGCGCAATGTAAGAACATTGCTTGTGCTACTCTTTAATATCTTGATATTTCCCTACGCTGCATTGTAAGGTACTTTTCAGTTCATTTGTCTTCATGTCATGCAGAGGATCGAACGTGGTGCACTAGTGCAGCCACACAATGTTGTGAACACATACAATTAGAAGTGCCTTTTGGAGTAGCACCTTTCATATCTTGATGTGCAATGATCCATTAGCACTTAAACTACCGTTTCTATTACCACATATACTACCAGAAGTGCCTTTTGGAGTAGCAGCCTTTGTACTTGCCACGGTATACTAGGATTATGGCTAGTGACCAGAACAGTTGGTTTATAGTCAACCTAATGTTTGGTGGGAAGCAAAATGCCGTGTCTAATAAAATACCAGAATGATGAAATTGATAAACATTTCTAATGCACAACTCTAAATCTTTCCTTTTCTCTTCAATTTTTGGGTGTCTTCAAAGCGAAATCAGACCCACGTGCCTAGTATGCCCTTGTTGCACATGACAAAGTGGCCATTCTATTTTACTTAACGGCATGCCTTACTTGTAGTGCACACAAGATTGATCAGATTTATGAAATACTTCCGGTGTTCTGTAAAATTGTGTCAGTAGATGGAAGTACTTCAGTGAGTAACTTCTGAATCCGACTTCATAAAAAGAAATGACCCACCGATGCAGTTCTAAAATTAGAGACAGTGGATCGCCATGTTGAATTCGCTACAGAGCTGGTCTACCTATGCTTACTACTAACACCTAACATGGTAACATTATTTGCTCTCTGAATAGCATCAGTTTCATTCTTTGCACTTCACAAGAAAAATGTTGACACGTTTCAGATCGAATTTCATTCAGTACACTTATCAGCGGAGTAATCAGCAGAAACATGGAGACCAGGACGACCATGCTTACCACTAACACCTAACATGATGACATTATTTGCTTTCGGAATAGCATCAGTTTCATTCTTTGCACTTCACAACAAAAATATTGCCACGTTTCAGATCGAATTTCATTCAGTACACTTATCAGCGGGTCGGCAGAAACATGAAGACCAGGACGCCTAGCTAGAGTATAAGGTGGTGTACCTTGACGGAGCCGCACAGGTCGGCGGGCACCTTCCGGCGGTGCCCCTCGACGCTGGCCCTGACGTTGCGGGATATCCCGACGAACTGCAGCTCGCCGGCGGGGTCGTACACCCCGTAGACCCCGGGCTTGGGGGGCAGGGCTTCCTCGTCCGGCAGCGGCTGCGCGGGCTCCGGTGGGATGGGGATGGGGGACGCCTCGGAGAGCCTCGTGAAGGCGGAGACCGCGAGGCTTCCCCGGCGCGCGGGGCGGCGGGGAGGGAAGCGGAGGGTGGATACGGAGGAGAAGGAGACGCGCAAGGGGAGGCAGAGCGCCGCCGCGGTGGCGGCGGCGGCGCCGACGGAGGAGGAGGTCGCCATGGCTGTGGATGTGGTGGTAGCGTGGCAACGGAACGGAAGTGTGGGTTGGTGTGATTACTTGCTTTGATTTTTTTTTTCTGTCTTACCGAATGGGCTGGACGCTAGAGCCCACCAGGTGAAGGAGAGAGAGGCCCACAGTTGCGTGGGCTGGTGATAAGCTGGCCCAAGTAACAGAACGTTTCGTGCTTATAAACTTCCCCATCAAACTTTGGAAATTTTGGCATTTATAATTTTAATTTTTAAAGATTTATAAAAATAATTTTCGGATTCAAAATTTGCAAAACTAGTCCCTTCCTGCCCTCCGGGAGGGCGGGATTCAAAACGCCCTTCCGAGGGCGTTTTATCCGACGTGGCAAACGGCGTTGGGTGCCGTCGTCGCGCGCGTGTAATTTTACATTTACTTTCCCGCCCTTACGAAGGGCGTTTTTCACTGTTCACCACTGTCACTGATCTGTTCACAATTCATCGTTTATTGTTCACCGCACGCAAAAAACGTCATTTGTAAGGGCGGAAGGGCCAAAATATAAAATTACACGCACGCGGCAGACGGCACCCAACGCCGTCACACGCCGGATAAAACGCCCCGAGAGCGTTTAACCCCCTCCCGCAGGGCGGAAGGGACTAGTTTTCCAAATTTTTAAATCCGAAAATTATTTTTGTAAATCTTTAAAAAATTAAAATTATAAATGCTAAAAATTCTCAAACTTTGGAAGGAGATATACGGGGTTTCTATTTAACGTACGTGTGCTAGCAAGCTAAATAACACACACTTTATCCAATTTTATTTTTATTTTCTTGTTTAAAATTTTTAACTCAGATTTAAAAACATTAAAGTAAAGATTTAAAAAGTTAATATTTCAAACTTTCGACTCGGGTTTGAAATGAAGATTTTAAATTTTTAACTCAAAAATTAAAATTTTTAACTTAAAATTTAAAATTTTCAAATCAAATTTGAAAACTCTTTAACTAAGATTGAAAAGTCAACTCAGATTTGAAAAAATCAAGTCAAGGGTAGAAAACTATTAACTCATATTTAAAAATTTTCAACTTAGATTTAAAAACTTTCATCTCAAATTTGAAAACTTCTATTTCAAAATTCAAAACATTCAACTCAAATTTTAAAACTTTCAAATCAAATTCAAAACATTCAACTAAGTTTAAAGATGAAAGATTTAATTTCTAAAGTAAAAAAATATTGTAAAAACATAGGGAAAAAATGTGCGATGGTGCAGACGCATTGTCACACCCAGAAATTCAAAACCAGAATTTCCGAAGCTATATATGTATTAAAAAATCCCTGTCCAGGACCAGCCAGGAAACACATACGACAATTATTGATATTACAGATCCACGACTTAGAAACAATAAAGAGATTACAAAAGTGCAGCGAAAAAGAAAAGGGCTAAAGTCTAATCTTGATGCTTGCAGCGTGGCACCTTCACTCCACAGGCATCCTCGGAGTGCGGACGAAGCCTACTCGTCTTCAACGTCTTCACCTGCCTCAAAGATTGGCTCTAGGAGGAAAGAAGCAAGGATGAGTACTTCCAACGTACTCAGCAAGTCATACCGGGAGGGAAGGTATGAATGCAAGGGGAGACAAGGTATTGGCTAGGGTTTTACTTTTTAGGATAAAGCAGCAATTTCACAACAATAATTTGAAAGCAGTAAAACAATTGTAATTAGTTAAGCAGTAATTAAATCTATCACTATTCAACACTATCCCCACGTTGTGACAGGCCCAAACCATCCATCTATACTAGTCAATTTCCATTAATCAGGTTATTAGAGGTGTGAAACTAATCACGGTGAATCTGGTCGATTGTTCATAACCACGGACACGATAATTCAAAGAGTTTTACTCTGATCAGAGGTGTACAACTGTACCCACAAGACATAGCCTCACGACACGTTTCCGTGTGCCGGAATACCACCACGTACCCCCGAAAAGGACTGTGACAAGTTCATTCGCATAACCTCCTCTAGCCAATCGTATCACACCAAGGTTTCGCCTCCACTCCCATCAGGACAGTGGATAGTATCCTGAGTGTTGCGGTGAATCCGAAAGCCAACAACCTAAGCCCCCGGTTGACTGCAACTCCATCACGCTCA
Source organism: Oryza australiensis (assembly GCA_019925245.2). Classification (NCBI taxonomy): domain Eukaryota; kingdom Viridiplantae; phylum Streptophyta; class Magnoliopsida; order Poales; family Poaceae; genus Oryza; species Oryza australiensis. Next base: position 181,841 of record JAIFGZ020000583.1, on the reverse strand, counting down.
CCCTTGCCTGGGAACATCGGCTAGAGAAAGGTTATACTATAGGACTAACCGTTGTCCATTTTGGCTTATGGTAAGTACGATATTTATTCTAGAGTTTCCTACGAACCGATCCTTGATTACCATGGACGCGAATATCGAAAACCAATGCGTCCACAACCCACAAATGCCATATTCTAATTGATCATCATGATCCATAGTGTCTCATGATTAAATTCATTATTAATGAGTCTATAATAGTATGATTAAGTGAAATGACCCATTTAGTGTTCTAGTTGATCTAAGTAGGGCTAAGCATAACCTAGACCAATATCTAATCATATTAATACCCAAGTTATCACAGGTTCAGTGTAATCAAGTCCTAAGGCTGAGCACTAATAATAAAGGCATAATATTCTCATAAAATGATATTCTAAAATACATGCAATTTATAAGAAAAGTGAGGTATTTTAGCAAAATGGGTACAATATGATCAATGATGAAGCATGACTTACCTTGCTATGTGACCTGGGAAACCTCCGCAACGACTTCAAAGTAAACCAGATCATTGGAACTATCGGAATCTACAAGACAAACAAAGAACTCAATAAAACATGCTAAAAGTCTACTAAAATAGAGATCAAAATCATTTTAATAGATTTTTGGCATTTTTATGAATTTAATAAAATTTGAATGGACTTAAACGGAGCTCGGATTAAAAAAGATATGAATTTTAGAAGATTATCTGTGTTTATTACTAAAACAGAAAAAAATCATTAATAAATTATTGCACAATAAATCCCAAGATGGCATCAGCGCTAAGGCTAACGTCAGCGGCCGAATGCTAATGTCATCGGCCGCGGAGCACCGATCCCATGATGGACCGGGTCCACGGCCGAGAGGCGGCCGATGCACCATGTGGCACTTACGGAAGGTAGATCGACGACCGAGAGGGATGGGCGGTGGCGCAGCAGCCGGTGATGGCGTGCTACGGCCGGAGGACAACCGACGCCAACGGAGCGGCAGTGCGGGGCGGCGGAGTGGCGCGACAACGCGCGGGCGAAACCACGCGCACGAGAGCGACGGCGCACGCATGGGCCGAGAGAGAGAGAGAGGGAGGGGATTCGGGCTCACCGGGACGGTGGAAGGGAAGAAGACGACGGTGTGGGCGGTGTGCGGACGGCGGGAAGCTGGGACGAGTGGCGGCCGAGAGGGCTCGGACACCGATGAAGAAGATGGCAGCGATGCGGGGATCCAACACGACTCGGGACGGCGGCAACCGGCGGCCGAACGACGATGGATCTTGAGAGCACAGTGTTAGAGCGAGGGAGAGCACGAGGAGAGCTCGTGAGTGAGGTGGGGAGGACGAGAGAGGGGACGGTATTTATAGGGGTTCGGGGAGCTCGGAATCGGCTGAGAGCAACGGTAATTGCTCGCCGGAGTTTGCGAAGGGAAGGAAATGGAGAAATAATGGTCGGCGCTTAAATCCGGCCATTACGAGGCGCGGGAGCGGTGGATGAGGGCAGCAACGGTTAGCGCCGGGTGCGAGGAAGCATTTAGGGCGAGTTAGGGTGCGCGGGAGAGCCGGGCAAGGCGAGATTCGGCGCAGCCGAGGCGCACGCGGCGGCGGCGGCGTGGCCGGAGGTAGATGACGGGGCTGACGGGTGGGCCTCACCTGTCAATGGCCCGGGAAAGAGAGGGAGGCAAAATGGACTTTTGGCGTTGCGCGCGAGGGTAAACGGGCCACGGCCTTCGGCGACCCAAGAGAGAAGAGAGAGGGCGCACACATGGTAGGCTGATGGGCCGTCGACCCGAGAGCAAATTGGGCGGGACAAAAGACGGAGAGAGAAAAGGATTTTTTCCATGATTTATTTTAATTCTGGTTATTGATTTAATTGGTTAAAAATTATTTTTAGTGCTATGAAAATTCCACTAAAAATCCTGTTTAATGCATTTTGATATGTAGAATTTAAGAAAAATCCTACCATGTCATTTCCACTTATACTTTGCATTTTAAAACCATTTCTTTGCTCTAGGTTAATTCACAAATATTTTTTTGTGATTTTCTTTAATGATTTTTAGGGAAAAACTCCAAGGTGTGACATGTGCCGGCTCGCGCGGCGTGCGTGCCGAAAGCCACGGGCACATCTCGTGCGCTTAGCTTTCGCGGATATATATTGTGCTTAAAGAGAGGGAAGTGTCCTAGAAAAAGTCTAAATTACACTTTTTCCATCTCAAATGTAATTTTTCTGATTTCTCAAATGAAATAATCCTTTTTGCAACTATATTTCGAAGAAATTTATAAACTAAGTTTAGTGTGGTACTACTACATATGTCAAAAAATATTACAGTTCTATAATATAAATTTTATCAAAAAAATTTACCATTATATAATATTACTTCTCCTATTAATTACCTTCCATTTAAAATTCTCTCCATGTTACCTTCAAGTCTCCAACTAAAACCCAATCTTAACCATTGTTCATTATTAGGTCATTTTACTTCTCTACTAATTTCTCTCTCTCCCTACCAAAAAAATCTATGTCCTAGAATTGTATTTTTTTATGGAGGGAGTAAAAATATGCTCTAAGTAGAGATAAAAAAATTCATCCAAATATTTTTAGAATGAAATAATAAACATGTTCCAGGGAATCAATTTTGTTAGCTTGAAAACTATGTGTTTGATATTTCTTCATAATTAATTAAGTCAATTAAGTTGAACTCATTGTGTCACGGTAAAGACGAGAAAACAAAACACAACCACATAGCCATGGCTATAGGTAGTGTTTTCCTAAACAGGTTTTGCTAAATAGTCGGTGACCTAGAGTGTTTAAACGGTCTAGACGAATTTAGACGATGTTTAGACGAGCTAGATGGTTTGCTACTATAGCATGATTTTACATGTATAAATAACAAAATTGAACTTCTGATCTTTGATGTCAGCTCATATCATACCAATTTGAACAATTCTTTATGTGTTCAAACTTCAAACAACAAAAATTCCAGCAGCGGCAGACTTGTAGGAGCACGTGCAACGGAGGTTATGGGCGACGACGCGTGCGTGCTGCGGGAGCCAAGAGGGCGCGAGCTACGGTGGCGGAGGTTGCGAGCAGCGGCACGTGCGTCTATAGGAGTCTGGAGCGGCGACGGCGGAGGTGTTGCGGCAGCGGCGTGCGTTCTGACTTGTGAGGTTTTGTGAGTTGCAACTGTTGATCTGGCTCTCTAGTCTCTCGTAGTAGCGGTGAAAGGCACAAGCGCGCCTGATTTCCTGCCTGTTGGTTCCAATTTTTCCCTTCCCCCAAGTTGTCCAGTGTTCACTATCTCCTAAAGGTGCACTAAACCAGTTCAAGTCGCCTAAAAACCGTCTTTTTTGCCGTTCACTACCATTAGTAACGTTAACTATTAAAAACGACTATGCTTTGGATGTTCGATGGATGATAAAAAATCGAATGCCCTGACCAATTATTAACATCTATTTTACTATTTCATACCATATGCATGCACTAACATGCATTGCTGTATTTTTTTCTCCTACATCTGATTAACAAACTAGTAAGCAAATTTAAACTACCTTTTCTTCTAAACTATTTTTCGGATCCACGGTTTGATCATATTGTTATAACGATATTTGTTGCAATTAAATTTTTAAAATAAAATCTCATCACTATATTTTAAAATAAAAATATATAATTATATTCTTAACTAAAATGTTTTTATATTATACATGAAACATCTAATTGTAACTATGAAAACATTACGAAAATACTTACTAAAACATTAAAAAATATGACATGTAACATTTACAAATGAACTAATTAAACATAAAAATTACTTATTAAAACATCTAAATAGTATAATAATACTATGTGCAATATTTAAAAATCCTTGCAACACAAAGCTCAAAATGTGCAGCGTAGTCCAATTCTATTGAAACATTAGCTTTGCTAGTGAAACATAGAATTTTAATGATTGAAATATATATTTATTTTGATCAAAATATAATCAAGTGAGATCTCATTATAAAGATTTAATTACAATAAATATAACAATATAATCAAATATAGTTTTAGAAAATAATTTGTAGATTATATTTAACTTACACATGCATATAGACTTGCACACAAGTTGTACATGTGCATGCATCCTGGCATAAGATAGAGAAGAAGGAATTAGCATGTACTATGAAAAAGGTGAATCAAATTGATAGGAAAGGAGAAGACGTCGGACGTAGCGTTCGATGTTTTCTTTCCAATCGACGCTCGATGGAGAGCATTTACCTAACTATTGAAATGGATTAAACATTACTTCTACAAATAGAAGTATTGGCCTGTTTGAATCGGATGAAAATAAAATTTTAAGTACAAACACGAAAGTCGTTAGCACGTGATTAATTAAGTTTTAGGTATTTTAAATTTAAAAAAGTAAATTTATATGATATTTTAAAACAACTTTTATATAAATTTTTCGTATAGAATACTAGCGTTAGAAAAATATGCAAATAGAAAAACAAAAAACTAGACCTAAATATTATAAATTAAAATTAAGTTAAATAAATGACCAGATCACCCAGAACCAACCCAATCCACACTATCTCTCCACCCTCCACCCCCGTTGTTTGAAAAAAACTGTTACCATATGTCGTTGACCAAATACGAATAATAAAACAATCGATGTATTAATATAATAATAATAATTTATAGGTAAACTTTTATTTTCGTGACAACTTAAATACTAATTCTGATAAATAATTTTTAAAATCAATTTTACAATTGAATTTAAAAATATGAATTTTAGCAGCGGCCGATGCTAAACTATGCGGCCATACTAAAAAGAAAATCGTTACAGAATCAACCGCGAGGCGGCGGCTGGCACGTGAGTCGCCGTGGTCGCTGTGTATATCTCGGCTCGGGCCAACCCGACCCGACCCGATCGACCGAACCGAAGGCAAGGCAGGTTCACGAATCACGACCCTCCTCCTCAGATCTCGCCGGCGGCAGCGGCGGCATGCTCCCCTCCACCCCATCCTCCGCCTCCTGCCGCGGCGGCGGCCGCCGCGTGCTCCTCCTCCTCCTCGCCATCGCGGCCCTCCTCGCGCTCCCCGCCTCCGCCTCCGAGTCAGATCACAAGGTGCGCCCGTGCTCGCTCGCTCCCGCCACCCCCACTATCCCCTCGATCTAAAACCTCTCCTCCGCCTCCCTATGCTCATGCGCACCCGGAGCCAGATCCGCGCGTCCATGCGCGCGATCTCGTTCTGTTCGTGGCAGCGATGCGACGCCGCTGTTGGTTGGGCGTGTCGGGTCATGGAGGATTGCTACTAGTACAATTCATCATCAGCGCGCGTAGAGAATCAGTTAGGGAAAATGGACTTTGTAGGGAATAGGATGTTAACATGGAAGGTTGATATGCTATAGATTGTGGTAAAGGAAAAAAATATCTGTTCATTATCGTGCTCCGCTGTGTTCACAACTTCAGATCAAGGCTATGTGATCCTTTGTGGTGGGTGAAGGGGTGTATGGCAGTAGCAGCGATGTGTTACGGTTTGATACCTGGTGTTTTCCGCAAGAGAGTTCATACCTTGATGCTGTATTATGTAATTAAAGGTCAAGATTTAAGCACTATCTGCAACAGGTTCTTATGACCGAGGACCCTTTTTCGGTACAGTAAGGTCATAGTGTTGTTCCGTTGCTGGAGAAGTGCTAACAGCTAGGTACCTTGCATTTACTTTTTAATTTAGATAATAGCCTTGCATAACTTACAAATTCTTCCATAACTTGTCTTGCATGTTGGTTGGAAGTAGTAGACAAAAATATAACGAATAGTGAGCATTTGCAGCAGAATACCTTAATCTTTTCTAAATTAATTGTGTTTACCATCATTCCATGGTACAACTTTGTGGGCGCAAAAAGTTCTCATCTGCCTTTTATGTTTCTTATGTGCAGTACAAAGTTGAAGAACCGGTTAAGCTTTGGGTGAATAAAGTTGGCCCTTACAATAATCCACAAGAAACTTACAACTATTACAGCCTTCCATTTTGTCAACCATCTGAGAACCCTGCGCATAAATGGGGTGGTCTTGGAGAGGTCCTGGGTGGAAATGAGCTGATTGATAGTCAGATTGACATAAAGTTCTTAGGTATGTCGATCTTTCTTTCATACTATCCTTTTTGTTTATCTACTATTTGTTGGAAATTTCATCGATCGGTGTATTTTCTTGTCTTATGAATTGTATAAGTGCTTCCTCTGGTTTAGGAAATGAGGAGAGAGGCTCCATTTGTCAACTTGAGCTTGATTCTAAAAAGGTTCAGCAGTTTTCTGATGCCATCGATAACTCATACTGGTTCGAGTTTTTCATGGGTATGTGAATCGATATTTTGATTTGGGTAGTAACATTGTGTTTTTGAAATTTCTTTTTGTTTCTGACATTATATTTTTATCAACTGTTTTTGCATTCTTGGTGCAATATTCTCCTAGATGATCTGCCTCTTTGGGGTATGTTTCTATCAACCTGTACTTTCATTGGTTTCTCTGTATTTTTTCCTACACTTCTTTTCTTAACTAGATTTTGGCAATGTGCTTTAAACAGGTTTTGTTGGGGAGACTGACAAAAACAATGACAACAAGCGTTATCTCTACACACACAAGAGCATTCTTGTCAAATACAATGATAACAGGGTATGAGTTTTGCATAAAAGTGATAAAACTGTTCATTACCACATCACTTTGGACATGATTTTACATAATTTGGTCTAATTCTATTATTTTAGATCATTCATGTTAATCTCACCCAAGAGTCTCCTAAGCTTCTTGAAGCTGGTAAGAAATTGGATATGACATATTCAGTGAAGTGGCTACAAACAGATGTGACCTTTGCACGTCGCTTTGAAGTATACCTGGATTATCCTTTCTTTGAGCACCAGGTAATGTTTTCCTACTCCAAAAAAAAAATCATGTGTAACATGCAGCTCTCAGCTTGCTTACTTTCTGTGAAAGAAAAAACTGTTAATTGTAACAATAGGGAGCTGAATTGTCCTGTTCTTTTTGAAAGTTGTTCAAAGGTTCTCACTTCTGTGCAAATTTCTAATGTCAGATTCATTGGTTCTCCATTTTCAATTCTTTCATGATGGTTATTTTCCTCACTGGTTTGGTTTCAATGATATTGATGCGGACATTGAGAAATGACTACGCAAAGTATGCTCGTGAAGATGATGATCTGGAGTCACTGGTAAATCTACACTTTGTTTAATTGTATACTTAAATATCTCTAGCATATAATTTGTATTTGTTTTCACCTAGTGCAACTCGATTGAGACCTCAAGTCTTGATATTCCTTTTGTTAGGAGAGAGACGTTAATGAGGAATCTGGATGGAAGCTTGTCCATGGTGATGTATTTCGCCCTCCTCGAAGTTTGGCCTTTCTTTCTGCAGTTGTTGGCATTGGCACTCAGCTGGCTGCTCTTATCCTTCTTGTTATTGTATTGGCCATTGTTGGCATGCTATATGTTGGGTAAGCAACCCCCATCCCCGAAATCTCCTCGCACTTACAATGCATAGTGTTGAAATACCTGAGTAGCGGTTCAAGGAAACTACTGTATTAATACACACGAGATGAAAGGAAGAGGATAGGAATACCTGAACTTGTTAGGTTCCCACCACATGTTTTGTGAAAGCTGTCCAGGAACCTTCCATATCCTGTACTTTACCTGGAAAATCTTGAATCTGCAGTAATCAATTGCAATAATGAAGAATCATTCTGAATCTACCATACATCATAATAGCATAGACAATATTTGTAAAAATGTCTTAGATTAAATTTTCTGCCCCTGGCTGGTATGACTTAAAACGACAGCACATATGTTAAGTGCAGATAACATTTGCCTAACCATTAGTTTGATTTTTCATATTAAATAGGAAGATAATTGTTTTGGGTTAAATGATTGTTTCTTGTTTATGTCCTAACCGTACTGAAAAGAACTAAGAAAAGAAATGAACCGTACCTTTTCATTGTCCAAAAATTACCTTTTATTGTCTTTTGTACTTTCCTGGTTGGAGTGTGGAATGTTTGCCTTCTGTTGAAAATGCACACATCCATCAGCCCTAGTCCCTAAGGCCTGTGATAGATATATGTATGAATCTTAAAGATATAAAATCCCTATATTATTTTGAAAACAGCTTTAAAGTTTTTTTTTCTTTTTTTTAGCATCAAGTGTGGTACTTATGTTTCACATTTTGTGCATGGATTTGCTTTTCTAACTTATATATTGCGCAATATTTGTCAGGCGAGGGTCTATCATCACAACCTTCATTGTGTGCTATGCTCTTACATCTTTTATTTCTGGCTATGTCAGTGGTGGCCTCTACTCAAGGAATGGTGGTATGGTTCTTTCCTTTTGGAATTGCACTGTTTTGTTGTAGTATTTGTTTGTGCAGTTCAATCTCTTCTCAAGGTTCTGTTTCATAGTTTCCTCCTGTCATTCTATATTGTTGTGTAGAAGTTTCTAGAATTTGCATATTGTCATATATTATTGTACTCTCCCACTTCATGATGTATGGTCTGTTGAGCCGTAATTTCCTTATGGCAGGTAAAAACTGGATAAAGGCTATGATCCTTACAGCATCCCTATTTCCATTCTTGTGCTTTTCAATTGGCTTTGTTCTGAATACAATTGCTATCTTCTACCGATCATTAGCGGCAATACCATTCGGCACAATGGTTGTCATGTTTGTCCTTTGGGCCTTCATTTCTTTTCCTCTAGTGCTTCTGGGAACTGTTGTTGGTAGGAACTGGAGTGGTGCTCCTAACAATCCCTGCCGAGTAAAGACTATTCCCCGGCCTATTCCAGAGAAGAAGTGGTACCTTACACCTTCTGTTATCTCATTGATGGGTGGGCTGCTTCCCTTTGGCAGTATCTTCATTGAGATGTACTTTGTGTTCACGTCATTCTGGAACTACAAGGTAAAGAAGTATCTCATGTTTAACTTGAAGTATCCAGTTTGTTTTGGCAACAAAAGTAGTTCTTGTGGTGTTCAACATCTCATAGGGCTGCTTCACAAATTACGCAATTTGTTTTTTGATTGAACTCTTGGTGGACTTCTAATATGTCTGTGCTTCATACATCTGTCTATGCACCTTTTTTTTATTTTAATAACATGAATAATGTGATCATGTCAATTGTTTGGCTTCCTTGGCAGGTTTATTATGTATATGGCTTCATGTTGCTGGTCTTTGTCATCCTTCTAATAGTTACTATCTGTGTCACTATTGTGGGCACTTATTTCTTGCTGAATGCTGAGAACTATCACTGGCAATGGACTTCATTTCTCTCTGCTGCATCAACTGCGTTATATGTGTATCTATATTCCATCTACTACTATCATGTAAAGACAAAGATGTCAGGTTTTTTCCAGACGAGTTTTTACTTCGGTTATACATTGATGTTCTGCCTTGGTCTAGGCATACTTTGTGGTAAGATCTTAATTTCTACCTTGTAATCTGTGACACTTATCATTGTGATATTTTTGTTCTGACATCCATCTTGGCGATTCAGGTGCTATTGGCTATCTAGGATCAACTCTTTTTGTGAGGAGAATCTACAGAAACATCAAATGTGATTAGATGCTCACAGCTTGGAAGACGTAGCAGATCACATGTTGTCACTGGAACTGTGGTAGAGAGGACAAGAAGTGGATTAATGTTAGATGCTGATTAAGTTTTTCAAGCCACAGACAGAAGGAGAAAAGGGGGGGGGGATGATCCCTTAAACTTAATATAAATACATCCACACGCCTACTCTCTTTTTTGACTATGTCGCCCTGATTATGCATACCTGTGGTAGTTGACGATTTGGTTGGTTTTTAAATCAGAAGTAGGATGTAACATTGTAACAAGTGAAATATTCATGCGGCACTAGATTTCTTCTCTGCGTATGAATTGGGCCGGGGGCTTGTGGCTTCCAATTCAAGGCTGTCATTTTAACAGTTTGTCATGTACCACGAGCACACTGTGGTTATATGTATTGCAACATTGTTATAGCCATTAAGCTTTATACACGAGTTCGTCTACATTTAATCTTTGGACACCTGGTTTTGAGGTACACATTTAGTATATCTCTTTACTTTACTGTTATCATGTGCAAACAGTTGATTTAACTAACCTGAATATGCGAATTTCTGCAGGCAGGTTTACATGATTAAATGTTGTCATTGTTGGGCAGTAGGGAATCAGCTAGATATTGTGCTTTTCTATCTATCTGTTGTAAAATCTGCTACCTGCTTGGGATCTTATCGACCAAGCGATAATAACACTACTTTCTGCTGGTCCAGTTGCCGTCAATCATCGATAACAAAAATCATGATCCAGATGCTGAATATATAAAAGCTAAAATGTAGATCAAAACTCATGATCAGTCCGATCTTTCATAGCGGAGGAATGAACAATGTGTAACTATTTAAGTAGCAACCAAATTTGCAATATTTGAGATAGATTGGAATGTGGTACAAGAGATTGTGTTCTCCGCTCTCTAGAACAAACACAGAATTTTTACCTGTTCTCCCTTTCCACAACCAAAACACACACAAAAACAACCACACAAGAAAAAAAATGTCAGTAAATGCAAGTTTTTCTTCCCGAACTAAAAAGAATGCTCCGCGTCGGTCGTCTGATCCATGCGCAAATATCGAACGCTACTTCCGAGTCTCTGTTGCAGCAGTAATTAGTACTAGTTTTTTTCCTCCTACTTTATGCATACTATCCATTTGCACGTATTTAACTATTCTCACCAGCAAATTTCAGATTACATTTTCTTCTAAATTACTTATCTCTAATATGTGATTAGAGTGTATTGTCATATTCGTTATAATTAAATTTTTATAACAAAATTTCACATGATTATATTCTGTTGAAAAAAACTACACATGCTTTAACCATTAAAATTTGATATTTCACATATAAGAAGCGAATGTTTTAATGGGTTCTAAATATTATACGTGCCGTGATGTAATTTAAATGTTTCAATAAGTATTTTCTATCTAATGGTTTACTAGTTCATCGTAAATGTTGTATGTAGAATTATTTGAGTCATTCAATAAGTATTTTCTAAAGTCTTGCTTCATTTTGTAAATGTTGCATGTGGTATTTTTGACGTTTTAGCAGATACTTTATCATGTTCCAATAGTTTATATCTTAATGCTTCACATATAATACAAATATTTCAATTAATCATATATTTTTTATCAAAAATATAATCATATATGATTTTATTGTAAAGATTTAATTACAATAAATATAATATAACGATGTAATCGAATTACAGATTGGGTATATATATATATAGTTGTCAAGAAAAAAATGGTTAACATTTTGTTAAAATGTTTGTTCGTTAGTGAGTAGGGGGTATAAGAGCATCTCCAGCAGCACTCCTAAATGAACTCCTACCCTATATTTGAGAGTTTGTAGGCCTAAATGAACTCCTACCCTATATTTGAGAGTTTGTTAACCTACAGCAGCACTCCTATCTCATCCTCTAAAATCCTGAATTACTAAAATTCACCCCCTCCACTCTCCTATTCCTAGTAGTCCAATTTAAGTTTCTATCTCTATAATTTAAAGTTTAGGTGATCTTTTAGAAGATCTGTTGTAGGTAAAAGAGATTTTAAACTCCTATTCTTCAAACTCTCATTTTAAAAGTACTGCTCTCATTTTAAAAGTACTGCTGGAGATGCTATGCCTCACCAATTCACCATGCGTCATGCATGCATCGTGCGTTGGCCAAGAGAATTGCATGCAAGTTAAACAGAGAAGCTATTGCGGGCGGAGGAAGCGTGGGGAGGGAGGGCGCTCGATTTGTAGCCATTTCGTATAAATAGCAGCTCGAAACACCATCACGGCCAACAGCTAGCGAGCGATCGAGCGGAACAGGAGGAGCCTACCACGCCTCTCGCCGTCTCAGCTCCGCGCGGCCTACCGCGCGCTGCCGGAGATGCAGACGACGACCGTGCCCATGGCGGCGGCGGTGGCGCTGTCCACCACCACCACCTCCTCCTCCTCCAAGGTTGGGCGACACCACCCCTTGTCTTTGTCTTGTTGACTGATATAAACTAACCGAGTTGCCCGCCCGGTTCTTGCATTGCATGATTGGAATGCCCAAGGTTGCCGCCTCCGCTAGGTCGTCACGCCGGAGCTGCTCCTCTCCGGCGACAAGATTGGTCGCCGCACCCACTCGCCGGCGACCACCGCTAGGTGAGGCTGTAGTTTCTAAACGCACAAAATTCCTATGAAATCGAGCAAAATCTCATTCAGTATTAAATCATTGAAATAAACCGAACAATTGGGCAATACTCACTGGACATTTATATTCCTCTGAACTGGACCCGTGTCTCTGTTCCAATCCATTCTGTCGCTGTAGCAGTTGTTGGAGCCATTGCGGGCCTGGATCCGGTTCCAGCTGTGCAGCTGCCATTAACCGCTGGAAACGTCGAGTCTGTTCTAGATCAAGTGCGCCCTTACCTTACTGCAGATGGAGGGGACGTTGCCCTTCATGAGATTGCCGGGAATGTGGTGAGGCTGAAGCTGCAAGGAGCTTGTGGATCGTGCCCAAGCTCGCTGATCACGATCAAGATGGGCATCGAGCAGCGCTTGATGGAGAAAATACCAGATGTTGCTGCAGTCGAACCTGTTACAGATAAGGAGACTGGGCTTGAGCTGAATGAAGAGAATGTTGAAAAGGTAAAATTGAATTGTCAGTAGTAGCCTTTCTTGCACATGCCCAAAAAAATTGATCCCTTGAAAATTCCTCGTAAAAAAAAAGCTTCGAAGAGAGGACTTTGTGTAGCTACCTCTTTATGACGATTGTTTACAATGACACAATTAGCTTGTGCTGATCAGCAAAATTGTTTAGGAACCTTTGTTAAATTATCATTCAAGTATTGGCACTTCTTCCTTTTACTGGAACTGCATCATCTGTTAGATGTTGTCACTTGTAATTTTCTGGGAATAAAAAAAACTGCATACTATTACATCATATCTATATTGACTTTATTGTGGTTCACTTGTTCATACCATTCCATTTTGAATTTCTAATGATTGATGTTGCTTACTACTCATGCATCTAGCAGAATTATTCGAAATATATTAAAAAAATGCATTCATGATTTAAGTGAGCAATTCGATGATACAGAGGTTTACTGAGCACATATATCTGAATTCTCATCACATGTGGATCCATCAGTCTCTATGGTTCACACCATCATATGTTTGTAATTTGGAATTGCTCTTTTCCATAATATGGATAGAAAGATATAATTGGTAATAGAAAACAGATGTACTGACAATGCCTTTAAATTTTCACAAGGTCCTCAATGAAATCAGGCCATACCTTGCTGGCACAGGAGGTGGTAAGCTCCAGTTTATCATGATCAAGGGTCGCATTGTGAAAGTCCGGCTCACAGGCCCTGCTGCAGTTGTGAGGACTGTTCGGATTGGCGTGAACAAGAAGCTCCGAGAGAAGATCCCATCCATCCAAATCGTCCAATTAATCTGAAAAACATCTGTGTGCCACCCTCTCAAGCAGCATTTGTACAGGGAAAAGATGTAAATTTGTAAATCAACCGCATTTGTATCAGTAGCCCAACGAAGAGTTGCCCATCTTTAGTCAGCACTCAGCACAGGGATCAAGATATATCATATATCTTGGAAAAGAAGTTTTGATCTGTTCCTCTTGGAAAAGAAAAATGGAAAAGTGTTTCTTGGTGTAATGCAGTTTTGATCTGTTCCTCTTGGAAAAGAAAAATGGAAAGTGTTTCTTGCTGGAATTCTGGAGTTATTTTAACCCATCGTAAACAACAGCACATGTTGTCTTAAATTTAACTTGCTATTTCTTTCCCTCTAATTTTGTGGAGCTCTGCCAAAGAATGCAAATTAGAAAAGCGTGAACTCTTGTGTATCATCAAAGGATTTTTTTAGCATGAAAAACATGACGGAACAGATGTTTATCAAAATCTACAGGAACTTCTGAATCTTCCGACTTTAGTTAGAGATTCGTCTTATGAACAGAAAGGCATGATGACAATGTGTAATTTTGTGCGAATGCCTCTGTTGCGCAATTTTGGAAAGAAATTAAAGCATAAACAGAAATGGTGGTGTATTCCAGGTTTCTACCTGCATATGAATAGGTTAAAGAAAGCAAAAGAAAATAAATACGAACTACTGCCGCATATGCCGATATGTAACAAAAAGGTTTTTGAGTCTTTCCTTGCTATGCTATTAGAGATTGGTTGTAAATATGTAGAGAGTTTTGGTGGCAATGCAGAAGAAACATAATGTGAATTGGAGCGGCTATAGCATCGCCTTGTATAGATGTTAACATTCATAAACAATTGGTCGTTTTCTTGGCTATTTGATACAGGACTTCTAAGCTCTCAGAAAGTACAACAGGTATTAGCTGAGTCAATGACAACACTAGATTAGATCAAATGTTTGTCTCTACGGCCGGCCAATAGGGCATATGATCTATCCAGACTATATGCTAGTCATACGCGAAACCAATTCAATGCAGTTGCTGAAAAAGAGTTGTTTTCAGGTTTGCCTTGCCTTGACAATGAGAACTAGCACAAAGTTCTAAATGTAAAAGCATGAGCTACAAATTTTCTGCGGTGATGTTCACCTGTATTTTAGGCTTAAACAATCAGGTAACATCAAGTCATCAACTATAGCAACAGCTGCATTAGACGTTATTACTGGACCATAAAAAACTGATGAGAAAGTTCACTAAATATCTTTTGCCCTCCCAAGTGACAGATGAATTGAATACTTCCACTCACATCTTGGATTTGGTAGCACAGTTTTTCCATCGCCGTTAAATTCGTAGTGGCGGCATATATGTACTTACAAGAAAGAAAAAAGAAGCATGAACCAATCAGATCTAACACCAACGAGGCAACAATGGCATTGACAAGAACAGGATCAGATCCAGCGGCCAACCAATCGGGACCAGGACATGAACAATTGAAGAACAAATGAGTAAGCGAGCAAGCAAACACTGAAATTCATGTCATATAGCCAAGAAACGGCAGCTCTAGTTCTCATCCCGTTACAAGAAATTACACATCGGAGATGTTATGGCATCCGACGGCGAGGCGATCTGAAGTGACCTCACCCGCGTCGCGTCGGATCCAATCGAGCAAACGAAGGAAAAAAAAGGAAAGGTAAAAGAGAGCGGATCTAGGAGGAGGCGACGGAGGGGAGGAGGTGGGAGACGACGAGGTAGGAGAGGAACCCGGCGAAGGCGAGCAGGAAGGCGTAGTCCACCGCCACGAACAGCGCCGTGGATCCGTGCCCTCTCTTCCTCTTCATCTTCTCCGCCGCCCCCGCCGCCGCAGCCGCTCCAGAGCCGGTGCCGCCGCGCGTCTTGACCGCGTCCATCTCCTCTCCTCCTACTCCGGCGAGATCGCGAGAGAGACGGCGGCGAGGCGGGCCGGGCGTCGTGTGTGGGTGGCAAACTCAACTGACGTAACGAACGAGGTTGCGGTGCGTATTTAGAATTTTAGATTTAAATTTTGCGTATAAAATTTTTAATACGTGGGCCCTGGGAAGAGAAGGCGCCTGTGGCCTAATGGATAAGGCGTCTGACTTCTAATCAGACGATTGTGGGTTCGAGTCCCACCAGGCGTGGTACGATTTTCTTTTTTTCCCACTTTCCATTACAATTGTTGTTATGTTACTCAATTGGGTTGTGAGATTTTTACTACTCCTCCTTTTCCTATATGTATTATAAATCATTTTAAAATTTTAAGTATGATCAAATTTATAAAAAATATAGTAGTATTTTCAACCCAAAATTGTTAGTTTTTTTATAAATTTAATCAAATTTAAAGAAATTTAACTTAAAAAGTCAAAACGTTGAAACTATTTTTTATGCTCCATTGGGTTATTGAATTATTATTATTTTACTAAATTGGGTTATGGAGTTAGTTTTTTTCTTAACTCAGTTGGATTCCACTAATCCCATTGCAACTGTTACTCAATTGAGATTATGGCTTATAACCCTTGTTTGATTTCAAAATATATTTGAAAACATGTTTGATTACTAAAGTTTAAACTTCATTTTATTTGGAAGTTAAAACAAATTTCGATGAATTATGATATTCTTCACCTAAAATTGGTCATTTTTTACCTCAAATATAGTTGAGTCTAAACTTAGATGAGAATATATTTCATATCTATATATCTTTTAGATAATTTATGAATTTATAAAAATTTCAGTATAATTTTTACGAGTTTTTAACAAACTCATTTTCACTGTAAGTTTTATATGTATATGCATGTGCGTATACATATACAAAAGTACATATGCATATAAACATTTTACATGAATATAAATACATATAGCAAATTAGTCCATGCGTTGTAACGAAAAAAATTATGATAAATGTTTCATGATTTTATGGTTTATATTTTTGTGATCTAAACCCATTAAGAGAATATATTCTTCATGTAAACTTGCCAGGTTACTTATTAAAGATTGTATATTTCTTGTCCACCGCCACAAAACTTCTACAATTCTGATCAAACCTATTCAAACCTATTGTGCATCCCTTAATGGTGCCCTCACATAGTTAATAGCAACAAATATATACACAACTGTATGAATCGTGGAGATTCGATATTTCTATGGAAGTACAACTAATGTGAACTTTGAAATTATTAGATGGCAAGGACTTAAATCAAATGAAAGACTCAAATGGCAGGGTCCTTTGACTCATACTCGTTAGTGTATAAGAATGAACTGAAACACTGAAAAGTATTAATCACACGCTGTTCTTACTGAAAGCTACACCAATACCTTATAGAAGGCCTAATCAGAACTTTTCGTGCCCACAAAATGAAGAATCAGCATGGAGAATTATGGGCATGACGATAATATTAAATATTACATAAAAAATTGATTTCTATGCAAGTATAACCAAAACATGCAAAAAAAATCAGGTTAACAATAATAAGCAAGTATCAACAAAAAACATACGCGAATGTATACAGGGATCCCGTGATGACTTCACTGTATTCTTTTGACCTCATATGTCCCAACTTCACGAATCGATGTAAATCCATCTTTACAATACCACAATATCTGTAAGGCATCACAAAGAATCACCTATAACCCTAATTAATTATATCAAATTAACTTTTACATTTGACTTGACCAATAACTTTCCAAATTTCAACAAAAGCATTGACTAGGACAGATAACAAAAACTGCTCCAAAGAAGCCAAAAATTAATCGCTTGAAATTTCTCAAGACAGAAACACGAGCACTGGGAATTATACAAACCTGTACGGTTATCATCTTTACCGTGGATACGGTTCGATAAAATCACGATAAATTTATTAAATTTTAATAAATTTTTAAAATAAGTTTAAGTTTTGATAAATTTTATATGTTTTGTCATGATTTTTTTACGATTACCACGATTACTGCGTGGTAACATTTTACCGCCGAGATGTGATGACTCGTCCTCTGATGGTAAAGGAACCGTTCTACCCAAATGAAATGCAAAAAGTGTTGGAACTTAGTACATTTATGGTCTAATATGAAATTTCAAAGCATGCACAATGTTTAGTTTTATATTGCTAATTCAAGGATAGGTTGCATTGTCTAAATATGGGAGTCTCATTTTCTATGCAAAATAGATAAATGTGAGAGATAAGGAGATTGTGTCCGTACGCATGCGCATTTTCGCGTGAAAAATTGTGACTTGTGACTTGTGAATTTGCATACGTATACAACAAGATATTCTTTGTGCAATTTTTATTTTTATGTTGTGTCAATGACGATTTAATGTTGCTTTAAACAATAGTAAAGTGCATCAGTTTCTAACTCTTTAGCTGTTGCTCTTCGTCGACAGTTTCTGCAGTTTCTACTGCTTGATGAGGACAGTTTTTGCTGGGTGATGACAGTGAATTTGAAGCATTTGATGAATCCTATAAAACTAGGAGACGTCTTGATGTCTAAATTGATCGACACACAGTTATACTCCCCACTCGTGTGTATTGTTCTGACTCTCTAGCTGCTGCACCTCGTCAACCTTTGACTTTGGTGTGCATCGGATTCGGAGGAAGGCGACAATCAGGTTTTTGGACAGCTTCTTCATGTGGCCGCTTGGTATTCTGCTTGGTTTGTACCAGCGAGTTTGACTTTGTTATGTGCAGTATCGATGAGTGATTTATCTTGCACATTTTTGTTGTATTCAGTACGTTGCCTGTTGATATATGTTTTATGCTTGCATCTAATTTAACCAATACATTTTTCCTCCAATTAAATTATGGACCAGTACATAATTAGACCTTTTTTTCCAACAATATGAACTCAGGACCGATCAAGATCTCTCTGGCTTATGACGAACTGGGCAGCATACTCTTCTAGGGCGGGTTCCTGTTGTACGAGCTCTGCACCTCGCTGTCCCAAATCCCATTTGGCCGCAGCGCCGCGCAGCCGGGCAGTTGCTCCATGCCCCTTCCCATTGACGTCCGCCTCACGACAGACGAACACAGAAACGGAATAGGACGGCGGGAAACACACAACAACACCGACGAGAAGAGATCGGGCGTGACGGACGGACGAACGGTTGTTGAGCTAAGCGCGGATGGAGTCGGGTGACGGACGAAACAGAATAATTTTTATTTTTCTATAATTTATATCTATATAATCTATAATCTTTACCTAAAGTAATTAGTGTTTCTATAAAATTTTTTGTTCGCCGACTATTTAAAAAAATCCTTTGAGTGTTTATAAAATTAATCCACAGTCTCAATATTAAAAAAAGTGAAGGTTTTAATGAAAAAACCTCCTGCATCCCTCACTCCCTGCGTCCCTTTCTCCCGTCCCCATCGCACCGCGTCTGGGCCGCGCCTACGCCCTCCCTTCCGTTTTCATTCGCGCCGCATCTCTATTTCACCTGTTGCAATTTGCTAGTAATAGATAAAGATAAAGATAAATAAAGTTTATACGTATGGATAAAAGGAAAAAAGCACGGTAAAAAGTAAAAAAATGTCCAATTCGACCAGTGTAAATGAATTGGGTCGGCCCACTTTAAAAAGAAAGCCATCGGCCCATAGAAAAAATTGCTAAAATTGGAAAAAGGCCGAAACGGGCCGAAAAAGGAACATGGTAATTAGCGTTTTTCGCATCTTGCGGGCCCAAAATCCTGAATTTTAGCATTTATAATTTTAATTTTTAAAGATTTATAAAAATAATTTCGGATTTAAAAATTTACAAAACTAGTCCCTTCCCGTTCTCGGGAGGACGGGATTCAAAAATACCTTTCGGGGCGTTTTATCCGACGTGGCGACGGCCGTTGGGTGTCGTCTGCCGCGCGCGCTGTAATTTTGCATTTTGGCCCTTTCCGCCCTTACAAGGGCGTTTTTCACGCGCAGAACATTAAATAGTGAACGATGGCAAAACAGTGATGAACAGTGCAGGAAACAGTAAGAAACGGAAAGGGTAAAATGTAAAATTACACGCGCGCGACAGACGACACCCAACGTCCGTCTGTCACGTCGGATAAAACGCCCTGGAGGCGTTTTTAATCTCGCCCTCCCGGAGGGCGGGAAGGGACTAGTTTACAAATTTTTGAATCCGGAAATTATTTTTTAAATCTTTAAAAAAATTAAAATTATAAATGCCAAAATTTCCAAAAATCCTCGAGGACCTCGACTCCTCCAGACTTTGCAATTTTGCAAAACGTCCCCCAAAAGAAGAACCTCATACGGAAGAGCGCGGGAAGCGAAGCCGCAGCCCGCCACTCGCCTCCGCCTCCCCGCGCGCGAACCATCTCCCTCGGCACCGGCGGCGGAAGAGGACCCGGAAGCCCGATGGCGCCGCTCGTGCCGTCCTCGCAGCCATGGGTGGAGAAATAGTAAGCGCCGCCCTCTCTTCCCCCCCACAATTTGTCGATAAACCCTCGTGGATTGCCCTAATTGCGACTGACCGCTGCTGCTGCTGCTCCTCCTCCTCCTCCCGTTCGCAGCCGGCCGAGGCAGGTGAAGGACGTCGCGCACCAGGAGGAGGTGGTCCGGGTGCTCACCACCACCCTCGAGACCGCCGACGTGAGCCACAGCCACCGCGGGCTAAACCCTAGCTCTGTTTTTTTTTTTGTTTTATAATCTGTGTTCCTCTCTTGAGACCCCTTGGGAGGTTTCTGATTTGCGGTCTGGTCCCTTTGCAGCTTCCGCACATGCTGTTCTACGGCCCGCCTGGCACCGGGAAGACCACCACCGCTCTAGCTATTGCTTACCAGCTCTACGGGTAGCTAATTCTTACTGGCAACTGTTTACTTGGATTTTTTTTCTTGTTTTGGTTGGGTTAAAATTGGTAGTATTGTAATTTTGGAAGCTGTGGTAATCTCAATGCAATGGGAGTGTTAGATAGGCTGCGCTGGGGGTGAATCACATAACTTTTGAGACATTGGAATTGATGACCTTAATTTGGAGTATGTTATAAGGTGGAAATGCCAAAAAAAGGGGATCAAATGCCAAAAGTTGGCAAGGATATGGAGCTTCTGCACAAGTATGTTGGATATTTTGTTTATTTCGGCAAATATTGGCATGCATGTTGTTAGTAGGCAGGTGTTCTGAAAGTGGATACAATTAGTTCGATGACATGGTTAATCCTAGTACTGTATATTACAATACTCATCAGACCACTGGATTAATGTGTTTGAATGATGTATGGTCAAATGGTAGTTCAAGTTTAAAATCTGGATTGTTGAAATGTTGAGATCTGTTTGAATTTTGTTCAGTCAATTTCTGGTTCCCATATACAACCCTTTTCGTTGTTTCTGGGATAAGTAATTTATTCTAGCATCTCTCACAGGCCCCTTTTTTTCTTGTTGAGTTGTTACTACATCACTTGCTTGATTAGAATATATTCGATGTGGGTAATGGTTCATATCTTACCAATCATAACCGGAGGGAAATCTAGAGAATCAAAATTTTCATGTGATATAGCACAGACAAATTGAGGAAAAAAAATACTGATAGTATTTTGGGAGGAAATTTGATTAGATTGAGTAGTAGCGAAGTTGCATTTTTTTTTTCAACTGACAATGAGCACTAGAGTGTTGAAATTATCTTTTTGCCAATTTTGCTCCTTTAATATGGTGGTTACTTCCTAAATTCATTTGCGAGAAAAAACCCCATTCTGATTATGACTACTAAATAATGAAATAACATTAATAGGATACTTTTGCTGCAAATAGTGCAAGGTTGTTCTCAGTAAGTTTGGGGACTCATGTTAGTTTTGTCATACTATTTGGATGATGCAGTCCAGAGCTCTACAAGTCAAGAGTTCTAGAGCTTAATGCTAGTGATGATCGTGGAATTAATGTGGTGAGGACTAAGATCAAGGACTTTGCTGCTGTTGCTGTTGGTTCTGCACGAAAAGGGTAATTTAACCAAAACTAGGGACCTTTCAATTTCCATCTGTAGTTGCATTCTTGACTAGTTTGTTTTTACGATGGCCTTCAGCGGTTATCCCTGCCCACCATACAAGATTATTATACTAGATGAAGCAGATTCAATGACAGAAGATGCCCAGGTACAGATAACATGCAGAACGCTAAATCCTTGTTGCTACAGAACCGTGTGTTGATGATGTCTTATATCTGTCTGTAGAATGCTTTAAGGCGTACTATGGAGACTTACTCCAAAGTGACAAGATTCTTTTTCATATGCAATTACATCAGCAGGTATTAGTTTGTTTCTTTTTTTTCCCTGTGGACCTTATTTGAGTTATGTAATTCATTATCCTAATATGTAATACAGGATAATAGAACCACTTGCATCAAGATGTGCGAAGTTTAGATTCAAGCCTCTTTCAGAAGAAGTAATGAGCAATCGCATTTTGCATATATGCAATGAAGAAGGGCTCAGTCTTGATGCTCAGGTAGCTTTACTGCATTCACTTCAAAATCCAAATCTACATTTAAATATCCCCTGTTTCATTTTTGCTAACACTATATTTTTATTTTTCATAATAGGCATTGGCCACACTAAGCACCATCTCTAATGGTGACCTCCGCCGTGCTATAACCTATCTTCAGGTATGGTTTCCCTGGTTTGGTGTTTGCATTATGTGGTTTTTTATACTAATTTAATATGCCTTTTATTTTTTTGTTGCAGAGTGCTGCTCGCTTATTTGGATCTTCTATTTCTTCCACTGACTTGATTAGTGTTTCAGGGGTACATCACCACTCACTTCTATTCCCTTGGAAATGGCTAAACTTACATGTGTCATATTTATTTTGCTATTTTGTGTTTTGAGTCTGTATAAGATCACGCTTACTTGATGACATTGTTTCCTGAATGTAGCAAAGGGGATTTTGCACCACTCTGTTAACAAGATCGTGTGCACGTAGTGATCAAACTGTTTAGTTACGAAAGAAAATTCAATGATGTACTTGTAACCTGGAAAAACTTATGTTATGATAAAAAGTTCAGTATGCAAGTAGTTTGTGATTGGAATAAATAGTCCAGGGAACTTTTTTTTTGTTGGGAGGTCAAATTATTTTGCTCATCTTGTTTGGCCTCCATGTGTCAGGCTATCCCTGAAGACGTTGTCAAGTCATTGCTTGCATCTTGCAAATCTGGTGAATTTGATGTGGCAAACAAGGAAGTTAATAATATTATTGCAGATGGATATCCCGTTTCACAGTTGATCTCACAGGTCATCTCTCTTTACTTTAAATCTAGATATGTGCTGCTTTCACCTTGTCATTTGCTAACTGAACTATTTTGTGCAGTTTCTAGAAGTGATAGTTAATGCCGACGATATTCCAGATGAGCAGAAGGCAAGAATATGTAAAAAGCTTGGGGAGGCAGATAAGGTTTGTCCTACTGGGTTTCTCTTCTGTTTTTGTTTTTTTCTTTCCTACTCCCTCTGTCCAATAAAAAAACTAACTTCTAGCTACAAATCTGGACATACATTATCAAAGTGGTTTATGTGGACTACTATATATGACAAACATAGAAACAAATCTTGCTTTGGGACAGAGGGAGTATATGCTTGTTCCACTATATATATAGTCAGCTGGAATTACTGTACACCAACAAATCTCTGTAAGATCCTTCTTGTCATCTTGAGGTGAATGTTAATGACTAAATACTTATAAGGAAACATTGGATAAAATGTACCATAGATGATTGTAATGAACGATAAAATTTCATTTTCAAATAAAACTGCTAATTTATATACAGTTGGAACAAGTCCAGCATTTTTATGTGGACAACTTTAAACTTAAGATGATAGCTCTGAAGTGTTGCTCCATCCCATTTTTCTCATTCCCCCTTTTTGGAATTTGTAGTGCTTGGTCGACGGAGCGGATGAGTATTTACAGCTTTTGGATGTGGCTAGTGAGACTATCCGCGCTCTTTTTGACATGCCACAAACGCTGGTCTTCTAAGAGAAGCTCATGGAGAGGAAAGGTGGCGCTGATAGCCATTTTTACGCGAGATATCTTTCTCCTTTTCAAGTTTAGGTTCTAGGGGAGGCTCCTTTCCTCGACAGACTGTTGTGCCTTTTTTGTGCTTATGGATGTGGATTAAATACTGTGAACTCCAACCCTAGTAACCAACTGAATTGTGCACCAGTGCCCATCATGGAAAGAACGGTTTTCTGCCTGTCATCTTGTCACCATGCATCTATTTCTTGTTCTGTTGATGGCTTGATGGAATCTTGCATTGGCATTTTCCGGCTCTTAATTCCACTCAGTTAGATGTCCTCTTTTGTTAACTATTTTACAACGGCGCAGTTCGCCATATGTTATGTGAAAGGCGGATGTTTGAAGAGTGATATTGGCCAGCCAGCCAGCCATTTGTAAGATTGAGCTGCACATACCTACATTGCCTGCCACCTAAAATGTCTTGTTTGGATGGCCAATGTCCCGAATTCCCAAGGATTTGCCTCATCTCGTTTCATAAATCCAGTCATATACTCATATGTGCCTGGGTTTGGATGCCATATTGTGTTTTGTGGTAACCATTGATCAAGAATTAATCTGGAAAATGTGTTTTTAGCTATAGAAGCGAAAGTTAATCCATGAAAAAGATCGGAGTGTCCGACAGTAAGCAGATAACTGCATAGTTTCATTCCGAGCACTGCTACACGTTCTCAATTTTTTTATAGAACTCTTACGAACGAACAATAATCTCAACCCAATAATCTCAATCATTTGATTTAATTTAAGTATATGGTTATAGAAAATCCACATGTATTCATAGCATGATATATAATGTCATGTAGTGTTAGCAAAGTAAAATAAAATTTAGTATGTATAGATTTTTTTACTTTCAGCTTTTCCCAAGTTAGATATAGTTGAATTTGCTTGGCTAGGGCAGTTCGTTGCAGGTTATAGTGTCAGCACAATTGTTCTCTATGCTATTTACTATGGCTACTCGAATCCTTTTGTTTCTTTACACTGATTAATGCATCCTAAACTGGGTCTATCAACTGAAATTAGGTTTATGCTCGGTTGAAAAAAATACATATTAAGCTCGCGCTCTCTCTCTCTATATAGCTTTAAGAAAATCATAGAACATGTGTAACCTCAGCTAATGAGACGCTGTATAGCACGCTTACTATTTTAATTCGTGGATGAGAGAGAAACAATTGAACATGCCCTATGCCCTAGATGACTTACATGAACAAACCCACTCATGATACATGTGCACGAGACTGTGGTTATGCATTGGCACTGATACATTCATAAAAGCAAGGATTTCTTTTATCTTTTCTTCAAAAGTTTTTTTAACAAAAAACTTGTTATATTTAATCCATAACAATTCACTTTTTTTAATGTACAAGTCGACTATAAATATTAGCTTAACACTTTAGAAATATATATAGTATGTTGATATGATAAACCAATGATGTCATGTTATTTTTTATGAGTTTATTTTGAAATATAGATATATTCACATTCATATTTTATTTAATTAAAAGAGGGTTAAACAAATAAAAAGACTAAATGAATTTGTATCTTAGGACTCAAAAGAAGTAAAGTGGTGGACAACCTAAACTCATCTACCATTTATATAAAATCACCTAATTCCTCATCCATCACGACTACTTCTATATCCACTTTCTTCTCTAATAATTTGTCTCGTTTGAACCTCACCCTCTTTTCCTTTGTCGACTGTCATACCTTCGTCGACCATTCCTTTCTTATGACTGGTGATAGACTCCATTTCGTCTATTATAGTTTGTCACTTCAGCATCCTCGATGTGTGACCTCTTTAGATTTACGGTCATTGACACCACCCCTTTCTCCCCCTTTCACCACATCGCAAATATAATCATCGCTTTGAAAAGTCATCCTTTTATATTTAGATCCCCAAATCTCCTCCTCCTAATCTATTTTAAATCTTAACTCTAATCCAACTAACGTTTTGTAAGAGCCAGAACACGAGGTCATATGTTTGACCAACTTCTCCATTTTTAACATTTCTAAAATTTTAGAAAAATTATTTTTTAAGACGCTTTGGAATAATTTTTAGTATTTCCGCGTTTGAATAATCCACTTACCCAAGCTTGAATGATTTGATTGGATAATAAACGCCGAACAAAGAGGGAAGAAATTCGAACGCGGCTGCTCAACGCCCTTCGCCCCTTCCTCACTCGCTTCGCACGTGCCTCACTCACCGGCAACACTCCAAGCTCCCCACCACCACCGCCGCCGCCGCCGCCTCCTCCTCCGGCGCCGGCGACGATGCCTCCTCGCAAGGCCGCCTCGTCCGCAGGTACGTGCCCCCCCCCCCACCGACGACCCCCTCCTCGCCTTGCGCTTCCCCACGCGGGGACCTCCTCCTCCTCCTCATCCTCCCGCGCTGACGCTGGCGTCCAAAACCCTACCTCCCCTTAGATGCGCGGGCCAAGTGGCGGAAGCGGAAGCGCAACGCGAACACCTCCGCGGACCACTCCGACGACTCCGACTCCGCGGTGGCGGCGGCGCCGTCGGCGAACGACGACAACGACGACGCGGCGCTTCACGCCACCGCGGCCGCCAACGGGGAGGCGGAACCCTTGGCGGGGGCGATGACGACACCGTGCTGGACCTTCGCGAGGCCGAGGTGCACCCCACGGCGATCGAGCGCGTCTCCGCCTTCCCGCCAGCGTACCGCCGCGTGGTCAACCGGCTCCACCCCTCCGTGCTCGCAGTCGTGGCGGCGGAGCGCGCCGCGGCGGCTGGTGCTGGCGGCGGCGGCGCGGCCGTTCCCGCGCTCGAGAACATCTCTCACGGGCAGCTCCAGGTGCTCTCGTCCATGCTCCCTGACCACCCATCCTTGTCCAACGACCCCGACAAGACGTCCTCCTACGTCTGCACCCCTCCTCTACTCATGGAGTGCCGCGGCGTGGCCAAGAAGTTCGGCGACAAATTGCTCATGGTGCCCAGGCACTCAGGTTTGTTCCTCGAACCGAAGAACTCTTCTAATGTGACATACTGGTTGAGCAGAACACTGAATTAACTTAAGTTGGATGGTGTGGGTTGATTTGTAAATTGTAGATTGGTTCTCGCCAATGACGGTGCACAGGTTGGAGAGGCAAGTGCTGCCACAGTTCTTCTCAGGGAAGTCGCCAGGGCACACGCCAGAGAAATACATGATGTTGAGGAATAGGGTAATTGCAAAGTATCTGGAGCGTCCTGTGAAGAGGCTTGCATTTTCTGAGTGCCAAGGGCTTGTCACAAGCACGGCTGAATTGTATGACCTGAGTAGAATAGTTAGGTTTTTGGACACTTGGGGGATCATTAATTACCTTGCGACTGGGTCTGTTCAACGGGGCTTGAGGATGGCAGCAACACTAATCAGGGAGGAGCCAACAGGGGAGCTGCATCTCATGTCTGCTCCATTGAAATCAATTGATGGTTTAGTTTTGTTTGATCGACCAAAATGCAGTGTCCGGGCAGAGGATATTGCTTCTGGGGCATCAATTTCATCTTCTCCAGGGATGGAAAATGGTGATGCTGGTTTTGATGAGAAGACATTGTTGGAGAGATTGTCTGAGAGCTTTTGTAGTTTCTGTGCACAACCTTTGCTCAGCTTGCACTACGAGTCACAAAAGGAGGTGTGTATAATTCTGACTGCCAATTAGATATTTATCATTCTTCAAATGTTGAAGACACAAGCCAGTAATAATATTTGGTGGAATTAGATTATATTTGACACCATTAGATGGAGTAATTTGATCTTAAGAGCAATCAGAGTCCAATTGAACTAATAAGGAGTTCTGTATCTTCTATGTGTGTGCACTGGACAACTATTGTGAAATGGATGGTGTATTGTTCTAGTGTGCGAAACTGCTTTTTTTATAGCACATTGATGTGAGAAGTAACCATTTAAGATATTGATGTGCATATGCAATGTTCTAAAAGTCACCGATAGGCGCTAGATAGCCGCGGTGATTAGGCATTAGATGGTGCATTAGGCTAACCTGTCTTCGGGGCTCTTGTGCTGCTATTTTAGTGTTCTACTACCTCTGTTCTCAAATAGATGATGTCCTAGAATGTGTGCAATCAAACCTCGATATCGTGTATCATTAATAAGATATTAGGATTTAATATGTGAATGGTATTAACAGATAGATTTGTCCTGAAAAACACTTTCATATAGTTATTTTTATAGGATTTATAAATCATAGTTAAGAAAAAGGTAATGATGAGACATGTGCATTGGATATCGTGTTGATGTCCAAAATGTCAAGTAAAAAAATAATGGAGGTAGTATTGTCTACCTTTTTTCTAATATACCTGATAATTGCTTAGAATTCTCTAGTCAGGTTGGTCCTAGGTTCCACCCCTGTTGACCCTTTTGCACATAGTGCCTTCTTGAATCATGTGCATCTTCATGGATATCTATATCTCTTGTGTTTTTATTCTGCTTTCTCTCGCAAAATTCCTTTCTTTCTGAAAGAAGCTTGTAAAGGTGTTTCAAGCTTTCCTTTTAACTGACTAAGCAGGCAGACATTGCTCTTTGCTCGGATTGCTTCCACGATGCAAGATTTGTTACTGGGCACTCAAGCTTAGATTTTCAGAGAGTGGACGGGAAGAAAGATGGACCGGACAATGATGGGGACAGCTGGACTGATCAGGAAACATTTCTGTTATTGGAGGGCATAGATAAATACAACGAAAACTGGAATGCTGTTGCGGAGCATGTTGGAACAAAGTCGAAATTACAATGTCTTCACCATTTTCTTCGTCTTCCAGTAGAAGATGGATTGTTAGAGAATATTAAAGTACCAGAAGCATCCATTTCATCGAAAGTACAAAACAATGGATTTTTGCATTCAAATTCCAATGGCAGTACTTCAGGTTTATTCATTGTTTCTTTACTGAAAAACTTCTAATTTTTTGTGTTGGATATCAGTTTTGATTGATGCAAAATGCTTCTGGCTCCGTTTTTAAATTGCCACAATTGTTTGCCTTAGGAAGCTTGCCTCAAAGCGGCGAAGCTGGAGACCTTCCTTTCATTAACACTGCTAATCCAGTCATGTCACTGGTGAGTGACTGCAGACTATGTTGTTTATTATGTCATTGCACTGCTCAATTCAAATTCGGGTGCTGAAACCATTCTGCTCCATTGCAATATTAGTACTCTTCACTGCTCCTTTTATACAGCCCACTTTTAGTGATATACGTAGTTTCTTGCTATTGACCAAATTGTCAAACTAAAAAACACCTGATGTAAGACAGCTGGGGTTTATTCTATAGTCAAACCCCAGCTTTAGGTGCAAAGCCATGGGCATTTTATTATTTAATATCTCGTGCAGACCATTATTTAGAGCTAACATGATAGCTCGCAGCATGGGACAAGACATGGAAACATCATATCTAGGTGGAACTTAGTAGATAGGTAGAAAATTTTGATAGTAATCTCCCACAAACTGGATCATTCTCCCACCGATTTTGATAGTAACCTCCTCCCAGATCTTGTCAGTTTATTGTAGATCTCTATTATGTCTCTGGCCTTACTGTTCAGAGATGATTTGCAGATTGCATTTTTGGCCTCTTCAGTAGGACCAAGAGTTGCGGCATCCTGTGCAAGTGAAGCATTAACTGTTTTGACTGGAGGTGACTCCAGGTGAGCCACCTATGCTGTGTAAGGGAGGTTTAGTGATGAGATTAATGAACTCTTAGCTCCGACATGTTATATCAGTTCTATAACTGGAGTGTAAATGTTCTACTTTGGATGTTTACACTTATTTTTTATTTTGTCTCACCTTGCTGGATTTCTCTTAACACAACAATGTTCATGAATTAAGGATCAGTTCAATTGGCAATGATGTTATGGGCCATGCTGCTAGACTGAACTGTGGTGACTGCCTTATTCCTAAAATTAGTAATTCCGCATCCTTTAGTCTTTCTTTTCAAGATGTTACTCTTAACATGCAATTTTGTTTAAATACAGATTCCTCATCAGCTGTCTCTTCAGAAAATGTTAGACATGCTGCAAGATGTGGCTTGTCGGCAGCAGCAACTAAGTGTAAACTTTTTGCGGATCAGGAGGAGCGTGAAATTCAGAGATTAAGTGCTACCATCATAAATCATCAGGTTTGTTGGAATACAGAAGTTCACATTCTGCAATATGTTCTAATGGTGATGACAATCTAGTTAGCTTCATATTTCTTTTGTGGCATAGTTTTTATTTGTATTAAACTAGCTGATTTGCCCATGCGTTGCCACAGAATCAAAGGACAGATTGGGGATTAGGGATCGGGAGCGTTTGAACTAGGGAGCACAAAATTTTCACCGACATTGAGGGGTTGACACGTCAGTGATAGGGGGTTGTGGTGGCAGATTCACTACCACCACCACTACCAACATTTATAGTAGTATGGAGTATAGATGAAGCGGTATCAGTCCTTGCTCATTTCTTTTTGGACTTGAAGCCTTGAAATCTGATTCTGAATGGAATTAGCTACAGCGCAGACACAATATTATGCTAATTTGATAAAAACTTGGATCACAATGGTCGGTTTGTGATTGGACGATGATAGTTCACAATTTACAATGACATGTCAACAAACTGACCAAACATTGAGAAACAAAAGAGGTTCTGACTTCTGAGCATAAAAGATTGTTACTGAGTAGCACCAACACCCATTCGGCAAGTATTGGCTTTACCCACTGGGAGAGTTTTCTTTTTACAAGTTTTGATGATTCTAGTTAATTTGTGTGGATAAAATAGATCCTCCTGTGACAATAATTTTAATTAGTTTGCAGAAACTTAATTACCCAGGGTTAAAACTGGCTTTTAGTTAAAACCAGGAGGATCCAGCGGGGTTGAATATTGATTTATCTTTGGAACCTTAACCAGCCTAGTAGCCTGTTAAGTGTTAACCAACCACCTGGTAATTGACATCAATTGTCCTCCAGGAGCTGGTTCCTAAATCTGAGATGAAATTTATATATGTAAGGTGGGGGTTAATGACTGTCCAATAAGCAATTGCTACTTGATTATGCCATACTGGGTGATATTTGATGTGGTTTACATCATTTTCATTTGGATTCTGCTGTTTTTTTGTGTTACCCATTTGCAGTTGAAGAGGCTGGAGTTGAAGTTGAAGCAATTTGCTGACATCGAGACCCAACTTTTGAGGGACAGCGAGCAGTCTGAGAGGATGAGGCAGGGGCTGCAAGGTCAGCGCATTCGGATGATGTCAGGGCTTCGGTTAGCTTCGCCCAGAGGCAACACCATGGCCTCAAATCCATTGAGTCAAGCGAACCTTCGACTGCCAGGAATACCGGGCTCGATGCCCCAGGCCAGCACGCCAGCTTTCTACAGCAATAACATGCAGGTGCACCCACAGATGGCTTTCTTGCAGCAGCAACAACAGCAGATGCAGCAGCAACAACAGCTGCAGCAGCAACAGCTGCAGCTGCAGCAACAACAGCAGCGGCAGGCCTTCTTGCAGCAGCAACAGCAGCAGATGCAGCAACAACAGCAACAGCAGCAACAACAGCAACAGCAGCAGCGGCAGCTGCAGATGCAGATGCTCTCTTTCGGGCCTCGGTTGCCTCTGTCAGCGATGAACCTTCCCTCAACCTCCGCAGCGCCCAATGTCATGTACGAAAACCCTGACATGCCCGGTCCATCGAATCAAGGTTGAGACCGCCTTCTGGGAGCAATTTAGAGTATAGGCTGAGTAGAGAAATTTGCAGGCATCCTAGTTTCTTGATTTGTAGCTCTGATTCGTGATAGTTAACCATTGTAATTCAATTGCACAATCACAGGTAGAATGGGGGGGTATTTTGGAATTTAGTTAGTTTTTCAACTCTCAATTGTCTGATAGTTTTTCATATTCCTAGTGCCTAGCGGCCTAGGTAAGATCTGCGTATATAAGTGAGGGGTCATCCTGAATCAAACAATGGTCTCTCCTGACTGGTGGTACTAGAAGATACTGTGCAAAGGCTACATTCTTGTGTATTCTTTATCTGGTTACTGTGGTTGTTTATATTTTGAAACTTTTGAAGTAAGTCATGTTAGTAAATAGTCATGTTCGTACGGAGATTCTTTGCGTCGCAAGTCACAACTGATTAAGGGAGAAGAAGATAGAAAAAGATCCAGAACGATGCTACTTTCCTGCAACATGTTCAATGCAATAATACATCACGGATTCAGTGAGATGAACAAAGACGATTCTGATTCATATTCTGATCAACAAGTGGTAGGTTTCTCGCCCACTTCACATTCATGATAACATGGCAATAAAAAAACGATTCTCAAAATTTCAGAATGTAAATGTAAGTAGCGTAGGTGAATTCGATAGCACGCAATGATCTTCCAAATCAAATTCATGTTTTCTCCTCCATCTCACAAAAATAGTGCCTAGGAGCTCTCTGCCGTTCCACATCTCTTCTCTCTTTCTTTCAAACTGCAGGATTCTGCCTGAAGAAAACACACTTCAGAGCGGGCATGGTGGAACTTCGAGCGTCGTGCCGGCCTGGATCTGGCCCCATCCGATGAGACGCCAATGCTTCTCGACACGGCGGCTGAGGGCAACCTTCTCACCTTTGCTTGTGCAGACAGGGGCAGTGAGCTGAAGCTTGGCGAGATCGTTCTTGACAGCAACCACGCGAGCACCAGTCGACATAGATCCGATGTTAAGCATGAGGATTTCACCCTTGGTGAGCTTGGAGACCTTCCCAGCCTTCTCTGTGCCTTTTGTCCTCACACCTAATAGCCTCCGGAGAAGGAAGAAGTTGATCTGCGCGAAAGGTCCAGATGTAAGTAATGGCATTCGTTCACTAAAACCCTGAAGAAACAAATGAGTTATGGCATACCTCAAGCTCCACATAGACATCAGGAAGTGACCCAACTTCACCCAGAACCTGCCCAACCAGTCTATCGGCACGTGTCAAAGTTGGATCCATGGTTGTTCCCACACCAATAAGACCTCCTGGCACAGCAAATTGGAGTTCATTCTGCTCAGCATAGAGCGAAACGATCCTCGAATAGATTGGGGTGCATTTGATGTTGCCGCTCTCATCCTTCATTACAATTCCAGGGCGAACTTCAATGTTCTGATTAACCCTCAAAACCCCCTGGAACGAAGCATTACCATTCAACTCATACTTAACATTAAAAACTACTGATTAAAATACTTAATTATGTTACACGAGAGAACACATACTCTGAGAATGCTGCCACCAGCTACACCACCCCTAATTTCATCAACCTCTGAACCAGGCTTGTTGACATCAAAGGAGCGAATAACAATCATGTTTGGAGGAGAAATGAAGTTCCTTTCAGGAATGGGGATTTTCTTCACAATGTATTCACAGATCACATCAATGTTGTACTTCAGCTGAGCAGATATTGGCACCACTGGAGCACCTTCAGCAATGGTGCCCTGCAGAGAAAAAAAAAATCTCCATAAACAAAAAGATAGACAGATGAAATAATCTACTAGATAAGAAATGATGGGCAATAGTGACCTGGATGAATTTCTGGATTGCTTCATGCTGATTCATCGCCGCACCTTCCTGGATAAGATCAATCTTGTTCTGAAGAATGATGATATGCTGGAGACGCATGATTTCAACCGCAGCAAGGTGCTCAGATGTCTGGGGTTGTGGGCAGCTTTCATTTGCTGCTATCAGAAGCAATGCTCCATCCATGATAGCAGCTCCATTAAGCATCGTAGCCATGAGAATATCGTGTCCCTGTTAAGAGGAAATAGGTAATTTCTCAGGCTTCAACAAATGAAAACCAATACCTAGTGCTAGTGGCCCATAAAAGAAGTTGAAATGATAGCATTTTACAATTTCTTTTATCTATATCCTTCAGTCCTCCAGTATATTGTCATGCACCTATTAGTGGAAACAATATTTGCATCTAAAAACAACTACAACCCCATGATCATAATTGACAGGCCAAAATGTTTAAAACCAAATATACATGCTGCTGCGAAGTCATGAATTGCATAAAGCAATATCATTAAACATTCAAGTAGACTGACCAGACTGTGTCTCAAGAGAACATTCATATTTGACAGGGAAAGGGATTTCATCATACCGGACAATCAACAAAAGAAACATGTCTCAGTAGCTTCATCCTAGTGTTTTCAAACCCAGGCACATCACAGTGAGGGCTATCTTCTTTTCCGCTTCCATAAGCCCTTTATATAACAGGGAATAAAGTCAACACAGAGAGTACAAGAGCACACATATTGTATAAGAACTTGGCATCAAAGCAATAATCCTAAGAGGTGAATGGAAAATAATTTTATTAAGTTATTTTTCTTGGAGAATCAATCATTTCAGTCTCTAGTCTCTACTGATACTTTCTACCAGATATTCACTGGAAAACACTAAAAAATCATGTTGTTTAGTGGTTTATTTGCATACTTGTAGCACATTGGTCGTGGACATTTCTCGTCTTCACATTTGTAGATTTTCGCATTAGCATAGCCAAGCTTTATAGTGATGTTACGCTCCAGCTCATTCTTGAAGCGCACGGTCTACAAATCACAAGGAAAACATCAGGTCAACTACATGGAAACAAATATATAAATTACATGTGAAGAACACAAATACTAAATACGAAAGATGTTCATGAACTGTACACTATTACATATGGAATATGTGAAGCAACTAGTCATGAACTACAATATACAGAACCAGTCATGAAGCAACTAGATGACACATATTCTCCTATATGCTACTTTATCATTGAATTTCCAGATACAACTCTTCCAATTCTACACCCTACGGTGTAATTTTAGCAATACATTTTAAAGTTCTCTGCAATTTGCTCAAGCATGTACAAAAAGGCACACATCTAAGCATCATGTGGTAGAATATATGGAAAGCTCACAAGTTACCGATAAATGTGATACATAGTTGTCAGGTATACGCAGAGTTCAGATTCATCAATCGGAAAGAAGCATGATAATAAAATATATTAATAATACCTGAACTCCAGATATAGCTTTCACAACAGTGGACTTTCCATGGGCCACATGCCCTATGGTACCTGAGATTTTACAGAATAATAAAGAATATCATCCCACTGCAGGAAGTTCACAAATCAGATATGCAAATAATATAATATTACAATGTCCCTAGTTATACAACAAAAAACCAGAGACATGCATCTCCATTAGCTATAGATTGTGTTAAAAAGATCAGAATGCTCCCTGACATGCACAATATCTCGCCAAAAAAAGCAAGTATCATACTGAAAAAGTAAACAACTAAACAGAAACAGTTCCCCAGGTCTTAGTGAGCTTCAGACCTCAGTACCATCTTAAACAGGCATTTCCAGAAGAAAGGAAAGTTACATCTACATGAGCAAACTAGCAACAGCATGGAAATGAAACTCCACTGTGGAGGAGCATTGGTACTGATGAACTGTAATAACCTAGGAATCTGCAAAAAGTACTGGAAATGTAAGATTGTATAAAAGAACCATCATGTAGGTCATTTCATGATACCAGTTAACACTGCTAAATGCTTATGAAGGGCAACCTAAACATTCTTTCAGAATCATGATATGTAGTTTGTACACAAGAAAACACACACAAAAAAGCAGCGATAAGTTCGGTAATACTCAACGATAGAACAATAAGCATCGTTAAAAGGATTGCATCAATACCGATATTGATCGTTGCCTGGCGTGAGATAACTTCAGGTGATAAAGGGTGGAGCTTCGTCACGTCAAGCTTGCTTAAGTCCTGCTCCATCAGTCCTCGGCGAGACATCTTTGAAACTGCAAAGCGATAAACAGCAAGATCACCTACTGCCTTAGTACAAATCACAGCAGGTAAACAGAAAATACTGTCTCCACCCATGATATTTGAACTAATTAAACTACAGTGTGCATCGTTCTACTCCTATTTCAATAGACATATGCAGGAGCTGCTAAACTTGCAACAAGTTTTAGAATACGATATTTTCCACGGTAATCTGCAAAAACCTTCACGCAGAGCAACAAAATCCACACTACCAGTACCGATCCGCAGGAATCCTAGAGTCGCGGAAACGAATACCCACAAATGTTTACTCCTTCAAAAGGAATGGGATCCCTTATCTAGATCAGCATAGTCATTTATGTGTGGTTAGCACAAATCTTTTGCATAAAATCGTGTTCTTCACGCACAATAATGTCTAAGTCCCTCGCTCTACGGGATTCGCGGCAAAGCTTCCGCTGCGCAACGCGACTCCGATGGATGGCGCGAGCCGAACTCGCTGTTCGCGCGCGATCCGAATCGCTCGTCTGCCTGCCTGGGACTGAGAGAACCCAAACCAAATCCTAGGAAAAACCCTAAGAACGGCGAGGGGTCGCCGGATCGACGGTTACCTCACGGCGTCGACGATACCCTGAGCAAGCCTTCACCAGTGAGGGGAGGTCGACTGGCGGGCGGCGGCGGCGGAGAGGAAGGCGGCGGCGAGCGAGACACTGGTTGCGAGGATGCGGCTGTGGGCTTGGGCTGTTCGTATTTACAGATTCGTGTGTTATTTTGGGCCGAGACTGCCGGCCCGTCTTCTCCTCTGTACTCCCTCCATTCCATAAACCTAGCACCCAATGTGTTACATCGAGCCTGTTTAGATTTGTATTACTCACAACCGTTTCTATCTGGATTCGTATAATTAGAAAAAGTTTATGGGAAAAAAAGAAGTATTTGTTTGAAATGTTTTCTCGGTTTCATGACCCAACCAATTTTGGTAGGACAGAGAATCTACGCTCCAGATCCAACTGCATATAAACATCAAATCCAATGCTTCTATAACCATCAGATTCGACGCTCCAGATCATGCCACATTCCTGCCTCCTCGTCCACCTAGTCATTGTTATCGTCTGCCCCCGTCCCGTCGTATAGGAGGACGAATTTAGGCGGCTACTATATCTACAACTTCCTCGTGTCGTCTGGTTCATACATTATGTCTCGATTTTTTTGTTGATTTTATATATTTATTTCTCTTTTTTTAAAATGATATATTATGTACGTGAGGGACAAACTCCCCCATGGTGATTTCATAAAGGTTGCTGAGATTTATTAATGAGTAGATTATTGATCCTGCGGGAGAGTTTCACTATAATAGACGTCCTATTTACCATCAACCCCACACAGATTAGATTTTGTAATATATGATATAGAGCATTATATGTTTTGATAAAATATACATATATTTACTTAAGTGCATATATATGTATGTAAAATATGTATTTATACATATACTAGCAATTGTGCCCGTGCGTTACAACGGGTAAAGTCGAGGCGCGACACGGATGGGGACGGCACAGAGGGGCGCGGGAGCTCCGAGCAGCGATGGGAGGGAGGAGCGCAGTCGCAATGCTGGGCGCAGCGCAGATGGGGACGAGCGCAGGGAGGGAGGAGCGAAGGGGGTCTTTTTTTTCATCCAAGCCCTCCTTTTCTTTTCAGCATTGGGATTGCGGGTAGGGCTGACGAAATACTCGTGGCTCGCTAGCTCGTTCGGCTCGTGGATGGCTCGGCTCGGCTCGTTGAGAAATGCTAACGAGCTGCGCCAAAGGTTTAGCTCGTTAGCTATAATGAGCCAGCTTGAATCAGCTCGCAAGCTGCTCGTGAGCTCAACGAGCTAGATGCAATGTATAAAGTAGGGCCTAATGTTTTGCTTGTTTTGCTATTCTTTTGCTTGTTTTGTTGTTATGTGACAATAAATCAATAATTTTTATAATTTTGTGATGGTCAATATGGATCTAATGCTTTAGATTATAATAGTAATAATATCTTATCTAGTTGCATCATTACATTTGCATGGATAATTGTCGATGGACAAGTGTTATTACGTTAATTATGGACTTAATGTATCACTTTTTATTTTTTTCAATTGTATATTTGCATGTTTAATAGACTAAAAAATAAAATATAATTTGTACATAAATTGCACTGTATTAAAGTGGCTCATGAGCTAAACGAGCCGGCTCACGAGCCGAGCCTCCTGGCTCGGCTCTCTGGCCGAGCCGCCGAACCGAGCCAAGCCGAGAGCCGAGCCTCCGGCTCGACTCTCTACCAAGCCGAGCCGAGCGGTATCCACCCCTAACTACGGGTTAATTTTGAAAAAATCAAAGGGTTTTTGCAAAATAGCTAGGCGAATAAAATTTTGGATAGAAACCCTACTTGCTTTATAGATAGCTAGCAAAATGTCCGTGCGTTGCAATGGGACGACGATGCAGGGAGGGAAGCAGGTGGAGGACGAAGGTCCAGGCGACGGCGCGGGAGCTCTGAGCGGCGACGGGAGGGAGGGGCGCAAGCGCAGCGCGGATGAGAGCAGAAGAGAGGGACGTAGGAGGTCTTTTTTTTCATCCAAGCCCTCTCTTTCTTTTCAACATTGGGACTCGAGTTAATTTTATAAACAGTCAAGGGTTTTTTGTAAAATAACACTTTTTTCTTCTTTAATTAGGTTTTTAAATAGCCACATGGACTACGGTTAATTTTAAAAAAACTCAAGGGGTTTTCTGCAAAATAGCCAGACAAAACAAAATTTAGGTGGAAACACTACTTGCTTTATATATAGGTATAGATATAGATATACATATTACATATATGTATAAATATATATTATATATATATGTATACTCTACATATATATATATTTTCATATATATATATATATATATGCATAATATATAAACAAACAGTAAGCAAAAGCAGCAAGCAACAGGTTTAAAAAATAATCTTTAGGCTCGACTATTTTAACCGAGACTAAAAATCAATATTTTTAGTCCTGCTTTTATGGTCTCGGTTTGTAACCCGAGACTAAAGGGGTTGTAAACCTGCTAGCGGGCGAGGAGGTGGCCAGCCGTGGAGGTTCCTCATTTTTTTTCTAAATTTTGTTTTATTAGTTTTGCCGCCTCGATGATTTTCACGAATCGCATCCATATCTTCATGCGATCGGTCAGAAATCAGATTTGTATCTGTTAGCTATTCATCAAGCAAAAACAGACAAGGCTCTGACACAAAGTGGATGAAGAGGTTGAGCTCGGAGCTCAGCAATGAGGAAGGGCTTGAGTTCAGACTGGCATGTGGAGGACAAGCTTGGGCTAGGAGCGGTGACAAGGAGAAAGTTTTGAGCTTCTGGCGTAGAGGAGAGGAAGAGCTTGGGCTCAGAATGGCTTCGAGCTTCCCGGGCATGGCGAGGGTGACTGCGAGTGGAAGGAAGAGCCCAAGGGCAATTTCGTCTGGTCACAAGCAGAAGAGGACCAAAGACATTTTAACATGGAGCGGCACCATGTTTGAGAATATAATTCTGGCGAAACTGTGAGAGATTTGCATTTGAGCGAAACCCGTCTTTGACTATGGTATAATCTCAAATTTCTCCGCAACTCATGGAGGTGTTAAGGATTAATTCATAACTTAAGGCTAATCCCAATAGAAAGTTTCATATTGATATTTTTAGGACAGTCATATAAGCATGAATGAAATAAAATAATGTTTGAAACTACCCTCCTCGATGTATAATTTTATGATGTGGTTTTATATGATCAAAATCATATTTAATTACATATGACTCATGGAGAGTTGTTATTTATGTACACAGGGTTTCATCCAGATGAAACTGGTTCCCTCTCCATCTTCATGATTATCTTATCATGTCATCACATATGTTGATGTGTCACTATATTTAATGTGCATGAAACATCTATGAAACTTTTACTGGGATTAGCCGAAGAACCACAATTTACACCTTTTAATTAAGTGATAATCTGATAGATATAAAAACGGATTCTCATCTCCGTCTCCGTCAGGTTTCGAGGTATCATGTTCTCGATCGATCTTAGCCTGGCCGGGTAGCTCAAACGGGAAGCGGTTCCTCTGACTTAACAGGTGACTTTGGGTCACTGACATGTGGATCCCACGAACGATGGGTTCATATGTCAGTGACCCAAAGTCATCTGACTTAAGTTAGAGGATCTCGTTTGAGTTCAAGCGTGACCTACACATGTATCGAGTAAATCCTGCGCAGGCTACGCGTCTACGCGGCGAGCGAAACCTACTTACGACCGGAGATGCAACAGCCTATTGCTCAGGTCGACGGCGGAGGTGGCCAGGAGAGCGACGCCAGAGCACGATCTCGATTGACCTCGCGAGCTCAACCACGATGACATGGAGCATCGCTTCCTTTTTGTAATATAAGTAATTTATAAATGGGACAAGATATTGGTTTGTCAACAAATTTTCAAGGGAAAATCACAGAGTTTTTTATACCACCCGATTAACATGACATAGCCTACATAAGAGCAATATAAGACACATAAAACTCATTAACAAGATTAATGAAACAAGTATCCTACTTAGAAGATACACTACAAATAAATTTGCTTTATAAAAAAATTGGAATAAAAAAGTTACATACATATAAAAAGTGACAGTAATTTTGTACAAATTACGTTGTAACTTTAAGTAAATTATAGTGTAGAAACATATTGTATTTACACTGCAATTTGGAGAGTGGTTTCCTAATAAAATGATTGAATTTTTTAATCATGATATAAATCTCGTGTATACTTACAATATCGAGTTATGGGCTTGTTTAGATCCATCGTCAAATTTTTACACCATGTCACATCGAAAGTTTGGACACATAAATAAAGTATTTAATATGAACTAAAAAATAACTAATTGCACAATTTGCATGTAATTTACGAGACGAATCTTTTAAGCCTAATTAGACTATGATTTGATAATAAAGTGCTACAGTAACTTGTGCTAATGACGAATTAATTAGGCTTAATAAATTCGTCTCGTCGTTTATAGACGGATTCTGTAATTTGTTTTTTATTAGTCTATGTTTAATACTTCAAATGTGTGTCCAATGCATTGATGTGATATTTTACTAAAAAATTTTCATGGATCTAAACACACCCTATATATATTGCACAGTTAATTTGATGGATGGTTATATTATATAATTTAGATTTGCTAATTTAAAATACAAACGCTAAAAGCTACAATGTAAATATATAGTAAAGTTACTTACAGTGCTGTAATGTAATTTTTGTTTTGTGGCTACATAATTAGCAAATAACGTGCTGCTCAGTTGGTACCCTGCTCTGCCATAGTGGATGTCATGGATCAACTCTTCATCTCCGTGCATGCTTTTATTTTTTTTCAAGATGATATACGGGAGCACTAATCTCAATGCAAAATCAAATCATCAAAATCTGATTTTAGCCTGAAAATTTGACGTCAAACCTATGGCAAAACCGTTAATAAATATGGTTATATATGCTTCTTGGGTACACTAACATATACCTTAGGATACATAGTTTGGGGGCACAAAAGTTTAGGAATATATATATATATATATATATATATATATATATATATATATATATATATATATATATACACACACACACTAGCAATTGTGCCCGTGCGTTGCAACGGGTAAAGTCGAGGCGCGACACGGATGGGGACGGCACAGAGGGGCGCGGGAGCTCCGAGCAGCGATGGGAGGGAGGAGCGCAGTCGCGATGCTGGGCGTGGCGCAGATGGGGACGAGAGGGAGGGGTGCAGGGAGGGAGGAGCGAAGGGAGTCTTTTTTTCATCCAAGCCCTCCTTTTCTTTTCAGCATTGGGATTGCGGGTAGGCCTGACGAAATACGCGTGGATCGCTAGCTCGTTTGGCTCGTGGATGGCTCGGCTCGGCTCGTTGAGAAATGCTAACGAGCTGCGCCAAGGGTTTAGCTTGTTAGCTATAATGAGCCAGCTCGAATCAGCTCGCAAGCTCCTCGTGAGCTCAACGAGCCAGATGCAATATACAAAGTAGGGCCTAAAGTTTTGCTTGTTTTGTTGTTGATGTGACAATAAATCAATAATTTTTATAATTTTGTGATGGTCAATATGGATCTAATGCTTTAGATTATAATAGTAATAATATCTAATCTAGTTGCATCATTACATTTGCATGGATAATTGTCGATGGACAAGTGTTATTACGTTAATTATGGACTTAATGTATCACTTTTAATTTTTTCCAATTGTATATTTACATGTTTAATAGACTAAAAAAATAAAATGTAATTTGTACATAAATTGCACTGTATATAAGTGGCTCGCGAGCTAAACGAGCCGGCTCACGAGCCGAGCCTCCTGGCTCGGCTCTCTAGCCGGCCAAACCGAGCCAAGCCGAGAGCCGAGCCTCCGGCTCGGCTCTCTACGAGCCGAGCCGAGCCGGTATCCACCCCTAACTGCGGGTTAATTTTGGAAAAATCAAGGGGTTTTTGCAAAATAGCTAGGCGAATAAAATTTTGGATAGAAACACTACTTGCTTTATAGATAGCTAGCAAAATATCCGTGCGTTGCAACGGGACGACGATGCGGGAGAGAAGCGGTGGAGGACGAAGGTCCGGGCGGCGCGCGGATCTCGAGCGGCGACGGAGGGAGGGCGCAAGCGCAGCGGATGGGAGCGAAGAGAGGACGTAGGAGGTCTTTTTTCATCCAAGCCCTCTCTTTCTTTTCAACATTGGGACTCGCAGTTAATTTTATAAACAATCAAGGGGTTTTCGTAAAATAACACTTTTTTCTTCTTTAATTGGGTTTTTTTAAAACAGCCAGACGGACTGCGGGTTAATTTTGAAAAACTCAAGGGGTTTTCTACAAAATAGCCAGGCAAAACAAAATTTGGGTGGAAACACTATTTGCTTTATATATAGGTATAGATATATGTATGTATAGAGTAAATATGCCCGTACGTTGCAACGGACATCATTTTATTTTAGTGAAAAATTCAACATGGACACGCCATGAATTCTGATTCAGATTCAGCATCGACGAGCGTGGGGGCAGGTCGTCTGGCCCCGGGTGTCCGTCTCTGGGTCGACCGAGCGGCGGCCGACGGGACGACGACGTAGGGAGAAAAGTAGGTGGAGGACGAAGGTTCGGGCGGCGCGGGAGCTCCGAGCGGTGACGGGAGGGAGGGAAACGGCGCGGATGGGGACGGGAGGGAGGGGCGCGGCACGGCGCGGGAGCTCCGAGCAACGACGGGAAGGAGGGGCGCATGTGCGGCGCGGGGCGCGACGCGGATGGGGACTGGAGGGAGGGGCACAGGAGATCTTTTTTTCATCCAAATCCTCCCTTTCTTTTTAGCATTGGAACTGCAACACTTAAGGAGTTTTTTGCAAAATAGTCAGACGGACTGCGGATTAATTTTATAAATACTCAAGGGGTTTTATGCAAACTAGCTAGACGGACAAAATTTTTGGATGGAAACACTACTTGCTTTATAGATAGTTATAAATATATTCATGTTTACTTGCTTACCAAAGTTTAGGCTTAAATTAAAAATCCGAATAGCCAAAGGTTTTTTTACTCAAAATGTTAACCATACAGTACTTACATGGTAAAAAGATTGGCTAAAATTGAATATGTATAACCACGGGACATACCCATAAATAGAATAAAGTTTGGCAAACCTGATTGTAGTTTTGGCCCAAATATTAACATGGTGAAAACTCATTCCATGCAATAGGATTTTTGCCCAAGCCCTAGGGATGTGGCCCAGGTTGTTCGAGGCTTGGGTTTGCCCCTATCTATATCATGTAGGACAAGAAAAATGTGGCATCACAATTACGGCTTCAAAATCAATCACTTGTAATGAAATTTCAAAAGCTCAAAGTTGTCCAACTTAGTTGTAGCAAAGTTTGGATATGAATCCAACTTAGTTTAGCAACGTTTGGCTATGAATCAAATTTCTGAACACACATGTTCCGTGTCCTTAGCGCTCGCTCGTGTGAGCGCATCCATGCTAACATGTCTACATGTTGGCCTTACGCCCAAGGTTTCTATGGACTTTTTCTTCTATGAGAAACAATGTTTTACATTTATAACTAAAAGTTTTTCAAGTAAATTTTTCATTCTCTATGTGAAAGTTTCTTTAATCCCTAGTTAAAAGTTTCTTTAATAAAGCTTTCCTATAAAAGTTCCTAATTCAAGGTGAAAATTTTCAAAAATGAATATAGAATTTCCGATTTCTCAAGTTGAAAAATTTTACTATAGAAACAACTAAGAATGTATTAAAATATTGGGATTATTTGTTGCTTTTTCTTGTCTTGGTTTGTTTTTTTGACCGAAAGAACTGGGGGAGGTTCCTCGCACGAGCAGACTTTAAAATTAAAAGGGAAAAGAGTTTAGGGTACAACCTTTTAAACATAGGAGAAGATGCCTAGACAACCGGACCGAACTCAAAGGGAAAGGAAACAAATCTAACTGAACGCGTCTAGCCAAGCACAGAAAGATGATTTGTCCTCGTGATTTAGTCTAAGAATCTGAAGAGTGCATTGGTGCTTGAAGTTTCTTTTCCAGAGCGCTAGGCTCAGGATTGCTCTATGAAAAACTTTGTCGTTTCTCAGCTTCCAAAGTTCCCAGGTTGCCATAAGTGTTATCTCGGAAATACATGGTGTTGTGGATGCAGAGACCATTTGGTCCAATATATTCATTATGCTTAGAGAATTATCCCATTGGATTTGTAAGGCGGACCAGCACTGCCCAGCAAAGGGACATAGGAAGAAGAGGTGCTCGATAGTTTCTTCCTCCCTTGCGTCGCACATGATGCACAGGCTGTCATCTTGAATATTTATATGTCTTCTTTGAAGCATCAATTTCGTGTTAAGCCTATTCATCAGCAATAACCATGCAAAAAATTTGACTCGGCATGCATTTGGATTTCCACAGCAATTGAAAGCTTTTGTGGCTTTCTATGGAGCTGAAAATGTGGTTGTAGAAGCACCTTGAGGTGTATTTGTTTTCCCAGATCAGGGACCAGCTGTCAAGAGATTCTTCTTCATACGATAGATCATGCAAGAGCTGTTGTAGCGAGTCTAATTCTTGGTAAGCTTCGTCGGAAAGGGGTAGATGGAAGATTGTGTTCATGTCCTCTGCCTGCATAATCTCAGCCACCGACGCATTTTTTTTCTTGGCAAAGGATGCAAGATGAGGGTAATTGACTGAAATATTCAAATTATTCCAATTGTCTAGCCAGAAGCTCACCGAGTTCTCTGGTCCAATCTTGCCGGTGGCAATCATTCTAAAAAGGTCATTTAGCCTAGAGATGTCTTTCCACCAAAAGGAGCATGTTTCCCTGCAGTGATGTGGGACCTTGGCCAAATAGTATTTGGACCAAATGAGGTTGACCCATGGGATGTCTTCCTGATTATAGAATTTTGAGAGCTGTTTGATGAGGAGAGCATCATTCTGCAATCTCAGGTTGATCACCCCTAGACCACCCTTTAATTTTTGTCTTGTTACTAAGTTCCACGCTACCAGGTTACCCCCTTTCGTTTCCATGTTGTTGTCCCTCCAAAGGCATTGTTTTCTTGTTCTGTCGATAGCTTGAATGATACCCTTCGGAAATTTTAAGGTAGACATGGCATAAGTTGTTATTGGTGTTA
The DNA here is from genome assembly GCA_019925245.2 of Oryza australiensis. Taxonomy (NCBI): domain Eukaryota; kingdom Viridiplantae; phylum Streptophyta; class Magnoliopsida; order Poales; family Poaceae; genus Oryza; species Oryza australiensis. The sequence goes on along the minus strand of JAIFGZ020000583.1, from coordinate 136,950 downwards.
TTGCCGAATTGATCATCTCCAATCTTCCCGAGTAGGATAACCAAGTCGCACATGCTGATAACTTCCTTTCAATCTTGTCCAGCATGGGCACAAAGTCTTCAATCTTCGGTTTTGTTGTCCCCATAGGTAAACCTAGATAGGTGAAAGGCAAGGAACCCACATCACAGCCGAAAGTAAGTGCCAGATGGTGTAACTTGTCAGCACTGATATTGATCGGATACATGTTTGATTTTCTGTAGTTAACCTTCAGGCCAGTTGCCGTTTGAATACTATTTAGGAGGTTTTTGAGAAAGAAGATCTACCGAGCATCTGCTTGAAGAATGATGATGGTATCATCTGCATACTGTACCACCGGGAAGTCCTCGTTTGGTTGCGCAATCGGCAGATGGAGGAAGCCTTCTTGTCTAGCTTTATTGATCAGAACTTGGATCATCTTAGCTGCTAGTATAAAAAGGAGAGGGGAAAGAAGGTCCCCTTGTCTCACGCCTCTCCTGCATCTGAAAGTTTTCCCAGGGACATCATTAAGAAGCACCGACGAGGATCCTGAGGAGAGGATCTCCTTAATCCACTCCATCCATCTAGCTGGGAAGCCAAGGCTCCGCATCATCAAGAGTATCGCCGAGTGCTCAATAGTGTCAAAAGCCTTTTCAAAGTCTAACTTCAAAATAACCACCTCTCTTCGAGAGAAGTGGCATAGATGGATATACTCATATGCCCAGGCCAGGCAGTCTTGAATAGATCTCGACCAGATGAAGCCATATTGATTTTGGTGAATCACTGAGCGGATGACCCCTTGTAACCTGTCAGCCAAAACTTTAGTTATTATTTTCATAGAAGAATTCAGCAGGGAGATAGGCCTGAAATCATTAATTGTTTCGGGGTTTTCCTTCTTGGGGATGAGGGTGATGAAAGAGGTGTTGATTGGCTGTAAGCTTGCTTGCCCTTGTTGGAAGGAGTCACAAAGGCAGTAAAAGTCCTCTTTGATAGTCGGCCAACATTTTTTTAAGAATAGTCCATTGAAACCGTCCGGCCCCGGGGCCTTATCATTGGGCATCCTTGTAACAACTGCATCAATTTCTTCATGCGTAATTGGCTAAGCAAGTGTGTCCAGGTCCTCTCTGGGGAGGATAAGGCTTTAGAGGTCAAAGACCATGTTTGGATTGAAGGAGGAACCCAGCCTATCTTTGAAGGAAGACCAAAGCAGTGCAGCTTTCCCCGCATGATCTTGAATCCAGATCCCTTGCTCATCCTTAATCTGTGAGATTGTATTTTTTTCGATAGGCAATGGTGGCCATGCTGTGAAAGAATTTAGTGCATTCATCCCCGAGCTTCACCTTGTTCACCTTGTATCTGTTCTTCCAGTAGATGTTTTTATAGTGTAGCCAGTGACGATGCTTTTGCTTCACTATATTTCTCAGATTGGCTTCTGTGTTGAAAAGACATCTCCTTTCCTCTATGGAGTCAAGGAAGGCAATCACAGTGTTACAATTCTCTATAAGAACTCTGAGGTTGGAAATGTTTTTGCTCCAATTTTTTAGACCCGCTCTTAGGATTTAAACTTCCTTGCAATATTTGACAGCATCTCCCTGAACTGTGGTAGTAGACCAGAAACCTGTTACTGTATTTATGAAATCGGGTTGCTCTGCCCAATAATTCTCAAAACGGAAGATGGTTGCCTTGGGGATCTTTGTACCAATTAGGACCTTACATGGGACATGATCTGAAGTGATTCTGGCCAAAGGAATCACTCTGGTATCCGGGAAATCTGTCATCCAATTTGTGGAAGAGAAGAACCAATCCAGTTATTCTAGGAGTGGATCTGATTGCATATTACTCCACGTGAAGGCTCGACCCTTGCTTGGTAGTTCAATTAGGCCCAGGTGTCCAATGGCTTCATTGAAAGTGAAAGTGTCCAGTATGTTCCCTCCCGGCTTATTTCTGTTGGAAAGAGAACCATAGAAGTTGAAATCCCCCAAGAAAAGCCAATCATCCAGCTCCTTGATCTCGTGATTTCTAAACCAAGTCATAAATTCTGAGCGAAGAGGTTCTTCATAGGGTCCATAGACCACTGTTAATTTCCAGATTATCGGAGCTTGGAGGAAGGTTAGGGCGACTGAGATACCAAAGCTTTGCTTGTCAAAGACCAAGCCCGAGAAGACACTGCTTTTCCAAATAACCAAGATAACTCCCGAGGCCCCCACCGAAGGAATGAAGTCAAAGCAGTCAAAGCTCTTTGGAGCTAAATTCCTGATGAAACTTTTGTCAAAAACTTCCCTTTTAGTTTCCTGAATGCAAACAACCGAACATGCACTTTCATCAATTTTGTTTCTGATTGCCTCCCACTTTCCTGGGGCATTAATTCCTCTGATATTCCAACAAAGAATAATCCAGTCGCGATTGATCATAATAACAAACAAGAGGTAAAGTGAAAGGGGCTTAAGTGGTATAACAAAACATGCATCCGAAGTTTCCTTTCCAAGAAAGAAAACCCATAATCTTAGAGAACATGTAGATGAAGGGGGCGAGGATATATAGCATCGATAACACACATCTTAAGTCAGGCCCACAACAGGGGCAAAATAAAAGGTTCAACAAGCCGAGGGAGGCATCAGTTATATTACATCAGTAATCGAAAAAGTCTGAACCAGCATGTAAAGACAGAATAGAACAGAAAAGATAAGGCAGGAAATTAGATTTGGTTGGGCTGTGGATCATGAGCTTCATCATTGTTTTCATATGGGTTTTGCATTAGCACATCTTTAGAGATCTCACTAGGAGCTGCTCCACAATCAATTCCCCATCCTTGTAGCACTGAGAGCTGCACTGGCCTCTCCTTTCCAGTGTTCTCATCAATTTGGACCACAACAATTTTGCGCTTCTTGGATGGGTTTGCATTAAACTTAACTGTTGGACAGAAAAACCCATTGGAATTAACATGATGTCTTGAGCTTCTTCTCACACAATTTTGCATTAACAGAGTTTGATTGTTACGAATTGAAACTTTGGAAGGGAGGGCTAAAGATTTTGTACCCGGAGGAATTTTGTTCTTCTGGACCGAAAGGGAGGTGTCGCCAGCCAAGTCGTCCGTAGCTTGGGTGTGGGCTGCACCCATGTGCACGGTGGCCATTTCCTTGGTCATGCGGCTTTCTCTGATGGCTTTGTCCACCATGGGCCAGAGCCTGAGGGCAATGGCGTCCTTCACCGGGTGCCAGAGAACAATCTCTAGCCCATGTGCTGGCGTTGTTGTGGATCTTTCCCTCCAATTAAGCAGACTCAAGTTCAGCCGCACCAGGTTTCTAGAAGATTCCCCAGTTTCGGAGGTGGTGTTGGGGATGTCTCTCCTGCCATAGAAAGTTAGGTCTGCACACCTTGCCCTAGCATCTTCAAAGCGAGCCTGATTCTCATTCATAACAGGGGGAGTTGTCTCCTTGGAGGATGAGCTGTCCTGTTCTCCATCTCCATTCAGGGCTTTGATGAGATCTTCAAGAGGTATATCAGGGCGCTGAGCGCGAAGGTAGCCCATTGAGGAGGAGGAGTGATCAATGTCTATATAATGTTGAGGGATGTGGGGGTGCTCTAGGATCTGGGGGTCCCAAGCTGGCCAATTGTTGTCTTGCTGCCCATCTACTTCCATGTCCTGGACTGCCTGCTGCTCATTAACTTTCGGTTGCTGTTGCTGTTCAAACTGGTGTTGGTGCCAATGCTGCCCGTGTTGATTCCCTGCTTGGTGGGGATCACCCCCAGTAACGCCCAGGTGATCGCCCCCTCCTTGCTGTTCGTGCTGCCACTCAGGGGCCGGCAGCATTGGATCAGGCAGAAAAGGCTCCGGGGGGGGATGAGGCTGACCACCATGGGGGACCGGGTCTTCATCTACAGGGAACTGATCTGGAAACTGGCCGTTAAGGATGAAAACTAGGACCGTCCAAGATTTGCCAGTCCCATTAAAGAGAGAGCCCGCCGAAACCACAATGTTGCGCGGGACTCTATCAGCACTCAGAACTAGCATTCTTGCTAAGATCTTGGATCGGTTAGCATCCCTGTACCAGTCTATCAGCCGACCAAAGGGTGCAACCGCCGCCTAGATGTAGACGTCATTCTGGTAGTCCAGGGGAAAGCAAGCATCATGATCCAACAAAGCCTTGTGTAGCTACAGGATCTCGTGTTTATTCCCTCATCATGGCGCACTACACGGAAGATAATGTCCTGGCCCGGGAAGAAAGGAGAGTTACGGACCAACCTTTCCCGCTGAACCACTGACCTGAGCTTGATCAACCTCAGGCCGAGAGGCGAGAGGTGCGCATCAACAATGCGAACTTGCTGGTCTTTCTCCAGGAAGTTGCAAGCATTGGTGAGAGCCTGGCGAAGGAGGTTGTAATCTTGGGGCATCTACTCCATGGAAACAATGGCATATTCCTCATGGCCTCACGGTGGTTCACCTCCCAGGGCCACCCTGGTTCTTGCCGGCCTCTCCCATCCCTGTTCCACGTGAAGACCGCCGATAAGAAAAGGAGTTGGATTTACCGGGAAGTTGGCCATGTCAGTGGAGGGATTGGAAGAACTGATGTGAAGAGGCTGCAGGCTGGTAGTGCAAGATTGAGATTTTGGGGAAGGAGCAGTCGCCTTAGAGCAAGCAACCTGGGGAACAGATTGGAACGACAAAGGAGATGAATCTGTTGGTTGCTGATCATGGGCGTGAAGGCGGAGGTGGGCGACCGATGGTTTCCAAGAGGCCACACTGGGTCTCCAGGTTAGACGAGGTGTGGATCGGGTCAGCCCATCGCACGGAGAGAGACCGGTCTGCGTGTCACAAAATTTTGGTTTCCATGTTAAGCCCAAGACTTTGGTCGTGCGTGACATGCAACGCGAAACAGTGTGCCCAACAAGGTTGCATCGAGTCCGTCCCGGGCAATTAAAGCCGATGTGACCCGGCGAGAGACAAGTGCTGCACGGTTTTGAAATCGGGGGAACAAAAGTTGGGGAACGTGTAGTCGAAGATTTGGAAATCTTCTATGTGCAGCTCGTACTGTTGGCAATTAATGCAGAGCTAGTCTGGAAAGCAACCGTCCATTTCAAGCAAGGCCGAAGAACACGAACAGGAGGTTGCAAGCTTGGGTTTGAGCGGGAAGAAAGATTTCCAAAAATGAGTTTACCAAGGAACAGGCTAGAAGAAAGATCCAAGCAGACCTTAAAGGAGCCAAAAGATAGAGAATTTTTCAACCCAGCTGCCTTAGTGGGGGATCGGATAATCGGTTTAGCAAAAGAGACCCTCTTAGAGCCCTTGCGAGCAAGCTTTTTGGATCTCTTAGAAACCACCTTGATCCATTCTTTTTCCTGTTCCATTTCCCAGAGACGCTTTTCCCTTTCCCAATGAGGGGTGCCATTGCTCCAAAGATGGAAATAACAATCAAAGCAATCAGTAATATCCTGACGGAGCTTGTAAACATGAAGGCCCACTTGCTTAGAAAAAACTAAGAAGCGAAAGTGATTGTTGCTTAGGAAACAGACATGAAAGTTTTCAACCTTGCCACCCAAACAAGCTTGAAGAGCAAAAGCGACAGAATCCTCGGACATACGAAAGAGATGGCGACGAAAAGTGACCAGCAGGAAAAAAGAGCCCGAAACAGAAGCCGAAGGATGATGCACTGGTGACCTGAAAAGGCGACGAACTTCATCCTGAAACGCCAAGCCTTTGTCGAAGTCCATCCTGCTGGCAAGGTCCAAGGCGGACCCCATGATAGAAACCATGTCTTGGTTTGTTGGCATCATATGCAATTTATGCATTTTTAAAAATATTTAGTTGTGCAAAAAATTGTCTTCTAATCCAGCAGTTACATTCTCTTTTATACATGAGAGGTTTATGTGATTAATGTTGTATAATGCTACACTAGGATTACTAGATGCATTTTAATTTGCTTACAACAAATATTATTTGCATTATTTTTAGAAAAATATATCCCCTCTACTTGCATTGGGCACTTGCCCACTTTCCCCTTAAAGAACCTTGATGTCGCCTATAGAGAGGGTGAATAAGCATTCTTGAAATTTACTTCAAATTACAGCGGTTAAAATCAGGGCCCGAAACTTTCTGGCAGCTTTTGCTGCCGAGCAGAGAAAGCTGTCCGAAACTCTTGGGCAGCTGTGAGTTGCTCTTTCAACCACCTCATAGTGAGTAAATTGATTCACAACAAAGCCTAAACCACAAAGAGGTACAACATGTATCAAACATACACAAGAAAATACAAAAGATAGCACAAGTGAGCATACAAGGGGAGACACGATAGCACGACAAGGGGATAAGTATCATAATCACAAAGACGAAGAGGAGAGGAGACAAAACGATTTGTTTCCCGAAGTTTGGATTCTCCACCGAGAATCCTATGTCTCCATTAAGGTGCTTCAAAGAGCCGGGTCTCGATTAACCTCTTGCCTTACCAAGCAAAGGCCTAGGAAAATGTCTCCAATCTTCAAGCCAACACCCCTTGGTACTTCTCTTTGGTTTCAAGTGACTGCTAAGATTCCCAACTTGAACACCAAGAGAACACCATAGGTGAGGTTTGCTCTACCAAGACGACCTCCTAAACCTCATCTCGAAATTCACTCACCGGGTATTCTGTATCCTTTTGGAGGTGAAATAAGGTCCTCACAAACATCTCGCGACTCACCACATGCTTGGGAGCTCATCGGGCGATGCCTAGCCATCTAGGAGGCTTAACCTCCAAAAGTAATAAACACAAATGATGATTTGCTTGCTATGAACTCAAGTGCTTAAATGATGGAGTGGATCTCTCAAGCTCTCAACCTTGCAACCTCTCAAATCTCTTCCCAAATTCACTCACAAAGATCTACCACTAAGATATGAGGTATGGGAGGGGCTATTTAGCTTTGGATAGGTCTATTCTTGCCCAAACTCACCAGCCAACAAAGGAGGGGTGGAGGGGTTAAAAACCCAAGCCTCACCCAAAACTAGCTGTTACTCAGAAAACTAGTAGTTACTCATAGAACAGTGGCCTAGAACTTTCTGGCCTGAGGCTTGGAACTTCATGGCAGCCTCCTAGTCTAAACAGAGAGTTTCGTCGAAACTTCTTGGCTCAGGGCCCAAAACTTCCGATTTTCCCTGATAGCATCTTACAAAAATGGTCATAACTCCTTACTTCGGAGTCCGTTTTCGATGAACTTGGGCTCTATGGAAATCTCATTGAGAGGGCTACCCAAACCAACCACAAACAAGCTCTAAAACCACTCATAGATTAGGTGAAGGTATTGATTTCTCCCAAGGCAGCACTTACATAGGTCACTTCGAGCACCGAGACATAAACAAATGCATCAACATTGCATCCCTCTTAATAGTATGACATTTCTATACTCAAAAACAAATATAAAAAGCTATACCACTAGGAACACCTTCTTGTCATCTTCTTGCTTCACCTTGAGTGTTGCCAACGTCAACGCCAATTTACCATCGGGACTATTCTTACCTACAACTCAATAAGCACATTAGTCTCAAATCAATTATACATTTGCTTTGATCAATGCTCAGTTTGGCTTTTGACTTAATTTTCATCAACGAATCACATCCTCTTGATCTTTGGCATTCCATCTTGCCCTCTTCAAATAATTGATGTGGATTACTCATAGCTTCAAATGGCCTTGCATGGTCCATCACGACAAAGCCTTCACTCGCCCTTCACCACCGGATTGAGTCCATTGGTGCCAAGCCTCTTGCTTGTCCTTCACCCCCCGCATGGTCCATCGTAGCCTAGCCTTGCTTGCCCTTCACCATCTTGCCATAGATAGCCGCTTCATACCCTACATTGTCAATGTCTTCACTTGCTTCTCATCAAACTATAATGTATATTTTCTAGCTTCAATCTTTCAACTTGATGCCAGAACTCAAAATAATCTCACCAACTCATGGAAATAGTTAGTTCCAACAATGGATTGTCATTAATCACCGAAACAATCATCGCACTCTTAGGGTCATAGATCTTATGATCTCCCCTTAGGGCATGGATCTTTCATCCCCAGCTAGGGTTTGGGGGCAAAAGTGGATTGTTTCCTTCAGTTTTGTTGGAGCAAATTTCATAAACTCTTACAATTATTTTTTGAGGCACTTGTAGGGCAAGAACCATTTCTTGCAATTTGCCAAAAAGTTATGCAAAAGATGATGACAACAACTTCAGAACCAGAGGTGCAAATTTTACAAATTCTTACAATTATTTTTTGAGGAATTTGTAGTGCAAATATCGCGTTTTGCAAAAGGTCATAAATTGTGAAGAATATGACGACGATTTCAGTGCTCATAAGGATAGGGTATACGTGTGTGCGTTTATATGTTACCTATTTGTATGTGTTTCGAAAAGAAAATTTTCAGAACCAGCGGAATTGATCAAGGAAAACTTGTTCGCCCTGTTGTGCAGGAATATGAATCAGCAAGCTGCACTGGCTCCAAAGTAAAGAAACAAAGAAATGCTTTTCCCTATTGTTTTATGCATCTAATGTACTTGATGCTAATGGCAAAGGCTAGAATCACAACAGATGGAGGGCAAAGGCTAGGAATAAAGCTGCACTTATATGCTTCCTTACACCAAAATACAATCCACATTATTTTGTTCTTGTGTTGTTATTATTATTGTAGTGCTTGTGCATGCCTAAAGTAAGGAATGAATAGTATAGCTGCACTGCAGTGTAGGTTTCATCTCTTAAATACTCCAACTTGTAGTTTACACCTTCTTTGTGGCCAGGTGACTGCAATCCTTTAGCTGCATTAGTAAAACCACACCAGAAGGTATCATTTGTACACTTTTTTGTTTTATTTTCTTCAGAATTTCGATGGTAAAAAATGCGTCTGGTAGGAAAGCTTACAGGGATTAAAGAAAAACAAACACTACACTGCCTATGAAATTCGTAAAATATATTCTACATTACAAACTATTGTGGCTATAACATTTGCACAAAATTGTTGGAAGTGCTATCAGAATTATTTTCAGTTCTCATCTTTTTTTAAAAAACAATAGAGTTCATTCTGCCATTTGTTTTAAAGGAGTTATACCCAATAATTATATAGATTGCAGGTTAAACGCTGCGAACTATAAAATCACTGCTTGGTTAAAAAAAGAACTACTTCTATAAGTCAGCTTAAAGACACAGATAACTTTCAGTCCCCATCTCCCTTCCAACTTTGAAGAGATGCTACATGTTTTTGGAATTTGGAGTGGTTTTCCTCGTAATTGCTTGCTGGTTCTAATTTCATTATCAATCCACATTCTTTTGGGGCTTAACTTTATTAGGGGAGACTTGCATATTGACTCAACCAACAAGTAATGGCAGATTGAGAGATCTGTCTGTACCAGTGTGACAAGAACAAGGAACGAAGCAAACAACGTCTACCTGTCACATTGATAGAAATCACTAATACTCGTGAAAGTGACAAGCAACCGTCACGTAGTGCTACAACTTTTTGTTAGTTCTCTGCATGGGCGGCAAAGGGCTGCAAATATTCATCATTTTATCGTACAGTGATAAATCATCCAAATCAACTTTTTAGTCTTATTGGTAAAACATACTACATCATTTTTACTCAAGAAAATTAAGTACATCACCTAATCATCTTAATATATACTTCATCCTACTACCAAAATGATTTATCTTCATTTTTGTAGTTTTATTAAGTTGAATCCCAACAATTCCTCAATACACCTTGTTTTCTAGTCCACGAAAACCAGCAAGTGCCATCTATGAAAATCGAAAGAGATACTAGGTTCTTTTTCAAGTTATCCATCGGACTGTTAAAACAAATTATTTGTTCTATGTTTTGAAAAATACGTTTCCCAAATAAACTTTTTCTATATCACTCGTTTTAAGCTATCTTTCAAATCTATTTTTTAAAATATTTGATTCATTATTATTATCAACTATATAATCACCGTAACAATATGTTGAACAATCTTAAAACAATATAGCCTACGTCTTGCGATTAAAAAAAGCTATCGATTCTTAGAATTACCGTAGAACATTCTATGAGTTATATAAATGCTATAGCATATGAATTTTTCTTTCGTTTTACCATCGTGGTTAGTATTCTGCCAACTTTCGTTAACTGCACGGAAAAGGTGTTTCTTAGAATAAAATATTTAACTATTTATCACTTTTATGGATGACAATTAATGATTTGTCATTTGACCTATATATCATAGACAGACTAGACTACGAGTGATAAATCTTTAATTGTCATATTTTACATATGACAAAAAATTATATGCCCCTTAGAATATATTAAGCGTTCTCTAACCTGACATAAACTTTTAAGGTAAAATATGTATTTTGCAACGTAACAACGAACACAGAAAAATGAAAAAATGCATGTGTGAAGGCATTGAAATCACGTTTTCAATGGCAATTTCTAAAATCGATCGTTTGTCAAGCGATGGAGCTAAGATTTACATATGGAAGGGATCCAAGAGGCTTGGAGTTGGAGGAAAACTAATACAATATTACTTAGTTCAATTACCTAATTAATTGGATGATTCCATGTAAAAAATGTTGGGGACCTGACCTCTCGCCATCCCCTTTCTTCAACGTTGCGACGCTGATTATTCTACTATTATAATCGAGCCAACTTTTTAATCAAAAAATGAGCTCTTAAAATTATAATTATAAGATATATTAATTACTAGCTAATATTTTTATTTTTAAACACACGTGTCAAAACCAAATGCATTCTAAAAGATACACTTTTAGTTTTTTTCACTAATGATGTAAAAATGATCAATCATATGCCACAAAATACTTTTGTCCACAGCATCAACAAAAAGGCATAGCCACCACCACCACACTACCTGACCTTGCATCCATCTCAGAGGTTACCTAGCAGAAAAGGTCATCTCAAGTTCTCAACTCTGAAAAGAACAAAAGGCTCTGAAAAGCCTGAAACCCAAAGCTTGAGAAACCCCCTGCTGTTCCTCGCTGCTGCACCCAAGAAAGAACCTTCCATTGCAATATATTCCATAGTTCCATTGCCTCCCCTATAAAAGCCTCCATTTTGCACACACCCCTCTCCTCTCATCTCACCATCAGCATCACCATCACCAATTCACCATCCATCCAAAAAAAAAACTTTCCTTTTTTTTTTCACCATCTTCTGAAGAAAACTGAACAAAAAAAATATTCAGAGAAGAAAGGGGAAGAAGCAGACAAGGGGCAGGGGCAGAAGCAGAGCTTAGCTCTCCCCTCCTCCCATGGCGGCCGGGTGGGCCCGCCCTGCCGGCTTTGCCATGCTGCTGGTGGTGGCCGTGGCGGCGCTGGTGCAGGCGCCGGCGGCGCGCGCGGACAGGCCGGCGAGGGGCGGGCTGTCGGTGACGGCTGGGGCGGAGGAGTCCTCCGCCGTGTTCCCGCTCTACGGCGACGTGTACCCCCTCGGGTATGGCTCGCTTCCATCCATTCCATCCTCTCCTAGACCCGTCCGCTCCGCTCTGATCCATTCCTCTTCTCCGACGCCAAGAACTAATCAACTGACTGCAAATTTTGGTCTTATTTGGGCGTGGATTTCTCTGTGTGCCCCTTGGAGGCCTCGATGGATCAAGTCCTAATCTGAATTTTCCTTTTCTTGTTGCGCAGATTGTACTATGTGGCGATGAGCATCGGCAACCCGCCGAGGCCCTACTTCCTCGACGTCGACACCGGCAGCGACCTCACCTGGTTGCAGTGCGACGCCCCCTGCGTCAGCTGCTCCAAGGTACTAGCATTCTTTTCTTCTTGTTTACCACCTCTCAAGCTTTGCATCCCCAGCATGGTCATGGTGGTTTTTGTCTTGGGAGTCACCTCCTCCAAGTCCAACCTGCTTGTCCAAATTTGGTGATGTCTTGTATCTTATTTTGTTTGTGTAATCCAAGATTTGTCTCAATAGTAGTTCTTCAGGGAAAAATTCTCCTTTCCTGGCTTGTGTACTACTCCTTAGGATGATGAGGTTGACCTTTCAAAAATAAATTGAGATGGTTTTCATAAATTGGGATGATGATTTTGCGTGCTGGTGCTGTAAATGTCCCTTTGTGTTGCTTACATCATTGTTGGGTTCGTTTGGTGTTGAAGCCTATTTATGGGTATCTCTAGTTCAGTTCTCCATTTCTAAATGTGGTGTTGGTTGTTGAATCCATTTTTGGTCTCCCATGGATTATGTCAATTCATTATCTAAAAAAAAGGATTATGTCAATTGCTATTTCACTCTAGCTCACTATACACCTTACTAAAATGCATTATTTATTTATGTTCAATGTTGTCTTGGATGGTGATGGTTGGTACAGGTTCCACACCCGCTGTACCGACCAACAAAGAACAAGCTGGTTCCATGTGTGGATCAGATGTGCGCTGCTCTGCACGGTGGTCTGACCGGGAGGCACAAATGCGATTCACCGAAGCAGCAGTGTGACTATGAGATTAAGTATGCTGACCAGGGATCGTCGCTTGGTGTGCTTGTCACCGACAGCTTTGCGCTCCGACTTGCAAACTCCTCAATCGTCCATCCTGGTCTTGCATTTGGGTATGCTACCTATAACTTTTAATGTATAACATTGCAAGGAGATAAGAATTGGCCACTTGATCTGTTTCTTGATGGTGGCCTTTTTGTGTGTGCAGGTGTGGGTATGATCAGCAGGTTGGGAGCAGCACTGAGGTGTCAGCTACTGATGGTGTCCTTGGGCTTGGGAGTGGCTCAGTCAGCCTGCTTTCACAGCTCAAGCAGCATGGGATCACTAAGAACGTGGTTGGTCACTGCCTCAGTTCAAGAGGTGGAGGGTTCCTCTTCTTTGGTGATGACCTTGTGCCTTACTCGCGTGCAACGTGGGCTCCTATGGCTCGTAGCACATCACGGTGAGCCCTATTATCCTTGGACTTTATTTTTGGTACATGGTTTCGGTGCTCAGTGCTTGTTTGCAACAATGCTTAAGTAAATGGAGATGACTAGTATCAGTGTTTGAATATGATGTTGAAATTGAGTGGTTGATCATTACTAATGTTAAATGACCCCTCAATTAATTGAAAGCAGCGTAGTGAACATGGTCATTTAGTTTTTCTCTTTGTTCTTGAAAATCATGGATATTTTTGTACACTGCATTTTGCTCTGTATGGAATGTGTAGCAAATCCCAGTTAATATGTTTGTTGTTTTTGTTATTGTATGCCAATTTTGTTGATGGGTCTTCAAACTATGAATGTGTACTCTGGTCTTCCCATTTTGTTGATAGTTTCAAATGATCTGACCCTGTATTTTTAGGAATTACTACTCACCTGGCCCAGCAAAACTTTACTTTGGTGGCCGGTCACTAGGTGTGAGACCAATGGAAGTAGTCTTTGACAGCGGCAGTTCATTCACTTACTTTGCTGCACAGCCATATCAAGCACTTGTTGCTGCAGTAAGTTTTAAACATTTCCCATTCTGACAAGACAAGATTGATGAATAAACATGGGGCTTATGAGGTTTGTGCCTTGCAGATTAAGGGTGACTTAAGCAAGAACCTGAAAGAGGTACCTGACCACTCTTTGCCTCTATGCTGGAAGGGGAAGAAGCCATTCAGATCTGTTCTTGATGTAAAAAAGGAGTTCAAATCAGTGGTATTGAGCTTTTCTAATGGCAAGAAAACTCTCATGGAGATCCCTCCTGAAAACTACCTTATTGTCACTGTAAACATTCTAGAACTCTGCATATTCTTATAGTTAGTCACACATTTATTGTTTGATAAGATTTTCTTATGTTTGCGCTAGAAATATGGGAATGCATGTCTGGGCATCCTCAACGGATCAGAGGTCGGCCTCAAGGATCTGAACATTGTCGGAGGTAGGAAGTTGAGACATAGACAAGCAATTAAATTCAAAAGTCATCCTCTCACATATTTCTAATGCATTGGTGCTAATCTTCTTCTCTCTTATCGCAGACATCACAATGCAGGACCAGATGGTGATATATGACAATGAGAGAGGGCAGATTGGATGGATCCGTGCACCCTGTGATAGAATCCCCAAGTTTGGATCTTCCCTTCTGTGATCATTTCACGCACCTGAACATATATACCCTTAATTACTCTCTGTTTATTCAAACAGTGACAATACCATTCATGGATTTGAGGAAGGTTATTGTTGGCCTCAATTCCCCAACATCATTGGTTATCAGAATGAGCAGTCCCCAATCTGTTACAGTTCAATTACAAAAATGAGCAACAAAGGAAAAGGACATTAGGATGATCGAAGGACTGACCGTCGGAAGGATGAACATCAAAGGAAGGCTCTACACGGTATTAGGAAAATGTATTCTTTAGAAAAGAGAAAATCTAGTTAGCTGTAAACATCATCATGTTCATATGAAATAAAATTATGATGTTCCTATGGAACAGTCCCAGTCCCACTCTTAGTTGGCACAAAGCTCTTCCTGTATACTTGTAAGACTGAATATAATTAGTTCCACAATCTGTTATTGGCTGGGACTAGACTAATATATATAGTCTAATATGCTATGTATATGATTTGTTAGCTGATTCCTTAGTGTCATTGAGTAATCTGAACATGTTCATTATCAGTATCATAGGGAAAGAAAAAAAAAACTAGTGCCTAAACATGTTACAATGTTCTATTCCCTGATATGTTCGGTGTTCTTTTCAGGAGTTGCTATGCATTTTCCATTCTTTGATAAGATCACATCTAGGTAACTTGTGCAATGGTATATCTTGCTGTCATGAATCATAACATAATGCTGGAATATATACTTATCAGGCCAATATTTTTGTAGAAAAAAAATACTCATGGAGGTGTACAATTGGATTCAATGCAAAGAATCTGGAAGGCCAGTGTTTGATTGAACCAGTCACCACAACAGAAATCAATCCTAGCAATAAGTCGAGGGATCAGAGTTCTTATCGATGTCTACTGCAAGAACTCAAACAACTAAATCTCTTCCCAAACAATCAAAGAATCAACCGTCGCTTAACATCAAATCGCTGTCCAAATCATGTCATTCTCTATGCTGATTGGCGAAGAAGTCATGTCCAAAATCCAACTCCGGCATGATGCCGGCCAAATCCGGCAGAGGCTCGTCGCTGCCGGCGTCGGCGTTCTCCATGATCAACGGTGGCATCGCCTCCGCCACGAGCTCGCCGAAGTTGTCGTCGTCGTCGTCACAGGATGGCTCCTGCTGCACTGACGGCAAGGCATTGAAAGCGAGCTCCGGCGGTAAGCCACGCGGCGGCGAGGATAGCTTGGCCGCCATGGCGTCCAGAGATGGGGCATTGTCTTCGCCGTCGCCGTCGCCGTCGCCGCCATTGCCTCCGTCGCGTTGGGTCTAATTTGCGGCGTGGGCGCCGCGGCGCCGCGGCGGCGGCGGCGTATGCGTTCACATCGCCAACGGCGGCGGAGCTCGCCATGTCGTAGCCGCCGCCGGTGGGGTCTAGCAGCTGCGGCAACAACTGTTCGTCGGGCACGGCGAAGCCCATGGACAGCATCTGCACCATTTCCGGGTGAATTTCATATGCGCGAACTATCTCGTAACATTCCTCCGGCGTCAGCGCCGCCGCAAAACGCCCCTGATCATGGCCAAGATCGCCTTGCTCCGGCGCCGCCACCGCGACATGCGCGTCGTCATGATAATCCTGATCTGGCGCTGCCGCCGCGAGATGCCCCTGATGATTGCCAAGATAGCCTTGCTCCGGCATAGCCTCCACGACATGCGCGTCGTGACTATGATAGCCAAGATAGTCTTGCTCCGGCGCCGCCGCCTGGGCGAAATGGCCGTTGTGGTGATAATGGCCAAGATAACCTGACTCCGGTAGCGCCTCCGTGACGACATGACCCTGTTGGTGATGGCCCGCCGCCGGCGCCGGCGCCATGGAGACCTGTCCAAGGAGGGCCGCGGCATCATCGAGATAGCCATGGCCAAGATCGCCTGACGCCGGCACCGCCGCCACGGCGACCTGTCCAAAGCGAGCCGCGACATCATCGAAATGACCATGGCCAAGCAGATCGCCTGGTGCCGGCAGCGCCGCGGCGAAATGGCCCTGGTGGTGATGGCCAACTTCGCCGGCACCGGCTGTCCAAGGAGGGCCGCGACGTCATCGAACAATGTCACCAAAACCATCACCGGGCCGCCTTCTTGCGGCCGTCGGGCTCGACCTCCACACCGTCCTCCCCGAACAGCGCCCTCTTCTCGCCGATGGTGGCGCGCGGCGAGAGATAGATCTTGCAGAGCACGGGCACCATTCTGTCCTCGCCGCGGGCGGCGGCGGCGGCGGCGCCATCAGCGACGGAGCTCGTGTACTCCTCCATCATCCATGACGTCTTCGACTTCTCCTTCGAGTAGAACCCTAAGCTGTCCCTCTCCCCGCCGCCGCCGCCGAGCACCTTCTTCCCCTGCTCCACCTTCCACCGCCCACCGGCGGCGACGAGGCGCTCGGCGCGCTTGTTGCTGGTCCTGCGCGAGCTCTGGCGCTTGTGGTGGCTAAGGAAGAACCACTTGTACACTTAGTTGCACCAGTATCCCGGCCGGTGCCGCCGCCGCAGCGCGTCGGGGCCGTCGCCGTAGACGTTGGCCTTGGCGACGAACCCCGCATCCATCTCCGGTATCGGCCCGCCGGCGATCCACCGGTTGAGGTAGTTGTGCATGGCCTCCTCACGCGTCCGTTTGAAGTAGACGCCGGGAGGAATCTCCACCGGGGTGTTCTGCTGCGGCGTCGCCGGCGGCGGTGGCGGCAGCGGAGGAGGGTCCATCTCCAATCTGCGAGCGGCTGAGCGCGCGATGGTTTGACTGCTTTCACTTTTTTGGCCTTTTTGCGGTTTAGGTGCATGCCTCAGGCAAAATGAAAAATTGAGAAACGTGATTAGGGTATAATTAATTATGTATTAATATATAAAAATAATAAATAGATATATTAAACTTTTAAGTAATATAAAAGTTTTTATAAAACGTATGTTGGAGCTCATTTTAAATAACCACTTAGGATACTACACCAAGTTAAACTCGGGTTAGGGTAAAAGACTCGTAGGATTTTATTTCTAATTTTATTTATTGAAATATTTTAAAAATAATTTTTGATTTAAAAAATTATGAAACTAGTCGCTCATTTAAGAGTATAATTTTTAAAAATCGATCATTCAAAGGTGGTTTATCCGACGTGACACATAGTCCTTGGTCGTCGTCTAACGGTCGACGATCAAAGAAGGGGTATTTTGCATGTGATCCCTTGCAGCAAAAAAATACTCATTAGGAGAACTTTTTTATTGCACTGGGCTGCATGCAAAAAGCCATCTCATATAGTAGAAATATCTCTCTAGAAGGACTGCAAGGGGTTGCTTGAAAAAAATCATCCTCCAGCTTTTTTGCTGGCAGCCTCTATAGTAAAAAATCGTCCTCTCAGAGAGCAATTTTTGGTTATAGGGGGCCGCTTGCAACTTTTCACCGTCCTCAATGGTCACCTGTTAGGTGAGGGCCAACGCGTTCCCACGTCGGATAAATCAAGTAAACAAATATTTCCGACTAAGACTCTCAATTATTTTATTATTTTTAGCATTTTTATTTTTTTAAGATTACAAAACTAATTATTCGTTTTTGAAAATTGCAAAACTAGTCTCCTCCCGCCCTCCGGGAAGGCGAGATTTAAAAACGTCTCCCAGGGCTTTTTTCCGACGTGGCGGACGGTCGTTGGGCGTCGTCGCGTCGCGCGCGGCAAAAATTTGCGGCGGCCTCTTCCCGCCCTTACCAAGGGCGTTTTTTCCCTGTTCAAATAGGGGGCCGCCTGCAAAAAGGGCGGCCATCCTAGCTTTTTTGCAGGTGGCCCCCTTCCCGCCCTTACCAAGGGCGTTTTTTCCCTTTTTGCAGGCGGCCCTCTTCCCGCCCTTCCAGAGGGCGTTTTCTGCCCTTCCCGCCCTCTGAAAGGGTGTTTTTATCCTACACCCTAACCCTAACTGGCCGATCCATTTGTCGTATTGTTTCAAATGTAAATGTTATCGTCTATACGTATTGTTGCAAATGTAAATGTATTGTGTAATGAACCCTAATATTCGAGGTATCGTACATATGTTGTTTGCATTACCTGTGATCATAACATACTGTTTTAACCAAGTTAACTTAGTAGCAATGGTTAAACAGCTGTGTGCCACATTGTTACGTAACCCATTAGGTATGGATGATACAATACATGACATCTGTCTTATGCATACATGATACAATTTACTCATCCCCGACGAGTCAAGGCTCGGCTACCTACGGAACCGTTCTAGGGCGTTAAGCTTGTCATCAATTTTCTCTTTCCTTCTCGGCGTTGTACTCCTTTTATGTTTCACATTCAGTTATTTTTAGGCCGTTATATTGGGGAATGACATTGTCGATCCACCTAGTGAATCCACACCTCCTTTGAATGCCCTGGTAAAGAAACACATGTAATCAGTTAGAGAGCCACTACAGTGAAGACGTTTGTGGGATTGATAAAACGAAAGACGTACAACGAAGTCGTTATCTAAGTTGGGGCAAATGAAATATCTCCGGCCATATGTTCGTGGTTCAAAGGAGGTAGTCATCTTGCAACGATCCCTACAACCGCACATGAGACGCTCCGACCATTTAGGGAACCCAGTGGGTTGTTCCTCCAAGATAAGCTTGCGATTTCGACACGACGTTCGTACTCCATCCATGCATGAATGAATTGTTCAGTCGACTCAGGTTGTGTTACCGTCCGACCGATCGAAGCAGGTTTAACCGTCTCGATCCACTCTTCGTATGGACACTGACGTACATCCTCCTGGTTGCACATTTGTGATGTTCGGGGTTAGAAAATGGAACAAGCAAATTGGTTAAACAAAGAAAAATGATACTCACGACAAAATCGTCATCCACAATCTCGGGACACACGAAGCATCTTTGTCCTCTAGTTGCTTGTCTTATGGATCTTACCACCTGGCAACGGAGACCACAGTGGCATTCTGGACGTTCCCTCCATGTGGGTAGTGCCAGCTGATCCATAGGCCAATCCAAAGCTTCAGCATGAACTTGACGTTGGTACTCAGCCTTCCGTCGAAGGTAGTCTGACCTTGTTTCACTTAGTGGGTAGTAACGTGTTCCGTCGGTTCGTGGGTTCTCCGTATCTATCCACTCAACGAAGTTGCACACCCGACGATATGCCTGCATGAGGTGTTAACACGATGTACGATCAAGTTAGCGTTTTCTGTGTGAAGATTTTGTAGCTGAAAGCATTGCAGATAAGCCATACCTGATCAATGTTGGCGCATTGGAAAAATCGTCTCCCCCGGGTTTCCATGAGGAGGGACGACGTAAGTATGCAGCCATCTCCACAATGGCATAACGGACGGTCACACCATGGTGGAATCAAACCGCTCAAAGGATGGAGTCTCCAGTGGAGACGCTCAACGAATGGATGATATGAAGATCTCATTGTACGGGGAAATGTAGAAAACAGAATGCAAATTTGAAGAGCTCGTGTTCGGATCGAAGCAATATATAGTGCAGGGAGGTCAAAGTTCACAGCGACGTATTGTTTATGTCTGTCACGGGGCAAAAGCTGAATGCGACGTATCGTGTAGGATTGTCACGTGGCAAAAGCTGATAGTGACGTATCGTGTAGGACTGTCACGGGGCAAAAGCTAATAGCGACGTCTCGTGCATGTTTGACACCGCGAAAGTTTTTTTGTCGTTAGTAAGAGTATCATGCAGCGAACGATATGGAAGGATCTCGTGACATGTGAGTGCGACGAACGGACAAAGATATATACAAACATCCAACACAAAATAAATAATTATCATTTACAAACTGTAGCGCGCAGAACCTACTGGCGAGCCCTCTTACCCCTAGCCCTCCTAGCATGTGCTCTAATGTGCCCCTGAGAGTACGTCAGCCTGTCTGGGGGCACGGCACGACCAGCACGGACATCCGGCACGGGCGTCTCCTGTGGTGGGTCCTGGCTCTGTGGTAGAGGTGCTCCACCAAGCTGAGAGGCGGCGAGAACGTCCTGATCTGGCTCCTCCAGGTCGTCGAAGTCGTCGCCCGTACCTGACCCTCCCTCGTCGCCCGCCTTGGACCCGCCCGCCTGCGATGATGATGCCCCCGAGCGGAAAATCCCCGCCGAGTAGAATCCTCCTGTATATAAGCAATGTGAAGCATTAGTGATTTAAACTAAGAAGTCTCTAGTACTCGTCGGACGACGCTTGCTCACCTCCCGGCTGAGTGAGGGGACGAGGAATGGAGGATCCACTCGCTCCAGCAAAGCTCGCAGTGGTCGGCCGAGTCACAAAAGGCCGAGGGATCGACGATCCACTCGCGCCAGCCGTATCCCCAGTCGGAAGCGTCGGACCTACGCAACATTCGGTTTGTTATATCACGTTGTAGGGTTGCCACAATGAAAATGAACGGAACTAACCTGTGGAAGCACCAGCGCCATGTGGTGACCATCCTGGTAACGGACCGAGTGGACGTGGACCTGCAGCAGCCTGCGGAGGTACCGCGTCGACGGCTAAACGACACGAAAAGATGCTCAAGATCGAACGCGCCGTCGTCTGCATCCGCTGGAACGTCATCTTCTGTTCCACGTCGTTCAGGTGAATGCCTGCGTCCAACCTCAGCATCACCGAGTCGATTTCGGCATTCAATGCCCGTGCAGCGTCACCCTACAAAAACCGAAACAAATTAGGTTCGTCGCTGAAATATACAGGAAAATCATGTTACGTTACAAAGGTATTAAGGCTGAGAAATCATGACGTACCCCAATGAAGTAGTCCTAGTCTCGGTGCCTGGGGTAGGTGTCCGTGACCGCTGCTTGGTGCTACTGCTGCGCGGCCGGTGTGAAGGTCACACGCGGACGAGTCCGCGGTAGGTACCACCGAAGGTATGCAGTGTAGTTCTCCTCTGAGTGGCCGTAGATCTCGCCAATCACCTCCTCTGTGGCTATCAGCCAGCCCGCCATGTATTGCTGCATACGTGGTTCCCAGAGGGAGCCTCCATGCTGTCCCCATCGAGTCAACCTGCATACACAGTAAAGGTTAACTATCGTTCCATTTCATTCGACACAACAGTACTAAAGTTAAAAGAGAAGTACTCACTGGTTGTCCTGGTGGGGAATGGCAACCGGTACGTCTAGATTTAAAGGAGCAAAGAAAATAATCAAGCCATTGCATCGCCAGCGGACGACGTAGTCGCCGCATGAGCACGTGTAGGACGTGGTCGCCTCGTTGTTGTTCCTTCTCCCGATGGACGGCTGCCATCGATGGCCTGTCCGGATAGACCTGCACCTGCGACGGTTGAAGTTTCTGAATTCTTTGGGAATTTTTTTGTATGTATGTCCGCGCTCATCGCATTTACTGCAACGTAGGGTCCTTCCCCCGGCCTCCGACTCGTCCATATCATTTCTGATGCGTCTGGACTGACGACGTCCCTTTTTCAGCCTTAACTTCGACGGATCTGGAATGTAGAACACTTGTGGCCTCAGTGTTGTGTACGATCCAGATATCCCAAAACCATATATCTCCTCCTTCCACATATGAAAAATTGATTCTTTCCGTAGTACGGTGACACATAGATATCGGGAACTATGCCGCAATCCCCAACTACGGCAAGGACGTGTGCGCAAGGCAGATGTCTAAGCTTCGGCTTCATACAGCTGCAACTACAACCACCCTCCGCATGAAGCACACATTCTTGCACAGCTTGAACACGATTGATGCTGCGCCTTCTCCTGTCGATACACATGATCTCGTACCTATGAACTTGGGTTCCTTGGGGGATTACTCTGTGCTTCATAGCCTTTAGAATTTTGTCTTGCATATATTTCGTCACCATGTTGCCAAATACAATGTTGTTATTGGCCATCAAAGGGGAAATTTTCTTAAATCTATCCCTAAAGTATGCCTGAGCGCCATGAAGGATAAATTCCACAATACCCACGAATGGAAGCCCCCGAACTCCTCGCATCACCCAGTTGTACACCTCGGCCAGGTTGGTTGTCATTATACCATATCGATCTCTGTCAGTGTCATACAACAGAGACCACTTTTCTTTCGGTTCATTCTCTATCCAGTGGGAGAAATTACGTATTGATGGTGCGGACCTCCTTCTCATTGTTGGCGGGTCATTATGCAATGGACCAAGAGGTACTACAGGCTCGCCATCCTGTGGCCAACGAGATTGCTCGTCGGTTTGCTTCGTTGTCAGCTCATCCAACCTTCTCCACATCTCATTGAATTTTTTTCTCTTGATTCTGACCACATAGCCTCTTGAATAGATCCATCAGGTGCTTGTTCTTGAATTGTTTATAGAAATTGGCTCCCATATGCCGCTTGCACCACCTACTCCGAACATCATGCCACCTAGCTGGAAGTCCCCTCTCCGGCCAACCATTCTGAAGATAGTCGATTGCCCTCAGCATGCCCGCATGACGATCATGAATGAGACAAACATTGGGTCTCATACGTACAACTTGGCATTGAACTCTCTCCAAGAACCAATATCAGCTTTCGGTGTTCTCACTCTCGACAAATGCAAACGCCATAGGTAACACCTGGTTGTTCCCATCTGCTCCAATCGTCGTCAGTATCTGACCTCTGTATTTGCCTCTCAGAAAGGTTCCATCTATGCACAGCACAGGGCGACAGTGCACAAATGCGTTGATGCAAGCGCCAAGCGAGAAAAGGCTCTTTGCAGCACGCTCTTGCTTGATTCAGTAGATGATGGAAAAGTGTGGAGATTGTGGCAATCGGATATCCACATGGCAAGCTTATCTGACTGGAGATAGGGATAGGTTACGCCTGCCAATTATGTAAACCAACTATGACTTGGGTGTTACGTTGCCGATTAGATAAGGCAACGACTCATAGTCATGGTTTGGTAAGATTGAGGAAACCGACTTAGATTAAGATAGGGTTTCTGACTTGTAAGCCTGCCTCCCAAGACTATATAAGGGGGGTAAGGGGCGTCCCTTGAGGGATATGTTTTTACAAGCTATGGACTTTAGGAGCAACAGATCTTGAGATCAATAAACACTCGGCGGATCGAATCCCCGAAACAGGAGTAGGGTATTACCTCACGAGAGGGTCTGAACCTGTCTAAACCTTGTTTTCCATCTAACCCATCGAGCTTGGCGATCTTGACTGCACCCCCAAATTTCTATTGCCGAAACCGAGTTTCGACAGTTGGCGCGCCAGGTAGGGGGCCGCGTGTCAAGACTTCTTCAACAATCTCGTCGGCAAGCGCGATGAGATCTTCTTCAGGCATCGGCGACTTCGCCACCAACGACTTCAACAAGTTCTCCTCCTTCGACTCGGATTCGGACCAGTCGGAAGGAGAAACCCACTCGGCGCCGTTCGGGCTCCCGAACAACGCCAAGATCTACGACGACATCTTGGATTCCAAGATGCAGTCCACCCACTCTGACGGAAGAACTCACTCGGCGCCGTTCGGGCTACCGAACACCGCTGAGATCTACAGCGGTCTTCTCATCTCCCCGTCGGAGACAATCTACTCGGAAGAAAACCTCTCAGCGCTGTTTGGATTACCAAACGCTGCTGAGATCTACTGCAAGCTCCTCTCCCCCATATCAAGATCGACCCACTCGGAGGGATCCATGTCATCAAGCTCCGACTCGGACTGGAACGATCCAGATCCAAACCACCCGGGCTCAAGGGAAGTCGCGGTCATCCTCCAACCGTTCGGGTCATGCTCATCCTCGGAGCTCGACGAGTACCTCAGCTCCTCAGGTTTTGACAACCTTTACGGCATCCCCTCGGACGAAACTGACGACTCCGACTGCGACATGGACTACGAGCCAAAGTGCTTTGACGTCCTCATGGCTGAGGTGGCCGAGACCAACTCAGCCATGGCCCATAGGCTCGCGGAAGAAGAACGAGCCAGACTTGAGCAAGAGCGCAAGCTGGCAGAAGAAGAGAAGAAGCGCAAGGAGGAAGCCGACAGAAGAAAGCTGGATCTGAGGGCAGCAGGACGATCCGCTCAGGAGGCCATACTTCAAACACGAGTCCGCAACACCAACGTCTTCCAGACGCCGCAGCAGAACGCTGTCGCCGCCCCCACGCTCCTGGATACTGTGATCGAAACGGCGCCCCCCGACGTAACGCCAATCTTGGACAAGATCAAGACCATTGTCGTGACTACAGCCAACGGTCATCCCTCCACCTCAGCCCGAAGACCGACTGAGTCCGTGGCAGAAACGCCCGACAGAAGCCGACTCCCTCCGCTGAGGTCAAGGGATTACAAGAGGCCCGTGCCAGACCGGTCGACGACTAGGTCAAGAGACCTTTGCCACGAGACCACGCGCAAGCATCAGGAGCAATCGGCCGACTCCCGTGAGAAGCGGCACGGACGACCACCCATCCACCACCAGGTCCGCCGCAGCAATAACTCCGACTACCAAAGCAGCTTGCCAAGGACCCCGCCGAGCGATCTGCGGAAAGTCCTCGACCGACGCTATCAGGAACGAGATCGACGCTCCCACGAAGATCGAAGGGGCTCGCCCGATAGCAATGACGATGGAGTACCCGCATTTACTCGGGACCTGCGCCGAGTTCATTGGCCGAATGGTTTCAAGCCGACTGGAATCGAGAAGTACGACGGCAAGACCGACCCCGAGTCATGGCTGACCGTGTACACCCTCGCCATCCGGGCGGCAGGAGGCGACAATAAGGCCATGGCCAATTACCTGCCTATTGCCCTTGCTAACTCGGCCAGGAACTAGCTCACGAGCTTGCCACGAGGTTCGATCAGCCCGTGGAGTGAGTTAAGGGACCACTTCATCGCCAATTTTCAGGGTACCTTCGAGAGACCTGGAACCCACTTCGACCTGTATAATGTCATCCAGAAGCCGGACGAACCTTTGAAGGACTACATCCGGCGCTTTTCGAAAAGCGCAACAAGATCCCCAACATCACCGACGACATCATCATCGCCGCCTTCCGAAGGGAGTCCGTGATGAGCGTTGATTGGGAAGTTTGGGCGCAAGCCACCGAAGATGGTGAAGCAGATGTTTGAGATGGCAAATTCCTACGCCAAATCCAGCGACGCCATCAAAGCGGCGTGCCAAGACCGGCCTGACAGGAGGGACGACAAGCAATCGGGAGGAAGCCGGCATCCTAAGAAGGACAACAACAACAACAACCAGAGCCAGAAGGACCGCAAGCGTCGACCTGAAGACCTAGTCGCCGCGACGTCCAACTCCCAACGTCGCCCCCGAGTCGCGGCCTACGACGCCATCATGAACGCCCAGTGCACGCATCATCCCAATCACAAGCACGCGGCTAAGGACTGCTTTATTTATAAATAGTTCGCCAAGCAATATGCGGCACAGCTCAACAAGAAGCCGACTGATGAAGCCGGTCCATCGGGCGCCAAGAAGAACAACCCGGCTGGAAATGCCGAGCCCTTTCAAGACCCCGTGGGCGAGCTGAATCACATCTTCGGGCGCAAGCCTATGAATCCAAGAGGAAACGAGAGCTAACCGACTACGAGGTCAACGCGGCGCAACCCGAGGTCCCACAGTACCTACGATGGTCAGAGGTGGCCATCACTTTTGACTGCTCGGATCATCCCGACCGAGTGGTTCACCCGGGGCGCTATCCACTCGTCTTGGACCCGGTGGTCCGCAACATCAAGCTCAAGCGCGTCCTCATCGATGGGGGCAGCGCCCTCAATATTTTGTTCGCCAAGACCTTAGACGAGATGCAGATCCCGAGAGCTGAGCTAAAGGCAAGCTCAGCCCCCTTCCATGGAGTTATCCCGGGGCTGTCATCTACGCCACTCGGGCACATCGCCCTTCCGGTCACCTTCGGAGTTCGAGAGAATTTCCGGACGGAGAACATTACTTTCGAGGTGGCCGACTTCAAGACGGCTTACCACGCAATCATCGGAAGGCCTGCACTCACCAAGTTCATGGCGATACCCCATTACACCTACCTCTGCATGAAGATGCCGGGTCCGAACGACGTCATCACCTTGCGCAGCGACATAAAGCAATCCTTCACCTGCGACAAGGAGAGCTGCAACATGGCCCAATCTCGTGAGAGATCACGTGGCCAGCAAGAAATCCGATTGGCCGCATCGACTTCGGCGGAGGGTGAAATTCCCGCGAAGAAGATAACCAAATCGGGAACCGGCGATGCCAAAACCAAGAAGATCTCCCTTGATCCATCGGATCCCTCAAAACGCCGTAATCGGCGCCGAACTAGATCCTAAATAGGAAAGCGCGCTCGTCACCTTCCTCCAAAATAATAAAGATATTTTTGCTTGAAAACCATCTGATATGCCTGGAATTCCTAGGGAGGTGATCGAGCACTCTTTACACGTCAAAGATGACGCAAAACCGATTAAACAACGATTTCGCAGGTTCGCGTAGGATCGAAAACATGCCATCAAGGAAGAGCTCACAAAGCTCTTAGCCGCCGGTTTTATCAAGGAAGTCCTACATCCCGACCGGTTGGCCAACCCGGTTCTGTCCGGAGAAAGACGGGGCAATGTCGCATGTGCATTGACTACACCGACCTCAACAAAGCCTCGCCCCAAAGATCCATTCGCGCCGCCTCGCATCGACCAAGTCATGGATTCAACATGACGCCAACTCTTAAGCTTTTGGACTGTTACTCGGGCTACCACCAAATCAGCTTGAAAGAATCCGATTGCCCGAAGACATCGTTCATCACGCCGTTTGGGGCCTACTGCTACATCACAATGCCTTTCGGCGTGAAGAACGCCGGGGCCACATACCAACGCATGATCCAGAGGTGTTTTCAGACACAGATTGGGAAGAACGTGGAAGCTTATGTCGACGATGTTGTCATCAAGACCAAGCGAAAGAAGACCGATCGCCGACCTAGAAGAAACCTTCGCAAATATTCGGGCCTTCAGAATGAAGTTGAACCCGGAGAAGTGCACTTTTGGCGTCCCATCAGGCAAACTGCTCGGCTTCATGGTGTCACATCGTGGCATTGAAGCCAATCCGAAAAAATCAATGCTATCCTGAGCATGAAGCCCCCAAGTAACCGTAAGGACGTCCGTAAGCTCACTGGCATGATGGCGGCGCTAAGTCACTTCGTCTCTCGACTCTGTGAACGCGGCATGCCTTTCTTCAAGCTGCTGAAGAAAACCGACAATTTTCGATGGACTACGGAAGCCCACAAAGCCTTTTAAGATTTTAAAGAATTTCTCACGATGCGGCCCGTCCTAGCCTCACCTTAGCCCCAGGAGCCCCTGCTACTTTACGTTTCAGCCACTCACCAAGTGGTTAGTACGGTCCTCGTGGTCGAGCGCGAAGAAGAAGGGCGGGTCCAGAAGATTCAGAGGCCGATTTACTTTGTTAGCGAAGTGCTGGTAGGAGCCAAAATTCGCTACCCTCAGGTACAAAAATTGATATATGGTGTTCTGATAACCGCGTGGAAATTGGTGCACTATTTTCAGGGTCACTCGGTCACCGTCGTCACTTCCTTTCCACTCGGCGATGTCATCCACAACCGGGAGGCAACTGGGCGCATCGTGAATGGGTCCTAGAGCTGATGTCGCTGGACTTAACTTTTAAGGCGAGGACGTCTGTAAAGTCACAAGCCCTGGCGGATTTCTTGGCCGAGTGGACCGAACAACAAGAAGATGTACCTCGAGAAGACCTTCAATACTGGACCATGCACTTCGTCGGATCCAAGAGGATCACCGGCTTGGGAGCAGGAGTCGTGCTGATCTCCCCGACTGGGGAAAGACTAAGATATGTCCTCCACCTTCACTTCTCCGCCTCACACAACGTCGCCGAGTACGAAGCCCTGCTACATGGACTGCGGCTCGCAGTTTCACTCGGGATACGTCGGCTCATCGTGAAAGGGGATTCCCAGCTGGTTGTGAACCAAGTGATGAAGGACTGGTCTTGTCTAAACGACACCATGGAGGCCTACCGGCAGGAAGTTCGCAAACTTGAAGACAAGTTTGACGGATTGGAGCTATCCTATGTCTTGAGACATAACAACGAGGCAGCTGACGAGTTGGCGCAGTTCGGATCCAAGCGTGAAGCCGCTCCAACAGACGTTTTTGTAGAGCATCTTTATGAACCAACCGTTGCAGCCAAACCAACTCCCAACGAGCAAACAGCAAACGAAGCCACCATGATTGACGTCGACTGGAGGACACCACTCATCAAATTTTTAACACAGCAAGAGCTGCCGAAAGACCGGGATGAGGCAAAACGTGTCCGACATCGTTGTCAAGCTTACATCATGGTTGACTCCGATTTATACAAGAGAAGTCCCTCCGGAGTCCTGATGAGATGCATCACACCTGAGGAAGGAAGACAGCTACTCTAAGACATCCACTCGGGCATATGCGGAAGCCACGCGGCAGCACACACCTTGGTGGGCAAAGCCTACAGACAAGGTTTCTTCTGGCTCACGGCGGTCTCCGACGCCGACAAAGTGGTACGAACTTGTGAAGGTTGCCAATTCTTCGCCCGACAGAGCCATGTCCCAGCCCAAGAGCTACAAACAATTTCATTATCCTGGCCGTTTGCGGTATGGGGCTTAGACATGGTCGACCCTTTCAAGAAGGCTCCAGGAGGATTCACACACCTATTCGTCACAATCGACAAGTTCTCCAAGTGGATCAAAGCTAAGCCGGCTGCTACAATCACTGCTGACAAGGCACGAGACTTCATCCTCAACATCATACACCAGTTCGGCGTCCCAAACAGAATTATAACCGACAATGGGACTCAATTCACAGGAGGCATCTTCAAAGAATTTTGCGAAGACTTCGGCATCAAATCTTGCTACACATCAGTCGCGCATCCCAAGAGCAATGGACATGTTGAGCGCGCTAATGGCATGGTACTTCAAGGCATCAAGGCCCGAGTGTTTGACCGGCTAAATCCTTATGCCGACAAATGGGTTCAAGAGCCCCCTCGATTCTGTGGTCTCTACGGACTACGCCCAGTCGGGCTACCGACCAAACTCCTTTCTTCCTGGTTTACGGGGCAGAAGCCATGTTGCCGAACGAAATGGAGTATGAATCCCTACGGGTCCGCAGCTTCAACGATGAGCGCTACGATCAAGACCAAGTGGACGATCTAACCCGACTGGAAGAAGCCCAAGAGGCAGCTCTGATCCAGTCAGCAAGATATCTTCAAGGTCTCAGACGATACCACAGCTGCAATGTTCAAGCATGAGCTTTTATTGTCGACGATCTAGTTCTACGCAAAATTCAAACCACCAAGGACCGCCACAAATTATCTCCATTATGGAAAGGGCCATATATAATCGCTGAGGTGACTCGGCCAGGAGCATATCGACTGAAGCGTGAAGATGGATCCATGGTGGAGAACTCTTGGAACATCGAACATCTTCGATGATACTATGCTTAAATTGTCTCAAGTTTCATGTTATTCTTGACTGCCAACCTCAAGCAAGACGACTTCTTGAGATACGTGTCAACAAAGCATAGTTTTCTTTGATAACTTGTTTATATTTGGTTTATCATTGTTTAGTTTTTTGATTCGAGTTCAATAGATAAGGACTGAGAATTTTTTTGATGACCTAATCAAGCTTAGGCTTGGTGACAGTCGGACGAAAATTACTTAAGAAATTTTCTATGAAAACTCGGATCAAGGCATTAACATAAATAAGCTAGATATTTACAAATTCACATCAGAGTTTACAAGCAACATTCACACAGTCATTGAGATCCAGGCCTCTGAAGATTGCAGCCTGGGGATCTCCTCCTCTTTTGTTGATCGATTCAAAGAAAAGACAGATTGAAGACTAAAGTCAGAAGACCGCTTCAAAGCTCACCAGCATGAGTGGTCGAACCCTTGACTGTCGGGAGATCTTCTTCAGCCGACTGGTTTCCAGCAGGGGTCTCTTGGCTGGCAGTCGGGGGCTTTTTCGCTGGGACATCCTCACTTGGAGGTGGGGGCTTCTTACTCGGAGCGCTCTCACTCAGGAGAGGGCCCCGGGATTCTTGTTCTGCAGACCTTGTCGCTTCGGCCGCTGCAGATGATTTTGGGCCTTCACTCTGCCCAGTGGGGTCTATGTTCTGAAGCCTCCTGCAAAAAGAAAGATGGGAGCAATCGGGACAAAGGCAGAGAGCTGGTGAACAGTACTGTGAAAGAGGAAATTTTGGGAAGACGAAGTGACGGGGATGACCTCGAGGCTTCGTAAAAAGACTTGAGGGTTTTTTGCCAAGTTATCTCGCGATTGGGCCGAGCCCATGAGAGACTTGCGGCCCAGCTAAGGTGTGGCTTGACATGTGTCCTGAGGGACTTAAGTGGATGAACTTAAGCAGATTTGCCTTGGCAATATGCACGTGTCACATAGCCCAATACCTTTAAAATCCTTTCATACCGCGGTTTGCGTAAATTCATGAGAAGTTGGCACGATGCAATTTGAAAGGTGACCAACAATTAAGCTTTTCATGGTTGTCCTGACGACAGGGACTGTTTGGTTTCTAAGCATTTGATTAAATGATTATATCAATGCTATTTTCCACCTTGGTAAAGATCTTTTTAGATTAAGACCAATATTATGGTAGGAGCTATTTAATATTTTTGTCGTATTTTTTAGATGACTGAAAAATTTGTTTACCCGTGAGGGGTGATTAAATTATTTATTCCGCGATGACTCGGGTAGATTAGCTCGGATAAGCATGAGCTTGCCGAGTGAATTGATTTTCTTATCCATGAGGGTCGATAGAATTATTTGTTCCGAGATGACTCGGGTAGGTTAATTCGGATAAGCATGAGCTTACCAAGTGCTTTTTACCCACGAGGGACGATTAAATTATTTGTTCCGAGGTGACTCGGGCAAGTTAACTCGGATGAGCATGAGCTTGCCAAGTGTTTTTTACCCACGAGGGTCGATTGAGTTATTTGTTCCGAGATGACTCGGGCAGATCAACTCGGATAAGCATGAGCTTGCCGAGTGAATTGATTTCTTACCCATGAGGGCTAAATAAATTATTTGTTCCGAGACGACTCGGGCAAATCTACTCGGATAAGCACGAGCTTGCCGAGTGATGTGATTTTTATGATTGCTTTAGCTTGAGCTAAGCATTTATATGAGAATGATTTTTTACAGTTCTTGACTATATGTTTAGTCTGATTTTGACTAACCACATAGTCGGGGGTTACACCTAATTAGGTGCATGAGGAGATGCACCTAGATATTTATTTTTGAGAATTTTTTGGTTATTTTTCAGCCCTTCACAGTCTTTGGAGCCACGGGAGATTCAAGTAGAGGTGATGGAATCACTTGGCGCCAGAAGCACTCGGCCAAAGAGTTGTTTGGCTATGTGTTATTTTGGTTCGAGGCTGAGTTATCTCGTCGACTACAAAGGAGTCGGGAGCTACTTTGGAGATTGTGGCAATCAGATATCCACATGGCAAGCTTATCCGACTGGAGATAAGAATAGGTTACGCCTGCCAATTATGTAAACCAACTATGACTTGGGTGTTACGTTGCCGATTAGATAAGGCGACGACTTATAGTCATAGTTTGGTAAGATTGAGGAAACCGACTTAGAGTAAGATAGGGTTTCCGACTTGTAAGCCCGCCTCCCAAGACTATATAAGGGGGGTAAGGGGCGTCCCTTGAGGGATATGTTTTGACAAGCTATCGACTTTAGGAGCAACAGATCTTGAGATCAATAAACACTCGGCGGATCGAATCCCCAAAACAGGAGTAGGGTATTACCTCACGAGAGGGCCTGAACCTGTCTAAACCTTGTTTTCCATCTAACCCATCGAGCTTGGCGATCTTGACTGCACCCCCAAATTTCTATTGTCGAAACCGAGTTTTGACAAAAAGTCTGAATGTCGTAGTAGGTATTGGGGTTTCTCTGAGCAATGGTGGCTAACAGACGAGGTAAATTGTCATACGATGCTTCAAATGTGCCATACCTCATCTCCAATATCTTTTGTTTCGCCCTCTGTCACACTCTGTTTTTTCCCCTAGCAGTAAATCACCCGGAAAAATCGTGCAAAAGAAATCGTCGGAAAAAGCTAAAGCAAGACGAACCTAGGTTTTTTAAAATCCATTTAATAATTGGAAAGGGCTTGGTGGAATTTTATTGGATTCCCGTGTCAAAATACGCTAACAAGATTTTTATCGGAATTTTCGAGCACCGAAAATAATTTTAAAAATCAAATTAGGCTAATTGAAATTTAATTCCTAAAGGAAAAGGTTTTTCTTTTTCCTTTTTCTTTTTCTTCCCCTTTTCTCTCTTTTTTCGCCCGTGGGCCTTCGGCCCACTCTCCTCTCCCTTTCGGCCCAGCCGGCCAACCCGGCCCCCATCTCCCCTTCTCTACCCCCTCCTTCCCCTCGGGCCGGCCCAGATCGCCTCAAACCGCCAGCGCAAAGTCCGCAACACCTCCCCCTCGGGTCCGAGCGATGAAAAGCGGGCCCCACTTGTCATCCCCGACCTCCGAACGAGCCGGCGCCCGCGCGTG
This sequence comes from Oryza australiensis, assembly GCA_019925245.2. NCBI lineage: Eukaryota > Viridiplantae > Streptophyta > Magnoliopsida > Poales > Poaceae > Oryza > Oryza australiensis. The sequence goes on along the minus strand of JAIFGZ020000583.1, from coordinate 104,501 downwards.
CGCACGATCGCGTCGCGCCGCCTTCTCGGCCACATTCCGATCTCCCCGGCCGCGTCACTCGGTGTCCCCACTCGCCCGCACCTAGCGCTGCCACTTTCCCCTCTCTCCCGTCTCGCGTGCGCACCGAATCGGCCACATTTCGAAATTTGGGCGCCGCCTTCCCCGTGCCACGTCGCGCCGCCAATCCCGCTCAACCCGGCCGTGCCGCACCACCTCAAGCCCCTATAAAGCATCACCGCACCCCGTTGCGCCATTCCCCTGTTACACTTGCCCGCATCTGCACCGTCCCGAGCTTTCGCACCGTGTAAGCACCGCCGCCGTCGCAGAGCTCCGCTTCCGGCCGCCGTTCCGGCCGAACCACCGCACCCCGCACACAACCAACGCTGCCATCACCTCCGCCGCTCCCGGGAACGCATTTCCCCGTGCCTTTCCCCAAAATTCCGTCGCCAAATCGCACCGTCGCCGTCGTCCCTTTCGCTTCGTCGTCGGTGAGCTTCACCTCTCTCTCTCCCTTTCATTTTCCCGCTTTCATTACCGTTTGCATTCGATCTCGAGGCCGCCGCACCTCGCCTTCGTGCGTGTGCGTGCGCGCGTGCCGCCCCGATCACCGCCGGTGCCTCTTGGGCCCGTGCGCAGCCGGTTGGCCATCAGCCGACGTCGTCCTTTTGTTGCTGGTCGTGCTTAGCGCCGTCTCCCATCGAACCCGTGCAACATTTAGTCGTGTTGTCGCATGCGCCGTCGTCCGCTTTCCTCCGCCGCTCGCGGTGGCCATCGGTCCCGTGCGTCGCCGTTCCATCGCCGATCCGCCGCGCGCGTGCCTCGCCGCCGGTCGCTCCCACGCGCCTCCTCGGCCGTCGATCGGGACGCGGCGCATCCGGGCCGTTCGTCCCGAACCGCCGCAAAGCCCCGCCGCCCACGTGGCCGCGCACGTGGCTGCCGCGTAGGCGCCACGCAAGCACCATGTGGTGCATCTCCTTTCCGAGCTCGGTGGACTGAGTTCACAGTGAGCCCGCCTCCCCTTGTGTCACTGCGCCGTGGGTCCCGCTGGTAGCGCGCCCGGCCGTGACGTCGCCCTAGGGCGCTTGCGCCGTAAATCAGTTTTCTTTTTGTTTTTAATTAGTAAGACAACTGAAAACTTGTAAAAATTCACAGAAAATTCATCCGAACTCCGTTTGAGTCCGTTCAAGTTGCAGCGGATTCATAAAAATGTCTAAAACACATTAAAAATAGTTTAATTAGCTGATAGTTCAATAGCCTATTTTTGATATGCTTTGTTTGTCGGTAGATTTCGGTTCCGAGGACGCTCCCGTCTATCTCGAGGTAGTCGTTGAGGTTCCGTCGGAGCAAGATCAAGGCAAGTCATTTTCCATCGATCATGTTGTACCCATGTTATAAACAATTCTCGCTTTATCTGTTAAATCGCATTGTTTTATAATGTAATCGGGATGGGACCTATAGTACTCAGCCTAGGTCGTTTACCCCTTTTATTTGACCACCTGGGAATTAAATTGACTAGCTTCAGGTTTAGGACATGCTTAGTCTGCTTAGTACTACTAGATCATTAATGGGAGAATTATTTTACTAGAATTATTTCACATGAAATGACGGTCTCCGATCGGAGATGCCGATGGCAAATGTTAACGGTTAACTAAAATTTGACTAAGTGGTGGGCTGTGGGTGCACGGTTTTGCAAGACGCACCCATGGCAGTTAAGGACCGGTTCACAGGAAACCCTGGAAGAAACACTCGTGCGTATCACAAGCCAGCGTAGGCAACGACTGGGCCTATAGTGTAGCTTTCTCTGGTCGACGCATCCCGGCAAGGGTGAGCGTGATGGAGTGCGGATGGACCGGGGAAGGTCTATGCGGCTGCTGGATTCACCTAGGCACGAGAGGGTGCTGCCTACCTTGGATATAAAGGTAGGGGCGAAACCTGAGGTGTGGTGTCGCTTGGTCAGGGAGGGTTATGCGAATGGTCCTGTCACAGACCCCTTTTCGAGATGTCGTGGTGGCATGTCGACGCACGGGAACGTGTTGTGGGGCTGTGTCTTGTGGGTACAGGCGTACACCTCTGATCAGAGTTAGAAACTATTCGAATAGCCGTGCCCGCGGTTATGGGCTATCAACCAGATTCACCGTGATTAGTCCCACTAATGGTAATAATCTGATTTAATGGAACTGGATAGCATAGTTGGATGGATTGGGCCTGACTCAACGTGGTTTAGCATGGAGCAGAGATGTTTAATATCATTTAATTATATTTAATTACTTTTTTGCTGTATTCAACTTAGACTTGTGAAATGTCGCTTTGCGCAAAAATGAACCCTAGCCTTCCTTTGGGATTACCTTGCATTCATACCTCCCTTCGGTATGACTTGCTGAGTACAGTGGTGGTACTCAGTCTTGCTTCCTTTTCCCCCACCTCAGAGTTGGAGGATGAAGCTGTAGATGGGTTCGATGATGAGTAGGCTCGTCGCTGCCGTCAAGGGATGAATGTGGAGTGGAGTTTCCGGGCCGCGAGTGTCGAAGCCTAGTTCATAGGGTTTCTTTTTCCTTTCCACTGCATTGTAAGACTTTTATATGTTTTAAGACGTGGATCTGTATATACAATTTGTCGTTTGTGTATCCCTGGCTGGTCCTGGACAGGGCGTTTAATGCACATTCAGCTGCGGACATTCTGGTGGGAATTTCTGGACGTGACAAGTTGGTATCAGAGCCGACCTTGACCGTAGGATGAGCCCACTGGTTAACCCTAAGATCCCTCTGAAACTCTTTCATATGCATTTTCCCTCTTGCAATTGGAGTTGTTTCGGGAAAAATTTAGGGTTCTCGTTTTGCGGGAAAAATCTTAATCGTCCTTCGAAGTGGATTTTTCCGAGTATGGTCGGTCTAGGGTTTTAGAAATTTTCTTAGACAAGGTCCGAGTCACAGTGAATTTTATTCGACAGTCGCTTGGGAGTCGTCGGGACTATGCATTAAGTCGCGTCTAGAATTTGCGGGTTGCAATATTTCACGCGTCTTATTATTAATATGTAATTATTTTGCCCATTAATTTATTGCTTAGCAGAGTCTATAGTATTTTATTTGTAATCATGCCAAAATTGTTTCATGCATAAAGTATGTTTCTTACTTGGTTCTGCCCTTGAGTCTTTATTGCTTTATTTAATTTGGATCTGAGTATGCATTGATTCTCCTCCTTTGTCTTCTATAGATGTTAGCCCTTCCCCCGACGCACTACGGTCAGGGCCTTGGAGATTTTGTGGCAGAGCTGAGCAAGATGACTTTTCTGGTCAGGTACCCCAGCCTTCCCGAGTACACCAGGATCCGCCACCTCAACGGCGAGTTCCCGCACCAAGTCAAATTAGAGGTGCATGGCATTCCCACTGTGTTGCCCAACATGGTGGTGGAGGCCTCTGGAGGCACTTTCGAGCATGCGTGTCAGGAGGCTGCCTACCTGATGCTCACCAGGGTCCGGGAGCGACACGACGTCGACTTCTGCCGCACAACTTACCGTTACCACCCCAGCGGCGGTGACTACGACAACACCATCACCTTTCGCTCGGCCTTGTCGGAGAACGACACGACTTTTGGGCGGATGACCACGTCCCGCAGGGCCGGACGCTTTGCACGCCGATCCGCACAGGCAACCAAGGCCCTCAACGATCAGAAGTTGGTGGAGATCGTCAGGATGAAGGACGAGGTGGCCCGCCTCAAGAGGGAGAATGCCATTCTCCAGGGCCGCTCGCCTCCCAGGGGCGCCAGGCTCTGCACCACTCCGAGGAAGACCACTACGGCTCCCGTGCGCATCCAGCTCGTGCACGAACCCTCCTCCGGCTCAGCCGCTTCGGTGTTCGTGCCGCCTTCACCTCCGCCGTCGCCCGCTTCGTTCCCGCCCCGACCTTCACTCCCGTGTCGGCGGCGGTTAGCGGCGGCGAGGAGGTTGGTTGTCTGCGACGCCCACCCTCCACCCGGCTCGTCAACGTCACCGGCGATGCAGCTCCGGCACGGCGGCGGCTCCAGCGGTGGCGGTTCCGGTGGTAGCGAGCCGGGCGGCGGGAAACGTACTGTTGGACTCCCGCAGCCGCTCAGAGGAGGTCGGAGACGAGCCCGAGTCCGACTTCAACTCCACCGACAGCAGGAGCCGTTCCGAGCACTAGGACGTCACCCTAGTTCCTCGCTTCCTTAGACGTTGTTTGGTAGCTGTGTGTTTAGGTTTGTTTGCTTGTGGGGTAGTCGGCAGACCCTACCAATTAGTTGTGGTATGGCTGCCATTAATTAGGAGTTGAACTGTTTCCTTTTCCGTAATGTTTACATTCAGACCAGAATAATTTGTAATAAAGTTTAGGATTCTGAGCAGTCTGTTTTTATTCTTGTCTCTCTTTTTCCTTCTGTCTGCCCTCCCCAGATGGTGAACACAAGGCCTCTTAACGGGAATGTCAACAACGGTGAGGACTAGAGTGGAGGCAACAACCTCAATGGGGCTGCAGGCAACGGTCCCCCTCCGTCGCCAGAGAACTCGACGCTCACCCAAGTCCTTTCCGCTGAGACTCAAATGATGGCTGCCATGATGCAGCAGATGCAGCAGCAACACCAGCAAATGCAACAACAAATGCTCCAACAACTGCAGCAGCAGCAAGTTCAGCAACCGCAACAGCAGGCAGCTGGTCCACCCCACCACTCTAGTCCAAGCTACCCGAGTTTCTCCGCGTCTGCCCTCCTACCTTCTCGAGCACCAGCAACCCCATGGAGGCAAACGACTGGCTCCATGCCATTGAGAAGAAGCTTAACCTCCTGCAGTGCAACGACCAGGAGAAGGTGGCATTCGCCACTCATCAGCTTTAGGGTCCCACTTCAGCTTGGTGGGACAACCACCTGATGACTCGTCCGGCAGGGACAGAGGTTACCTGAGCAGAGTTCTGTCGTAGCTTTCGGAAGGCGCAAGTCCTTGACGGAATTGTGGCGCAAAAGAAGAGGGAATTTCGAGCCCTAAATCAAGGCAATCGAACTATGACGGAATACCTACATGAGTTCAACCGCCTCGCACGCTACGCACCGAAGATGTGCGTACGACGCCGAGAGGCGACAAGTTTCGGTCGGTCTTGACGATGAACTAACCAACCAGCTGATCTCGGGTGACTACGTCGACTTCGAGAAGCTGGTCGACAAGGCCATCCGCCAGGAAGACCAGCGGAACAAAATGGACCGCAAAAGGAAGGCAGCCCAGTTCTGGTCAAGTCAAGGGAACAACCAGCGACCCCGCTTCATGCTAGGACAGCAAGATGGACCCTCCACCATGGTTGTCCGCCAGCACCACCCATTTCACCAGGGGAACTTCCACCACAACCCCAACCTCAACCGTGGCAACAGCAGCAACGGTGGTGGTCAGCCCCACCAGAACCCTGCTCCGCGCCCACCAACAGCACCAGCCCCGCCAACTCAACCCAAGAAGGACTTTGGGGGCAAGCCGTTGGTCTGCTTCAACTGCAACGAGCCCGGGCACTTCGCCGACAAGTGTCCGAAGCCGAAGCGCAACACGCCCCGGTTTGTTCAGGCGAGAGTCAATCACGCCACCACCGAGGAAGCTCAGGCAGCACTAGACGTCCTACTCGGTACGTTTCCTGTAAACTCAGTACCAGCTACAGTTTTGTTCGATTCTGGTGCAACCCATTCCTTCATATCGAAGAGATTTGTTGGGGAACATGGGTTAAGAAAAGAGAAACTTATCACACCGATGCGGGTTCACACCCCGGGAAATAGTTTGATGTCAGTCAGCTATAGTCCCTCGGTGACAATCGAAATCCAAAGGTCATAATTTCTAGCCAATCTCATCCTTCTTGAATCCAAAGGCCTAGATGTCATCCTTGGGATGGATTGGCTGACAAGATACAAGGGAGTGATAAACTGCGCGACGCGCACCATCACCCTAGTCAGCCCGGAAGGAGAAGTGGTTACCTTCCAGTCTCCGATGCCCCCAGGGCGAGGAGCCAGCCTGAATCGGATCGCCGGTCAGGATGAGTCAGTGGCAGAGAAGCAGGAACCCAAGAAACTGGAGGACATACCCGTGGTCTGGGAGTATCCGGAGGTCTTTCTGGAGGATCTCACAACCATGCCACCTAGGAGGGAGATCAAGTTCCGGATCGACTCGATACCAGGAACCGCCCCGATTCATAAGCGACCTTACCGAATGGCTGCCAACGAGATGGCCGAGGTCAAGAAACAGGTCGATGAACAACTACAAAAGGGATATATTCGCCCGAGCACGTCGCCTTGGGGTGCTCCGGTAATATTTGTGGAGAAGAAAGATAAAACCAAGAGGATGTGTGTGGACTATCGCGCACTCAACGAGGTCACAATTAAGAACAAGTACCCGTTACCTCGGATTGATGACTTGTTCGACCAACTGAAAGGAGCTAAAGTGTTTTCTAAGATAGACCTGCGATCAGGCTATCACCAGTTGCGGATCAAAGAAGAAGATATCCCAAAAACAGCCTTCATCACTCGTTATGGGTTGTACGAGTGCACCGTCATGTCCTTTGGACTCACTAATGCATCGGCCTTTTTCATGATCCTAATGAACAAGGTGTTCATGGACTTCCTGGATAAGTTTGTCGTGGTCTTTATAGACGACATTCTCATCTATTCAAAGTCTGAGGAAGAGCATGAGCAACACCTCCGCCTAGCGCTTGAAAGGTTAAAGGAACACCAGCTGTACGCCAAGTTTAGTAAGTGCGACTTTTGGCTCGAGAAAGTTCAGTTTCTTGGTCATGTCATAACCGCTCAAGGAGTGGCAGTTGAATGTGGAGTCAGTTACCAAGTGGACCCCACCAAGGACTGTCTCCCAAGTCCGAAGTTTTCTTGGACTCGCGGGTTATTACCGCCGGTTCATTGAGAATTTCTCCCGGATTGCAAGGCCAATGACACAATTATTAAAGAAGGACGAAAAGTTCAAGTGGTCTGCCGGGTGCAACAGAAGTTTCGAGGAACTTAAAAAGAAATTGGTCACGGCACCAGTGCTAATCTTGCCGGATCAGGCGAAAGATTTCCAAGTCTATTGTGACACGCCAGTTGCGACCTCACGAAAGTAACTATCCAACCCATGACTTGGAACTAGCAGCAGTGGTTCATGCCTTAAAGATTTGGCGACACTACCTTATCGGTAACCGCTGTGAAGTCTACATAGACCACAAGAGTCTGAAGTACATCTTCACCCAACCAGACCTAAACCTCCATCAGCGAAGGTGGTTGGAGTTGATTAAAGACTATGATATGGGAATACACTATCACCCTGGCAAGGCTAATGTCGTGGCCGACGCCCTGAGCCGAAAGAATTACTGCAACACCGCTTGTTCGGAAGAGATGTGCAGTGCATTGCGAAGGGAATTGGAAAGTTTGAACTTGGGCATCATTGAACACAGATACGTGGCTGCTCTTGAAGCTCAGCCGACACTCATGGAATAGGTCCGTCTAGCTCAAGCTAATGACCCCGACATAGCCGAGCTGAGGAAAAACATGAGGACTGGCAAAGCCAGAGATTTCTCTGAGGATGAACACGGGACAATCTGGATGGGAGAAAGATTGTGCGTGCCCGAGAACAAAGAGCTAAAAGACCTAATTCTTAGAGAACCTCACCAAACTCAATACTCAATCCACCCCGGAAGCACTAAAATGTATCAAGATCTTAAGGAAAAATTCTGGTGGGTTAGCATGAGAAGAGAGATCGCAAAATTCGTTGCCTTGTTTGACGTGTGCCAGCGAGTCAAGGCAGAACATCAGAGAGCTACAGGATTGTTGCAACCCCTTAAGATTCCAGAGTGGAAATGGGAAGAAATTGGGATGAACTTTATCACCGGTCTGCCCAGAACTTCCACTGGCCATGATTCTGTTTGGGTGATCGTGGACCGACTCACCAAGGTCGCTCACTTCATTCCGGTAAATACCACCTACACTGGAAAGAAACTAGCGGAGCTGTATTTGGCAAGGATCATGTGTTTGCATGGGGTGCCAAAGAAGATTGTATCGGACCGAGGGAGTCAATTCACCTCGAAGTTCTGGCAAAAATTGCAAGAAGAATTGGGAACCCGTTTAAATTTCAGCACTGCTTACCATCCGCAAACCGATGGTCAGACCGAAAGGGTCAATCAGATTTTGGAAGACATGTTGAGAGCTTGCGCACTTGATTTTGGTGGAGCTTGGGATAAGAGTCTACCTTATGCCGAGTTCTCCTACAACAACAGTTATCAGGCGAGTCTACAAATGGCTCCGTTCGAAGCACTGTACGGCAGGAAGTGCCGCACGCCACTCTTCTGGGATCAAACAAGAGAACACCAATTGTTTGGGACTGACGTCTTAAATGAGGCCGAGGAAAAGTCGATGGTTCGGGAAAGACCGAGAACCGCCCGCCTCGTTAGAAAAGTTATGCCGACAATCGTCGAAGGGAGTTAAGCTTTGAGGTTGGAGACTATGTGTACCTTTGTGTTACCCCGCTTCGGGGAGTGCACCGTTTCCAAACAAAAGGGAAGTTGGCACCACGCTTTGTGGGACCTTACCAAATTCTGGAACGCCGCGGAGAAGTTGCCTACCAGTTGGAACTTCCTCCCTCCATGGCAAGCATCCATGACGTGTTCCATGTCTCTCAGTTGAAGAAATGCTTGAGAGTGCCTGAGGAGCAAGCAAGTCCCGATCACCTCGAAATTCAAGAGGACTTGACCTATGTCGGAAAACCTGTTCGCATTCTCGACACCAGTGAAAGGAGAACCAGGAACCGGGTTACCAAGTTCTGTCGTGTGCAATGGAGTCATCACCCCGAAGAAGAGGTGACCTGGGAAAGAGAAGATGAGCTGAAGGCCGCCCATCCGCACCTCTTCGCCAGCACCTCCGAATCTTGGGGTCGAGATTCCGTTTAAGGAGGGTAGGTTTGTCACGCTCCATTGTTTTCCCCTAGAAGTAAATCACCCGGAAAAATCTTGCAAAAGAAATCGTCGAAAAAAGCTAAAGCAAGACGAACCTGGGTTTTTTTAAAAAAAAATCCATTTAATAATTGGAAAGTGCTTGGTGGAATTTTCTTGGATTCCCCGTGTCAAAATACACTAACAGGACTTTTATCAGAATTTTCAGAGCACCGAAAATAATTTTAAAAATCAAATTGGGCTAATTGGAATTTAATTCCTAAAGGAAAGGTTTTTCTTTTTCCTTTTTATTTTTCTTCCCCTTTTTCTCTCTTTTTTTGCCCATGGGCCTTCGGCCCACTCTCCCTCTCCCTTTTGGCCCAGCCGGCCAGCCCGGCCCCCATCTCCCCTTCTCTCCCCCCTCCTTCCCGTCGGGCCGGCCTAGATCGCCTCAAACCGGCAGCGCAAAGTCCGCAACACCTCCCCTCGGGTCCGGGCGATGACAAGCGGGCCCCACTTGTCATCCCCGACCTTTGAACGAGCCGGCGCCCGCGCGTGCATACGATCGTGTCGCGCCGCCTTCTCGGCCACGTTCCGATCTCCCCGGCCACGTCACTCGGTGTCCCCACTCACCCGCACCTCGCGCTCCCACTTTCCCCTCTATCCCGTCTCGCGTGCGCACCGAATCGGCCGCATTTCGAAATTTGGGTGCCGCCTTCCCCGTGCCACGTCGCGCAGCCAATCCCGCTCAACCTGGCCGTGCTGCACCGCCTCAAGCCCCTATAAAGCATCACCGCACCCCGTTGCGTCGTTCCCCTGTTACACTTGCCCGTATCCGCACCGTCCCGAGCTCTCGCACCGTGCAAGCACCGCCGCCACCGCAGAGCTCCGCTTCCGGCCGCTGTTCCGGCCGAACCACCGCACCCCGTGCACAACCAACGCTGGCATCACCTCCACCGCTCCCGGGAACGCATTTCCCCGCGCCTTTCCCCAAAATCCCGTCGCCAAATCGCACTGTCGCCATCGTCCCTTTCGCTTCGTCGTCGGTGAGCTTCACCTCTCTCTCTCTCCCTTTTGTTTTCCCGCTTCCATTACCGTTTGCATTCGGTCTCGAGGCCGCCGCACCTCGCCTTCGTGAGTGTGCGTGTGGGCGTGCCGCCCCGATCACCGTCGGTGCCTCTTGGGCCTGTGCGCAGCCGGTTGGCCATCAGCCGACGTCGTCCTTTTGTCACCGGTCGCGCTTAGCGCCATCTCCCATCGAACCCGTGCGACATTTAGTAGTGTTGTCGCATGCACCGTCGTCCGCTTTCCTCTGCCGCTCGCCGGTAGCCATTTGGTCCCGTGCGCTGCCGTTCCGTCGCCGATCCGCCGCGTCGTGCCTCGCCGTCGGTCGCTCTTGAACGCGCCCTCCCTCGGCCATCGGATCTGGATGCGAGCACATCTGGGATGTTCATCCCGAACCGCCGCAAAGCCCCGCCGCCCACGTGGTCGCGCACGTGGCTGCCGCGTAGGCGCCACGCAAGCACCATGTGGTGCACCTCCTTCCCGAGCTCGATGGACTGAGTCCACAGTGAGCCCGCCTCCCATTGTGTCACTGCACCGTGGGTCCCTCTGGTCAGCGCCGCCCGGCCGTGACGTCAGCCCTAGGGCGCTTGCGCCGTAAATCAGTTTTCTTTTTGTTTTTAATTAGTAAGACAACTGAAAACTTGTAAAATTCACAGAAAATTCATTCGAACTCCGTTTGAGTCCGTTCAAGTTGCAGCGGATTCATAAAAATGTCTAGAACACATTAAAAATAGTTTAATTAGCTGTTTCAGTAGTTTAATAGCCTGTTTTTGATATGCTTTGTTTGTCGGTAGATTCCGGTTCCGAGGACGCTCCCGTCTATCTCGAGGTAGTCGCTGAGGTTCCGTCGGAGCAAGATCAAGGCAAGTCATTTCCCATTGATCATGTTGTACCCATGTTATAAATTATTCTCACTTTATCTATTAAATCGCATTGTTTTATAATGTAATTGGGATGGGACCTATAGTACTCAGCCTAGGTCGTTTACCCCTTTTATTTGACCACCTGGGAATTAAATTGACTAGCTTCAAGTTTAGGACATGCTTAGTCTGCTTAGTACTACTAGATCATTAATGGGAGAATTATTTTACTAGAATTATTTCACATGAAATGACGGTCTCCGACCGGAGATGCCGATGGCAAATGTTAACGGTTAACTAAAATTTGACTAAGTGGTGGGCTATGGGTGCACGGTTTTGCAAGAAGCACCCATGGCAGTTAAGGACCGGTTCGCGGGAAACCCTGGAAGAAACACTCGTGCGTACCACAAGCCAGCGTGGGCAACGGCTAGGCCTGTAGTGTAGCTTTCTCTGGTCGACGCATCCCGGCAAGGGTGAGCGTTATGGGCTGTCGACCAGATTCACCGTGATTAGTCCCACTAACGGTAATAATCTGATTTAATGGAACTGGATAGCATAGTTGGTAAAGGGTTACGCGAAGGCTACGCTAGCCAAAAACAAAAACTTTTCTACCGCGCAAACCAGAACACTTGCAAGTAAGGGTCGATAGATCGTTACCGATTGGAGTGTGCAATGAAACACCAATCGGGCTATCCGATCCGAACAGTAGGCCGATTCTCGCAAGCCGAACCGATACCCGGACAACCGATTCGCCAATCAGCCGATTCGCAGATGCCGTAGCCGATCCGAGTCGTCCGACCGTGTTCTCGCGCCTCGCTCCGATGCGCCCGACCGCAGCCGATCCGGCCGATCAACGGCGCGCAATGTAGCAGCGCCCCTACCGGTATCCACACGTCCGGCGACTTCGTTGCACGCGATGCAATTGACATGCCGCAGCTCTCCACCCCTCCCTCCTTTATATAGAGTTGGCCGACGGGACTAGTGGCCGATTAGGACTCTATTTTGAATCGGATCTCATCCGTATCTCATAGAGTTGACCGCCCACACGTCGTAAGCCCATAGGACTCTATCCGATCGGATCCCTATCCGATCGAGCCGTATCCGAGTCCAACTCGAATGCCTGTTCTTATCCCCTTAAGCGTGCGACCCGTAGGTTCAGGTATACTCGGTTTCGGCTATAGTCTAACTTAGCCGATCGTCGGCTCGAGTCTAACTCACCGACTTGTCAACAGCGCGCGCCTAGCAAGACATATATTGACACCATAGTATACAAGAATAATATCGGCTCGAACCGTAATGTGTACACAAATCCCTTTGCCTCACGATACCGCTTAAGCTATAGGCAAGATGTGTGCCATCCCTTCAATAGCTTAACCATTCACTCGAACCGTATTGGATTATCCGTCCGTTGATTGACTCCTCAATCAACTTAGCATGGCCATGCATTTCCATAATCCATTACCTCGAGGGCCAGAGATATCTCTCCAAAGGAGGGGCAAATTCCATCTTGATCACTCACATCCCACTCCATGTTTCATAGCAAACCCGAAAACTACCTTTATAACTACCCGCATTACGGAATAGCGTTTGGTAGTCCCAAAGTAGGCTACTACACATGTTGGAATCCATGGTGATCTCAGGTCTAAGGACTTTGTACCAACACTACCCGAGACCAACTAATGGCACATTAATTCCCGTAGTGTCTCATGGTGGGTCTATCCAACAATGTGTTCTTCAACACATATGTCCATGTTTATTGATTTGGTATCTCCATACCCATGATCTATGAGACATGATCATCAATCAATAAACATGCCGATCTTAGAATCATATTTGCTCCAACAATATGACATATGATCGGATCGTTTAGAAATAGATTCATACATATAGAGTCTCATAAATAAGTCACGTACTTATTGATCAATACAAGATGTCTATTTCATGGAACTGAATAACACTTTATTCATTTATACATAAACATTGACGTGATATCCAACATCTCAATGTTGCCTCTAGGGCATATCACTAACAGTTGGATGGATTGGGCCTGACTCAACGTGGTTTAGCATGGAGCAGAGATGTTTAATATCATTTAATTATATTTAATTACTGTTTTTGTCGTATTCAACTTAGACTTGTGAAATGCCGCTTTGCGCAAAAGTGAACCCTAGCCTTCCTTTGGGATTACCCTGCATTCATACCTCCCTTCGGTATGACTTGCTGAGTACAGTGGTGGTACTCAGTCTTGCTTCCTTTTCCCCCACCTCAGAGTTGGAGGATGAAGCTGCAGATGGGTTCGACGATGAGTAGGCTCGTCGCTGCCGTCAAGGGATGCCTGTGGAGTGGAGTTTCCGCGCCGCGAGTGTCGAAGCCTAGTTCATAGGGTTTCTTTTTCCTTTCCGCTGCATTTTAAGACTTTTATATGTTTTAAGACATGGATCTGTATATACAATTTGTCGTTTGTGTATCCCTGGCTGGTCCTGGACAGGGCGTTTAATGCACATTCAGCTGCGGAAATTCCGGTGGGAATTTCTGGGCGTGACACCCTCCAAGCCTTGGAATAGCTGATAGTATACTTGAATTTGTTCTCAATGTGGCTAATAATGGAGCCTGGTTCAAACTCCGTGTTTTTTACAACATCGCTGTACATCTCACCGGCATCAAACGCCGAGGTGATGTTGAGGTGGTACTTATCTACCCGTGGCAACAGACATGTGTGTTCACCAACAATGCTCACTTTTCAATAGTCACTCCATTTTCCCTTGTATGCATGAACGCTCCACGGACAATCATCCTTCATGCACTTCACATCATACACATAGTTCGTAGACTTCACCACCCTAAACTCTCTATGCAAAGATGTCACACCCAGAAATTCAGACCCGAATTTTCGAAGCTATATGTGTATTAAAATCCCTGTCCAGGACCAGCCAGGGTACACATACGACAATTTTTGATATTACAGTTCCACGTCTTAGAAACATTACAAAAAGATTACAAAAGGGCAGCAGAAAAAGAAAAAGGGCCTAAGCCTAAGCTTGACGCTAGCCACGGGGCTTCGACCACTCCATAGGCAGCTTCCAGAGCGTAGGACAAAGCCTACTCCACTTCGTCTTCTTCTTTAGCTTCTGGCTCAGGTTCTGGTGAAGAGGCAAGGATGAGTACTTCCACGTACTCAGCAAGTCACACCGAAAGGGGGGAGGAATGAATGTAGGGAAGATAAGGGTTTGGCTAAGGTTTGCTTTTACGCAAGCAGCAGGGGTTTTCCAAATAGTACATATTTTGAACACAGATAACACAATAATAATTTAAGTAATTTAAGCATTTTGAATACCAACACTGTCCAACGTTATCCCCACGTTGAGACAGGCCCAAACCATCCACCTATACTAGTCATGTTCCTTTAATCAGGGTGTAAAAGTGTGGGACTAATCACGGAGAGCTCGGTTGATCGCCCCATCACCGCGGGCACGGCTATTCGAATAGGTTTACTCTGATCAGAGGTGTACAACTGTACCCACAAGACACAGCCCCACAACACGGTCTTCCGTGCGCCGGAATACCACCACGGTACCCCGAAAAGGGAACTGTGATAGGACATTTCGTATAACCCCCCACTAACCAAGCCAACCCCACCAAGGTTTCGCCCCCACTCCCGGACCCTGGGAATGGGCAGCCCCCCGAGTGCCTTGGTGAATCCGGCAGCCCAGCAACCCTTATACCGGGGCCGACTGAAACTCCATCCCGCTCACCCTTGCCGATGGGTCCGTCAGCTAGGAAAGGCTACACTACGGACCTACCTTACCCATTTCGGCTTGTGGTTTGCACGGTCATTCTCCCGAGGGGTCCCGTGAACCGGTCCTTAATTGCCATGGGCGTCGCTAACCAAAACCATGGCGCCCACAACCCACCATTTGTCATATTTTAGTTATTAGTCTGGTTCACATGAATTTCTAACCATTAATCCTCCGAACAGAAGTCCAGGAGAGACATATTAAGTGAGAATGACCCATTTAGTGAGCTAGTGAATCTAAGCCAGGGTAAGCATAACCTAGTCCTGAATCTAATCATATTATTTTCCCAAGTTTAATCAAAGGATTTGGGGTGCCAAACCTAAGGCATAGACTAAGCATAAGGTGTACTATTCCCCATGAAATGACATTATAAAAATACATGCAATTTCATAGAATAAAACAGGTATTTTACCAAAATGGGAGCAATATGATCAATAATATAGTATGACTTGCCTTGCTCTTCGGCTTGGGGAACTTCAGCGACGACTTCAAAGTAAACCGGGATGGCGGGACTACCGGGATCTACACGACAAATAAGCACTTCAACAAAACAGGCTAAAAAGCTACTAAAACAGGGAACAAAACAATTTTTAATGGGTTTTTGGCATTTTTATGAATTTAAAAATTTGAATGGGCTAAAACGGAGGTCGGATTGAAAAGATATGATTTTTAGAAGTTTTCTGGGTTTTTTTAATAAACATAAAAATCCTTAATTGATTTATTGCACAATAAAACCCGGGGAAGGCGTCAGCAGTTAGGGCTGACATCAGCGGTTAGGGCTGACGTCAGCGGTCGAGGGCTGACATCAACGGCCCGTGGGAGCGCCGGTCCACGGTGGACCGGGCCACGGCCCGATCGGGCGGTGCACCACGTGGTGCACACGTGGTGCCGAGGTGGCGACCACGTGGCTTGCCATGTGGGCGAGCGGGGACGGACGGCGCCGATCGGACGAAGCCGATCGGATGGCCGGGAAGGGTGCGGAAGCACGGGTGGTGGCGCGGCGGCGCACGACGGCGACGACGACCAGTACCATTTGGGCGGTGGCGCGGGCGGCGGGATACCGCGGCTTCACGCGCGGTGGAGCCGCGCGCACCCGGGCGGCAGCGCGAACAAGGCCGAGGGGGCGAAGGCTCACCGCGGGGTCGTCGGAGTTGGGGAAGATGATGACGGCGACGGATGATTCGGCCACGAACGGAGACGGGGAAGGGCGGCCGGGGCAATACGAGCACGAGCACCGGCGATGAGGACGGAGGCGGCGGCGAGGTTCGGGGTGGCTAGGGGCGGCAGAAAAACGTGACCGAAACCGGCGGCGAGCTCCGAGTTTTGGGCGCACGACGCGAGGGCAAACGAGAGAGTGAGAGGCTCGAGTGGATGCGTGCGGAGGACGGGAGGGTGCGGGGATGCTTTTAATGGGGACGGGGAGGTCGGCGGCGACCGGATAAGAGCGGAATTACTCGCCGACGCAAATTTGGGGGAAGTAATGGCCGGTGATGAAATCCGGCCATTAGGGCGTGCGGGAGCGGCTGCCGGGGCTTTGAATGCCGGCGGGCACGGTGGAGAGTTAAGGCGGCGGGATCCCGGAGCGCGGGGAAGGTGGGCGTGCGAGATCCGAGCGGAGAGGGGCGGCGGAAATGGCGCCGGGGTAGCCGGGGTCGGGGACGACGGCCTGACAGGCGGGCCCCACCTGTCGGCGTCCCGGGGTCAAGGGGGAGGGAAACAACACTTATTTGCGGGCGCACGGCTTAAACGGGCCATGGCCTTTGGCCAGCCCGCGAGCGAGAGAGGGAGGAGAGGCGCGCGTCGGCTGGGGGATGGCCCGGTCGGCTGGGCGCGCGCGGGAGAGGATGGGCCGTCGGCTCGGGCCGGCGGCCCATGGCCGAAAATGGGCGGGAAAGGACGGAGGAGAGAGAAAACTAAATTTCCCGGGATTTATTAATTCCAATTTTGGTTTTAATTGGTTAAAAATTATTTCTAGTGCTCTGAAAATTCCACTAAAAATCCAGTTAATGTATTTTGACATGTAGAATTTTAGAAAAATCCTACCATGCCATTTCCATTTAGCGTTTGGCTTTTAAAATTATTTGTTATTTCCAGTTAATTTCAACGATTTTTCTTTTACGATTTTGTTTTAGATTTTTAACAGGGAAAAACACCTCAGGGTGTTACAAAAGAGACCGCCCAATGCTTCACCGCCTCTTTCATGTCTTCCTTATGAGCATACCTAGCACCCTGGATTACCTTGTTATCCTTGTATTCAAATGAAACCTGCTGCCCCTCCGAGATAATAAGCTGAGAGAAATCAGCTTGTTCTCAATCCACGGGCATGACATCTTCTTCCTCGTCCGATGATTCATCGTCCTCCGCCTGCTCATTTTCAGAATCCTCCCTCTCCATTTCTTCAACAATTGCTTCGATTCTCTCCCCCTCGTCCGCCACGCCAATCGCCTCCTCCAAGCTTGCTTCATTGCTCAGACCTTCACCATACTCTTTTTGCATTGTATTACTGCTATCGATTTCGTGCAATGCCACAAAAATAACAAGGGGCCAGGACCTTTCAAGTGCCATGTCCACATAACGTCTCCATGACTCAGTGTTATCTATAGGCATAAGTTCCCAATAATATACTTCTGTTGCACGACTTACTACAACGGATAGAGAAATTGTGTTCACTCTTGTATCCACTTTAAATCCACGTAGCAACCAACTATAGACTGACTCAAATGTTTTATTGGCTGGCCTATCGATGCCCTTCGATTTCATCCTAAATTCTGATAGATCTACACCTTTTGGACTGTATCTAACGTTGCCTTCACCGTGAACTATCTGAAATATGATCTTACTTGCCATAGTGCCTGACAAACAAATTGAAACTGAGTTTATTCCATACTACGAATATGTTGCCTAGATGATTCTGTGCCTAAGTTAATTTCTTTAACAATATGTTCTCTGGTCTACATCTTAAAATATCCCAAATCGGCTTGTTCATTTGATCTACCGCCAATCGTATCTCGTTCATCTAAATCTGACAAATTTTTTAAACTAAATTAAATTAAATCGTACTTTATATCTACACATATTTTGATTATCAACGAAATTATACGCACGATTATCCATAGTGCTTAACATCTATTCACATAATATACACATAGATCCGAACATATTCTACCTAAGTTGATCTAAATAGTCTACCTAAGTTGATCTCAATTAAATTATCTAAGTTGATCTAAATTAAATCATCTGGTTTACAAATCTAAAACTAAATATTCAATAACTATTCAAATATTAAAAAATTTCATTTTCTCTAATATTGCATTTACAAACGAACTAACAAAAAGAAGTACGACGGAATATTGCATTTACCTTGGATGGAGTATGCAATCCCAGGGCTTCGCTGCGCTCCTTCCTCTTCCTCACCCCTCTCTCTTCTTTTTTCTGGATTTGGGAGGCTACAAATGAGGAGAAAATCTTTGACTCCGCTTATATACTGTCCAGGCTAAAAAATGCCCTTCCAGAGGGCGGGAAGGTCAAAAAACGCCCTCTGGAAGGGCGGGAAGGGGGCCGCCTGTAAAAAAGCCAGGGCGGCCGCCCTTTTTGCAGGTGGCTGTTAACACTAGAATTTGGTAATGAGGTTCCTAAGTCCTAAGGAAGCAAGGTAGAATCAGAATCGGCTGAGGTCAGGGGTTGTATCGGCTAAAAGAGTAATCGGCTGCAGGGCTGGTCGGCTGGGAATGGGTTGAATGGAACAGCCGACAGCCGATTCCGAGTTTAAAAGAGATAAGACCGTATCCAATGCAGAAACTTGAAGATAAGTGGGAATTCGGATGTTAATGGCGCGTTTAAAGATATTGCCACCTATGGATAAAGACCTGTAATGGCGGTTGTATCTGTAATTTAGGAGTTTGTTAAATTGTTAGTTGTAATGGATCTTGTTAGGGATGATATGATGTTTAGATAGAGTCCGAAATTGTTATAGATATTTGTATTTCGGGTATAAATAGGACCCGAGACCCTGTGTATAAGGATGATTCAATCAATCTAATCTTCGGCGCATCGCCATCCTTTTCCTTTTGGACGAACACCCTGTTTGGCTTTGGGCTGCATCGTCTCGATCCCTGGACTCAGGTAGATGTTTGTCGTTAGTGGTGAGATTACTTGTTTCTAATGCTTCCATCGCAATGACACATTGGATTCAGTAGTTTTGCTACTCCATATATCATATGGTGCATATGAACCAACCCGGTGTTTAGATCTATCTTGTAGTTGACTCATCTTTTCGAGGATGTGTGGTCAGCGATGCTAGGTCTAAAGGCTGGTTGATTCGTATGCAGTATCTACCATCTTACGGAGTGTAAATCGAGAGTAATAGATTGAATGCTTCTTTTGATACTCAATGCTGCATCAAGACTGAACTATTGAGTCGTCTTTAGAATCATTGGCAATTTATTCTTTTGGACTTACATTATCTGGGGATAGCGTCGGGGTTTCAGCCGACCTTATCTATTTTAATATGTTTCTTTTAATATGATTGTTATTAGATCTACGGTAGGGCCGTAGCTCGTATCTAGATTGTGTTTACTTACGCCCTTGAT
This sequence comes from Oryza australiensis, assembly GCA_019925245.2. Lineage (NCBI taxonomy): Eukaryota > Viridiplantae > Streptophyta > Magnoliopsida > Poales > Poaceae > Oryza > Oryza australiensis. The sequence goes on along the minus strand of JAIFGZ020000583.1, from coordinate 85,309 downwards.
CTGGGAACGTTACGCTTGCGCGAGATTCATTGGAGCATCAGCCGATTTAATGTCAGTTTCCCGGAGTCGGCTGGTTTATTGATTTGTATATTTGTTATTCTTCGTCATATTTGGACCGGATGGCTGATGATCGCCTTGGCGTAGCCGATGCGCTTTGGTCGCTTGGTTTAAATATGGCCGGGAATAGCATGTGTACGATCATGGATTTCCTCGGCCGATACCGCGGGGGTTTGACCTAACGCTTAACGGATATTTTCTTGTATTTTCTCTTGTTGATTGGCGGATCAAATCAACGGCACGCTCTACACATTGTAGGCAGCTAGGAAGGACTCCTGCGGAGTCAAGCGGATCTCCCGAGCCGGCGCGTGAGAGAGATTTCTCGTCAACACGCTTCTTGGCACGCCGTGGGACTATCTTTGTCGGCTCAACTCGGATGAATAGACTCAGCCGGCAAGATGGTCGACTCCAAGATCCCTGGCATCACACAGGACAATGTCGTACCTGTAAAAATGGATCAACTATCGACTGAACAGCAAGCCGAGTATAAGAGGATGGTGGAGGAACTCGAAACAATTACCTTCAATCCTTCACCCAAACAAGGTCCGGAATGGTCCACCAAAAGTACAAGTTCAGCCTCAACGATACCATAGCATCCTCGTCGAGTGATGCGAAGGGCAAGCGAAAGTGGAAGAACCAACTCAAGTGCGGGATGATCGGGCCGTGTACTCTTTGCAAGATCGGATCGACTCGGCCGTCCATCACGCGTTGGTCAACCGGAGCAAGCATCTGGTCAACACCCTCAACAATATGATTTCTCATGTGGTTGATGCCAAGGTGGCCGAGCAGTGCAAAGGGGTCCTACATATTTCACGGATGGCAAGTTTCCGATTACAGGACACTAGTCACCCAAGACCGGCCGCTTCCATTAATAGCGCATCCCAACCCGCCAGGAGGAGTCAGCCACATGAGCCCAAGCGGGACGGCCGTGAAACCAGCGGTCACTATTTTAAACCGACAACACCGCTGCCCCAAGGTCAATTCGACATGTTTCACTATAATCGGCGACAGAGCCGATTGATCATGGCGATGCAGAATATCGGAGGACGACAACGTTTCCGGACCTACCAACGCCACCACCGAATCCCGGCCACCACCCGCCGATCATCGTTACCAATACCAAGGGGGTCGTCAGGATCATCATTACCGACCTCAGACACCTCCACAGCTGTATCGGCAGGCACGTATGCCGTATGACCCATACGAGCCGATACAGCAAGATAATAGGACCTGGGCCGAGCTAATCATAGACGTTATGCGAGATCAGTTTGGCCTCAAACCAAAAGACTCAGGGAATATGTACGGTACCCTTACCGGAGCATTTCGAAAGAATTCCATTACCCAACCGGTACAAAATCCGATTTCTCTAAGTTTTCGGACAAGACAATGTATCTACTTAAGAGCATATCACCCGATTCTTAGCACAATGTGGTGAAGCATCGGCTCATCGACCCTTTGAGAGTTCGGCTATTTCCCTTTCTCTTTCGGATCGGCCTTCACTTGGTTCTCCTCGTTGCCTTACAACTCGATTCAGAGTTGGGCCGATCTTGAGAAACAGTTCCATAGCTATTTTTATTCTAGCAACCATGAAATGAAGTTGTCAGACCTCACTAGCATCAGGCAAAAACATAATGAATCGGTCACGGACTACATTCAGCGCTTCGAGAGAAATGAGAAACCGATGCTACGGCTGCGGTGCTATCGGACGCTCACCGGCCGATTTAGCCTTCCATGGTCGATCGCGCCAATCGGGGAAAGATTCTCTCGCGCAGACTTCGAAAGTCTAGCCCACCGGCGCAGAGGGTAACGGCCCATGAACGACGTTTCAAGAAACCAGAAGGCTGTCAAGACCATAACACAAGTCGTCGTTGACTCAGATTATGGATCCGACAACGACGAAACAGAAGTGGCAGCAGCCGAATGGGCTAAGAACAAAAAGGCCATCGTCTGCCAGCCAGGTGGCTGCTGAAGACGGCTAAAGAAGAGAAATATGATTTTGACATCACTAAAGCCGACAAGATCTTCGATCTACTACTCAAAGAGAAACAGATTCGGTTGCCGAAAATCATGTGATCCCGTCGGTAGAAGAGTTGAAAAAGAAGAAATACCGCAAGTGGCACAACTCTACATCTCACGCCATGAACGATTGCAAAGTCTTCAGACAGCAGATCCAATCGGCCATCGAGGCCGGGAAGTTGAAGTTTGCTGACTCAAGTCGGCCCATGAAAGTAGACGGCAATCCGTTCCCGGTCAACACAGTCCATGCCGGCCTCGGACGAATTAATCGGCAGGGCAGAACGACGTACGGCTTAGCCGATACGGCGATCAAGGCCGAAACAAGAAAGGGCCAGATAGGAAACCCCACCGCACAAATCAACATGGTGCGCCCAGTTATCAGATCGGCCGGCCGACAGCCGATCCACGAACGAAGCAGATACCACCGTCAATACCGGTCTCGGCGTGAAGAAAGCTACGACGAAGTACCTCGTCGGCACGATCCAAGAGTCCAAAGCCGGCGGAACATAGCAAGCCATGACGATCCACATTGGCATTGCGGCTTCTTCAGGCATTGCTAGGAATCCGGCATGAGACTACCAACACTGGAAGACTGCCCGGCATGTAACGACCATCACAGTCATGACGAACACAGGAGCTCATCATCGGCAAGTCCAGTCCGGTTCATTCCCAGAGCCGTCCAACTAAACCGGAGACGGCGACCGGTCCACGATCGGCTCGGCCCGGTCCATCAAGACTTCTTCGTTGACGAAAATCAAGATGGGGACGATCGCAACAACGAGGAGGCCGACGAGGAGGGACCGGCCAATCCCCAGTGGTGCCCGTCCGATCTATTTACAAAGACTCAGAAAAGGAGAATTCAGCGGCTTAAGCGTGAAGGGAGAGAGGACGAGGTGGCACAAATGATATACAAACAACGCCGTCGACTGGGCAAGATCAAGAGACGGTGGGTACCCAAGCGGGAGAATGCTACGCCACCGAAGAGCAAGGCGGAGAAAGCCCCGCCGACCGAGCCGAAGGGCAGCCAAAGGGAAAGGTAAAGCTACCGCATCGGTCAACATGGTCTTCGTGTTGCCCGCCGAATTCAGTGCCGCCGAAGCCGACGCAGATACTATTAAAGATGACCCGGCGAAACTAATGATCTCGCCAGACCAGGCCATTTTTGACAAGCCGGAAGGAACCGAAAATTGACATCTGAAGCCGTTGTACGTTAAAGGGTTCATCAACGGCAAGCCTATTTCCAAAATGCTAGTCGATGGAGGAGCGGCGATCAACCTCATGCCTTACGCAACTTTCGAAAGCTTGGAAAAGGAGCCGAAGACCGATCAAAACCAACATGGTATTCAAGGACTTCAGCGGCAACCCATCAGAGACCAAAGGCATTCTCAACGTCGAGCTGACCATCGGCAACAAAACTATGCCCACGACGTTTTTGTCATCGACGGAAGGGTCTTACGCTGCTGCTCGGAAGGGACCGGATCCACGCTAACGCTGCATCCCTTCTACAATGCACCGAGCCTCATTCGGTGGGACGGCGACAAGATCGAGATCGTGCCAGCCGACAGGTCAGTTAGTATCGTCAGTGCCGATTTGCCGCTTTGGGAAATCGAAGGCATCGAATGCTTATCTAGGAAAGTCTGGCAAGCCAATTTTCTAAACGTGTCCAATTCAACGATACAGCCCATCGGAAGCGACGAGCCGCAGCTGCTGCTTTGAACAAGACATGGTGGAGGGATCCAGCGTGCTTGGCGTGGCCACCGCGGACGAAGACGATGGCAAGTTAGGACAGGGCTTCACGTCGGCCGACGAGTTAGAAGAGATCGACATCGGATCTGGCGACAAGCCAAGGCCGACGTACATTAGTAAAAATTTATCTCCTCTTTGTAGATCCCAACTTATTGAATTATTAAAAGAATATAAAGATTGCTTCACGTGGGAATACTTCGAAATGCCCGGTCTAAGCCGATCGATAGTGGTCCATCACCGCCAATCAAGGCGGGATATCGGCCATTCAAACAACCTCCCGGGAGGTTCAAAGCCGACATGTACGACGCAATTAAGGCCGAAATCACTCGGCTATACGACACAGGGTTCATTCGGCCTTGCCGATATGCCGAATGGGTCTCTAATATCGTCCGGTATTAAAGAAGAACGAAAACTTCGAGTATGCATCGATTTCGAGACCTAAACAAGGCAACTCCAAAAGACGAATACCCAATGCCAATAGCCGACCCTTGTCGACGCCGCCTCGGCCACAAAATCATCGCTTCATGGACGGCAATGCAGGGTACAACCAGATATTCATGGCCGAAGAGGACGTCCATAAAACAGCTTTTTCGATGCCCGGGCGCGATCGGCCTCTACGAGTGGGTGGTGATGACGTTCAGCCTAAAGAATGCCGGGGCAACATATCAAAGAGCAATGAACTACATTTTTCACGACATGATCGGTGCACTAGTAGAGATATACATCGACGATGTCGTCGTCAAATCTAGAGAGATAGAAAGCCACATTGCAGATCTAAAGCAGGTGCTTGAACGGACGAGGAAGTATGGATTGAAGATGAATCCGCTCAAGTGTGCGTTCGGCGTGTCGGCCGGGCAGTTCTTAGGATTCCTCGTTCATGAAAGAGGAATCGAAGTAACACCAAGGAGCATTAATGCAATTAAGACAATTCAACCCCCTAAGGATAAAAGACAACTCCAATCATTGATCGGAAAGACAAACTTCATTAGACAGTTCATAGCTAACCTCTCAGAGAAAATGGAACCGTTCACACCATTGCTTCGGCTTAAGGCCGATCAGATATTCACATGAAGGGCAGAGCAACAGAAGGCGTTAGACGACATAAAAAATTATTTAAGCTCTCCCCAGTTCTAATGCCCCCACGAAAGGAAAGCTGTTCAAGCTGCACTGCACTGCGCGACGACAAGTCCATCGGCTCCGTTCGATCCAAGAAGTCGATGGCAAGGAAAGGGCCATTTTCTATCTTAGTGGCGGCCGCTAGATGCAGAGACTAGATATTCACTGTCAAAAAGCTATGTCGTGCCTCTATTTCTCATGCACAAAATTAAGGCACTATCTGCTGTCCAATGAATGCACCGTAACTTGCAAAGCCGACGTAGTCAAGTACATGCTATCGGCTCCAGTGCTCAAAGGGAGGATCGAAAAGTGGATATTTGCGCTGACCGAATTCGATCTGAGGTATCAGGCCCCAAGGGCAGTAAAAGGACAGGACCTGGCCGATCTCATTGTGGAACATAGAAACGACTCAATCGGCTCCGTAGAGATCATGCCTTGGACCCTGACTTTCGATGGCTCAGTATGTAAAAACGGCTGTGGAATCGGCTTAGTTCTTATCTCACCCAAGGGGGCAAGCTTTGAATTCGCCTTCGCCATCGACCCCCACGTTACGAATAACCAAGCCGAGTATGAGACTCGTTGCTCGTCATTAGTCAATTGTCAGGAGAGTATGAGTGCAAAAATGACGCACTAATAATCTATCATCAACGGTGCCGGGAATTAATGGAAGGATTTTGGCTAGTCACTTTGAAGCATATTCCCAGGGAGCAGAACACGGAGGCCAATGACCTGGCTCAAAGGGCATCAGGCTACCGTCCGATGCTAAGAGATGTCGACATAGGCGTCGCCACCATCACGACCGACGATTGGAGATTCGACGTCTACAATTACCTCAAAAACCCTTCTCAATCGGCCATAAGGAAGCTACGGTACAAGGCGTTGCGGTATGTGTTGCTCGACGAAGATTTATACTACCGGACAATCGATGGCATACTGCTCAAGTGTTTGAGCGCCGATCAAGCCACAGTGGCCATCAGAGAGGTACACGAAGGAATCTGCGGTGCACATCAGTCGGCACACAAAATGAAGTGGCTACTTCGCCGAGCCAGGTATTTCTGGCCGACAATGTTAGAAGATTGTTTTAAATACTATAAAGGATGCCAAGCCTGCCAAAAATTTGGCACGGTGCAACGAGCTCCTGCGTCGGCCATGAACCCGATCATTAAACCATGGCCTTTCAGAGGGTGGGGCATGGACACGATCGGCCAAATCAATCCACCTTCAAGCAAGGGGCACAAGTTTATACTAGCGGCCACAGATTATTTCACAAAATGGGTAGAAGCAATTCCCCTCCGAAAAGTGGATTCTAAAGACGCAATCGAGTTCGTCAAGGAACACATCATCTACAGGTTCGGCATTCCGCAAACGATAACGACCGAACAAGGGTCCATCTTTGTCTCGGACGAATTCATCCAGTTTGCCGACGGCATGGGGATCAAGCTGCTTAACTCTTCGCCGTATTACGCACAAGCCAACGGTCAGGCCGAAGCGTCAAACAAAAGCTTAATCAAGCTGATCAAAAGAAAGATATCTGAGCATCCCAAAAATTGGCACACCTGATTGGCCGAAGCTTTGTGGGCCTATCGGATGGCATGTCATGGGTCCATCCAAGTTCCGCCATACAAACTGGTCTATGGACACGAAGCGGTACTTCCATGGGAAAGCGTAATCGGCTCCAGACGCATTCGGTTGCAAGACCAACTCACGGCGACTATTACAATCTCATGATAGACGAATCGGAGGATCTTGCCTTATCAAGAATGAGGGCCTTAGAAAAAGTAACAAGAGATAAAGAACGGGTAGCCAGGCATTACAATAAAAAGGTCGTCCCTAAATCATTTGAGGAAGGCGAGCTCGTTTGGAAGCTCATACTCCCAATCGGATCCAGAGATAACAAATTCGGCAAATGGTCGCCGAATTGGGAGGGGCCTTTCAAGGTCCACAAATGCGTATCCAAGGGAGCCTACATGCTGAAAGGGCTAGATGGGGAGGTCTTCGGAAGGGCCCTCAACGGAAAATATCTAAAGAAGTACTACCCGAGCGTGTGGATCAACGCGTGAGTCGGCCATCGCCATAATGGGCCGACCCACGATAGCCGATGCCTTATGGGGCATCGCCTTTAGGCATTCGCTTTCCCCTCCCACGCCCCATGACCCCCGACAGCGATCAACATGACTACTATCAACAAGTTTCGTCGACATCGACGCTATCACCAAAACTTGGGGGGCATACACCTACGCTACACATGCGTGAGACAATCAGACAATGCGCATGGTCGGAAAAGCCAACTTTGGACCAATCAAGCCAAGGAGTTGAAGAAACTTCAAGTCACAAGGAACCCAGGAACATTAAAACGCGTTTTATTCAGAGCCGGCGCAAGGCCGTCTTGGATTACATGTTTGCCAGGTACTCCCTAATGGCCGCCAGGGCTCGCTCAAAGGGCTCTGCAGTTTCCATTTCCAGAGCATCCAGGATCAGATGCTCCAACCGAGTGACCCTTATGTTGGTAGTGGTGATCAACAATTCGTTGGCAAGTTGGGCCTGCCTCCCCTCCAGCCGGTCGAGGCGCGCAAGCGTCGAGTACGCCATGGGGACAGCAGCCGGAATGCCACCAAGGTGGAAAGCCGGCCTGGCCGCCGGGTGGCGAGCCTCCAACTCCCTAAAGCGCTTCAGCTGCGCCCTCACCCGTCGGTCCTGGTTGACCGACAGCTCGTACGACGTCTCCATGATTCCCTGGATCACCCGAAGCGGGTGCGGCGGCTGCAACGGATTCCGTCCCTGAGTTTTCGAAACTAGAAATCGGTAAAAGTAGAAGAGTTGAGGTACCACTGGTTCACCGACGAGCTAGAAGACGCCATGAGAAGCGGCCGCGAGAATCAAAGGACTAGGTGTTTCACTATTGGAAGTTCGTCGCTTTCGGCCGTGAGTTATTCAGAAGAGCCGGGGAAGCCCATTCATAGAAAGAAAAGATACGATTCTTGGATATGAAAGGTCGCTGCCAACCCGAGAGTCAAGGAGGTCATTATTAAGGGCGTCGGGAATCGTTGAAAACCAGCGATTGTGCAGGAATGGATGCCTGTCACCTGGGGCTCACGGGTTCCCGGGGTACAGATTTGAGAGGGTCGGCCTACGAAAACGGGCGACGACGTAATCGGATATTGTCGGCCGATGGCTAGAGAATCGAATAACCAAAAGACGGACGCTAAGCGATTGGGCATCATTTCGGGCCAGGGTTCTAACTAAACGATACGAGCACGTTTGATACAAGCTGTCCGGTTACATCACAAAGCACATGTCAGAGAAACACGAGCCGACCTCGCAGGGTCGGATATTTTACAATCTTCATTTCTTTAGAAAATCGGCTATCGCCGATAGAGCTGTCAGCCTAACCTGGTCGATCTCGCCGATTGCCCTGAGGTCGTCGGCCTCGGACCCCGCCACCGATCGAGCGCTTTGCACCAAGCCCCGTAAATGCGCAACGGCCGCCCCGATGCTTCTACGTTCAGCTTCAACCCTGGCCGGCAAATCGGCCATATACTCTTCATGGACATCAATCTCGTTGGTAATCGAACGAGATCGGCTACACCGATCCCGGCGGGCACGAAGTTGTTCAAGCTTGGCGGCCGGCTCGGTTTTAGGCGGTCGAAGGCGGTTTTCGGGCTTCAATGGCGTCTTTGGTCGATTGGATGGCAGCCGCCCGCGCCCGACTCTCACGCCGATCAATGACTCGCTTGCCGGGCTCGTTCGTATTTTAGCCGGTAAGCTTCCATGAAGGTCGTCGGTGCGACGGCTTCGGCTCGACATCCGGCGTTGGTCTTGGATATTCCGGAATCGTGCGCGTATGGAGCCGCAGTCGACAACCAACCCCATCTAACGAGGCGTCCAGTAGGTTGCCGATGTCAGCCAAGGTGGCCTTCGGGTTCTCGGCCGACGCTGCAAGCGTTTCCTCGCCGGCATTGCCGGGCTCCTCGAACTCGACAAGTCGAAGTTGAGGAGATCGGCCACGCGCGAAGAAATAAAGGGTCGAGGCATGGCAAAATCAATGGCCGGGGCCGGTTAGCTTACCGTCGGCGCCGTCGTCGGGATTACCGGTTCGGCTGGATCGTTCCCCGCGGCCGTCTGGCTTTTCCTGCCAGTATCATCGTCGCCGCCCCCAACAGGCGCGGTGCATTCACTCAGCACCGGGGGAGCGGCCGGCGGGGATCGCGGAAGCTGCAAAAAGGAAAATGGGATTAGCAGACGAACTAATTGATTATCACGGACAAAGGGGTAAGAGCCGATCGCGCGAGCAGGGGGCGAGGGCACGACCGGCCGCTTTCTTGAACTACAAGGAACGGACAAATCGAGATACGGGTTAACATCACAAGACCAGGGAACAATGAAGTGAAAACTTACGGGAGGACGTCTCATCGGCGGGCTTGGGGCTGGCGGAGCATCGGTTGGGGCGTTCACCGATTCGGGACTCGAAGCCCGGTTTCGGCACGCCGCTGGACGGCTACTGGCGCCTCTTCGTCGGCAACAGCGTTGAGGAACCGCTCGACGGCCGGATCTAGAGGAGGAGGACTGTCGGCCGAGGCGATCGATTCTATCTTTTCGCCCTTTTGGGGGCAGGCGCAGCCGACGAACACGGCGGTGGCGCCGTCTTCCTTTCGGTGCGATCGGATGGTGCACTCGCCCTCGCAATAGAGACGAAAGCTTGAGCGCCCCCCCGATGGCCGACGGAGCAAGGCCCCCGTGTCCAAAACGCCCGGTTTGTATTCGATGGGCGCCCGAGTCGCTACCGTCGGCCGCTCCGTTTCTGTTTCTGCGAAGTCAAAGCACAAATGTTAAATCGGGCGACACGGTCGGTGAATGAATCGTAGGAAGGGAATAATCGGTGTGAGTAGAAATATACCGAGGGATCTCGTCCGGCAGGAGCAAGTCAATGTAGCAAGACGGCCGTTGGTGAAAAATGTGGCGTCTAAGTTCCAACCACCATCGGTCGTAAACGGCGCTTCTTCTTGTCGACAGGGCGATTCTGCCGGCGTCACCGAAGGAGGGACCGGCTATGTTCAGCAGTGAGTTCATCATCAGATCTTGGCCGACCACTCCTCTGGTCTCGATCTTATCGGTGTAAAAGAAGCCGATGGGAAGTTGCCCGAGGCCAAATTGCCTCGCGGCCGATGCCGGGTAGTAAAATTCATAACTCCGAGCTGTTGATCGGCCTTGATGAACCCCGATCGGCAGAATGCAGGGAGATAAACAGACGAAAAATTTTCTACACCTTGGACTGTCGGCTGAATTGAGGTCGTCCCATTTGAAATCGATCGGCAGCTCGAAAGATCCTTGGTCGGAGTAGAAGTACCAGGTGCGGTTGTCGCGGGATAACCCATCGTAGAAAGCCACGAACCAATCGGCCAACAGCTCAGCCGATTGCCTTGAACCTGCATGGGCGGCGGCTGCTTCCCCATAGTTGGTGCATCGCCTGGTGGTGATTTGGTCACCTTCTTCATCTTCGATTGGCTCCAACCTTGGGAATCCGGCGTCTGCCAGGCGGGGCCGACCGGCTACGTTTTGGGTGGCCAACACCAGCCAGATTTGGAGGAACCACCAGGGGCCGCCGGTGTTGACTGGGGCGTTGGCGGCTAGTTTTGTGGCGGCTTGATGCAGCATTTGATACGTGTAACCGAGGAGGTATTTTCCCAATGAGAACTCTGTCCTATCGGCTAGGATTTCGGCCATTATTTGCCAATTAGCGGTCGGCCCACAGCTCGATCCGCAGAACACGAATTTTTCTAACCACATCATCAGAAAGGCAGTGTATTCTCGATGGCTGACTGTTCCATCTTTCATATTTTGGGCAATGAAACCACTCCGTCCACCGATGGCTTTGGTTTTAAACTGGTGTTGGCCTTTTCGGTTTAAGACGCATGGATTAGCCGATGATTCAATGTCCAGCCGGTTGTCATATGCACATCGGCTAGTGTGATGGTCATCGGCCCCTCGAAGAGGAAGGCATTGAAACTGCTGTTCCAAAAGTAAGCTGCACCGATAGGAGGGGTTTGTCTTTTTCCATGTTGGCTATGGACAGTTCTAAGCATTGGGCAAGCTTTCTTTCTTCCCATTGGGTGTACTTGGCCGATTGTATTCTCTTGTACCATTCGGTCCAGGCCGTGTCGGTAGATGGCCAAGCCTTGAAAGTCCTGTTCCAATGGGAAAGAGATGGTTTGGCAGTGTTGAAGGGCATGCGATTGGTTTCGGCTATGATCACGTCAGTTGGGTCTGTATCGCCGATAGGCCCAAGGAAGTATTTTCCCTCTTGTGTTAAATTGGGGATGAGTACTTGGTGAGAGAGGTGCTGCAATTCGAAGGAGGAGGAAAAGTACTGATCAGAGGTGATGGTGTTTATAGTTTGGAATAAGAAAAGCATTAATTAGTAAGAATGCGGGATGAGGTGATATTGAAAATTTCCAAGTAAACTTTTGGTATAAGGGCGTTTGGAGGAACGAGTTGAGGGTAAGATTACAAAGTAAAAAAAAAGAAGGGAAATACCTGAGGAAATTCGTTCATGGCGGTGGGTGAGGCGGTTCCGGTGGCGGCGACAGGCGAAGTTGCGGTCGCGGTAGGTGCGACGGTGGCCGGCGAGTTGGAGGTGCTTGAGGTCGCAGCGGAGGCCATGGGGAGGTCGGAGACGAAGATGGGGCTCGAAGGATGTGGAAAGTGTCGAACGCCGATGGAGTCGCCGGAGGAGAGAGAGAGGCGGGAGGTTTGTTTGAGAAGGAAGCCGAGCGCACGATGGGAGCGTGGGTGGCTCGCCCGAGGAAAGTGGATATTTAAAGAGCTCTTGGGAGAAGCCGAGACGATTCGGGCCAAGAAGGGAATAGGAGTTTGAGTAGATAAACAAATCCGCAACACTTTATGTTACGGACTTGGGGGGCATGTGTTAACACTGGAATTTGGTAATGAGGTTCCTAAGTCCTAAGGAAGCAAGGTAGAATCAGAATCGGCTGAGGTCAGGGGTTGTATCGGCTAAAAGAGTAATCGGCGCAGGGGTCGGTGGGAATGGGTTGAATGGAACAATGGACACCGATTCCGAGTTTAAAAGAGATAAGACCGTATCCAATGCAGAAACTTGAAGATAAGTGGGGATTCGGATGTTAATGGTGCGTTTAAAGATATTGCCACCTATGGATAAAGACCTGTAATGGCAGTTGTATCTGTAATTTAGGAGTTTGTTAAATTGTTAGTTGTAATGGATCTTGTTAGGGATGATATGATGTTTAGATAGAATCCGAAGTTGTTACAGATATTTGTATTTCGGGTATAAATAGGACCCGAGACCCTGTGTATAAGGACGATTCAATCAATCTAATCTTCGGCGCATCGCCATCCTTTTCCTTTTGGACGAACACCCTGTTTGGCTTTGGGCTGCATCGTCTCGATCCCCGGACTCAGGTAGATGTTTGTCGTTAGTGGTGAGATTACTTGTTTCTAATGCTTCCATCGCAATGACACATTGGATTCAGTAGTTTTGCTACGCCATATATCATATGGTGCATATGAACCAACCCGGTGTTTAGATCTATCTTGTAGTTGACTCATCTTTTCGAGGATGTGTGGTCAGCGATGCTAGGTCTAAAGGCTGGTTGATTCGTATGCAGTATCTACCATCTTACGGAGTGTAAATCGAGAGTAATAGATTGAATGCTTCTTTTGATACTCAATGCTGCATCAAGACTGAACTACTGAGTCGTCTTTAGAATCATTGACAATTTATTCTTTTGGACTTACATTATCTGGGGATAGCGTCGGGGTTTCAGCCGACCTTATCTATTTTAATATGTTTCTTTTAATATGATTGTTATCAAATCTACGGTAGGGCCGTAGCTCGTATCTAGATTGTGTTTACTTACGCCCTTGATCTGGGAACGTTACGCTTGCGCGAGATTCATTGGAGCATCAGCCGATTTAATGTCAGTTTCCCGGAGTCGGCTGGTTTATTGATTTGTATATTTGTTATTCTTCGTCATATTTGGACCGGATGGCTAATGATCGCCTTGGCGTAGCCGATGCGCTTCGGTCGCTTGGTTTAAATATGGCCGGGAATAGCATGTGTACGATCATGGATTTCCTCGGCCGATACCGCGGGGGTTTGACCTAACGCTTAACGGATATTTTCTTGTATTTTCTCTTGTTGATTGGCAGATCAAATCAACTGGCACGCTCTACACATTGTAGGCGGCTAGGAAGGACACCTTGGGAGTCAAGCGGATCTCCGGGCCGGCGCGTGAGAGAGATTTCTCGTCAATAGTGGCCCCCTATTTGAACAGGGAAAAAATGCCCTTGGTAATGGCAGAAAGGGGCCGCCTGCAAATTTGCCGCCGCGTGGCAGACGACGCCCAACGGTCGTATGCCACGTCGAAAAAGCCCTCTGGGAGGACTTTTTAAATCTCGCCCTCCCGGAGGGCGGGAGGAGACTAGTTTTGTAATTTTCGAAAACGAATAATTAGTTTTGTAAATCTTTAAAAAAAATTAAAAATGCTAAAAATTCATTTGGAATTTTTAGCATATTTGCTTACTTTTTTTGGGCTTTCTGGGCTCTAATTGCTTAAGGCCTATGGCTAAATCGGCCCATGAATGAGCCGCCGGCGAGGCGACGCGGCTTCCTCCGCCACCTGTGGCTGCGCCACGCCGTCGCCGCCGTCGGCAGTTGAGGCTAGCTCCGCACGACGCCAGTGCGCCGCTGCTATATTTGTTCTCAGCCGCCTGCTCGTATGGCCGGCGCTGCTCCATCCAGCACCGTCTCAACTCTCTCACGGCGCCGCGTTTGTGGAGGGAAATGGGGAATGGCCATTCGCAGCGGGGATCAGACTAACAAAATCCCTTCGGATTGTGGGGGAAGGTGGGGAGGGGGGTGGTCTCTCTTCTTCCAGAGTTCGATTTCCTCTTTTTATCAGAAAATGTTCGTTTTCTAATCTTCTGTTTTGAACAAAATGCCTTCAAATTCAGTATTTCTTCAGATTCCGGATTATATCATCTTCGCTACCTGCAGGGTCTTGAGTTTGTCAATGGAGGATACCTGGTTTATAGACGACAGCATTTTGCAGGGCCTCCAAATACACTGCCCGCATAGTTTCAGTTAGAGGGAATAAATACTGTGAGCCTCACTTGTCTGATGCAATGTTTCTCATCTTAGTACAATCTGCCTGGTATAAATTTACATTTTAAACTGTTATTTTGAGTAGTGGTACATGTTCTTTTCATTCTGCCGTGCGGGTGGCCAGTTGAATTCCTCAAGCCGAAACCTTTTTCCCTGGCATGTTTCTGAAGTTGGATAAGCTAAATGTTGAACACCAGAATGCTGTCTCGCTACTTTAAACTTTGCCCTAATGAACATGTCAATCCATATTCTTTGTTTTACCAGCAGTTTTTGTCACCTATCAGCAGTTTCCATCACCTATCTTGGTCAAAAGGTGGAATCCCTTTGGTTGCATAAAGTCTAGCTAGAAGAGATGATGATGATGTGAATTATATATTCTCCAAAGTGGGTAGATAATCTGTTTCATTCAAGTTTCTCCATTGATTTTTTTTGTTTCATTCAAGTTTCTCCATTGATTTTTTTCTTGGAGTGTATTTATTTGAATAATCTGTGTACATGCTGTGTTTGATACTCCCTCCGTGTCATATTATAAGTCGCTTTGACTATTCCCAATTCAAACTTATATAAGTTTGATCAAGTTTATAGAGAAATGTAGCAACTTTTATAACACCAAATTATTTTCATTAAACCTAACATTGAATATATTTTGATAGTATGTTTGTTTTGGTGTTGAAAATGTTACTATGTTTTTCTATAAACTAGTAATATGTCCGTGCTAACGCTACGGTGTCACGATATTTGCTTAATAAACTATTAAAACTTTATTTCATATAATTAGAAATAAATTTTGTGGAATCTGTCCATTTGAGTTTTAATTCAATTCATATTATCAAATATATTGAAGGCAAAGTATGATAGTATGATATTGCCCCAAAAGTATGGTAGTATCGTTTTTTCCATCCTGATGCTAGAGTGGTTCGACTGGCTTACTAAGATATAAACAATGGAGGAAGAAAAAAAGAAGAGAGATGAGAGCAAAAGGGAAAGAAAAAAGGACGAGGAGCACAGGTGCCACGACGGACTGAAGTTGAACGGTGCGTGCGCGCGCGGGCGGAGGAAGCAACGGGTCTCACCCCCGCATGGGCCCAGCGTGGTGCCCACCTAACCAGCGCTAATTTTAAGCGAAGTGGGGTGGGGAGGTATTGTTAATTGCAGGATAATGTGATGAAACTGATACATTTATATTAGTATAGATTTGATCAAATTTAAAAAAATTTAACTAAGAAAAAAGTAAAGTGACTTATAATATGAAACCGAGGGAGTAATGATAAGATGTCGGATTTTCCTTGATATTTATGGTATTATCAAGTGAACATAAAAAGGTAAAAAAATGCCAATAGGTGGATGATGTTGCTCTAAACTTGCATGATCCTATAAACCAATAGAGAGAACTCGTGTTTCCTTCATCTGATGACTGATCCATTTCATGTGTTGAAAGGCTACAATTTCTCATCTTTCAAGTCAAAAAATAGTTGTTGACGGTGATGAGTGAACTATATCATACTCCCTCTATCCCAAAATATAAGGAATTTTGGGTGGATGGGAGTAATAAATTGAGGAAACAGTTTATAGTAATGTCAAATCTATACTACTTTAAATGATATTAGTGGTGGTATCCGAGTCTGTCTCCGATGCCACAAGCTGACATGTGGGACCATAAGGTCCCCACACGATCACACGTGAATGTTTTTGCTTTGGATATGACATTCTTTGGATATAGCATTATATGCCTAATCAACTAACTATGCTATAAACTATATTTTTTGCTTTTGCTTTTATCTTTTATAAAATCCGTTGCAACGCATGGGCCTTTAGCTAGACATTTGAAAAGATTATAGTTCTTTCTTAATTAGTCTTGTGCGAGGGGTTTCTGTTGTTTAGCTCCAACTTGATAAACAAATAATTGTTAGTTACACACCTAAATCATATACTAACTGACATCTTGTGCCCAATTTTTGGTCTTCGATCTTATCACCTTGTACATTTTGCAGTGCCTCCCCTGATATAGGCTTGTATACTTGCTACATAGAACATTGACTGGCCTATATACATGCTTGCCGGGGATAACAGTTAATCTGCGTATTATTTATTGCAGCTATATTGTGTTCCTACTTCTTGAACAGCAATACATTTGTTGCTGTTAGTTCTATCGCATCTTCTTTGGTGTTCTAAATAACATGCATTTTGTCCCATCAGATGGATATCTCATTAAGTAGTCTATACAAACAACAGCAACTGCATATGCACCTTCGTAATGTGAATGTCCATTGTGATGTTGGTGATAAGCTTGCATTCTATATGCATTTTTTTCCTTTTCATAGATGATTCCATCACAATGATGGAGTGTCCTTTGGGGTGCATTTTTTTTCCTTACAATGGGTTTAAGTTTGAATAGCTAAAATCCAGATGCATCATTTATTCTAAATTTCATGCTAGGTGTAAAATTTCGTCTTTTTACTTCTGTAGCATTTTCCAGGACTTGTTGCACAACCAAAGCTTTGAAAAAACTAGTGGAGACTACAAAACTAGGTTGTACTAACTCCAAGTTGGATTGGCCATCTGATTCATTCTACTGTTTAAAAAAATGGCTGTTTTTCAAATGATCTCCTTGGGCGTTAGGATGACTTGATGACTTTCCATATTGCAGTATTGCACTACACGTAATCATCAAAAATGATATGCCCAAATCTAAATTGTTGTATAATGTTTTAGAGAGTAATTGAATGCAAAAGTACACCAATAATAAACCTATACCAAACTACTGGCATAATTGCCGATTAACAAACAAGAATTAAGGAAAAAATAAATAGAATTTATGTAAAATTAGATAAGCCAAAATATCGCTTGCACCCAGTTATTCAATTAATGATATTACTATTCTCAATAAAGAAAAACATATATTATTCCAGCATTCTGAGGCAATCATGTGCTTGGCCTAAATTTAGAAATCTATAATAGATTTAAGCAAACATATCATAAGACCTGAAATCTTCAACTTGGAGGACTGCCAAACTAATCATGGATGACATCTAGTCATCTATCATAGGTTGAAAAAACTGATGAGGACAAGGAATATCATATTGGACTGTATTTCGAGGTACTACAGTTGATTGAATTATTAATCTTAATTAGGTCCCTAATCATGTGCCATGTGCTTGTTTTGCATTGTTTAACTGCAACATGACTATACAGAACTATGCAACAGACATACATGCAAGTGATTCCTTTCCTCCTCCTGCATGATACAGCAGCAGCATTTTTCTCCTAGAATCTTGCTCTTTTAAAGCATATCATGGCAAGCACTTTATTGATACTAAACCTCATATTCTCTTCCTTTCTAGCTCCTATTTCTGCAGTGGCTGGTCTTGCTAATTACCTGCATAAAGGGTCTTCCCTCTCCGCGAAGCATTCCTCTGATGCTCTGGAGTCAATGGATGGCACCTTTTCGTTCGGCTTCTACAACCTTTCATCCACTGCTTTCACCTTGTCAATCTGGTTCACCAATACAGCTGACAGGACCATTGCCTAGAGTGCAAATCAAGTCCGCCCTGTGCACTGGGGTGGGTCGAAGGTTATGCTGAACAAGGATGGAAGCATGGTTCTCACAGACTATGATGGCACGGTCGTGTGGCAAATCAATTGCTCTTGAGAAGCTGTCCATGGCGAGCTCATGGACTCCGGGAACCTTGTTATTAAGGATCAAGGCGGAAGCATCCTGTGGCAAAGCTTTGATCATCCAACCAACACTCTGCTCCCGATGCAGCTTGTTACAGCCACCGCGAAGCTGGTATCGACTGATCTCTCACACCCAACAAGTTACTACACTACGATTTGATGATCGGTACATTTTATCACTTGCTTATGATGGGCCAGACATTTTTAACCTCTACTGGCCTAACCCTAACCAGAGTAGTTGGACGAACTATACGATCTCTTACAACCGTAGCAGGAGTGGTGTTCTTGATAAGCAGGGGAAATTTATGGCAAGTGATAACACAACTTTCTATGCTTCAGATTGGGGTTTGGAGATTAAGAGGAGACTCACGTTGGACTATGATGGAAATCTTAGGCTTTACATCCTGAATGAGTCAGATGGGAGCTGGTAAAATTCTTGGATAGCTTTCTCCCAGCCTTGTGAAATACACGGCCTTTGTGGTTGGAACGGGATATGTGCATACACACCAAGGCTTGGCTGCTCTTGCCCTCCTGGATATGTGATCAGTGATCCAGAGTGACTGGAGCGGAGGTTGCAAGCCAGTATTCAACCTCACCTGCAGCAATGATGGCCAGAAAATGAGCTTCGTGCGCATTCCTCAGACCGACTTCTGGGGCTTTGATCTGAACTTGTCATGTCAACATCCCTGCACACTTGTAGGGCAATGTGTTTGGCGAGTTGCTCCTGCGTAGAGTTTGTGTACAAAGTGTACCCGAGTGGCTGCTTCTTGAAGTCTGATCTCTTCAATGGCAAGACAGTTCCAGGATACCCTGGTGCAGCATATATCAAGGTTCCTCCGAACTTCCTATCCCCAAGTTCATCACCCACGAAGCTGAACTGCTGAAATATCTCTGCAAGAGAGAGCATGAGAGCGCCCGCCGGCCGCCACTCCGGCGCCGGCGTCCACCCTTTCCGCGCCGGTCGCCACTCCGGCACCGGCGGACACTTCTCCTCTCTCCCTCGGTCCAATGCGTGGCGGTGTCGCCAAGCCTTGCCAAGGTCAGGAAAGCAAGCTAGGGTTTGGCGTTTGTGTGCAGCTGAGCAATGGCTCGATGGGGGGACCGGTCCTGGTCTGAAGTGGTTGCCGACAAGCGACCTGTTCCTCGTCAGGAGGAAGGGGACAAAGGTGGTTGGGTTGAGGTCACCTACAAGAAGAACAAGCATTCAAGGCTTCAGCAGGGCGCCCCAACCACCAGCGTAGCTGAAACATTCAAGTCGGCAATCCCTCGCTGGCTTATAGGTCGTTGCTTCAGATGCCTGGGCCTTGGCCACCAGAAGAAGGAGTGCTCTAAACCTCTTCGCTGCTATAGCTGCTGGTTCACGGGGCACGTAGCGAGCGCCTGCTCTGACCGCATCAGGGTGGGTGCTAGTAAACATCCGAAGTTTCGAGCCCAAGAGCTGAGGGAGTTGTCCGGCAAGCCGAAGGTCAAGAACTCGGCGCCGGCGATCAAGAGTCCTGGCCAGGGGGCTGCTAAGCCCCCCGAGCACCCCGGCGTGAAGAAGGCGGCGGGGCAGAACCAAGCTCACGACATGGCGGGGTTTTAGATCTGCAAGCGTCAGCCGCCAAGAGTGGAGGAGGATTGGAGAACAGGGGAGTCGGACCTACGCCCGGAGAGAGGACATTGCGCAGTCTCCTGGACACCAAAAATGGCGGACAACGAGAGGTTTCTCGAGCAGAAGGCACTCCTCGTCACCGTCTTGGGTACACGGCCGTCAGTATCCCCTGGCGATATGGCCGCGGCGGTGGTTGGTTGTGGGGTACGACCAGCAAGCTTCAGGGTGGAAGTTTCATCGCCGGAGGATTTTCTCGTCGTCTTCCGCAGCACCGCTGACAGAGATTGGGTGCTCAGCATGTCCAGGGAGGTGTGTTGCAACGGCGCACCGATTGCTTTCAAGAAGTGGGACAGGAGACTTCAGGCCGAAAGCACTAAATGGCAGTTCTTCACCAAGATCTCCATTGAAGGCCTTCCCCAGCACGCTTGGGAAGAAGGGGCGGTGGCGCAGCTGGTGCGTGCTCTTGATGGGGAGCTAGTTGAGATGTTCTCGCCCAGCGATGCAAGAGTTCTCACACTGTTTGCCTGGTTCAAAAACCCGTCTCGCATCCCCAAGTTTCTAGATGTTGAAATCCCAGAGAGAGCTGGAGGAGGCCCGCCGCGGTGGCACCGCTTTCCTAGAGATCTCTTGATTCCGAAGGCACCTTTGCACAAAGAACTTTGACCTACGAAGTTTTGATCCATGTCGAAGAGATTATTGATCCCACGCCTATTCACATCATCGCAATCATGGGCACCGACTATGAAGACGACTACGACGATGACATCCCCCGAAGAGTGTCATTCAACTGTTGGGCAGGGTGAGTAGATGAAACTGGCCCTTGGGCCGCACCAATGGGAGGCAGCAGTTCTTTCGGGGGTTCGTCAGGGTTCGCTGGAGGCCTCCCTGGCCGTGTCTGGAATGCTCAGCTTGTGGTACAGGAAGGTGGAGCGGCGGCGGGGAATGAAGAAGGGCTGGGGAGCGAAAGCAAAGCTCAAGCGGGGAGAGGACTTGAGACGGCGGCGGGTCGAAGGGTTGAGACGGTGGCGGGGATCGAGCCGAGAAGGGAAAGCGATCGGCGCGACGTCCTTGCCGACGATAGACGACCGTTCGGACGCGTTTCCTCTCCAAGCGGCTGGCAGCCCAGATGACACCCACAACGTTCTTCTGCGGAGTTTCTCGAAAGTCGCCGGACGAACTCTTAGCCACAGGGAACTCATGCAAGCCTGCCACAAGATTTGATGTTGCTCTCTGAAGCAGAACAGCTTGGTGCCCCCTTGCGCGAACTTGAAAAAGATCCGCCATTGTTGGGCGGCGTCGAAGGTCCTGTGGACGAGGTCCACGGCGTGGTCCAGGGCTGGTCGGAGATGGGAGTTATTGCTTCAGCTGCTCTGACAACGTCCACTGCCTCCTTGACGCCTGCGTGCGCATTGAAATCTGTGGAGCTTGGAGTTACTGCCGAATTAATGGCGAGTAGGTGTACGCTGGAGGAAGAGGGAAAAAGGGGCGCGGAGGGAATCGAACTCTTTGGCGGGAACTCATGCCGGTCCAGGCACCATCTGGAGAACAAGGCCACGCCCCATCCTTTCCTGATGTTTCAAAGGCCCACTACACAATCTGCTGCTAGCCCAAAGAGGACCACAATCAGCCTGACGGAGCCATTCCCCATTGTGTATTCACGGCGTCAACACCAACTGCAGGATACAGAGCAGCCGTAGCTTTCTGAAGAAACAGATGTTGAGAACGGCTTTGACGAGCTTCAACCAGCGCAGCTTGACAAGCTACAACACTTCATCAACTTTGTCGCTGGAGCCCCAGACCAGCCAATCCTTGCCGAGCGACAAAAGGCACCCGGCCCGATCGCTAAAGGAAGGGCCAGGACAAAAGTCCCACCCAATTTTGTTCCTTGGAGAAGCCCGCGCCTGCTCCAACAGGGCGATGGGGCGAAACGACATGTCCTCACAAAAGCACAAGAAGTGGTGATGAAGAGGATGGGAATTTGGGAGGGAGATAGAGAAGCAAAGAACACAGCTCTGCAGGCGTATTCCTCTGTTTTTGAAACCCCTCTTTCGCAGCAGCACATGGAGGCTTTTGCAGAATTATTGGATTTGCGATTTGTGGAAGATCGATCTGAACTGGAGGGTTCAGAACAGCCGCAGCAGAGGCTTTTGGAGCCTGTGGCGGCTCATGCTTAGGCAGCGCCCTTTCTGTGTGTGTGTGGGTGTGGGTGTGGGTGTGTTTCTTCTTCCTATGTCAACCCCGTACAATCCTTTTCCTTAGTTAGTTGGAATGTCGAGGCTTAAATAATTTGGATAAGAGAAGAGTGGTGAAAGAAATGGTGCTCAGCTCTGGGGCTTCAATTGTATGTCTGCAAGAATCAAAATTAGAGCTTGTTGATGATACTGCTGTTGCGGGTTGTTGTGGTGCCCATTTTGGCGATTTTGCAGCCCTGCCATCACAGGGAACGAGAGGAGGAATTATCATTGCCTGGAAAGATAATGTTTTCAATGGAAGGGTGGTACACACTGGAAATTGGTCGATCACGGTGGAGATGATCTGGGTGGCAGCTAGTACAACTTGGTACCTCACCTCAGTGTATGGGCCACAAGAAGATGAGGAAAAACCCCTCTTCTTGCAAGAGCTCTCACTTATAAGAGATTTGTGTGCAGACAGCTGGCTTCTGATTGGGGATTTCTATGATTTTGGAAGCCTCGGACAAGAGTAACAACAGAATTAACAGAAGATTGATGAATGCTTTTAGGAGCAAGTTGAACGATCTTGAACTCAGAGATATCTACCTCTTTGGCAGACGCTACACCTGGAGTAACGGGCAACAGTAGCCAACTATGGTAAGATTAGACAGAGTCCTCGCCTCAGCTGCTTGGGAGGAAAGCTTCCCAGACTCAAGCTTGCAGGCACTGTCCTCCTCAGCTTCAGATCACTCCCCACTGCTATTAACTTGCGGTAATGGCTTTGGGGGGGGGGAAAGGAAGTTCAGATTTGAGACTTTCTGGACCAAACTGGAAGGCTTTCTTGATGTTGTCAAGGAATGTTGGGAGAAAGAAGTTGACTCAGAAGATCCTTTTGCAGTCTTTTATGTCAAATTGGCGAGGATTTCGAAATGTTTATCCAAGTGGGGCTTGAAGAAAATCAGCACATATAGGCTACACATTCAAATAGCAAACGAGCTCATTCATAGATTTGACGTTGCTCAAGAGAGAAGAACCCTCAACACGACTGAGAGAGCCTTCAAATCTGCCTTGAAAGGAAAATGCCTGCAGCTGGCCTCTCTGGAGAGGGCAAGGCTCAGACAAAGAGCAAAGCTGGCAACTTTGAGCGAGGGAGAGGCAAATTCCACCTTCTTCCTTTTAAAGCTAGCGGCAAGAAGAAGGAAGTCTCTAATTCATCGACTAGAGCACAACGGAGTTTCATCTACGACCCAAGCCGAAATGCACAAAATGACTGTGACTTCTTCCAACAGATTTTTACAGCCTCAAACAAAGCCAGCCGGCGAGACAACTTGTGCTAAACCATGTCAGTCAAGCGGCCACAGATCTGAATTCCCTGGAGGCAGTGTTTACAGAGGAAGAGTTATGGGCTGCGATCAAAGACATGCCGAAAGAAAAGTCTCCCGGACCTGATGGCTTTACGGGATTGTTTTACCAACTATGCTGGGGAATCATAAAGACAGACCTCATGGCAGCCTTGAGCAAATTCAGTTCGGGCAACTCACAAAATCTGGAGATTCTTAACTCAGCAGCAATCACTTTGATTCCAAAAAAAGAAGATGCTGCAGCTCTAAAAGATTTTAGACCAATAAGCCTGATACATAGCTTTGCCAAACTGGCAGCGAAGGTTTTGGCTCTTTGACTTGCTCCAAAAATGAATGACCTAGTATCATTTGCACAAACGGCATTCATCAAGGGCCGCTCAATCCATGAAAGCTTCATCCTAGTCAAGGGATTGGTGCAGCTTTTTCATAGAAGAAAGAAGGAGATGATTCTTTTGAAGCTTGACATCTCTAAAGCTTTTGACACTGTCTCATGGCCTTTTCTTTTGAATATGGTGAGACACAGAGGCTTTGGGATCAATTTTAGAAGAATGGTGTCCAATTTGTTGTTAACAGCGAATACCTCAATCCTTCTAAATGGCATCACTTCTGACCCCTTCAAACCAGAGAGGGGTTTGAGGCAAGGAGATCCCTTGTCTCCTCTACTCTTTGTTCTAGTTATGGACAATCTCCAAGCTCTTATCAAGCAAGCTCAAAACTGGGGACTACTGTCCTCTCAAGGCAGATCAGAACCGCTGCCAGCCATTTCAATGTATGCTGACGATGCTGGTATCTTCTTCAGGCCAGAGCCTACCGAAATCTTAACTGTAAGAGAAATCCTGGATGTTTTTGGAGAGGCCACTGGTCTGAAGACAAACTACCTTAAAAGTGCAATCTCCCCAATCAGGTGTTCTGAGGATAGTATTGCCTTGACACAGAGGTTGCTGAATTGCAGAGTCCAACACTTCTCGGTGGTATATTTAGGACTGCCTTTATCAACCCGCCTGCCCTCTAAATCTGAGTTGCAACCGATGTTTGACAAGCTGGGAAAGAAATGTGCAGGGTGGAAACCTAAACTTCTGTCGGTGGATGGGCGTCTAACTCTTATAAAGTCTGTACTCACAGCAATAATGGTCCATTTTTGCTCAGTATTCAGGCTTCCTAAGTGGGATGTTAAGGAGTTTAATCAAAAATGCCGTGGTTTTCTATGGAAGGGGCAAGAAAACATCAATGGGGGCCACTGTTTGGTCGCATGAAAGAATATCTGTGTTCCTGTGCAGAAGGGCGGCTTGGGGATAAAAGACCTCCATCTCTTCGGCCAGGCGCTGCGGCTGAAATGGATGGCGAGGCAATTAGAACATATAGGAAGACCTTGGACATTGGTTGACTTCCATTTTGATAGGGAGATAGTACTGGTTTTTAATTCCCTGGCGAAATTTGTGGTGGGCAACGGCCTGGACACCATGTTCTGGACGGCTCATTGGAGAGAAAAAGGCTGCATTCAGCACACAATGCCAATCCTATTCTCATATGTAAGACATTCAAAATTGACAGTGGCGGGGGCAATGACAAATCACAAATAGGTGAGAGACATTCACGGCACTCTTTCAAATGCAGCAATGGCTGATTTTTTCAGTTATGGGATGAGCTTCACAACTTAGGACTGTCAGACTAGCAGGACCAAATTCTTTGGAAACCTTTGGCAAACGGAATTTTCTCTACGAGTGACACCTACAACATGTTCTTCCAAGCACGGGAGGAGGCGTGTGTCGGGGATATTCTCGGCTATCCAATGCACCGGGAGGGTGAAGTTCTTCATGTGGTTGGCGTTGAAAGGCAAATGCTTAACGAGATAACCCGCAAAACGGGGATGGCCACACCAAACAAGCGCCAACTCGTGGCACAGAACCTGAAACCTGCGAGCACTTGTTTGTTTCTGTGAATTCACCTCAGCGGTGTGGCTTTCGGTGAGGAGCTGGGTAGGAGTGAATTTCCGATCCCTTCGGACCTTGGACTGCAATGTGTACGAATGTTGGCTCGCTGCCGGGAGTTTTTCCGGGCGGGATACGATAAAGGTTCGACATGATCTTCTTCCTTACCTGTTGGCGGATTTGGAAAGAAAGAAACGGGAGAGTATTTGAGAACCAAACCGAGGTGGCAAGTCGAGTGTTTGAAGAAGTTAAGGAGGAAGCGCATGTGTGACTTGGCGAAGATATTCCCCAAAGTGTAAGATCAACAAGCAGAAAAGAAGAAAGCCTGGCATAGCCAAGCTTGAGCCGTAAGCGGCTGCAGTTTTACGTTTCTTTTATCTTCTTCTTCTTCCAGCCTGTAAGCTTGTTCACATTTTCGGTATCGTAATACCGTTGTAAACAACAACTCTAACGGGCTTTCCCCCTTTACCCTTAATGAAATCGGCTGGCCGCTCTTTTGGCCATGCCCAACAAAAAAAAGAACTTCCTATCCCGGTCAAAAGCATATGCTTCTGAACTTGCCAATCGTCATGTTTGCAGTGCATCAAAAACACAAACATTCAATTATGCTACACAGAGCAACAAAGGAGCAGGCATGATGTGGTATTACTACTACTGTTTCCTGGCTGCATTCTTTCTTGTGGAGCTCTGCTTCATTGCTTTTGGCTGCTGGTTCATGGCAAAAACACACTCAGCACGATCGGCGGTATGGGCAGTGGAGGAAAGCTACAGGGTTGTAACAGATCATTTCCGAAGGTTTAACTACAAAGAATTGCGGATGGCTACTAGGAATTTCAAAGATGAGCTTGGTCAGGGGCGATATGGCTCTGTGTACAAGGGGATTCTAGATGACAATCGCATAGTTGCCATCAAGAAGCTCAAAGATGTGAAGCAAGGTAAAGATGAGTTTCAGACAGAGGTAAGTGTGATTGGAAGGATCTACCATATGAATCTGGTGAGATTAATGGGTGTATGTTCAGAGGGAAGACGCCGTCTGTTGGTCTATGAGCATGTGGAGAACGGTTCATTGACCATGTTCTTGTTTGGTAGCAAGGGACTGCTACAATGGCCAGGATAGGTACAAGATTGCAGTTGGTGTAGCCAAAGGGCTAGCCTACCTTCACCACATGAGTGTATGGACTGGATCATCCATTGCGACGTAAAGCCTGAGAACATACTTCTCAAACAGGATTTCAAGCCCAAAATGAGTGATTTCGGGTTCGCGAAGCTACTACAGAGAAACCAGATTGATCCCAACATGTCAAAGATTCAAGGAACTAGTGGTTACATCGCTCCAGAATGGGTTTCTAATGTTCCAATAACTGAAAAGGTTGATGTGTACAGTTACGGAGTAGTGCTTCCGGAGTTAGTCATGGGGCTTCGAGTGTACGAGCTGCGGCAAATGGCGGTGCGAGATGAAGGTGCTGCATTGAGGCAGTTGGTGGGGACGGTAACAGAGAAGATCAAACCGGTGACCAACCATGGATCGATGGTGTTGTGGATCCTAGATTGAATGGCAACTTTGTGCTCTTCGAGGTGTTACTGGTGCTAGAGATTGCTGTTCTGTGCCTGGAGAAAGAAAGGAACCAAAGAGTAACCAAACATGAACCATGTGCAGCAGAAGTTCCTTCCATATGAATGAATTCGACAACTTTCCATGTCCCTATTGTTTGTTTACCTCAGTCCCTTCTCCTTAAATGAAAACAGTAATGTGGTTTGATAAGTTTTGTACTACTTGGATGCAACGGAAACAAATATTTGATGTATCACTCTTGTTCTTGTACTACATATTACTTCAAGATGACCCTATGGTTAATTGTTATGATGAGCTCCTTTGTCTGTTTCACAGTGTTTTCCCTTTTCACTAGAACCAATATTCTCGGAGTACATAACTCCTCTAGCGAGGAAGTTAGGCACTCCTTTGAAAGTTTGGCCGGGGTGCAAGTTTCAAGCTCGGGTCCTGATCACGCGAGAAAGATGAACACAGGCAAGCGTATAGGTTCAGGCCGCACAGATACGTAATACTCTACTACTGTGTGATGGATATGGATGATGGAGTGGATTACAATGTGCAATGAGAAAATTTCTAAGTGAGGAGAAGAGAATCCTTGCTCACTCATTCTTTGGCTAACTTAGCTATTGGAAGTGCGAACCCCTTTTCCGGTGGTATGGATCATCCTTTTATACATGAAAGGGAGTCCATAATGCCAATGCATGTGTAGGAGTGGAGCCTATTTCATTGAATTTGGTATGTTTAGTCTTGTCGATGTCTCTCCAAGTGAGCCGGTAAGATGTGACAACCACACCTACCAACTAACAAGTGGAGTAGGAAGGCAAGAAAGTATTTATCCCAGCTATCTCGGGCCCACCTGTCAGCCTCTGCAGCTTGTAGAAGTGGGTCCTAAGGGCGCGCCACGTTGCGCCCTTTTCCTCCGGGAGACATGGGCATGTGAGGAACGGCATGCAACACCACATCTCTCATAAGGTGAATGAGTTGTACGTCGGGATTGTAGTGCCTGGCCATTAATGTGATATGATGGTTAAAAGAAACTCACTAGACCATGCTAACTCCTCTTAAATGGGACGGATCCCTCCAAGAAGAGCATAGGGCAGGAGATGTCCTCGGGACCTTGATTAGAGCTTGAGGCCATGAGGTCTTGAAGTATTGTTCTTCAGTGACCGCCGTGCTCGGGTCACCCCCATGCTTGGGGCACCCTCCCTGTGCTCGGGAGGACCACTCCCGTTCCCGAATGTAGATTTTTTGTTGGTTTGGACGAGCTTCTCAGAGATGTCGATAATGAGGGAGTTCATGATGGATATGGCTTGGGAAAAGATGCCGATGTTTGCATGCGCCTGCTTCAACACCTTGAAGATGTAAATCTTATAGGTTTCGATATTCTTGTTACATATGTAGATCTTATAGGTCTCGATACTCGTCTTAACACTTTGAAGTATTGATCTTATAGGTCATAAAAGGGCCCACAATGTCCCGAGCATCCGAAGGAATGGGAACACCTTTTTCCACTTCTCTGACAAATATATTTAGCCTTGTAATGATCTTTTGGAATTATCTCTACACCGTCGTCGCCTGATAGTTATCATCTCAATTGTGCACAGATTTGTTTGTCTGTATCTTCTGCCATTCTGGGTGCATTTGCATGATCTTAAGCTTTTTCTGAATTTTATGTAGTCGTAACTGTAATATGCTCCAATGGGATTGAAAAACTTACACCTACTAAACATTTTTGAGATGCATTTTTTTGATTCATTAGGGAGTAAAGGACATGAGATATATTGTTGAGAAATCTGGACACAAGGCGTGATGCTTGATAGGACGTCTTCGCTTTCAAGCCTGAGTGTAGCCGTTGTGTGTGTATCTAATGAGGCACAAGATGACGATCTGTGGAATATCTTCATCCCCTATGGTTTCTACTAGTTTTGCCTAGATGTCACAAAGAATCTTCTCTTTTGTTCAGTGGCTGCTAGTTGCTTTTGGCGTCATTATGTGCCTAGTCACGCAAACACCACTACATGCACACCATTATCACACTACATCAGCAAAATACGTCACGAAAACCAATAGCGAATTCCTTGCCTCGCTAAAATTCTATCGAAAATGCATCCTTCTATGAGTATGTGGAATATTTATATGCACCAGAATAAAATATTCATTGATATTTGTGTAATAGGTAATGTTTCGTGTGTATCTCAGAAGGCACAAGGCCGTAAGAACCACCTGTGCAATATCTTCGTCTCGTATGCTTTCAGTCTGAACAATTATGCTCTATTCTCTTCTCCTCAAGAGAAGACACTTGAACTTCCTCATGTGCTATTGAGCCTTTGAAACCTTTCATTATCTTCTGTATTGCTTAATAGGCAGTACCGAGTTGCTTTGGATGTCTTTAGGGTCATTGGTAGAACTAACCTTAAAGACTTATGAGGTCGGCTAACCCCAAAGATGATGATGATGATGATGATTATTATTATTATTATTATTATTATTATTATTATTATTATTATTATTATTATTATTATTATTACTACTCGTATGAATATATAATGCTTGTCCATCATGCAAATATACCTGAAATATAAATCAACGGTAAATTAATAACCTTAACTAAAATCATATTGAAATACATCCATATAAAAATATCTATGGCACCAGAATAATTTTATTAGTATTTATATAGCAGATATGGTTTTAAATATGTAAGAGGAGTTGGCTTCATTAAAAGTTTTAGTTCTGGCTCTGCCGTTGGTCCCAATATTTGTTCTGATATGATACGTCAACATTGTTAGATGAGACGTCGAGATAACAAACTTCTTTTGTGTTTTATAGAAATTTGTGGTGTTGTTGGAGCCAGTGGTCCATTATCTGTTTGAACGAACAATAAAGCTCGTGTGCTTAATTTCTAAAAAGAATAGGTCTTATTAATATCTAAATGAAAGCTTCCACAACGCTCTCAATTTCAATAAAGTTTTTGCATGTGCATTTGTTTCTCTTTTTTGTGGGTTCCATGTTTAAATGCAGTCAAGAAATTTCCTTTACTTCTGTAGTTCCTTTGTACCATAAACAAACCGAGCTTCAGAAATTTAAAGCAAATAAGTTCCAATGTGAATTTATCCAAAAGAAAGTCAATTCACAAGGATAACTAATTCTTTCCAGGGAAAAAAGAAAATAAATCTCGGAAATTTCATCCCAATTTACAAATGTGATACAGTACATGGCCTACATCCTCAAAAATACAGCCGTCACAAAACCAATAGAACGAATTTACATCAATATTGATTAAAAACGAAAAAAGAAATATTAAAAGAGTTAAATTTATGTATATGCTGGCACTTCAACTAAAGAAAAAAGAAAAATAAATGGCTTTAATAGACTGAAAGCTCATTACTTTGGTTGGTTGATACCATGGATGGGACTTGCTGGCATGTGTTTTAAACATTACTATTGTTGCTACAAAGTTATGATTGTGTATGTATGTCATATTGTTGTCAATTGTGTTGCATAAATATATCCAATGACATACCGTATTTTTTAAAAATCATTTGATTAAAATTTTATTATATCAACGGATGTAGTTTTACAATAAACCGGTCAGCTTTCGGCGTAACTAATCGGTTTCTATAAAATTCATTTGATATTCTAACTTTTGATTTAAAACAATGCTGAACCTATATTCTCAGCAAATAGACAATATATCAGTTGATAGTGAGATGTCTGTGTTGACTTTATTAATTTTAAAATATATATTTTTATTGATGTTTAAAATATGGACGTGATTTGTGAGCCACGTGTTTATAATGTGTTTGAAAAAAATCATTTTTGACATTTTATTTGTTCAAGATAAATCATCGCCGGGATTTAAATCGCAATTTACAAATTTTTATCCTTTTTTCACACAAATTCGCTCGATATTCATGAATTTCGTTAATTCGCCGGGACCCATTTTGACGTTCAAACCGTCTGGTAAACCCTGCGCGCACGGGGGTTATATATATACGCCCACACGCCTCCGCATCCTTGGCGGGCAGCAGCAGCAGCAGCAATCGAAGCGAAGCAGAGAAGCGATCGAGAGAGAGAGAGAGAGAGAGAGAGAGAGAGAGAGAGAGGGTATGGCGGCGGCGAGGAGCGTGGGGATGGAGGCGGAGTTGGCGGCGTTGCGGGGGAGGTTCGCGGCGGGGCGGACGCGGGGCGCGGAGTGGCGGGAGGCGCAGCTCCGCGGGATCCTGCGGATGGCGGCGGAGGCGGAGGCGGAGGTGTGCCGCGCCCTCCACGCCGACCTCGCCAAGCCCTACACCGAGTCCTACGTCCACGAGGCAAATCCAATCTCTCCCCCCTCATCGATCTCTTTCCTCTCCTGAAAAATAAAATAAAATCACCCAAGTAACTAATTTCTGTTATGAACTGCTGATCCAGTTTGTTACTACTACTACTACTATATACTACCGAATTGGTTAGCTACTCGGATTTGCTGCGCCATCTCCATTAATTTGATTGTTTGAATGCTCATTGTTTTGACTCAAGTTAAAACAAGTGGTTTAAATAATATATAAGAAAGCTTATTTGAGAAAATGTATTTTTCGGAACATGAAGCAGATAATCAGTTTCGAATAATCCGAAAAGAACTTAAACCTTAGCCATGATTATAGTGGCACAGTATACATTCCAAGACGTACAGTCGGCCAGTTTCTACAGACATCGGCAGTTGATGAGCACTACAACGTCGTTGTTGCTACTTGTTAGCAGTTTTAATTACCATGATTAAAGATGCCGATTTAGATGTCAACTGTTCTTACGTTAACGCTCACAGTGCACAGCGTACAATTGAGGAAAGGAACTAATTTTCCTGATCTGATGACTCTGAACATCAATGCATATGCATATGCTGTTGCAGTTTGCCACTTTGCTATGCTGCTGCTGATGATAAAATAAATTAATTTGCAGATAGCGCTGGTCAAGTCATCGTGTAATTTTGCCCTCAAGAATCTCAAGGAATGGATGAAACCCCGAAAGGTATGGATATTACGGCTGCTACAATTAACTTTATTAAACATCATTTACTCCAAAATGCACATTTTTCACTCCAGAAACAAAGAAGTGTAACAACTAGCCCAACAAACTCCTTTATATTCTATATTAGCTTTGAATGTGGTTTTATGCTCATCTAGATTATTTTCCTTTTGATATTGACGAGGATCCACACTAAAGTACTACATTTTTTAAGTTCGAAGTTAGATTCCTTATTTCACTCTAGGGAATGAAAATAGGCAAAAGAGTTGTTTAATGTGTTTCGCAAACAAAATTTAGTGAACTAGTCGATCTTTATCTGAGGACTGAATAGAGGAGTGTGGACTACTGTAGTGTCCAGGGTTTGCAATTTCGGAACAAAATTTCCAAAATTTCGGTCCCCCGGTAAGCACATATCTCGCTCGAAATTTTTGGTTTTGCCTAAATTTTTATTGGTTTGGTCAATTTTTATTCAAATTCATTACAAATTCGTCAAATTTTCAAAAAAATTTCGGTAAAAAAAATTCTAAAATTTCCGAAATTTCGGTCCCCTCCAATATAAATCACCCTTCCGAAATTGTTAACCCAGGTAGTATCTTGATTCTCCTTCCGACATCTTATTACAGTATCGAAAATTATCACAAAATATATAGCACTAGCTATAAAGTGTAGTGATGCACCTCCTCAGCTACCTAAAAAGGAAAAAAATTGTTCATCAGTTATCTAAACCTTAATTTGGTTTATCTAACAAGTCATCATTAATTAAAGTGTACCACCTCTATCCTAAAATAATTATATATTTTTGCTTATTTAGCATATATATTAAGGTTTGAAAAGAAAAACTATGGTGCCCCTCACTAAATGACCTATAAATAAGAGTGGGAGGATGGTTGAGGGTAAAAATAAAAAAATTGAATGAGAAGTAATTGATGAGATAATTAATACTTATGATAAGTAGTTTTTATCAATTTGAATCCTACAAATAAATTATTTAGTATATCCTAGCTGCTTTCTAATTAATTAATTAGCACACGTGTGTGCACGGCGTTCAGGTCACTGCTCCGCTTGTGACGTTTCCGTCGACGGCGAGGGTCACGGCGGAGCCGCTCGGCGTCGTGCTCGTCATCTCGGCCTGGAACTACCCTTTCTGTAAGTTGGACCAAAACCAAATTAATTAAGATTCACGTATGGTTTTATTAATTTGATGGATCTCTCTTTCATAGAATAGTAATCAATTAATTATGTGCCTAGAACATTTTTTAACTAAATTGATCGATTTGCTTGCAACAATTACTATATTGTTATTGATTCTACAAAGTTATTTTTGCGTTGAGTAGCAGAAGTCCAACACGCAATTCCGATGGAAACACATAATCCGTGTCACCTTGCGCATGACATGCCATTGACGTCCCTGTCTCTCGTTGGAATTAATTGTGAGATGAGAGCTTGGTTAAGTTGCTCACTTGCCCCATCCCTCCTCACAGTGTCCGGCTAGAGTTTTGAAATTGTAAATAATACTTAGTATTTTAGAATTTAAGAAAAATCTCAGCATTTTAAAATTGTAAGGCAAATCTCAGCATTTTAAAATTTTAAGGCAGATCATAGCATTTTAAAATTTTCAAATGCTGAGATCTCACTATATGCGATAAAACCATACACAATTGTTTCATAGCTAGATTTGTCTTAAAAAATACTTGCATAATATTTTTTTGTCAAAAGTTACTTCCAAACAATCGTACAATAATAATATATATAATCGTTTGATTTTGAGGTGGACTATGATAATTTTGTTTGGTGTAACAACCTTTTGATATTTCAGTATTTGAAAAACTGATTTTAATTCTATATTGAAAACGATAGTATTATATTCTGAAAAATATAAAACAATTAGAACTGATATGGCAGTTGGACCAATCAGGAAGGGAGGAAGCTGCCTAGACTCGAAACACATTACGGCATGTAAGAGATGGAACTTTTAAATAGCGTTGAACGAATTAATTAACGCTGCTTGTTGCTTTTGCCAGATAGATTGTTTTCTAAAACTATATATGTTATGCCAATTCATTGCGTGGTTTTATAAAAAATAGTTCCCAACAGTACTGGGAGAGAAAGCGTGCACGTGCACGTGCGCGTGCGTGCTAGCACAAATGAGCTCACATTAGGGAAATAATAAACAATCTCTCACGAATAATATAAGTGTATATTCCAAAAATTAAAATTATCAGAGAACACGTAAATTAAAATTGTAATAGAACTTGTTTGCCAAAACACCATCGAAATTAACAAGTTGTGAGAACAGATCAGTATGGAATTGGAGGCAGTTCCTCCTCTTCTCCATTTGTTCATTCACAGGCAAGGGGCAAATATTCCTTTTACACCAAAATACTCCAATATATATATATATATATATATATATATATATATATAATTTGGTTATTCAGTCGACGACAAAACATTGGTAAAAAATACCTGTTTTTCCCTTAAATTTCTCCACAACTCTATTTGCTTAAGTTGATCACATATATTTCCATGAATTGGATTCATTAAAAAATTCTGAATTTGAAAATTCCAACCTTTTCCCCTCAATCCATTTGTAAATTATAATTGAGTAGTTGCAACACTGCAACTAGTGTGTACATCAGGCCATCATGATAAATTCTTAGATTCAACATTTATATCCGTCGATTTCAAGGTACACATACACGTCTAGTGGTTTGCATGCATGTGTGATGTGTCTCCTTCTGGTGGTATCCAAGAACTTCACTCACGCGTATGGCATGCATGATGTGATGTGTATGGTTGATGACTTGCCACACCAGTACACAGCATTCCCTCCTACGGATCAGTGCTATCTCCTGAGATCCTGATGCAGTAGTAGTGTCTCCTGATGTAGGGTTAGAGTGATAGAGGTTGTGTTTGGATGAAGAGATTAATTTTTAATTTGTGTTATATTGAATGTTTAGATAAAAACTATTTTAAAACGGAGAGAGAACAATACAAACAAAAGTTAACTGTGGTTCTGATATTGTGATCCATCTTCAGACGATCGACGTCTGACTGCTTGAGCTTAAAATAAATTCTGAATTAGATAAGCATCTTTCGAGACGCTGACTAGCTGGTTGCCGTAATCGTTTGATTATCAGTGGACCATAATGTTGGCATGCCAATGCCAAGTCTCAAACCTGTTGACCAATTAATTGCTCAAAAAGAATTCAGTTTTGAGATGTATATCAGACAGAAGCAGAGGGTTCCGACAGCAACTCTCAACCACCCGCAACATGCGCCGTCCATGATTTCTCTATGCAATACAGCAACAGGAAAAATAATGTGAATAGAATGCGATAATGTTTTTAGTATAAACAACACAAAGATATGAGAGGAACTTATCGTATATCTATTGCATTATTAAAATCTGTTGTATATAAAATAGAACAAAGCCATGGATTTTATATCAAATTCGATTGTACTTTTAAAATCTAGCCTCGTATATGAATATCCACTAGGCTTCTTATATTGTATGTGGTTCAGATTAAGTTAGACTCTGTTTAATTTCATTTGCAATGTCAAATTTTTACACTCTAACATTTTTACCATAAATTTTGAAAAAATAGATGTTTAGATGCATGTGTATATTTTGGCCATAAACTATTAAATGCTTTCATGTAAATGTATGCATTGCTACATGTTGGCTACTTGTATGTATTGCTGCATGCTGGCCACGCGTCTTCTAAGATTCAAAACCCAAAAATTTACAAGACAAGTTTACACATGATTGTTTAATTTTAAAATTCATAAAAATGCTTAAAATTTAAAAACTTTATACAATTTTGAAAAAACTAAACAAGACCTTAGCATTTTATTGCCAGTAGCATTTTACTTTCATTTTTTCTAAAGTTAGTTACTTTTTCTTATTCATTTCAGTACTGTCCATCGACCCGATCATCGGAGCGATCGCCGCCGGCAACGCCGTGGTGCTGAAGCCGTCCGAGGTGGCGCCGGCGACCTCATCGCTGCTGGCCGAGCTGCTGCCGCGGTACGTCGACAGCAGCTGCATCAAGGTTGTCGAGGGTGGCGTCGCCGAAACCACCGCCCTGCTCGAACAGAAATGGGACAAGATCTTCTACACAGGTAAGTTCTTCATTGCCGCCATTGATGGAGCTCGAGGTGAAGCTCCTCCCATGGCTCAGGAATCTGACGAAATTGGGTGAAATTGCAGGGAATGGCAAGGTAGGACGCATCGTGATGGCATCGGCGGCGAAGCACCTGACGCCGGTGGTCCTGGAGCTCGGCGGAAAATGCCCTGTTGTTGTCGACTCTAACGTCAACCTCCATGTAAGCAAAACACAATTATGTTCCTCACTGAATTTGCATTTTGCACCTAAGCTTTGGTGTTTCAGGATTTGCTACCTCATGTGGTCACAAATAAGTGTTGTTTTAGACTTTTTAATCTTAATAAGATATAGCTCTGACCACTTTATTCTTTTCCGTAAAATCCAAATTTAGTGTAATAGTATGAGAGTTTTTGTAATGACAAGTTTTGTCTTTCATTTTTCATATGGTAAAACATATAGTTTTTGAACAATAGCTATGTTTAAATTTAATTTATGTCGACTGCACGGATGTTAAAATGACACTTATTTACATCCAGAGGGAGGCGTGTCATATTCATGCGCCAATAACATCGATAGAGTAGAAGCGTGCATCGTTTTGGGTGTAGAATCACGTAGAGCACGTATTTAGAGACACGTGTTAATAAGATGGTAACATGGAAAGCCTAACGTACTAGCTTCAAATGTATGGCACCCTATTCGTTCATGTCACAACCTTCTCTTTAATTTGATTTGAAGGTTACTTCCGAGTTGGAAGGTTACTTTCGATTTGAAGGTTACTTTCGAGTGTACAGTTACATAGGATACCCTGTTCGTTCATGTCGCAATCTTCTCTTTAATTTGATTTGAACGTTACCTTTAGTTCGAGTGTACAATTATATAGGATACCCTCTTCATTCATGTCCAAATCTTCTCTTTAATTTGATTTGAAGGTTACTGCCAAGAGGATAGCCGCCGGGAAATGGGGTTGCAACAATGGCCAGGCCTGCATTTCTCCGGATTTCATCATAACAACAAAATCATGCGCCCCAAAGCTGGTAAGAAAAAAAACATTTGGTGTTGAATATTTAAAAGAATTTGTGGTCAAATGGTTTAACTAATCAACCGTGCCATAAACTCAGCTGGAGGCTCTAGAGACAATTTTGGAGAAGTTCTACGGGAGGGACCCACTGCGATCATCTGACTTGTCGCGAATTGTGAATTCCAACCATTTTAACCGGCTGAAGAAGCTGATGGACGATGAGAATGTTTCCGATAAGATCGTGTTCGGCGGTCAGAGAGATGAACATCAACTGTAAGTTGACTGAAATTTTACAACTCTGACAAATGCTTCTGAATCGTACATAGTTTGGATGATCAGTGAAAATTTTGTTTCTTTGCCACATTTTCAGAAAGATTGCTCCTACAATCTTCATGGATGTCCCTCTTGATTCAGGGATCATGAAGGAGGAGATCTTTGGCCCATTGCTTCCTATCATAACGGTTAGAGCTATTAAATGATCTTTCTAGTCAACCACAGATGAGTTTCTGCTGATTGACAATGATACCATTAGTTGGGAAATTAATACATGATGGACACATCTCAATTCTCACATGGTGTTTCTGTGCTTAGGTTGATAAGATCCATGAGAGCTTCGCTCTCATCAACTCCATGACAAAGCCACTTGCAGCCTACATCTTCACCAAGGACAGCAAGCTCCAGGAACAGTATGAGGCAGCCATCTCTGCAGGAGGAATGCTTGTCAACGACACAGCCGTCCATGTAATAATCAGCATTAATCTGGCTTCTACTAAGCATTTCATGACTTGCAAATCAGTACAGTTTCATATTTCTCGACGTTTTGACAAGATTGATTGACAGGATTGATGTTAAACAATTAGAACTTGACTTTTGACTATCTATGGCTTTTAAAATATTTAGTTTAAAGACACTATAACGTATAAATTAATACTTTAATAAAAAATAAATATTTACTTATTTTTATATATTATAATGTACATGTTTTAGAGACGATGTTATTGTCTAAAACGCCAAAAATTTGGAAATAGAGGAGTACTAATCTGACCCTTAATTGTGCATTTAGTAAGCACACCATGACTTGCATGTCAGCTGATGCAAAATAACAGTGCTAACCAAATGATTGATTCTGATTTGTCATTGTTTTTTAATCATATATTCATAAATATCATTAACAACAAAGATATTTTACAGTCCTTAAGAGTTACCAAAATTTTTAGTGTAAATTTTTATTTTACAGTCCTTAAGAGGTATCAAAATTATTAGTGTAGATTTCCATATATTCTAGTATCGTAGTATCGGAGGTACCAGGATATCAAATTTTATATTAAAAAATATGGTACCTTCTGGTACCTCCTGACGGACCGTAAAATCACTCTTAACAATAATTACATGAAAATATTTTTCAAAGCAAACCTACTGATATCATTTTGGTTATGAAATCTTAACATTTCCACATATGCCAGTGAGTTAAGAGTACTTTAAGGTACGTTTTGATCTCTATTTATGAACAGAGAGAGCAATGATCATCATTAATCTGGTCCTTAAATGTGCATTTTAAGCATATGACTTGCATGTTAACTGAGCAACTAACAGTGCTAGCCAAGTGACTGATTCTGATGTGTCTGCAAAAATACCACTGCAGCTAACAAACCAGTACCTGCCTTTTGGAGGAGTTGGGGAGAGCGGCATGGGAGCCTACCATGGCAGGTTCAGCTTCGAGGCCTTCAGCCACAAGAAGGCCGTGCTGGTCCGCCGTTTCGCCGGTGAGGCAGCAGCGAGGTACCCACCGTACTCACCGGCGAAGCTTAAGATCCTCAGGGGAGTGCTCAAGGGCAACCTGGGAGCCATGATCCAGGCTATCTTGGGGTTTCCAAGAGGGAAATGAAACTTATGTCCTCAACAATGTATATTTCACCATGATAAAAATATGTATACTATATGTTTTCTCGATGAAGAGAATATTTCAGTGCAGTTGTGGGTTCAAAATAAATATGTATAGTAGGATTGGCAGATGTAATTTTACACGAATGATGACTAAGTTATCTGGTGATGAAGGAAGAAGATCTGGAAGCAGATGATCCAAATAAACTATATGAAAAGTAATTTGACTTAGAGATTGCTGGTACTTGGGAAATATCACAAAAGGATTCAGTAATAAATTCTGTTCTATATTTTGATCATCCTGTGTAAGAGCTCAATGCAGTAACATACATCATCCAAAATATTGTATTGTAATGTGCCAAAATGTTTGGTCCTGGAAATGAAAATGGCCAACCGCTATTTTTATTTCTAATGGGGAGCATAACTCAATACACAGCACCAAAATCACATTTACCGATCAATGCGTTAAATTTCTGGATGGGTAAATAAAACCAGAATATGCTCTATAGTAGCAACAAGAAACAGGGTATTGTCTTGTTCACTCGCCAAAATGCAGTTCATCGGCAGACGACGCCAGCTATTCAAGTGAAATGCCCTGTGCCATTTCAGTGATAAGCATGTCAAGTTGACTGGACATTTTCTCCATTCCAATACCGGAAGTCTTTAATCTCACTTACCTTTGGAGGATCAAACTTCGCTCCAAGATTGCTCAGTTTGGCATGAGCTTCAGCATAGTCTTTGAAAAATGCATCCTGATCCTCAGCATACTTTTCAGCATAGATCTTCAGGCATGACAAGGAAGCAAACAAAAAGTTTAGATCGTCACTTTTGATTTGCAGTACTTTACAACACGAGCTGATGAGCATCTTCACTAACCTTGAATGATGAGTCCTCAAAGAGCACAGCATCAGTAGGCAGAACTAGAAGGTCCTCATCACGGCGTTCTTTTATGTCCTGAAATTTTGTGCAGACTAACATAAGTTTTGTAAATTGTAACTGCTATCATGCTTAGTATTGATATATAAAATAGTGCATCCTACCTTGAAGTAGCTGTTGTCAAACTTGAGCCACTGAGATGTCCAAGATTGCCCTCCAGGTGCACCAGGTCCATTTTTCTTTGCCAGTAAAAAAATCAATTAGCCAAACACGAAATTCAATATTCAGAACATTTATCAGCAAGAACTTCATGAAGGTGTACATGCTAGATGTAATTAATACTAATACCCACAATAACATATTTGAAAGCATATAAGCACTGTGGTAGGAAAGTTTGTGGCATTGATGCTAATATAGGTCATTCATGATTAGAGATGAACCATCATATGGTCGACTAACACAACAGCACAGAATCATCTCTTTATTTTCTTCGGTGAAGTAGTAAACCATATAAAGATCTTCAATGCAGAGCTTTTACAAGGAAGCAATATATGCAAGATCAGTAAGCATTACCAATGATGATAATTTCATTATCTTCCATTGGCTGATCTAAATAATAATAGTAAATAACATGCAATACTCCAAAATGCATCAATGGACATGGCGTTCTTAAATTAAGAACAAGAACCTCCTGCTATACGTTACATACAGTGTATTTTGTTTCTGGTTTACCCCATCCACTACGCTCTGGTCTAGCTCTTCCAAGTGTATGAGCTCCTGACAACGCAACAATTTCCTACAGATCAGAAAACAGATGTAACTAGCAAATCCCCAGAAAAAGTTGTTCGGAATATTGAATGAAGCAATCTGCAAGTACCTTGTCACTCAGGCCCATTCTATAGAATACTTCTCGCAGATGTTCCGCAGGTGAAGGAGGGCCAGCAGCTGAAAGGGTGGAAATGTAAAATGTAGGGAACAAAATTGCAACAGAAAGCACATGCATATGAAATAGGATTAGATCATCATCAGCACTAGATTTCAAATATCAAAGTACACCATAAGACATAGCAGGAAATATATCAATGTCATGTGAATACAAAAACAAACAGATGAAAATGCTGCAATTCTTGGGGAGCTATATTTTATCAATTTCACAGGTAAAGCACGATCATAGTACTGAGTTTCATTCTGCACAGCATGTGCAGCTTACAGTTTTCCTGTTATATTGCAATTGGGGTAATCTTTCTTGCACATTTGCATGTCCAAAATGTTATTACACCAGATTACAGTGCTCACAGTTGCAATATTTTAGAAGAAACTTGTTTTCTCATGCTTTTAGCCTGTTAGCATCAATTTTAGTACTTCATGAACTAAAATCCACAGATACATGGATAAGATACCATGCCTAAACCTTCTAAATAAGTTGAATCTGGGAGGCATTACCAGGAATGTAACAACCTATTGTAGGCAGACCATTGTCCATTTAAGAAAATAAATTCATCATTAAAGAAGAAATAAAACAGGACTATTACAGTAAGTTAGAAAGAAAATTATCAATTTATATTTATGTCTGTCCTCTATTGTTGACACTACATCTAAATATTCTAGGTTTAATGAATAAGGAGAAAGTAGAATTTGGGAAATGGAGCTGCAAGAAGATGACCCGTTGCAATAGCAACTTGGGATCAGTATGACATGACACTAAATGTACAGCATTATATTTTAGTTTCCAGACGATAAATCACGGTAACAAACAAATTTGGGCTACAGAACCTAAAAGTTACTGACCAGGAAGTCTCCCCTCTGGCGGGCATTGTTCAGGGGCAGCAACATCAACCCTTCCATAGATCATGGGGATCTTGGGACCACCGGCTTCCTGAGTTGTAAACACCCCAAAGCAGACCATTAAATAATTTCTTGTAAATAATAAGCACGGCTTGGATAATCGTTATCATTAGATTGAAGTGCCAAAGGACCTCAATGGCTGTAGCACTGGCTAGCTGAAACAGATCTGCATAAGTGACACCTGCATGGTTGTCCTTGATGGGCTGGATCAGCTTCAAAGCATTCACAAGACCTGCAGCAGAGGACTATTGTAAGAATAACCATGCATCACGAACAGTAGATAATGACAGAACAGACACACTACCTGCATTAGCTGCGTGTTTTAACTCGATTTCAAATCTCAAGCTACCATTAGCACCACCACACTTTGGCCATTCGGCAATGTTCTTGTCATAAGTACCAGCATCATGCCACCCTAACCGAACCTGCAACCAAGGTTAACCCAGCAGACAAGTCATAAATATGCATGTTCGATCAAGCAGATGCAGAACCAGGAACTGCACAAATCTAGCAAATATTGTGCATAGAACTTGTCAAAGACAGGAGAACTACAACATTTGCATCTTCTCGAAGTAAAAAATTACTGTTTTAAAAAGCATAATTAACCAGTTAACTAAACACAGAGTGAACAATCTTGTAGTGCTAGTTCCCAATCCAACTAAATGACACAGTGATAACAAACTTTTGTAGAGATGCGAAATCCATGGACAGCTAGATAAACTAAAAGCTCATTCTACTCTTCAACCATACAAAGCCGCAGTCTTTGCACAACAGCACTGTAGCATACCAGGATGGGATGGCAGGAGGTGGACTTGAGCAGCTGCTTGACGTCCTCCCGCGCGCCCCGCAGCTCAGCCGCCGCGTCCCCGCCGCCGAGCTCGCCGGACGCCTACCGAGCTCCTTCACAGGGAGAAAGCGAACGAAATCAAGAAAGGGACATCACTAAATGAAGAACCGGTCAGCCGGCGGGGTAATGGACGGCGAAAGGGAGGGGGCCGTCGTGGGTGGTAGTACCTGAAGAGAGGGAGGGGAGAGGCGCCGCAGAGCCCACGACGGAGGAGGCGGTGGACGACGGCCATGTCGGCGGCGGCGGAGGTGGGGAGAGGACGGGTTTTTGGTGGCGTTTTGGGAGTGGTTCGCTGCTCCCGTGGTCGGGGAGGAATCTAACAATTGCGAAATTTCCTTTCTTTTTGT
Source organism: Oryza australiensis (assembly GCA_019925245.2). NCBI lineage: Eukaryota > Viridiplantae > Streptophyta > Magnoliopsida > Poales > Poaceae > Oryza > Oryza australiensis. The sequence continues at coordinate 43,024 of JAIFGZ020000583.1, read as the reverse complement.
GCTTTTGGAATTCTTTTTACTAGTTCGTTTCTGTGGGAGAAGAGTGGAAGACAGGAAAAAAATCCATCCAACCCTGATACAAAACTAATCCATTGTAACCCCATCCAATTGTACGACACGTGGCAAATTACTTGCATCCAACGACGGCCCTACATGGCTCGCATGCGGCTCGCAAAAACCAAAAAATTTCGAGCGCCATGCAGCATGCGCGGCTCATCCAGATCACGCCCTTCACTGCGGCTCCTCATCTTCCCTAGCCGAGCCGACCACAGCGACTCTCCCTATTCCGCCGTCGCCGGGGACGCCTTCCGTCGTCGCTGCCAGGACAGCCATTTGCATATTTCTTTTGTTGCCACTCTTGTGAAGATAATTTTACCCTGCCACTGTAGTCATTAGTTATTCACAGGATCATATTCCAGTTGCAGACTAAAAATGATATTTTGGGGGCTAAAAATCGATCAGCTGGCGCCATTGTTGCCTCCTGCTCCATGGTGCTACTTGTTGTTAAGAGCAAATGGCATCCCTTCTTAAAGGAGTTGAGCTATAGAAAGTTGTGAAAAGGAAGCTGAAATGGAAGCTCATGCAGATTGAGTGAAGTGCACTGTCTCAGCATGGGAGCCAGTAGTTCCAAACTGACCTTGCTATATGTCTTTTTGTGAAGATTTGGGATCTAGTTTAGTGTACCAGTATGTAATCTGAATGCTGATTAAGATGCCAGCAAGATTGTACATTTGAAAACATTGTACATTGTACATTGTACTTTTGAAAACATTGTACATTTGAAAGACAGCATGACATATGTTCTTTTTTACATGCAACTTAAAAGACAGCACAAAGTGACAGAGAATTTTCCTTCAATTTCATTCAATTTATACAACATCTTGAATATCAATCAGTACATTTGAACTCAGGCATTTGTACATTGTATCACAGGCAGCCCTAAACTACCAGCTTCACCATGGAAACACAGGCAGCCTCCCAGTTTCTCTGAACTACCAGCCCTGATCTACCAGCCCTGAACACAGGCAGCCTCCATGTTTCTCTGGAAAAAATAGAATCCTGACCTGAGTAATGAAAAATCAGTGCTATTTCAAGTGGATTTGTGTTATACCAAACAACAGACAAGAAAACAACACAAAAGTTCAATTCTCATTTGTAATAGTTCTCAGTTCACAAGAAAACAACACCAAAGTTCTCAATACTGCAGTTCAAACAAAACTGATGAACACGACCGCGACCAAAATGAGATCGAAGTGTTCACGAGCCTTCCCGACTAGTTTGAGTCCTAGTCAAAGAAGCACACCTGTTGTGGCCATGGCGGGTAGGGGGCAGATGAGGAGGCTAGCAGCGCGCGTGGCAGGTGGCCCTGGGCAGCGTCTCGGCGACACGGCGGCGACGTCCCGACGGCTCGTGCTGACAAGGGGCAGATGAGGAGGCGGCGGCGGCGGGGCCAGGCGACGGTGAAGGAGGCGCCGGCGGGGGCAAAGACGAGCTGGCGGCGCCACTGGGAGAGGGCGTAGCGGCCTAGACAGGAGCCGAACGTCACGAGAGGGATTTGGGGATTTTTGCGAGCCACATGCGAGTCGCGCGGGGCCATCGTTGGACGCAAGTAACTGCCACGTGTCACATAACTAGATGGGGTTGCAATGGATTAGTTTTGCAACAGGGTTGCATGGATTTTTTTCTAGAAGACACTGGTGCATCAACTATTTTGATCTCGGTGACATATTTTGGATGAACAGTAATAGAACACTATTTATTTAAAGTTTATTTTTTTCTTCAATAAAGTTTAGTTTGGACTTAAGATTTGGTATAGATATATTTTATGTCTATACCTATCTTTAATAATTTTTAATAAATTTAAAAAAATAGATATATTTTTATGAGTTTTCACTTATTCTATGGTCTTAGTGTTAAATAAGTATGTTAGCAAATGTAGGTACTCAAAATTCACATTACTATCTCCTTTCTATAAAACCTATTATCTATGTCCTTATGTATCACTACCCCTCATGATTATCATAAATATGAGTTGAAACATCTCTTTGACTTGTGGGAAAACAAGGGATGCAATGTAGAGTCTTTACTACTACTCTCTTCGTCTCTAAATAAATATAATTTTATCCTAAAATTTTGTCTTAAAAGAGTTTAGTTTTATAGTGATCTACTGAATCTCCTTAATACAACTACATTTTTCTTCTTATTTTTATCATTGAACCAATAATACTCACTCCTTCTCATTTTTCCCTCCTCGTTTTCTCTCCATATTATTGAAGGGCATAATACTCCTTTAGCATATTCTTTAATATGTGTTTGACTAGCTAAAACTACACTTATTTAAGAATGGAGTGAGTATTATAATGTACTAAGAACTATATATAGTGCTAAAACTATGGACTATTAAGTAATCAACGAGACTCAATAAGTTAACACGAAATAAAACAAAAGTGCTAAAGTCAATTAGCATGGTAAATTGGTGATTTACTATGACTAATCTATGACCTCCTTTTTGACTAACCACGACTAATCGTGCTATTTGCTATTTGGTCAAGGCATGACCCTCTAGTCGTGTGACTTGACCGACTTTACGACCAACCGCGACTAGTCGTACGAGTTGATAACAATGCTAACCCTCAAGTTTTTATGTCTTTATGTAACATTAGCCACTTGTGCACAACCCAAATAACAAAAGAATAAACAAACCCATATTTTATCGCTAGCGTTGGCATATGACCATTTGAGTTGGAAAAAATTAGTATACTCACCTAGATCATATGACATGAGTTACTTATGATACCCTCTTGAGTATCATCACTTGAGTAGAGTAGGACATACCAGGGAGGGCCAATAAGTGAGAAAAATATATAGTGCAACTCACATATGTAGTAAAACCTAAAAAATACTATAGGATCAAAAATGGATGTCTGAGATTTGTTCACGTTACCATGAGTAAAATTTTTACTCTCAGATTTAACCATGAGTAAAAGTTTTATTCATGATGACATGCACAAATATCATACCTATATTTTTTCAATCCTACGATAGTTTTCATGTTTCTATCCTCTATCTGTGTTGTGACTCGGTTGCTCTTAAAAAAGGTGCAACATCATATTAATATAGGACATCATATAGGCTAAATAAGCGACAAACATCAAGAGCAAGTTCAGCTATAGGAGCCACTTTCACAGATTGTGGATGGAAAAGGTTGACGAAAATCACCAATTGGCCCTAATATATAAAAGTCGTCAAGAAACATATCAAGAATGTCGGCGAGGTTCAGATCACCAAAACATTGAGTAACTAGGGAGCTCTGCATCACTACTTATGTCATCCAATGGATTGAGTGGTAGTGGTATAGAGCTACGCACAACTGGTTCATTGCCAAAGTCTATCTTCCTCTTGGCTAGCGGCGACACCATCTGTTCATCGTCAATAGTAATGGCTTCTTGGGCGGGCGCACAATAGGAGGAGGAACATGGGTCAAACACTTTTGTGCTTCTGCATAAGAATAAAAAGGAGGCCAAATAAAAGTTAATGAAATAACAAAATATATAGTAAATAAAAAATAGTCTACAAAATAAAAAAGATAAAGGACATACCAAGTCAGGTTGATTGTGAGGTCCAGCACCTTTATCCATAAAGTAGGTGTGCAAAATACGCCTCCAACCTTCCAAAGTTGTTGCCTCCCTTTCTTTAATAGATGCAATGCATACTTCTCGACGATTGGAAGACACTTCTCGTACGAAGATGAGGTCATCAGGAGAGAGTTCGGTAGCGAGATTAGGCCTGTGGCACTGATCATATTTGTGTTCTATCTCTTTGTGACGAACACGCCCATTCAGGTTACCGTGTTGAAGCTTAATTACTTGTGATTGAGGCAAAAGTCCCAATGAAAATAGTCCACCAATTAACCCAAGTTAACGAGAATTTACCAAGATAGGAATCAGTTGGAAGCGGATAAGGGGCTGCCTGTAGCAGCTGCGTTAAGGGTGTCCAATACATACACAACCCCGATATCAACAAGGCATGCTTATGCTTGTTAAAGGGGCAAAAGGTACAACTTGGTCTAAGCCAAATTGGCGAGTGACACGGTCTGGATGATAAGGTTCCAATATACACATTCCACAGTGGGTGAAGCACACCGCCATGGGAGCATACTGTGTCGGATGGCCATGTAGAATATCCTGTTGACATAGTGCATAGGAGTTTTCTTTGACTGATGTGCAGGCTGAGACCTGGTTAAATGGTATATGGCCTCCTTGCAATATTGGCATGTACAGATAAGAAGTCATGAGCATCTTCCGGTGTGTAGAATTTGGCAACCTAAACATGGTATTCTCCATGAGTATCTTTTCCGCAAAGTGATGTTTATCTATACTAATCTAAAATGCACCAGTTCATCCCGCAATTAGCAATTATCAGCGTCTCGCTGCGCCCTACAACTCGCCTCGTCCTCCTCACACGCGCTCGTCGCCGCCGCTCGCCGCGCCCTCCGCCGCCCGCCTCCTCGCACGTGCCCGCCGCTGACGCTCATCGCGCCCTCCGCCGGAACCGAACGCCATCTCCTCCTCGCCTCCGCCGCCCCCTCCTCGCGCACTTCCGCCGGAGCCGGCGCCATCTCCTCCTCGCCTCCGTCGCCCCCTCCTCGCGCCCCTCCTTGTGCACTTCCGCCGAAGCCCAGCGCTGTCTCATCCTCGCCGCACGCACGCCTTTGCCCTTTGTCCAAGTTTGCCCTTTGCTTCAAAGCTCATTAGCATTCTTTCCAATCCATTAACTGATGTGCTTACATGTCCATCACTGAAATGTGTTATGCAGTCTGCAGCAGAAGGCACCTTTTGTAAGGTTCTATAACTTTATGTTGTTTGTGGAAGGACAAAGATTCTAGATACACTAGAGCAGTAGAATGTCGGATGCATTGTATAGCCTCTGTGACTTGCACTTTGTAAGTGTATAGATGCACCTAAATGGATCAATTTATATAACAAGTTTTATTTACTTTGGACCTACATTGTTTTCCCACCAATTTGTCGCATGATTGTGTTTTGGTCGGGAACACCATTGACCTCCCTTCAATTGTCTTGATTAGCAAGCTTCTGAGATACACAATCTGCTCATTGGACGAACTTCTTCCAACGACGTACTTCATTAATTTTTCCTTGAGTATCCTATAATCCTCCATGTCAAGTACCTTACGCATAACTACTGTAATAATTTTGAATTTTGTTGCTAACGTAGCTCGGTAAGCATATATGTTTAAGCACAATCCGAACACTTTTTATTGGAAACAACATGGAACCACAATTTTTGTGTAGATATAAAATTTTCAACATTAGTAAATGCTGCTACAGATCTTGGCTTAGATAGACTGTTGGTGCTGGATATATCTGCCTTTCATCAAATAAAGCTCATGTTTCTTAAGTTACTGATGGCATAATTTTAATTTTCTTTTTATTAGCAGGGGCTCTGCAAAGCATTTCTATTTTAATTTTGAATGTGCAGGGACATAATTCTTGAATTTCCTGTCTTTGTAGTTCCATATTCTTTTACTGCTTATTTTACATTTGCAGCTCCTCCTGTTGTCTTTGAGGGAAAATCATTGGCGCAAGTTCCCTGCTTGTTCATATTCTGTCAATGGGAATATGAAGACTGAAACTAAAAGGGTGACCTACTTGCAAATGTATTATGGCCACTATGTTTTACTTGCAAACTAAAAGGTTTTAGCATAACCCATAAACTTAACTATACTGCAATATAACTTCAAAAGGCAGGGTGCTAGATATATTATTCATTATCATTATGTTTTTGACTGTTATTTATTTTTGCCTTACACTATGAAGCTAACTAGGTGTAACATCGGTTCATTTGGTGCATTGATGCTCAAAGCTATCAAAGGCAGTCTGGTAGATCCACAAGGACGCCTTAACAGCTGGAACCGTGGAGATCCATGGTCTCATGTTCTCTGTTACAATGCAACAGCAAATGATGGATATCTCCATGTACTAGAATTGTATGAGCATAAGTGATCTCCTTGTCAACTGTGTTCTTATTATACCACATTTTTCCATTGCTTATTATATGGCTTGCTTTTGTTGGTTCTTATGTTATGTTTTGCTGTTGGTGATGAATTGGAAAACATGAGCTGGCGTCATATTCAATTTTGTTGAATGTCATAACAGACCAAATTTCGCCTTCATATATTCGCATTTTTACGAGATGTGACCAGATACTTATCCACTGCTGCTGATAGCTTCTCTGTTTTAGAAGTAGAACGATGTTACTGTGTTCTTTACATTCTTATTTTTGGCCATTCTTGAAAAATATCTTGTGCTATTTGAGTATCGGTTGCCTTGATGGGTCTATTAGTGCAGAATAAAAAGTATGCTCAAATTTTCTCTCTGAAGATCTCATCTCTTTTTTCGCCAAGTGAATCTAATTATCGTGACATCTATATGTGAGGCAACTTCTACAATTGGATTTAGCTGGACCTTTAGCTCTGAGCTTGGTCAGCTTTCTCACATGCAAATAATGTAAGTTGAACATAATTGGATCATTGATAAATTAATGAGTGAGCTTTATGTGGGTCTTTGGATGCCCACTCATTTTATACTATAGGTAGTCAACCACAAGGGCACTGAGTTTTAAATTTTGTTCTTTCCACTGATGGGATTTTGTGTGGAATAACATCAGTGACATCATACCTAAGGAGGTTGACAACATCACTTCTCTGAAATTACTGTAAGTTGCAACCTGCATTACTTCAGTTTCATCATTATGAGTTTCCTTCACATCTTTCTGGTTAGAAATTGTGGCTATCATCTTCTAGAGCTGCTAATTCAACTTAGTTATTTATTTGCTATAAAACTATTGTTTTAACTGAATTGGTGTCTTCATGTCCTTCGCTTGAATGTTTCAGTTTGTGACTTGCACATTGGTACAATCCTACGCAAATACGATGAAAAACGATACGAAGGGCACGCCAAATTTTTCAACACAGTCAGGTTTATTCTTTACAAAGTTATATTTTCACTACCTTGCTATTTTATTGATCACATAATGATTTCATTTGACTTTTCCCTGCCACATGCTCTAGGAAGAGGCACACTGACCGATGTAACAAACTTAACTGCTACCGAGGTTAGAACAAAGCGTGAAAAGGAGAGGTATGCTTCACTCTTTACTGAGTAGAATCAAGCTAGGCTTCAAAAGAAACGTGAGTATAAACAACGTAAGAAGAATGCAACTACATCTCTATCAGGTACAATAGATCACTCGTTTGTTCTACCTATTGGGTCAATGCAAATTATTTTAAATGCCAATATTAGGTCAATGCAAATTCTTTTATATTTTGTTCTACCTATACGGTCAACTGTGATGAATAAATGCCAACGATTTGTATGTCTCAAGATGAAAATGCAAATTCTTCTATTGGCTGCACGCCCTCTACAATCGTCACTGCAATGGTTCCCCTAAGAGATATCACGAATTATCCTTCATTTGGTGCAACCCAAAACTGTGCAGGAACCGTCACACCGAAAGGTAAAATGTTTCTTCGTTAAATATTTTGTCACCGAAATGTTTGCTTTCAACAAGGAGAGTTATGCCTCCTATGGTGCTGCCCAAAAGAAAAAAATATTAACAAACCATAGGTTCATAAAATACAGGGAACATGTCCATCTAGGTACACAAATTATGTATGCTTGGAATCAGAAATTTTAGGGATCATGGATGTCTAGGTTCAGACATGACTTATCTGATTTTTTGTGAATATTTTTGTCCTGTATTTACATGAAACATACATTTATTGGTTTATTTCTACAGTCATTCAACCTCACCAGCCCATTGTTACACCTAGACACCTAACATACATTTATTTGTTTATTTCTGGAGCCATTCAACCTCACCAGCCCATTGTTACACCTAGGCGCCTATCATTTACACTGGACGATAATGTCTTGAACAATGATCAGTCCTCACCAACCGAGGTAGCTACTGATGCCACAACTACTCGGGGAATACCTTCGCCTGCTACAGTAACAGATCCAAAGACCATCGACCTTAAAAGGAAGAGAACAAACAATTGGTATAGTTCCTTGAGCACTGAGCAAAAGGATGATTATCTCCATAGAAATTGTGAATACAGAAAAAAGAAGAAGGAGGAAGCCAAACAAACATATCAGACATCTCCTTATAGTGCTCCAACTCCAACACCACCTGTGTTAGGTATGATAATTTTGTTGTTTCTGACCTGTGCATTGCTGGCGATTCTGAATGTATGTTCGATTTGCTTGGCCTTACTATGAAAGCTTGCTTTGTTACCATGTTTTCTTCTTTGTATTTTTCACTATTCTTTGGGTTCCATACCAATAAAATGAGAGATATAATAATATAGCATCTTCCAAACACAGTTTAAACTATCTCATCCCCTCTTTATATTAGTTGAAATAGTGCGTACTCAATTCTTAGTGTAAACACCATGAATTGTGGTGGGGGCACTAATTTGACGAAAATGATTTATATACAAGTTTTTGTAGGTACACTTGGCAACAATACTAATTTAACTCCAATTGAACTTACGCGGAAGCGTGATAGGGAGCGGTATGCTGCCCTCAGTGCTGATGACAAGGAAGCTAGGCTTCAAAAAATGCGAGAGAACTACCAGCGAAAAAAGAGTATTGATCCTGTACCTACCCATGGTATTTAAATTATTATCTCACAAACATATTGTTCGACTAAATGATAGCTTTGTTGCTATATATTAATTGCATGCAGGAAAGAAAAGTCCACATCCTATAATTACACCTAGCTATCTCTCATTTATAGATGATTCAGGTACATGATAGATGTCACATGGAACTTATAAATGTTTAGAAATATTTTATGCAGTTGCAGTCAATGATGGTTCTCTCATTTTGGAAGCAGGAATTGAACCTAGCCAACCTGTAGTTACACCTACATGCCTACCGTCTACAGAGAACATATATGACACATGTATTGCTCAACCTTCTGAAATTATGGTTCAGAACACAGAGGACAACAACATGGTTATTGATTTTTTAGCCACAATACCAGGTACATGATCATTATCACACATACAACCATGCAAAGTTCACACACAATTTGATTGCAATGTGTCATATTCCTACAGCAGAAACCATGATTGCTGGAGATGGAGAAGACGACGATGATGACGAGAGCTTTTTGATGAGAGGACGAGGTCTTTGTTCAATGCATTGTAATATTACTATAGATAGATATGTTGTGATCATTATAATTGTCAATTAAATAGGCAATTTTACATTTCTTTTTGCAGATATAGTGTATGCATCGTATCAAGGAGAGGCCATGACTGAACACATAAATGACAGGACATTGCCTGATGACAAAATCTATCAAAACCTTCCTACCAACCCATCTGTGCTTAAACGGGTGCCGAACTGCAAATACTGTGGGGCTAAAAGATTCCAGTACGAGAGTCCTACATGGTGTTGCAGGAAGGGAAAAATAGTTCTAGCAACACATGATATACCTTATGAGTTGCGCAGATTGTTTACCAGCCAACAAGATGATGATGCTAAATATTTTAGAGAGCATAGAGAGCACATCTATTATTTCAACAGCCACTTTGCCTTCACGTCTAAATATTTTAGAGAGCACATCCGTTATTTCAACAATCACTTTGCCTTCACGTCTTTGAGTGTTACACTTGACCAACGGTATTGCAATGGTAGATCAGGGGTGTATACATTTTGTGCTCAAGGCCAGATATATCATCGTATTGATCAGCTACAGCCTGGTGGGAATGGACCACGTCATCTCCAACTATATTTCTATGATACAGATGATACTCTAGCACATAGGGTTCGGCGTTCCCCTGATCTTGACATAAATATTGTCAGGAAGATTCTAAGAATTTTAGCAAGTAACCCATATGTGCATAAGTTTCGAAGGATGGGGTCTGTTCCTGACCTTGATGAGTATAGAATTACTCTTAACACAAGCATCATTCTTGATCAGCGAAGGTACAATGTTCCCACAACATCACAAGTAGCAGCTATATGAGTGGAAGGGAATAACCCAAGGAATTGTTTTGATTGAAGTGTTATTGTTTATGGAAGAGCTAACAAGCCAAGGTATATCAAGGTGTATACTGGCTGCTATGATCCATTGTCTTATCCATTGTTTTTTCTGAATGGGGAGGTTGGTTGGAACAAATTCCTTCCATATGATCAAGAACCATTCAATGAGCACCCCTATGAGAACCAACATAATGATGACGATTCTGTTCAACCGGAAGAAGGTACAAGATGTGTACATATGTAGTTTACAATTTATATTTCACAATGATTGACTGTTTCTTTTTATTGGTCATAGATGATGACGATGAGAACACTTCTGGTTCATATATCACGGCTCGAGAGTATTATTGCTACAAGTTACAGATGCGTCCTGGGAAATTCAATGTACTTTTCTATGGAGGAAGACTCTTCCAACAATATATAGTGGACATGTACATCAAGATCGAAGGGATGAGATTGGATTTCTTCCTAAGAAAGGAGACTCAGAACCTCATTCGCGCTGACCTCTACCAAGGGGTTGTTAACACTATTGCATCAGGTGAGACACGTGCAGCAATGGCGGTAAGAGGATTGTTCTCCCGGCTACATTTACTGGTGGAGACCGTGACATGCAACGGAGATTTCTTGATGCTATGTGTTTAGTGCTGTGCTTTGGAAAACCAGATCTATTTTTGACAATGACATGCAACCCATACTGGAAGGAGATCCCTACTGAGCTAGCTCCTGGACAGACCCCGCAGGACAGGCCATACTTGGTTGCCCGAGTATTCAGAGCCAAACTGAGGGAAATTAAAGATCTTCTCTTAAGAAGCATTATTTTGGAGAAGTTGCAGCGTATGTGCATGTCACTGAATTCCAAAAGAGGGGCCTCCCACATGAGCATTTCCTTTTGATTATGAAGTCTGGCCACAAGTTCACATCACCGGATCAATATGATGCGATAATCAACGTTGAGCTCCCTGATGATGCTAAGTATGGTGAGTTGCATAGGCTGGTTGTCAAACACATGCTCCATGGCCCATGTGGGGAACTCAAGAAAGATTGTGGTTGCATGGTAGATGGGAAATGCATGTTTCATTACCCAAGATAGTTTTGCAATCAAACACAACAAGGTAGTGACTTCTATCCCATCTACAGGAGGAGGAACGATGGCAAAGGAGTCAGGGTTAGGAAAGCTGATTTGGACAATAGATGGGTAGTACCGTACAACCTTGGTCTTCTAATGAGATTTAATTGCCATATTAATGTTGAGGTCTGCTCCAGCATCAAGGCCGTCAAGTACATGTTCAAGTACATCTACAAAGGCCATGATCGCATATCTTTCTCAGTTGACACTACCGGCACAGAAGTAGAGGTGAATGAGATTTCTCAGTTTAGAGATGCGAGGTTTGTAGGGCCGTCAGAGGCGGCATGGAGGCTCTATCACTTTGATCTATTTGATGTCTCTCCTCCCGTGCTACAGTTCCAACTACATTTGCCCAACATGCAAACGGTTGCTTTTAGGGAGCAGATAACCTGAAAGATGTGGTGGCACGTGCGTCTGCATCATGGACCATGCTAACAGAGTATTTTAGGATGAACCGAGAGAATAGTCAGGCAAGAAATTATCTTTACAGGAGTTCCCTGAATACTTTGTGTGGCGGAGAGCTCAAAAGATATGGACCAAGCGGACTCAAAGAACACAGATTGGGAGGCTTGTGTCAACAAATCCTTCAGAAGGGGAGCGGTACTTCCTAAGGGTGCTGCTCAACCATGTTCGTGGGGCACAATCATTTTAGGATCTACGTACTTTTGGTGGGGTTATGTACCCTTCATTTAGGATTACAGCAGAAAAAAGGGGACTTATTGAGGCAGATAGGACCATAGATAACTGCATGACAGGCAGCGTTTTTCCAGATGCCATGTGCACTTCGAAGGTTGTTTGCAACAATTATAGTGTTATGTGAAGCCACCAACATCCGTGATATGTGGGACAACATCTAGGTTCAATGTCGAGGATTACCAAAGACAACATCCAAACCCTCACATAGTTGAGCGGCTTGTGCTTAGAGACATAAGGGACTTGGTACATTCCATGGGGAAAGATATTTGGGCATATGGTCTTCCAGAGTATGTTCAACCATTTGATTCGGATAACCATGAAATCAGGGAGGTAGTGGAGGAAATGTCTACACAAGTAGACCAATGCCAAGTTGATCTTTATGACTCTTTGAACCCCGAACAATGGTATGGCTTTGATGAGAACATGGGCCACGTGGACAGTGGCGTTGGAAATGTCTTCTTCATTGACGGACCAGGAGGAACGGGCAAGACTTACCTCTACAGAGCTTTGCTAGCTAAGGTGCGATCAATGGGATTGATTGTCATTGCTACAACAACATTTGGCATTACTGCATCAATTATGTCAGGTGGGCGCACCGCGCACTCTTGGTTCAAGATCCCAATTAATCTAGATGATAACAACATGTGTAGTTTCAGCAAACAGAGCGACACTGCTGAGTTGCTTCGAAGGTCATCGTTGATAATTTGGGATGAGGTTGCCATGACCAAGCGACAAGCCGTGGAGGCTCTAGATAGATCACTACATGATGCCACGGGTTGCATGTTACCATTTGGTGGAAAGATTATGGTGTTTGGGGGAGACTTTAGGCAGGTGTTGCCGGTGGTCAGGCGTGGCACTAGAGCACAAATAATCGATGCAACAATTCTAAGGTCTCACCTATGGGAGGGTACAAGGAAAATACTCCTCAATAGGAATATGAGAGCCCATTCTGATCCATGGTTCTCAAATTTTCTACTAAGAGTTTGTAATGGAACGGAAAAAACAATTGGGGATGACTACATACGACTCCCTGAGGACATAGTTATTCCATACACTGATAAGGAAGCATCTCTTAATATGTTGATAGATGGTGTTTTCCCCTCACTTCAGTCGAACGCCATGTTGTCATCTTATATGAGCACACGTGCTATCCTTCCGACAAAGAATGAGTACGTCGATGAGCTGAATGAGAAGATGATTGACCGGTTCCGGGCCAGGATAGAATCTATTACAGCTTCGATTCGATCGACGATGACTTGAGAAACCATTACCCCAATGAGTTTCTTAATTCTCGACATTGAATGGACTACCACCACATATACTAAAGTTGAAAGTGAACTGTCATGTGATTCTGCTAAGGAATCTTGATCCTCACAATGGTCTATGTAATGGGACAAGGCTAATAGTCAGAGCTTTCCAGAATAACGCGATCGATGCAAAGATTGTTGGTGGTCAGCATGCTGGAATGAGGGTGTTTATTCCCAGGATCCCTTTGAGCCCCTCAGAAGATCTCTCACTTCCTTTCAAGTTTAAAAGAAAACAGTTTCCAATACGGCTTAGTTTTGCAATGACAATCAACAAAGCACAAGGACAAACAATCCCAAATGTTGGGGGTTTACCTTCCTGAGCCTGTCTTCTCGCATGGTCAGCTCTATGTTGCATTGTCTAGGGGAGTATCAAGGGAGACCACAATAGTTCTGTCCAAGTCGAGGAAAGAAGTTGATGACACAGGAAACAACACTAAAAACATCGTATGTAGAGATGTTTTAGTTTAATCTATGTTGGTAAGCCTTTCAACCATTCCTTTTTTGTCTTGCTGAAACTTCATAATAATCTCAGATTATTTCGAGAAACCGACAGTATATTAGCCCCATTTTAGAGTAGTAGAAGACCAAAATTTTCTGAACAAAATTGCCTTTGATGTGTTAAATTAATTGTGTTTTACTGTTTTTATTCTCTATAGGTTCTTGCCTTCAATGGAAAACCAGTAAAAAATTTAAAGCACTTGGCGCTACACTACTTATTTCATCTGTATGGAAATGACTATGAACATGATGCCCCTGTCAAGTTGTTGGACAGGCACTTACATACAATGGCTCAATCACCTGACGAGCAGCTTGTGATGGTGTCACAAGTCTCAAGTTCTTTTGTACCAACTTGTGTTTTTATGTTATAGATTAGACAGCTAACAATTTCTTGATTTTATTTAGAGCTTGGTATTCATTCATCATGTGACACTTTTGTTTTGAAAATAATGATGAATTTTTAGGTTATTGTAGAATATATCAACATTGGTTATGAAGAAATTGTCAATATTCAGGTAATGATGATCACTACTGAAAGTATTTTTATGGTTTGAGATTTTTTCACAAGTTATTGTATTCTACTTCGTACCAGAAAAGGGTGTTCTCCAACTGACTATATCAACTGCACTACCCCAGTTCATATTTTTTGAATGATGCTGATCAGAACTGGTCGTCTCCAACTGATGTTGCTGATGCTGATGCAAATGCCTCTTTGAAACGTTTGGTCTGGCTAACAGAGGGTTCGTCCTCTGCCTAGCAACTCCATCTTGCATCGCAACAAACCAACTCGGCTATATGTTTGATCTGTGATACATCTGAGATCAGTGACAATCCAAGGACTGAGATGTATGAGAATTCTTGTGGTTTCTGATAAGATGTGAAGTCTCTGTTGCTGACTTGCCCATCATCTGAAATTATCAAGAAAGGCAAGTAAAAGTTCTTGGCAAGATGAACTTCCTCAGTCTTCTTTCTTTGAGAAGAAGTAGAAGAGAACAAGGATGAAGAGGCTTTCTTGGCAATGGGTTTTTCTGAATCTGAAAGATTCTGGATGATGCAGGTCATCTCGTCTCTGTATTCTATGACACTTTGGCTATCAATCTTCCATTTCTTTTCCATGAGTATGTCCTTTAGGTTGGATATCAGACAAATTGAACAACCAATTCCGCACCAACCATGACCACTACCACAACAGCAGGATAGAGTTTTTATAGCTAGATCAGATGAGTATCAAGTGCATTTTGTGATTTAACTGGTTTTGATTCATCTTCAGACTTTTGGTTTTACTACTTTCAGATACTACAGTACGGTGATGCACCTGATCACTTCTCTTTTAGCCAAGACCTGATCAATTGAATTTATTCAGTTAACTGATACTGTCATTGACGAATTAAATTCGCCTATAGGATTATAGCTGATGCACTAAAAACCAACTTGCCTGACTTTGCTTATACTGAAATGACAAGTGGTGAAAGACCAGGTTACATTAATTTGAAAGTCAAGTGGTGAATGGTAAGCGTTCTCGCTACAGTTCTATCATCTTAATGTAATTGGCTAAAATAAATAAAACCCCTGTTATCTTTAAAAATAATAATTTGAGAACCTTGTATTTTTATTCTTTTCTAGCATCGTTCTGATTGCAACGGTTCCTAAATTTTGATTATTTTATAGGACACTGTTGAATATTCTGGTGAGTAGTGTTGCAAAACGAAAAGGATGAATAATGAAATGTGAATTCTCACTCTAATCTCATTGATCTCAATGATCCATTATATAGGGAGATTACAAGCCTAGGATTATAGGAATTTAGTGAATTACATCAATATAACCATAAGGATGATTTATGCCCTTAATATGACTGTTACAAAAGAATCAAAATCCTATTGATGGCTGCTATTGATGAGATCAAATAATGGCCTTTTGTAACACTTCCCCTTTTGATCGAGTCCATTTTGAAATCAACATGTTCTTTAATTCCTTCGAAAAACCTGCGGGAAAAAAAAGGAATAATATAGCGGTGATTGCTCTATCATCAACCTTTGCAAGGTTAAAGGAGTAACCCATGTCGTGTTTTATTTGTAGAGAAAACTCCTGTGAGAGAAAACATGAGATAAAACATAAGCTTGCATCTATCATTGTCTCATTAAAAACTTTATATGAGAAAACCCGGATGGTAAAAACTCACAAAAGGAAAAAGAGTACAATGTGAAGCGTTTTAACAGGGTCCAACATTCAGAGAGTCTCCCCCTGAAGCTTGTAAGTCTCTGAGTAGTCTCATACCAATTCTCTTAACACATCTCTTGAACAAGGAAGTGGGTAGGGATTTTGTGAAGAGATCTGCCAGATTATGACAAGACTTTGTCGGTAAGATGTTTATTTCTCTATTTTGCTGAAGTTCATGGGGAATAAAATAACTTAGAGGTAATATGCTTGGTGGATATTGCTCTTGATGTAGCTTTGTTTGCATATGTGTAATACAAGCAACATTATCTTCATAGATAACGGTAGGTGATTCGAGGAACCAATACTACAAGATTGTTCAATGTGGTTTATCATCTGCGAAGCCATACGCATTCACGTGATGCCTCAAACAATGCGATGATTTCGAATGATTTGTTGAGGTAGCCACTAATGTTTGTTTAGATGACCTCCACGATATGGTCGTTCCTCCATGGAGGAATACAAAACTGTTTGTGATCGGCGTTGTGGGGATCGGACATATAGCCGGCATTCTGTACCCAACCAAGCTAGGATTAGCGGTTTACGAAAGAACAAGCCAAGATCCTTAGTGCCATTTAGGTACTGAGGATTTGTTTTCCTCCGGTCCAATGACGCTAAGTTGGGGGCGTACTATGTCTTGCCAATAGATTTACCGCAAATGAAATATCGGCACGGTACTTTTTGCAAGATACATAAGTGCTCCAATGAGACTAAGATAGGGATATTCTGGTCCTAATATCTCCTCTCCTTCCTCCCGTGGTCGGAAAATATCCTTTTCTTTATCGAGAGATCGAACAACCATGGGAGTTTTATTTGGATGTGCTTTGTCCATATTGAATTTCTCCAATAATTTCGAATATAGACAGATTGATGCACTAAAATTCCTAAGTGAAGGTGCTTTATTTGCAAACCTAAGCAAAATCTGGTTTTACCCAAACCCTTCATCTCAAATTCCGCCTTAAGATGGTGGCGGGCTTCATTAATATCTTGTGTGTGGCTAATGATATTCAAATCATCTACATACACTGATATAATGCAAAATCCTGTGGAGGATCTTTTGATGAATATGCATGGACAATCATCATTGTTGGAGTAACCTTTCTACAGAAGGTACTCACTCAGTCGGTTGTACCACATTCTACCCGATTGTTTGAGACCATAGAGTGATCTTTTGAGCTTTACACAATACATTTTTCGAGCTTCCATTCGGTATAGAGATCCTATCGGGGACCTTCATATATATGTCCAAATCTAGTGACCCATATAAATATGTTGTCACGACATCCATCAACTGCATAGATAGCCGCTTTTGTATTGCCAGTGATATCAAATATCGGAACGTAAATCCGCTCATGACTGGAGAATATGTTTCATTGAAATCAATGTTGAGTCTCTGCGTTAACCCTTGTGCTACAAGCCTCGCTTTATATCTCACCACCTCATTGTTCTCATTCCGCTTCCGGATGAAAACCCATTTAAAACCCATTGGGAAGGTTTTTGGAGGTGTAGGTATTACTTGTGAGAATACCTCTCTTTTATTGAGGGAGGCTAACTCTGCTTCAATTGTTTCCTTCCATTTGTTCCAGTATGAGCGCTTTTTGCACTCTACCATGGATTTTGGATTTGGATCATTTTGGATGGTTTCTGCAACTGATGAGGCAAAGTATATGTTGACAATTGTAGACTTACGGTTGAATGATTCTCCAGACTCAACATAGTTTACGGAAATTTCATTTACCCCGTTGACGGCTCGGTATTTCCCAATATGACCGCGTCGGGCGTTCCAATGTCCCATCATCGAGAATTGAGTGCACTTGATGTGGGAAGTGAATTGGATGAATTAACTTGGTGTCTCTCAACTTGAGGTTGAGTTTCATTTCTTGTGTCGAGTATTTTTCCTCTGTTTCCTCGTGCGCTTGCGAGGATTTGCCGTACTTCTCCCACTCTCTTTTGAGGAAGGGAGTTGAATAGTTTTATTTGGTACCTATATTCTTTCTGGCACATTCCTTGCATGAATGTATGATTTTGTGACACTTTCACTCACAGTAAATGAGTCTAGCAAATTGTTTGCAGCAACTTACAAATCAATGATCCTTTTAACATGAAGGTCAGATTATGTGGTACGAGGATCCTACTTTAGGGTGTCTATGGCATCCCAATTTATTTCCAGACATTCAGTGTGATACTTAAATTCTCCCCCTAATTCCGGAAAATGTTCAGCGTATCGGGCCATGAGTAAGTCCCCTGTAAGGGCTCCAGCTATTTAATAATCGACGGAGATAAATATCCCACGTAGATCCCCATTTTCCTGTGAGGGCCCATTGATGTATGCTTTGGTGGTGAGATCGGTACGTATACAGTGCAACCGAATTTCCGCAGATGGGAAGTACTAGAAGGATCACCGCGAACCAATTGCAGTGGGGAGGTTGTATGGTATGTAGTTGGACGCAATTGTACTAAGTCATCAGCATGTAAGACTGCGTGACCCCAACATGAGGTTGGTAGGTTATAATTTTGTAATAATGGTCTGGCTATGAGTTTTATTCTCTTGATAAGAGATTCGGCTAAACTATTCTGTGTGTGAACATACGGTACAGAATATTGAACTTCAATTCCTAAAGCCATACAATAATCATTGAAAGCTTTGGAAGAAAATTCTGCAGCATTGTCTAATCGATTGATTTTATCGGTGTTCAAGTTGACTTGCTTTAACTCTGATGACTTGTGCAATCAATTTTGCAAAGGCATGATTCCCTGTCGATAAGAGACACACAAGGGACCATCTTGTGGATGCGTCAATTAGAACCATGAAATACCTGAATGGCCCAGACAATGGTTGAATGGGGCCACAAATGTCTCCTTGAATGCGTTCAAGAAACTTTGGTGGTTCTGCCATTATTTTAAGATGTGAGGGTCTCAAAATTAATTTCCCAGTTGCACATGAGGTGCACACAATATCTGAGGATTCTGGGAATTTTCTATTGCTCATACCATGTCCACTTGAATTGCTCATGATTTTTCTCATCATTCCGATGCCGGGATGGCCAAGGCGATCATGCCAAGTATTAAATGCATCCACATTTTGAAAATCATTTTGTATGCAACATATGGTACAAGTTTGATGTATGTGTAGTACAATCCAGACGGGAGAGAAGACACCTTTTCAATTGTTTGTTTGCCATATCCAGTATCTTTGGTCAAGAG
The DNA here is from genome assembly GCA_019925245.2 of Oryza australiensis. Lineage (NCBI taxonomy): Eukaryota > Viridiplantae > Streptophyta > Magnoliopsida > Poales > Poaceae > Oryza > Oryza australiensis. The sequence goes on along the minus strand of JAIFGZ020000583.1, from coordinate 23,900 downwards.
GAGAAACTCCTCATTGTTTTCTTCATATGTTTCCACATGAATACCATTTTTTCGGATATCTCTATAACTTAGTAGGGTACGTGTTGAATCGTGATACAATAATGTCTCCTCGATGTTTATTTGTGTACCCATTGAAAGTATGATAGTGGCCCTACCGGAACCGACAATCATAGCATCGCGTCCCGCGATGGTCAAAACTTGTCCTGCCCTCTTTGTGAGAGTTTGGAAAATTTTGACTTCCCTAAGTATAGTGTTAGTGGTACAACTTGTCCATGAGGCACATCTCTTCTTCCATCGGACCGATTTCCGTAATAATTTATATAATTTATAATGTAAATTCGTAAGAACAAAATATAGAAAACCACATAGGAATATATTAAGATAGCATTTGTGATTATTACAATTGTAAATAGGGGTAGCAACATCATGTCTTTATTACAACGGTTACTTTTGCAAAAAATTAAACATTAGAGTAATGGTGCTTAATTAAGATCTCCATAAATGTCGTTGGAAGCATATTCCACGAGCATGTCGTCGATGTCCAAAGAGCCTCCCTCTTCATTTGGCGGAGTCTTGGTTTTGCTTAGTCCTGCTCCTTCAGGAATGGGGTCCATAGCTCCTGTATCCAACACTTGAGAGGCGAAGTGTGCTTCGTGCTTCTGGTTGGTCTGTGGATGACCCATAGGCTTCATGTATAGATCAACAAGATGTTTAGAGGTCCTGCATTTCTTAGCAATATGATTGTAGCAGCCACACCTGTAGCAGGCGGTTTTGTTGCCACTATCATTATTATGCTTGGAATTGCCTTTTCCCTTTTTAGTGTTCCCACGTTGTTTCTTGGCTCTCTTGCGTTTACCCTTTCCCGAGGAATTTTCAGTCTGTGTTCCATTTGGAACTTGTCTCTTCTCATTCGCATGTACTTCAGGCAATGGTGCAGTGCCCAAAGGGCGCTGGTTTGAGTTCCATACAGTGAGCTCGTGGTTTTTTTCTGCATGTTTCAATGTCTGAATGAGTGAAGAGTAGACAGTGAAATTCTTCTCACGGTATTGTTTAGTGATGATCTGTTATGATGGGAGCATTGTAGACAGAGTCTTCTCAATTTTCTCCTCTTTAGAAGGTTCTTTCTCACAAAACCGGAGCTTAGAGCATATCTTATGAACAACATGGTTGAACTCGTCTATAGTTTTGAAATCCTGTAGGCATAAGTGGTTCCACTCATGCGTTGCCTTCGGAAGGAGGATAGCTTTATGCTATTCATATCGATTTTTAAGAGCAGTCCACAAAGCGTGTGGGTCCTCCTCATACATGTACTCCATTTTCAAATCCTGATGGATATGATTCCTTATAACTTCTAAGGCGGAGAATTTGGACATGTTTGAGGAGGGAACACTCCCATCTATTGTTTCATCTATACATCTGTATAGTCCATTAGTCGACAGATTGACTTTGACATCCATCGCCCAAGCAGGGAAATTGGAACTATCGAGAGCGAGAATATCGAACTCTTTGGTTGCCATCTCACCTTTGTAGCCAAATTTTTGAGAAATTATGGCACAGTTGCAATCAAAAATAAAGTAGGGCGAGAAGAGTAATTTTGCAAAGTAAATGCATAACAAAGGACATGGAAATGCTGAAACAAACCCATATATATTTACAATGATAGAGAGTTACAAAGTGCTGATGGCAAATGTAAAGTCTCTGCTTATTTGCTAAAATCAAAATGACCGAAGGTCAACAAGTTATAGCGTAAATGCAAAAAAAAATATTAAGATAATTCGGGTGGTGGCGAAAATAATGAGTATTTTGGCCCACCACCACCTAGGTCCATGAGGGTAGCGTGGGCGAGGCTCGGCCCGGTGGGCGCACGGGAGGGTGGCGGCCCATTAGCGTGGCCGGCTAATGGGCTGGCTGCCCAGCCTAACATAAGAGAGGAGGGGGTGGTTAGGGGAAAACCCTAACCTCCCCTCCACCGCCGCCCGCACCGGGATGGCGGTCGGGCGCCGCCGCTTCTTGCCGCCGGGATGGCGGTCGGGCCCGCCGCTGCTGCCGGCGCCATCACCGTCGACGGAGAGGTCGGCGGGCGTCGCCGCCGGCACGAAGAGGCTGGCGCTCCTTGGCCGGCGCCGCCGCCACCGACCGATGGAGAGGTCGGCCGCGCCGTCGGCCGGCGCCACCGCCCGCCACGGAGAGCCGATGCTCCTTCGGCCGGACGCCGTCGCCTCCAACGCCATGGTGCCGCCGGCGGGCACCGCCGGCCGGGCGTCGCCGGCCGGGCGCCGCCTCCGCCGGCGTCGTGATGTCGCCGGCCAAACGCCGCCGCCGCCCTACAACCCTGGACCTTGTTTCCCCTTTGTGCTCAAGCCACCCCCTCACCCAAGGGTGGGGGATGGCTAGGCTTGCTTCTTGCCGCGGTAGTCTTGGCGGGACATGCCCGGTCTTGATGATGCGGCGGGTCAGGAATGGAGGGTTGGTGGGTGGGGGGAGCACTCGCCGTTGCCCCCTTTGCCATGTAGAATGTCGGGGCTTCACGGCGTGTAGCGAGGGTTCCTCTGAGGAGGAACTCCGGTGGATTGGCTGGTGTCGGTGTGTGCGGCGGCGTCTCGGTGTGTAGTCGGGCGATAGTGGTGGAGAAATGACGCGGCAAAGATGATGTGTCCAACCGTGTTTCGGGCAAAAGTCGTCACCACATCGGGCATCTCTTGCTACTTCGTACTCGTGCGGTCCACCCATGGGACTCACAGTGGTGCGGTGCCTTCACCAGAATTCGTTCTGGTGCTGTGCACATGTCCAACATCACCGGAGACCCTCGGCGAGTCGCGAGGGTGCTTGAGATGGTGCTGCCGGCTCTCGTGTTCCTGCGGAAAACGACGCCGTCATCGTGGTGTCGTCCTCATCTGGCGAAGCCAGAAGGAGGAGACGGGGGACCACGACCGGCAATGCCGTCACCATGGCCCCTGCCACGTCGAGGACGGCGTGCCGAGCCCATAAGATCCTCTCAAGCTGCTGCAAGAGACGACGAAGGTGGCGTGCACGGAGGTTACGTGGAAAGGAGGAGTCGGCAGTGAGGGAACAGGACGAGGCATTCTTACCCTGCACGTGTCGGTGAGTCTTTTTCACTATTCTTGCTTGGTAGAGTTGCTGATAACGTGTTGCAAAACGAAAAAGGATGAACAATGAAATGTGAATTCTCACTCTAATCTTATTGATCTCAATGACCCATTATATAGAGAGATTACAAGTCTAGGATTGTAGACATTTAGTGAACTATATCAATATAGCAATAAGGATGATTTATGCCTTTAATATGGTTGTTACAAAAGAATCAAAATTCTATTGATGGCTGCTATTGATGAGATCAAATAATGGTCAAATAATGACCTTTTGTAACAAGTAGCAATCATGGGCGTCCATTGCTTCACATGATAATTGCATCACTTTGAGTTAAGCTACGCACGTCATCAGCTTTCATTAATTACCACTTGCTGTCACTGTATCATGATCCTAACCACAATTAGGCTTCCTAAATGTGGATAAAGACTTGAACTAACACAAGGGCTTCAGGCTAACCTAGACTGCACTGCATTTTTCTGACGGCCACAGATTCAACAATAAAGACAGATCAATTTACTGATCCCTCATGGTTGTATTAGAAGCCAAGCAAGCCCTAAACTACGTGCTTATTAAACAATACAACACATGCTAATCAACGTTAAATACTCGGAATTGCACAAAATAGTAGTCCTCTTATCATTTTAAGTATGTAATTAACCAATAAGAACATATATGCATCATGTACAATTTCTTGCTAATGAAATAAAATTGGACATTCGCGGAGGCATGCAGAGCAATGCATTTTGTTTGGTACGATGCGTCTCATTTTTCAATTCAGCAGCGGCTCAATTGGAGCAGCAGTGGCTTGTTCTTCTTGTTCGTCATCCTTTTTCTCCGTGGCTACCTGCTTCTCTCTTTTTTCCTCCATTGTTGTTGCCAATATTCAGTCATCCCATCTGACCCAATTCGGACCCAAAAGAACCATCTCGGAAAGCCCACTCCAATCCGAGCAGAGCAGGGAACAACCACCTCCCTGATAACAAAATACGGTTATCAATCCAATCTGATCCAATCCAATCAGAGTAGAGAGAGAACGCGATTCCGCATCGGATGCTCATCTCGCACACGACGCCACCAGTCTCCGCCTCGCGTCTCTTTCGACTCCCCAGTACCACTCGCCATCGCCGTCGCCACAACAGTGGCAGATCACGGCTACGACTGCTCTGGTTTGGTTATGACTTGAATGATTAGATTGATTAAATGAGCTCTTTTTTGGTTTGCACCCTCTCTATTTTGTTTTGTGCAAGAGATGTTCAATTGAATGCTACTGAACCAATCTGCCATGATTGCATAGTTTTTTACACTATTCTTCATGATTATATAGTTCTTTTTTGTCAATGGTAGAAAAGTATTAACAAAAGCTGTCACGGTAGAAACAAGAGTACATCAATGTGTTTGAGCCAACCATGGCGTTATCAAAAGTCTTAGACTTTGGTGGGGTAATTAACAGCAGCACCAGCACATGTTTATGAAAAAAATGCAGTCAACTGAAGTGATCAATGGGCTTTCTAAGTTATGATATTATTTCCGAGTTCTGCATAGTTGGGTCTTGGGAATATTATATAATTTAGATGAGCAATTAAACAAATGAGATAAAGAATATTTTAAACGGAACTTCTAGAAGCTACAACTTACATGAAGAAAAAAAATCTTTATTTGATGTAGAGTATCATTAGAAGATGTTAAAAATTAATGGACTTTTATGTTCAGCTGAAACTCCAATATTAGTTCAAAACATAGTCTACTAGCTCATTTTCTTTTTGGAAGGTTATAACAGTGACATAATTCTTTAAGTAGTAGGAGTATATCACACTTTGTGAAAGAACTAAAATTACCTGTAAAATTTGAGGGAAAGGAACATACTCACCCAATATTTAAATAGTTGGAAACATATAGCTAAACAGAATATCAAACACGTGCTGCAGTGATGCGTCTAAACCAATTATTTTTTAATGATGATATTACAATTAATTAACACGGTCTGATTTTATCTTTGACCCTGTGTGCTGTAGCACTGTGCATGCATGCACATATATATGCTCCATTTGTGCTATTAATCATTGCCACGACAAACTTGCAAAAATATTCCATATCCTATATTCCTATAAGATATTGTGCTACTGATGATCTATTGATGGGCCACTGCTGAATTTATTTTAAAGACAATTACCAATCTTTGTATCTGCATGACCATTTCTTCCTTTGCTGCACTTGTTAGCAATTTTGTTTCCTGTTTCTTGTTAAGAGAAAACAAGGATGGTGGATATTAAGCATTTGTTAGAAATAAATTGTTTAAGGCAAGGCTCAAATTATTAATTGACACAGGTGCACTCTGTTGAGACTGGGAAAGAACCAAATGAGATATTACCCAATGCAGAGATGTCGGGCCAGGTTGATAGCTCAATAATCACTTATCAACAAATTGAGTTGACAAAAAACATCTATATGTCAGAACACAAAAAACCAAAGAGGGCTCATGTAATTCAAATTATGCCGCAAGGTACTTATCTTTTCTTTAGAAATTATGGTGTCTTTTCTTTTGTTCAAATATGATTTATTTATGAAATCTTTTGCTATAGATTATATTTGCAGCGAAGAAGATATTCAGATCCTAGGTTATGTGAGACAATTACCAGAGAGACAAACGGTCGTCGACATCAGCGGTGCCTTTCTTTATAGATATGACATGAATTGTCTTTTTCATGACAATAATTATGTTAATGGTGATGTAAGTATAATTATGTTTAGTACACATACCAAAACATGGCCAAAAATGATCTAATTGTTTTTCATAGGTTATAAATGTTTATATTCATTGTATAAGGGAAGTAAAACATCTTATTAATAGAGATGGTGGAAAGATATTTTTGGAGAACACTATTATTTCCAGCATTCTTAAAAGTGATAGTGCCTCAAACTTAGGTCACAAAAATTATAAGGATGATACTGTTGTGACAAGAGTGGCCAATTATCTAGACAACGACATGGTAATCTCTATAATCCCTCATACATATCAACATTATTTTAGTGCAGAATACTTAGAAGTGTGTGATGCAGCTATTCATCCCAATTAACATAGAAGAAACTCACTGGTACCTAGTAGTTGTTAATGCCCATAAATGTGAGATACATGTACTCGACTCGCTAGGAATAATGCACCCTCGTGATCTCCATACTACTGTGAGTAACTATTAGTTTTTCAATTAATGTTTAATTGCTTGTTATTAATATTACTGTTATTATTTACCATTTAATTTTATATTTATATCATGGCAGCTAAGAGGACTGGATCGACATATCAGGTTTGCAGCTCAACATATAAATCTTAGCCAAGAAAAGTAGCAGAAGCTTGATTTTACAACATGGCCCATCATAGAAAAGTTTTCGGAGAAAATGCAAACTGATGGATATGTTTCAACATATGCTTGTACAAATGACCATTTCTTTAACTAAATAAATGACTCAATGCAATTTTTTTGATCCTGTAATGAAGGTCATCCTGTGGTCTGTGGATGATAAACTACATGGAGTATTGGACAGGATCAATACTATCTGATAAAGTAACTCAGGTATTTCGTACAACAGTTCATTGCATGTTCAATTACATAAATCATGAGAGCAATACATATTCTTTTTCTGCTACTATTTTACAGGAAGATATATACCAAATTTCAGGTTTAAGCTAGCTTCAATATTGTGGTGCTCTAACTATAACACGAAGAAAGTATATATGGAACCTGAACCAAAAAATGAAGACCATGAGAGTCCAAGTGAAGTACAGATAGTTGAGACTCCAAATGATGTGCTAAAACCGTGTGAAGTCTCGCATAGGATCGAATCAGATACATCTCTGTGTATTCTAGCCCCTAGAACAACATTAACAAACAGAAAAGAGTTGTTGGGTGCGCTTTGCAAATATATGTCATGTCAATTGATTGTGCTGAATCTTTAGAGTAAGTCATTTTTCCAATTATATTTATATGCATAGGAAATATCGATTACATATTATCTCGCTTTAACTGATTGGTTGTTTTATTTTTATAGGAAAGAATGGATTCGGAGCATGAAGCCAAATCCAATTTCTTTGAGTCTCAGAAATCTTCAAGATATTCTAGATGTAAATAAGCCGATGGACAAAGGTTGCTTCAACATGGCTGTTCAGATGCTTACATGCAACCCACTTCTGTTGTTTCTAGATGATACAATTCACTACATGGACTTGCAATTCTGGGTAAGTTTATAGAACTATGTTGTAACTATATATCATGTCTCACTAAGCACAAATAGCAACCCACTTCTGTTGTTTCTAGATGATACAATTCACTACATGGACTTGCAATTCTGGGTAAGTTTATAGAACTATGTTGTAACTATATATCATGTCTCACTAAGCACAAATATTCCGCATAACAGTCCATATCTGATTTCCATCGTGACCCGCGCCGCCGTGCAAAACTTAATGTCAGACGGTTGGCAAAGCTGTTTGAATGCTGGCCTGGCATGGATTACAACATTTCAAACTGCAGCAAGGTAAGATATGTTTGGTTTGTCTTTTGGAGAATCTTTGTCTTCTTGAACCATATGTTGCGTTTGCTTTGCGTGAAATCTTTTTGCAGACTCTATTGCCGCATTCTTTCCTCGGTCACTTCACATTATTTGTATTAGACTTGAAGGCTAGAACTGTCTTTATATTGGACCCGCTACACATACCTGATTCATTTAAGGGTCCTCATCCAACCACTACACTATGTTCACAAGATAAACAATATAGCCATCAATGTTAAGCTTGCTATGGAAGAAGCCAATCCAACTTGGAATGATGACATTTATCTATGGAATCGAAAATACTAAGAGATGTTCCAAAAAATTTGGTACTTGCTTACAACCTAAACACTAATTAGTTTGCTTTTTCCTGCATAAATGTAATAGTGTATTTTGGTGTAGGGAAGTGACAGGTTTCTGTGTCCTCAACTTTATGTGTTCATGGGATGGTGCGAAATTAGCATCTATTTGCACTGTGAGTACCCGTATTCATTTGCTACTACTGCTTAGTTAAAGTTAATGTATTCTGACAATGACCAAAATTAATATGTGTATAGGATGAAAATAAACTGCGGACTAGGGTTCTCATAGACATATTAAAGTGTAATGAAAATGAAGCCAAGGACAATATTCCCATAGACATACAAGATTTTGTTGCACGCAAAGCAGGATTAGATAGCTTCAAAAGATCAAAGATATTTTACACGTGCGGCTATGTAATCCTCAATTGCAACTTTCTCGTGTGTTGCGTTATCATCATAATCATGGATCATTCTTGACTATAGCAATTCGAGTCTTTTGGGTGTAATTATTTTTATGGAAATTTAATGCATTTCTAACATTATCCGTTGGAACACGCCATTGTTCCTCCAATGATAGCATTAGAAACATTAGAACTTACACTCCATTCGATATATTATGATAACATGGATTCCACGTGCACACAGCTATGCATTTAATGAAATAATAAAAACTAACTATTTCTATCGTTTCCTTTCTACATTAATATTAAATTTATCTTTTTCTTGTCCGATTGCTACACCATTTTTATATTATTACCAAATAATGGATAAACATAGATTTGGTACATCTCATCGCTTAGATTCCGAATCCTGATTAATAATTGACCGCATCGGATATATCCGCATCGTCGTTGACGGGTGGATCCAAACAATGACGAGTGTAGTAAATACGTGCCCATTTTCAGGGTTTTCGAGCTCACAGAATTAAATCCATATTATTTGGTCGAATAAATGTTGATAAGCCAGAAAAAATAAACAAAGAAACAAATATATAGCTTATGAGTAAACTTTTATATTTGTATTATTAATGCTGCTTTTATAGATGAGACAAGATTGGACAACATACAAATTTATGACATTATATCAATACTAGAATTTAATATTAAAATTTATATACAATATTGAGATTTGATAATGGATAAACATAGATAATATATTTCTAGACTTCACATACCATATGGTTCACAAATATATATTAAGATTGTTTTAATCTTCCTTGTCAGTGAGAGGTTATGGCGTGGCGAACTCCTATGACCTGTTAGCATTGTTGTTCATGGAGTTAAATAATGACCATGGTAGCCTCAGAAGAAATGAAAAAAATATCTATAAATTTGTTTTTCACTACGTGGCCAATAGTTTGACATACGTGTTAAAAAGTCACATGTTTGATCTTCAAATAATTCAATTAAAATTACGTCGCATATCAAGTCAAATTTTTTAACAAAGAAATACAAATTTGGCATACAATACTATTTCTTTTTAATATGAAATTTATACACGATACTTATTAAGATTGGATAATGGATATACATCTCTACTAATATAAAAATCAGTTATTTTAATGTCACATGAAAAGGAATAAGTCCAATCAGAAAATTTTCTATTTTTGGAAAATTTCCATTCGCATGGCAGCATGCATGCAGAGATGGATGGAAGGAATAATTCCAATCTCCCGTGACAACATGCATGCAGAATAATTCTAACTTGTATGGTTGATAGCGTGCATGCATGCGGAGATGAATGGAGGGAATTAGTCCCCAACTAATTCATCTTATCGCCTTTTGCGCTCCAATGGCTATAAATAACCAAGTCTTGGTGAAGCCTCAAAGCACAATACCACAAATCCTCCTACTATCGTCGACCTCCAAAATAATTCCACCTTTGTCAACTGGTAAGGGGCTGCGATCCTCTTCTTTGCTATTTACATTTTCATCTTTAGTTCACATTCTTACATGTATCATTGTGTTCATGCATATAATTTGCACAAGCCAATCAGTCCCACATTCCAGCAAGTTCAAGATGTCAGCTGCCATGAGGAGAGACGCAAAAAGTCAGGTGGCGGGAGAGGACAGTGGCACCATGATGTGGACATCAACCCCGACACGGGAACGGCTACTCCAGCAGGAACAGCACAGGCGCCACCAGGAGAAAAGGCGTTTCCAGGACCACTTACTCGCGCGCGTGCACGTGATTTGAACTTCTTCATGTTGTTGAAGAACGAAGGACCAGAAGAGGCTTAGGTGCTGCGCCACCTATTATTTGGAAAGATTGTTTCCATGTAATCCGTAGCTAATTTAGGGAAGGTTGGGTGAGGATTTCAGCCACCCATCCATGCTGGCCGAAACTCCCTCCCCTCCTTTCTCCTATCTAGTCCTGCTCACGCCCCCTTTGTTTGGTGGGTTTTCTTTGATAAGTTTAGCCATTTGCACAAACATTCTGTGTCACAGTTGTGCTCAACGGCCACCTGTGGACAGCCATTGTGAACCCTAACTTGTGAGTGAATGATATTCAGTTTTGCCTTCACCTTGTTCTTGCTCGTTTCTTCGATTGCTTGCAGGAATAGAACCTCGTGTTCAGGTTGATCTTGCCATCCAGCAAGGTCAATAACCGATTGGAGTTGGTTCAGCGATTGCTAAGGCGCCACGACCTATACGTTCGTAGTCGGATCACGAGAGTCACCTCCTCCACAAATCGAATTTATCCGTCTCACCGAAAGATCGGGCACTCTAGCCTTATCACACCACCACTAACAAGGTCAATGAACAGGTAAATTAACCAACCGAGATCATGGACTCCATAGATGATGTAGAACCTCCTACAAATCCAAACACAAAGAGGGAGCACCGTCAATACATGAAACAACAGAGACAGTCGAATTCTTTTCGACTATATACGTGATACCTACCATGGTGGTGAGAGTGACATGGAAAAATACAAGAACAAGTACGAATAAATAAGTTATACCAACATAACAACACTCTTTCAATTTATTAAAAATAGTGAGATATATGGTCTCCGCAAATACCAATAAAGCAGTCTTTGTTTTCTTATGTACCAATAAAGCATTCTTTGTCTTGGGCTAGGATTGTTCTTACGATACAATTTTAATTTACCATGTGCAAATGGTTTGTCAAAAAAATGTATCTTTCAATTTGTTCTTTCTAAAAGCTGATCTTGTTCTTCTATGATTAGGCAACCTCCAGAGAAATTCAATCATATAGTTACCTCATGACGTTGCCCCCATGGGACAATCATAGGTATGAATGTGGTGATGGTCAAAAATAATTTATTATTACATTGCTTATGCTTTTATTTTTTGCAGATTTTATTGGGGTCATAGCTAATGTAGGGCCAATGGACTTTAGTCCGGCTTGGCCTATGGGTGTGAGAGAAGTAGCACTACTAGATATCTTACTAAAGATGCTTAAACACAATATTCTTTACCCATATATTTTAATAATTTCATACTTAAACCACCAATATTATTGCCCTTTGCAAGCATGATATTGGACTTCTTTTGATGCTTGGTGATAAAGGAGATTATTACCGAGATATGCTAATGAGAGCAGAAATAGAAAGGTCAATTGTTGTTGCAAAATTTGTAGAGGTTGACCATCATACAAGTATGTATACGTCTATACAAATATATCTTAAATTATTATTAACTCTAAACAAATGCTTGAAAAATTATCTATACTTGCTTTTCAGAAAGTTTGGTCAGTACGAACGATACAACCATTAGCGTTGTGTTATGGCCAGAAAATGGGTTGTACGTTCCTCTTCAAGGTACATGAACATATTTTATTTCTTCTGCTTGAATATACAAACTAACATAGTACTAAATGCATCGTAGTATATACATGTGCATCCAGATGTTCGAGACAACCTACTAAACAATATCACGATCCACGATTTTCTCAAGAATGGCCTCAGATGTAGGATGGTTAAACCAGAGCATGACAGGGACTGATCTGGAAGTGAATGCATAATCAACTATGAAAAATAATTTTAGGTTTATTTCATGCATTACCAATACAATGCTTACAATAATTTTATTTTTATCGGTGTCTATGATGATTGTTTAATAATGTATCACTATATGATCAATAATAACCGTATTTTTTCTCAATTGTATATATCGACATGTCTTGTATGTGCACGCTCACTAGTAGGAGGGAAAATGTGGGTGTTGTGTTTTGTCACCATACAACTTCTTCAAATATATACCCGTCCAACCAATAAGAAAGTGTATAGGCTATGATCTACTTGCGACATGGGAGGGACCTATAAGATTTGTACTAACCAATCTTATAAAATCATATATGATATGTATGATGAATAATTAGCAAAGCGATTACTTGTTTGGACTAATATATATCAAGTTGAGAAGAACGTGTTTCCGAAATATGATCATGGTGAGTGACGAGTAGAGATAGCAACGAGTACATACCCGATGGTAGTCGCCACCTATACCCATACCCGTCATGAGGTGAATTTTACCCGTTGGGTTACCCGCTGTGGAGATTATGGCAATTGGGTATCTACGTGGCAAGCTTATCTCGACTAGAGGTAGGGATAGATTGCGTGCCATATCCGTAAACCAAATATGACTTGGGTATTACGTTGCCGATTGAGATAAGGCAACGGCCTATAGTCACAGCTTTGAAGATTGAAGAAACCGACTTAGAGTAAGATAGGTTTCGATATGTAAGCCCACCTCCCAAGACTATATAAGGGGGTAAGGGGCGTCCTTGAGGGATATGAGTTTTCCGAGTTACAGATCTTGAGATCAATATACACTCGGCAGATCGAATCCCCAAACAGGGTAGGGTATTACCTCACGAGAGGGCTGAACACCTCTAAACCTTGTTTTCCACCTAACCCATTGTGCTTGGCGATCTTGACTCGCACCCCCAATTTTCTATTGCCGAAACCGAGTTTCGGCGCTTAGCGCGCTGTAGGGGGCACGCGTCAAGACTTCTTCAACAATCTCGCCGACAAGCGTGATGGGATCTCCTTCGAGATTCGGCGACTTCGCCGCCAACGACTTCGGCAAGTTCTCCTCCTTCGACTCGGATTCGAACCGGCCGGAAGGAGAGACCCACTCGGCGCCGTTCAAGCTCTCGAACAAACGCCGAGATCTACGACGACATCTTCAAGTCCAAGAGCGCCTACCCTCTCCGACGAAGGACTTCACTCGGCACCGTTCGGATTGCCGAACGCCACCAAAATTTGCACCGATCTCCTCGTCTCCCCAACAGAGACGATCTACTCGGACGAAGACCTCTTGGCGGAGATCTACGGCAATCTCCTCTCCCCTGAGTCGGGTTTGACCCACTCGGCGGAGTCCACGTCCTCAAGTTCCGACTCGGACTGGAACGATCCAGATTCGAGCTACCCGGGTCGAGAGAGGTCGGCTGTCATTCTCCGACCATTCGGCTCATGCTCATCTTCGGAGCTCAACGAATATCTCAGCTCCGTCGGCTTTGATGACCTCTATGGCATCCCCTCGCACGAAGCCGACGACTCACCGCAACAAGGACTACGAGCCAAAGTGCTTCGATGTCCTCATGGCTGAGGTGGCCGAGTCCGACTCAGCCATGGCCCGAAGGCTTGCAGAGGAAGAGTGTGGAGATTATGGCAATCGGGTATCTACATGGCAAGCTTATCCGACTGGAGGTAGGGATAGATTGCGCCGCCATATCTGTAGCCGAACTTGACTTGGGTGTTACGATTACCGATAGAGATAAGGCAATCGGCCTATAGTCACGGTTTGGTAAGATTGAGGAAACCAACTTAGAATAAGATAGGGTTTCCGATCCGTAAGCCCTCCTCCCAAGACTATATAAGGGGTAGGGCGTCCCTTGAGGGATATCTTAGACTTGATCAGATTCTAGATCAACTTTTAGCCTTCAGCTTTAGATCACGAGATCAATAAAGATACTCGGCGGATCGAATCCACCAAAACAGGAGTAGGGTATTACCTCACGAGAGGGCCTGAACCTGTCTAAATCTTCTTCTTCTTCTAACCCATTGTGCTTGGCGATCTTGGTGCGGCGGCCCGAAATCATATTGCCGAAACCAAGTTTCTCAGCGTTGGCGCGCGGCAGTAGGGACCGCGCGTCGAGACTTCTTCAACAATCTCGCCGACAAGCATGATGGGATCTCCTTCAGGATTCGGCGACTCCGCCGCCAACCTCTTCGACGACTCCTCCTTCGACTCGGATTCAAACCAGTCGGAAGGAAAGACCCACTCGGCGCCGTTCGGGCTCCCCAATAGCGCCGAGATCTTCGATGACATCTTGAAGACCAAGATGCAATCTACTTTCTCCAACGACGAACTTCACTCGGCGCCACTCGGATTACCGAATACCGCCGAGATCCGCGCCAATCTTCTCACCTCCCCGACGGAGGCGATCTACTCGTATGAAGACCTCTCTGCCGTTTGGGTTACCAAACGTCGCCGAGATTTTCAGCAAACTTCTCTCCCGAGTCGGCGGCGACCCACTTGGAGGAGCCCACACCCCCAAGCTCGACTCGGGACCGAACGATCCAGATCCGGGTTACCCAGATCAAGGGAGGTCGCCGTCATCCTCCCATCGTTCGGCTCCGCTCATCTTCGGAGCTCAATGGATACCTCGGCTCCGCCGGCTTCGACAACCTCTACAAAGATCCCTTCGGCGAAGCCGACAACTCCGACCGCCGCATGGACCGGTGGAGCCGAAGTGCTTTGACGTCCTCATGGCCGAGCCGGATGAGTCCGACTCACCCATGGCCGAAGGTTTGCCGAAGAAGAACGAGCCAAGGTGGAGCTCGAGCGCAAGACAGTAGGAGGAGAAACAACGCAAGGACGAGGCCGACAAAAGGAAGCGGGATCTACGTGCAGCGGACGATGCGCCCGGAGGCCATACTCCAAACACAGTCCGCAACACCAATATCTTCCGGGCGCCACAACGGTAATTCGCCGCCGCACTCACGCTCTTGGACACCGTCATGGAGACGGCCCGCCAACGTGACTCCTATACTCGACAAGATCAAAACCATCGTCGTCGCCACGGCGAACGGCCATCCCACCACTTCGGCACGAAGACCGATCGAACGTGGCCGAAACGCCGCACAAGAGCCGGCTTCCACCCCTAAGGTCGGGAGACTATAAGAGGCCCGAGCCGGATCGGTCAACAACTGTGCCAAGAGGCCCACCTCGCGAGTCCACGCCGGGCAGTACCAGGAGCGCACGGCGACTCCCGCGACAAACGACACGGACGCCCACCCGTCCACCACCGAGCCCGCCGCAACGGTTCAGCCTATCCAACCGCCAACGGAAGACCCCGCCGAGTGATTCGCGGGAGGTCCTCGATCGCCGCTACCAGAGCGCGCGACCGACGCACTCGGGAAGATCGGAGGGGATCACCCGATAAGGCGACGACGGAGTACCGGCCTTCACTGAACTCCGCCGAGTGCACTGACGAGTGGCTTTAAGCCTACAGGATTGAAAGGTACGATGGCAAGACCGACCCTCGAATCTTGGCTAACCGTATACCCTTTGCCATCCGAGCCGCAGTGGCAACAACAAAGCCATGGCCAATTATCTGCCCGTGGCCCTCGCAAACTCAGCCGTAAATTGGCTCACGAGCCTGCCAAGAGGCTCAATCGGCCGTGGAGCGAGCCGAGGATCACTTCATCGCCAACTTCCAAGGTACCTTCGAGAGGCCCGGCACACACTTTGACCTTTACAACGTCATCCGTGCTTGGACGAGCCCCCGAAGGATTATATTCGTCGTTTCTCCGAGAAACGCAACAAGATCCCGAATATCACCGATGACATCATCATCGCCGCCTTCCGTAAGGGAGTCCGTGATGAGCCGCTCATCGGGAAGTTCGGGCGCAAACCACCGAAGACGGTGAAGCAAATGTTCGAGACGGCGAACTCGTACGCAAAATCCAATGACGCCATTAAGGCCGCCCGTCAAGACCGGCCCGATAGAAGGGAAGACAAGCAAGCGGGAGGAAGCCGTAATCCTAAGAAGGATGGCGGCAACAACGGTAACTCAGGGCCAAAAAGATCGCAAGCGCCGATCCGAGGACCTAGTGGCCGCAACCTCCAACACTCGCCGCCGTCCTCGAGTCGCCGCCACGACGCCATCATGAACGCCCAAAGGCACCCATCATCCAAATCATAAGCACGCGTGAAGGACTCTTTATCTACAAGCGCTCGAACAAGATGCGGCGCAGCTCAACAAGAAGCCGATCGACGAGGCTGGCCCGCCTGGCGCCAAAAAGAACAACGCGGCCGAAAATGCCGAACCTTTTCAAGACCCAAATGGGGAGCTCAACCACATCTTCGGGGTCCGCTAGCCTATGAGTCCAAGAGGAAACAAAAGCTAACCGACCAGAGGTCAACGCGAGCTCAACCCGAAGTCCTCAATATCTCGCGATGGTCGAAGTGGCCATCACCTTTGATCGCTCGATCACCCGACCGAGTGGTTCACCCGGGCGCTATCCACTCGCCCTGACCCCGTGGTCCGCAACATCGAGCTTAAGCGCGTCCTCATCGATGGGGCAGCGCCCTCAACATCCTGTTTGCCAAGACCATGGATGAGATGCAGATCCCGGAGGGCCGGAACCGAAGGCAAGTTCAGCCCCTTCCACGGAGTTATCCTGTGGCTATCTTCAACACCACTGGGCATATCTCCCTCCCGGGCCACCTTCGGAGCCCGAGAGAACTTCCGAACGGAGAACGTCACCTTTGAGGTGGCCGACTTCGAAACAACATATCACACCATCATCGGAAGGCCTGCGCTTGCCAAGTTCATGGCGATCCCTTCACTACACCTACCTTTGCATGAAGATGCCGGGTCCCAACGGCGTCATCACTCTTCGCAGCCGACGTGAAGCAAGCCTTCACCTGCGATAAGGAGAGCTGCGACATGGCCCAATCTCGCGAGAGGTTGCGTGGCCAACAAGAAGTCCGATTGGCCGCATCAACTCGACAGGGCGAAGTCCCCGCGAAGAAGATAGCCAAATCGGGATCCGGTGACGCCAAGACCAAGAAGATCTCCCTCGATCCGTCGGATCCCTCCGAAAACCGCCGTAATCGGCACCGACCTAGATCCCAAATAGGAAAGCGCGCTCGTCACCTTCCTCCGCATTAATAAAGATGTTTTTGCATGGAAACCATCCGATATGCCCGGAATTCCTAGGAGGTGATCGAGCACTCTTGAACGTCAAAGATGACGCCAAACCGATAAAACAACGATTACGCAGATTCGCACAGATCGAAAGGACACTATCAAAGAAGAACTCGCAAAGCTCTTGGCTGCCGCTTCATTAAAGAAGTCCTCCATCCCGATTGGTTAGCCAACCCAGCTCCCGGTCCGCAAGAAGATCGGGGCAATGGCGCATGTGCGTTGACTATACCGACCTCAACAAAGCCCGCCCCAAAGATCCGTTCGGGCTACCTCGCATCGACCAAGTCGCCGACTCAATGTACCTCCGCAGCAACTCCCGAGCTTCCTAGATCAAGTTACTCGGGCTATCATCGATCAGCTTAAAAGAATCCGACCGCCCGAAGACATCGTTCATCACGCCGTTCGGGGCCTACTCCTACATCACCATGCCTTTTGGCCCGAAGAACGCCGGAGCCACATACCAACGCATGATCCAAAGATGTTTCCAGACGCAGCATCGGCAAAAACGTTGAAGCTTACGTCGACGATGTTGTCATCAAGACCAAGCAGAAAGAAGACCTGATCGCCGACTTAGAAGAAACCTTTGCAAACATCCGAGCCTTCAGAATGAAGTTAAACCCGGAGAAGTGCACTTTCGGTGTTCCATCGTGCAACCGCTCGGCTTCATGGTGTCACATCGCGGCATTGAAGCAAATCCCGTAGAAGATCAACGCCATCTTAAACATGAAACCCCCGAGTAACCAGAAAGACGTCCAGAAGCTCACTGGCTGCATGGCGTGTCACGCCCGGAAAATAGAACACTATATTCCGATTGTGAGTGCATAAATCCTTGTCCCAGGAGGCAAGGTACACATTACATAGTTGGTAAATAACAGAGTAAACAAGCGGAAGCGTAGATAGAGTACTTTATTACATGGGCGACCAAAGGCCCAACACCGAAAGATAGACAAATAAAAGACGACAGGCTAAGACGGGCCACCACAGGGCGCTTTGACGGCAGTGCACGAGCTAGACACCAAAGCCTTCAACCTCGAAACACTCCTCTGCTTTGGAAGGGAAAAGGAGCAAGGCCGAGTACAACCACCGTACTCAACAAGCCATGCCGAAAAAATGCAAATATAATGCAAGGGAGTACAAGGAATTTATATATAAAGTTTTTGCACAAAAACAAAGATTTCAAGCATTTAAATATTTAAAGGCATTTAATGAAAACGCGAGCCTATCTCTAATCATATTATTATCAAACCGCGCACCAACGCGATCTTGCCTTAACCCAGACCAACAAGTGCTATCTTTAATTATTCAGTTTTGAATAGAATTAAAGTCTAACTTGGGTACATTGCTTGGCTTGCCCATAACCGAGAAGCGCGGCTATTCGAATAGATTTACTTTGATCGTAGGGTGTACATCTTTACCCACCGAACATGTCTTCCTCACGTGTTGCGACGCGCCACATGCCACCATGGCATACGGACGGAAGCCATGACATAACTCATCGCTTAGTACCGCCCTAAACAAAGAAGACCGACATAGACTTCCCGCCAGTGCCCCTGGGTCGAGCGTGAACGATCTATGCCCTGTGCATCTCGACTCGTTCGAGCCTTCACTTGCCAAAGACGTTCGCCCATGGGCTTCAACCTTCCTAGGGCTTCATCCATCCCTATCCGTGTCTTGTTTGTTTCACCGTACTAGTCGACGTGTTAAGCCTTACCCATTAGACAGTGGTAGTACGGAATATGCCTTGCAACAGAGGCCCGAAGACCGGTCCTTATGGCTACCGAGGTGCGACTAACAAAACCATGCACCTCGTGCCCAGCGAAAACATGGTTGGGGAAATTTTGATGGGGAAATTTATTGTCAAAGCTAAACAACCAATATTTCCATTATTTACAAATTAGTTCTTAGTCTAATTATTGAAAACATCTAATTGTTTCTATTTAAGCAGGGCTAAGCATATTCCTAAATTTTTACTAGTAAGCACCACATATATAAAGTACTCACTAGTCTTATTTTTCCTAGGGTTACCAAGGTTGATAATAATACAATTAATAAGGCTATAACAAGGAGAATCGGTACGGCTAAATAAAACAAAGTGATACACGCGGAAATTTAATAAAGCGAAATGCAATAATTTAAATAAATATAATTTTGTAAACTCGGATAGCAATATGATCAAAATGACATGACTTGCCTTGCTCGGCTACCAAAGTCTTCAAGGTTGACCTCGAGGTAGAGCGGCTCTTCCGGATCTACAAGACACGACGAACGCAAAAGAAAAAGGCCAAAAGATAAATAACAACCATATAAGATACCAAAACAAAGCACAAAAAATGGGTTCTACACTGTTTAAGGAAGAATTAGCAATTTGAACGGGTCGATTCCGAGTTCAAACGATCAAGATATGGCCGTTTGAATTTTAGGCGTTGTTTTGAATAGCGATTTACGAATTCGTGAATTATTTTCGCAATTTGAACCACTTCACGCTGCTTGAGAGAGGAGACATGAAAACAGAGAAAGGGAGAGAGAAATGGAGCTCACCAACACGGCCGGAAATGATGAGGACGAGCGGCGGCGGCGCGGCGGCTAGGAATTGGGAAAAACACAACAGGAAGGTGTTCCTTTGAGAATTGCGAAGGTGGAGATGGTGGTGGCTCGGTGGGAAGAGTGACTTTGCAGTGTAAGCGGAACGGCGGAAACAATGAGAAGCTCGGCGGCTGAAAATTTGGGCGGCGCACGTTGTGGGAGCTCGGGAATGGGTGAACGCGAGGGGAAATGAGTGGAAAGCGTGTTCCGGAGTGTGGGGAACCTTTATAGCCAGCAAGGGTGCTCGGGAATGGCCGGGAGGAGCGGGAACGGACGAAAACCGTCACGTCGCGACATTAATGGCGGCTGCACTTTAAGTTGGTCGTTTCGGCTTGCATGATGAGCTGAGGGAAGGGGGAAAATGGGGGAAACGGAGGAGTAAAGCCGGGAACACGTTATGACGCGGTTAAAAGTGGAGGAACGTGGCGGGAGAGCTTGTGGACGGCCGGCCATGGTGGAGCTCGGCATTGCAAATACACCACGAATTGATGCGGGATTGAATGGGGATTTATGGGGGAATTGGTGAGGACGTGAAGGGAATCGGTTTTCGCAATTTAATTGGAAGGAAAACCGCTGAGGAGGAGATCAAACGGTGTGGCGGCGCTACTGTTTGCACGAGAGAGAAGCTGGCTGGGAGGAGGAAGATGGCACTGTAGTGCCAGGGAGGAAAGTTAGACTTTTCTGTCCAAACTTCCTTTAATTTTTATAAATACTTCCAATGCTCAAATAATTCCAAGAAAAATCCTAAAAAATATATGAACACCCAAAGTATTTAATAAAAATATCTCCAACTCAGTTAATATTTAATTAATTTATTTAAATAATTACTTTATTGCTCTTTGTATTAATTAAATTATTTCTTGAGCTCCAAAATTTCACGAAAATTTCAGAGAGAACTTTAGGGCATGGAGAATATTTGAAAAACATATTTCCAGCCATGATTTTTAAAGTAAATTTCTATTTCCTTAATACTTTCACTTGATTAAAAAGCTTTTCATTTTATTTAATTTCTAGAAAATGAATTATTTAATGATTTTTAATCCCGAACGAAAATCGGGCGTGACAAACCTACCCCCTTATAGGAATATCGACCCGAGATTCGGAAGCACCACTCGAAGAGATGGGGATGGGCGGCTTCAACTCGTCTTCGCTCCCGGTGGCTTCTTCTTGAATGATTGCTCCACCGAACCTTGCAAAAACGGATGACTCGTTGGCGTGTATGCCTTTCGAGATGTCCAAGATTTTGATTACGGCTTCTCCACATAAGTTAAATCCTCGGATCTCGATCTGCGTGGATCGGCTTCTCTATCATTTTCAGGAGACATTTCTTGAGTTGGGAGACATGGAATACGTCGTGGGCACTTCCCAATGTAAGCAGCAAGTCGAGGGCGATGAGCAACTTCTCCTCTTCTGCTCAAGATCTTGTACGGTCCCAACATATCTCGTGCAAGCTTCCCTTTCGTGTTGAATCTTTGAACTCCTAAGTGGAGTGACTCGTAAATACACATAATCACCGGCGGAGTAAGATCTCGACGACGATTGTCGCATAGCTCTTACGCTCTAGACCGGGCCACCTTCAAGTTCTTTTGGATGATCCTAACTTTTCCTCGGCTTCTCTAAGAACATCTGTACCAAAAACTTTGTCGTTCCCCTCGATCTGTCCCAAAGGAGTGGGGTTCTACACTTTCGGCCATACAAAGCTTCATACGGAGCCATTTGTAGATCGGGGTGATAGCTATTGTTGTATGAAAATTCCGCATAAGGGAGACTCTTATCCCAAGTTTTCCTAAAATCAAGGACACAAGCCCGAAGCATGTCTTCAAGAATCGATTGATTCGTTCATCAGCCATCTTTTTGCGGGTGGTAAGCGAGGCTAAAATTCAATCGTGTTCCCAATTCCTCTTGCAACTTTTGCCAAAACTTGGAAGTAAATTGACTACCTCTGGTCGGACACGATCTTCTTCGAACACCATGAAGACAAATGATGCGAGCAAAATATAGTTCGCCAATTTCTTTGCCTAAGTAAGTAGTTTTGACCTAATGAAACGTGCCACTTTCGTCGGTCTATCAACGACTACCCGATTGGAGTCATATCCACCTTGAGTTCGGGGAAGACCGGTAATAAAATCCATTCCAATTTTCTCCCATTTCCACTCAGGAATGCGGAGTGGTTGAAGCAATCTGTTTGGTCTCGGTGTTCTCGCTTTGATTCGTTGACATACATCACATAAGGCCACAAATTCAGCTATCTCCCGCTTCATGCTAACCCACCAATACTTGGCTTTCAAGTCTAAATACATCTTGGTACTACCTGGGTGGATGGAGTACTGGCTTTCATGTGCTTCTTGTAGGATGAGCTTCTTTATTTTACGGAATGTTTGGGACACGGATACGATCTCCATTCCAGTTGCTCCGTATTCATCCTCAACAAACCGATTTGCTTTTCCTCTCCTCATATTTCTCCGAGGTTCTTTAATATCGGTGTCATCTTTCGGGCTTCTCGCGAATTTGATCAAGAAGCAAAGGCCTAGCTTCTAAGGTTGCTAGAAAACCTCGCTTTGACGATGCTGGATTCAACGATTCTATCTCCTTGCAAAGAAGAAAGAAGAATACTGCTCGAGATGAACCGTGTTGCAGTAGCTTTTTCTACTCAGAGCATCAGCCACCATGTTGGCTTTCCCGGGGTGATAGTGAATTCCCACATCGTAATCCTTGATTAATTCCAACCACCTTCTTTGGCGTAGGTTTAGATCCCACTGGTGAAAATATACTTCAAGCTCTTATGATCGTGTATAGCTCACAACGATTCCCAACGAGATAATGACGCCAAATTTTTAAGGCATGCACTACGAGTGCCAACTCAAGATCATGAGTGGGGTAGTTATTCTCATGCGGACGTAAGCTGTCGGGATGCATAAGCCACCGCATGTCCTTCTTGCATTAACACACAACCCAAACCTTGACGGAGAGCATCACAATACACTTGGAAATCTTTGTTAATATACGTGAGAACCAAAAGCGGAGAGGACACCGGTTGTTTTTGAAACAATTGAAACGCCTTCTCGCATTGCCAGGGTCCCCGCCCAAACTTTTCTTCTTTCTTCAATAGGCGAGTCATTGGTCTAGCTATCTTCGAGAAGTTTTCAATGAACCGGCGGTAATACCTGCCAATCCCAGGGGAAGCTACGAATTTGAGTGGTATTTTGGGTTGATTCCACTTGATAAGCTGATTCAAGCTGTAGTGGGATCACGCACTCCTTGAGGCGGATATGACATGGCCTAAGAACTTTACTTCGACAACCGAAATTCACATTTACTAAATTTGGCATACGGTTGATGCGTCACGAGTTTCTCACAGGAGTTGGGAGCGCAAATGTTTGCTCATGCTCTTCTTTTGTCTTAGAATAAATCAAAATGTCATCGATGAAGACAACCACGAACTTATCCAGATACTCCATGAAAACTTTGTTCATCAAGTTCATAAAGAAAGCAGGAGCATTGGTCAACCCGAATGACATTCCGTACATTCATATAGACCATATGGTGGTGAAGGCCGTCTTGGGGATATCTTCTTCACGGATTCGTAGATGGTGATATCGATCGGAGATCAATCTTGGAGAATACGACGCTCCTTCAATTGATCAAACAAATCATCGATCCGAGGTAATGGGTATTTGTTCTTGATAGTGACTTCATTGAGCCCACGATAATCGATACACATTCGTTTGGTCTTGTCTTTCTTCTCAACAAAGGTTACCGGTGCTCCCCATGGGATGTGTGGGGCAATATACCCTTTCTCCTTCAATTCATCCACTTGCTTCTTTACTTGACCAATCGTTGGCGCCCCATCCGATACGGTCTTTTGAGATAGGTGCAGTACCGGTACTAGATCAATTCGAAACTCAATCTCTCTTTTGGGGGCATTCTGGCAAGTCTTCGGGGAACACATCCGCGTAATCCTTGACTATTGAGATTCCTTCAAGACGGACACGATGCGAACTTGCGGGCGGAGTCGGTGGGATGAGCATAGGCGATGACCGGGCGTCGGGACCATTGTGTAACGTGATGGTTCTACGGGCACAATCCAATACCACTTGATGGCGAGCAAGAAAGTTCCATTCAAGGATGACATCTAGATCTTTGGATTCAGGAAAGGATGAGATTGGCTAGAAAG